>CM072896.1:14344943-15668276 GCA_037013685.1 Acridotheres tristis
CTACTTCAGGCCACCCACAGGCCATGCCTCATTTTAATCCTGTGTCTAGGGTTAGGGTTAGGGTTACGCCTAGGATTAGGGCACAGAGAAGCCAAAACCCACAGCTCCAGGCACACTCCAGCTGCATATTCCTATTTTGCAGTAATTGTATAACGACGAGCCTGGGACCTGGGTAATTTTCCTTCTTTTCCTAGACTTATACTTTTTTCTTTAGCACGTGGTTCATTTTCTCTACTTGGCTACTTGATTGAGGGTCAAGTTGGAGTTCCCAATCTATCCCTAATTTGTGGCTAAGTTCCTGTACAATTTTTAAAATCAATTGTAATCGTCTATATGAGGATATATTGGCTGGAACTCCAAAGTTTGGTATTATTTCTTGTGATAATGCTTTGGTTACCTCTCATGTCTTGGCAGTTGTTGTAGGGAAGGATTCTGGCCATCCTGAAAAGGTATGCATTAATGCCAGTAAATATCAATATCTCCTTTTCCTAGGATGTTCTGAGAAATTAATTTGCCACTGTTGTCCAGACCCATAGCCCTTTCCAATTTGTCCAAGCTTTGGCTTGGGGATATTTTTGGGATTAGTTTGGAGGCCAAGACTACATTGTTGGGTCATTTGAATGACCATACCCTGTAAATTTCTGGCTATAATTCTGTCTTTTAAAAAATTGTAAAATTCATCTACTTCTCATTGTGTTTTCTCATATTCTTCTTGTACTAGTGACCATAACAAATATGAGGAAATTACAAGGTTTCCTTTTCCTTCCTCTATAATAGCCCACCCCTCCTGATTATAACTCCCCTTCTCATGCCTAATAAGCTTCTCTTTTTTTTATTACACTTTGGCTTATCTTCGTGGGAAATCTGTCCCTCTGGGATTAAGGCTGCCTCAATGGGTACCTCACCTTTGGCTGCTTCTTTTGCATCTCCATCCGTCAGCTCATTCCCTTCCTCCAATTCAGAGCTCACTTTCTGGTGTGCCTTGATATGCATAATAGCTACCTTTTCAGGTAGTTGGACTGCTTCCAACAGTTTCATTATCTCCTGTGCATGCTTGATGCTTTTCCCTTGTGAATTCAACAGTTCTCTTTCTTTTCAGATGTGCATGCATCACTCCAAATGCATACCTTGAGTCTGTGTAAATGTTTATTTCTTTTCCTTTTGCCAACTCTAAAGCGTGAGTCAAGGCAATTATTTCAGCCTTTTGTGCAGTTGTTTGTTGGCAAAGGTCCAAACTCTATTACCTCTCTGCAAATAGTAACTTGCACACCTAAGTTGCAGGTACTAAATGAGATTTTCCACACACAAACTTTAGAATCTTAGGTTCAAAATGAGCTTGATTAGGATGCCTCGATTTACAATGAGGGCATAGACCTTGTCTTCTCTCAGAGGAACAATACCAATGTTTTTCACAAGTCCTACACTGTAACAGTAACCACGCTGAGTGCAAACCTCTAGAAGTCCCCAAAGGCTTATAACACCTGCAACAGCAAGATATTTTACTTCTTCTCTCACGAATGTCCAGACCCTCTTGAGCAGGCTGTTCCCAATCCAAAGCTACCTTTCTGCTGAAGTTCTATATATTCCTTCCAGATAAACCTGATCTTTTCCTTTTTCTATCCAATAGTTCACTGGATTCACAAATTCCCATGGATCCAGTCCAAATCACTGAGGGAGGGGGATCCCTTCTATTCTTCTAGCCAGGATTTAAAATATGCCTAAACTACTACACTGTAATAAGTCTTACACAAAAGCCATCCCTGTTAAGGCTTTAACAATCCACAAACTTTGGTTCAAGCCAAAATCACCTAAAAGGGCTTGTCTAGATGGCTGAACCCTTTCAGCTCAGGCTCGAGCTTCAACTGCTGCTTCTAACAAGCCACACAGTGAGCAGACTACAACAGAGCCGCCAACAACACAGCCCGAGAAACACAGGCAGCACAGGGCCAGAATTACCACTTTGGTGCAATTATAACTGTTGTCACAAGATGGCAATTTTACTCTTAAAATACAAGTTGACCAGCGGTGCCAGGGGATGCATTAAACCCGAACACCAAGTGTTACAGGGAATACTGTCCCCCACAACCAGGACGTCCCCACACACAACTCAAATCCCAAAGTCAAAATCACTGCGGGGAAGGGTATCTCCTTATTAAGGGACAAAGTATTCACCTCTTCTTAACATAGCATAAGGCAATTTTAAACATTCACCCCAATAGCTTCGCCCTTCTTCAGCCGTTCCGGTCGCCCAAAAATGAAAACACGAATCCAAGCTCTGCTCTTGTGTTGTACCAAAGGTACATCTCACCAATCCCTCACAGTCAGGACCCAATCAAAACAGCAACGATTAAAATAGCAGCAATAAACAAGGATTTGTCCAATTCACCCCCAGAACTGCTAGTGGGTCCCTCTCGACTCAACAAAGCCTTTCACTGGCCACTACACCCTCCTGATGCTTGCAAGCAAAGCTGCACAGGCTTTACTGCACACAGGACATCTGAGTTTTATCGGCTGCCTTCTAGCCACACATACGCCTTACAGGCCCTACATAATTTCAAACATACCATTCTGCCTGCAGCCCAGCAACAGGCCTGGTCTGTCCCCACGATGAGCAGCCAGGGAGCGGAGGTGCCTCCAGGAAGGTCCTGGTGGCACCAGAGACGTTCCCAGTCCAGGCTGCTCTTGCAAACAGAGATCTCCTGGCTGGCTCATCAACTGATGCAGAAACAAAGACTCTCTAACCAGGTAAAGTTAGAAAGGGCTATGTTTATTACATAGAAGTTTATGCTTATTACAGAGAAATCTTCTGCAGGCACGTGAAATATCCACGGGGCTTTTGCCTTCTTTTCTCTACAAAAGTCTTACATATTAGTATAATTACCCAATACACCTATAAATATGCACTACCTAACCCTGCCTACCCCTGCTTCATATTAAAATTAGCTCAAAGTCCTTTCACGCTTGAGCAGTTCTTTCTTTCAGATGGGTAGGTGGGTTTTGAAATAGGTCAGTGATCTTCTAAGATGAAATCAAGGAAGTCTTCCTCACTTTCAGCTTTTCACCTTTGTCTTGTTGCCAGGTTCTTTGGTCCCCTGGCCATAGTTCAAGCTCCCCAACCTGGTTCTGGCTGGTTTCAGGGCTCAGGTGTAGTTATGGTTTCTTCATTCTAACAATACCCAATCCTCCTGTCCTGACAGAACCAAGCCAAGAAGATGATACATTGTCTTAGCTCTATTGGCCCAGCTGTTAATTATTAACTTTTCTATCTTGCTTTTACTCTAATCATTATATGTATAGCTTCTACCCCTGAGCTAAGCTCTTATCCCTTTAATTCTTGCTTCAAAACTGCCGTGGTTTTCTCCCATCCCTTGTTAAGGATATTTGGGAGAAAAAAAAATTCTCACCAAGAAGGACTGGACTACACACCTTGGCTGGCATTAAAACTGAGTGAAGTTCACTTGTGTGAGGAATGCAAATGTTGTTAATACAGCCAGTAAGTGGGGGGTAGAGGTATCTAAGCATTCCCATGGGAGTTTGGGAGTGCAGAGGTATCAGTGTAAGCTCTGGTGGAGTTTTATCTGAAGGCAAAAGAACTTTAGTACCACACAATCTTTTATATTTGCCTTACTGCCAGGCTGGATTGGAATGCTGCAGCCCTGAGCTCTGTTCACACAGCTTGCACTTTGGGACTGACTCAAAACCTGCAGAGCAATGCTCTGCACAGAGCACTCTGCACTAACTTCAGTATGGGCTACATGGTACCAAGGAATACAATTTAAGGAATAAGGCCTCCAACTTGTTGCTTGGGTTTGTACTGGTTTTATAAATATTCCAGTAACCCACTAAAATGGTGACCATACGTACTTAATTTTTTTTTTGTTTGTTTTATTTCTGCAAGAACTGCCAACACTCTGATTTTTAGGCTTAGTGAGTCATTTTGAGTATATTCTGTTCAAAATTCAGGTGTGCTGGTCTGGGTCACAAGGTTTGGCCACCCATATGCTGACATTTTCCCTTTGTCCTGGGGACTTTCCCTCCTTCTCTCCCAGGGAACATGTACTCTATTTGCACAGATGAAGTTCATGAAATTAGGAGAATACTTAGAGAAACAAAACTGTCCAGCTGAACACAAAGTGACTTCTAAATTACAGCTGGTGCTGGGGTCCTGTCAAGCAGGACATCCTGACTTCAAGCAGACACCTTCCCAAGACCAGCTACCACTGTGTCCCACAGAAAAGAAAACCACCCCTTCTTGGCTCACCTGCTTCCAAAAGGAGCCACCTGTATCAGCCTGGATCCACTAGGGCTCTGATATTTCCACAGCTAAAAGCAGAAAACAGAGAACAGCAGGGCCAGGAGGAAGGGTCAGCTTTGGCTGGCAGTTTCAACATCCTTGTGGATGAGACAAGCTGGCATTAATGTGCACCTTTGCACAGCTGGCTTAACTCCTGACATCAGAAGAGATAGCTTAGATTCCAGGTGGAGCAAGTAACAGGAGAACCTGGTTTTCTGTTGCTGTTAGGCCATTCCAGTCTTCTTTAATAAACAGAGACCTACCCACCCCAGCACTGCTGCTCCTGGTCCCTGTTATCCCCTGGGGATGGTAATGGGGCACAGCTGCTGTCAGGTCTGCAGTCATGACCTCACTGGAGCAGCTGTAGGTTCTCTCTGCCTGAGGTGTGGCAGCAATGCATCCCTCTCCTTCTGTGGGATGTTCTGCATCGACTCTTCCAGGTTCCTTCTGGCAACAGTGACAGTCCTGTCTGTGAACAGGACTCACTGCCTAAGGCTGGGGACTTTTCCAGTAGGACGAAAGTGACTACTGTGTCTAGATTTGTTAGCAGCCTAGAAAAGTCTCTGAGAAACCCTTGTTCTTGGTGCCTCCCTTTGCCTTTGGAGGAGAGGGGACTGCAAGGAATCCCTTCCTCCAGACCTGCCTGCACACTTGCTGGGAGGGATGTTCCTGGACATTAACAGGCACCTTCAGGCTGGCCTTCAGTGTTTCATCAGTTGTGAGCAATTAACAGTTAAATAAAAAATACACAAGTGAGGTGATTGAGTGGGATTTATGCATCCCTTGGCAGGCTGAGCAGAAATTTTTGGGATAACGTGCTGTGTGGCAGCTTGCAGCCAGTGCCATTGGTGGGAATAAACCTTGAGTATGTGAGCATCTCATCTTCTTCCCAAACTCCACCTTCCCTTCGTAAACCTGCTGCTGTACCAGCACCTGTTAAAGCTCTTTTTCAGTTTTGCTGGGACAAAGCTCACACTTCTCAAGCACTCCCTGGTGTCATGCACATGCATGGCCATGTCAGCACTCTCTGGACACTGCTTGCACTTGAGAGAGGATGAAGAGGTGAGGAAGGCAGCAGTGTGGAGCACTCTTGGGTCAGAACCTATCGTAGCTCCAAGCTCAGCCTAGGGAAGGGGATGCTGGTGCACTTCTGCTCTCCTGGGTATAAACCCCACCAGT
Source organism: Acridotheres tristis (assembly GCA_037013685.1). Classification (NCBI taxonomy): domain Eukaryota; kingdom Metazoa; phylum Chordata; class Aves; order Passeriformes; family Sturnidae; genus Acridotheres; species Acridotheres tristis. The sequence continues at coordinate 14,350,417 of CM072896.1, forward strand.
GAGACACACACAGGTCCCTCTGGCTCACAATTAAATCCTGCACATGTCAACCATATTTTCAGTAAAATGAGAAACCATTCAAATCTAAAATAGCCAGGAAAAACTTGTCCTGTGACGTGGCATGACCCTGTTTACACATAAATAGAAATCATGTGTAGCATGGCTTCGAGCCCTCAGCACCAGCCAGAGGCTCCCTGTGCCTGTGGTTGAAGCCTGGCCTCGAAAGGCCACGAGTTGAGTCACCGAGGTGGAGTTAGGATCTCTTTGGGGGTAAAGGGCAGGGTGGGAGCTATTGCTAAGCAAAAGTAGTGCCAGGGGAAAGGAGACTTTGTGAAAACTGGTGTCAGTACTCAGAGCTGCTGCTCACCAGCAATAACATGAAACTGGAGGAGGTTTTGGCAGAGCTGCTTGGGTGCTTGTCTGGGGCTCTCTGGGGTCAAACAGGGAAGTGCTGACATTCAACAAATACCCAGCTGCCAGACTAAAGTTCCGTGCTTGTTTTAAACTTGGTTTGCAGCCTGGTCCCAGGTCTCACTTAATAAATCTAATTTTTGTCTTTAACTGTGACAGGAATACTGGCCAGAGTGATTCAAGATCGACTCAGGGCACTGTTCAAAGATTACTGCCTCTGAAAGAAGAAGTCAGGGTGATGGACACATGTACCTTAGACCTGAGGTAACTAACTGGTGCCAGGAGCTGTCACATGTTCACTAGCAGAATGGCGCAAAGAATGTAGGGACTAGCTTTGCTTAATACTGAATTTGAGAAGGAATTGTTTCAGGAATAAACCAGGGTTTCACATGGTAGAGGGGATGTTCTCCACTCCCAGACATGTTGTAACCCAGCAGGTCTCTGGAAAATGAATTGGGAAAGGTACATACCCACCATGTGTACTATAAGTCATTTGTGCTTCAGATACATCACCTGGTTTAGGTTCTGGATCTCTGCAGCCATGATTTGCTTTCTGAACAAAAGGAGCATCGGTTCCAGCTGGGGAACCCCTAGCAGCATGGAGCTGGGTGGGAGATGAGGATCTGGACATGCACAAAGGCAGGAGTGCAGCTGCCACCTGCAACTCCCTCCTTGCAGGGCAGTATGAAGCAGTCAAAGGGACAGTCAGGCTGCTGGGCACCCAGCAATGGTGACTTTTAGAAATCTCCACTGGCTTTTTTCACAGATGGAGGATACATGGGAAGCCTTGATCCATCACCAGTGGCACAGTGGATTCACCCACTATGGCACACCCACAGCCTGAGAGCTACATGCAGTTTGGAAACTCAGAGACCAAAGTTTTCTGGTACAGAAAAACGTCCCCAGGGCCTCTTCAGTGTTCTTTTTGTGGTCCCCACACCCAGTTTCCGTGTGCACATGACTGCACCAGGTGGAAGATGTTTCTCGGGGCTCCAGCTGGCCCTGCTCCCACCACAGCCTTCAGCAAGTGCCAAGGCTGGCATGAAAGAAGCCTTTCAGAGAAAACAGACTGACCCAGTCACTCCAGACAAGAGGCTGCAAGAGGTTGTAAGCTGGCAGAGCTCTTGGCACTCCCAAAAGCCCTTTTTCTACAACCAGGCTCTTCCCCTGCCAACCATGTGTGTTTTGCTGACTCCTCCTTCCACTCACTGCTAGTACCCAATTGGCTCTGGAATGCAGCTGGTGGAAGGTAAAGATGACATCGAGGCATGTGGTGTGACATAGACCCTAATCTAATCCAAAAGTGAATTATGTTGGAGGCAGAGCACTCACTTGGCTCCCTGGCCCATGGAGGGAAAACCTGGTGCACCCTGTACTGGGGTGCTAAAGGGCTCTCTACTCCCCTGTGCAATGCTTATTATTGGCAAGCAGAGAGAAATGAGTAAATAAGCATTTAGAAAAGGTTTACAGTCTGGATGCAAGATCCAGAATTTATGTTTTGTAACCTACTCTTTTATTTCAGCATGTTCAGTCATAAACAGTTTGTGACGTGACAATGGGATCAGGTCTGCTCATGTTTCAGCTGCATGTGGCTGCATCCTCAGCTGATGCCTTTGAAGACAGCAGTCAGTCCCAGGGCATTTGCCATTTTTCCTTCTTGCATTCTATCCCACCACTGGAAGTAGGTGTTGTTTGAGGGAATCTTCAACCAGGCTTTTTGCAAACATAAAAGCTATGTTAATGAAATAAGAAAGAGCATCCTAGCCTTGCAAATAATCATACTGCTTTATTTTTCAGTATCACAGTCTCAGGAAATGAAACAGTCCAGATCTTTTCCAAGATATTACATAGCCTTTTTTCCATCTGTCTGTCAACAAAATAATCAAATTAAATACAAATTTGTTTGTTTGCTACATCTATTACAGTGGAAGAACATAATTGTTGATAGAAGCAGCTAAGTTTCAGGAACAAAGGGTGGATCAAAGTCTTATTTTCCCCTGCTCTTGTGTAACCCACTTAGGTTTTCAGAAAAGCACACGGAGGGACAGAAGGAAGTGGTGAATAACAAAATACAGCGGTTTATTGAACAAAATGGGGCAAGGCAATGTTCCCTTTACATTCGATGACAACTGAGGAGTATGAAGCAAAACATGCTATAAACACACACACACAGACATGATACTTTGGTTAAACATAATTCAGAAGTTCTATGCCAAACCTGGTAAAATTATAGAGTGAACAGTCAAAATAAAACCAAAAGTAGGCTTGCATAGACAGATTATTGTCAGTGTGCAATTCATATTTAAGGATTAGCTGTTACAATGCAGGATACACTTGCAGCTCTGAGGAATTTAAGCTTTCTGACTAATCCACCTCATTGCATGGCTAATATACAGATTCAACAGGCTGAAAGTTTACCCTGAAGAGCTAAATGATACAACTGCAGTTATTTATCTGAGGCAATTAACTATATTGCAGTGCACAGATGCAGCTGGAGACAGACCATGGAGTCTACTTAGAGTGAACACTGATACAGTGGAACTTGTTTACCATGAAGTAGAAAATACTCATTTGTGTGTGCCACTGTCCTCTCTGGGACGCTCCTGAAGAGCCCAAACTCCCAGCTAAGCCTTTCCCTATGCTACTGATGGGGAGGAGGTGGCTGATAGTATCTCCAGCCCAGAAGCTGAGGCTTGGGCAGCTCCTGAACATGAAACCCATGTCCCACTGCGTGTCCCAGTGGCACCAGTGTGCAGCACAGCCAGTACCTCCCCAGCAGTGCTGCAAATGTGCTGGAGTGCAGCAAACTGGGACCTCTGCAGCAAAAAGAAGACAGACAAGCTGCCTGTGGTGTGCTCCATGCAAGGGACTATGCCCCACACTCATCTCCCAAAGCAACTGCAAAACTAAGCCCTGAACACCTTGGGAGAGTGTGGCAAAACCAACTGTCCACTGGCTGGGGACAGATAAAGAGCAAACGTCAGACATCAGCACCCTGCTGAGCATTCCTGCTGCAGCACCCGCCCTGGCACAGGACAGTACCGAGCTCAGGCACCTGTCAGGCTGTGCTGGGAGTTGTGCTCCAGTTCCTATTGCATCCCACACAGTCCTGCAGCATCAGTGCTGCCAGGAGGGACAGCAGGAGCAATCTGCTCAGGGGACAAACACACAGGAGATTGCTCTGTGAAGGAAGCAGTGAGTTTCGTGGACTGGCTGTGCTCAATTACGAGAGTGTAAACTAAGTAGGGGAATCCTCACACTGTCTCCAAGTGCTCCCCTTTATATATATATATATATAAATTAGCAATCCACAGTTAGTTTGCATACAGGATAATATGAATTAAAATAAAAACCTTGATAATAAAAATATATAATATACACATTGATGAACAGCAATAAACTGAAAACACTAGAATGTAACAGTGGCTGTAATTTGGCACAAAATAAACACACAGATGTCTAGCACTGTAAAAATAACCCACTTTTTTCCATAAGTAGAGAATGTTATCAATCCTGATTCAAATCCTGATAGGTGGGAATGCAGAGATACAAAAATACTGTACATACAAGATCCCTTTTACAGAGAGAGAAGCAGACTGCAGCATCTGTAACTTCTATCCTTCTTCCCCAAGAGGAGAAATTCAATGATGAGAATTCATCTATTCCTTAAGAGCTGGTATTTCCACACCCCACCAAGTTCAAACCCATGAAGTTCTTTAAAAAAAAGATGAAATCAACCTGTTGGATCTATCCCTGTGACAACTGCTTCTTGCTGTAGGAAGCTGTACAGTCCATATTAAGACAGTGTTTCATAGCAAGGTGACTCAGGTCAGCCTGCTGAAGGACATCGAGTATCCCTGCATGTAAGGCACGATCCCTCCAGGTCACCGACCTCTCTTCTGCAGACCATTGTGCTTTGGATGGAGGGGAGGAGGTGGTGAGAGCTCTTGCTGCTGAGGTGAGCCCACTAGGAAGGTTAGGAAGTGCCAGGATTTCAAGATGAATTTTCCACGTGGTACTGGATGCCTTGTTAATGCAGAGTCAGAAAGGGATGCAGGACCTGAATGACCTGGGCAGGGGTTCAGTAAGGGCTCCAACATGCTACTAAATCCAGAGCAAACCCATAGGCAAAGCTACTGAAACTTGGCAAGAGTAAACAAAAAAATGAAGATACTTAAACATTTTTCTGTCATACGAAAGAAATATTGCTCTGTTGGTTTTTTTTTAAAGATCAGGTTCATTGTGCCACTTTCCAGGAACACATGTACAAGGTGCTGATTTTGCATCTCACCTGCACAAGCTGCATCCCCTTGACTCTCAGCAGAACTCTGGATGCTGAGCCCCAAGGGAAGTGGCTCCTTGTTCAGTCATGATCTTAACTCTTGTTGACTTCAGTGGGAGCATGGAGTCCCTTTTCAAAAGTGGTCACTAAATATGCAAGTCCAGTTGCAACCTCTGACACAGGAGGTCTCTAACCTGCATGAGGATCCCAACATGTAGAATATGAACAATTGCTCTGTTATCCCACTTAGTACCTGCTTTCCTCAGCTGCCATTCCTAGCATTTCTCTCCCCCTTCTAGCAAAATCTAAGGAACCCCCTTTTCACAAGGACTATGGAGTAATAAAACAGGAGAAACACTTACATGGGACAGCAAATGAATAAAGGAGGGGAGAAAGAAAAAAGGATGAGAACTAAGGGAGGATACAGAGCAAAACAGTCCATAAAGCATTCAGCACCCCCCAAAGGCATCCTAGGAAGCAGCAACTGCTCCTGGGATCCTTCTCCTGGGCTCTTACCTCTTGATGTCTTGGCCAGAGAGCTTGACTGGCCACTAAGGAGATCCTACAGCTCCAGAGAGGAGGCACTGAGGTGTTCTTCAGACTCCACACAGCTTCCAAACTAAACCTACCAGAGTTTTCCCTCACATTTCTACTCACTATCATTGATACCAACAACTTGGATACTCCCAAGCACCCCTCTTGAATTAATGGGTTCTTTGAATGTCACAGGGCTCAGGGTCTTCATGACTTCTCTGACTAGGTTAAGACAAAAGCTCCACCAGCCAACTGCAGTGCAACAAAGTCCATCACAGCCAGATACAGAGGCCCATGGAGGGCTGAATTCCTAGTTGGTGATTTCCCTTTGCCTTTTAGAGAGTCACCAGTTTTCTGCAAGCACAGCCAGTACAAAGCTCAACCTCTTTCTGATTTGGCAGGACTTTTCTCCATCCAGTTTTCATGAGTGCACCAGGTGGTACAAGCAGCAGTGCCTGGACTAGGGTGTTTGTAGGAAGTATTAATTCTTAATAAACCCACCAGGCATCCATTTCACAATAATTTCTTTGATGGCAATGGAAGGAAAAAGCCCACAGGGGGGAAAAAAAAAAAAAGGCATTTTCAGCAGTAGAAATTTTGACTGTTACATGAAATACAAAAATAAATTCTTACAAAATAAAACCTTGGTAGATGAGGTTGCCACACTGGGCCAAATTATCAACTCAGAAATAAAAAAAGTTAGCATATATGTTGTTTTTTTTTTTCTGAATCCTTTTGAACATGATAAATACTTCTGAATGGACAGAGACAGAATGAGAAGAGGGAACAAGGCAAGGGCAATAAAATCTAATTGCTGACTAGGATATTTCCTGAGAAACAGCAGAAAGCAAGACCTTGCAAGTCACTTAAGGGCCCATGCAGGCAGGTAAGCCACAGTCTGGAAGCAAGGGTATGCAGGTTCTGCCCATACACAAAGTCCTACATGGTGAGGTTTTTGGTTAGGGCATCCCTGGAACAGAGATCTGTTGGAGTTATGTGGTTCTTCACAGGTACTGAACTGCTGCCAATGGGCCAGTGGGGGTAGGAGATGGAAGTCTCTTGAGTTGTTGGTCAAGGCAAGACATGGGCTTGTGATGTGGTACCACCACATTAATGTGGTATTGCCCCTGCAATTTATGTGAAAAAGGGGTTGTCCTGTCTTCCCAGTGATTTGGCCCAGTAACTATCCTGACCAAGGACAACAGCCAAGGTTAAAGCCTTACAGCTGCCTCAGGGCTTGAGTTGTGCACTAGAGGAACAGCAGACAACCAAGCTCTCTTCCTATTTACTAGAAGTGTTCCCTCCCCACAAAGCTCCAGAGAGCTGCCAAGGCCCCTCATCCAGGCAGATCAGTGGCAAGGACACAAGTCCATGTTTCCATGCCCCAGGAAACAGGTTCTCCCCTCCTATGCAAAGTCAGAGGCAGAACTGCAGCTGCTGGAGACTACAGAGAAAGTGGTGAGACAGACTCAGTGCTGGCACTAAGGTTGGGCTGCAGGGGCAAGGCAGTCAAGCTCACTGCCATGAACTGGGCTGGCCTATGAATAATCAGCCTGCCCTGGCTAAACAGACTCCAAGACAGTGTCCAGATGTTCAGCTTTGCAGTTTAAAAACACACCTGGAAATAATGGCAAAAAATTATTAAAAAGACTAAAAAATTTAAATGAGAGGAGACCAAGGACAAAGGCTACGTTTTTGTGAAAGAAAAAAACTATTTTCAAAGAGTGGAGGGAAAACAAGCCAGGATGGAATCACTGCATGGGAAAATCTTTACAGACAACAAACCTGCAGACCCTGCTGTGCCCCAGAGAGCAATGATTTTTTTTATTCCTGACTGGAGCTTGCCCGGCTTGAATGGAGCAGTGAGGGTGCTGGATGGAGCAGTGAAGAGGAAAAGCACAGACATTGTGTGGACTGTTCAGCACTCCATGTATGGCTCAGGTTGCCTGTAGCTGTGGATTTTGAATACGATGTTCAACGCCCACATGGCCCTCTCTCCATCAGCCCCATGTTTACAAGACATACCCAAGTTCAGAAACAAGTTACTCTACTCAAATGCATCAGCAACTGAGCTAGGAGTTACAGGAGATCCTACTTGGCTTTAATTAAATTCCTTGGCTTCTGCCACACTGAAGCTCAAAGCAGGTGACCACAGAGGTCCCTTCAGACACATAGATCTGTTTGTATGAGTCTTCCCAAACCACAACTCACAGCTTCTTGAACTCCCTGGCAAATCCTAAGTCATGAACACAAGGTCTAATTTCAGTTGAAACTGTCTTTCCTATATCCTGGAGCTAAATGCCTATACACCCTCTATTCAGATTGTTGCAAACCCTAGAAAGAAATACAGCAGTTAAATAATTCATAGGCAATTTCTGCCTCACTAGTCTCAAGGTTTGGCTTTTGCTGGTATATGTTTGACAATGCTCTCTCCTTCCTGCAAGCTCATGTGACTGTCAGGTTGGCTCAGCTGTCCTATCCAACCCAGGAAGAAACAGTTCCTCTTCCAGTTCTCTTTGCTTAGTTATCCTAATGCAGAAAGGACTTGTACTTCTGATGTTCTGCTGCATTTCCATAACTCAATTAATTTCTTCAATTTTCCTCCATTGTACATGAATCTCAATTTGTCCTATTTGTCAGAGCTCCAGCCAAACTTAAAAAATGAAAAGAAAAGAATGTATGAGGGAGCTGTTGAGCCAGCTGGTTGATCTGCACAGCTCAGTGGCAGCTAGATTACACTGCACTGCTCAAGTCATCACAGATGAGTAAGAAATTGAAACAGTTTTCTTTAATATGATGACACTTAAAGAGATGATCCTCGGAGTGGAGGGTGGGCCTCCCAATAGGTCAGGAATCGAGAAAGTTGCCTGGCAATTCCAGTAATGTTTGCTACAGAAGAGTCAGTACCAAAGCAAAGGCTAGCACAGTTTACTGCTTCCTACGGGAACCTGGAAAACAAAACAGAAAGGAAACAGTCTGTGAGGCTAGATCCTGGTGAAAAAATTACTACCTGCAGTCATATCTTACCTGTCCTGCCCTCTTGTCTGTCTGTCTGACTTCTAGGGTACTGGTAAAGTCAAAGGCCAGAATGGGAACTACATATTACATGACTCAAGCAAAAGGAAGGCTAGATCTGTAAGACAGGCAGACACGGGCATTTCTTCTAGGGTGTGAATGGTGCTGCAGCCCCATTGCACAGTCTCACTAAAGCAAACAGATCCTATAAAGTGCCATCAACTTTCCAGCTTGCTTGATGAAGACAGAACATAAGTTTACCAAGCCAAGTTTTGGAAAGGGAAGTGTCCACATTTAAGTCTTACTAGTGGAGTGGGAAAAAAAAAAATCTGAGATTGAGTTAAACTCAGACCACCCCCTTCCTTCCCCAGAGGTTCTACAGATAACTCAGACAATGGGCATTCAGACTAAAAACAACTGCAGGGGCAACCCTACCCACACTGCTCTGTGCCAAGTGATTTCAGGAAACAAACCAACAAAGCAGTGCTGAGATGCTACAGGAATAAAATCAGCCTGCTCTCAGGATAAGTTTCTGTCTGATCATCCCATCTGCTCACCAGACAGGTGAAGTTTTGTCTTATATTGGATTGTTTGAGAGTAGTGAGTCACTTAAAATCCATCATAATGTTGTCTTCATGTCATTTCTTTGTCATTTGCTACCTGGATTTACAGTCATTCATCATTAAGAGATCACAGAGGACATGCAGACAGCACCTTGACAAATTCCAGGCAACCCAGTTCAGTTTTTTAGTCTCTCAGCCTGCAATGTGCTCAAGTCCAACCCAAACACTGCCCAGCATCACCTGCCTGCTGGGGCATTAGTTCCTATTCCCCTTCTCTACTTGCATCACTTCTAATCACTCGGTCCCCTGCAGGCTCTTTGTGTGAGGAGAACAGCCGACAACAGCCCAAGTGCTGGGCAGCCCTGGGGCTGATCCTACCTTTAGGAGAGTGCTCAGGTTTGGGGATCTGGCGCAAGGGGCTGGGCTGGCTCGTGTAATAGCGAGAGTGTTCAAAATCATCGGGGAGAGGCTGAGACCTGCCAAGCACAGTGAAAAAGGAATGTTGAGAAATAACTCAAAGGCACAACGGCGTAGCAAGAGCAACATCTCATCTGTCTGGTCTGTTACTGTCAGTTTGATGCAAACCCTGCCTGGCCCAGACCTTCTGCCTGCAGAACAGCTCCTCTGAGCACAGCTCTTTACTGTTTCTGCAGTGAGAAAAGCAGAGTATTTACTGCTTGTCATGGACCTCTTTCATTTAATAATGGTTTAAATTGCCAGGAAATAAAGAATTTCCATTATGAAGTTTGCTGCAAACTTCACTCAAAAGGGCAGCATTTTAAAGTGGTTAATGCTTGCATAGCTTTATCCCCAGAGTATTTTAATATGATCTCTCTCAGTCTCCACCAGCACACTCCAGTTGTTGTTTATCTTGCAAGTTCAGTAAGAATTTCTAGGTTCCTTTATGGAATGGAAATCAAAGCTACTGGGTTCACTTCCAGAGTTCAGTACCTCATGAAGAACATTGAGCCAGAGTATCAAGGGATTCAGAAGCATCATTAGGCTACAGCATGCTCCCAGTTTGACATGAGACACCCCAAAGCACAATGCTCTTGCTTGCAGGGTGGTGTTCACATGCAGCAGTGGGAGCTGTGTACAGGGCTTAACTGGGAGCAAGGACCAAGGGAGCAGCTGTGCAAATGCCATGGTGATTACTCCTTCCTGCCCAGAGTTGACATTTGGTTTCACATCCCCAGAAGCTGTTTAACCCTCTCAAAGTTTCTCTGCCATTTAAGAAATGTCACTGCACAAACTCATCAATCTCCATGAGCACCGGGCACAGGGACCAAGATGGACAAGTGCCACAAACACAGCGAGTGACGCATGTCACCAAACACCTCATGAGCTCTGTGCCCCCCATGGCCCTGCTTTCCACCAAGTCCCTTATGGGTGGGTCAGGCTGGTCATCCCACATGTCCTCGCTAAGACTCAGCTTCCCAGCTGCATTCCCCATTCCTGCCAGACAGTTCAAGCTCACCTTGAAGGCCTGTCACTTCTGTGTCGATGAGTTTCAGGCCCCTCTCTTGACCTTGAGCGCGTGGACTCGCCTGCATCAGGCTGATGGGAAAAAAGGAAAATCTGCTCGCCTGTGTGCCTTGCAAGACACCAGCCACTACACTGGGACTGCCACAATTCCACACAGTCCTTCGTGCTTGGTTTACACACAAAATTAACTACAGCCAGACATGCAAATGGCAGCATCACAACTCGTTTTCAGTAAACAAAACCCAGCCTTGCAGAGCCAAACTCAGCTTTTAGGCTAAAGTGTGACAGCAGTAAGGGACTGTTCTGAAGTTGGGGCTGAACAGGATCTGGGTATAGTGACTGGGCTGAGCAGGAAGGACCAGCTGCAGGCAGCTGTGCTCCTGCAACCACTGAAACTCAGTAAGGAGGCTGAAAACACCAGAGCTGCCACCACCTGGCCCCAAGATTAAACACCATATCCCCTTTAGCACCTTAGCAGTGCTGACCATAAAATCTGTTTCTTATCCCCTTCCATGCTGGCCAGCCAAGCCTGTCTGGTGTTACTCCTACAAAAACCAGGCACGACAGACTCAGGACTTTCATTACACAGCCAGTTATGAGGCAGAGTGACAACTGAAGCAGCTGCATTGCCCTTACAGAAACAGAACCAATTACAGCTGTTATTGCTGCAGTCAGGATTTCAGCAAAGGGAAGGTCCTGCACCAGGGACTGACAGTGCTTCAGGGAGGCCACAAGGTACTGTGACATCCAGTGCCATCCTCCAAGGCCAGAGCCCAAGGATTAACTTACTTGAGGCTGAAGCCAAAAGCATCTAACCAAGGAGGCAGCTCCAAAAGGCTTGGGAAGCAGCTAAATAACAAACAGCAAGACCCTTTAGATGCATCACCACCTTTTGCTCTCACCATACACACTCACCTCCCTCTGGAAATGGGAATAACGTTACAGCACCTTATTTGTGGTGCCTCCTGAAGCCTGGCATACCTTCCAGTCTTGATCATGCCTCCTCTTTTCAAAGGAAGACTTTTCTCTTTCTTTCCCTTTTCTTAAAGCCTTTTTCTCCTCAGCCATCAAGAGCCGAGCAATTTCCTAAAAAGGAAACACAGACTGTCAGACAATTTTACTACTCTTGTGGGTTTGAGTTCTTCAAATCCTTTCCCATGGACAGCTGAATGGGAAGGGTGCAAATCCAGGATTCCATCCATCTGTGACCAGAAATCAAGGCACAGGGCAAAATTAAGACTGGTGACATGCAGCATGTCCAATAGATCCCTGATTTACCAGAACTGCATTTGCAGAACCTTTCTGCTCTCTATCCATTCTCCTTAAAGGGGTTGATGGTTCATCTCACAGCATATTGGATAGTCTCCCACGGGGCTCAGTTACAAGAAATGCTCTCACAGAACCATGACCTTCCTGCCTTTGTCATGGTTGCAACAGTCAGTGCAACTCCCTGCTTGGCCAGCCTGAGCATATACACAAAACCCATTTGGGAGAAAATCCCACTGGAGCCCCAAGCTTCCCCTACAAGGAGAGAAATTAACAACTAGAGGGTCAGAGGAAGCAAGGACTGTTTATCACTTCTGCAAGTAAAGGTAGTCCTTAAGTATTTGACTTGTTGCTTACCTCATCTTGGGCTACTTGAGCTGCCTTCTGATCTGCTTCATTAGCCTGGGGGGGGAAAAAGGTGGAGAAGGAAAAACAGAGACAAAAAAATTAACATCTCTGAATTAATCATACTCATTAACCTACTGGGCAGGGCAAGTAGTTGCCCATACAAATACACCATCATCCTCTCCAAATATACTTAGCTACCCTAATACTTACCTCATAACCCAACTCCAATCTGCCATTTCACCTTTGCAGCTGAATTTTGCCCCCATGTATCTGCCAGGCCACACCACAATGCATTTCCTACTCTACTGCCTTCTCTCTCAAAGATGGGCAATAGCCTGTCTCACTTTTGAGCTGCTCACACTGACTATATGCCATCCTCACCTGTCTGGAAACATCCATTTAATATCACTCTGCTTCAGTGCTTTAATGTTGGGGTGTTTATTTCAAAAAAATAAGGCTTAATAGTCAGAAGCCAACTGTCACTCCATATTCGTGTGTATGGAAGACAAAGGTAATTAGCAGAATGCACAGGAGCAAGACCTTAGGTCTTATAGTCACTCTTATATATTAAAGATTTGCAAATTAACGTTGTCCATGCTGGTTGCCTTAGTTCCTTTGAGTTGACCAATGCACCCTCTCTACTTACCAGGAGCTCTTCCTCCTGCAGCTTCCGAGCAATCTCTGCATCAGACAACTCCTGTTCCATTCGGAGTCCATCGTACATGGCTTGTTTCATCCCTCTCAAATTAGTGCCTACAGAGTTGAGAGAAAACAATCAACTCAACCATTCTCCAAATTCTTTGGTAAGGAGATCCCTGCCATCTCCTCAGCCACCTGCCAACCCCCCACTCAAGAGAACCAGAGATCACCATAGTGCACCTGCCACACTGCTGGTGTGAGAGCACCTTTAGCTGAGGTGCAGCACACACCTTAGGGAGATTTCTCTAGGCACACAGCAGTATCTGACACACCCTGTTTTAGATAACACATGCAGCTCCACGGCAGAACAGGCCATGTCCCTTGAAGCAGTCTTTGGTGACAGCAATGCTAACAAAGGAATTGTAATTTGTCACTCTGTATTGATACAGATACAGTGGCAAAACTGGGCAGCAGAGAGCAGCCCAACATTTGATAGGAGCACAGTAGAGTCTGAACACACTGCTGAAGCAGCATGAGCTGCAAGGGTTACCTGAGACAGGCTCAGATGAGTTTTCAGACTAATTCTTCCTTGGAATGACCCATGAATTTTACAATTCAATGAGAAAACAGACAAGTAAGTATTTTTGAATTTCATATAATGTTCAGTTCTTGTTTTGAGTATAGAGTTCTGTTACTTTAAACCTAAACCTGATTAACACTTTCTATTTCCCTAAGGAAAGTGTTTGTATCATGAAGAAGAATTATCCCAGTATCTCCAGAGACAGAAACACATTATAACACATTATCTTCCTCACCTTATCCATGTGAAGATCAGTTAGATGGCTTGAAGCATAAGCTGCCCCTCATTTTGACAGATAGATCCAAGTCTCTAAACTCCTACTTTCACTAGGTCACCCCTACTTCCACTGTGGCTTTGAAAGTAGAAAGATGGATCTGGATCTTTAAAGCCTCCAATTCCCAAGTGCTTGTTGAGCAAGAACTACAGATGTACACATTTCCCAGAAAATTCCACTTGTACAGAAGTTGGCAAGAATCTTACAAATAGAACCCAGTTACATGCCCAGTGCCACTAGTGAACTTTGCCCAAAGTGAATTAAGTTGCCAGAAGGGTTTTCAATAAGAAGTGGATGAAAACTTCTCGGTTTTTTAGTGCTTAAGCGAAGTATCCTCATTTACAGCCCTGAACTTCAACTCCACAAAATACAACCACAACCTAACATTCAGTGTTTCGTTATTTCTGTTTTCTCCTGTACAAGGAGGCCACTGCACAAAATGTATCACAAAAACAAAAACTGGGTGTTGGTTGGAGTTTTCTGGGGGTCTTTCTCTGGGAATGGTGTGGTGGTTTGTTTGGTGAGGGGGGGAGAAATTTGGTATCCTTTTGTTTAAGAAAACAAGGGCATCACTTCCAACGATACCTTCTTACTCATCCTCTCCAATGCCATGGAACATCAGAACATAGAACAAGAGCATTAATGGATAAGAATCCTGCTAAATCAGGGAGAAAACTAGGCAAGATTCCCTGTGTACCCATTGCAGGCAGATACTGAAGAGAAGCATCTTCAAGGAAGCCAAACATATCTCAGTATACCAGTATGGGGCACGCAAAGGTCCATCCCCACACACACACACCCCCTCCCCATCACTTGGTTACCTGGGTCTCGCTGGCAGTCTCCAGCCTTCCCCTGGCTCACAGCATGAGGGGAGGGAGAGTATCTCCTGTGTCCTGCCCTTTTGTAGGCTCTTGCCTCACCCCTCCTATGGTCATCTCTAGATTCAGCATCATAGAGCTTCTCATCACGTGCCATCCTGTGTGACGAGTGGCCCTGATGGTGAGATCTGTGTTTCTCAGGGTGCTGTCTGCCACCCCGATGCCAAGCCTCCTGCTCCACCTCCAGGTCCATCTCAAGGAGGGGAAGATGCTTTTGTCTGTCTTGCCTTGGTGGCTTTCTGCTGTGCCGTGCTTCCTCTGTGAGTCCATGCTCCGACTCCAGGTCGAGACTGAGAGGTCTCCTCTCCTTCTCCCTGCCAGCTGCCCTCCTCTCCCGCAGCTCCCAGCTATTGCTGTGATCATAGGCATGGTGCTCGGTCTCTCTTTCCAGGTCAAGGCTGGGATGTCTCCTGGACCTTCCCTGGCTGGCTGTCTTCTGCTCCTGCTGATGGCCCCTGCTGGCCTCTCTCAGCTGAGGAGACCTTCGCTGGCCCTCTGAGGTGGAGTGCCCGTGTTTGGGGACACCGCCGGGCAAAGGTGAGGGGGGTCCTCGGCGCTCTCTCTGCTGGTGCCTGCACCTGCCATGACTGTGTGCTCTGGGATGTTCAGAAATCTGCTCTCTGGGGTCACCCCAGGGCTGCTCTGAGCAATGGGGGGGACAAACAACGAGGGAGTTAGTGGTGCAGGGGTTAATGGGGGTTCGAGGCCAGCAAGGAGATGAAGGAGCTTGCTGAAAATGCATGCAAAGCATGATGAAAGAAAAAATAATAGCAGGAACAGATAAGGCTTGCAGGATAAAAGAGGGGACACAGTGAAATGGCAGTCTGGCTGGCAGGGCAACAAGGTTGGAGTAGAAAGCACAGGTCCAACCCAAAAGTGTCTGAGTACTTCCTAGACAAGGACAAGTCAATATGGAGACAAATAACTTTTAATGATGCCACTGAGGCTGAAAAACAGCCAAGAGAGCAGCTCATCTCCTGATGACACATCACTGCTGCAGGATCCTGAAACCACCTAGGAGAGGTGCAAAGAAGGGCACAAGAGGCAGGAAAGGATGGGAGACAATGAGGGGCATAAGGCCAGGAGGGGCCAAGCAGAGTGGTCAGGTTTATAAGCATGGGTGTCTTGCCCTGGCTTCAGGTATAAGGTTTTTCATCAGAAAAAAGACAGTCTCATCTAACTGGGGGAAAGACCCATATAAAGCAGAAAAGTAAACAGGTATGATAGGATTTTTTTTCTTTAAAAGCAAGAACAGGATAGCTGCAGCGTCCAAACATCCTCCACCACAGACTGTCACATATCTTTTGCAGACCCACAAGTTTGAGGGCCTGCACTTATTCATTGTCTAAAAAGAAGTTTCAGCTCTGAATGCAAAGACAGTTATGGATAGAAATTTTAGGGCAGAATAAGACTTCACAAAAGCCAGGCTCCTGACCTCAGCATTGTAGCTAGAAAAGCTGCTTACTTGGCATTTTGTTGGGGTTGTTTCCTCTGTGCATTCCAGAAAGCAGGTAGAAATCTTCTCTGCTTTTAGTTTCAGTAACAAACCTGAAATACCTACGAGGATGCAGCAATCTGCCCTCATACAATCTCCTAATTGAATTACCTTTTCAACTAACCTATTTGCTATGAAAAATCATTGCACTCAGTGAACTACTATCTCTCTACAGCAGCTTTTCAAAATGAAAAAAAAAATGTCTTGAAGCAGAGATTGATTTGAAACATAACTCCCCATCAAAATAACCCTGCAGCAGCAGACTTTGCTCTCCTCAACTGTCCTGAGTTTGCTTCATAGTATCTCAAAATATCTAAAACAGATTTCACTGCATGTGAATTGCATTCTGTTTTAATGAGTAGCTCTGTCTCACAATCCATCTAGATTTCAGAGGGAGAAAAACAAACCTCACACCAAAACTGAATGTTCCCTTCAAGTCATTCTGTTCAGAATAAACTTTTTCAGAGCCAGCAAAAATAGAGACTACAGAAAATCCACCTTCAAAACAAGTCCGTGTGACTTTTATCCAGAACAGGTGTATTTTTAGAAGTCCAAGATTGTAACAAGAACTGCTGTGGCTGCCCTTTAACTGCTTGGATTTTTCTGTTCAGTTTTAGATTATTCATATGATTTACAGAAAATACCCAATCAAAAAATCTAAGTGACTTACTGAACAACAGAGACCAGAGCCTGAAAGCAAGAGTCAATTTTTGAACAATAGTCACAAAGGTCTAAAAATTAATTCGATTTTATCATTGAGGAAAGCTCAATAAATATTCAACAGCAGAGAGCAGGAGA
Organism: Acridotheres tristis; assembly: GCA_037013685.1. NCBI lineage: Eukaryota > Metazoa > Chordata > Aves > Passeriformes > Sturnidae > Acridotheres > Acridotheres tristis. Next base: position 14,366,985 of record CM072896.1, read on the forward strand.
ACACAAAAGAGCAAAGCCTGGCCGTGCTGGGAAAGGATTGCTGCAGGTAACAACCATGCCAGACAACCCAAGCAGAAGATTTGCTTTTGGGCTATCTCAGTGTGATTAATTCTTCAGCAGGTGCTGGTTCCTGTGGCACCTTCCACAGGGGCCACATAAACACTCCACAGACCGTGGTGTTACTCTGTGAAGCAGCAAGTGACTGAGTGAATACAAAAATGTTTTTCATGGCACAGACATTTCTTGGAGGAACGCTGCCTTTTCTCATGTTTATTTTTCCACTTTTAAAGAGCTCAGATTGTTTTGGAGCAATAGACCTAATCCACATTCCTCCTGGATGTGGATAAATTTTACCTAAGTCTCAAACAACCAAAAAAAAAGCCCCAAAAATACCCCCCACTCCCACCAAAACAAAAGACACTTAAACAAAGCAAGGGTTTTTTGCTTGTTTCAATTTACAACTAATGAGGACAATACAAACCAAGGCTGCTGAAGCCTAATCAAATGGTGCTCAAGTAATTAAGAGTTCCCAGAACAGCAAGCTAGATGATCCAGGCATAAAATCCAGTCCTTTCTAGCTTTTAAAGAGTGCAGATCAAGGGCAGCACTGCTATGAGTAGCCAGACAAACACCACCTACCTCACCTTCAAAATTATGGATTATTGCAGGAAGAAAAGTTAGACCCACAAGATGTCCTGCTCTCCAAATCCACACTGCAGTCCTACTTCAGGAAGTCACAGGCTTTGTCAGCTGATTTCTAACAAAAATCCATCCTGTCCTACCATCTCTGCATGCACACTGTTAGCTATGTTGTATTTTTTCGGACTTCTCCCATTTAATTCTGAAAATCTGAAGTGTGGATTGGATGTAATACTCCAAGATCATTTTTTCCCAGCTTTGTACATGTAGCAGGACTTGTGATCATGAAGTTTCCACTTGGTTACTGTTTTACACTTTTGAACTTTGTGCTTTGTACTTTCTTGGCTATCTTTGAACTTCTTCCAAATTTAAACTAAAATACTTAGCGTAAGTTCAAATAAAAGACTTTAAAACTGCCAATGGCATTGATGTTAAAATGAGAAATGAGGTTTGATCTTCATCTTCACAATCTGTTAATCAAAAGCAACCCATCTTCCCCATCACATTTTTGAAGAAAGAACACAGGAACCACCACCAGTGCACAGCAAAGCCATCCCCAGATTGCTTTGTAATTAAACACACCCTGATTCTCTTCTCCCAGTTTCAAGAAGGTCTGTATTCAATCACAGAAGCTGACCAAAAGGAAGCAACAGAGTGCTGTGGATCAAATCATTTCCAGACTGTACAGTCCCAGATGATAATCACAGCAGAGACATTCTGTGGAGATGACCTTGTTCTTCAGTAAGTCATTCAAGGCAGTTGTGCTAATTTTACAGCTTGAGTACATACCTGCCAGGAGCTATTTTTGAAACGCATCTCCATGAACCAGCATTTATTCCTTCATGCAGCCGTGCCAGCATCACAAATGAGCACATGGAACCATTTCTCTTCAAATTCAAGCATGGAATTTTGCCAACATTTCTCCCCCACATCCTTGGTGTCACACAGCAGTAACTGCCTTATCAGCCTTTGTCTTTTTCCACAAGCACTTTTAAAACATGCATGTGTGGCTGTTCTTGCACTTACACGCACCATACTCCTTAACTCCTGTCATTTAGGTAATTGAGATCCTTCAAGGACAATAAAAACTATTAAATTGTCTTCTCTGCTTTTTTTTTTTTTAAACTAAATACTTCCTGATTATAAAAAAAACCTGATTCTGACCCTGGAAACTGATGTAATGCTACAGTGCTAAATGCAGGACTGTAGGATAAAGGGAGTTTCCCTAAACAGTTTTCAGACCACCAGGTTCACCTACATTGCAATGATCCTGACCTTATATCTTGCAGAAACATACCTCCATTTTCTGCATAATAGCTCTCTTCATAGCCTGTGTGTCCCTGTGACTCTGGGTAGTGCTTCTTGCGCTTTTTTTCTTCCTGCAGTTCTTTCTGTTGTAGGAGACGGGCAATATCCTGCAGAGATGGAAGAAAACAGACATTAAATCACCACTAAAAAGTATCTCCAGATTCTTTTAGTCAAATTCTTAATTCAATTATTAAAATCCTTACCAAAAAAAAAGTTTAATTTTTCAGACATGGCAACAACAGTTACTCAAATTCAACCCCTGGGCTGGATGAGGCTTTCAAATTAATGGGTGAAACAAGGAACCATGTCAGCAAACAGTATCCAACCTCACCCAGGCCCAGTGCTGAGATTCCAACACCATGGCAAACTCACAGGTTCCTGCTCCTCCTGCACACAAGCCTGCTAAGCCCTAATGGCCAAAGCAGGGCAGAAGGGACTGCACATGCAACCTCAGGCTTTCAACAAGGACTTGGAAGTCACAGAAGTGCACAGCCACTAATGGGAGTGGGCTGGATCTCCCCCCTGCACTCCACCAGGGAAAGAAAAACACAGAGGCAAAGACTGTCCAGCTAAAGGCACTTCTGACTGGCAGGAGTTCCCAGAGCAAACGGTGAACTCACTTCACACTGGCAGTAATTTGCCAGGACTACAGGGTGCCAGGCAGGGAAATGCATCAGTTTGACAGAGAGAGACTTGAAGGAAAAGAAAATCGAAAGGACATTAGGAAGAGCAAACTAGGCATAAGGCAGGAGCACAGTGGGGACCGCAGCCGTTTGTCTTCTGTCATAGTTTTGGTAGATATGCCAAAGAAAAGAGCACTCCATTTTCCTAATTGGTTTTCCTTCGAAATGACTAATGGATCAAGAAGGCCTAGGAACTGCAAACAGTTCCCTGGAGCTTGCTCCTCTGAGGCCCAGGAGCTTGTGAGTCAGTAAAGCCATTCTGGAGCTAAGGAGTAAAGCTGGGAGATACCAGCAGGGCATGCTGCCCCTTTGGATGCTATTCATTTAAGCCTTCCTAATCCTCAGGACCTTTACAGAGCCATGCATGTAAAGTGGACACTGCAGGCAGGAAAGGCATGGCTGAAATGCAAACTAAGAGTCAACACCCTCCAGAGCCAAACCAGCACCAGAGGACATTGGATGGCTGCTCAAGTACAAGCTATTATTTCAGGATTCAGGTATTTCAGATCTGCTCTGAAACCAGCTTTGTGGAAAATCTGGGGATGCCACAGGCTCCTTAAAAAAAAAAAAAAAAAAAAAAAAAAGCCACAAAACAACAACAAACTAAAACCACCACAAACTCCTTCCCCTGAAAAGATTAACCTTTCTAGCAAGTACAGTAAGTCTATAAATATAAGAGCTAAAGCACATTATCTCCAGGACTGAGACAGCTCAGGACTTGCAAATCCACACAAACCACTTCTTCCAAAAAGGATTCATAAGCAGGCAGGGCAGGCAGGCTTAGTGCTTCATTTAAAAACCCTGCACTCCAGAAAGGATCTGCCTCAGTCCTCAGCTACATTTCAGCCACGCTTGGGAACTTCCCACGTACCAGCAGGAAGAGAAAGAATATTTATGACTTCTCTTTGCTTTAAGCCACAGTCAGCTGAAGCCTGCTCCCAACTCAAGATGGTCAGCAGGCAGGTTTGACAGGCTGCAAGGACCTGTTGTCAGACCACTGACATCCCTGCAGTTTTCTACACAAAGCAGGAAGGAAAGGTGCAATTCCACAAGTCAGCATTAGTTCTGCATCTCCTTCACCTTCCTGATAAAAATACGACAGATTACTTACTACCTCCTAAGCACAAATCCTGTAGCCAAAGTGTTCCTCCCACCCTGTTACCACAAGCTCCTCTTGGAAGCCAAGCCCTTCCCATCTGTCTGGGCAGCCTTTCAGTACTTGCTTGGAATTAATGGCAGAAGAAGTTTTGCAAAAAAACCCGATGCATCTGTCAGGAAAGGGCAGATGCTTATTTCAGGCTCTTCCAGGAAATAGAGCCTTGTGTTCAAGCCCTTCCTATACAGGGTATGCCACCAGGTGCCTCTTGAACATCTTGAAGCAACTCAGGCTTCTCAGGGAAACCATCTGAAATAAAAAACACTCCAGGGACACACTCCAGGCTCTCACAGGTGTTCCTCTACTCTGTGGGTTTCTTGAAAACTCAATCCGACAGGCTGATCCACTGAGTTGACCAACAAGCAAAATCCTTTGTGCACTATGAACAAACCACACCACCCACTCTCAAGCAAAAGCAGCAGCGAAACATTCCGAAGTCACAAAAGGAATCTGCTAGCAAGAAACTGTAACAGAGTGTTCAGGCTGTCAAAGACTAAACTGAAGAATGGAGAAGCCAGAAACAGATGGCTGGGCTGAGAGTTCTGCTGAAATCTTTGCATCAAAGACAAAGAAATCATGTCCCAGGATTCTCCCAAGAGCATTCGAGAAAGCAAAGAGGTCTCAGAGTGTATAAACAATTACAGTTCCCACAGCAGGGCAATAAACACCTCAGCAAGACTTACCTATTACTTGACCTCTTCATTAGCAAGGCCACTGGCATCAACAACTCTTATGACCCTTGAGTGTAAGGACTATGACTGTATCTTATTCCTGTAACAGGACTCCTCAAAATCTCTGCGCATACAGAGATCTGTCAGGACAAGGACTGTCACCATGCAAGCCAACTCCTGTGGCTACTGGCCAAGAAATGTCTGCCCTGAAAGGACTGCTACAAATAGCCCTGCCATCCCTGCAGCTTTAAAGGTTACCTCGTCTTTTTCCTCTTGCCTGCGGCGCTCCTCTGCTTCAAACGCGAGCTTCACTTGGATTTCCTGAGCAATCTCACAGTCCTGTCGTTCCCTAGAAGGCAAGGAGACAGTGATTATAGGTAGCTGAAGTCTCAGGCATCAGTCAGCCTGAGGAAAGGGATAAAAGAGCTAAAAAAAGTCCACCTGATCTACACAAAAGAATTATTACTCAATGTTAGTGCAGAGCTATGAATCCTCATCGGGGACCAGGACTCCCTGTACTTACTGGTGGCCAAATTTAGAAAATACTTCCCAAAACATCCACGGACTACAAAGTAAAAGAGATTCATAGGCTGATTGCTAAGAAAGGAGATATGCACCACAAAATAGGGCAGGTCAAAGTAGTTCTCAAGAGTCTGCAAACAACCTAATTCTGCTGAGTTTTTGTACATGTGGTATCTAAGGAGGGGTTCAGGGGTATGGTTAATGCAGGCATTTCTGGGAAGTGGCTTTCACATCTAAGCCAAAGAGAAGGAAGTGCAGGAATATGGAACATAGGCCAAGTGGAGGCTGGAGGTGGCACTCCAGTACTCCACTGAGGTGGGATGAGACACAAAAGCAGGACCAGGGCCAAGAGGCAAGGGAGCAACATGTGTCAAAACAAGAGGAAAGAAGCCACTGCCACACTGCCAGTAAGGATGCAGGAACACAAAATTGCATTAACTGGGGATAGGGAGAGATCAGAGCAATTGAGACATGAGAGGTTTGGCTGGAAAGCATCTGCAAGAACCCTGCCATGCTCAGCAGTATGCTCTGATGTCCACCGAATAGACTGGAAGAATAGCCAAGGATTCCTCTGAGCAATTCAGAAATGGGCTGGGGAATTCGAAAAGAAAGACTAAAAGCTCTCTTTCAGCATTGTTGAGGCTGAGCTAAAGAGCAGCTCTAAAGAGGTCAGAAAAGTCAATCCCTGCAACTGCAACTACTAAAATGCAAGGCAAAGGAGGAAAACAGCTGGGAGCAGCAACAAGCAGAGCCTGCCTTATTAGAATACAATCTTTTGAAGAATACACTGACAATGATCAGATAGGTGATGAGAAGACTACCAAGAGTAGAAGACAAGCAAACAGACTGAGCTATGGCAAAGCTGTGCTATGTGGGCTGGAGCAACTAGTTCTAGGTTTGAGCAAGATCTGGGCATGAATGACCTAGTGAATCTGGAGGTAAAGGACTGGGAGAGAATTTAGGGCATGAGAAGAGGAAGTTTAAATACTTTTAAGTGCAGACAAGCACTTTTTGTTGCAAAACCAAGAAATGTGACATGGCTGGAACAGCCAGTGGCATAACAGAACCTTCTTTTACAGAAAGTGAAGAAGGAGGAGAGAAGCAGGAGTGGGTATGTGGCAAGGGTGGAGAGGAAGGACATGGAAACAAGAGGATTTAGAGGACAGATGTCACTAAGAAACAACTTATTTCTCATAGGCAACAAAAAGGCACACACAGCAAGAAGAAAAGAAGATTATTTCTGTCAACAGCTCTTTGGAAGCAGACCTGCAATTGGGCTGGAGTTATCAAGAGGTCAAGCATCTTTGGACCCAAGTTTTTCATCCAGGTAATAAAACCTGGCAATCTTTGCACGTGCCTATGTGTGTTCCATTTGACTCTGGGGACAGATCTGTTCAAAGCCACGAGGGCTCACACAGCAGCAAATCTAGTTCTTGAACCTGCTTTTAAAAAGGGACCTTGGCAAACCTGGCACCAGCAGAGAACAACAGCTCCCAAGACAACAATAGCTGAATAAGCAAATCCTAGGGAGCAGGCTGTCAGTGAGCCTGGTAGTGGATCCTTTACAACCCCAGGCTCTGAGGACATGAAACCAGGTAGAAAGTAAGTTAGAAAGGTCAGACACATCAAGGCATTGCACGTCTCCAGTTCCCCTGGCACCTGTGAGCTGAGCTAAGGTGCCAAGTTCATCAGCACAAACTGACTTGCTAAATGCTTAAAATACATCCTATTGCAGACAAACAGGACAGAAAAACAACTAATCATCTTTCACAGCCAAAGCAACAAGGTCATTGCCTCTCCGTTAGCAGCAAAGAACACCAGAAGTATTGCAAACACAAAAGCATTTTCTTCTTTCTGATGACACATCTTGGAATACACCACATCAATGCCTAAGAACTGAACAGCCACAGAGGATTAGTTTTGGGGGCTTATTGCTCAGCAGTAATTAAATACTGAGACTTGATTAGTTAGGCAACATAAACTAGCATATTAATTTGTGTGAGCATAAGAAAGGTTCAAGAGCTTTGACAGCTCTTCTTGTCCTTCCGTTTCTTTAGTGTGAGCTCAAGTGCCAACCAGACCCCAGAAATCAGCCAGGGCAACATAAACATTACCATTCCTGAACATCCCATCCATGTGTCCTTCAGTCCTGGGAAGCCAGGAGTGTTAAGAACAATGGGAAAACTCGACATCAGTTTATAAAAAAGAGAAAAAATATAAAGTTTGTGTGATCCCTCCCATTCACAGTGACTGCAGCTACTAGTTGTTGTCAAATGAGGAGGAAAAAAGGCAATGTTTAAGGGAACTGTTCAAAGGAACTGTTCACATCAGTGCAACAGAGCTATCACAGCACTGGGAGCAAAACAGGCAAAGAACATATTTTCACACTATTTTATTTTAGTAATCTTGCTACTATGCTTAGCAGTGTGCAGGCTGCTCAGCTAGATGTGAGAGATGCTTTTAAAGAAGCACGAAAATCAGGTTTGATGCTTCCCTGAATTCTTAAAACGAAATGCTCCTATTCTCTTATTTATCTTCACAAAGTCTTTCTGAGAGAAATTAGGATTTGAAAGAGAGAAGAGCTTTTTTGTTTCCTGTTTCTAAAGACGCCTTAGTTCTGCCCTCTTACGCCTTCTGTCACCTTGTCAAATTGTCCTAGATGACTGAGAAAGCAACAACAGGGATTATTTTGTTGCCAGAACATGCTACTCTTAGACAAGAAACAGTGGGAACATACAAAGAATTAAGGAAGAAAAAGATCCAATTAAAAAAGGATGCCTCTAACTTCTACTATTCTTGCAGAAGAGCTCCTGCTGACACATTTTACATCGGCAGCTCTGCCTGTGCTTTGGCTCACAAAGTTTTTAAAGCCCATTTTACAGAGTCCTACAACAAGAAAATTGTTTGCAGCTCCTAGCAAGTAACAAAGAGGAATCATGTCTGCCATACAGAATCAATTTTTATGTTGTCATTTACTCACTCACATCTCTAATTAGTAATAAAGACAAAAATATTGAAAAAAAGCACAGACTTGAGAGATACATATGCACATAAGGTCTGACCCAGTGTGCTGGGAACATTGAAAACATTGCCTGATCTGTCACGCTGCAGCTCCAATGCTTTCATGAGCCGCTGCTTTGAAGCTAGTCTTGTATCTCCCACATCTGCAACACAGAGCTCTTCTGCTCTGTCACTGGTCTGTCAGATGAGCCACACTGTGAGATACACTACCAACTGCACCTAGTGGGTGGCATTCCAGAACCCAAGAAAAGCCAGGAGCCAGCACAGCTGCTAGGAGATGCATCCTGCCTTGCAGACCTTGTATTTGCAGGGAGCCCCATCCAGCCACCTCTCACAAGTGGGATCTGGCTGAGCCCTGTCTCATGAACCATCAGTTACATCCAAAGCTCTGCAAGTCCATTCTGGATTGGAAAGCACAGTTTGTTTTGCCCTGTGCTGCCATGTTCCACTTCTACACCAGCTCCATAGCTGAGAGCCATGGCACGCAGGAGAGCCAAACCACAGACCACAGGGTTAAGATGTGCTGTGTGGGGACTGAGCAAACCTGCAGGGCAAACTGGATCACTCATTAAACAGCCTCCCACAGCTGCTGCAGAAGTCAGTGACTGCAAGAGAAGGCTTGTCCCCCAACACTCATCCCCACTGAGCCACCCTGGAGCAGCAATTGCCCTTCCCAGGTCATTTCACACCGAATAGCTGCAAACACATGCAGGGGCTTTCAGCTGTCAGCACAGCAGGACACCAGAAAGTATCACACCCAGCTCCTCAATAGCATTCATCAGGCACAGGGCAAACATACCAGTATCTGCAATTCCCACACGAGGGAGATTCCCCTGTAGCACTGGGTATTTCTGTGGTATGCTTCCTTCATTCTCGAACTTAAGCCAGGGACAAGGTTAACACAAGTGGCCAAGTTACTCCATTTTGACAATAAGCAGTACAATGGGAAGGCTCCTTCTGATCCACAGGCAACAGTATCTAAGGCAGGATGGGCTCTAGGACCACCTACTCCCACCCTGTTCTCATTCCTCTGTGTCAGAGCCTGGTATTGATACTTTTACAGCAATGGGCAGCCAGAGTGAAAAAGAAACAAAAGTCTGATGAACTCACACACTGTCAACTCAAAGCAGCTGATATTAGTGCTCTGACCAAATGGGACTACCATTCCCATTCCAAGATCTCCAGCACAAACTCACAAGTCTTTTTGGTGTTTCTGGATTTGAGCACGGGCTTTCTTATCCTCCTCTTCTTGCAGTTGCTTGGCCATCTGCAAGTCATGTTGCACCAGACGATTACGCTGAACGTTTGTGGCCAAGTGATGCTCAACTGGAAATAAATACAGACAAGAACCCTCAAATCAGGCTGCAGAACTTCACTGCCTGAACAAGATAAACCAAGTGGGAGGGAGATTCCAGCCCAGAAAGGAAGACAGATTTTGGCAGGGAAACACCAAGCAATCTCTCTAGAGGTGGGAAAGTCCTGAACTGAAATTATGCTAGCAGCTTGAGATTGCCTCTTTTCAGCACTGAGGGGGCTGTATATGTGTCTGTTACCAAAACAAGTTCTTCATATTTTAACACATCCAGGTTTATAGGGAATGGGTTTTAGGCTTTGAATTTCATTTTCTGACCACAGAAAATCACCCTAGATGAATGAAGTGGGTCTGGGAGGCACCATCAGAGGCCAGTGAGGATGAGCTGAACCTAAAACACTTATTATGAATACGTCCCTATTTGTCCTCAAGAACCTCTACACAAGGAAACTCCTCTCACTCTCAGCAGAATCAGTTCCAAAAATCTCCCTACCTTTATATTTAGTAACAGAGCAACTTAGTGCTCCAGTGAGTCCTTTACCATACATGGATTTCGCCTGCCAGAAAAAATGGCTACATGAGCTGCAGCCCAGAGTGGTCTTTAATTCAGTGGTCTCAGGTTCCAGCACCAAGGGCATGAGCAGCTGCACCCTTGGTGGAGCAGCAGGAATGGCATTAGCACTTGGTACTGGCAGATACCAAATTGGTGAGAAACTGATTAGAGAGGCCACCACACCTGAAACTGCAATGTAAACATACCCCAAGTAACAGATAAGCATGCAAAAAAATAATTAAAAAAAAGCACCAGTCACTTTGAAGTTCCTGGCTGTACTATTTTTCCTCCTTTATAAACACTTCTAGAGTACAGCTGCCCTGTCTCAAAATGTCTGAAAAGGAAGGCTCCTTTCAAAAGGCAGACACTGGCAATTCTGAAGTAAGTAAACAAACAGACCTCTTCTGGTTGTACTTCAGGTCAGACTATAAAACTTGAAGCTTCCAAAATTGCTAGTCATTTCTAAAAACCTTGCACAGCAACAAAACCCCAAGTGCACTCCTGCATGCAATTTTATCATAAATGGCATAAACAAACTCAACTCTAAAGGAGAGCACAAAATTGAAATATGAAATGCAACTATCTCTGGGGTACAATGTGAGCTGGAATAGAGTGAAGTGTACTGTTACAGGATAGTGAAGACAGCAATAATAAACTGTATTCCATTAAAAGGAAAAAATTAAATAAAAGCAGGAAGCATTTTTCTTAGCAAAATCAAATAAAGCCAGATATATGTTGGGACAAGCTTGCTTCAGTTTCTTCTGAAGAGCATTCCTACTTACTCTCTTGTTCCTGTAAATTATGGGCCAAGGTATGATCTTCCAGAATAGCGAAGTCTCGACATACTGAACAGGGAAAGAAAGTGAAGAGAATTAGCATCAGAAAAAACAAAAACAAACAAAAAAGCATCAAATGAGCGATGGCAGTCAGGGGAGCATAGAGACATATGGACTTCTGACACCTTCTACCAGTCAAGGTCTGGAATTGTGCTTTTTCCCCCTCCTGCCATCATGTCTATTTTTGTGTGCATTTATTTCCTTGTCTTGGTCAGCATAAAATGCCTTCTCCACTCTCCCCTCAGCCTCCACTTCAAGAACAGAACAACCCATGCTACCACTGGGTCAGATCTTATGTACAAACCTCTGCATTCCATTCAAACAGAATACATATTATATATTTATACCAATGTTCACATTGACTGCATTCAGCTGAAACAAGGGCAAGCATTTGTGTTTACTGTGACTTTCTGTGCCAGGTTAAAGAGTCTGAGAATAGTATTTTCATGGCACAAAGGGTATGTGCACACTGGCACCTCTCCAAAGCTGAGCAGACTGAGCTCCATGGCTCTCACTGCAAGGCATTTCTACCAGCTCAGGCATCATTTACAGTTGTTTCTTTTAAGCTTCACTGAATGTTTAAAGTGCAGATGCTGGATTTGCACCTAGAACCCAGATATGGCATCAACCACAGCATTATGGGCAGGGATAAGTACAACTTCTTCAAAAGATGCTGAAAGTGACCTTGAGACAAGTGCAATGGGAAACAGACGAAGTCCCTTTGGCACCAGTCTAAAAGCAGCAGATTTTTGCCAATGCCTATCACTTTCCCGCTTGAACTTTCAAAGGAATGCTCTACCTACACTGTAGAAATACACCAGAGTATATTTTTAACTTGTTATGACAGGCAGTAAAGCAACAAAACACAAGTCACATACATACTGGGACAGGGACAGACACAGCATCAGGCTCAGCCTTTTGGTGGCAGGTTCACATCAGCTTCTCTGTGAACCAAAGACAGACAGTGACCTGTTCCCCCAGATTGCTGGATGGGGCCCTTTTTCACACATCTGCCAGAGCTGGAGTTTCTGCCTGCTTCAAGGGGATTTTAAGGCACAAAAAAATTTACACTAGAGAGGTTTGTCACTTATTTTTCCCTCACTGTGACAAGCTAAGAAGCTTAACAGCACCCACAGAGGGGAACATCTCTCACTTAAAACACAGCACAAAGTAGAGAACTACAAGGTGCTTCTGATGCCACAGAGGGAAGTACAAACTCCTTCTGCTGCACTCCACTGGCAAAACCTCTGGGGAAGACAAAGATTTCTCCTTAGCAGAGCACAGGCACAGCCTAAAAGATAAACTAAAAATAACCCCAAAACCCTTAGAATGCATCAAAAGTACAAGGGGAATTTATGAGGATTCTGTTTGTGAAAGGGTTCAGAGTCAGAAAAGATAAAACATTTCCACAAAGGAAATGAGAAAGTAGCTGCATTTTCCCAAGCCATGACTCCACAAGGCCTCCCTTTTCTCACAGATACACATGCTCCACTAAAGAAGCATCAAGACATTACTCCACACCCAAGTAACCTCACAAAATATCCGGAAGTTTCAAGTTGTCTCTACCAGGAGATCAGATAATGTTTTACCATATTCAATGGAATTTTTGGTTCAGTCTGCATTGAAGGGTGTTTTAAGACGACAAAAGCTTTTAACAGCCAGAGCAACACTTCAGAGAAGTGACATGCAGCAGGGTGGAGATGAGGACAAAGGTTACATTACACATCCCACAGTGGCCCACTTTAAGCATGAACAAATCTGGATGGTGTAATTAAGGTTTTGTTGTTGCTTTTTTTTCATTGCAACTTCTTTTAAAAAAGGAAAGATGATATGAAGCTCAATAGCATTGAAATGCTTCCAGTGGTCATTTTTGTACAAAGAAAGAAATGTTGCCTTGAGCCACAGATCTGGAAAAGCCACGGCAGAGTCATGGGCAGTAGTGCTGTTCACAGGTGATAAACCCAGAGTGCTTGGTGGTCACCAATACATGATTTTTATCGACAGGGCAAAGGAATCATGCCCTAGAGGCTAATTCTGTGATCATGACTTCAGCTTCCTAGAACGACTGTGGAACAACTACCTTCTGCTCACAAGCAGCATCATCTGGCTTGCTGGAAGGACACATGCAACTCAGAGGTTTGAGCCTTACCATGAGTACAGAGCTAATCAAAGACACCTCAGCAAAGAGCCAGTCTGCCCAAATCTAGAGCTGTTATTACTGCCATGTATTCAAGAAGCAGTACTTGCTCTTGACTGTTTAAAAAACAAACAAAACAAAACAAAAAAAAAAAAAAAAAGAGGATGGGAGAGAAGTGCTATTTTTAACTGCAATAGGTCTCTGAGCAAGTCCACAGCACAGCTGCCTGAACAGCTGTACCAGCAAGACAAGGCAGGCAGCACAGGAGCAAGGACGAACATTTCAGAACTACCTTTTTTTTTTTTTTTGCATAAGGATCACTGCTACAAGAAATGCTTCTAAAAGTACATCCTAGCCTTTCCCAAACCCCTCCTGCACAGGCTCACACACTGCTCTTTTCCCTGTGGTGTTCAAAAGCTTGTCTTGTCAGTCATGGTGCTGACAGCGCTGGCAGACCTTTGCTCCATCCTCCCCAGAGAGGCACACGAGCATAGGAGGACTTCAGCTTTGTTTTTGGCTATTTTTACTCCATTCTACCCACACCCAGACACACTCCTCTGTTTGGAAAAATACACATTACAGAAACATGCTTGGCACATGGGCGAGAAAGTGGGAGGGGCGTGGTAGGACACTGTTCCTTGTCTTTTGACAGTCTTGCACCAACCCCAGAAAAGTCTCATCTCGATCACTGAGCTTATTCTTACAATGCAGCAATGATTGGTTAACCCTTTTGGATTGACAAGCCACTAAGACTACCCCAAAGAAAGCACAGTCTCAAAATAAAAAGGCAAAGTCCATATAGACCGCTGTTGCATAGACAGGCCTGCTTCTTCTAGCTGCTCCTCCAGAGAAGTGCTGGAAGCTGTCCATGGGTCTCCAAACAAACAAAATAAACTCCTCAAATTCTCAGTTCTTACAGGCTCCAGCTGAAAGCTGGATGTCACAGACATAAAGCTAGGACAAAGGCTCCTGTTTAGACTGTTTTGAAGCTCAGTGCCTGTGCCAAGAAGCACATATAGGCCAGAGTACATTCCCTGGTGCAGCTTCCAGATCCTGACCCAGAGCCACCTAGGTCCAGTGCCATCCCTAACATGGCCACACAGCACCCAGACCTGAGGCTGTGCTCTGCCACTGCCTGCCCCACACAACACTGACAAAGCAAATGGGGACACTGCCCTGGCATAAGCCACCAAGTTGCAGGGCTTAGATATGAATAAAGGGGCTGGGTCTAGTTCAGAGAGAGGGAAGCTGGACAGTTACCAGTGATATGCACACTGGAAGCTCCTCAGTGCCTGGGTTCCCTGGTGATCCCATCTCACAGAGGACACAGCACGGAGCAGACTAGTGGGACAGCAGCAAGGCTTGGGTTTGTTCACACATTTGGAATTATTTGAGTATTGCTGAAGAAGCCATTTGGCTGCACACACACTCCTGTTACAAACCCAAACAGACAGCTCGAGCACACAGCCCTCTCTTTGTGCTGCTGTGGCTGCTGGCAGGGCAGGCAGCACAAGGACTTTCGTCACTGTCAGAAACTTGGCTGGGCTGGCTGCCTCCAACTCATCTGAGCACATTATTCTCAAGTCCCATCAGCCTGAGAACAACGTGCTAGGGAAGATGAGAACATCCCATTACAAACACAACGAAGCACTGTCAGACAGCCAGGTGGCAAAGGATGGGGACACCTGCACCTCCCTAGCAGATTTGGGGCTGATGGCAGTGCAGAGCATTCCCTCATAACTAGACCCAGTACCCATGGCACCGAGCCAAGCATGACAGCAGCTGCAAGTGAGGCCAAGGAAACCAATCCTTGAAGACTCAGATCCAACAATGAGGCAACTATGAAATAATTGAATATGTGTACTGGCTAGGCATGGTCTGAAATGAAGTTTCATCAGCACTAGTTCTCATTCCCTGCCCAGTCTCAGCGGGGTACAGCACAATCATTACTAGGTATTATGTACACTGGATTTGTGCTGAGAAACAGGATGGCCCCAATGACAACAGACTCAATTTCTGCTGCGAGGCTTCATATTTAAGGGAAAAGAAATCCATTTCCTTGCTCCCTAATTGTATGTCTAAAAAAATGAAAGGTGAGATTAATATTACCTTCACTGTTGCAAATTAACTTGACTTCCCATCCCTAGGCCCTGGCTGGGAGCCACCAGGCAGTCAAACAACCAGCAGGGGTGCAATCAGAGCAGCTACAACTGGCAAGTCCAGTGAAGCGTGGAACATTCACAACAGGTTTACCATAGTCTGATTCAGCCAATCTACCTTGGCACAGCAGGGAGCAGACCAGGAATACACTCTGGCACAGCTGTCAATAAAGAAATGCCTGGCCAAGAATCCCAGTGGCTGCTGTGGCCAGGAGAGGTGCCAGCTGGGGAGGATGAGGGCAGAAGCATCACCCTTAACACTGGCAGGATCCAAAATCCATGCATGGAAGAGGGAGCTCACTTGTCTTGAGGAATCTCTGAGAGCCTCTTTGCAAGCTCCAAGCACAGGTCTTCTCCTCTGGTAGTTCTCACTGGAAGCATGCCTTCTTGTGCACTGGTGAATCTGAGGCTCTTGGAAGCATGGCTGCAGCCCTGCCTTTATGGCTGACATAACAAAGTCCCTAGGCACAACAGCTCAGCAAAATTTCATTAAATAACGTCTTCCATTTTATATTCTGCCACCCACCTCACTAACTTTCTCCAGCATTACCTCAGCTCCACAGGTCAGCATTTCTAACACCCCAAACTGCTTCAAACAGATTGAGGTAACCACAACAGAGGAGCAAAGACAGCCTTAGATGTTGTTAGTGATACTCAGGTGTGACAAAGAGGTAGGTAACACCCAGGAATGGGTGGTGTGGAACACGCTGTCTCAGCAAGAGGTGAGCCCCCACTGGCTTTTCAAGCAAGGTTCATAGCACTTCTGCCTGAAGTCTTAGATCATGTTTTGACATTCACTGCAGGTCCCAAGGGCCCCCTTGGTTCACACGGCCCATATAATGTGTCCAGGATACAGGCCAGGTCAATGACCCAGGAACCACAGATGCATGTTCCAAGCATTTCCTTTTGGGTCTTAAAAACCATCTCTTGCTCCCCACCCCCTCCACTCCCAGCATTTTCCCGTCAGCATTGTGTGCTGGGTAATTCACAAAATAAACTAGGTGTGAGTCATACTTAGTTTAGACCATCTGCAGTTCTTGAATTCTAATCTGAAGGACAGGAGGGAGAGGAAAGAAAAAAGTAACATGAAAAAGCAGTATCATCAGCTAAAAATCATTTTTAGGGCCTACAGAACTGATAAATTAATGGCAAGCAGCAAATACAGCATTTTACAAGCCAGTAGTCTCAGGAGGATGCTTGAGTTATGCAGATTCCTGCAGAGTAGAATGCAAGTTGAGATCTCTTAGAGACTCTTACCAGCAGGGACTGGTCAGGCCACTCCAAGCCGGGTAATCTCCAAAATCATTATTTCCTTGAAATAAAGCCAACCTGACCAAGCAGCCACCCAGCTGGAGGTGAGGGGCTGCCCTGAAGGCAGCTTCCAGATAAAACATGCAACTGGGACATTTCCTTCCCAGCCCCAGCAAAGCTCAGCAATTCCCATTTCTGCCCTGCCTCTCCATCACACCAGGAGATAGCTGAGCTCCTGCTACCACACCTGGCTGCTGACAGAGGCTGGCTAAGACCTGTCTGGCTGCTGCAGTTACACAGATGACATTCCTAGGGCCTTGTTCACCAGCCCCCATCAAGCCAAGGAAATCAGAAAACCATGCAGGGAGAAGGTGGATGCCAGACAGAGGGCAGGTCTGGGCAGCCTGAGAAAGGGAACAGTTTCTGCTTCTCAGCCACAGCACCAGAGCATCACATGTAGCTGGGAGCTATGAGGCAGCACAAGGAGACTGGGTGACTCCATGGGGAACCAAACTGCAGGGTCTCAGCCTAATTCCCAGAAGTGTAAACATGCAAAATAATAATAATTAAAAATAAATAAATCGCCAAACCACTATGTTTTTTTTACTACCAGTCTTGGCCTGGAACCTAAGAACATCTTGGGATCTGGGAAGGAGGTTATCCTCTTCTCTAAGCTAAATGTCTTGAGGTCAAGGCCATGAGATTTTTGTGCTCTGCACCATTTTCCAACATTAAACTCTCACCTGTCTAACAATGCTTTAAAAAGGAAGACTGTATGTATTTTGGAATCAAACCCTCAGAACTTCATTATATTTTTTTTAAGTTACCTTGTGACAGAAATCATCAACATTCATAAAATGCCTTCTCCAAGGCTACTAGTTTGGCAATCTCACTTCTGTAAAGCCCGCACACTGTACCACAGACCAGTCCTAAAGCTGAACACCTCAAAGCAGAAGGTGAAGTGCTTGCAGTGTAAACAGGAAGCTGGAGATACTCAAGATAGTGGAAAAATAGCACAAGACTCCTCAAAAGGTTATCCCTTGAGCAAGCCCCAGCCACAAAATTTGATAAGATTCATCATTCTGTTTTTCTACAGAAGGCTGCCATGTTTTTCATCACTGGATAATTCCACCCTACCTGGTTTCATCTGCAATGTTTCTAAACAAGAGCAACTCTTATTGCCAAAGCTTAAACCACAACCCATAGGTAGAGAATACTAAAGACCATCTCTTTGACTCCAGAAGAAAATGCTGTGTTGGAGCATTTCAATCACTATATCCTAGAATAACTAAGGTTGAAAAAACAGTAAGTCATCAAGTACAACCACTGACCTGGCACTGCCAAGCTCACCACTAAAGCGTATCACTTAGTGCCACATGAGCATCTTTTAAAGGACATCTTTTTAATATCTCCTAGAATGGTAACTCAAATACTTTCCTGTTTTGACCACTGGTCATCCTTATGCTGAAGACTTTTTTTAACATCCAATATTAACTTCCCCTGACAGAACTTGTGCCAATTCCTCTTATCCCATCACCTGGTACTTGGAAGAAGAGGCCAATGGCTGCAACCTCCTGCCAGGGACTTGTAGAGAACAATAAGGTCTCCCTTGAGCCTCCTCTTCTCCAGGCTAAACACCCCCAGCTCCTCAAGGACTTGTGCTCCAGACCCTTCCCAGCTTCACTGCCCTTCCCTGGACTCACTCAGCATCTCAGTGTCTGTGTTGTAGTGAGAGGCCCAGAACTGAGCACAGGATTTGAGGTGCAGCCACACCAGTGCCCAGTACAGGGTGACAGTCACTGGCCACACTATTGCTGCTCCAGGCCAGGATGGCACTGGCCTTCTTGGCCATCTGGGCACATACACTGGCTCATATTCAGCAGGCTGCCAACCCACACCCCCAGGTCCTTTTCCACTGGACAGCTTTCCAGCCACTCTGTGCCAAGACTTTCAGATGTACCTAAAAATGGCATTGAGCCTTAAGAAGTAATGACACCCATGCTTTGAAAATTCACCCCTTTCAGCCATGTCCAGTTCGGTCCCCAGACACAGAGTACCCTGTCACAAGAACTATCCAATACTCCCGAGTCCTACAGCCAACACTGCTGTTACAGCTGCTGCTTTCTATTGCAGGGGCTCAACACACAGAATATATTAACACTTTAATATATTAAAGAGAGCAGAGAGATGATAGGATATGTGCTAATGTCTGCAAGTCATTACCTGCCAGGCTCAGAACACTCATCTCTGTAGAAATTTCCTGACTGCCCCAATGTCCACCTACCTGTCCAGGACTGCCTACACGCAAAAGATCACCAGTGAACTCAGCCATTGCACTGTAGACTCACCAGGAACACTCAGGTGGGCAACTACAGAAACTTCAAGGTAGATATACTTGTCAGGGATGGCTTGGCTGGGGTGACACCACAGACAAATAGCAGACCTCAGGCAGCCAAACACTTCACTTACAACATCTCAGATGTAATGGAGTCTGTGTATGGAAGAAGATAATCTCAATCATCAGTGAGAACAAAAGCTGTTTGTGTAGTTCATCCTCTCCAGCATTGACACAGCTTCAGTTGACTCAGCTAATACCACATGTGCAAAAAGGAACAACCAACAATAAAGGCAGGGAGAAGTTTTCCTAGAAGTCAGTTTTAACCACTACCTCCCAACCATGGACCACAGCAAAACAAACAACACTTGACTCCAACAGCTGTGCTTCATCCTCACTTAGCCCAAAGGCAAACTACCACACACATCACTGGAGAGCAGGGCAGGAGCTGCCTTCACCAGCCGAGGTCAAAATCTCTGGCCCATATAGGCCCCAAGAACACCACTGTAGCTGTAAGACACACCTTCAGCTGGGCCCCATGGATCACATGATAGCCCTTTTCTGGAAAGTTTTTTGGTCTCTTTTGCAGACAGCATGTCATGGCACCTTTAGCTTTAAGCCCAACACCACCCCTTTAAATTGGTGTTGAAAAACAGTCTCTTATCAAGTGCAACTCAAAACAGCCACCTACTCAGAAAATTGCTGAGGCATGGAGCTTGCATCTTAAGAGATTTGCACTGTATGTACCCTCCTTTACCCACACCCATCTCCAATAGTGAACACTGTATTCTGTTGTTTTATCTATTTAATTCAGCTTTTATTTCAGCATCTTAGCCAATTTTACACCACACAAAACTTTCAGAAGGACACACTAAGTTTCCCAGATAGGCAAAACTTCCGTTCTCTGATGAATGCAAAGCTAAATTCCTTGTTCAGTTCAGCAGTTTCTCTGCAGAGAGCTGGCAGGCCCACTTTGTGGTTCAGGATGGCTTTCAGGAGCCACGGCACCCAGGATTGCAGATATTTCACCAGCATTTCTCAGCCCTCAGGCTGTGGTGAATAACCTCTAAAGAGGCAGTCCAGGAACAGAGATAATGCAAAGTGTCAGCTCTCACAGGGTTCTCCTCCAGCTTAATTCTGAAAGACAATGTAGCAAAATATAAGGGACACATGAGGCAAAAAGGGAGGTTTGAATGCCCCTCTGGTACAACTTCATGCCCTGACTCAGTTTGGTGACTGCTTGAAACCTCACACCCACACAGAAGCTGCCAAGTGCCAAAAAAAGGTTAAATTTCCTCTCTAAACCTCACAGTGTGGTTTTACATGACAGTGACCTGCAGTTGTACAGAGAAACAAGAACTTCTGCAAAAACAAGCAGAATCCTCAGAGATGCCACTTTCTCTTCAGCCTTTGGATGACCAGAGCCAACCCTGAGACTGCTCCATGGCTTGTAGCTAAACCAGAGCTGCAGCTGAAAGGACACACCACAGTGTCAGTGCACATTCAAACCAGCCAGGTTTTTATTCCTCCAAATCAGATACCAAGAAAAGCAAAGCTCCAGCAGGATGGGTCTCTGGGCAGCCTCCCAGCTTTGATGGAAACCCTGCCAGCTGCTGCATTCGAAGCTGAAGGTATCTGAACTAATGCTGCAGTCAGCTTCAATTCTTGCAGATTCCCATCAGCTTCCTTTTCCCTAGAAAGGTGGCTGCTAGGATGCAAGGGAAGACTCCTGTCTGCCACCCGTTCAGCTGCTGCCAGCACTGCAAAGCTGCTCTGCAAGAACTATCCTCCACCTAACCAAGCCAAGGTGTTGGTTCGTTTCAAAACCCTTTTCCTTTGCTCCACCAGCTCCTCACGGGTACTCTCCCCTCTCCCCCCTTGCTTCCTGTGTTTAAGTTCTCCAGGTTTATTAGTCAGCTCTGGGGAACACAAAGTACCAAAGCTGGCCCCAGATCAGTCAAAATTCCACATCCATCTACCAGTCACAAATCAGTAAAGCTGCAGCACTAACAATACATGTCCCCCTTCCTGTCACAGCTTTGTGTTGGCACATTGCCACAAGTGCAGCTACAGACTTAAAACATCGGCATACAAGGGTAAGAATAAGTCCCTGGTTTCTGAGGCCAGAGGCAAAGCTCCCTGCATCATTCTGAAGCAAACTACTTTGTGGCATCTGAGCCCACAGTACACATGCATTGCAAAGCATGAGGAAGGAGCAGGCTGGCAGCCTTTTCTTCTCTCTGAGAGCACTAAAAGAGCTCTAGGTCAGTAAAGGTAATTTTTTTTTGCTTTGGGAAGTGTATCACCTTCAGGTGATATTGCATACTCCCAGTTTCTTAAAAAGATAAAAAGTATAAAAAGAACAGTTAAATTCCAAGGACCAAGTAAAGTTCACCTGTTACACATGCAGAATTGATGCTGTGGGCTATGCCAGCTGCCCGGAATACCAGGTAACTGAGCACTGAACTGGACAAAAACCTGCTTTTCCCACCTTGCATCAGGGCTGTGCAGCCCTAGCCAAGGACTCAGTCCTTCCAGCACTGCAGTTAAGGTCAGGAGAGCCCAGCCTCTTCCCAACACCAACTTCCTTCGGAAACCTGGCGCCAACCAGATGGCCTGCAGGAGAGCACAGCCCTGTGAACAGCAGAGCTCTCTGCCTGCCATGAAAACAGCCAACACCCTGGTGGCTTGGAAAATTCCCAGGCCTTCTCCGTGCTGTGCTCCATCACCTCACTTCAGCAGCACTGCCAAAGGCTCCAGGAGCTGCTGGTGAATTTAGGACACAAATCCTTCCCATCCCACCAGCCAGCACCCCAATAATAAAACTAACATCAGAGCCAAGGGAGAGGCACCAGGATGCTGCAAGTAACGCTTGCTGTATCCAGAACAAATATAATAAGCTGTTTTTCCAGTGCAAAGTCATTGTGCTTTGCAAAGGTGGAGAAGCTTTCCATCCACACCAGGGGAGGCTGCCCTGAGCCAGACCAGCATTGCCCCAATCCATGTGCCAACAAGTCAGTGGGAACAGTCCCACTGCGAGGAGCATTTGCTCCAGCCTCTTGTCCTGTCTGGATGTAAAGAGTCAATGCCACACATGTTATATAACGCATAAAGGAATTAAAACTTCTGCCTTCTCACTGCCAGGAAATATTCCTGTTTGCATAAACTTCCTTCCTCCCTTTTGCCCCATTACTTCTCCTATCACTTCTGTCAGTGTCCTTATGGAATGGCTCTGTCTCACTGTTTTCAAATATTTCCTCACTTATGTCCTTTTCTCCTTTGTCATCACTTATTGAACACCTCATACTGAGCCCACGTAACATTTCCCCTTAGAGTTGACTCCTCTAGCCACCAAGTTCTGGTTCAGCAAAAGGGCTCAGGAAAGGATGAACGAAAATGCACACAGGAACTCAGTTTTACTGCACATGGCTTGTTACACCTCTTTCAAAAGGAGAAGTGAAGAAAAGTGACTCACTTGCAAACCCACTTTGACTTTCTGTCCTGAAGAGCACCTAATGCAAGGCACAGCTAGCAAGAGCACACAAACCAAACCTCTACCAACCCAGGCCGAAGACAAAAAGATCTCACTATTTTAGTCTGGCTGACAGAGCATTGTGGCGACGACATCGTGGGTTGGTGTGCAATTAAGATAATCATCAGTTGAGCTTCAGGAGTCTGACACAAAATAACTGGGCAGGTGCAGATGGGCTGTGCTAGGCTCCGAGCAGGCTTTCATCTATACCTTTTTCCCCAGGAAGAGTAACACTTCTGGCAAGCTGAATTCACAGGGTGCCTGTGGGTACAGGGTAAATGTTATGAGCACCAAGGCCTAACTGATTCCTTTTGCTCAAGGCAAGGTTCTCAACAGCACTGCCTTGCACCCCTTACACAGCCAGCCTGATCCTGCACTCTCCTGTTCTCTTTCCAGCTCTGCTCAAAGTCTCTCCCAGCAGACGTACAGTGTCAAGGCCACACAACACTCACTCAGCAAGCTGTGTGGTATCTTTTCAAGTACTGAGAAAGAAAACAGCAGGAAGGCTCCAATTTCTACTTCTTAAAAAGGAAGTATAAATGAAGCATCAAGAGACCTTCACAAAGTCCTATACATGTTCTGTGGAAAAGCCAGTGCTGTAAGGTGAACAGAGAGCATGACAACGCATGTCAGCCTCCAGGGAGACAGCAGTGGACATTTCTCAGTGGAAACGTCCAGCAAACATGCCCTTTGCTCCCTGCCATGCAGCCAAGCAGCAGCAGAACAGCAGCTGTCGTTATCACCTTCTGGGAGAACAGCTGAAGGTCAAGCCAGCAGCGAGTGTCACGCCAGAAAATAGACCTAAAGCTTCTCAAGTTGTAAGGCAGTTTCACCAAGAGACCAACCTCCTTCCTCAGTCCTTCAGCCTTCAAACCAGCACTACACAGGAGCAGCAGTGAAGCAGCAGGAAGCCAACCAGCTGGGGATACTCTGGAAAGGGGAGAAGGAAGCAGGCAGGGAACTTTTCGCTCTATCCTATAAATCAGCACGTTCATGTGAACTGGATGACTCTGAGCAAGAAAAAGAAAGCTTATTCCAGCAAAACAGAAGTTTCACACAGCCCCAAGGAATATCCCATTGTTTTTCCAAATGGGTTTTTTCTTGCACCAGAGAGAGCAGAACCGGCCTTTTCTATTCCTTGCAGCAGCCATCTCCAGCTCCTGCCTGGCATCCTCTGATGCTTCCCATGGCCACAGGAAATGAAAGATTAAACAGAGGCCCGTGGTGACCATAAACACACGACTCAGCTGGGAGCATTACTCAGAGACCAGCAATGGGTGATGAACGATGTCATGATGTTGCATCATAAACAGGAGAAAACCCCCCGCAGCTATCCCTGTATCCCCAGGATCAGTGCAAAAATAGGCTGTGTCCCCTCTTATCCCATTCCAAAAACCTGTCAGGAGCCAAGGAAGCATCTCTGCAAAAAGCATCAACAGGAGTCTTGGAGTGTTCTTCTGCCAAAGATTGCTTTTCAAGCAATTTTTTTCCTCACTACAACCTCACAGCAGCTCACAGAGGACAAGTGCTAAGGATTTAGGGATGGGAGGAGACAGACCTGCTTGCTCAGTTGCCTTTCAGAGCCAAGAGCATGAAATATGCTAATCCTGCCCATCTCTGCCAAGCACTGCAGACCCAGAACCACTGAATGCATAATAAAACTTTCACCCAGCTTTAACGAGAAGTGAAACGAGTGCCACAGCCTCAGATACTGAATTCATGCATGCTGGAAAAACAGATCTCCTATTACCCAGAAGAGCTGGATGTGAACCAGTGACCTGTGTCTATGTCCCATCACTCTCCACCTCCCCGCTGCCCTCAAGCCATCCATCTTGCCTGAATTTCTCAGAGCCCTTAAACAAGGAATTCACAAAGCAGAAAATCATGATGCTGCAAGGAAAAATCCCAGCTGGAGCCAAAGGGCATGGGGCAGGTGGCTTCACAGTGACCTGGTTGACCCTCAGCTACTCTCAAAATTGTTGCCTTGATTATACTAATCCAGTTAAAGGCCAATGCTTCCTTCAGACAAATACAGCTGACAGCTCATCCCTCAAAACCATTCCCCTGAAAAACCCCTAAGCAGAATCTTTCCTCATCAGACACTGTGCCAGCCATTCACACTTCCTCAATCCTCTTCCATCTCTGACAGACACCAAATTTCTCTTGTCCACTGTCATGTTGCTGAGCACAGACAGGCACCAAAGGCCTCATTATAAGCCAATAACCTCAGTCTGTTCCATGTGAGCCCGACACATTGCACCTCAGCTCATCCCCCTCCCCAGTCACTTGTAGGGTCAGTAGCCAGGAGGTTTTTATTGCAGGAGTCTAGCACAGGTCATGTTAAGCTGCAGAGGTCAGCAGAAAGGTCTGTAGCTGGAAGGAAGAGGAAGGCTGATGCTAACAGCAAACTTTTATTCAGATTATGCTAAGGCAAAAGAGAGCCAGCCAGGCTGCCTGCCCTAGAGAACTCCTTGCCAAGACAGAAAATATTCAACCTTTTCCTGTTTCCCCAAGGTCACAGTCAGAACTGTATAGTTTATCAGCACGTTTGGGATACCAGCCTCTCAGGCAGCAGATTACAACCAGGAGCATTTGAATGCACAGCTCAGGAGCTCCCAGAAGTCAAATCAGGTGCTTAACAAAGAGTAGAAAGCACAGGTGCCACAATCAGCCTTTGTCAAGGCTGGAGCTCCAGACAGCTGTGGCAGGGTCAGTTCTAATCATCAGCCCAGACATACGGCCCTTGCATTTCTTTACAGTACTACTAAAAATAAAATTCAACAAAAACACTTCACCCAGTGCAAATTTCCATAGTACTCCAGCACTGCACACTGCTGGGGCAGAGTTTAGAGTCCTCTCCCCACCTCACCTCTCCCTTTTCTCTCTCACAGAGGATTCAAACTCAGAAAGATGAGGAGAATGCCCACATCTGGGTTTTTCTGCTGCTGCCAACAACTGATGGCTCTTGGAGACTGTAATAGATGAGGGACTGAGCCTCAGCCTGAGCAGACAGATGTCACAAAGATGTTGCCTTAGACCTTTGGAAAGGCAACAGCAGACAGGATCACGGGTACATCCTCCAGAGAGGGATATGGTTTGCACAGCTCCAACACACCTCCCGTGCAGCTCAGCCAGCCTGCATGCAGCCAGAAACACCTCTCAAGTCCAAGGGCTCACAGCAGGCACCCAAAAGAGGGTGGAGCCCTTCCCAAACACAGCTCCTAGTAATGCATCAGGTCACAGGAGATGAGAGGCAGTTAGGGATCAAGCAGAGCCCAAGATAGTTTTATTTGCTTTATAAGTGGCTAATCAAAATAATGTTTCTATGATGTTTTTATTACTGAAAGGCTCACAAATGAGACTTCTATTAAAAAAGATCTACATACAGAAAGCTGAGCAATCTTCTGAGACAGGTCAAAAGAGCAAACAGCAAAGGCTGCTTTGTGAAAAGCAAATATGTCACAGACACTTGGGAGATGAACAGAAATGCAGGCAGAGAAGCACAGGCCACAGATTGCAACTAACACCAAAACCTTCAACAAATAACTTACAAGAGGTTTGCTGACCACTGAGGTCAGATCCACTCTACTACTCATGGAAAAATGGGTCTGTAAAACCAGGCTGCAGCAGCAAGGTGTAGTTTATACTCGGAAAAGTGTGTTTTGAGGGTGTATTTTTACATCACTAAACCTTTGCCTACAAAATAAACTGGACCAGCTGAAGTGGTTTTCACCAGCAAAATGCCATCCACAACAGGCCTTCAGCTGATATAAATGCTTTTAGAGATAAAAGAGAAAAGTAAACACAAGAAGCAAGACTTCCTGCAGCACCTAGCTGCAGTTATCAGATTTCCACTGCCATCGCTGCACTGAAATGATCCCACTTTCAGAAGAGGAGGATGACACTGTGTCTCAGCAGTCCCAGCTACCTGCACACAGGGAGAACCTGGACACAACACCTCGTCTCCAGAAGCACAG
This sequence comes from Acridotheres tristis, assembly GCA_037013685.1. Lineage (NCBI taxonomy): Eukaryota > Metazoa > Chordata > Aves > Passeriformes > Sturnidae > Acridotheres > Acridotheres tristis. The sequence goes on from CM072896.1 coordinate 14,393,077, forward strand.
CTGGTGAAGAACAAAGTTCTCAAACCAAAACATTGCTTTTCGTTGTTAATGAATTACTAAGCTGACCTTTACCCCGACAAAGAAAGGGAATGCTTTTTCCAGAAGGCTCAACAGTGATTTCTCTGTCAGGAACACCTCAGTATGGCAGGCAATGCATTTCTTTCCTTGGCTGGCATTGACACAGAGCATGAAAAGACATAACCCAAAGCATAGCTCAGTCTCAACACTTTCCAAAACAAATGATGCCATTAAACTAAAAGCGTGACACATGCCTGAGGCTTTGCAGAACATGGCTCAAACCTCATCTACTTTGCACGTTGCTCTGGGACACTACTTTAATCCCATTGCTATCAAGTAACAACAGATCGTAGTAACAGGACACTCTTGAAGCTTAATCCACACTATACCATAGGTGCAAATTTCCCACGGACGGGCTGACTTACACCGTAACGCTGTAAACGTACTTTCATTCAGCATGTAAACGACCTTAGCTCAGTCCAGTTAGTTCAATTCAGGAATTAATAAAGGCAAATCAAATTAAATTGTGAATATGAGCATCTACACAGGGATTTAATTCACTTTAATCAACCCACTGGAAAGGTTAATTGGATTCATTTTCTTGAGTAACCAACCATGTGTGGACAGACTCTAAGGATGAGATCTTGACCACGCTAAAATGGCCAGTAACAGTTTTGCTAATGACTTAATAGGACGAACATTAACCCCTAAAACACCAACTTCAGCTTTTGTCCCAGTAACACTAAGTGAAGCATTAAAGGATGACAGGAGGTCAAAGGGAACCTCCAGCCGCCTGCACAGAAATGTTTTCTGTTCTTGGCCAGCTAAATAATCAAATTCACAACTGCTATTTTGTAAGAATTAAAATTTGAAAAAAAAAAATAACCAGTGGCAATGGGAAACAAGTTGAAGGAAGTTTGGTTTCTTTTAGGCAGGAAACCATTGCTCTCTATTACTAAAGAGTAAATTTAAACTAACTTAATTATGCCAGAGCTTCTACCTGTTTATATCACAAATCACTGTCAGAAAGAACAAACTATCTCCTACACATCTTTCTAAAGCCAAAGCAGCTCCAGGGCATATTTAATTGAGCTCAAAGGCAGACACTGTGCTAACAGGGAAGAGCAGGGCAGCCCGGCCCAACAGAAGGTGAATCTGTGCTCTGAGCACAGACCAAGCCAGCGGGACCCCTGAAAGCGAGGGGGGCGCGGAGCTCTGCGGGGCGGGAGCGGCTGCCTGGCGCTCCCAAGCTCAGTGCAGGCCAGCATTCATAAAAACCGGTAGGAGTAAGTGTTTATAGCCGGGGCCTCCAAATCACCAAATCCGCGGATATTCACAGTTCTGCTCCCATTTTTCCAACGGCTCGAGCTGAGCCTCCGAAGCCGGCCAAGCCGTAACGGCGAAGCACAGACAGACAGACAGACAGACATCGCTGCTCGTCCTTGTCCCGCAGGGTGCCCCGGCTGTCCCGTTCCCCGCGGGAGCGCAGCCCCGGCCGGCGCCCCCAGCCCGGCTGCCCGGGCGCGGCGGGGGGAGCGTGGCGGAGGCGCCGGCGGCGGCCTCGGCCCCGGCGCAGACAAAGGGCTGCGCCCTCCCCCAGCGCCGCTCCTCGCCTTCTCCCGGGGAGAAGCGGCGCTGCCAGCCCGGCCCCCGCCGCTCGCCCGGGGAGTGGAGCCGGGAGCGGGGCCGGCAGAGCGGCCGCGGCTCTCTGTCCAGCGCCTGCGGCTCTCTGTCCAGCGCCTGCCGCCGCTTCGCCGCCGGCCTGCACCTCTCGTCCCCACCCGCTGGACACCGCGCACCGGCACCAGCACCGTGGAACCCCCGTGCCACGGTCACGGAGCGCCCCGTCCCCTCCCGCTGACCCGGCTCCCCGCCAGCGCCGCGAACCGCCGCGGCGCCTGCAAATTGTAAAATAATAATGTTTTTTATAAAAAGAACACCTCAAACCAACAGTTTCTCCCCTGCCTGGCTCCCATTTCCCCCGACCGCCCCGTCCCGTCCAGCGCCCCCTCCTCCCCTCGCCGGGGCGAGCCGCACCTTCCTTGACTCCGGGCAGCTTGGAGTGGTCGATGCCGATGCCGGCCATGGCCGGGCCCGGTCCCGGTCCCGCTAAGGGCGGCCCGGCTGAGGGCAGCGCGGCGGTGCCGCCCGCGCCCCGCACCGCCGAGTTGGGAGCGGCTGGAGCCGGGCCGTACGGCGCGGGAGAGCGGACAGAAAGCGCCGGGCGGGGCGGAGCGGGGCCGCTCACCGCCCCTCGCCCCCCTTCCGGGGAGGCGGACGGGGGCGTCCCGGGCTGCTGCCCCCTCCCCTTCCCGGCGGGGCTCGGGCAGCAGCTCAGCGGGACGGGCAGCTTCCGAGGGCAGTTATTTTTACATTTGGGGTTTTTTTTTACGTTTCTTTTTTTTATTATTGTTTGGGGGGTGGGGGTGTTGTGTTGGCTGATTTGAGCCACGGCCGGAGATCCTCTCCCACCGCCCGGGCGGCGGTCAGACCGCTCGGCCAGCTCCGATCCCCCAGCGCTCCCCCGTACCGCGTCCGGCTGCCTCTGTCCCTTCATCCCCAAAGCATCCCAGCCCCGTGCTCGCTCTGTTCCGCCGGCCTGGGAATAGCAGACGTGTCCCGCTGGAGCCTCAGAGCCACTGCCCAGCGGCGTCACCTTGTCCCTCAGAGCAGGGGCGGTGACAGTGTTGGGACGGGCACCTCTCGAGGAGGGCAGTGCAGGCGAGAGATTCCCGGTCACAGAGCACTGTGAGAGGCCTGTGAACCCCAGCAGTGCTCTGCCACACACGGCTTGGTGCCAGCTCTCGGCGGAGACGGGAGGACTCACAGCTGCTGCCCGCCTTGGTTTGCCGGCAGCAAAGAAACAGAACGAGATGATGCTTCGTAGGCAAAGGGGAGAAGATAAGAGGAAGAGGATTTGGGGTTTAGAGATGTCTGAGCTTCTCTGGGCTGTGCTCAGCACAACCAGTCACTCATGTCAGCTAGTATGTTTGAACATAAATGCGTGATGCTGAGGACTATGCAAGTAGATGTTGTTAATATTGCCACATTGGAAATGAGTTGCTCCCAGGTCTATTCCAATGGCCCATGGCCTCCATGCCACTGGTGAGCAGAGGGATACAGAGGCTGAGCCCATTTCCTGCTCCCCCTCTCCAGCAGGCTCTGGGAAGCTCTGTGGTGTGAGTGACTGGGATGGGAGCTGAGAGGGAGGCAGAGTGGGATGTCAGAAAAAGCATCAAAGACAACAATATTTTGATTTTATTAAAAAGTAAAAACATTAAAGAAAATTACCAAAAGGATTCGTTTCCAGAAGGTTAGCCTTGTGCTACTCCTATATTTTCTAGTCTTGTTTCCTGGAACTCAGGAACTGTCTGTCCTGAATTCTGCCCCTTTCAAGCAATACTTCACCAACCCCAATGTAGGTATGCATAGACTGTCTTCAATCTGCCTGCCTTCAACTTCCCTTCAATTTCTTAGCCTCCTGCACAAAAGAAAGCCACAGAATTGTGTGTATTTGTGATCCCTTCTCACATTGCACACACGTAGTACACCTCTTGTGTGTGCTGGCACACTCTAAGAGCTGATGGGCCTCCTGCCTAGAGGGATGTAGTACCCACTTAGAGAGGTGAGCAGTGCACAGCTGAGCCCCACTCCACAGGTTCTCCATATGATCACACAGATGGGCATTAGTCACAGGGTCTGTCCCCCATGGGGCAGCTCATACAGATTACCTCCTGTCACAGTCCCAGCTCTGCCCAGCTCCTCCTTCTAATCCCTCTGCCATCCACACAAGCAGTACAACTGGACTTCTTGTATATAATCCCCATTGTTTCAGCCAGCTCTGAGTGAATGACAGGTCTAAAATCCATTTATAGTTTCTCCTAAATTACTGAACTCAGTATATTCCTCTGGACATAATTCACCTTTTTCATAATCAAGCTTTCTGATCACTTAGTAAGGTTTTTTTATTGGAAAAAAGAATAGGCCAAGCAACCAGGACTATACAGAAGTGGCAATGAATGTACTGATCTGACACAGGTCACAGCTTTCCAAGGCCAGAGTATGGTTTTCTCCTCTCCTTCACTCATTATAAAGTATTCAAGTCAGAGCTGCAGAAGCTGAAATCCTGAAGCATTCACATTTGCACAGCAGCTTTAATGCAACAGAGTCACTTTATGACCGTACATTTATAAACAAAGCTTTAAAGCTGTTCATCCCAATGGTCATGCACTTTACTCCACATACACAGCTCTTTGCTCTAGTCTTCAGTAATGAATTTATATCATATTAAGTTGTCTGTAGGGCCAAAGCCAGCAACATAATTTAGCCATAAATCTGCACTGCATTCAAGAGGTTCCATGTTGGGCTGATGTGGCTTTGGTTGCTGGCATGAGTGAACTGTCTTCCTGGATGTCTTCACTAAAATGAGATCTGGTACCCAGTGCTCAAAGTCACAGCAGAGCAGTTCCTGATTTCAGGTTTCTAATACACAAATTATGGGCTCCTCATGCCTTCCTGTAGCTATATTTATTTATCTTCAATGTCTGCTGAAGCTCAGTGATAGACAGTGGATGGGGAGCTCTGCTAGGACCTAAGGAAACTACAAGAACACAAAGTAAGTGACACTTCGTTCTTGCTGCTGGAAATGCAGGGATCATCTCCAGTTGTCAGAGCACAGAAAGGCTGGAGCAGGCTCCAGGGAAGGGTAATGCAGGCAAAACCCTGTCAACACTGCCAACCTGTTCCCTAAGGCAGTGTATTACACACCAAAGTATTTTCTTTGCCTTCTTGACATCAGATTTCTCTCTCATTTTAGCTTGATTTTTGGGAGATTATTCAGATGACATCTCTGAAATTGGAAGGTGGCATGAATCACTTGATTAAGGAAGATCCAAAAATTACCACAGCAGGACTGAGGATGAGAAGGAATTAAATAGGAACCAGGGAATGAGTTACTGATGTAAGGCTAGCACTGCAGCAACGTCACATCTTATGCTCCCCCAAAGGGCTCCTCAGTGTGGTTGCTCACAAATCACCCTCCCAACTCTCACTTCTGTCTACAAGTTGCAGCTTCTAGGCAAAAAGCATGAAAAGTGTTTGTTCTGAGAGACTGTCATCAGCTTTTCCTGTGCAAACTGTACAGCACCTAGCTTGACAAGTACTACATGTTGCAGTGGGTAGGTGAATCCCAAAAAATCTGGGAAAAGTAACCACTTCCTTTTATTGAAGATAACAAGACAACAGCACTTCAATCTTTTATAAAAGCGGGTACTTATTCTCACAGGACCTTCTGTTGGAAGAAAAGTCCCTATTGTTTCCCATGAAAAGAACAGAATTAGATCTGGCTTTAACTCTTTTCTTGTCGAGTAATTTCATTCAGAAGAGATTTTGCAGGGCACTAGTCCAACTCCCTGCTCAAAGCAGGAATGGCTTCAAAATTTGATGAGGTTGCACAACACCCCCCACTTGGTGGACTTCTCCTGGCTGCACCCTGCAAATCTGGACCCTTGTACTTGCACAGTGTGTCCAGTTTGGCTCTGCTTTCCAGCTGCCCTTCTCCATGGCAGACCACATATACCAGGCACATCTGTGAGGGGTGTGCTCCACCAGACAGCTGGGGCAGGGGCTCAGACTGCAGCTGGACTGTGCCACCACACAAGTATTAAACACCAGGGAGCTCCAGCACTGGGCACTTTGCCTACCTGCATCCAGAGATCTGATCTGCCCCTAAACACTGGAGTAAACCCAGACTGTTATGCTGGTACATCACACAATACTTTCTCAGCTTTCACAGCACTGAAAACACTCCTGAGAGACTGCTTAAAGGAGAGGCTGGGATACTTAAAAACAGGGAAAAAGCAACACATTCTGGACTGCCCCTCAGAAAAGCCAAAGTGAGCTTTGATGAGCAGGAGCTGCCAGATAGAGCACTGGGACTAGGAGCTAGGGTTGCTTTATGCTGTAAGATCTTTCTCCAGGCAGGAAGAGAGTGTTTTGTGCTTGCTTCTTAAATAAACTGGGCACCTCTCCAAGTCTCCTGCTGTCATTTGAGGTCAACAGGATAACAACAACTGTGAAATAAATTAAGTCTCATCAAGATGTTCACTTTTGACAGAACAGCCTTTGTTAAAGTCTCCTTAACAACGGCGAAGCTCACTTCCAATTGATGAGGCTGCTGTCCAAATAGACATAGAGGATAATAATCCTACAGGCAGGAACTCGTGCATCCATTAATGGTTAATGCAAAGGGATGGAAAAAATGGTTCTCTCTCATGCTATCAGGTGATGCACAAACCCATGTCCAAAACTAGTATATCATTGGTGGCTGATGCCAGGGAGCTGACCCTTCTGGGGACATGGGCTCTGGTTTTTCTCTCCAAAGTCAAATTCCTGTATAAAATGGTAAAACCCAGTGCAGGACTCCACTCAATCTGCAGGAAGCCTGAAGAATGTGAGTGCATTGTTTTCTCTCTGTGATAAATAAAAATCAAGGTTTGAGGGTTCAAGCAGGACCTGCCCCCAGCCTGGGGCAAGGATGTTGTAGAGCCTCCCAGGAAGGGAGGCAGGTGATGTAGTGATGCAGGGAAAAAAAAAAAAGACAGGGAAAAAAATAACACTTCAGACATCAATCTCCCTGCATTTCTAAGCTAAGACACTTCAAGAGAGGTTTGAAATCCTGTGCCAGAAGGGGTGGATGAAAGGAATTGAACATCACAGCATTGGCAAAGAGTGCCAAGAAGCAGGTGTGTAATATCCGTAGGTAGCTGAATGGTGCCTGTGGGAATTCAGGCTCCCTGAAGAACAAGGAGAGCAGAAGCCTGCAAGGATTAAGGTATTATAAAGCTCACCAGGGGTAATGAATGGGGTGATTGCAAAGAATGAGCAGAGAGGAAACATAACTTGTGCTCACATGTAAAATAACGAGGAGCACTAGGAAAATCATGAGCCATGCCACAACAGAGCAAGGGGGTTTTCTTGACTGTCAAGTTGGAGAGTAAACATGTGCAACCTGAAGTGAGATATGACTTGAAAAATCTCACTTACAGGAAAGTATTGTTAAAAGTGTTACATAGTAGGTGAGGGAAGAAGAAAGTAGCTAAATGTGGCATTCCTTACTCTTACGTCAGAACAGAACCCACCAGAATAATAAGTTATTCACTTAGTGCATTGCTGGGAGCTGCCTGCGAGCCCACGCAATTGAGGCATAAGAAGCATAAAAAATGTGGCAGCTAGTGATGAAGCACCTTGGTCATTCTCAGATATTCACAGCCACTAACACCTGGATGAAACCTCAACACACTGATGTTGTAAGAGGGAATTTGGTGGGGGGCTAAAGTAAGTGCAATTCTTGCCTAGCAGTGACTTTGCTATATTCCACTCAGAAAAATTTCTAGGTCTACCTAAAAAAAAAATCACCTAATATGATTGCACCTGCCCCTCCTCTTTTGGATTAAAAAATATTTAAAAATAAAAATATTAAATTCCTGTGTTATCACTTGTGCCAGCTTTGCTTCCCAAGCCGCAAGGTGGTCAGGCCTCAGCTGGAGCCCTCATTTCCAGTCATTTTGTATGTGCAAGTCCACAGCCATAAAATATTGGTGTTCATTCAACAAAACACCCTTTTGCCAAACTCTCACAATCTCAGTAGATCACGCTACAAATGAAAAGCTAAGTAAGAAGACAGGCTCTCCAAAAGGCAAAATTTAAGATTATCTGTACAAGTTTCACCAGCAAAACACTGCAGCTCTGTGTATGCTCCAAGCCCTCCCTTGGGTGACTTGTAGTGACAGTTTCCAAAAAAATGGGCAACATTTGTCAATAAACCAAAACACCAGATGGTAATTGAGAGCAGGAAGAGTGGGAAAGGGGAATGACAGTGAAAGTTGGCACTGAGAAGATAGAGTTGACCTCCACAACCTTAGAAGTGCCCTTACTGGTATTTTTAGCAGGAAATTACCCAGCCTTGTCTTTGCTCAAAGTAATACATGCACAAGCTACATTCATTATCGAGGATGAACTCAGGGCTTGGAGAAGGCAAGTCAGAAGAGAAAGGGATCAAGCTCAGGGTAAGTCTGGTGGTTTAACCAGGTCATACCAGATCATGCCTCTTCAGGACACTGTCCTGGCATGGAGGTCAGATTAGTCCTACATAGGCACACCAACATTTACCATTCAGGACCATCACTGGAATTGTCTTTGAGACCAGCAGGTCACAGCACATTTCAAAGCAGAAAAGGTTTCCATACTGCCTTCCTCCCCTCACCAATAACCTCAGCCAAGTCACCCTAGTCAGTAGGGAGGCTGAATCTGAAGGAGGTGCTTCAGCTCAGGATTAAGAGTGAGAACTGGGGAATGAATGCCTCTGCTCCCTGTTTTCTTCATAGGCTGCCTTGTCCCACAGCCAGCACCTTTAGATTCCTGATTTACTCTTTCAGCCCCTCACTCCAGGGCAATGCTTTAGAGCTGGCTTGCTCTCTGAGAAGTTGAATGGTTTCCTGGCAAACCCTGGACTGGAAGTGAAAGCCAGACACGCAGCCCAGCTTCACTCCTTACTCTCTACAGCCTTAACCTCAAGGAACTGGCTCTCTTTAGTATGATGCCCGTCGGATGTGAGCCGGTGCTGCTTCCCTCTGTGTGTGATCCTTGGTTGCCTGCAGTGAGGTGGCAGCTGAGCTGCTCTACACACTGCCTTGGACCTTTCCCTTTTCTTTCTCTAAGCAAGGATACAGTTGAACCACAGCATCTGATTTTATATCAGTAACAGGCCAAGCAACAGCTGAGCCCCAAAGACAAGCACACAGAAGGGGGAACAAATTGCGTGAGTCAGACTAAAAGCTTCATAAATATTGACTGGTTTTAACAGTTCCCTAAGGAACAGAGAATCTCATTTTATAACTACATCTCCCTCCTCTCAGGAAGCTGCAAGGGGAGTTAGTCTCCTGGCTTATGAGCACAATATTTTAATTCTTTTCTGCAGTCAAGTTCTCTGGCTAGGACTTTGCACCACACATCAGCAGGATATCTGAGCACCTTCCAGTGGTGCTTTAAATAACATTCTGGAGTGGGCTTTGTTCTCTCAAGTTGGCTCCAGCATAGAAGTGACTTGGTTAGAGGAGAAATCAGATATTAAATGTGTAACAGATGAAGGCTGAAGAGCACAGGGTGTATTTCAGTACCTTCTCCTCTCATTCCTACCAGATAAAGGACAGCTGGAGACCCAGAGGAGAAGACACGCAGTAGGAATGTAGACAGAAGAGATACATAGTAATAAGTGTACAGTGGCGATACAGGCAAGAAAGGCAGACGCGGGGGGAGAAAGGAAGGACTTGGCTACAAAAGATGGAAACAGTTTGTTGTGCATGTGAATAGAAAGAGAGGATAGAGGCATGGATGGGACAGTGGGAACACTAAGCCACTGCCCAGGATGGAGAGCAGGATGACTCCTGTCTTTCTGACATTGTGTACAAAGCTCACTTCACCCCTGCCACGAGGGCAACTCTCTTTTCTTGCCTGCTAAATGCTCACCAACTTCTCCCTGATTTTTTGGCACTGTCAATCCCCCATTCTGTCTTTCCCTCTACAAGGCATGTCCACTTCCCATTTCCAAATTTCTTTGTCATTCCTCATCCTTATCTCATTTTTAGGATCATTCTAGGCAAGAAAACAGTGATACATGAATCTCTCCATATGTACCACGCACAGTGAAGTCTTGTCTCTACAAGCTGAGGCTATCTACTTGCAGCCAAGCCCCACACTCGGTGCAGAGGTTGTGGCATTGTTCATATGTGCTTTCTTAAGCACCTTAAGTAAAGGCACTTCCCTGACAGCTCCTCCCTCAGCAGGTTGTTTGCTTTGGGATGAAACAAGCTATGGTTAAGTGGAATACATAAGACCATGACAAAGTCTGTGGATGCTGATGAGGTTCAGCTGAAATACATGGTGCATGTGATGTTTTATGTGTTCTCAGGAAGCTCTGAAAAAGAGAGAGTATTTTTTGGTTTCTTTTTTTCTCCAAACCCCAAATGTACAGCATACAAAGTGGTCCGGAAAACTGCCACTCCAAGCTGGCTCTGGAAAGTAGCCCTTTTGTGCTCTCCTGTTTTCAGCAGCTCAACAGTGCCTCCTGCATCATCACTCAGCACCCCCTCCACTGAATTCCACCTGTCTGACGCTTGCTGTGCAACAGCAGGGGTGACTGCTTTGGGATTAAACTCAGGTTAGGTTATTTGGAGGCTGCAGTCATACCTTCACTAGAGCCAACTGCAAAGCCCAAAACAACTTCAGAGAAACTGGGATTTTATATAACATACCTGAAAATCTTAATTGCTTCAAGTCTGCATAGCTTTGTGGAAAGAACAACTTCTACCTGAAGGGACAGACTGGGACCGTGGGAGGTAGAGATGGAGCTCACATCTTCATGTTCTCATTACCCTTGGACATAAATGGATGATTATCAATGACATTATCAGTTATCAGACATTATCAATGAGTGAAGTAATAGAAAGAATGTGGTGACTATATTGTTTTCCTATAGAGAATAAAATACATAAGAACAATAAAATGTAGCATTATTTCTAGCACCTGGATTAATGGGGTAAAATCGAAGGAATTTTCCAGGTGGGAGTCTTAGAGAAGCCCAACAGTGCAAATCAATTATCTCTTAACTTCAAAAAATAAAAAAAAATCCAGTACTGCCTGGCAGCAGCTGCCAGGCTTCTCTCCAGCAGCCCATCCCCTGAAGGCATCCGCTCCTCACAGCATCCAGTCTTCTTCCTTCTCATATGTAAATGCAGCATGGCAGTTCCCCACCTTCACCAGAGCCATCACTTGGAAGGTCTGGCACACTCTCTACAGGAGTTGCTTTGTGGGCTGAACAGTTGCAATGATCCAGAACTGAAGTTTCTCCACAGCAAAAGAGGAAATCCCAGGAATAGCTCAACTTCCTGGAAGAGCCTGCCAATAGCCCATGAGATCTTGTATCCAAAGGTAGGGAAGAACAGTCAGAGATCTGTCAATTTTGCATAAAATAAGATGGGATTGAGAAACTCACCTTCTGTATCCAGACAAAGTTGATTTCACAGCAGATCTCAAGACAGACTGAGATTTAGCCATTTAGCACTGAAATAAAATAGACTTGACCTTCCCTTAGAGGTATAGTTTTGTGTCAGGGCTGCAATTTTCCAGATTGGTCTTCTGTGCAAAGTGGTGCTTATCAAGTTATGGCCTCTGCTTCATGGGGGCTGCTCACCTCTGACCAGTTTGAAACTGGCACCTTAGGGAGGTGGCTGGAAAAATGTTCCGGTAGGACATAGTTGTCCCTCAGTCCAAATAAAACTTTGTGAAGAAGCTGAGCACTTAGATAGCTGTTCACTAGTTCAGAAGTCTGAGGGAAACTACAGATTTGGTTAATTTGTACATATTATATCTCCGGGGAAAATTTTGGAATATTTTCTCAGTAGAGAAGTCTTCGTTAGTGGAAGCATCACATTCATTTTTATAGGCATGTCCCAAAAAAAGTCTGAGCCTCTCCCCTGCCATTTTTGTTAATAATATATCAAATAATAAAACATTACAAGGGTTATTAAAAGGCTTGTCACTCAATACCTATCCAAGGCACAGAACAAGTTGTAGGGAGAGCTGGGGACCTGAAGCCAAAAGCCCAAACATGGAAATGATACTGTCTTTTAGTTGAGATGAAGTGCAGGTACCATCAGATGAAGCTATCTTGGGTAATCTGGCATGACGTGGTGTCAAAAAAGCACACACAGTGAGTCACTAGGAGTGTATGTACAAATCAGAGCTTGCCCTGATCTTCTCCCCATCCCACCACGGGGGGAGTGAGCTGGCAGCTCTGTCTTGCTTAGTTCCTGACTGGGCTTAAACCATGACAAGTACAGATGATTCAGTTCTGCAGGAAGAGGAGAAGTGAAGAACAAAGCCTAGCACTGTTACTATTACAAAATTTTTCTTGGTAAGGTTGTTTTGGAAAAGTAGTAACAGGTCCCTGATCAATAGTGATGGATAGGCAACAAATAGAAGTCAAACCAAAATGTAGTCATGGCCTGAGAAGACATGGAATATATGCAATGTGTCACAGTACTTTGCTCTAAAATTATAAAACAAGGCTGTGTAGCCAGAGCCAGCATCTGACCTTCCACTTCTTTTTTTTTCCCCAAGAAAAAAACTGAAGACTCTTGCCCATCCTTGACGTATTCCATACCTACTGCCAAATCTGCACTCCCCCACTCAGACATAATCCCAAAATAGGGTGTGATGCCTTTCCCGTTGACAAAGCCATAAGTCACAGTGAGCAAGACACACTCAACATTCTCCAATCAGTTAAATGAGAAGAGCTCTCCCCCTCTGTTTCCCACCACTTCAGCACTCATTATATCTCACATTAATTAATATAGGCACTAGGAAGTGAGATGATAAATTACAAAACCCCATTAACCTGATTCTGTCCAAACTGGTAAAATATGGCAGCTTGTACATTAGACAAATCTTTCTTGCTAACGTGGGAGTCCTCATGCCTGAACTCTGTTAAAGCAGCAGCCCTGAAAAAGTATTTTTAATGTGTGTATGTATGGAATGTATACCAACGTGCGTGAACAGTGCACGCCTGTGGGAACATCAGAATTCATTAGATCAGTCTGATATGAGATATATTGAACAGGTTCCATCTGACATACGTTACTGGGTTGTTCTGTCCACTTCCAACAGAGTGAATCATATTGACAGGTTGAATTATATCTCAAGAGATATTTTTCTCCCCTCCTCCAAAGGCCATTTGCAATCACGGCACATCCACTGCCTCTTAAAAGTGAGCTCATCTGGCGCTGGTTGCATTGGAGTCCTCCACCGTGCCTGAAGGAAGGATGCTTTTGGGCGCTGGCAACGTGGACAAGATGCGGTCTGCCCAGCTGTGTCTGGGAGTGCTAACCATCCTGACCATGGCTCTGTGTGTCCCATCTACGCATGGAGACCCTTTTTTACTCCAAGGTAAGCTGGAATACAGGCTACATGACACAGGTAGGTGGTTATCTTTTTGTTTTGCTGCTTGCCATGGCCAATGCAACACTCACTGCTCTGGGAAAGAAAGCAAATGAACCTCGAGCTGTACTGTGTTAACATGGGTGCTAGTGAGAGGCTTGTTCATATTATCATGAGCTAAACCGTCCTTCTGCTCTGCAGCTGGCTGTATGACACCTTCTGCTAATCAGGGAAAATATCAGATCTGGTGAAATCTGGTAAGGGTAGCTCTTTCTCTCCCATAAGAAAATTTTAAAAAAATTTAAAATATCAGAGAGTAGCAATTCCAGTATGTACCATATGAGATTTGACAGCTCATAAATGTCAGTAGTATGGTGATGCTGAACTTCTTTTTCTTCACAGAACTTTTTTAATATGTACTTCTCTTGTAATTTAAATTAATCTTAACTTGAATTTATACTGCAGGGAAATGTCAATCATTAGTGCTCTTTCTAAAAGAGGCTTGGCAGTGGAAAAAAAGAAAGAGCTGCTAAATATAGGCTTTAAAATAACATTGCTTTCCAAATTATTTTTCCTCTTATATCACCTATTTATTTTTGTAATTAAAACCGAAACATTCCCCAGACCACTTTATCTAAATCCTGCTTCTGTTTAGCTTTAACTGGAGTGTTTATAGTGTTAGGGTTTTTTTCCCTGTAGCAAATCCCCCGAAAAACTAAAAGCAGCTATTTTAAAATTATAACTGTCCTTCATACTTAGGAATGAGGTTTATGGCACTCCATGCTAACTGCAGGTCGCTCTGCTCACTCCCCTGGGTTTATTTCCAGAGATTGCAATCAGGACCAGCGGCTTCAGCCGCAGCGCGAGGCAGGGTTGGGTCTGGCCAAACACTTGGAGCATCCCTTTGGCCAGCATCCCTCAGCTTCTGCAGATTTATGTGACGTCTGCTAATGGAGCTGATTCCCACATACTCATGAGCATCCTTCAGGCTCGTCTGGTACAACGTTTTGTTTCATGTGTACCAAGAATAATTGTATTCATCCCCTCAGAGGGGCTGATAGCCATATGAGACTGCATTGAGCAGAAGTCCTAAAGAGCCTGGAAGAATAGGAAAAAAACCTTTCTGTATAATTTCTTAGTATTTTCTGTGGAATTCTATAGGCATCTTCTAGGGCTTTGTAGGGTCTGGGTGTGGGGTAGGGCTGTTCAGACCAAAGACTTTTTTGAATGGCCACTCTCCCTATTAAGTCTGCCTCCTGTTCTGTCATTCTCAAAAATTAGTGCAATATTCTAGTCACAGATGGCTCTGGAAATCTGTTGAGCAGAGCTGGGAGGATCTCAGAGCCTTCAGGGTACTGAGCAGCCCCATCTCCTGTGTCTGTTGGTTTCTGCTGAACCCTTGACCTTCACAACCATTCATTTGAGGGCAAAGCCATAACCACTAAAGTAAAACCACTGAGAAAGTGCCCTAAAGAGGCCTCTTAGAGAGTTCCAAATTGCTTTAGGACAGCAGCTTGGGGAGGTTTTCCTGGAAGAATTCTGCGTGGTCTTGCTTTAAGTCCTTCCACACTTGAACTCTGTTCAGGAAGAATCCTTCAGTGCCACTGGCAATCAGACAGAGCAGCCCCAAGACCAAGTGAGCTCAAGCAAAGGCTGTGGGGCTGCAGAGCTTTTCAGCTGTGGTACCCACACCTCAGCCCAGTGAGGAAGGAGGGACTTCCCACCCTGGGAAGGTGCATGGGGTGAGTGAGGGAACTGCTGCAGTTTTGAGAGGAGAGGATGTTGTGTGCTCCTGTCTGGCTTTGCAGAGGTGCCCAGTCTACCCGCCTTGCAGAAGAGCTCGGGACTGTGTAAATCAAGGGGATGTCTCCAGCTCTCTGCAGCCTGTCGTGCTGATGAGGCTGCAGTGGGACTGGCCAGCAGGGCTGGCAGGGAGGGCTCCCCATCCCACATCCTTCCACTGCGCAGCCCTCACTGCCTGGACATTTTATTCTGTGCTCACACACCTTCCTTTCCCACCCAGCTCCTTCCACCCTGATGAGTGCTGACAGGAAACATTTTCCTCCTACTTCTTATCCTTCTTAATTTGATTAAGAGATTAATTGCATCAATTGAGTAATTGATTCTTAATTTGATGAGATTGAGAAAGATGTGTTTTATGTGCTGCAGAGAACCGAGTGCTTCCAGAGAGAGAAGACACAAATCACGAGGACACATTGCTGACTTTGCTGCTTAATAAGAAATTCGCATGGCGGAGGCCAGAAAATATTGGTAAGTGAAGGGGAGAGGAGGTCTCTGCTTTTTGAATCTGTGTTTGCATGAATGCAAGGAACCTGCTTCTCAGGTTCTTCAGAAATACCAACTGCTCAGAAAGTGGAAGCAGCACTCGGTATGGTGCCTGCATGTGATTCATGTCAGATGCTCTCCATCATGGGGCTCTGGCACCTGCTTTTGCAATGCAAAGTAAAGCCACCAAAAACCACGTGTCCTAGATCCTCAGATACTCAAGGTTTTGCTGGGAACGTGTGTGTACATAAGTGAAAACAAGAAAATTTTCTGCTATCCCTTAGATGTTGGGTGCATTGTCCAGGGCATGGACCAGCTTTGGGAGTCACCTCTCTGCCCACACCCCACACAGCCCCGAGTGCTTTTGAGAGATAGCAGCATCTTGTTATCATTTGGGGCAGGGGGATTTCACCAAGACTTTCAGTGAGATCTCTCGGGGTCAGGTGCAGTCTGGGACAAGGGCAGGGGAAGCTCCTGCCTGAATCTAAGCCCCTGCTACTGCTGGAAGAGATTGAGACAACTGGCTTTTCCCACACAGCCACCAAAGATGGGCCAGGGAGAGGCTCTTGCTGTCTGTGATCTCTGAACAGACACCAAATTTAAAAGCCACCCTCCTGTGGCTAAACTCAGATCTGTCAAAGAGAAACTTGGGCTTTCCCTGACATGAGGCACAGTGATTACAAGCACCAAATGGATTTCAGAGGTCAGCTGTTCCCACGGCCACTGCAGCCAGGGGAGGGTTTGGGCTGGATGTGGTGGTCTTGGAGCAGGAAACTGCCCTTCCCTGTGAAAACAGCTGAGAGGGGGCCCAGCAGAAGCCTTGTTATGAAAATCCATTTATCAAACTTAGTGCTCTTCCCCAGACCCTTGTTAATGCAGCAAGGCAGTGGTTAAACAAGCCTGGGACAAATAAATAAATATTAATAAATCAAGCCCTTATACTAACAAAAGCATTCTTCTTGCAAAGGGGATGCATTCAAGAAATAACATTTTTATGATAAGTTTATGGATTATTGCACTTATTACTCCTAGAGGAAAGGCTGCATTTTATGCCAGACAATTGAATATCATGAATCTCTGAGCAGAGCACAGACAGAGGATTTAAAGCAGGCCATTTCTCAAGGCTTCATCCATAAATTAACTTCCTTCTTCCTGTCTGAGATAATCTGTTCCAAATTTCAACCACTGTTCATTTTGTATTCATAGCAGTCATTGGCCAAACTTACAATTTGCAAATAATCAAGCCAAAACAGGCACTTGAAACTCTGAAAGGTAAAAATGATAATAATAATTCTTAAGTGACACTTTTGACTTATAGATATGCCAGGGTCTGTCTGTCTCTACCTCATGGGTATGTAAAGACACACTTAGGAGGAATCTGCCTGAGGTCATTGCTGACAGTGACAGGAACAGAGCCCACACCTTCTGATTCTGTCCCCATCTCCATCCAAATCTCTCAAATCGAAGCTGATGTAATGGATTTGCTTAGGAACTGCTGCTTTTACTGTCTGATGAATATCAGAAAATATTCAGGATTTTTCAATAAAACTGTTTCTTTCTTGAAGGACAAACCAAGAGGGCAGTCAGCTCTTTCTTGGCAGTCTCAAACATTAAAAAAAAAAAAAAGCCCTAGTCTGGCAATGTGTCTGTGTGCTGAAGTCTTATCTGAAATCCAAAATCAAGAGGAATTATGTCTTAAATCCCCCAGATGATCCAGACCAGAGCCTGCTGCCACGTTAGGAACAGAGAAAAGAGGCAGCTCCAGGGCTGTTTTTTGGTTTGCTTGTGGGGCCCAGCAAAAACATTCTTTAGCTCTTTCCTGGCCCTTCTGCTTATTTTAGTGCATTTTTTCCCAAACTAACACTTAAAACCAGCTGATCACTTTGCACTCCTCTCCCAGGAGAGCTACTGTAGCCAGTCACTCAGCTTTGACTGAACTCATCTGTCTTATTAAAAAATTAACTGGTTTTGACATCAGTTTGGGTCTGGAATAAGGTACTTCAATCCTCAAGAGCAGTGAGACTGAAATTCCCCACCCCTGCAGCTTTCCCTGTTGCTATTCCAGGCTCTTCTCAGTTCAGCTGGATGCTTCAGATCCTGTTCTTAGCCACCTAACTCTCCCCTCTTTCTGCATGGGCAGTTCATTTATCCACCTGCATAGTTTTTAGACAGTAGTACAGTACTGATTAGCCTTGAGACCTCTAAGTCTGATCTGTGAGGCTGGCCCCAGGTCTTTGTGCTCCCCTAACGTTTAGAAATGTGGAATCCAGGCACTTACTGCTATGTGACTTTTCCTGTTGCTCTACTTTTCCAGCCTGGATCTTTGCTGACTTATAAATCAGTAAGTTATGTTAGGCTAAATTTGTGCCTTCTGACTTCTGCCTGCATGGGTGATGTGAGGATAAGCAAGTCTTAAAGGAAGCAATGGGATTTCATTAAAAAGCCAGTGACAGAAAAGCCAGCATTAGAGATTTGTGATTAGCAGGATAAAAATTAAAAAGCAGCAAATTCACCCGAATTGGTATCACACAGTAAGTGACCTTATTGGGCCAATTCCCCTATGGCCTGGTGAGCAGTAAAGAAGCCTCCCTCATAATGGAGAATTAGGATAAGGTCCCATAGGACTCATCAAAGAAAACTTGCTTTTCTATCTGTTTCTACTGTCATTCATTTGAAGATCACTAAAAGGAGTTAAATGATAACTAGGTTATTTGCTTGTTAACCTCTAGAGAGGGCAAATGCAGAAATGGTTTTTAATTTGAGCTTCAGGAAGCAATGCAGATACTGATGTTACTCTCTCCCCTCTTGCAGACTGGGAACTAGCAAAGAAATTTGAAGAGCTTGAAGAGGTGAGAGGAGCAAATGCACAGACACACAGATGCATGTTCTTGCATGAGTAGTTAAATAATTGTGTAAGCTGTCTTTGTGCCCTACCCTTCCATCTTTGCATTCTGCTACCCTTCCCTCTGCTGTTATAATGTAAGCATGGACTGAGAAAAGGGAAAAGCAGAATCTGGGCTAAACATTTGCACAAGCTGGAAAAGGTGAAAAGAGAACAGGGCTCTAGACTGGTGCAATAAAAGCTGAGCAGCTCCTGCATCTGCCACCAGTGAAAGGCCAGTGAAGGCCAAGCCAGGAAAGAATTAAGCACCAAAGGAAATCTCCACAGGAGAAAAGGGAGTGGGAAGTGGAGGTCATGCTGCCTTCCTAGGCATTGTATGAACTGGCTGCATCAGGTTACAGGTTGAAGTTGGAGGGAAAGCCACTGCCTGCCTAAAACACAATTTTTCCTGGACTCTGCTTGTAAGAGTGGCCCTAGTCAAGGTCAGAGCCTTGCTGGGCTGATCAGAGCACACCCATACAAATAGAGTCCCCATCCTACACCCTCTGCCCAAGAATGGGGTAAGATCTGCAGCAACCTTGGTGTGGTTCCCACTGTTCCCCAAACCCTGCAAGCAGTGGAAGGGCTTTTTTCCCCTTATCAGGCCAGGTCCAGCTGCTCCAGCTTTTTTCATGGGTGCTGGAGGTCCTGCTAAGTTCTATATGGCCCTTCTCATTTCAGACTGAAAAATCCCAGTGCATCATGCCAAAAAGGAGGCTGCCAGGTCCTACACTAGCCTCTTGCTCCAGTGCTTAGGGACATAAACTCTGACTTTTTGAGAGCAGCTCTGCCAGAACAAAAGTCAGGATATGGCTGTATCAGTCCACAAGAAGAGAGTAGCTAAAGATGAAGAAATGCAGTAGACTGTCCACATTACAACTAAGGGAAGGTAGCAAGAACTGTGAGGGAAAGAGAGGAGGAACAACGCAGGGCAATGGAGAAGTGATGCCCTCTGCTGCAGTGTCTGGATGCCTGGAGATTCCTGCCCCAGCACTGTCCTGACTCTTAGTGCTATATTATCCTTCTACACAGTCTTGTCTCCATAGGGACTTATACCTGGGCTGAGGGAAAGAGCAGGGAGTGCACACCACTGCCACCTTAACGAGCAGCTTAATGAAGGAGGGCATGAGGAGGTATGAGTGTTCCAAAGGCAGATTCTCCTGGAATGGTCCTGCTCCAGTAAACACTGCATCCTTCCCAGTGGTGCTGCCAACCCATCTACATGTAGCTCCTTTGCCCTGAACTTCCCAGCACTATATGGAGCTCCTCATGATGGGGCACTTCTTTACTGCTATGTTTCTGTTTAAACAGCTGGAGAAGTTGAAGGATCAGCTCTCAACTGAGGATGGATCAGAGGTGGCCTATGCCTTGGAAAGTCTCTCAGCATCCCAGCCCAAAAAACGCGGTAGGTTTTGAATTTGAGCCTTGTAACCATCCTGTCCACTCTCATTTCCAGGGCTTCCTTTGTGCAACAAAGACAGTCACAGTAAACATGCCCCAAATACACTGAAAAACAGCTGGTTGGCAGCTTTTCGAGCAGTCCTGGCTCTCTCTTATGGCTGGCTGGTGTAGCAGCTGGTGAGAAGGATTGTGTCCCCCAGCCCTGTCTGCTGTGGAGGCAAATACACCAGGTCTGCACACCCAGGACCTCGTGGAGGCAGGCAGTGTCACATCCTGTTTTTCACAGAGGAACGTGGGGTTATATGAGCCATGAGTGCCTGCCCTGGAGGGGGGCAGTTCTGCATGAACACGTCCCCACAGTGCACCCCTCGCTTTGCTCTGGCCTCAAAGCAACTGCTGGAGGCATAATGAGGCATGTGGACTGCAGGCATTCTCCTCTGCCAAGGTCAGGGCCTCCCCACAGAGAAGAAAGGAGCACTTGTCTGCTGCTGAAAAACAGCTAAAAGGGATGTGGAAATCAACCAAGAATGCAGGGAACTAAGATCTGGTATGTCCCCCAGCTGGTTGGTCTCCAAGCTTTGTCCAGTCTGTATCCAGTGGCTCAAGAGCATATTGTACCAGTGCTCTTGTGAAGCTGCCCCGACAAGCACATGGACAATGCTGCTCGCTCTGGCTTTCAATGGATTCCTCCACAAAGCAGTAGCAGCTGTGAACCAGAAGTCACTGATGACAGATCTGGCCTAAAAGCAAAAGAGCTGGTTCTGCCCTTAGCCCACATGCTCCGTGCACGTGGAAGCTGACAACTGCCAGACAGCCAAGAGAAAATCCCTTTGTGCAAGGCTTGCTTACATGCTAAGGTGATCCTTAGGCAATGTGCAATTTTTAAGCACCCCTGGAGGCTTCACTAATTTGGCTAATGTAATTCATGCCCCCACCAGTCTGGAAGCTTTAATGTAGATAAAACTACTTCCCCTTGCCAGGTTTAAATCAGATTCTGAAAGAAATGAAAGCAGGGAATCTTTGTCTTCATCTAAAGTCCTTCCAGTCTAGGAGGAGCTCATGTCTCAGCATGAGCACTGCTGATTCAGTAGGAGTGTTCTTCCAAGATCTTGCTTTCAAAAACCAGGTATAAATCTCTTCTCATACTTGATAACAGGAAACTCACATGAGATTCATGCTGGTTCTGATATAGTTACTTTTTCCAACACCAAAATATACATCCTTCCCTAATTTAGTCTTCTTAGATGATTCTACAGAAATTAGTGTTTATTGGAGGATGGTTGGTAGCAGAGTGACTGGGTAGTGACTAGGTTTAAAAAGAAAAAAGAACCAGATCCAATCTCTCTGAGTCAGTATCCTGCTCTTCCAGTCAGCCACAGGTGAAAACCCCTGCACACACCTCTGAAGCAGCAAAACTGCTGACCAGTAGATAGGAAAGAAAAAGCTGGTTCCTGACATTGCTTAAGCAGAATAAAAGGAAACCTCTTAAATCAAGCAACATGAAGACAACTTTTAGACCCCATGTTTACACTATGAGCAGCTAAAAGAAACACCTTCTAAAAGTGTTATATGAACTCAAAGCTGGTTATTGAGATGCGTCCTGAAAATGCAATGCTGGCTGCATGCCTCAGCTCTCTCAAGACATGGATCTTTTGAAACCTTCTCCAAGACTAGAGTCTAGGGAAGCTGGGAAAAGTCCCTTGTATGCTAACATCTTTCTTTTGTATCCCTTCACAGCCTGCTTTTGGAAATACTGCATCTGAAGGTTTGTCAGGATGGGAGGATGAAGATGAGCCCTTCCCCAAATTGCCTTGCTGGGTATTAACATATAAGAGTTTGTTCTGTTCCCTCATCATGCTGCTAATTTGGAAGCCATTCTTCATGACTGCACCACAGCCAAGTCTAGCAGGGGCCGTGACAGGAGCTGGCAGCCCACTGCCACTCTCCACTGTTCCTTTCTTCCAAGTTTAACCTGCCATGATCTTCCACTCAGAAGATGCTTCCCAACTTTCTGTGCTGCCCTGTGTGTGCCATTCAGGCTGCTGCCACTATACACCCCTTCTCACCAGGTCCCCTGAGGCACCAAACACTAACTCAGCTTCCCTGGGCTTGGGGCTCTGCCCACACCTGCAGACTGTGCTCTCAGTGGTGTCTGGGTTTCCCGTCACCTCCTGAGCAGGTCTGTGCTGCCCTGGTGGCCACTGTTGGGACAAGAAGGCAGGCTGGTGTGATGTGAAGGGCTCAGGGCTGGATTGCTGAGCCAGAGCTGCTCCTCGCCATGTCCCACAGTGAGCAGAGGGGAGGGCAGGCAGAGAGCTCTGGATCCTTTGGATACCATTCCAATAAAGATTTTCTGTTGCACAGAAGCATGTGTTATTTGCTTTCTCAGCCCCTGCAGGGACCCAAAGTGCAGCACATTTCCCTTGATGCCAACTTCTGTTACCTTAATGGTTCATGTGGAGTTCACAATGGAAGAAAGGCTCTCATTAAACACCTAGAGTTTTAATGTGCCTGAGAAACAGACCCTTCCTTTTGGCCAGGATCAAGAATCAGAGCTGGGTCTATTTCACAGATATTTATGGGATACTGTCCTCACTGAACTGGACCAGACCCACTAGTTTCTATCTACTCATCCTAAAGAGGTGTTATGAGCAGAGATTTTTGGTTCATCTGGCTGGTCAATGCAGGTGCTAGCTGGCCTTTTCTACTACAGAATTATATCTGGCCCTGTCCAAAAAGGAAAGATCACAATCCATTAGTGATTCCTACATATATTCATTTCAAGTCACATTACCCACATTTATTTGCAAAAGCAAAGGACCTCATTCCAGAAAATGCAAATTCAAAATAAATCCTTATGTTAACTTTGAGGTTTCCAACAATGTAAATGAGAGCAGGCTCTGGTAGCCACTGTGAATGTGTGGAATGATTTTGACTAGTGTAGAACTGTCTCTCCAGCTCTGTTGAGCTATGTGATTTAACTGCAGCTTGAATTTTCCATGTTCTTCCAAACGTTACTTCTCCCAAAGCTCTAATTGCCATGCTACACTCATTGCCTTGGGCTCTGGCAAGAAGAACATGCTTACCACAGCAGTACCTTGCATGTACTTCATTAACAGGAGACCTATTCATCCTGGCCAAAGCCAGCATCTGGGGAATAAAGCCAGCTTGCTTGATTATATCAATGAAGTCTAATGACATGCAAAATACAGTTTCCTCTTACCATTAGTTGTTTGTTATTTCTTTGGTGGTGATTCAGAACACATTTCCCATTTTCTGTTGCTTTTGTGTGAGTGGAAAAAGTATGTGGGAGCACACTTTCACATATCTTCACATTGGCACCAAATCCAGGAAAAAACTATACCCTATGGACAAGAATAGTCTCTCTCTTTCTTTAAGTTTGGTGCCCCAGCTGAAAGGGAGGTGAGTTCCAAGAGTTGCAATGAGTGCCCCAAGCCAGTGTTGATCTCGGATGATTTCAGCTTGCAGGAAATCCCAGTGCAAGGAAAGGCCAGAGCAGCAGGCTCCATCTGTCACCTGTTTGCTGTAGCCATGTCTTCCTGACCCGGTGGGACAGCTCATCAGCAAGTCAGGAAAACGAATACTGTGCCTGCAGATATTTAACAGCTTGCTCTGACCCTAGACAGGGATTCCCTGGAGTGCAATGCATCGTGCTGCTTAGTAGTGATTTTCTGCTACATCCTATCAGTGCAGTTATTTAAGTGCTTGTGGTACCCAAACTACCCCCTATTCCCTGACAGGCATTCTGCTGCTGTATTAGCTGCTTGTGCTGCAGAGATCAGCATGTATTGAATACAATTTATTAACTAATTAAAAGCAGAGATGGTGTTGTTCCTCCCAGACTTACCCTCTGCATGGCACTGTGGGGGTCCTGTCCTTTTTCCTAAACACACAGAACAGAAACCCATCTCCTCCACAGAGTGGCTGCTCACACCCTACCCATGCTTGGGCAGTCACTCTTGCTAAAGTTAATGACCCACAGGCAATAATTAAAGGGATTTCCCTGAGACATTCTAGTAGATCATGTGGATTTATTAGAAGAAAATCCTCACAGACATCTGAATGGATTTGCAAATCCAGGCAGCACAGGGCAAGTCTAGTGTGAAAAGGATGCTGCAGTTTATCCTCATTTCACATTTGCTGATCTCCATGCTGTGCACAATAGCTGGAGCCATTTAACATTGTCTACAAAACAAATTGTGGTATTTGGCCTTTCAGACATCATCATATTTGAAACAGCACTTGCCAGTTTACCGATTTTAAAGTGTGCTTCTTAAGCCACAGGAAGTCTCAGTGTGCTAAATGATGGACCAGGCAAAAGAGAAAGACTGTTGCTTTCTCCCAGGTAATTCACACAGTGGGGTGGGAGCAGGACTGAAGCTTCCAGCTCCCAGTTCTACCAACACTACCAGAGACCTCTCTGTCCTGCTTTGCTTTCACTTTTCCCTTCAGATGAAGGCCATTTCTGCACACAACTTCCAGCCTTTAAAACCCTGCTGGTTTTGGAAGCCATGGCCAATGCCTGCCAATTATTAAATACTTCTATGCTCCAGCAGTGTCTTTGCAGAGCTGCTGTGTTAGCACTAGATTCCTCTGCTCTCAGTCTTTGCCATGCACTGACTTTGTCCATGGTTCTTTTGACTGGCAGCTGTTTGAGTGGTCAGGTCACCACTTCCATAATCTGGCCCATACATATGGCTGCCTGCAATCAGATTATCTGCAGCCTGTCTGGATGAGCTCAGTGCAAGAAGATAAATGTTCCCTAAACCACAGGGCAGGCTCAGGATGGATGGTGGCAATGCACTGCCTGGGACTACATTTGAAGGCTTGCTTCTAGCATGGACTGAAACTCTTGAGTCAGTCAGCCTAAATGTACCCACTGAGACCAGTTCTCACCTGGAAGCTTAAAGGCAGAAAATTAGCAGGGTGACCAGGAGAAAAGCAGGAAGCAAAATCCCAAGACCATCCCATACAGACTTACAGGCCTTCTTTTTTTCTCTGACTTTTGAGAGCTTGATCTGGAAAGCATCTGCAGTGCTTCACCTCACCTGCAAGCACTGACAGCTCACCCACCCAAGGGAGAATGATCTCCTAACTCAGCTGCAGTGCTCTGGCAGATGGCAAAGATAGGGACACCTCTTGATGTGAGTCACTCGTTTCTAGTGCTGTTCTCAGCAGCATCAGCTTATATTAGAAATAGCAATAAAAGTGAAGTTTCTCACAAATTTTCTATGCCTGGGCTAGTCTTGATCTCTGGGCATGGCTGTAGGCAAGGAGGAAAATGGGAAAGGCCCCTGTTGTGTCTGAGCACATGAATTAGATGTTACCTGCCCTTCTGAGTGAGAGCCTCATCTCCCACCGTGGCTGAACCAGGGCAATTGTCCCAAAGTCCCAAACCTCACTGACAAAAGCTTTTAAGTATCACTGATTTCCCAAGTGGTCTTCTTTTTTTTTTTTTTTTTTGGAGCTGGCTCTATTTCCCCCCATTTTGCTAGCTGATGGCCAGGTGCTTTGTGCCTCATACAAGATCAGGAAATTAACACTTAATTCCCATCTCCAACATTACTTCCTGCCTAACACAGGGTGTTTGGCAAGAATAACTTTTTTTTCCCTTAATCCTTCATAATCCCTTTCTCAGTGGGTCTTCTTTTGCAATGCTAAGGATGATTTATACCCAAGAATAGCAATCTGAGGAATTTAGCTGACATGGACCAAAGTCCAAGAAGGAGAGAGAATGTGAGGTTTAGAAAACATCAGCTAGGAATCTGAGCATTGAGATGTCAGCAGACAGCTCTTCTCAGCTATATTTTATAATCTGGAAAGAAGCGAAAAGGATGAAAGAGGATTTAAGATAACTTGTTTTACTCTGAAATGAAGAGGACATGTTTACATTTTGCAAGAGTTAGAAATACTTGAACTTTTCGAGTTGGATTCTGACAATGCCCTGTGCACACATCAAGAGACTAAAATAAGGCATATGATGAAGATAGCCTTGGGAGTGGATGACTTCATATTTGGACACTATCCTATGTTATGCATAGGGAGGACTGAAATGTATTCATCAGCTAAAAGTCTCACCACATTTCAGGATGTGCCATATGATGAAAACATGTCTAAATATGGTGCAGAGATAAGAGACTACTCAAAACATGAGGACAAACACTGAGGTCTTGTCACCGTTCTTATTCAGACTAACTCCTAGTGAAGGCAGAAAACATCTCCTCCCAAGCAGCAGTTCAAATGCATTCTAGCTTTGTCCCATAACTCTTATATCCTCCCTTCATCTACTAAACAGCTCCCCTCCAGAAAGAAATGTGCAAAGCAAACTCTCTGCTTTTCATGGGCTGCTGTTGGCATCTCTGGAAGTTTTATTTTCAATCCAAAAAAATCTCAGTCCTGACTAGGATAATAAAATTCTGCAAGTTTAACAGATAAATGCCATGCAATAAAAATACATAC
This sequence comes from Acridotheres tristis, assembly GCA_037013685.1. NCBI lineage: Eukaryota > Metazoa > Chordata > Aves > Passeriformes > Sturnidae > Acridotheres > Acridotheres tristis. Next base: position 14,419,136 of record CM072896.1, read on the forward strand.
ATATTCTCTATTCCCTCCTACCAGTGACACTGTGCACAGCTGTGAGAGCATTCTGACCTGATGAACTGAATATGTTATTATTTATAAATGCAATGTTTGTAAAACACAACTTGAAACAGATTTTGCAGGAGATCAATTCCTTGCATGCCATATCATTAGGCAAAGACAAGACACGCTGTGAGGCATCTTCCATATCTCTGTAATGTTTCCAATACAGCATCATTTATTCAGAAGTATCTGTAGGCAAAAAAAAAAAAAAAAGCAGTAAACATTACATTTTCCAATGTCAGAAATGCAAAGCTTGGGCAAACACACTGTAAGGTAGACTAGAGGAGATTAAAATGCTAGGAATACTTATTTGCTTGCAGAGAGGTACTCAGTGGGAAATTAGGGCATTCCACATTGTAAGAAGCCGTCATTCCCTAAGCCACTCCTCCCGAGCCTGCTGAGTACCTCTAGCAAGACAGAACAGGTGGGTTCTCCAAGCCTGCCCATACCTGGAATATTTTGCCTTACCTGCAGGAACTGCTAACCCCTGGTGTTGCCAAGGTGGCTCACTCCAATCCGGTCCAGAGGAACTCCAAACCTTCTCTTGGGCAGCTCAAGCACTTTCCTGCATGAGGAAAACAAGCAGAGAGGGAGGGAAACAAATGGAAAAACACATCTATGAATAATCAAAATGTTACTACGTTTGATTCCTCCATTCATCACACCAAAAATCTTATTGTTCAGATAGAACAGTGTGCAGAGACAGCCAAAGATGTGAATGTTTAAAAATAACATGCTGCACTTGCCTTACAAAGGCTGCAGTTGCAGCTGTTTTACAGACTGGCTGAACTTGATCCACTATACCTATTTTTATTTGGCAGCAAACTAACTTCACAGTTTAACTGCTATTCATAAAAGAAAGGTGATACACTGCATTTATAAAGGGAATTTTTTTCCTGCACAGTATCACACAGGTGACCCACTACCTGGGTCTTTGAAAGCTCCAGGGCCAGCTGGGGCTAAGATAAGCAAGGAGGTAGAAAGTATTGCATAACAATAGAGGGGACGAGTCAAAGACACTCTAGCAGGGTTTATCTATAGGTTCTCTGGCAATGTAGTGTTCATCAAAGTTGTATAGGAGCAGTCCTTTGATGAGACTGAAAATGGGAAGTTTTTGGAGTTGATTTTTTTTTCCAATATATGGTAAATTTCCTGGCAATTTGATGAATGAGGACATGAGGAATGTGTGAAATAATTTCTACACAGCAATATTTTTTGCAGTTCTTTTTATATAAAATAATAAGTTTTCCCATCTTAATTCAGCATTTTTGGAGCATTTTTTTCCACCAGCAGAAGTTTTATTTTAATTAGTTGTGGAAATGGCAAAAATTTCTGCAGCTGGGAATAACCTCAACTTTTGCCCTCAGAAATACTTGCCAGTGAAATGCAAGTCCAAGAGAAGCCCTGGAAGATTAATTCTTTATCAGTTCTTGTTAAGGAACATAAATAAAAATTAATTTTGTTCTGTAAGTGGGCAACTGCAAAGTAACAAGCAGGAGAGAATGCTGTGGTGCACTCAAGTGTAACTTTGTGCCAGCACTGTTAGGCTGCCTCACCCTGGGGCTTTGGGGCAGTGCACACCCCACCCAGAACTTGGTCTCATCTGGGCAGCTCCTTCCCTCACACCTCTCGGGCACAGGCTGCACTCCAGATGCATCATTCCAGCATCCACAGCCCTGCTGACTCTTTCCCAGCTGCTTTTCAGATGAGGTCAGAGAATGGGAATTGGTGGTGTGTCCCTGTGAGGGGAGAATCCCATCAGTGCTGAGCAGTTACAGAACATCACAAAGGAAGGAAAGCCATTTGTTTGGTCTGTCCCTTCCTCAGGCACCAGCGTGTCCAACACTGCTGCACCGAGTCCGAAGGCAAAGGGAAGGAAAGCCAGGATGCTCAGCCTGTTACCTGAAGGGAAGCACTGCTTTCCCCGCAGGTGGGGAGGCACAGGCGGGACACTTGGGCTGCCAGAGCCATCCTGAGCCTGGCTGGAGAAAAAGGGAATTAACTCCCCGGACTGGAACTGGATGGCGAGGGTGGAGCAGTGCCTGTTTCTGCCCCGGGATCTGTACCACTGCCGTGCCCTGTGTTTTCCAGACAAGGGATGCGGAGCGGTGCCACTGCCGTGTCCTGTATTCAGAGGAGGGATGCGGAGCGGTGTCTGTTCCTGCCCCAGGAGCTGTATGTACCACTGCCGTGCCCTGTATTGCTCAGAAAAGGGATGCGGGGCTGTACCAGTGCCGTTCTCAGTGTTAGTTATGCACACAAAGGATGCGGGGCTGTACCAGTGCCGTGCTCAGTGTTAGTTACTCACACAAAGGATGCGGGGCTGTACCAGTGCCGTGCTCAGTGTTAGTTACTCACACAAAGGATGCGGGGCTGTACCAGTGCCGTGCCCTGTGTTAGTTACTCACACAAAGGATGCGGGGCTGTACCAGTGCCGTGCCCTGTGTTAGTTACTCACACAAAGGATGCGGGGCTGTACCAGTGCCGTGCTCAGTGTTAGTTACTCACACAAAGGATGCGGGGCTGTACCAGTGCCGTGCTCAGTGTTAGTTACTCACACAAAGGATGCGGGGCTGTACCAGTGCCGTGCCCTGTGTTAGTTACTCACACAAAGGATGCGGGGCTGTACCAGTGCCGTGCAGCTGAGCCCGGCGTCCCCTCTTGCGGCCGCCCCGCGGCACGGCAGCCCCGCCGCTCCGCGCCGCAGTGTCCCCGTGCCTTCGCGTACGAGGGACAAAGTGGCTTTTTCTATTTAAAACAATAGTTAAAACTGATGCCTCCCTGCACGCTTTTCCCGTGCTTTGCAAAGCGTTACAAACCGATGTTGATGCCAGACCAGCATCTGGGCTCTCCTTTAATCGGTGAGGGTCAGAACAAGCTGTCGAAGTGGACTAACATTTGATCCGCTCTTTTCCAAATGTTTCTGCTTTGTTCCAGGCACTGTACACACTGCATTGATTCGGAGGGCTCAATCTATTTATGAGCTTTCACAAATTAATTTCCTGGTCTCTAAAGTCGGCCAGCTCAGCTCTTACAGGAATGAGCTGTTATCCACTGAGCGACTGTGGCAGGGCGCTCAGCCCTCGGTTTGACTCCTCTAAGGGCAGCAGCCTCGGCCTGTTTCTATCTAAAGATACTTTTCTATCAAATGCCTTATTGCTCTTTCATAGCATCCGTCTGATCTGCGGTCCCTGCTGGTGGTGGTATCAGACTACCACTGCAGTGATCAAAGCAGCTCAGGTGGTTCTAATAAATGGTTCAACCCCAAACTTAAAAGCTAAACAGCTCCCCCAAAGTGATAATCCCAGCTCAAAACTGCAAACTGTACTGAATGCTGGGAAAGGGGGACTTTGGTGCAGCATGTCACTCTTTTTCATGAACTCAGAGACAAGCTCTTTTTCACCAAAATTTCCCTTTTATTTTTTTGTTTTCTTTTTGCTGTTATGTTTGTTTCTTTGTTTAGTTTTTCCCTTGTACTGCACATAGTGTGAAAGATTTCCATCCAAAAAAACATGACAAAAAATTGGGAATAGCATGTACCTTTGGAAAAAAGCATAGCTTCAAAAATTACCTTTTTTGGGGGTTTTTTGCCTGGAAAAGGAAAACATGCTAAAAAGCAAATGATGAGTGAGCTGATTTTGATATCTTGAAGAGACGGACAGAACAGAATAATTCTACTTAAGGTTTTAAAAATTTTGTATTTTATCACTTTTGGCTGCAGCCAAACCGTCCTTGTGGCAGACTGGGTGGATAAATGGAAAAACAAGAAAATATTGCAAAACTTTGTTTGAAAGAAGTACTTGTAATATTGAGTGTCTCAACTGAATACTTTCCATTTCCAGATTAAGCTTTAAGCATGTTATTAAATACTTTGTGGCATTAGGGATGCCATCCAAGAGAAGACAGTTACCAGAAGAACAGAACAAGACAGGGAAGCTGTCTCAGATACAGGGAACAGCCCCTAAAGCTGTGCCCCAAACTCTCTGTCTCTACCCAGCCACATCGAGCACCATTCATTGCTTAGCCCTGTTACAAACATATTTATCTTTAAGCACACATTGCTCTATTGATTTAACCCTGGCTTAGCCAAAGCTGATGGAGGTCTTGAAGCTCATTCTACTGTCTGCTTGCCCATTTTCATGATGTGTCCTTCATCTTTCTGTTCAAAACACTACACCTTCTTTCCGTCCCAGTCTCAGGAGCACCCTGCCCTGCCTCTCTGCTTGTGAACCTCAGGCATATTCTTTGCTTTAAATAAGCTCATGATCAGAAATGCAGTTTTAAACTGAATGTTAGTTCACATCAGTGGAAAGAAGACTGGAAAATCACATATATTGGAATGTTGTCTGGTAGCTGTGCAGCACTGTAGGAATAAATGAACTAATGCATGTATTATACATCACAGCTGAAGAGTGGCACAGTGTTTGAATTGTTTCTGATCAGAGGCACCTCACAACTGGCCAGCAAACCTGCTGGGGGCTAAAGCTAAGTGTCCAGAACACCCAGCAACAGCCTTACTCCAACTTTATCACTGGCAGGAGCATTTAAGAGTTTACCTCTGTTTGCCTTTAGTATCCACAGAGGATGAAGAAATTCTGTCAATCGGGGAGCCAAATCCTGGGAAGCTTCTTTTCTTCTTGGTCTCAGTCACCTCGTTCTCCAGAGACACCAAGTCATCAAGAAGGAACAATTTGGCTGCCAGGTTGGTGGCTGATTTCTCTTCACTGGTGATGGGATGGGCTCCCATGCCCAGAGCAGCAGAAGGCTCCAGAGGCTGCAGAAAAGAGCAGTAAAATTTCAATTTGCTGGCTGCTCAAGTCCCATAAAAAAATCCAAATTCAACCAGTGTCATAGGAGCAGTCCTGTAAATACAGAACTACCAGGACACTGAAACTGGACAATATTTTAAAACTAAGTTCCTTCTCTGAAATGTGGCCTCTTTCCACTGACAGGATTTTGCTGTCAAAGTCTGGAAATTTTTTTTATAGAACTGAACTTGCTTTCCTTATGATTGCAAGAAATATGAAAATTTGTTACTTCACAGAGCCTATTTCTGCAGGCCATCCCACTATCCCTATCTCAGAACTGTGATTAGTATCACTTATAGCATGAGCTGAGTAATTTAATCCATCTGGAAAATGCAATCGCCATTACCAGACTCCAATATCCATTCTAATAGTTTTCAGGAAACTGATTTTTGTTTTTTAAATGAATGCTAATAAGTGGTAACAAAAACTTTTACAGAAGTTTCTATCAGTGTCTGACAAATTAATTAATTGTTATGCAAAAAATTACCCAAAAAAACTTGCTCAGCCCTGACATTCAAAGAAATTATGCAACACTACATGGAGAGGAGGAAAGGAAAGAACACAGCTGAATTGACACAGGAGTTTGAACCTTAATTACAACATTAGGCTTAACATAATTTCAAAACCAAACTTTTCTATAAGAATAGCTGAGAATACGGAGGTCTATCGAGAAAGAAATTAAACTAATCAAAGTGAAATAGTTGCTTTACACATAACAGAAAAATACAGGGCAGCAGTCAGTCTACAAAAGCAAATCCAAATCATTGTCTTTTTGAATTAAATGCACCTTCTTGTTCACTTGATCTTCACAGAATTAGAAATATTACGACTTACACCATCAGACAGGTTTTATTCTGTCTTTAGATGCACACCACTATTGCTGTTATTCATATGTGCTGGCTTTATACACATGTGAAGGAAGGCAGCACATGGGTGATGTCCTTTCTGTTCTCCTTTAGGGTCATAAAACTTCCACAGAGGTTTGCAACTGAATGATACCTTTAAAAAAGAACTGAACTCTTCCTTCTTGTTAGTGGGGATAAATATCTACAGTAACAATTCAAACTAGAAGGGCAAAAAGAACCTCTGCTCTTGAATACCTTGAAACTCCACTTACTTTGTCTTCAAAAGATATGATGGAATTGTAAGAAGTTAAGTGACAGCTAAAATGATAATCTGAAGTAGAAAACAGTTTTCTTCTGGTGAACCAATGAACAAAGTACAATTTCACAGATAAGCAGAGATGAGAGTGGGAGTAGGTGGTATAATGGAGGGTTTGCAAACTTAAGAACAGCAATGAAATGAATAAAAATTAGTAATTTTTTCCTCAAGATAAAGAGCTTCCCAGTCCACCCAGTGAAGTCACCAGATGGTAGATTTAAAATACATGTAAGGAGCTACTTTTTAAACACAGCACACAGATGAAGGGGAATGTGTTGCAAAAGAATGTTGTGGATACTGAGATTTTAAACTGGTTCAGAGACAAATTCTGGCCCATCAGAAGCTAAAACATGCCCTGGTCCAGTGCAGGTCTCTAGATCTAGAAGTCTGCAAAGATGTTCTGTTCTTATATTCTTCTCACAAAAATCTATCACTGATGGAGGCAGGATATTGGATGTCTGTGGCACCAGAACAGCAGCTGCTGCAGCACTTTTGGAGAATCAGGTCATGCTTATGTGAAGACAGAGAGCAAGGCAGAAGGGTCCATCAATGTTCTTCAGCAACCATCTAATGTTTAAGTTACCTTAAACCTATACCCTAGAGGTAAGCAGTGCTACTTTGAGTAAACTTTTAGATATTTGATTCTTTTTTTTTTTTATGGCATGAAACCATTACATAAATACTTTCTGCCAAATCTGCCTTATGTCAAGAGGACATAAAAATAGGGAATGCAGTAGAAGTATTTTCAGGTGCAACCCCTACATATCATCCTGGGTGAAACATGAGACAACTCATCCAATTCATCTGCTGCTTTCCTTTGCAAGCTTAGGCAAGTGACTTTGCTCCTTCCCCCTCCTGGTCTAGTCCATCTCCTTTAATTTGTAATTTTTGTGCAGGTGATCTTCTCCCAAGGATCTCCTTATGACTTCTGAAAGCTGCAGCTTTCTCATGCTATTATTTGCCTTTAGGAAGAAGAATTAAACTTTTGTTTCAGTGTTAGAGAAGTTTGCTTTCCCCCCTGCCATCACCTCCTTCCCCTCTTCAGGAAGTTCTCTTTCCACTGGACAATGTTTGGTCTAGGAAACACACGGGAAATCCCCAGGTGTTTTGGGAGAGGCTGTGAGAATTTGGGTGAGGCTTCATTCAGTCTGTCCTCCCAGAAACAGTCAATTTGCTTCTTCTCTTCTTGAGGCTCCTCCTTGGCCCTTACAGAGTCAATACTGATCCTTCACCTTCCAACAATGTTTGGATGCTCCAGTGTCTTCCTCACTCTGTGGCTAAAAACCCCCAAGGAAGAGCAGTTATGTGACAACCACCAGAAACCTTCACCTACCTCTGGAGCTGCCTCTGCCAGGAGCACAGAGCTGGAGTTCCACCACAGCAGGGCAATCACAAGGGCCAAATGCACCACCACGAGCTGGAACTGCAGCATCTGCAAAGGAGAATAGCCTGGTTACCTACGGACATGGGTTTAGCCTACGTTGTTTAAGCCCTTGTTTGGATCTAGACCATAAAACTTGATGTGCCTCTACTTCCCCAGGTAGGAAAGTTTCGGATGATGTTAGGAAGAGCTGGGCTGGGGCTTTTTGCCAAAGGCACCTGCTAATTTGCTAATTTCTCTGTCTCCAGGTCCTGCCCCAGAGTATAATTCAATTATGATTCTGCCATTCTTTGCTGACTCTCCACTTGGCAGAAGCAGAAAGACAGAGAGTGTATGAATATATATATATATATACACACATAAATAATTATTATTACTACTGTCCATAAAGGATGGGCAGTTAGGAAGAAAGCTGCTGGATACTCTGTAGGGGTGAGGCAGACAGTTCATTGTAATCAAAGGACAAAGTCAAAGCACTAAGCCAGGTGGTACCACTGTCTCTCAGTCTGACAGCAACAGCCATTGCTTGACATAAACACAGGGGTCTGTCTGGGTGTTTTTAAAGCTGTAACCCTCTACAATGTATATTTTTGTATGTGGGTGTGCATTGAAATTTGAAGTAGCAGTCTACTACCTTCACAGGTAACCACATCCTGATTATTTGGATACAGAGATGTAAAAATAAATGGCAAGGTTAAAAACATATGTTTATTATGGTTTGAGATCTGTGCTGGTATTCATTCAACCCAAAGACTAAAGAGCTAAAAATAGCAACTGGTACACTAATGAAAATAAACAGTAAGGCACCTGCAACACTAAAGACATTTCATTAACTGGTCAGAACTTGATGCCAATGAAATTAGAAGCAGAGGAAATTGTAAGGGCTTAAAGCTTGGCTCTACTTCCCAGAGAAATAAGCAGCTAAAGAGGTGGTGTCACTGACTGAAAAGGGAGGAAAACTTAAGTCCAGAAAGACCCTGTTGTACTGATTTTAATGCAGCAATGGGACCAAGGCAGGAGAAAAAGGCAGGGTTATTGTAGTGGAACAGTTCGGCTTTAGAAAAACAATTGCAAAACTAATGATGCAGTTAGGACTATGTAAATACAATTATAATCACACTTTCTTCTGCCAGTCTGGGACTTAGTTTCACCACCTTCAGCCATGCCATAGGACCTCAGTTATTAAAATAAGTTATTGGTATTTCTCCTTGAGCTCATTTGCTGCAATCAGCCAAGCAGAGCCCTCTGGCCAAAAAGGGGTTTTCCCAGTCATGCACTGGCTATTGCTTCACCCCATCCATATTTTACCTTGACACATTCCAAGAGAGGCTTTAAGACAGGCTGGACAGTATTTGTTACTGCAGGAGAATAAGCAAAGCTCTGACAAGCTTTTCAAGATGCACCCTTTACTATATGTATTGAAATTACATCCTTCCAGAAAATTCTTCACCACGAACTTCACAGAGCTAGGTCAAGGGATTGGTGTATAATTCCATGTCTGTAGTATCTCAGAGTCTTGTGTTATCTGACATAAAATATGGTTTTCCCTTCTCTAAATGCAATTGCCAGTCTGAAATTCAGACATATTTATGTGTCTTAGTGATACTTTTGCTTGAAATGTGTCAAACCTAAAATTCCTCATATAATTAGGTATCTTTGTTGCAGGTCCAATTAAAATAAAATTAAAGATAAAAGAAAGAACAGCATTCTACCTTATCAAAGCAGGATAAACATACAAAATTTTTACTTAGGAACCTGTGCAGAGCCTTTTTCCAAGAAAAGATCACAAGAAAGCAAAACACTTTACCAAACATAAACTGTAAAGTCTCCAAAGGACTTAAAAGATGTTTTTCTTACAAAGAAAAAAGCAAAACCCAAAATGACATCCTGAAGATAAGTGGGCTGAACAAACCCCAGACAGAATGCCATTCATCACCAAGCTCCAAACCCATTGCCTGTCAAAAATGGTAACAGCCATCATTGTTCTTACCCATTTGAACTACGATATTTCACATTAGTGTGGAGATTACTCTGCAAGCATAAATCACAAGGGACTTATTTTCTTACTGGCCTGTTAGCAAGAGAACCGAGGCAAGACATCATGCCTTGCACTGCAATCCTTCACTCGGCTGCCAGCCTGCACTGATGGCTGTGCTCTGCTTGCTGCTGTGACACCAGCACGGGACATGCCCAGGTCACCTGCGAACAAGGACCTTGTGGCCAAGCCTAGAAACCCCTGAGGTTTTTCCCTGGGTGCCACCACAATGACCTGATGCAGAGCCAAGGCTTGGCTGTCCCACAGGCACTGGGCAGCTCCTGGCAGTGCCTCTTTAGCCTCAGTGCTCCCCTTACAACACTGGGATAGCACTGGGAAGCCTTCATCCCCTGTTAGCCACGAAGGTCTCTGGGACTATGCAGATTCCAGCCCTCTGGGAGAAAGCAGAGCTGTTTCTGCAAGCCACGTACTGAGCTATTTTGTTACTGCTCCAGCACTACAAAATAGAATATTAACTGCTGCTACCTATCTTAAGGGAATTGAGTAATCAAATTGAGTACTCACACTGGCCTTGCCATGCTCGCATGGCATGCCTGATGGGAATATACCTTGGCCAAAAAAATTATGATGGATGATTATCTTATCAAAAGAACAACTTAAAAATGGTTTGTGTGAAGCTCTAAGAAGTCTGCTCTTGCTGAAACAAATTTGCCTAACTTTTAAAGTTGCCAAAGTTATCCTCTGGTGATATATATTGCCACAAAGCCAAAAATACTGCCCCTACCATCAGTCCTAGTGATTCCAGAACTGCTGAAGGACCATTTGTTTCTCAGGTGCAATCTTGTAGTTATGTAAATGTCAAGGAAAAAGGAGAAAAATCAAAATGAATCCCACTCTCAGAAAAAATAGCAGAGCTCAAAAATAGGTTAAAGTGTTGTTTTTGTTCTCATCCCACAGACGAGATATGGAGCATTTCTCACATACTGCTTTCTAAAAGATACTGAAGCCACACATTGGAACATGGGACTTTGTGACAAAATGAAATGTAAGCTGCCAGTGTCAGGCCCTTTATGTTATTAATAATGTGTTTTCTGGAGTAGGTGTAGATTTTTAAACAATGCCATATATTTTGTTATACGTGGTACAGACACTGACAACTTCTACAATGTGTATTTCCTTCTATTTTCAGTTTCCTGACTACATAGATAAATAGAGGCAGGTAAGTTTCATCTAGTGGAATCAAAGAGAACTAAAATTCATAAACTTATGCAAGATGTCTATGATGAGTTATTTTGAGATAACTAGGTATTTTTGTGCCCCAAAAGAAACTTTTTGTCAAACAGTATTTCAAGGCCAAGCATGTTCCACTTCCTGAAGTTCCTTCAAGGTTTCTCTAGGCAGTCAAGATTTGTCAAGTGATTTCCAAAGCCTTCATTTCAATAATTGCATTCCCTGTAACATGATTTCCAGTGTTCAGTCCTGACATGTTCTCATATCACCATGTTAGTCACCTTTGCCTGTTTGCCAGCTGTGCTTTGGCTCAGAAGATTCCCGAGCACACAGCTGTTCCTACCACTTGTACTCAGATAAACCAGGGTTTTATGTCATGGTTTCAGTCATGGTCTAGTCCCTGCAGGGCTCACCTGGCCCCTGCCCACACAGAACACGTCTGTGGGAGCAGCACCCACATTATGTGAAAAAGGATGGAAAGGTGACCCTCTAATGCCCATGAGAGTTCAAGAAGTGCATAAATGAACACAGCCCTGCCAGGGCACCTTTGCTGAACTGACACAAGCATGATTCAGGAACAAATTAACTGACAATTAACTGACAGAGGTGGGCAAACACTTGTGAAAGACCAGCCAGTCATGGTTCTCATCTCTTCCTTTGAAAACAGGGCATGAAACCAAAAGGTGGCACAGAGCAAGTGAGGACAATTTTCTTTAGAATGGGCAGGAAGGACACAGGCTGGACATCTTGCAAAGCTGGCTACACTTTTACACTGTCACACAGTGTAATAAATCCATTTTTAGATTCAAAAATGAAGAACCCCAAACTCAGGTATACACCACAACAGTAGGAGACTACAAAGCAACAGACAAACAGAAGTGATGAAGCCCATCTAGAAGCTGAGGGGCTATTAAAAAAGAAGGATGCTATTAAAAATATCTCTTAGTGGGAAAAACCTATTTGCACCTTTCCTCAAAAGATAATTGAGTGAGCTGCAGTATTCCTGGTATGTACAATGGAAAACAAAATTATTAGACTATTCTTCATTGCCAACAAACTCTCAACCCCACACTATTTATATATGTACTGACTAAACATGCCAATTTTTCTTAACATTTCTAAAAACTTGACATTTAACTTTTTTTCTTCTTTACACAAGAGCCAAAAACTTTTCATTGTTAGAGTGCCATCTTCAGTATTTGAATCAAAAATAAGAAACTTTTCCATCAAGAAAAATCAAGAAATAGGTTCTGGTTTTCTATATTAGAAAAAATACTTTCTTTCCTAACAGCATTGGAGTGATAAGTAGAAGATCTTCACACCAGGTATAAAGAGCATATTAGCAAAATAGGTTATCAATATAAAACCAGATCATTTAAAGTATTTTAAAATATCCCTCAAGGTAAGTTTTTAAGAGACAGGAATGTCATTGGAATTTATTAACAAGATTCAAACACTGATACTGATTTACCGGATAAACACTTAAACATTCTGATCAAGGATATTACTTGAAGGTGAAAAATCTTGGGGGAGATGATTGCAAATGTAAATTAGAGAGTAACCTGCCTCTCTTAGTAAAGTAAGAAGAAAAGGAAAGCTGCAAGCACAGCTCTTACAATTGTTGCATGTTTTAATTGGCTATTCAAGAAACCCAGAAAAGCACTTGTCATTCAAAGAACGAAAACAAAGTCCTAATCTGCTGGAATCAGATTGGCAGGTATTTATAACAAATGAAGAATGCTTGGTCCAGTCAGATATATTTTGCAGTTTTCCCATTATTTGCACCATAAATTTGCTTGGCTTGAGCTGAGGTTTTTGTCTGTTATTCCTCATAATGTTCAAAGTATTTTACAAGAAAAGTAGGTTGAGCTGCATTTTGAATACAGGTGAGCAAATATAGATAAATGCTATTGCACTATAAGTTTCCTGAGTTGAGCAGTGGGCAGAGGCACAAAATGTCCTCTCAGCTCCTCAGCTTTCAGCTCTGCACTCCCCATGAGAGACCAATAATTTCAAATTGAAAAATCAAGTAAGGAAAGCTAAGGGCACTGCATGCAAGTGCTTCAAAAATCAGCGGATTCTGAACTTTACTGTAGCCTCTGGACATCTAAAACAAACGTTATTTGCATGTATTTACTTGTACAACTTCAGTGTGGGAGAAAAAAAAAACCCAGTGAAACAGTTTTGAACTCAGAATGGAGAAATTACCACAGCTATCACAGAATCAGAGTCTGCCTTCACTTACAGGGGTAGAAAACTGAACTAGTCAGATCACTGGATAATGATAATTACTCTGTTAGTGTAGGAATGTTTTTGCAGTTATTCTATTAATGCAGGAATGCAGCAGAATCTGGATCAACATTTGTCTAATATGGGATCTAGTAAAATGCTTTTGCAGATCCATAAATTAAAGAATTTTCCTAAATAATTTATCTCATGTTTTCCAATATGTTAGATATAGAAAACTTGTCTACCAAATATGATATTTATTAATACAAAAGAATTATTATGTCACAGTTCTTCAGCTTATTTTAAGAAGTAATATGCATTTGACAATGACTTACACAAAGGAAAATCCATAACAATATAAACAGACAGCAGTTTACTGCAAAGCACTGCAAGAACATAAAAGTAATTTGTCATTGTTGTAAAATGCACTGACCTATTCTGTTTAAATATTGTCTGATTAACTGAAGGAAATAAGTTTCCACTGAATATTTGTAGCTCAGTTTGACTAAAAATCCGAGGTGATAGGCACCTTATTATCTTAATTCCAAACTGGAAAAGTAGTCATACTTTTCTCATCAGATCAGGTCATCTTTATACCTTTTGCATGTCTGTTAATAAAAAAAAAAATTGAAGAAAACATCAAAAAAGAGGAAAACACAGAAGGGAAGAAAGCTTCTGTAAAGAGAGCAGAAGATACAAAACATCCCCAACACATTCTGCCCTCACTCACCTTGCACTGGATGCAAGCAATTCCAACCTTAATAGTCCTGCTATGTTCTTCCTCCTAACTTATCCTTAATGCTCAGCTTTCTTTCAGAGTTTTTATAGTCTCTGGTGTAGGCTACAAACTCCAATCCCTGCCTTTGCTTTCTCTTACATCATTTCTAAAGATTTTCCACTGATTCTTGCCCTAAACTTTTCTCTGTCTTGCACTCTCACACACATACTTGCCTTACATTTGTTATATTTATTGCTGTGATCAAAATGATTAGGTTATAATTAAAGGTCTAGGGGTTTGTTCTGTTTTTTCCCCCTTTCTTCCATTTAATTTTAAGATTTAGACAGTCATGGGAGTAGAAAGCAGCATCACTATTCCTCTAAACTCTCGATTTGTAAACTGCAGTACAGAAATATGATGCCATGAGTTATTACTGAGATGTTTTTTTTAAAACTTTGTTTCCTGTGGACATCAGAAGGACTGTATTAGCTTCAGAAAGAAATTAGTGTGTTTTTAGTAGACCAAACACCACTGTAAGCTAAGCATTAGCAAAGGAGCGTGCTTTGTAAAGCAAGCGACAAGAACTTAAGTCTTTCAGACACTTCAGTTCTGTTATTGAAATGTTAAGTTATTGAATTGTAAAACATGAGTTGTGGAGATGTCTATCTTTCCTAGGCAGTACCAGAGGACTTATTTCTTTCCCTGTTTGCCTCCCTAGAATAAGTTTATCTTCCTTTTTGTCCCTTTTAAAAATATCTCAGGTTTTAATAGATTCGTGGAGCTTTTTAGACCAGTTTTGGGGTTTAAAATTCTAACCAGTGCAGACTCCTTAAGAGTTAATTCACAGTAATTTTAACCCCTAAATAGATAGGCACAGTACTTTCAAAGTAGTTTTTACTCTTACTTGCCATAAACTGTTCCTACAAGCCATGGACAATAGAAGGAAATTTTCAGTATGTGGGAAAAAAAATGCAGCCAGGAAGCAAACTATTTGATTTCATTTGTCTTGATCAAAGTGATTAGAGAAAAATAAGAGTTTAGTCATATTGAGGCAAGGCAAGGACTTCTGCCCCATCCCTGGACATGTTCCAGGCCAGGCTGGATGGGGCTCTGAGCACCCTGGCCTAGGGAAAGGTGTCCCTGCCCATGGCAGGGGGTTTGGCACTAGATGATATTTATTGTCCCTTCCAGCCCAAGGTGTTCTGTGTTTCTACAGCATCTCTCAGTGTACTGAGATATGGGAAGGTGGCCTAGAGCAGACCTGCAGAAATATTGCAGGAATACACAAATGTGTTGGCCACAGGAGCAGGGTTGGGCAGGCTGAGACCCTTCTGCACTGCAGGCTGCAACAGAGCAGTGATGGCAGATGCAGAAGCCCAAATGGGTTCTGTGGGTACTGGAGGAATAAGAGAATTAAAAGAGCAGGGCCAAACACCACCAGACTGCTGAAACACAGCTCAAAGTGCTGCTGCACAAAGAGAACTGGACTGAGGTCCATTTTACTGCATTTAGGTGGTGGTTTGCTGCTGGAAGTCCAAGGACACAGAAGTGCTTGACTGATGTGTCTAAAACAAGCAAGCAGGATCTCAGGAAAAAAATATAAAAGATAACAACAACCTAAACCAATCTAATAATGACGTATTATTAGTTTATGGGGTACCTTAGTGCCATATGACCACAAGGTGCTGCTGACCAGCTACTGCAGTTCCAGGCACTCAGTTTCTCCTTTTTTCTGTTGGAAAGACACAAGGTGGCACTCACAAGCATTTACTCCTCTTGGGAGTTTTTACAGGTCCTATCTTATGGTCTTCAAGCAGAATCTCTGCAAGACTCCTGGTGTTGATGTGGGGGAGGAGACCTGGGCTGTGACACTGTGAGTAAGCTGAGGACAGAGAGCTGAGTGCTGGCAGTGAAGGCATTTCGGTGTTTCACAACACAGGGGAAAGTCTGGAGAACAGCTGAGACTCAGCCATCACAACTCAGCACCTCACAGGAGTGAGGGAGAGGGGGCAGGACTGCAGAAAAAACAGCAGGAGAAACGCAGCCATAGTGTCACCTCATTTGGCTCCAAGAGGATATCTAAGAACAGGCATTAAAATTTCATTTTATGCTCTCCATGGATCATGCTATAGCAAAACTCCAGCCACTTTTGTTCTACCTATTGGGCTTACTCTAAGGTTGAGGCTCTTCCTTTAAGAAAAGTTATTTTCTACTTATTGCTGTATCCGTCCTACAAAATCGAAAAGATTTCAGAAATGTTTGCTAATACATACAATTATCATCAACTCTGACTAGGAGATGTGAAAGACTCAGATCTGGGTAATTTGTCATCTTCACATGCTGCTTCTGACCTTTGCATAAGACATTTTACCAGCACATGTGGGTTTTCTCTCTGGGGAAAAGAAACCCCAACAAACCAACCAACAAAGAAAGCAAGCAAATGAGCAAACAAACAAAACAAGAAATACTACTAATAAAAATTAGTAGTGTGTTAGAGTGCTAGCATTTCATTTCCTTCTCTAAACTGACTTTGATTTATTAATACCTTTTGGACACCTTCTAGTGAAGACTGCCAAGGAAGCTTCCCAGACAATGAAAAAGGTAAATGTGGTTACTCTGCTGGCAGAGCATCTAAGGAACAGATACCCTCAACAACACTGTGGTCTAATTATACTTATATCATTAAGTTAGGGCAACCAAAAGTTTGGAAGGAGTCTTTGTTGTCTTAACTGTGAACGAATAAACAAATACAATGCGATTTTTCTCACTATGAAGACAAAAAAAAAAAAAAGAAAATTGCAAGAAGTAAGGACACAAGACATGAAGCTCTTTTTGTTACCATCCAAGAGAAAGACAAACTCACCTCCCTACTGCCTTCATGGTCCCACAAGAACTTCTGTAAATCTTTCAACACACGTTTGCAAATCAGTTGAGCTGGTTGTTTTCCTTAAGTAGACAAGTTCTGATTCAGAGAGCAGGAGTTCGCAGAGGTTCACTTGTGTAAGCATTGAGTAATCTTGTTCTTCAGCACCCTTGCCTGTGCAACCTATATTTGGGGTTGTCAGACCTTGTCTGTAAAGGCTTAGGAATGGCACATGAATACACCATGCTTGATATTTTTGCATTTTCAGTCCTTCCTTTCTCCCACTAAAACTTGCAGCAGTGCTGTTACATCCCTGTGATCTAATCCACAGGAACTGCCTCATTCTGTCACTAAGGTGAGCCATGAGAACTTCACCTCCCAGCCCCTTCGAAGTGTGTAACCCTTTCCAGCAACCACTGATTCCTCACACAACATCACATAGCTGTCACCCACAAATCAAGGTGAACAGTGCAGGGTCCAGCCTATGTTATGG
Source organism: Acridotheres tristis (assembly GCA_037013685.1). Lineage (NCBI taxonomy): Eukaryota > Metazoa > Chordata > Aves > Passeriformes > Sturnidae > Acridotheres > Acridotheres tristis. Next base: position 14,436,063 of record CM072896.1, read on the forward strand.
CCAAAGCAAAAGAGCTGTCCTCAGGAATTGTTGATTGATCTGGCATGGAGTATAGGCTTGTGACCTGAGGCATTCTGATTACTGGGATTATTCATATTTTCACTAAACACCGAGTGTGTCATCAGGAACAGTCCAGTTCTTGGTTAATATGGGAAAACAGGTTTGCAAGGATTGCCCCAAAATTCTAAGAAATAATCCAAGTGCTTTTTTTCTTTTCAAATTAAAAACTATATTCTTTAAAATAAAGAGCTGATTTCCCTGAGCCAGGTACTCAACTAATACTGATTCATGTAGCTCTGAGATTTAAAAAAAATGAGATATTCCAAATTACAATAACTTCAAGTTATTTTTACTTCTTGAGACAATAAACTCTTCTGATAAAATTGGCCCTATTCTGACACCAGTCTGAAAGAGAAATGGCATTCCACCAGATTAATCAAAACACAGCATTTCACAGCTACATTATTGGTACAGGGGGAACATCCAACTTTATTTTTGTTGCATTTACATTCATATCTTGCCTGGAGAATGGGAAACATTTAAAAATAACCACCCCAGATTTTTAGTCAATACAAAAGAAAGAATTTCAGAAACCAAGCTAATTCCCACCTATTTGCATGTAGATACACAGAGCCAGAGAGCAGATGACTCACTGTAAGACAGACTGTAGAAAAGAGACCCTATATTTATTAACATGGTGCATGAATGTTTTCCAATAGGAGGTACATTCTACCTTGGAAGGAAAACTTATGTTAAAACAGATATTTTTAGATCTGCAAACTATCAAAGTAGGTTTTGCTGTGTCACTTCCATTTAAGATGAATCCTTGCAGCTAGATAGAGTTGGAGAAACAAAACCCACAAAGCGAAGGTAGAAAATAGCACTGAAGACAGTAACATTCTTTAGGAATGTTAGGCTTCCTACTTGCAGTTTCTATATATGTACTTTTAAAAAGTCCTTTGTGCTGGAATTATGTGCTTGCAATAGGTGCTAGGTCATGACATGTATGAATCCATAAAAAGCTCTCAAAAAACAAAGCAAAAGTCCCAAAAAGGACAGCTTCTTGAAAGGCAAGGCATGCTCTGATGCAGAAGGTTGTGTTTGGAAATAAAAGATGTTTTATCTCTGGTGCCCATGCCATTGGCTGCCAGCCCAAGATGGACGTGAGGAGTGAAGATGGCCAAGAAAATCACAGGACCTTTTGTCTATGGACACAGTGGTCCATGAGCTAATGGACAAGGGGTAACAAAAACACACAGATGTCTCAATGTACCAAGCAAATGGTAACAGTTCTGGGCCAGTGTCAGCCTGGTCCTGACTCAGCTGGCAACACAGAAATGAAAATGAGTAGATTGTGTTTCCATTCCCTCTAACTACACTCCTTAGAATCAACACTAAATATAAAGATGATAAACTGGGAACCAGCCCCATCTTTCTGTGCTAGGAGGGGAAGAGTGTTGATGTTTCCACACTGCCTGCCTTGTCAAAGATGTGTGCTGATGGCCCCTGCCACTGACACAAACTCTTCGTGGCCCATGAACCCTGGTGCCACAGTAGACAAAGCACAGAACAGCCACATGTCCACCTTGGCTGCAGAGCACACACTTCAGCTCCAGAGCCAGGGACAAACGTGGCCATGCAGCACATGTGCAGCAGCACCTCCAGTTTAGATATGCTCAAAGAAGGAAAAATGTGTCTGCCCTGTCCTCACCTCACACTATTTCAAACAACTTTTCACCGTTTTCTTGCAGAACTGAGAAGTTTTGTTTATTGGCACCAGGACAAGAGATGCAGAAGAAGTAAAGAAAGGAGTTAATCAGCCAAATGATGACAACAGACTGGGGAAAACAAGGAAGGATTGGAAGGATGAGTATTCTTCAGTCAGATGCAGAGGTGTGGAAGCTGGGCAGAGCCATGTGGACCATTCACAGCATCACAGGATGCTGCAGGAAATCTCACCATCCATTTCCTACCTGACAGGCAGGTAAAGGAAGTCATGTGGACGGTGGGGTGGGAAGTTGTTTCTCCATGGAAATAATTCCTGCACCAAAAGGTATTAATAAGGAAGGTTCTCTCTCCTCATTCCTGGTTAGTCCACCCCTGGGATGGTGGCTTGGACAGCAGGACTGTGCTGTGCTGGAATCCAAACAGAGCATGCTGTTAGTGTAAACCCAGGAGTTCAGAGCTATTTGTGCTTGCTGATTTGATTTTTTTCCCTCTGTTCTAGTATAAATATACTTATGGTTTGGTTTTTTCCAAGGGAACCAGCAAACACAGGAAACAGCAAACCAGTGCTGTTACAGAAATGAAGGTCTCTGGTATTTCTAAGAATTAACCATCTCACAACAGTTTGTAAATTCGTCCTAACACCTGAGCCAAATTCAGGTACATTACTTGTCCACTTCAACTCCTCTATCACTTCATCTGGACAGAGACCTGTCCGTGCTGGACTCTGCACCTTTCTGCAGGGAAGCTGCAGTTCCCCAAACAGCTGCAGCTCCGCAGCTGGGTTAGTCCGGGATGCTTCAGGATCATCATTCCTTAGCAGCAGAACGTTCCTCAGTCAGTCACCGCCCTCTAGAGGCGGCCACGCCGTGCCTGGGCTGGGCTGGGCTTGCTGCAATCGCTCCATCCCACAGCCCGAGCGCTGCTAAAGGAGCAGGAGGAAGGTGCTGGACACTTTGAATAGATCCAGGTGCGCTCATGGGTGCAAAGGACTGAGCGCCCATTCCCAGCTCCTCCTTTATGCCTTCCCTCTCCACTTTCGAGGTCACCCAGCTGGCAGCATTTGGCCTTCGTGCAATTTGCAGTCGTGCCACTGCAGAGAAGAGTGAAAAATGAATGACAGAGAACTGTAAGACACAACTACAATAAAAAGCAGTAAAAGTAACTGCCAGACTAAACCCTTGTCACAGCTTTTTTTCCCCCTTTTTTTGCTTTTATTTTTTCTCCAGGCAATGTGCATAAACTAAAACACTGGCACAGCTGCAGGAGTTGATTGTGCCCACATGAGCTGGATGTGCTGGTATGAGAAAAGCAGCAAGACTTTCTGTACAACTACACACTCACATTACTTTCCCTTGTCTGGAATAGCTTGGAAGTTTTAAAGAGAAGAATACAAGGAGTGATGAATAATAAGTAACCCACAATGTAATCAAGTTATGAATGTACTGTTCCTGGTCTGCAAAGACCTTCTTTGATTAGGTGAGTATCTAAGGAGAAACTGCTCTGTACAGAGACAACACAAGATCCTGGAGGCAGGAATAGTACATGGCTAGATTTCCCCAGACACATCCTTCCTCCTTTTTTCCAGCTGGAAATTCTGTCTAGTTGGAATTTAGCAATATTTTACAGTTTCTTCTGACAGGCTGGCTGGATGTGCTGGTTTGCCTGCATATGGAGGGATTCTGCAGGTAACCATGCATATGCACAGACCACCTGTGCATGTGCAGCCTGATCACATACTTCTGTTGGCAGTATTTAATCAAAATAGAGCAGATGCCCAGGATCCAGTAACCATTTCATTTCAAACTTTACCCTGTGTTCTGTTACAGAATCACAGTATGGTGGGGCTTGGCAGGGACCTCCTCAAAACAGGGTCAAGAAAAGCAACATTTTGCCAGTGCTCTCCATAACCCCTCTGGGCAGCCTGTTCATTCTTCTGTCACTACCACAGTAAAAAAAATAAAAATATGATGTTTAAATGGAATTTCTTGTACTCAGTTTGTGCCCTTTGCCTCTTTTAGTTCACACCACTGAAAAGATTCTGGCTCTGTCTTTTCCTCCTCCATGAGGTGTTTATATGCATTGATAAGAACACCCCTGCTGTACAACCCCAGCTCTCTCACCCTCTGCTCACATATGACAAATGCTCCAAGATGTGGCCCTCCCAGTATTCCCACCCCTCTCTTATACTGGGAAGCCCAGCACACCAGGTGTGCACACACTCACCCAGCACAGGGTGCTGTTAGTTTTCTTTGCTGCAAGGGCACTGCTGGCTCATGATCAATGCATCCACCAGGACCCCCAGGTCTTTTCTAAAAGCTATTTTCCAGATATTCAGCTCTCAGCTTGTGTGGGTGCCCTGACTGCCTGGCCTTGGACTCAGCTCTCTGGGCCTTGCTGTCCACAGTGTTGATGCCACGGATCACTTTTGTAAAGCAATTTCAAGCTTTGTTTATGTGATGTAGGCACAGACTGAGCACTGTATAATACCCTAGGACAAAGGGCTATAAAGTCCTGTTCAGAACATTACAGCATGAAAAATGCCCTTTCATCTTACCAGCTTTTTTCCCCTCTGTGGCTGCTGTATTCTAGACAAAAAGTGAGAGAGAAGTCCCAGTTTTAATCCTATAGGGAGTACAGGGCAGTGAACATTATCCAGTTCCTTCTGGATACTGAACTGAACAATGGAACTGAACAATTCATACTTGATTAAAACTGAGAGACTGACAGCTTCAGAAGACTCGAGGTCCTAACACTGCCTGCTTATTCTTGCTCTGTGTTTTCTTGTCCACCTCTGCACTGTGCCAGCCACACAGTCAGACCTTTCCTCTCTGCAGGCCAAGGTTTGTCTTTCATGGGATCTCTGGGTTCCTTCATGAGATTTTCTATCCTGTTCAAAGTCATTGTGTCCAAGCCCTTTGGAAATAAACAATGATTCATATATTTTCACAATACCTTCAGGGGCAAAGAAACAAAAATCCCAGCCAAATTTCAAAGCCCAGCTCTAGAAGTTCAGGTTTGCCTCAGGTCCTCAGCATAACTCTTCCCCTGGTCACAGGCAGTGGGAAACAGGCTCGTGCCATGCAGGAGCAAGTCTCTGGAATTACAGGCACTGCTGCTGGCATGTTAACCAGCTGCATAAATCACCAGAGATTCATGTGAGCCATGTAATCCTCCAGGCTTCAGTTACTCACACCGAGCTGGGTGATGTCCAAAAGCCACACACTGCCCTCCCTGCCACGTGGCTGCTCTCTGGAGCCTGTTTGGTGCCTCTCCCTACCTGTCCCTTGTCTTCACCTCCAGAGGAGGCCTCCACATCTTATACAAGGACCTTAGAGGAGGGGACAAACCCACCTCCCCTGCACTTGTTTGGCTCATTAATCCCAGGTGTGAATCCATGGAACTGTGCGTGGAAGGAAGTTTGCCCTCTATCTCCCCAAGGACAGACACACTGCATTTGTGCTTACTTTACAATTACACTTGGAACCATGGAGCAAGAATATAATAGAGTTTCTTATGTAACCATATATTTATTTTGATTATGTGTGGCTTCAAGACAAATCTAAAATGGTGCTGGACCGTGCTGCTGTCCTCAAAAGAAGTTTGTCAGCAGAGTAACAATAATGTTCTGCTTCTGAAAATGATGTGCTGGGCTTTATGGTCAGCTTTTAGGATTGAACGCTTTTTTTCCACTTTGATATTTGAGCCCTCCCCCCCAAAGCAATTCCTTCGAGTGTGTACATGGCTCACCAAGCAATGGTCACGGGAGGACAGAGACAAAGCACAAAAAAAAAAATGCTGACGGCATCTGAAAATGATTTGCAATCTCAGCTGCAGGAGCTCAGTCACATTTACACAGTAATTTATATACTGGGGATGGTTTTCTGATGTTCTTCTAGAAATTTCTTTTGGAATTACTAGGTATCCAAAATACACTTGGAACTAACCAACCAGAGGAGTGAGATGGAACAGATAATACTGGCTGAGCACCCCAATCCCTGTCTTGCAGCCCCAAATCAAGCACATTGCCACCAAGCACACATCTGCAGTTTCCATCAGAGAGGACCTGGAGCTGGGCTACTGAACTAAATCATGTAACATAAGATGGGATGTTGCACGATCAGAGGATCCTTCTGGGATCTGATGCATCTACACTTGCCACAGCTCAGCCTTGCCACAGCAAATCCTGGTTGTCCTTGAGAAAAAAATGGCATTGGAAGAGTATGGAAGCTTTGAACATCAGATGTTCTTAAGGTAAACATAGAAGAAGTGGCTGATCTTTTTTGCAAAATCTGCAATAAAATAAGAGATAATAAAAGTATATGATAACTAACACAAGGAGCATATTAAACAACAACAAAACCAAACCAAAACAAAAAAAGTGAGGAGGGCTACTAAGGCTGCTACTGAAAGAGTAACAGACCTGGCACACTGCCACTGATAACTCATGTCTGCTCATCCTGTGGGGCAGAAACCCTGCCCTGGGTGGTGCCATGTCTGGCTGCACACAGACATTCCTGGGCACAGGCTGGTGTCAGTCCTGCTTGTACAAAATGCTCAGAGCTCCAATGTGGGGAGTACCTGATTTGTGGAGAGATTAATTTAGTTCTCAGTAGAACAAATAACCAATAGGCAGAAAAACCAGGCAGCTGCTAGCCATCCCTGGTTCTTCCCAGCCCAGCCAAGGGACTGGTTTCTATTCAGGCACGTTAGAAGTGGAATAGCTGCTCTCAAGTCAGTAGCCTGATAGTAGAGAATGCTGTCATTGCACTGAGGTCAGCAGAGGCACTGTGATTAACACCAGCACAAACAAGGCCAGAGCCTGGCTGCAGAGACTGAATGGAAAAAAGTCAGACCCCTTTTCTTCAAGGCATTTACCACACACAGTCACTATCTGAAGCACCTCAATCCTGCCTTCTTCCATCTCTTTTTCCACTGGTCCTGTAAGTTCCTTGGACCAAAGGGGATTTTCCCCCCTCCCCTCCATCTCCTGCCACACAAACAGTTTGATATGACCAGCATCACCCTGAGGAGCAGCCAGGGTTAATGAACTGAAGCCTCTCCCTTCTCCTGCTGCCTGCCCAGGCTCTGAAGCCTCTGGGCAGCCTGGCACACCATCCAGAGTCTCTCCAGGTTGTTTTCTGGGGCCATGGGAAGCACAGTGTCAGAAAGAACTGTCTGAGCCATGCAGCCCCACAGCTAGAGAGGAGAAACCTCAGCCCAGGGCTGACAGTGACTGATGGCTGGAGGTGCTGCAAGAATTCACTGCTCCTCACGTTACCCAAGTGTCAGGGGGTTACAGTGATGTTATTAAAGCACCACAGGAGTGCAAAGATCTGTGTAAACTGAGAGGATAATCACCACACAGGCAGAGCAGAAGCTGTTTTGACAGTGTTGAAATTACATTCTTTGGAAGCCCTCTGATTTGTCACGTGATTTAAAACACTAAAAACACCCATATTGCATTTTTATGTCCATGGCAATTGCTTTTCCTGCAGCAGACAATGATTTGTAAAACGACTTTTCTTATTCCCAAACCACTCAAAATTTTGCAAATTGTTTTCCACGAACAAAAAGTGGTTTAGAAATAACCTTGGCTTGGGAAATGGCTCTGTTATGGGGCTTTTGCTGCCGTGACAGCCAGCTGGGAGAAGACAGTTTTTTCTAAATTACTCTATTTTTTACATTAATATCTCTTTTAGAGCAAAACAGCAGCACAAGCAATATTATTTCCATTGTGTGCTCTGAAATAGGACTGTTTCCTAGGAACCACAACTTATTATCATCCCATCATAGGCATTCCTGGTCATTTCATATGGCAGTATATCCACTGTCTTCCCAGTCTCAGGCCCTGAGATAACTGTGGGGCTCCTTTTCTCCTCTGTACTGGGAACTGCCATCAGAAACACAGATCCCACTTTACAACAGACAGCCTTGTGTGGACAAAACCCTGTAGCCCAATATCATAGAATGGGTTGGGTTGAACTGGGCCTGAAAGGTGATCTAATTCTGACAAGGGCAGAGGAAAGGGAAAACTCATCTGTGCCTAGGCTCAAATCTCAGTTTTTCAGTTATGAGCTGAACATGCTGATGGATTTCACTACAGAGACTCCCTAGTCACAACTATCTTCGTAATAAAAAATAACTTTCCTACCGAAAATAAAACTACTTTCTGAAAAGCATTGATTCCAAGTAGCAGAAATATCACATAAACCACGGTGGCTTTTATCATGACATTAACAGTGGTTCAAAACTACAAGGCCAGGAGTTCTCCTTTCCCAGAGACCCATCAGGAGTTTCCCCATCTGCAAACTGACCAGCTCAGACTGACAGCTGTGGCACCTCATGGGATTAGATCCCACATTGTCAAAGCCCTTCTTCCAGTAGCAAGAACACAAGTTTGGTGTCTTCTGAGCACACTGGGGACTGAAGCACTACAATGCCTCAATCATTTCACTGGGCTCTTCATATTTAAGGAGATAAAATGTGCAATCCTAAAGATTCCTGGAGAAATTAAGGAAGTGATTTAATGGATCACTTATAATTTTAAAATATGTATCATTGAAAGATAAATCCAACATCTTATTGAAGGGGGAGCAGAAAGAGGGGAAGGGAAAAAGGAAACAAATGAGGAGAGGCACCAAACTGTATTTCAAGCACACACAATGGAAAATGCAGGTCAGTGCCAGCAGCCTAATAATCCAAATTCTCTTTCTATGCACTGACCTCTTCTGAGTAAAGGAAAGAATTTAAAGGCACATAAATGATAACTGTACATATTCTGGAAGCAAACCTAAAAGTGCTGCCAGGAAAAATCATCCTTCTCCACACAGAGCCATTAGCACATTCCCTTCTCCTTCCTCCAGGGCAGCCTGGTCACACCTGCTCTGGAGGTAGGGGAGAGAGGGAATATTCCTTACTTGCCACACACAGCCAGTCCTCAGCACAGCAGAAGGACGAGCACCAAATCTGAGTGGCAGAGATGGATTTCAGATGCCCTGCTGGGGAAAGCCCCAGGAGAGACTGAGCACTGGCACCCAGGCAGGCTCTGCAGCTTTCAGGGAGCCCAGGAGTGGAACCAGCACTGCACCCGCAGGAGACCCCAGCAGAACAGTGCAGGACACTTGCCCCTTCCCCTCCCACAATGAACAAGAACTGCTGTGGGTACTGCCCTCTAAAGAGCTGGCAATTAAGAAAATTGTCCTAAATGCTTTTTTTTTTAAATGACAAGTTCCATCACTTTTACGTGCCCCAGATGGCTGTAATAGCAACAATAGTTCACCAAAATACCAGCAGCTAGGTCCACTATTAGCATAACTCTGTACAGGGTTTTATTTTCCCTTGTTCTTCATGCACCTAAATGCCCACACATATCTCTGCATTGCATTTCTCCATTCATGCTGTTCAACATCTCCCCTCGGCCCCAGTGAAATGGAGGTCCCACTCATTTTGCACACTCACTTCATACCAGCTTTGTTTAGATATTTTTTCTGGCCAGCTTACACTTTGATTGGGTCCAATTTGCACAAAGAGGATTGCAAAATCTGCCCCCAAAATTTCCAATGGAGGATATTCTTGACTACCCCAACTTTGCCTTTGGCCTATCTGCCACAGTTGTCGCAGGGTTGACGTAGTGTCAGTACTATGAGCAATGAACTAAATGTTCTTTAGAAGGGATAAAAATCCTAAGAAATTAATGAAAATCAATGGAGATATTCCAGATGAGGGAGGTACATGGCTCAACAGAAGTAATGAAGCAGAGAACACGCACAGATGCAGGAGATGGTGTCCAGTTAAGCTACCCTGGCTCAGTCTGCCAGAAGCACAGCCCTTAACACCCATGCAAAAACCTTCTGCACTGCAGCTAAACCCTGACACCTCTCCCTGTCACTGGCCCCAAACTGCTCACTTTGCTGGCTCCTGCTGACTTGCACTGGGGGAAAGCTTAACCACTGAAATTACCTTAAAGATACATTTAGGGGTGTTCAGGAAGGGTACCCCGAGTGCCCCTGTGAGTGGCTCCAGGGCAAATCCCTGTCTGGCTCAGAGGGCTCACTGCCAGGGGAGGCTTGGGGCAGGAACACTGAGGACATCCTGCTGGACAGGGTGAGGGACACACAAGGACACAGGCACAGGGTGAAGAATAAACTAGCAAAATTAGTATAAGGTTTCTTGTATCTCACAGTATCATTTTGGTGTTATAGCCCCTCTGTCCTTGGTAGCATTCATTTTGGTGTAACTGAAATGAAAAGGTGGCTCAGGAGGATTGGAGGACTCCAGCAGCTTAAGCAGCTTTCCATGGGGAACATATCCTGAGAGGGGAAACAAATCACTGTACAGAGCTGCAGAGATTTTCACAATGACTTTAAATCAACTAAACTTGTCAACAGCTGAGATTTTGGGCAATAAACTTGGCTGGAGCGGAGCTATCCTATGTTAGGCTGGGATCCTGCCCTGTAAGTTCCTGAACAGAGTGCTAGACCCACCTGTGCTGAGTGTGACAGGGAAGATGCCGAGGGGACAGAGGCTGAAATCAAGCCAATAGCTCCAAAAAGAAAACAGATTTTGCTGCAGCTGCAAAAGTAAGGATACACAAAACAGGGCATTTAACCATCAGCCCTCTTTGGACAAGAGCACCTGGGCTAGAGGTGAGCTGGGCTCTTATCTGCTCTGGGAACAGGGAACAAACATCTGCAATTAATGTACACACTTCGCTCACATTTGAGAACATTAATCCAGCACAATGGAAACACGAAAAGTCACCAGCTGTGTGCTGATGAAACCAGGCCCTTTGGCTACTTCAGGGACTTTACTAGGTGTGTATAAATAAACATGGAAGACTTCACTGCAGCAGTTTAACAAAGTGCTAGAATCCCTTCTGAAATCTTTATGAGGTGAAAATTAGTAAGTAACCTCTGCAAAACCAACTGACATTTTTCAATTTATGAGGCTTCCCATGCCACAATGTCTATCATTTTACCCAAAGATTTTAGTTTAAAAACTGCCTCTGAGCTATGGTTGCTGAGATCCTGGTCTGACATCCCAGGAACCTCAGCAGAGTGCCTGGTATTCACAGTTGAATTTTCTAATAAGGTGGTGCACATTTCCAAAATGTCACTGCACAAGTGGCCATTGGTGGAGTTATTTTAAGGCAATGGCTCAGGAAGGCATTTCTTGTGCCTGTTCCTGAGTCGACAGGCATGCCTGCCTTGAACTTGCTTAAGACCCTGCTGTGAAGAGAGACTTTAATGGCAAAGACAGCTACAGGATCACTTACTGGAAGAGATTTTTATCACTTGATTTTCTTCTCTTTGTACTGGTGTCAATTAGAAAAACAAAAATTTCTGAAATTTGAGGAGTTAGCCCTGGATAAAAGCAGACTGAAGCCTGAACTGAGCCATATAAAGCAGTTTCTGCCTTAGAGCTGTGGTATTTTCCACGGACAATCTGCACTAGAATAGATGGAAACAACCATTTTCTGTCTCTCTTTCCAACATCACGTCCTCAGGGACAGCTCTGAGGCAGTTCTATTAAAAGTGCAGCCAGCCAGGTTGTGGGGTATCACAATCAGTGTTTATAGTGCCAGGCAGTGATCTGAAAGACATGTCCAAAGAATCTCTTCTGATTCTTACTTCAAGGCTCTGAAAGGTACATACCTTCATCCCACCATCCCTCACATCCTCTCTCTGGAAATCTGACTCATTTCCTTGGTCTTTATATTTCCTTCCTGAACATTTTAAAGTTAGATTAAATGCTCATGAAGTTGCTGGTGTGGGGGATTGATTTCCTTTTCCCTTCTAGAACTGTGCAAGATCCTTCAACCACTGCTGGTAAGTCTTCACCAAGATGCTCATGAAGGCCAAAATATTTATGTTCTCTGAGTGCAAGGTAGAAAATCCAGGGAGCCGGAGAGTGGACAGCAAAAATAGTACACTGGAAGACAAAACACAAGCAGCAGGGACAATGAAAAGGGAGACACTAAAATTATTCCAATTATTTTTCTACTAACTACTGAAATCTCCTGCTTCTGTTGTTATTTATTTTCTTTTATACAGGGGAAAAACTATCATGTGAAGAAGGATCAATGCCTCCTGGCACACTTCAAAACTCCCTCTTACTGGCAGGCTAGGATTGAAAATTCCCTATGAAAGCTGCTAAGAGGTGAAGCTGCCCTGCTCAGAACTTCTGATCTCTAACAAAGATACTCACTTCCTTTAGAGCTGGAGAGGTTAAACTGACTCAGCAAAGGAGCCAAGGCTCTGGAACAGATCCCACAAAGGACTGGAGAACAGGAGGCTTGGCAGTTTCATTGCAGAGGCAGAGGGTGCTTCACCTCCTGCAAGGTGCTGGGTTTGTTACCTTACAGCTCCTTGTCCCCCAGTCAGGTATTCCTACATCTGCTGGCAATCCTACATAGGGAAGCCAAGTGCCACAGCAGCCACTAGGACACTTGCATGAAGAACCGTCTGGAAAAGGGAATTTCTGATCTATGGGAAGTTACAACATTCTGAAATTTGCTTTTCTTCCACATATAAACAGGAGGCCAAAATTCCATGGTCTGTGTGGAATGGATCTCCTGGAGAGAAACAGGGGGAAGGAATGGAGAAGATTAAGAAACCTTCCTTGGAAGGAAAAAAAAATCCTGTTAATACTATTTTGGTGAACTGCCACTTTTTAACTTTCATGGGGACCAAACTAGACCCCAGCAGCAGCTCACAAGGAATCTGTGAGAAATGCATGGAAAACAAACAAACAATAATTAGTCAGAAGCCCCCTGATAAAGAAGTTATTTTCAGATTGGTCATACATTTATAACAATTCACATAAATTCAATATTTGCAAACAGCTATACATCTCCTCAAAGAGTCCAGCAAAAGATTTAGGTACAGTTTTCAATTTCAAAATATGTGTCCCCACTGAAAATATTTACTCAAGCACGTGCAGTGGAAGGTTAATTTAACATTTTCCCTGGACTAATTCCTATTAATTCTTAACCCAGGAACATTATTTTTACATTTGATACAACAGCCTATTGATTTCTAAGAAATTTTCACTCTCAATTTCAGTCAGGTCTGGGTCTACTATTTAATTTTTTAACCCAAATCTATTGACCTTTGGTATCTCAAGTCAGACCTTTAAAGTTACATAAATAAAAGGTATTTTCATTGAAACAGAACATCTGCAGTTTCCCTTAATCATTGCTGTCAAGAACCTGCAGCATTCCCTTTTACATGGCTCATGAAATTTTGGGATTCTCACGGGCATAGCAATGACAGTCCTGACTCCCACCTTCCTCTTTTTTATCATATGAAGTGGCCAAAGCTGCTCAAAAAACCCCCTTGACATTTTTAACTTGAAAAAACAAGCTTTGTGCAATGATCTAAAAAAGACAGACAATAGTTAGAAGACAGTTTGCTACCAACAATTAGGTATTCCAAAGTATTAAGGTATTTAGGTGAAGGTGACAAGATGGTTTGTCTGGCCCAGAAAATGGACAGATGACATTGAGTATCCACAAATGTGAAGTGATGCACACAGGAAGAAACAATCCTAAACACTTCTACTTTGTCTGCATAGCAAAGGGCTTTGAGCTGACTGTTCCTGATCCAAAAAGAGGGCCAAGAGGGGGTTTGGCAGAGGCTGGCTCTCAAAATTATTGGTTCCAATGTAGCAGCTTGGGATCTTGAAATGAAAATGACAGGAAATATGCTTAAAAACCAGAAAGGACCTCTTTTCAACCAGAGTCTATTTTAACAGTGGAACTCCTCACCAAATTTCATTCTAGAAGCCAAAAGCTTATATAGATTCAGAAACAAAGTCACCAAAGGAAAATCCCTCAAGGACTATTAAACACAAAATACTGTGTCTGGTTCTAAAATCCCTCCGCCACAAATTTTTGGAGTCTGGGGGAATATTTGAAGGAAGTGTCAAATATTCTTGCAGGATTGGCCACTGTCAGAGTGAGTATCCTGAGCGAGACAGACGCCTGGGCTGACCTGGTATGACTGTTCTTGCACTTTTATATCACATTTTCCTGCTGCCTTGTTCTCAGGAAAGCCTAAAAAAATAAATCACTGAAATGATCATTTACATTTACAAACGCCTCATATTTTGTTCAATAGGCAGAGTTGGCATGGAAAATTTCAACACAAAGACTTAAAGTTTAGTAAATTCATAAGCAACCAAAGAAAGGGAAATGCTGAAGTTTTACAAATTAAATAAGAGACAGAGATATTAGCCCTACCTTTAATTTTTAAAAAATTATTTGGAGTTCAAATGGATAGCACATATGAACAATTTAGGGTAATACTAAATTCAGCAATTATATAACTGCTCATGAAGTGAGCTGAAGAAATTCAGAGAAAACCTAAAGAAACTCAAATATAATGACACATTAAAATACATACATATTATGCATCCAGACATCATGTCGTGACATCTGCAATGTTTCCCACAGTCTAAAAGATTGTAGTGGTTTTAGAGATATCCTTTGCAGTAAAAATACAGAATCCTCATAAGCCTCATAATATTCCTCAGTTTGGTTGGAATTTCTGTGTGCACATACACATGCAACGTCTTTGTTTGAGAGGCCAACATCAATTAAATTTAACTGATTCCCCTGTTGACTTGAATCATGGCTGGATGATAAATTAATGTATTTCTATATAAATTTTGCTTTAAGTCATTCTTCTTCAGCAGTTGCACCTTTTTCATGTAGTTTAGAGTAGAAGCTGCCCTTGTTCTCTAGCACAACCTCTGCCATGAAAGCACCAGAAGAAAGTCATTACATTTAGCAGGCATCTCCCTTGTCTAATGGTGTGTAAATGTCTTGGTGCCAGTCTTGTGCTTGGCATACAGGGGAAGGTTAAATACATTAAACATCTGCAGCCCAACTAAACAGCAGTGAAATGCTACAGGACATGTGATAACCACAGAGAAGCACAGGGGAGATGGAAACACTAATGATGGAAGGGCACTGTTTAGGATAATTTCTAGTCATAGAAGGATGCTTTAAAAGTAAGCACAGGGAAAATGATGCTGGAAATATTTCCTAATGGGGAGACCTAATAGGCTGTGGAATAATTACCCAAGGGTGAGGAAGGAAGTACTTTTGACTGAGTCATTTCTTTCTGGACTGGGTAAAGCAGGGAAAAAATGTGCTGGCAGACACAAAGACTACCAGCTCTACTGTTCAGAAACCTAAGACATTTCTGTTCTCAACAGTAGCAGTTTTATTTAGAACAAAACCAAGCTCATAAATTTGCATGAAGAGGGGACTTCTGTAATGCCTCCCTTGTCTTTCTCAAATTTAACTTATTTACATACATTTATGGCTACTTCGTAAATGCATTTCCAGAAGAGAGGTTTCCAGGCTGCAGTCATGTATTGCCTTTGTCTATCTGATGCTGTGTGGCAAGAACAGATGCAGCTTTATCAGGAACTTGTCCTGATCAGGCTCTGGCCAAGCATGACTAGTTTAATGTGACAGATTATAGAATGAAAGGAGAGTGAGTAGGGAGGAATAACAAGTGCCAGGGAAAGATTAGATTCTCCACACATTTCTGCATTTATTGACCTTTTCTTCTTCGATATACCATTAGTTACCCAGATTTACAGCTCGAGATGGCAGGCGAGCTGTCAGGTGCACTGCTTAGGTCATTGATGATGTTATGAACTCTACTGGAAACTGATTTCATTAAACAAAACTACGTGGTTTGGCATTTGATATGGCAAATGTCTAACTGACATTTTAAATTGTTCTTCATACAATTCCTTTGTAATTAGTGAGGTCTTTTTAATAACTTTTTAGGGACTTAAAATTTTTTTAAATTGCATGTAGGGTGCAACAGCTGGCATACAGCACCCATCCCTGATGAACAGTCAGTGTATGTGAGTGCAGTCTGGCATCACTGTACATAGATCTGTAGACCAATCTGCAGAGAAGCAATATTTTATACTGAAGTTTTTTGAAGGCTCTCTTGGATGGTTTTCTTTCAGCACCCTCTACATCAAGTATTCTGTCATAAATTGGACTTGAGTTGCAATTTATTCATGAATAAAATACCACCTCTGGGACTTAATCCAGAGAGAAAGTAAAGAACCTAACTGCTGGCCATCAGTAAGAGTTCAACATGCAGGACACCAGTCTGAAATGATGCAATAGTCTACAACAGCGCAAGCAGAATTTCCTAACCTTTAGACCCACATTTCTGAAGGAAAAAGCTATACTTTGTTTAAAGCACACGCAGGCCTGTATCTTTATTCTGAGGTTTGAACCCAGGCTGTTACTGTGAGTTCATTTTGCTCTTTTCTATCATGGTTTAACCCAGCCAGGAACAAAGCCCCACACTCACTCACTCCCTGACCCCAGTGGGGGGAAAAGAAAATTCAAAGGGTAAAAGGGAAAAAAAAAATAGTGAGCTAAGATTAATTTAATAATTGAAATAAGATAACAATAATACATTTTAATGAAAAGGAAATAAACAAAATGAGAGAAATAACCCTCAGGAAGGACAAGTTATACAAATGAAAACAATTGCTTACCATCAACTGACAGATGCCCAGCCAGTCCCTGAGCAGCCTTGCCTGACCCTGACCTCCTCTCTAGCTTCTTGCTGAGCACGATGTCTGGAATATCCTTTGGGTCAGCTGGGGTCACCTGTCCCAGCTTTCTGTGCACCCCCAGTCCCATCACTGCTAGGGTGAGGTGAGACAGGAAAGGCTTTGGCTCTGTGCAAGTGCTGCCCAGCAATAGGGTTCTAAAACATCTGGAATTCTCAGAACTTCCCAGCACAGATCCAGAACACAGCCCCACCCCATCTACTGTGAAGAAAATTAATGATACTTTAGCCAAAACCAGCTCAATTACATCAGTTGAAGCAATGTAGTTGCAGTGATACACAAAATCCCCAGCACTGGATCTGGGTAAGAGTTTGATCACAGTTCAACTGTAGCATGTTAGAGCCATCCACACATTCATCTTGTTAGAACACTTCCAGGCTGCAGCACATCTCCTAAGAAACCCCTCTTGTCCCTCCTCAAACCTGATAATGGTCTACAAAGGCAAGCATTTGGAGGAAAGGGGATCCTCTGCACCAGCCCACTTGCCCCTGGAAGTGATGCTTGGTTGGTGTTTTTTAGACTTTAGCTAGAAGGGTGCAAGTGCCATTTGCCATCTTCAAAGAGTTAAATGCAAGACCAGCCAACAGCATTACACTCAGATCTGTTTAATGTCTGCATCTGTGCAATGTGGCTGTCATATTTTAGCAGCATGAGAAGAGCTGAGCTCTGGGACTCTTGCTGCTGATGACAGTTCCATGCATCTCATTTTCCTCATGCCACATGACCTGGCTGGCTTTGGCACATCCTGTCCAACTGCTGCTGAGTGAAGAGGAAATATTTGCCTTGAGCTTGAGCACTAAACACCTCGTCTGTGGTTAGGAGAAAAGCAGCTTTCTCCACGGTGGGGTGGTGATTAGACTGAACCGTTACCTCCATTTTCCACCTTTGCAGAGTAATTGCTTTCCCTTGTGCCCCTCGCTGGACAAACGAGCTAAGGAAATATTCTGGGAACAGTGAGGACTTTTGAGCACAGTGTAACATGAGCACATTGGCTTTTGGAAAAGGGGCTGGCTCAGCAGATGTGCGAGTGGAGAATGTTTGCTATTCCACCCTTAGGTGAGAAATTAATGGCTCTGTGTCCCCTCTTGGCCATGTATTCAGCTGGCAAACCCTAATCCATGGCCACTGTGTGGGGTGAACATCCAGTTCTGGGCCGGTTTGTGCCATAGTATTTCACACTCATGCTTCTGTGCTTCACAGGAATATTCCTTGCAAGGCAGAACAGGTCCCTCTGTCTCTGCTAAAGGACAAGGACTTGAATGGACAGCATAAATTTTATTTCTTGTGCAGAAAGCTGGAGGTGACAAACCAATTTTGCTTGCATGAGAGATGCAGAAGAGCAAGATGACAATGAGAAGCCAAACCACCCACTATGGTCCCAAAACAAGTCACCTTACCATATCAAGAAACTGCATAAACAGAACAGACAGATCTTGCCTGTCCCACAGCATTGCTGTTGAAGGATTTGGGCACAGTCAAGTTAACTTAACTGTACATTAAGCTGACTATAATATTTCTGGTTGTGCACTCTAATTAATGTCTTAGTTAGCACAAATCCCTCAAGTCACTGGCATTCCACCAGTAATGCACTCTAAAATGTTTAACTGAAGGGATGTTATAGAAAAAAATCTGCAATCTTGGTATAGAAGGGGGATTGATATAAAAGTAAAGCCTTAGAAAATAGTTCAAGAATGAAGGAGTGCTTAAAACAATTCAAGAAAAAATATAAATTGGAGCTTAAAGTTGCAATCTGCAGTGGCAGGCAAATATCTCTATCATTAAAAAAGCTCACAGGCTTTTTTTGTAGTCTAATAATTTTGATAACTTTCGCAAAACTTTTATGCAATGATTTGAAATATTCCTTCCCTTCCTCAGTGAAAACAAACTTATTTTCACACTTACCAGCTTTAAGATTTGAAAAATGTAACCCAGCTCTTACTGTATTTAATTTCCATATGTCATGCAAAGAAAGAACCAAACTAAACCCAATAAGTTCCTGTGGAAAACTTGCAATAGCATCTGCTTGGATGCCAATAAGAAATTGCTTGTACACTACAGAAAGTGGAAAGGAACTTCTGAAGACTTCATGGACTCCTAGACCATCAGACCCCAAGCTGATCCCCACAGATGTTTACGTCTGTGATGGCTAAGCCATCATTAGTTAACCTGTGTTAGGCTAAAGCAGAGACACGCACTTTGAATATGTAAACATAAATAAAGACAATCCAGTTTTCTTGCCAGAAAACCAAAGAAATTGTAAGAAATCTACTTTTTGCAGCTGCAATACCAGTCTCACATCAGTCAGTAAGTGTGTGACTTGCACATTTGCCTTTTTATAATCAGATGGCAAAAAAAAAAGAGCTCATTTTCTGGCCATCTGCAACAGAAGATCAAAGTTTTAGCTTCTAGTTTTTAGTGTTCCTTCCCCATAAGAGTCTGACTCAAGAGGAGGTTTGTCATGGAATCTTTGACTTCAAATGACCCATGTATGGAAGGAAAAACCTTCAGGGATAGGGGAATAGAGAGGGAATGGGAGAGAGGCAGGAAAAAATCCACACTGAAAAATTCTTACCCTTTTTTGAAGCAGATAGAAGAAAAAAGTGCAGGAGAAAGTACATAACACTTGTAGAAGAGTTAATATAATCAGAAGGGATTATAAACTGCCGTAGACTTGACCAGCAATATCAGAGGGCTGTTGGTTTGTTCGGAGAAAGAGAGCTGCTGCCAGCTGAGAGACAAGATATAGATGGCAGAAACTGCAGAGATATTAGGAAGCAGAGAAAGAAGGGACTTTAGAGTCTCAAGCTGGGCAGAAGTCCTGGTTAATGCAGAGTTTTGAAGCAGGAACATCTCCTTAGTCAAACAGCCACAATGTGCTTATTGAATGGAGATGGAGCAGAGGAATGCAACATGTCCTATCATCCACACACACAAAGCACACTTTCAATCATTAAGACATGCTGTTAGAATCAGGGGTAGGAAGCTCCAAACATAGGCAATATCAGGATTCCTTTCTAGGCAGAATCCAGGTTTGCTTAAGATTGAGAGGTTTTTTCTGGATATCACTGAAATTTTAAGAATCCTGCCAGAGCTGTACAGCAAAAATATAACTTACAGTACCAGAGAAGTATCGTCATTCTCTGTGTTGTATTCCAGAAGCTGAAGGGCTGTAATTTTATTAGAACACTGCTGTTGCAAGACCACAGAATAATACACTAACATTTTGAGCTGCACTTAAACCTAATATATGTTTTTTATACTACATTTATGTTCCATCATGAACTGAAACTGGACAGAATAAGTCAGTATTGCAACTGTGACTACACTTGAACTTCAAATGGAAAAGGCTTTACTATGTGGAGCCTTGCAAAAGGCCCTTTTCCTGTGGCAGGGTCTAGCTAGGGATTTGCAGCAGTGCCAGTCTCTCTAGTTTCTGACCACCTTCCTCTTCATTAGACTACAAACCAAGTTGCCAGTAGGGCTTCTGGAAGGTTCATTCTCTTTCCTTTGCCCAGTTGCAGGAGCTAGGGAATTCTCCAGTTGCAGAAAAAGGATACACAACACCAGGGACTGCAGTCAGGAGAAACCCAGCCCTTGTTCAGACACCTTGTCAGAAAAGAAAGCTCCTGCTGCATTTCCTGGGGATGCTCAGACTCTCTCAGCTTTGCAGAGCTGTTCTGCTGCCCTGGCACTGCTTCAGTTCTGTTTGCTTTGCTCTGTCTCATCTGCCCCACTGGCAGCTGCCAGGGCAGTTTGGTGGAATGGTACCCAATGGGAGCACACACTGTCAGAATTGAAAGAAACAACAGCAAAAGACTCTGCAGAACTGAGGAGACTTTGTATTTCTGATACTGAACAGCCACAGATACACCGTTTTTTCTTTGCTGCTTTTTTCAGGGTGCTTTTAACATACTTCCTCGCATGTGGATTTCATGGGGCATATTCTTAGAGATGTCATTTATATAAATCTATAATTTTTTTAAAAACTTGAGGGCTAAGCCAGGAATCACACTCACTCTCCTGATTTCTCTCCAGATACACACCAAAAAAATAGGCTGATGCACAAAGCAGCCTGCATTGCTCCATACACTCACTCTGGGGAACTGCATGAGTGAGGGTGGTGTGAGCCCTCCCTCCCCTGGTGGAGAGTCAAGCCTCGTTTCCTGGATCAGAAGCTGTCTTCTGGTTGTGCCACTGCACCATGAGATCTTGTCTGACAAGTAGGGTTCTGGGACAATACAACAACTGAAGTACAACAATAAATATATGCTGAGTGCTCAAGCCATTGTAATAATTATGTATAAAAATTAAAAAATTAAACAAAAGAAAACAAAACAAAAAAAAAAAAAAAGAGAGAGCGCTAATCATCTTGTAAGGCTTCCTATACATTATTGCTTAGTCATTCATCCTGAACTGGTGAAACAGATATTCCTAACTGAGACAAAAAGATAATACTAAATGCAGTACCATGGCCACTTTCATCATATGCAGAAGGAACAAAACCACAAACTTAGAAGAGGGCTGAAAACCAGGTTCAAGTGCATTTCTAAAGAAATCAGAGATATTTTCAGGACTGCTGTCCTTCCTATTAGTGTTTTCTGATGTTCATATTTCAATACTCCCAGCAGATTAGCCAGGGAACAGGGTTGCACTGAACAATGTCTGCACACACCTCTCAAAGCAAGATAGTCCCTGGACATGAACCTTATTCTCTTGACAAAGTATTTCTTGAAGTTAAGGGCTTCCTCAGTTCACCTGCCAGAAGAGACAAATGAGCACACCGACCATCACAAAGTCAGGAGGACAACAAGAAAAAAGGTTTAAATATATATATATATATATATATATATATATATATATATATATATAAAATAGCATAGACCTGGAAAAGGAAGAAATTTCATGAGGGACAAAAGAATCGTAGAGCAGTTACAGGACTTAACAGAAGAACAGTTTTGTCACATAAATGCAGTGTGTTCCAAAAGACCCCAAATTTAATACTTTAGAAAAGAGCAATATCCTCTTCATGGCTCACTGGGTAGTCCCAGAGGAATTTTGGAAAACATTCTAGCAAGACATGCTTTGGCTGATAATATCATTGGTTTTCTGGGATTTGATTTGATGTTTTCATTCTTTTTTTCTTTTTGGTTTCTTGTTGTTCTGACTTGTGAGAATGAACACTTGTCTCAAAAACAGGATCTTGGTTACTGAGGAATCTGTTTATTTCAGGCCCTTTTTCCTAACTTGGTATCAGTTGGAACCACTCACCACTCTTGGTATTTTAGGGGTCTAATTTTAGGTCCTGGCTTTTCAGACGTTGGCCAGAGGCCCCACTTGGTCTCTGCACAGAAAAACTATATTGGAAGATTTTGTTTTATGTCTGGTGCAGAGCCAAAGCTTCTGAAGACATATGGATTTCTTTCTATTGAGCTCCATAGCTCCAGGCCTGGCCTCCTGCTTGTGATACCAGTTAGTCTGAGCAGCTGTGAAGGGCCTGGGATGGATGTGTGGATTCAGCTCACTTCATGCACTTGCTAAGTGAAGAGCTGCCTCTGATCAGCTACAGTAAATCTGGTGTCCATGGCTGCACAAACATGCAGAATTTCTTCATGAAAAGGGTTGTTAAACATTGGATGGGCTGTCCAGAGAGGCAGTGCAGTCACCATTCCTGGAGGTGTTCAAGAAATGATTGGACATGGTACTTATTGCTGAGGTTTAGCTGACATGGTGATGTTTGATCAAAGGTTGGACTCCGTGGTCTCAGAGGTCTGTTCCAGCATAAATGATTCTCTAAAGGCAGTTCCACTGCCATCATGAGCCAGCACCCCAGCACCTTCACAATGCAAAGAGCCAACACAACACAAAGAAAAGGGAAGAGCCTGATTCTAATCTTCTCCTGACAGACTTGGCATGAAATCCATGCCAGTTCTCTCTGCATCCTGATTTTGCTCATACCATCACTGGTACAAGTGCAGTGAGAAATCTCCAGGGGATGAGCTTTGCAGGAAAGGCTCTGCTCTTCAACAAGAAGAGCAAAACTTTCCCATATTAAGCAGATATCATCTTAGCTGTCAATGCCAAGTCTTAATCTCAAGAAAAAGATAACAGGGCTGACTTCTCATCCAAAAAACCTCTCCTGTGTCTCCAAGACACTGATATTCTGCTGGAACTTGTCTAGTGCTTCCCCCTCCACGCTGTGTCTCAAGCAGCACAGGTCAGCCCCTGGACATGGCAGTGCTGTCTCCCCTCTCCACATCCACCCACCACATCCCAAGACTGAATTCAGATCTCTGGGGGCAGGTCACAAGTCGTTCAAGGCTCTCCCTGTGCACGAGCAGCACTCACTGCACAGGTGTGGGCTTGGTTTGTTGTATTTGCCACACAAAAGCTGAGAGCTGGTGGAAAGCAGAATTGTCTCCTCAGGGACTTGCAAGTGATGAAAGTGGGGTTGCACTAAGGCAGAAAAAAAAGGCACTTTTGGAGTGCAACTGTGTTTTAAACTATTTCAACTGCTGCTATTTTCCTTTTGTGTCACAACCATCATATTTCATATTTCCTCTGTCAGGTGGATTATATGCCACATCTATTTTTTTCCCCTCAGGCAAGAGGCATGTGGACCATTGATAGCTAACAAGTGCTGGGAAGCAAAACACTGAAGGACCTCTTGTAACCAGAGGAAAAGAGATAGTAGAGAGGATTATTTTGGAACTCAGCTTGGGTTTTCAAACCAGCATTTATAGGTTTGGAAAGAGCCAAGAACAGAAACTTTATAATAGTTATTAGGGGTTTTATGGAAACTGGGTGTATGGATGGTTTAAATGGGAATCCAAATAAATATATACAAAAAAAAGATAGTCTAAGCCTGGCAGGAGATCTGAGGATCTTGAATAATAAAGCTAAAAAAAAAAAAAAAAAAAAAAAAGAAGGAAAATAAAGCTTTCAAAGTGTGACACAAAGTTTCTGGAGTCCAGAAAAAAATGCTTCCATCTCAGTAGTAGAAATGCTGTGCTTGAATCAAAGAACAGCAATTACTAAAATACTGCCTTATTAACACAAACTGCTGTCCTGTGCATTGCACTCTAACCACAGCAATACACTCAGATAAACCATGCACTAAGCACAAAGATGGCAGCTGAGAGAGGAGCTGAAATCAGCCAACAATAACACCAAGTACACCACTGAGTGGCTTCCACTTTGCTTTCTCTAGGAAGCCATGCACATGGATTTCAGTCCTCAGATGGTCACAGTGGTGTCTGTGCTAGCCACAGCCCTGCAGTGGTGACCTCGTCTCACTTGGAGCTGTGGCTGCAGAGCCTCTGCAGCTGGACACCTCTCAAAACCAACCTACAATCTGTGGGGGAAATGCTCCTTGCTCTCACCCCTCTCCTAGAAAATCAGACACTTACTTCAAGGAGTGACTGTGGCTTCTTTGTACCTGAACATCTGCAGTGTAAATGATGCCATGGTCTTTCTGTAGACACAACTGTAGGGAATAACAAATTCATGGCACAGATGATAATGCTTATGATGCAAATAGGTTTTATGTCAACCAAATTGCACCTCCTGTAGAGTTTCAAAAATCCTTTACAGACCAGTAGAAGATGTAAAATGAGTTTTGTTATTCTAATTAAATTAGAAAATAGGTGAGATATCCTCAGCCTATTATGCACTGATAAATAGGGGAAACTGAGGCTGAAAGCAATGAAGAAATCAGCCAAACAGTGGGAATGTCAGGAATCAACCCAAAATTTCTGACTCATGTGCTTGTGCTCATTTGGCAAACGGTCCTTTCATGTAAGCCAATTCCTGGTTCTGATCTCATTGAAGCCAATGGTAAAACTTCCATATATGTGAACAAAGATTTGAAATTTCAGTCTGTCATCTGCACTTTATAGTTTGTGCCTTTATAGATGGGGCAGATATTTCATTCTGCTTTGTGGTTCAGCCAGCTGGATGGTGCTATGTATATTTAGGGCACAATGAGAAAAATAAATAGTGATTAAAACACACACACACAAAAAAAATTCAAACTCTTTCTTCCATATGGAAGATTTTAGTATTTTTAATGGTAAAATTATTCTTCCACATTTATGGCACTTCCACAAAGAGAACAGTTGCCTGTGCCCATGTCCTGGTTTAGGACATGTTTAGCAGCAGAGGCTGAACTGGTTCTCCCAAAAGTCTGCTCCAGCAGCCTGGCAGCTCCCCACAGCCACGGGAGACAGTGGCTCATGCCCATGTGTACCATGGAAGAGACAGTGCTGCACCCGGCTATCCCCTCTGTCATCTTCTAGCTTACTTTGGCTTTTAACAGCAATTAATACTTTAAGACTGTTTTAAACTGTCAGCAGGTGACTACTCTAGTTGATAATCTCGGGGGGGGAATAAGCAGCAAGAAAGTTTTAAAGCTCATAAAAGCACAAGATGAAAGGAATGGAGATCTGGTCCCATCTACACATCACCTGTAATGGAGGGGAAAAAAGGGAAACCCTGTATTTTATACAGCTCACCTCTTCTCCAGGGTCCTCAGTCTGCCAGTGCAGAAACACTGATGGGTCAGACAGGGATCAGCTGCAAAAGGCTCTACACCTTGCCAATGAAAACTCAGCTGTTTCATTCCAGCACATACACTTGTGAACACCACCACCACTTTGGAACCCCAAAGTGAGGGCAAATCCAGAGCAACTGCTTGCCTCAGCCATTCTGGAATTTAAAACAGAAATAAAGATGTCAGGGACAAAACTGCTTGTCTGTAAGGGATGGCAGCAGGACAGGAAGGGGAATGGATCCCTACTGCAGCTGAGTCTGTCTTGGATAGAGCAGATGAATGATCCTGTTGAGCACACTGTCTCCTTCCACAGGTGAGGCTCCAGCCAGCACATGGCCTGGGTCTGCTCCACAAGTCAGTACAAACAGAACTCTCCCCATCACCTTTCTGCTCCTGAAGGCATTTCAGGGAACCACAAGCAACTTCACCTGGACCAAGCTGGCAGTGTCACCATGCCCTGAATATAGCACAGATTTTATTCACCCCTGTAAAGGAATCAAGGTCCTGTAAGTCAGCCGGGTGGGGCTGGCACAAAGCAAGGATTTGTCACCTTAAAAGTTCTTCCACAAAAAGTGGCTTATCATCCCTTCAATTCCCAGATTCTCAGAGTGAGAACAGGTGGGAACCTCCTCCCTCTCCCCCAGAGTAGAAATTTTCAGTCATTGAACATCTCAGGCTTCTGCAAAGCAGGGTGTACATGTGCAAACGTGCTCACACAACACTAATGTCCAAATACTCCCAAACGCAAATGACATCAAGATTTTCTTTAATTATTGTATTTTCAAACCCTTGATTTTCTCGTGGTGGAGGCCTGAGAACCATTGGAGACCTTGGGGGGTGGAGGGGTGCCAAAGACAATTATGGCCTGGGAATATTTGCCAGCTGGATTATGGGATTTTTTTTTCATTCTTAATTTTCTTTCCCCCTGTTCTCCTTTCAGATCCTGTGTTCTGGCTTGCTGGGGTCTGCAAATGCCCTGATCTAGAAACTGCAAATCCAGACTGCATTGCTGCATCAGTCTCTGAAACTGAGCCAATGTAAGAGTGAGCAGCAATTTCAGATACCAGGAATCCTGCCTTTAACAGCCTGCACTCGCCACAATTCCCATAGAACTTTGAAGGCCCAGGTTGGCTCCTGTTTGCACCCTTTCAGCTTTAACAGCTACTCCTGATTTATATGACAAATACAGTTTGGAATCTGGGATTAATTTCCTATTCTAAAGAAAGAAAAAGAAAAGAAAAAAACACAGTTTGGATCCAGCTATCTTGCAGGCTGAAATTCTTTTCTGCATTTTTTCCTTCCCATGCTGCAGCTTCCTCTGCTCCTTCTGCCTATTTTCAGATGAACTGCTGAGATTCAAACTACACAAATGTGCCTCATATCTATCACTCATAAAGACTGTGTAAGTGCAATACTGTCCTACCCACCCCTCCCACATGGAAGTAAAATCCTCTGGGTGCCTGACTGCACAGCTGGTTCTTGGGGCTGCTGCCCACCATGGAGATGTGCAATGCTACCTTGAAGTCAATCCCCAGATGATGTGCCAGTACAAAGCACCAAGACGCCCCCTTTGGAAAACATACAGGATGTGAGAGGAAAGATGTTGATCTGCTCCAGCTGGCAGAGAGGCAGCATTCTCTACCAGCTGCACACAAAGGAGAGCTGGACGATATTTTGGATCTCACAGGCCCCCACCATGGAGAAGGGCTGAGAGCAAAGCCCTTTTATGTAATAATCTTGAGGCATGTCAGCAGCTGAGGTCTGAGGGGAATGGCTAAAGCTGGAGGAAGGCATTACAGATCCTAATAAGTAGCAATCACATAATTTTTTGGGACAAACTGGGGCTGAAGAGGAGCTCTTCCATGGAATCTCATCAACATGAGCTACCTTGCCAGGGACTGAAGGGACACATACAGCCTTTGTGCTCTCAGAACAAGAGATAAAATAGCATAGGTGGAGAGCCTGAAGATTCCCATTTCCTGCAATTCTTGCAAAAGACTATCTGTGGCCACTTTGTAATCAGTGTGGTGCCATCTCCTTTCTGAACTCTTTCATCTTTTCCTCATGAGTCAGCTCCTGCAGTACCCGAAGCAAAATAGATCCACCTTTTGGATAAGAGAAAACTTGTCCCATACACTGGTTTTATCTTTAGTAACCTGAGCCAGCAGCATACCTGAACACCAGGTGGGTTTTCACAATCTTGTTAAGAGAGTGGGAAGGGGAAGCCTTACTGGAAAGCATAGCCTAGATACACATTGCATGGCACAGGATGGACATCCTGCTGCCCCCAGTAACTTTTCAGGACTTGATCCACTAACAGGACAGAGTATGCAAAACACTTGGAACCCATGGTGTCTTATTTGGAGACTTTGTCTTATTCCTCACCCCAATTAGACTGTTCTCTGAAACTTACCAGCAGTTTCACAGCACTTTGGTCACTCCTTTCAGAAAGGAGGAAAAAACTCCATCATCTAGATATGCCACAAACATCAAACGAGGATCAGATTACATGAACAAAAGCAGAAGCACACTACATCTGTGCTTGACCAAGTTAGCTGGCAAAAAACAAGCATACTAGGAAAGAACAGATAGACAAGGACAAAACAGAGGAGCTATTTCCTCACAAAACACATATTATTCTTAATAAATAACTCGACTCACTTTGCTAAGAATAATCTGACTGGAAAATGGTCTTAAACTGTTTAAAACTTTTATTTTCCACTTGCTCTTCATGCACAGATTCTGTGACAATTTAACTTGTTTTTACTGGATTGGGCGATCAGAATTACACCCCAGCATTGCACTATTAAACAGCAAAATTACCATTGTTCCTCTTTGTGTGCCTCCTCTCTGTTTTAGACTTCTTCACTGGCATGCAACATATTTCTATCCAAACAGAAATCCTGAAATGCAACTGTAGGGTAAGATAAAAAGTGCCTTACATGGCTGATCAGGATGTAAATGACCATGGCAGAAGTTGCTTGCTAACCTCCTACCACTCAGCAGCAGAACTAAATTCAAGAAAGCACTTCCTTCCCCTCACCCCAACCCCTCATTTTTCCTTTTCCTCCAACCGATACAGCTTCCAGGTACACAGGTCCATTTGCAGAAGTTTTTAGTTCATCCATCTGGGTCACATATCTATGGATTATACCAGTACAAGTTAAATACTAAAAGAACCATGGGGGTTTGCACTGCATTCCTGTCCAGAGCAAAGCTCCTGATGGTATGCAGTCTCCATCAGTGGCCATGCACCCTACAAACTTCCCAGGCATAAAAAGCAGATTTCCTTGCCATCTTCTGGGGCTTTTTGTTATCCTCACAAGGTCTGTTGTCAGAGGAAGGGAGTTCAGAACTTCTTTCCTTCCACCAGCAGATTGGTTTCATTTTGCTATATTAATGGGAATTGCAGGTGCACTTCAACCCAAATGTTAATTTGTTCAAACAGCAGAAAAGGCTACATGCACTTGGGGAGAAAAAAATATCCATCCGTTCATGCAATCTTAGCTTTCAAGGGGAAATGTGCAGTGGAAAAAGAAGGAATGATAGGGGAAATTAAATTAAAATGCAGGAAAAATAATATTAGTAACAGAAGGGAACTTCTACCTGTGGTGCTTGCCAAAACACTTTCATGATGCTCAGTGAGAATACACAGGTGTAGAGGAAGCCCAGCAGACTATCCAAATACGATGCCGAGTTGCCAGATTCCAGGGAAGTTGTCCTGAAACTGCAGCGTTAGAGAACTTAGCTGCTCAGTCCAGCTCTGATCTCAGTGGCTCTCTTGTCCCTGATTTCCCTAGGCTGGCAGGGCAGCCCCTGGGGCATTCCTGCACTATCTCCTGCTTCTCCTGCCAAATGGTCTGTGGCACCTTCAAAGGCACCGCGGGGATGCAGGGCAGCACTCGCTGGCAGGGCAGAGGCTGCTCTGGTGAGAGTCTCCCAGGCACTTGGTGACAAACAACATGGCAGGCTGTTTGCTCTTACAGTCCAAGTTGCTTGTTCAGACCTACAGAACTGTCCAAACACTGCCAGCCTGCTACTTGAGTAATTTTCAGAGCCGTACTACTGTGCACTGCAGTTCTATTTCCAGATATTTCGCCAGTTCCTTATACAGCAACATAAAAACATCCCTATGAGGATGTTTCCCTGGGAAAACATCACAGGTCACCTGCCTAATGCACCTGGATTATCTTACATTGGCAGAGAACAGCCAATGTTTGAACAGCCAAGGCTGTGCTGCTGGTGTTTCAGTTCATGTGAAAAGCCAGAGAATTTGTTAAAACAACAACTACACGTAAATATTGTATAAAAATTATTTTCCCATCCTTTTCCACTCCTTCCCATAAGTTCACTGGAGTGGCAAGGTTTTTGATACAGACACCAGCCCTTGGAATAAAACTTGGCAAGTTCCACATCACTCATTTCATGCAGCACAGTGCTCCATGGCATTAATAGCTTCCAGCCATACCATTGACAAGAGGAAAATAATTCCTTCTGTTAGCAGTGACCTTCCAAGGTAGTGTGATAACAGTCTTTATTTCATTGATTTTCCCAAATCTTTGTGAGAATTTCTGGTAATAGGTTCGTTAGTCTCACAATGGGGAGATAATTAATACATCCACCAAGAAGAGAGCAGGAGGAGCTACAAAGAACATGAGAACATAAAGATGTGAATCATAGACCAGCTTGGGTCACAGGTGGTGCTGCCCAGTGTTGTTCCCCCCTCTGTGCTGTTACAAACTGGGGGGCAATCAGGCTCACTCCCATCTGACCTAACTGACCATTCCACTCTGATCATGGACCTTGCCCCGTTCTGGGATCTGGGCACAGAATTTGTTCTTGAAGGGCTCACAGTTTTACCACTTAGCTGCACACCATTCAGCTCACCACGTGCTCTTGACTTCCACCCAAACAAGCCCAGTTACTGTCACTGCCCACACTCACCAGAGTGTGGCCAGACTCTCCCTACAATCACTCCTCCACATCAGAGAGAAAACTGCACATGTTGAGGGAACTGCCATGTGTGGTTGACACAGTCCCACAGCAGATGAATGTGGAATAACATCAGTGAATCAGTGCTGCTGAAAAACATGAAGAAGCCATTTGCTGCCAGGCCAGGCTAATGTGGCAGAGCTCCAGGCTCTGTGACACTGAGCTGTGTGACACAGCTGCAACAGGTTGTTCAGAGCTAGCTCAGGTCTCTAACTTGGTACTCAGCATGGTACACACTATCCCAATCAACTCCTTGGCAGCATCTTCCAGCACTGGGGGTGTTCTAATAAGGGTTTTTTAAGGCAGTGATCTGCTTTGTCCCAAATTCCCTATGTGGCTAAGGTCTCTCTCACTCACTTTTTCTATTTCTGGCTAAGCACCTTGAAATGGACAGAAATGCAACTGAAAACTCATCAGCCTTTGCATTACCTGAAATCACTATTTTACCATTTTTGTCTACTCCACGTCATTCCCCACATCTGTAAATGGCTGTACTAGAATTAATGTCTCTTGATAAAGCCTAATGATTGTTTTGCTTAGAATGCCAACCAGTCAAAGCACATAGAAATTGTCTTACTTTCTCAAGTAAAGAGCAGCAACTTTGAACAGGATTTACAACAACAGTTTAAAAATTGATAAGAATCGTACTGAAATAACAATTGCTGGTATCATGGTACTGTAACCTCTTGAAGACTTCGAGTGAAATTAAAAACATGCAGCAATGAAAGCATGGATAGATGGCATTGCTCTATCTACATCCTACCACACTGTGGACACTCAAGAGTGTTATTTTTCCATTTCTCTTATAGGATGGGATTGTAGAGAACAAGTATCACAACAGACTGCTCTGTGCATCTCAGAATCTCAAGGAGACAGGAGTACACCCAGAGCAAGAGGCCCCAGGCTCAGGGGACTCAGCAGCAGCTGGACCATCTGTGCTGCTCTCCTGCCATGGTCATGTTTAATGCTTTCCTGAAGCTACACCTGCATGCCAAACTGGACAAATTCACATCCTCAGGACCCGAGAGAAGCAGTTTTAATGCTCTCGTGTAATCTTCTTTGGCTTGCTTTTGCTATTTGTAGTATCACTACGGAAACCAAACGTGACACTGGTGATCTTTATTCAACATGTGCCTTCCCCAGACATGATCTCAGCTAACTTGTGTATCACTTAAGCCCAGCCCATTCTTTCCCATCCAAATACCCAGGAAATCAGGTTGAACTGGAAGGTAAGTTATGATAGCTGTGACTGGATAGTTTTTGTGTCCCATCCATGAAGAGCTGCAGGCCTTTGGAGCTGCAGCACCTGTGATGCTAAACACAGTCCATGGTATGTTTGTTATAAATATAATAATAACACTCCTTACTAGAAGGTCCCACTGCACTTTACAGCACTGGGATGTAATTACCTGCCAGAAATGGAGACAAAGGATGGGATGTGACTCCTCTAAGATCATCTACCTAATCTGGAACAGCCACCAATCTTACAGTTCAGGACTTCTGGGTCCCTACCCAATGCTTTCTCCAAGTGACCCTGACAATAAAATACACTTGATTAGATAAAAATACAGCAAATTCTGTCTTAAATCCAGGCCCTGCTCTACCCTTCCGCAGCTGGCACTTCCTTTTTAAAGCATTCCCCTTAATTTCTGAATGAAATGATCACTGTGTGCCAGTCTTTGGTGTTGGTTACTGTCTGTGGAAAAGCAGGGTGTTAGTTTTGTAAAATCTGAGGGGGAAGAAAAACCCCAACAAACGAACCAAACCAGAACTCTTTACTTTTGATTTAAATTCCTCCAGAAATTATTCTGGCCTGCTTCTTAGCCTGTGAGCCAACAATAGGTATGGGATTAAGTTTTCATGGCAATATTAAAGTACAATTAGCAATTTTCTGAGCTTGATATTTTCCGCACTTTTCCTCACAATTAACTTTTGCTGGAGATATGTGGCCTGTCCCAAGTCAGAGGTAGATTCACACTCAGGGCCAAGCTCTGTGATCACCCACACAGCTACAACTCACATTCTGGATGCAAAGTTCAACTGATTCACAGAGAGAAACACCAGCCATGCAGGGCAGACCCCTTGGCTTATGTTCAGGCTGGCCCTCCTGCATCTGGCTCCAGCCACAGGGTGAGGCAAAGGTGAATTTATGTCACTTTTTACACAGAGTGGCCAGTGGCACCAGGAAGTGCACCACCCAGTCTGGAGGAGCCACCCCTGTGAAGGCTCTCACCTCTCTGCAAGGGCAGAGTAGTCAGACCCAGCTTAGCATGCAACCAAGGAAACTTCACTGAGGCAACAAGACCTTACATGAAGCACCTGCATCGAGACAATGATCATGACTCAGTGATCTGTAATAATTTGTCAAGTCACAGCAATGTGAGCATTTATCCAAATTCAGGTGATTTCCCAATAGTTACAAAAGAAGCCCAAAGCACAACAGAATGAAAAGCTTCTCTGTTTCCCAGAATTTCAAATACCAAGCCCAGGTTCCCCTGTCTCTACTGATAATGAAAAATAGCATTCGGTGTATCCTTTTATCAGAAAACCAGTACTTCTCTAATTACTCCACCATAAGAGTTTTTAAAGTGTCATTCATTTAAACAGCTCCCAAAAGCACTGAATTTGTACTTATGAAGATTAATAGCAGATTTTCAATAACAAAGCTTGGAAAGGATACTTTTAGAAATTCACATCTCACCAAAAATACATTTTCAGCTGTACATAACTGATTCAGTGGCTGTCCACTGCAGGGTTTCTTAGACTTCAGAAATAAATTTTTTGCAGGCTGTGGTGTATAGGACTAGATGGGACCTCAATGTAGCAATTTCTGTGCAAGACAAGACTTCCCTGTTATAGGATTTGCCATGTTATCAAAGCAGTTATGCAATCTCTTGAAAGGGAAATAGAATAGAGCTGTACACAACTGAGAATCATTATTTCACCTTGCAGTATGAAGCTGTTCTGCACAGGTAAGCGATCAATGGGAAGAAAGTAATTCTGTGATTTCTGGTAACATTTGGGTTTACAACACTCATTTCATATACACACATCTAAGTGTGAGACCCTGAGATGGAGTGTTAGGCACTAAGAGAACTGTGAATTATATTAGTCAGAAATCAGATGCTTTCATCACACCCTGAAGCTATGTGACGTCATTAACTGTCTGGTGCCACTCTAAATGGTATTCCACACCTCATTATTCGTGCATATTCCTTAGGGGTTACAAGAACTTAGCATCTAAGAGCTCCCAGTAAAATCCAGCCTCACTGCACAGAAAAAAAGAATAGGCACCAAGATTGAATTTTCCAGAAATCTGAACCTAAAAGTTTTCACAGACTTTGCAGAAAGTAAAAGGAGTGGGGGTAGGATGCCTAGCAAATGCATGTATAGTGCAGAGGGGTTTGAGTCTCAGCCTTTGCTAGGAAGGCTGACAGAATAATGACAGAATAATGTCCTGCAGGCAGCAGCAGAACTTGCTTTGGTTAAAGACTTAATCTTGCTTTGACCACATGCAAAGCTAGAGCCAACTGTTACCCTGAGTAGTGGGCAGTGAGTGCCTGGCAGGACAAAGTGGAATTGGTGTGAGTTTCTGTGAAAATGCCTCTGTTGACAGAGTTTTCTGCCTGCCTGGGTATGGCAGAATGTAACTTCCAAGAAGCTCTGCCAGCCACAGTTGCTGTCAGCAAACCCTACACTGCTGAGAAAGGAACCATGACAGGGGAAGCACATGAACAGTAGTTTTGCAGAAAGGGGATAAGCAACTTCAGTTCAACTGCAGCAAAAGGAAATGGGGTGACTTGGCCAAGCACCTCTTCCAATTTACAGTGAGTGTCCAGGGCAGTTACTGCAGATGATTCTAGGACCAAAGGAAAAAAAGACCACACTCGGAGAAGCTTACCTCTGGATTTCAAATGTGCTTAAACCGCAGAGCTCCTACACAATTTACCTTTTCAGGTATTCTGCCGAATAAATCCAGGTACAGATTATGGGACAAAGCTCGGAGAAACAAAGAACTGCTAGATATTAAAGGTGGAAGCTGATTTCCCTCTGTTTCTCTGGTTAGAGAGGTCAATGCACCTCATTTCTCCCACATGTTGTTCCTGCTCAGGCTGACACTTGCATCACTTGCAGCCAAAGAGGAGCATCAGACTGGTAATATTCCATGTTTGGCAGCAGACACACAAACATCGAGGCTGACTAAATGCCTTCAGTAACTTTTGGTTTATGTATGAGTTGACAGCAGTCTGACACTTTCAGGAGGTATTAAATACCTCATCAAATTGGGCCAATAGCCAGGGCACAGATCTGGCACATGGAAAAGAATAAGTGAAGTATCTCCTTGTAACCACAGCAACTTGAAAAACACAATGAAAACAGTGCATATCCCTGCAGAATTACTGAGGATGAACAGATATATATTTGTGAAATAGTGAAATAAATATTATAATGATGCTCCTGAACTGCAGAACAGATCCTACTTCGTGCAGAAGAATGAATGTCAGAAAGCCAGATGTTGCCTATTGATACTGAAACTTTCTATAATCCCCTAAAATTTGTTGGATAACATACAGGAACTGATTGTACCAAAGCTGAAAGGAACATGAACAGCCCTGACACTTACACAATTAAACACAGGACAATACTGATAGTATTTCAGAACTTGCTCTTAATCAAACTTTTTTTTTTTTAAGGCATATTTATTTACTTCCATGGATTGTGCAGTAGAGACTTCATCCACATTACAAGAGTTTGCATCAGGATAGATATGGCTTTAGAATGTAATGCCAAGACAGAAGGGAAATTGAATGTCTTGAGATAGGGACTCTGATGCAGAAAATATTAAATTATTATTCACTCCATTAAGCTCCTCACTGCAGAGCAGAAATCATAAACTAATTCTTGGAGATAAAAGATGTGATCATAATAAAAAAATACAGTAAGAACAAGAGTGTCCATGGTCAGAACCAAAGTGACAATGGTCAGTAGAAGGCCTTCTTGGGTCTTGCTGAGTTGCAACTTTCTCATACTGTGTCCATCTAATGATGAGACCAAAAGGAATTCTTTTCTGGATCAATCAGATACTACTACAATACTTAATCTAGTCTACCTAAAATTCTTCACTGAGCCTGTCTGATTTTCTTGTCACAGTCAGGCTGGGGACACATTCAACCAAAAAGAGGGTGAAGATGAATATTTATCCAAACTTGAATGAAATTCTTGGGATTCATGAACTTTTCATCAATATTTTCTTCCCTAATGGCTAAAATTTGCATTTCCTCGATTTAACACATTACTGTTACTAAAGGTAGGCATTACCTTGAAGATATTAATAGTATCAGGTTATGAAAAAGTCTGCAGCAGTACAGAATTCTTTAATCTGTGGGTTTACCTAGTGACTAAAATAAGTCTCAAATACACATGAAAAACTAATGATGATAAATGACCTGTGATGGGTTCAGTTTACAAGGAGAAAGCCCAGTATTTCAAGACCATCCATTTGTGAACTGTTCCATGGGAATGGTAGGAAACCCCGAGGGCATGGCATCAGTGTGCTTACCACTATTTGTCTCGGTCTCACAAAATCCAAGATTAAACAAGGGCTAGGAGGAATCCTAGGAGCTCAACCCGATCCAGATAGTTTCAGTGCTGCAGATCCCAGACCCCTCTTGGCCAACTCATCCTTGAGCTTTGTTGCCTTTCCATAAGAAACATTTGCTGGGAATTTCAGTTAGACACAAGACAGGGATTTGCACATATTTGTTGCTGTATCACACTGGTGAATCCACTCCAACTTCACCAGATCCTTCCAGAGGCTCATAAAAGAGGACAGAGAACCCTGCTCTATAAAAAGTGGACCCCTGAGACACCAAGTGAGATGTCCAAAAGAAAACACACAGCCTGCAGTAGAGCCAGAAAAAGAGTCATTGAAACTAAGTGTTGTCAGGTGTTCACTGAAAAACTGCAGTTGTGTTTCCCACTGGAGAGCTTCTGATCCTAAACCAGTGATCCCAGGGGAACACAAATGCCACACACATTTAACAAGGTCTGTTTCCATCATAAGCATACATTTATCTCATCACCCTCTCTCTCGGACCTGGATCTTTTCACTGTAAGTCACTAACATGTCACAACAATTTCCTGAATTAAGGCCAAAGAAATTGTTGTTTGTGATTGCTTTAAATATGTCAAAGCTCTGCCTTGCTTTTTGGCCTATTTGTTTTCTTAAAAGTTTCTTCTCTCTGATAGTTTTTGCCTTAGACATAGCAGTTCATTTAGAAAACAGACTAAAGCAATTCTTCTAAGATGTGAAATTGAAGTCCTTTTTAATTTAAATGTAGTGATTCTTTAAGCAGAGTAGCTGAGAAAAAAAAATATTTGTTTTTGATAGATTAAAACTGTGGTGATTGTCACTCATCAGGGGAGTAACTCGGAGGCAGGTCCTGTTTTGTGCAGAAATGCCTTTGCTGGGAATGGGGAGTGCCTGGTACACAATGTCCTTTAATCACCTCCATGGGAAGAAAGCCAGGACAGGCTTTCATTCTGGACTTCCAGCAAGACTCCCTCCATGCTGCTGGGATGCTCTCTTCCAGGTACTCACTCCTGTGAAATCCAGGGAGAAGGACCCTGCTGCAGGTGGTGCAGAGCCCTGGGAGACAGAGCAGCAATTCTGTGCTGACCAGACAGATGGACACATTTTACCTTCCATCACAGTATCACAATTAGAACACAGCTCAGTGTCACTTGGAAAAGAAGTAACAAAGGGTTCCACAGTGCCTCAGATGTCTTGCCACAAGCAAATGCAAAGGGCTGGTAGATGCAACGTGCACCAGGCACTGTGCAGGTGTAGTCAATAGCAAAAAACATCCCTACTTATGGAGAGGAAAAAGGCTAGGAACTGCCTTCAAACATTTCAGGAACAGTTAACAGAGTTTCTGCCTACATTTATTTTTAATTCCTTTATGGCTTGTCTTCTTTTAAAATGTAAACTTGTGAGGCAAGAACTAAATTAGGTCCAATTGAGTAATTCAATTTATCAAGGAGCAAAAAACCCCCAATGAATAAGATATTCCCATACAACAGCTCATTTATATTCTAACATACCCCAAACATACCTCTGATCTAACATTAATTTAAATGACAACATGATTGTCATTTTTCCTTTCAAAGCTGCTGTCATTAAAAAGCTTTGTGGACTGAAGGGAACCTGACCAGTCAAATCTGGGAATGAAATTGGGTCGAGGCAAATTGACTACAGAGGTGGCAAAGACCCAGTGAGACTTACATTAAAAAAAAAAAAAAAAAAGGCTTTTAGTAATACAGATTAAGAACATTAATATCGATATATCTCTCCAAACTAATATATATTTAATAACTTTTCATGTCGACAGCATCAGTTTAAAAATTACTCCATGGCTGTTAGCCAAAGGTTTGGAGAAGTGTTACTTGGCCCTGTAAGTCAGTAATGTGGAGACAAGCCCCACTCTTTCAGGTTATTTGGTGTGCATGGCAGATGTGATTTTTACAAGGCTGGTTCTGTCTCTGTAGTTAACTCTGCTCTCTCCAGTGCAAAGCTGACATCTGCCAGTGCCATTCTTCCTTCATTTTGGTCAAACACCTCTCAGAGCTGATGCTGGCAAGCAGCAAATTCTCAGCTTGCTGCTCTCCTCTGAAAGAGTTTCTTTCCTGTGCCTTTCACCTGTGAGCAAAGGGAGAAATCTAAACTTTTCAGTGCCTTAATCTTGCTGCTCTGGTGAAGTGCTCCATCACTCTCAAGCACCACCAGATCTAAGCAAAGCCATAACACCCCTCCGGAGTGACAGTAACCCCTTCCATGTGAACAGTTTTCCAAGACTGATTCTTCCACTAGGTTCTTGATCCTTTTGGCATGCATTTTTCTGACTTTATGAAATAAAATCTGAATCTTCTTCCTCTTGAAGAAGAAAACATTTTGCATGCAACACAAAGCACTACAGCTGCAAAGTGGCAGTGTCTGTGTGTACCTGTCTGCACATGCACCACAGCCCTCTGCCAGAGGGCACCCAGCAAGAAGTTGCACATCAGAGATGCCAAAGCAGCAAAGAGAAACATCCAAGCTATCCAGACACTTTCTGCAGCTGCATTTGACTCTCACTATCCCTTTGAAGGTTTAGGTGTTGCAGCTTTGCAGAAGCAAAGAGACCTTCTGCAGCCTGAGTGGCAGTGCTGGGAGGAAGCTCAGGCAGGACTGTCCCAGCTCCCTGCAGGGTGGGACAGAGCAGAGATCTATCAGGGGGCTCTGAAATACATTCCTGCTATCTCCATGTGGTGGAGAAGGAGTTGCAACCAGAGCTCAGAGCACAAGGGCAAATAATGACTTTTTGTTGGCACCCTGTGCTAAGGAAAACAGGAAGTGTCAGATCTGATCAGTCCAGCAGATAATTCCAACCACGGCTCACAGGCTGGGACAGGGGCCTCTGCTGTGGACAGTGAATCACCAACCAGCCCACAGACATTTCCTTCCATTAGTCAGGGAAAGCCTCAAGAACGAGAGTTTATTCTACTTCTGGCTTTAATTTCCAATTTGTGGTTAGCCTTGAAAAACTAATAAACATTTAGCATATCTACCACATAATTCATGCTTGCCTGCCTATATAGGAGCTTCAGGGAGAAAACACTCACTCACAACAGATTTTAAATTAAACTGACATTCATTTTTCTGCACCAAAGCAATCTTTTTTTCGTCCAGTGACAGCATTTCAACCCCTAATAAATTTGAAATCAATTACATAAACCTAAAAACAGAACAGAAAAATAAATTTGCTAAAATATACGTGTGTACTTATGTGTGCAGATTCAACACAGGCTAGAAGTCTTCCCACAATTAATTCTAGCTGTTTTCCAGTTTTTAAGAATGCTGCTCTCCTGCAGCTAGTTCAGCCACACTGTGGACGTCTCCTGGAATTACATCAGCCTCCTGATCACTTCCCATGTATTGATATTGAAACTCTCTTAAATTACCAAGATGCTGCCATTCCTCAGTAGCCTATAGGTCCACCCCAGGCTAGCAGCCTTCAAATGATCTATACTTACTTAATACCCTTAACAGCCAAAAGCCCAGGGCATGGTTTCCCTCAGCTGAACATCCCTTCCCATTTCCAGATCTTCTCTCCCACCATCACTCACGAGCCTAAACAATACATGACAGTTCACATTAAGCTGCCTTTCTGTGACAGTTCTGAGATGATTCCTCAAAAGCTGCAACTCCCTTTATGCAACAGGTTTTTAATGAGCTTTTGAAGGGCTCTATAACCTCTCAGAATCAATCTGAGCCCTTCAGTGACCTGCTTTTCAAATAAAGGCTTGTGGTTTTCAGCTAGGAAGATGCAGAGCTGTGCTGGTTATATAAGCAGTTGTAGTGAGAGGAAGGCATACAAAGACTGCCCCAACCTGAGCTGGCAGCTGGGCTTCCTGAAAGGAGCACCAGGAAAACCACAGAGCGTGGTACAGAGGGTTCTGCAAGGACAGGGCCAGCACATGAAGGGATGTCACTGAGCCAAGGTGTTGCCATTATCTCCAGTTTCCAGCGGGGATGTTCTGTGTACACGCAGGCTGCAGAATATCCCGAAGCTGTGCCATGGGCTGTGCAGGGAGAAGGGCTGGCGTGGGAGGTGAGTAATGGGATCCAGAAGAGCTCAGTGGAGAGCCCTGGTTTGTGTCCATCACATCTCGTTAGGGGCCTGGGCTGGAATCGCTGCTTTGCTGACGTCAATGGCAAAACTCCCGCAATTGTTCTCCTGGGCCAGGATTCACCCAGCAGAGTTCCTGACACGTGAGGAAATCTTCACCACCACAGGTGGGTCTGCCCTGTGATCTGCACCACACACTTCACTGT
This sequence comes from Acridotheres tristis, assembly GCA_037013685.1. Lineage (NCBI taxonomy): Eukaryota > Metazoa > Chordata > Aves > Passeriformes > Sturnidae > Acridotheres > Acridotheres tristis. The sequence continues at coordinate 14,475,824 of CM072896.1, forward strand.
CCCACCAGTGTGACACAACATTTTGCTGTGTGTGAGAGAGGCTGAATCAGAGGGGACAGAACCTAGGAAAGCACATACACACACACACAGAGAAAATTGCAGTGTTGCCATCCCCACAGCAGCAGCATCACCAGAGCTGGTTAGGGCAGGAATCGGAACAAAGTCCAATGCCAGCTGTAAGATAAATCACACCAAAAGCAGCTTGATAAATAAACATTGAACGAGCATCAGAACTTTGCTAAGCGCATAGGCAAGACTGTGTTTCAAAAAACCCAACTGAACAAAAACAACCATCAAACAACTAAAATAACGCCAAAACCCTAAAACCAGAATTCTCTGTGTTTTATGCACTCAAAAGAACTTCAAAGGACTTAATAAACAAGCTGTGCCTTCATTTACAATACTTGATTAGGTTTAGAGCAAGTCACTGTAACAACCTGACTATAATTACAGCAATAGAAGACACTGATTGCAACACTATAGTGTTACACATTTGCCACTAAACATGCAATAAAGCACCTGCAGCTAGTCACAGCACTCAAACCCCATCATTCACTGGAGCTGGATGGAAGCAAAGTCTTTATTACTGTGACAGATTAGAAGATCTGCAGGTGCCTAGCATGCCAAGAAAGAAAGCATTATGCTTTGTGTCACTGAATCAGAGAGGTGACACACATTATAGTAAACTATTGCCATGCAGAGAAAAGGCCAGGTTACTCACAGCTGTAGCTACTATCCCACTCTGGAGCAGACTGTCTAACAAGGCAGCAGGAAAACAGGGATGGATATTCAGCCAGTCCTCAGTTAGATGTATTTATAAGTTAAATAATGCAAAGTGTTGCTTGCAGTATTAAAACCACAGTGTCCTTCCCATTGGCCTGTTGCTCTGCCTTAACACACAATGGATGTATGCTCCTGCCTCAGTTTCCCTCAGGTGAGCTGGCTAATCATTATTGATTGTACATCTTCTTATAGATAAAATAACAGTGTTTGAACTAAATTACAGCCTTTTGTGCAGAATTTAACACTGACTATAAAGGCTGCTGCTGAAAATGGTCCCTAAAACAAACCTGCGTCTTTACACTTCTTTTTCTTCTTTCTTTTTTTTTTTCTCCCTCACTGGCTGGAGTTCTGCTCCAGCAATTACGTGGACGCTAAATGAGGACAAGTCAAGCACATAGTTTGGGAAGGGTTGTAAAACTGATAAAATCTGATCCATATTTTAACATTAGTCAGTCTTGCAGTTATGTAAATGTAAAGCCAAAGGATCCCTGAATATATGTTTCCTACACAAGAAAGTTATAAGAACAGTGATTCAGATTTGAGTACCAATGACATCTTGCACAATTCAAACCCGTGTTTACCTCAGGCAGTTCTCAGCATGCAGCAGAGCAGTGTAAGGCAAATGGAATTCTCTCTTCACCCCTTTCACATACTCTATACTGCACAGCAAATTTCACCCCCTGGATTTCTACTTTTAAGAGTTATAATCTGAGGTCACTTTAGAAAAATATACAGAGGAATTAAACTCTAGACTTGATGGGCTGCTCCAGGAATATTTCTTTCCTGATAGCTTCCTGTGAAGTAATTGAAAACCCAGGATAACTGAGCCCTGTGTTGTCACACTTGGATGTGCTGCAGTGAAGTGTAACTGCACATGGTCCCATCAGCTGGGGGATGCTGATCCAGGGGCTCTCAGTTTGACTTCAGATGTACACTGCAACCTGTTTGATAGCAGCAAAGTCTCTACAGCCTCTTTGGGATTACATGGCTCCTGCAGTCCTCATTCCCCTAAACTGGAATGAGGGACTCTGCTGCCAGTGAAGAGGGGGCACCAGAGGGTGCAGCCAGGGTGATTGGCAGGGCTGGGAAGAACAGGGGAGTCTTTTCCATCATCAAACAGCTCTCCCACTAAACCTTATCCCACAGCACTGACACCCTCAGAAAGCCCAAGTGATCAGTTAAATAGTAGCCAATAGTAATTTAAAAGAACAGGCAAAAATTAATGCTCGCAGCATGCTTGACTGATGGCACACTGAAGTGAGAACAGCAGGAACAGGGACTACATCAATTACATTTCTAGTTTTCAAAAACATTTACTCTGCCCTACTGGATTAAACAATTGCTCTTTGTAGCACTCATAATAAAGTATAGATTTTCCACAACTGTTACTGTATCTGCTCAGCACTCACATGTGGCATTTCAGTCATTTCTGTTGATACCTAATGATCCAGTGTCACACAGGTTGCTTCCAGGAAACTTGTGTTTCTGCAGTTCTAGCTGTCCACAAATTAAATGGGGTCCCAGAACAAAAGAAACCTGATCTGTGAGGAAATTCAGATCCGGATTGAATTCAAGTCCAGACGTCACATCTGGTTTAAAGAAAATAAAATAATCACACACACGTTACACATACAGAGATCTGCGCTCCCCTGGGGTTCCACACCAGGGGCTGGGATGTATCTTTATCCATCAGTCTTCCTAGATAATACATTTTCTATTAATTTCTATCTTTACCCACAATGTTTTCAAAGAAAATGATGTGTGTCTTACTAGGGGGAACGGGATAAAGCCAGCAGACAATTCAGACACTGTGAAAGAACTCCCTCCTCCCGGAGCTGCTCGCTGGAGGAGGGAGCTCTTTTCCCTGGACTGCCAGGCTGGATCATGCCCTCCTGAGGCCATGTCAGACAAAACTCTGTCCCCTCGAAAGCCTCTGGCTCCGGGAATGCCCCGCGTGTCCCGGCGAGCCGCGAGATGGGGCTCTGAGCGCACGGACAGGCGGACACGGGACAGGGACAGCCGGCACACTCCCGAGGGAACCCCGGCACTGGCGACAGCACGGAGCAGCGGGAGACTCATATTCCACCTACACAGGCTGGCCCAGCCCTTTCAAGGCGCCGGAGGAAGCGCAGAGCAGCTGCTGTTCTGCATGATGGCTGCGGGGCTCCGCTGCCCGAGAAATAAGAACCAGGGTCAAAGCTGCTGCTGGAGGCTGGAAAGTGCCAGTTTTCCTGCTGAAATCCTAACCAGGAAGGCAAGATTCAACTAGGATGACAGGCACATGGGAGCTGGCTACTGAGGCTGAGAGCATCCCGCTGAGTCCCTGGGAGGAGGTGGCAGGGAGAGGTGTCCAGCGGTGTGTGTCACAGCATAAAGGGGAGGATGGACCTTTCCTGGGAGTGTTTTGAAACAAAAGACAGCGTCTGACATTAGAAACAGAATAGCAGGTTCACCAGTAGTGAATACTGGACATAGGACCCCTGGCGGGGTCAGCCACAGCAGGGACAGATGAGACACAAGACATGCTCAGCAAAGGGGAACTGCAAGCCTTGCCCAGCTGGGGCTCTGCACTGAGGCCTGCCAGGGAAAGCAGTTCCATCTAAAGGCTGTTTTTTGCATGAAGGAGGAAGCAGGATATACATAATGCTCTCCTGTTTAGTAATAGCTGGCATGACACCTGAAAGAGGAAAAATAAAGTGCTGTTAAGCCCAGGAGACTGCATATAAGGACTTGTGTACTGAACAAGCCTTAGTTGTCCTGCAAAAGAGAAATATGAGTATAACGCACTTCAAATAACTTCATAAGAAATGCAAGACTGGAGCAGATGTCTCCTGGCCCTTAAACAGGCTCCTGTGGCAGGGGCAGAGTCACAAGCAGCCCCCTTATAAAGCAGCCACTTAAACTGCCCCCAAAATCTGCTGTGAATACCGCCACACCCTACTGCTTCCTCCCAGTAGCACCTCTGCCTCTTTCCTTGATGCTGGCTCACATTCAGGGCATCTGCAGAAGAAGGACAAGCTGGGCTCAGACGATCTGCTATCAGGCAGAACCATGGGGCACCCAGCCCAGCCTGTCCCTGGTTCCACTGGGCAAGTCAGCTGAGTCTGTCCAGGTACACACCATAGACTTGTGGGTTATTCAAACCACACAGACATCCAGGATGTGAAGTACCACCTACATCTGGATGCTACATTTTGTGATTTGACATAAGGGGTCTGGTCTGTGTGGAATAGCTCCACACTAGCAGCAATACAGAGAGCAATACTGCAAAGCAGACTGCAGTACACTGCCCTTAGTGATCTCGGGGGTGCCTAGATATGTATGCATGGTGATGTGAGGTTGGAGTAGGAGATAAGAGACCAAAGAGCCCTGTTAGAAACAGGAACACAAGAGAAACTTCAGCAGACACAGTATCTTTCTCGCACCAAGGCTGAGCCAGTTGGTGCCTCCTAAGGAGGTTGCTCAGGGTGCTCCTTTTCCCTTGGCAGCAGGGCATTTGCTAATGAATAGGACTCTTAGAAAAGGGAAGGAATTTTTTTCCTCCCTGCACATATTCAGAGAAGCAGAGAAGTTTTTTTGTTGTTTGCTTTCTTCACCTCCCTCTTCAAGATTCTTTCATTTGTGATTTCTAATCATCATTCCACTCTTCTTTCCCTCCTTTTCTTCACTCCCCATTTATGAGTCACCCCCCCAGGCTTGGCACCACTCCAGACCCAATGAACTTCAGGAAGATTTTTTTTTCCTCTCCTTTCCTCACCACCACCACCTTCTCCTCCCTATTCAAGCTGAACTTGTGGACAAAATAAAGGCTGGCACTGGGTCATTGTCCTTCCCCTCCCCATCACAGGATTCTGAGAGAGGATTAAACTAATCTCATACACTGACTCGCTTCTGGGTGCTGGCCTGGACTCCTGCCATGCAACGAGATGGCATCAAGTGCAATGTCCCAGCAACGTTTCTGCAGTGACTTCCTATGCAAAGGCAGCAAGAGGATTCGACGGGATCAGGAGCTGGTGGTTCCGTATTGTGCAATGTCAACACTGTCCCCACATTTAACACATTGCTTTGATTTAAAAGGTAAAAAAATAAAAGGAAAAGAAAAAAAGAATAAAGAAGCCTAGGAGGTCCAAGGAATAGACAATCCAATCAAAACAATCATTTAAATGCTACTGCATTGGCTCATTTGTTAATTAATACTTAAGCAAAGAGCAGCCAAAGTTGTGCTATGATGGGAGGGAGGCTACCGGGAGTGGGACTTCCTGGAATTACTTGGGCTCTCCTCCTGCCTCCCATATATTCAGGTGATCAGTACCTGCAGGAACCTCCTAGGAGCTGGCAGTGCCTGCCTGCAGGGAGCCCAGGATCAGCAGCCTTTGAGTGTTTCACAAAGGGGGACAACCATCACTGCTGTCTCTCAGCAGGTGGGGAAATGGAGACTTTGGAAAACACAGTGATTCCCACAACCCACAGGGGTAAACAAATAGGTTATTCTGGAGCTTTAGTCAGAAAATACCAGCTCACTTCTGACATCTCTGAAAAGATACTGCTAGGGTTCAACTGCCTGGATAGCTCTAATGAAATAAAGCTGCTGGGCTGTGTGTGAAACTCCACCGTTCTTCACTGACTTACACAAAACTACTTCTGTCAAAAGATGTCAAGACACTTGGCACACAAGGCCACAACTCAGCTGAGTTTGTGAATCCCATGTAAGAACGAGTTGACTTTGCTGCAACACATTTTTTAAGAGCCAGTGGGTTTTAATTGGTAAGGTTAAGTCAATCTTAAGAACCAGATGAGCATAAAAGAAATACACAGATGATTGAGGATCACAGTTTGCCATTAATGGGGACTGTATGCAACACATTTCTGGTGTGCAGTGACACTCCTTCAAGTCTTGGAATACCAAGGTGTAGGGATATAGAGGAGCTGCGGTCAAATGCCTACAGTGGCTGTATTTAACAGGATAATCCATAGGGGCACAGCCTGAGGGAGACCTGTAGAGCTCTGCCAGGTCAGCTGTGCTGTGGCTGTGCTGCTGTAAAGCCAGTGAGTGCAAAGCTCATCTGCACAGCCAAGACATCCTGGTGGTTCTGAGTCAGGAGCTGTGGCTATTCCTCATTCCATGCCACAGATAGCTCAACGTCCTTCAGTAACACATTTAACCTGTCCATGCTACAGGTTCTCATTTCTAGGTGCAGCTAATACGGCCAAGGACATCTTCCTATGCCATCCACCCCCTTTGTGTGCAAGCTTGCAGAAGGGTAAAGGTCGCTGGGAAAAAATAAATAGAGAAAAATTGAAGAGGCAAGACATGAGCAGAGAGTAAAACCCTTCCTGATCCCTCTCAGGCAGCAAGTGCTAAGGGAACAAATTCTCATGCCTGCATCAGTCTCGCAGCTGACAACTGAACAGCTCTGAAACAATCCACAGATATCAAACAATTCCAGTCACAAACACCCAGGCACAAATGTCTAGGTGGTTTGTCAGGGAGCAATTAAATCCTGTGCTGAATAAAAATGTTAAAAATGCATCACATTGTGGCTTTAAATAGTCTCTTGTTGGAGAAAGTGGTCTCACTGCCAACTTGCACTTGGGTAAACTGTTTTTGCCACTGCTGGGATTCTCTGAATGTCCATCAGGCAGTTGCATCACACACTGAATAGTTTGGCATTACCTCATGCCTTAAGGGAAAAGCAGAAGAAAATTAACTAGCAGCCTGTTTTCTCTGTCTACTTATTTATTTACTTTGGTGAGGGGCTTTTTTATTTGCTTTTGTTTTGGGGGTATTTTTCTGTCCTTTTCCCTCCTGAGCTAAAGGTAACTTGAGTGCACAGCAATCAAAAAATGTGGTGAGGAAAGTACTTTGGAAAGTAGTGGGAATGTAGAAGGCAAAGGAGAGAAGGAAAAACGTGAGTCAAAGGATTAAATCCAAATTCCAGTCTGGGACTTTTTAACGAAGATGGAATACTGACTAGTTGAGCAAATTCAGTTTTTTCAGGGGGGTCTGGGGAAGTGATTGGTTTCTATCCAAGCAGAAAATGTCATTCTTCTCCATCGGTACCAGAGAAAATAAGAGAGACAAAACACTCCCAACCCTGCTTCAAGAAATCTGAAAAGATGGGAGAACAGACAAGGACAAACAAGCAATTAAAAGGAAATTGCTTCTCTCTCCCTACCAAATCTTTTGTTTCTTCCCAAATGAAAGTGGAAAAAATTGATTAGGGGGTCAAAAGGAGGAAGAACCAAAGAACTGCATCATGTGCAGTGCCACGTGAAAACAGACACTGCTCCACCAGGGTGTAGGCAAAAACATGCTGCAGCAATGGGGCTAAAGACCTGCAGGAATGGACAAAAAACTCACTTCTCAACCTGTTTGGGTTGAGCCCTCTTCCCACCTCTGAAGCTTACTTCGACAGTTATGGTTTCTCTGCCTAAGTCAACCATGGCATGACTGAAAACTTCGAATATTTTTATCTGTGTTATTGTCTCATCAAGCCACTCTAGCATCTCTCTCAGTGTGGTTTCCCAGGGGACAGCAAGCACACACAGAACAGCAGCTGCTCACATCTTCAGCTGGAGTCCCTGCCTGCAAAGGGGAAACGTGCCCTCATCTCTGTCACTGCAATAGCTACTCCCACATCCTACTCAAATCTGGTTTAACAGTGGATTAAGTAATACTAGGCTGGCAAAGTGGATAAAAGAGATGCTCAGCATTTGTTACCTGCTGCCCTTCTACCACACAGAGCTGCAGACAGCAGCTTTGTCAACTTTTTCTGTCAGACTCACAGAGGGACTTCCCTTGGAGCCCAAAGCATAACATCCACACAGGAAAGGGGGCACAATTCATGGGACACTAAGTATAAATTTGTTTTCTACAGTAGTACAGGACTTTTTAAGGAAGTAAAACCTTTGCAACAAATTTAGATTCCCTTCTATGCCCAGTGGTCTCCAGCTTCAAAGAACTCATTCAGCTCTGTATGGAAATACCTCAATTCATACCCAAATTATCCGAGAATTCAGTACTCACTAAGAGTGGAATATAAGGTTAGGAGAAAATTATGTTAATAGAAAGAAGTTTTATACAGAAACAATGTTTTCTGCATTGGATCAGAGTAAACACCTCCCTAAGCAAGCAGCCTCAACAATGGTCTCAGTAGCTAGACAGAGCACACAGATGTGTGATACTACTCCCTTAAATTCCTCCACTCTCCAACTATTTTCTGCCCAGGAACTTCCCAAGTCAGAGGGACATTTTCAGTGGTTGGTAACCCTGGCTGGATTTCTCATTTCTGAGCTTTTCCAGTCTTCCCTTGAACACAAACCAAACTTTAGCTGTTACAACATTTTTTAGCGAGGAGACTCCAATCTCTAACATGGAAGGTCCTTCAGGAGTTATGTGAAAAACCAGGCAGTGATGTACATGATCACTTGGTGGTTTGTAGGGCCTGCAAAATTCTCAGCTCTTCTCTGTTAAAAATAGTGTTTAACACTTCACAGGTGGGGAAATCAGAACCATCTCTCCTGCATATCCAAGCTGTCTCAAAGGATGAGCCATGGTAACACATACTGAGCAGCTCAGCTGAGCAGAACTCAGCATCAGAAATCCTAGAGCATATTCCACCAGAGCAGCTGGAAACCCTCTCCAGACACCCCTGAATTCCACCTTACACTACAATATCCACCTGTGCAGAGCTTGGACAGTGATATCCACACAACCATGACAACTGTGAATCTGTCAGCAAAACAGTGTGAGAAATCACATCAAACTCACCAGATTTCTTGAGAAGCTTGAAGTTGGCACATTTGCAAGTGTTTCCTAGAGGTCTGCATATTTCCAAGGAAACCTGAGAGAAAGTATCACTGATTTGAAATACAACCACTCAGAATTTTGATGAAAGTGAGAAATCCAAGACATTTTGTTAAGCTCCACTTCAATATTTCAAAGTCATCTGTGACTGCAAAAATGAAGTGACAAATTCATTGTGAAAAACACATTGGTAATGCAAAGGGGAAAGCCAGATGAATTTCTGCAAAGTGTGAAGGCTGTTTCCAGCATCTCTCCTGTTAGACACACATAACCAAGAAACTTTCTATAGCAATTTAAATTGAGCCAAGAGACCTATGGCCAGCACCAGAGCCTCCTCCTTCTGGCCCTTGTTTCACCACATTCTCTCTACACATTGGAGGTTTATCCTGAGAAACTCCTCAGGCATAAGGCATTAGTGACACCAAATGTTTAGAGGAGTTCTTGCACATGTAAAATGAGAGTGTATTTTTACATTAGACAAAATAAACACTTAAACAGTTCTAACCTCCACATCAGAGAACAAACTGAGTGCTCATTACCTCCAACTCAAACCTCCCTTGAGAATGTTAGAGACGATATTTTTTTTTCCTGTTTTCTGTTTTTCTTAACTAAAGCATTTTTATTGATCTCTTCTGGACATAACACGTTTATCTACTTGAGATATTCACCCTGTACAGTACCAATTTATAAAATTAAGTGATGTCATGATATGAAAGTGGCTTCATAATCCACTTGCAAGTGCCATGCAGACAGACATTCCTCAGCAAGCTGAGGAGGGGAAGGGCAGTCAGTCTGCACTGGGATTTCATTTTGCCCTGCAAGCTTTCTGCTCAGAAGGGCCAGGTTCAGTAACCCAGAGGTCCTGGGTAACCCGGAACAACGATGCCTCACTCGTATGTCCCAGGCTTTGACTGGTACTACGGCAACAGCCAAGTCTGGCTGGGACATTTTCATTATACTCTCAGTGCTAGAAAACAAACAAATTTGTACAACGCACACAAACAGTCTTTTCTAATCTCTTTTAATGGCACTCTGAAGACCAGACTGTCAATTGTCTGCTGTGTTCTCAACAATTTGCTAATGATAATTAAAGATGCTCAAAGTCTGCCAACTATTTCAGCACTCTATTTAACCAAGAAGATAAGGGTTCAGGAGGAAAGCAAATGAAATGAACTTGATCCAAGAAGGAGGTGTTACCTACAAAGGAACCTGTAAGGGCATAAAGATAGCAAAGGCAGAGTAAAATGTTCTCTAAACTGCACAACAGATACACAGGGAGATGATGCCAAAACCTTGGAATGAGATTACAAAAGCAGGAGAGTGAGTGGATTCTTTTCCTTTCTTTCTAAAGGATTCCATCCCAAAGAAGTTGCTTAGACAACAGCAACCCCCTACCATGCAATCTGTGTATGAAGAATAACAAATCCATGCTGTAGTAACAGGAAGATCAAAACCTGGCTTGTGGTTGCTTTTTTTGGGTTTTTCTTTCGGCTGAGAGAAATTAAATACTCTTTGTCTGCCCATTTCTGCAGAAAAGGACCATATTTCCCCCGTGGAATGTGGGATATCAAGCATGCAGCCCCCAGAAAAACAGGAAGAGAAAAAGAAGAGAAGGCACCTGTAACTGGAAGCACAGCTTTGGTTGCTCTGAAGTTCTGCTGAATTAAGGGTCCTGTATAAATTCCCAATTCCAGAGAATCATTCAAGGCATTCAGCTGACCCACACAAGAACATTCACTTGACCACTAGAGCTCTGAGTTCCCCAACTTATTTTTAATAAGATCTACTGTGGGAAATTCCTAAAGGTGTCAACACATGCAGCAGGTAACCAAGCACACAACTGTTCCCTGTGAGGTTGAACCTGTTGCCTTGCAGGAAATATCTTTCCTTTCTGAAGGTCACCAATCCTGCAGAAGTTCTTCTGCCATGATCCAGTGTGATCACATGCCTGCTTTCAAAACTTTCATTGAATTTTATCAAATTCAGACTTTCTGCAAGCCCCACACAGGCAAAATCGTAGCCATGGCTTTCTGGCACCTCTAAGTATTAGGCTCTTTGTACTTCTACTGACATACTGCATTATGTTCTAAATCTGTTTATTCCCTGAACGTGCCTGTGTTTGGAGCAGTATAACAACTTCCCAACAGAAAATTAATAACATGGAGAAAACATTTGTACCAGAGGGCAGAAAGTCTTTATTGGGAAGAATAGTCTTGCTTTATACCTGAAGGAGCTTTATCTGTCCATCTGTTTTCTGAGAGCATCATATTCAACTTCTGCTTATTGCAGTAAGTTCCAATGACTTCAGCAACACCCACTTGGCAGGACTATGTCCCCTATACGTGAGAAAAATAGCAGATTGCCTTCCACATCATTGTCAGCTACAAATTCAGTGAAAACACTGTATTCCTTAATTCTTAAATCACACTTTCCCCACTCCAAATGACTAGGACTACAAACCAATAATCAGACAACCTTATTAAATTATAATTTTGAATGTAGCCATGCTCAATTAGCTCCTACTACCTGAACTGTTTCTATAAAATACATTCCTGTGAAGTTTCAGATAATTGCATTTTCTAAGAAATTCAAATTTTTATAGAAAACATTTCAACAGTCAAAAGCAAATAGAATCCTACTGCCTGTAAATGTCTATTTCCAATGCAATTCCATTTTAGTATCATTTATTTTCAAAATCTTTTCAATTAATAGTGCAAATTACTAACTCAGGAAGCATTTCATGTAAATATTTATAGGTTTGAAAGCTTGCAGCTTTATGTTCACAGGTTTTGATGTCAGCACTTTGGGCCTTTTTTTCCCCCACACTTTCACGCTCCCAAACTCATCTGAAGTAGGAGACAATTCTCTACCAAAACACCAGTAATTTCAGATTCATCTCAGGTTCTTTCTGGCCTGGTGGAACTAACTCCAGAAAGCAGGGAGGACTCAACACACGGCATTCCTGGCTCAGAACGTGTTTGACTTGAAGCGGGTACTTGGCTCAGCAGTGACAAATCAGGACATAAGGTGGCATTATTGCCCTTCCTTAGCTGTCTGCAGGGCCAGAGTCCAGATCTGCATGTCAACAGTGCTACAACATCGTTGTTTGGCATTCCAGAAACAGTACAGAACAATAAAAAAAGACCCAATGAGAAAATCAAGTCTGCACCAAGATGCATTCAGAATACTACACACAGCCAAATCCTGACTGTTCCCTGACTTAAATTTTCCCCAACTACTGTGTGTATAAAGTGGCCTGACAGGGGGAAAAAAAAAAAAAAAAAAAAAAAAAAAAAAAAAGACTGTTAGGCTTTTAGTGTGTTAACTGTACAGGACTTCTGAAATAACATTTTTAAAATATGGACTTCATTTCTATCCTCGACTCAGTGTTCAGCTGTGATTGCCCACAGCAGGAAAATTCCCATCAAATTTATACAGATACCTGGAATAAGAAATTCGAAAATAATTGCAAAGGATACAGGAACTTGGTTTGCATGTTCATCTGTTTTTAGTTCAAACAAAAAAAAATCTAGGATTTGAAGCTATTTTTTTATTAAAGAGAGCTGACAGTTGTACATTTTAGATAGAGACATGAAACCATAGAATAGGGAACCAGCTTTTCCCTGGTCTTGTCCAACACTTGTGGTGTATTTGGAATGAGAGCCTTTTTTTTTTGTCTGTTTAGTCCAGAAAAAGAGAAGAGTAGCATGAGAGCGACAGCCACATGTGAGCATGTTTCCAGTTCCAGGTACATACAGGATCTTTCATTCAATAGCTGGAAGCTACGATCACAAGGGAGAGAAGGGGAAGATTTCAAATAACACCAGCAGTGAAACACTGGAACTGTTTCCCATACAATGGCACTGTCCCTCACACAGTGACACTCTCCTCTAGTGCTTGAAAATCAGGGCAGATGCCTTTTGGGAGAGGATGTTTTAACCACATACACAACCTCAGTGTAGAGAGAACTAAGAGAACTGACAGAGCTATATGGTGTCAGAGGCAAGGCAGTCCCTTTTCGGTTTCAAGCTCTGCAAACACTTGATTCTACAAAAGAAAACTCATTGCAATATCCCCTAATAAGTGATTCATTCATTCCCCCTAACAAAATAACTCATGCCTATTTTTTTAAATTATGCATCTAGCATGAAACTCACCAATGTCAGGTCCATGTCTGTATGAATACAGGTTTAAAGATGAAAAGCTCTGCAGATGCAACACAGACTGTCACAATGTTCTCCTCTGCAAATCTTGTGCCACTTTAACACAGAGACATGGGAGCCAAAAATCAGCAGAAGCGGGAAGCATCTAAGTGAAAAACCATTAGAAACTCAAGACAGCTCTGAAAAGGATTTGTTTGTGCTTGGTGACCGTGGTGGTGGCAATTGGGGTGAGCTCCAATTACATTTGAGCCATTGCACCACTTCATTGAAAAGGAGCTCATCACAGTGCAAGAGATGCCAAGCACAAAGGTGCTTATTTAAATTTGTCTATCTCTGGATCAATTAATCATGACCTCCTGACAACTTCTGGATCCCACTTTCCTCTTCCCCCATCTTGCTGCAACCCTGAAGAGCCTCTTTTATCAGGTCCAGCCAGCACCACCATGTCCATGAAAGCTCCCTGTGTGGCACTGGCTCACAGACGTGGCTCCAGTTCATTTCTTTCCAGCTCTAAGAGTCCCCTGACATGGTTATTAATCATGGCCTCACTGACAGGGCACTGAACTGTCTGGAGAGAAAGCTTCATATTCCCATCCAGGGCTCCCCAGGTAGGACATGGAATTTGTTTCATCTTTGTGTAATCAAGAAATAGAGCTCATTAGGGGAGCGAATTAACCCCAACTTCAGGTTCATAAAGGTGTCCCTGCTCTGTTTAATTAAATCTGTCTTAAAACCTCCTAATCCCAAACTAAAGACTTAATAATGTTCAGGAACCTCTTTTTCCTTACAATATATTGGTATAAACTGCTGACAGCTTAATATTGAAATAAACATGCTGCTCCTCTACTTGACCTGGCCAGTACAAAGACCAAAACTCGCATGACTAAGACCAGCTTCTTCCAGGATGGCAAGAGAACAGCTCATCACAGATGTTAGGTATGTAAAAACCTTTTAATTTAATGTTACAAACTGTCAAAGACTAGGAAAAAACATTTTAAAATCAAAATAAAAATCATGAATGGAAACAAAACCAGGATGTAACGGTTTGATTCTTTCTCTGAATATGTAAGGATCTGTCCTTTTAGACTGAGGATGAAAAACCCTTCCCCATGGGTTTGGGGTATCATACTTTCCTTTGAGAGAGTTTTGAGGCACCAAACATCAACTCCAGGCCTCTTTGATAACAATCAGAGAGAAGCTCTGCTCAGGTTCTCCAGATGCCGTGGCAAATCTGGTTTGGTAATTCCTTCTTTAAAAAAGCAACTTGTTTCAGATTGTGATTAGCAAAACTCAGACCTAGATCAGAACTTTCTTCCCTACATTAAAAAACAGGTGGTTGGATTTGGAATTTGGGGACCAGAAAGGAAGTATCCTGGAATATTGATCTCAGCATCTGTTTAGTCTCAAGAGGTACAAAACCATAATCAAAATTTTAGAAGACATCTTGTGGGAAGCAGAGTGACTCTACACAAGATATTTAAGGAGGCAACCATATCAAGAGAAAAGCAGTGTGGTCCAGCATTGGAGAAGAAAGACAGCAGGAATAAAGCACAGAGAAAGCAATGCAGGCTGTAAGGAATGCCAGTCCATGCCCAAAGTGATTCCTGGGAGGTAAACCTATTCCTGCTGCTCTCCATCCCAAATCCATCTAGGTCCATTTGACTTGTAGTGCTTCTCCTGTCCTAAGCTATCCTGCTGTGCCCCAGAGACAGAGGACAGGGAGAAATGTAGACTTGAACACACTGAACACTGCATCCCAACAGACCATGGAGCAAATGGAAACGGTTTCCACTCTTTCTTTCCCTAAGAGGATTATGTCAGCAGGGCCTGGCTGGCGTCTGCACCGGAGCTAAGCGCCAGCAACCACGGCAGCCAGCCCGACCCTCCTGTCAAAGGCTTTCATTAAGACTTTGGTTCCCTGTTGCTCACATGGCGGCTTGCACGTGCTCCCTAAATATCTTGCATCCACCTCCAAGGTATTTGCTGATATAGAAATCTCTCCCTCCCCCTTTGCCCCTCCTCCCAAGAACCTAGGGCCACAGCAAAAATCACTACCCTGCTGAGAAATTTTCATTACACAAGGATGGGACAGAGGACTCAAGCTGAATGGGTATTATCAGAGAGGAAAAGACCTTATAACTGTACATGGTGTCTACTCCTCTGACCCTGCCATCAGTCAGCTAAGGGTGCAGATAAACCCTGCAGAGCACAGCAAACAGCAACAATCCCCTTCGCATCATGCACTGCTCATGTTGGGGAAAAACCAAAGGAGTTACTGCTCTTGGCCAGCTCTGGGTGCTCTGCTCTGTCTGCAGAGCCACACCACAGGTTGGACTTGGAGACCCACACCACCTTGGACTTCCCTCATTGCTGAAGGGGTATTTCAAACCTTAGAACTAAATATAAATCCCAAAATCCAAAAGACTAAAGACAAACCCTTGTAACTTCTCTTTCCCAACCTGCCATGGCCTCAGGCTGGCTTCTGAGACAGCCCCAATAGCCATCCAGATCCAAGGAGGTGAGATCCATTTGGCTCAAAACAAGCAGGTCAAAGGACAGTTGCAGCCATTTCAAATAACATCACAAATCTTTAATTTCGTTTTGAGATGAAAATGAGGGATTTTCACCATTAAGTTCAGAGGTAGAAAAGCCAGGATCCTTCTGGTCAGTCACAGTTAAATCCACCCAGCTGCAAGGAATGACACATTGTGGTCACAGAACCTGCAAGTGAGGATGGGTTTTCCCAGATATTTAGCTCCCCAGCATCCCAGTTATAAAGGATAGCTCTACCTGTCTTTATTCAGGTAACACTTCCAGCAGAATTAATCAATGAATCTACATGGAAAGCAGATCATCCCTTTCATCTCATTTCTCTGTTACCAACTTGAACAAAATCAGGAAAAAAACTTTAATCTGATTGTACAGATAAATTAAAGCAATTCCATTTACAAAACACAGCATATAAAATTGCATATACTCCTTCAGAATAATTAGCACTTGTCAAAAATCACTTATAAATCCCACTTGTTTGAAAGCATGGATTCTGGCTTCAATGTTATGTTACTTGTTTCTGAAGTAGCAGCTACAGCTTGAGGCAGGAACCAAAGCATTAGACAAGTGAAATGCACCATCTGACAATTGTTAATGCTGGCCTTGAGCACTTACAAGACTTAGCCCAGTAATTCCTGAGTATCCTGGCACCCTACATCTAAGACCCAGGCAGGAAATAATATCTAGAAAGGGCATCCTCAAGTCAGCACTTGACATTGAAGGGTTTGGTTTTCTGATAAAATCTCTGTGTTTCTAGCCTTTCATGCACTCCTCCCCCAAATATGTATAATGCAAAATCAGTGGAGAAATCACCTTGAAATGTGGTCTGCCAGTCTGATAACATTTAAGAAATAACCACAAGAGCCGCTACTAAAGCCCACCAAAACCAAGGGATCTTTTTAAAAACATACAATTATATATGGCTATGTATGTGCAATATATGCATAGAGCCTATGTCTAATCCCACTGTATTGTAAGCAAGTACCTGTGCCATAAAGGAAAGCCACCAGGATGAACCTGCATCATGTACAGCACTAGATTCTGCTTTATATGCACAGATCCCAGTGTAAAGGCAGATGGAGGGGCCAGCTCTGTTAAAGCCAGGTGATTATGTCACAGGTTTGGGGTTTTGTTTCATGTTTTCTTTACCAGCAAACTGTCCATTAACTTTACTGAGAGCAGAAAGCAAAAGGAGAGGAATTTGTGAAGTTGGTAGCCCATATGGCTGTGGGGAGTTAATCTGTGTCTAAGCAGCAGGTCGCATGAGCCAGGCTGTCTGTTGGGGTTGTTAGTAACCTAGGGGCAGATCATGGAGCAGCAGGGAAGAGGATAAACTCAGCCTACAAATACAGTCAGGAATGTGGCAGGAAATTATTTTTGAAAACATACTCTGAAGCGTAATAGCAGCGATCAGACGGTCAGGCCATGTGTATGAAATCTATCTGGACTCAGGGCACACAACAGGAGTGCAGACAAGGGTGTGATAAAGCAGATTGGGTGTATACTCCTGTGTCCATGCATGCATGGAAAAACGTAAACTCTGCTCAAGGATAAAGTGCAGACACACCAGAGTGTATCTAGACAAATATTGCTTCCCCTACCTTTCTAAGAAAACAAGAATAAGTTATTTGCTTATGTTTCATGCAAACCATCTGCCACACAGCTTTATAGAATTATTAATTATGTCAACATCAAAGAACAAAAGACAGAATTAGCAGAAACTGAATTGTTCAGGCAAGGAAATAATTTTTTTTTAAAGGTAAAAAGTCATGAGGCAAGCCTCAAATCATAAGAACAGCACAGGACAAAGCCTTTGCACTCCAAGTACAGACTGTGACACCAGGCAGGGAGCAACATGACAGAAAACCAAGAACCAGGTGGCACTGAGGGATGCAGCCTGAGGCAACATGGAAGAGGTCTGCAGGTTAGACCAAAAGAAGTAGGAAATCTAATTAAATTTTTAATTTTATCTTTAAAATGTCACTCAATAAGAATTTTGATGCTCTAAGCTTTTTCAGCATTCAAGACAACAACAGGACAGCAAACAATTGTCTAGGCTGGAACACTTTATTTCCAACCATCTTTTTTTAACTCATCACTAGCATAACCCCAGATAACATTAACCCTCCAGCTATTGCCAGTATGTACCATTTCTTTAGGATAAGAAATGGTTCATATTGGACAATTTCAGCAACATGACACTGGACAGCTGAGTAATCTGCCCTCATTTTGAGGAGAAGGGGTAAAAAATAATCAAATAATGTTCATGAAAATGTATATTTAACAGCACCAATGAACCATTTAGCTCTACAACTTGTTTTCTGCTGTGGCTAGTGGAGGCTGTCCAGGAAAGAATGCAAGAGCAGAGCACTGCTTCAGCCATATACTCTTCTACTTGTGAGGAATTTCCAGCTCAGGAACTTCTAGAAGCATTATCTTTGTATTTACTACTAGTGATCAGTGCACTAGTAGGACTTTATTTTAGCCTCAGCAAAGAGCAGCCCTCTATACTGACCATAACAAATTGCAAGACAGTTCAACTCAGAGGGAGAGACTCAAAACTTCCCGTCACAAGTGAGAGCTATTCTTCCCCAATCTTAAGCACCAGAACAAATCAAACATGACAGATGTCATTTGCATTACATATTAGTGCACAACAGGAAAGCCAGAGCCCACCAGCAATGTGTGCTTTATAAAAATCCCCAGCACAGACTGCATAGTTAAGAGAAGAGACAGCAAGCAATATGGAATTATTTTTATGCAATGACTGATATTCTTTGAGGCCACTTGGAAACAAATTTTTTCTGAAAGTGGCAAAATGTTGACAAGTGAGTGAAAAAGAAAATTGCTTTTTTAAATAGGAAAGGCTGCAGTTTGCCTCAGGTGAGCACTAGAATGCTATTCAGGTCCAAGTACAAAGGCAGCAGGAAAGTTTTGACAAAAAAAACATTCCCCAAAACTGTAGAATGACAGCAAAAATGATAAGGAGTTTCTCCTGGGAATACAGATGAGCTTTGGAGAGGCATTAGGCATAAACTAAATCTTAAAGCGAAGAACAGGTCAACTTAAGTGTGAAAAAAATCTTAAAAGAGCTTCTCCCATTAAAGACCTTTAGTGAGAAATTGACAATATTTTACATCCAGCAAATAGGAGGAAAGGAGAGACAATGGCTGGGCAGAAGCACTGCATGCTGCTCTACTTGGTATCTGCCTACCAAGTTCCAGAGGTGCTTGTCCCAGCACAGAAAGACCCTGTCACGGATTTAACTTGATCTCATCCACCACTCCTCTCAAGAGGTGAAGTCTTGCTTCATGTGAAAGAATCATATCACAGATCCTAGAGAAATATAAGAGAAGAAATCAGTCTTCAGTGGATGAATGGAGTAGATCTGAGTATTCCTCAAACCTCAGTAACTGCAGGGCAATCCCATGTCCTTCACTGGCACAGCTCTGCACACACTGCCAGCCCAAACATCAGCAGCACTAGGGGTGCAAGTGTCATGAGCAGAGTATCTCTGGAGTTAATTTAGTCCATTTACACGAGCTGAAGGTGAACACTAATCATTTTCCTCTTCCTTAACCATCAGACTCCACTTTGGTCACACAGATAATCATCCAAAAAGACTCAGCGTTAAGCATCATCTGAATATTAAGATGCAGATCATATTCAAAGCAAATAAACTGCTGCTGAGTACTCTTTGCCTCAAAAGGGTTTTTCCATTAGTCCTCAAGTTCAGTTTTTCTGTCTTTCTTCAGGTTCAGATATTCTACATAAATCTGTTCCTACAGACATCTCTATAGTTGTTACCTTTAATTCCCAAAATCCTTCTGCAGTGTGACCCCAAAGATTTCAGCTGTCACAGATCACAAATACTGAGGGATTGGTCTTGAAATCAAAGTGAGATTTCTTCTAATACCTTAGTTCATATATGAAAAAATTCCTTCCCTCCTGCATTTGCTTCTCTCCCTTAACCATCAGGCCCTGCAACAGGTCAGAATATTTCTCTGCAGTGAGAACCACTTGTTTCAGGAAAGCAAGGAAGAGAAAAGGAGGTTCATATCTTCAGAGGGCTGATAGCAGCTACCTGCTGGTCCTGGCACTCAGGCAGTGTGGGGGCAGAGTTTGACCTTGTATAGAAGTTATTTCATCAAGTATCTCAGCTGACCAGCTGGTACTGACCAAGAAAGACAACACTGAGATCTCAAATACTTCCATACTGACTGCACAGCTCCCATCTCTGACGGGCTGAGGGTACTTTGCACTGCTCAGTTCTTTAAAAAGCAAATGGAAAACTGTCAAGTTAATGGGGAGGTTTCGTGTGTGCTAATTGTGGTACACAAGCCCTCATTGTCTCTGTCCAAGGCTGGGTCACACTTGTTACAAAGCTTTTGTAACTCTACTAATGCCTTTAATATAAGCTCCTATTAATTGTATAGTCAATTCCTAAGCCCAATGCTACTGGACTGCAGTAGCCAGGCAGCTGACTACAATTACAATGTGCTTATAGTGTGCTTAACCTGCATTTATAAAGCACGTTAATTCTCATGATTCTCTTTTAATTTGGTGCGGGGTTGACAGCCTTTTGATTTTATTCCACAGATCAGATCTAGCATAAGCAGCAGGCAGGTAAATGTGCCACACGGTCCATGTGGAGGGAGGTGACACAGCACTTCATCCTCCCTTAGGTAACTGGACCCACACTGTCCCTTCAGCTCTGCAAGTTGGTTGGTTTTTTTCTTGCACACCTCAACTCATTAGAAACCTTTATCTCTAAAATAGCCACCCTTTTAGAAGGTACAAGTGGGAGCCCAGGGCAAACAGGAGTTCCTGTGAATGTCACCACTAGTGAGGGATCCACAGCCTTCAAAAGAAGAGTTTCCCTATCCACGAAGGTCCCAATTCCAGGCCACTGTGCAATATTTAAGCAATTTTAGGAATGAAACTAATTTTTTCCCCAACCATTTCAGATCAGATCTGAACTCTACAGATGAATGCAGATCAAGGGAAACACTGCTTTATCCATTTGCTTTTTTGTCTATAAAGAAAATCTCAGAGAAGCCCTGATAAAAACCAGAATGCTGTATAAATTGGGATGGAAGCCAATTCCTCCTTCACTCTGCTGGCTGTCAGCCCCATGAATGTCCCTTTTTGAATGGCGTAGGGGCATTGAGGCATTCAGATCTTCCTGGTGCTCCTGCCATGAGCTGCACGAGGATCAGGGAGCTCAGTGCCACAGAAGACAGGATGAGGGTGGGCCACTCACAGCTGAGATGTGTTCAGACTTCAGGATGACAATCGTGGCTTGGCTACATCCAGCACTGACTCCATTCCCCTGACACTCCAATTACCAGGTGGTTCCTTACCTGCAAAGGTTCTCCTGGGTAACAAACTGTCTTTGCAGCAGGGTCCAGTTTTAACTTTCTTCCTCCCTCATCTTCTCTTGGTTGTTCAGCAATTAATAAATAGCAAATAGACATTAGAACAATTCGTGATTTGAATACCATGAAAGAAGAAGAAAATGGGGTGTTTCCTCTGAAGAAGATTTAAGAAAGGTATCAAATAGAGAAAATGCTGCTGATAGAGGCAAGTGAATTTATTTTATGCTCAAGAAGTGCAGGACATGAAGCAATAAACTTAAGTTACCACAAATTCAAAATCAATGAAAATCTCTGCAGTAAGAACTGTAAGAGTGGCATGCTGGAATTGGTTGGTAAGAGATATTCCATTCTTCTCTGGTTTTAGGAGCTGGCTAGATAAATACCCATCAGGCACAGCTTAGCTAAAGGGCAGCTCATTATAGAGCATACCAAGAGACATAAGGACTTAGCAGGATTTCTTACAGCCATCTTTTTAAAAATTCTTTTAACCTTTATATTGCCTTTGTTTGTGTTTCTCTCTTATTAGCTTTTTCTTTGGCAAAAATAGTTTTAAATGGGAATATACACCTATATTTTAGAAACTAATACCAATGTCCAATCTTTCTCATTTGTGTTTCCTCTCTTGAAAGAGAGGAATAAAATCCCTCTATTTATTCACGTAACTACACTGATAAATATTTTCAAATCATAATGTTCTTTGGAATAAAATGAACTTATGAACACAATGCTAATTTAAAAAAAAAAAACTTCACTTTTTTTAAACAATAGGCTCTCATGAGAAAAAAACCACTGTTTTAGAAGACAGTTTTCAGCAAAAAGGATCTTTGACTTATGTTTTCCAAAGTAAAAATAAACTTCCTAATTTGAAAAAGTGACTGCATTGTTCCTTACATGATTCTATCAACATTTCCTGCATTAAACTCCTCATTAATATATTCTTTTTATTTCTTTCCTTAGGTATTTTTCAAAAAAAAAAAAAAAGGCCAATAAAATCTATAAATTGAAAGTGTTAATATTGCATATCAGATCACTGCCTATGCACACAAGCACTTGTTTAAACACATGCTCCAATAATATCTCAACCTTACAAATTCAGAGGCTGCTTAATCTCTGTTTAAAGAAATCCTAACAGGGAAGCCCTGCGTCCCCAAATGCTGCTCTGCCTTCATCCCAACAGGCAGGCTCCGGGCTCCTCTGTCGATGTGATTATTGCTGTCCAGCTCCTTGCCTTTCTCTCAAGGCCATTCTCTTTCCACAGGATGACTCATTAGCCCTGTCCCCGGCAGGGAGCTGACATCCAATTAACCAGCCGACAGTCCTCCATGGCTCCCACTACTCCTCCAAGGCTCTGTTTACAAACACAGGCTTCTGTGCCCATAAAGGAGGGGAAGCTGAAAGTCCCCCTGCCAGGCCAGTTTGCTCAAAATGCTCAGAGCCCTTTAAACAATACCTTTGTAGGGTAAAGATCGGGCATATTGCGTGCAGCAGGATGCAGGTCACCCTAATGGCCACAGCTGCATTGGGCAGGAAAGGGAGCAGCAGCTGGGACTGAAACAGGAGCATCAGGACTCTGATCCCCAGCTGCAGCTGGGAAGCCAAAAGAAATCAGCCAATGGGGAAATATCACTGAATTCTATATGGGAAAGCACCTAAAGAGTCCATTTTAGGGTGATGTAAAGGTCTCTCTGGTGAAGAAATAGGTTTTGAGTAGAAAACCACAGGTGTTGCAACCCCTGCACCAGGGAACAGGTCATTTTACCAACACATAGCAAAGAAGCTCCAAGTCCCACACACACTCGAGCAGGAACACGATGTTCCTTGCAGGGAACAGAGGTTTTCAATTTGCAGGGACTCACTGCAGAATGCCTCTGCCTTTGATCTGTATGTGTTGGTCTCATTCATTGGCACTGGGAGTTCTGCTTAGATCTTTTTCCCCTCTTTGGCCAACTCCAGAGAAAAAAGGTGCCCAGAAAACTATGATCATTGCTACCTAATTTCCATTTGGCACTAGCTAATCCAAATAACTGCTCCTACTAAGTTACAGGTCTGCCTTGGCAGAACTTCAAACTTTAGTCAGAAGAGCTTCTCTTAACTTTGCAGCTAGGACATCATCTCCCCTGCAGTAAATCTGAAATTAGACTTCCAATTCACGTTTCTGAGTATTTACTGTATTTTTGCTCCCAGCTCCCTTTTTGAGTTAGGTACAGAACAACAAACTGATCCAGTCACTTTCAAATCTGAGCCAAATTCAGCTGAATTTTTCATAACCACAGTCTCATCTTTTTAAATAACCTGCACTTGCAACAAACCAAGGCAGTGTCTGATTTTTGCAGGGAGGAATGACAACATTACCTCGAGAAGGTCTCCACTGAAATACACTGCATCTCTGGGTAAGAAACACAGCAGAGATGATCCCAGAGAGCTAGGGAAACACCAAGTCCTGGTTCTTCTTTCCTCCAAAAATGTTTTGCACCATGCAAACATACTTATAAAGTGTTATGCTGGGATTAAGCACCCATTCCTTCAGATTTCTCCCTCTCACACTATTAGAGTGACACAAATAAGAACTTATTCAAAGTTAAAAGCTGAACATTTAGTTTCTGCACTTTTTCCTTTAATGTAACTATTCCTATTTGGTTACACAGCAGGAAAAGATTTCAGCCAGAGAAGGTCCTCACAGGCAAACAAAGCAAGGCTTTGGCCAGAAATACACTGTAAGAGCAGATTTAATAGCCTGAGAATTTACCCCTTCACCTCCTCTAGTTGGCTGTTGAATAGAGATGAACATGTCAACAGCCTGTACCTGTAGTACAAGTGACATCAGTGCTTCCAACCTGCAGCAGTGCAGCTCAACCATTTGAGCAGTGAACTCAAACCATCTTCAGCAGTAATACGAGATCTCACAGGGACTGCTTACATTCTGGTACTCAACTCACCTGCAGCATCCTCATACAGGAGATAAGAAATAGATGAGGGACAGGCACTTACTTAGCCTCAAAAATAATTTCAGCTCTAACCAGCTAATCACAGCTGAAAGGACAGCCTCTGCTAAGAAAAGCTATTGCTGTATCTGGGTGAATTATATTCCAAATTATTGTGTACAGATCAATTTTACTCATTAATTAACTGCCCTAATTCATCACATTATAGAAGCAACAATGATAATTGCTATGAACATCGTGGTGTGACACCAGAGCCACAAACCAGGCAGCACAGCAGCACACAACAGAATGTGAGCCATGTGCCTCTGTCCCAGGCCCTGGGCTGTGCTCCAGCTGCAGCCTGGTCAGAGGAAAATTACAAGTTCTTTCCAAATTTTGATCACACTGCTCAGGACCTGGCCCAGACAAGTTTTTTTTAAATGAAAAAAAACACAGAAATGGTGATTTCATGATCTCTCTAGCTTATCATGTCTGGATTTTTGTTTGGTTTTTTTCCTTCCTCTCATATCTAATTGAAATATAACTTCTCCCAGCTTTCGAGTGTTTTCACTGTGCATGTCTGAGGTGGTCTCTGTCTTCTCTATGTACCCCCATAGCAGCAGAAGACTGTCATCGGATTCATTTAGCCCTCTTCTCCAAGCTAAGCAAGCCCAGCTCCCTCATCTCATTCTCCAGCCTCCTGACCAGCTTACTGGCCCTCGTGTTTGATTTTGCAGTTTGACAACAACTTTCTTGCATTGTGAAGACCAAAACCAGATGAAGTAATTCATATGCAGTTTCACCAGTGCCTAGTAGAGGTCAGCAACCATCTTCCTCAGCCTGCTGATTGTGGTCTTGCTAACGCACCCCAGCACACAGATAACCCTCTCTGCCCCCTTTTGCTTTTGTCCAGGCAGTCATAAAATAATCAAATTATTGGCTGTGTCAAATCACTAATCCCTGGAGTTCTTTTTAATGCCTGTTATTAAAACTGTTTTCTTTCTACACTCAGCATTTGCAGTTAAGTGAAGTCTAAGAACCCTAAAATTGTTTTAAAAGTTTGGGCAGAAATAAGCTCACTCTTTCTGCAGACTATGTACACCTACAAGAAACCAGTCTCTAACTACACTGCTTTGAATCCTGTGGCATAGACCAATTCACTTGTGAAAGACCAACAGATGGACGGAGAGAGACACCCTCCTCCCCCCTCTGGCTGGTATCAATTCCCATTAAAGACTCTCCTGTGTCCAGACTATGCATGCTGACCACTCAATGCAGGCAAAATTGCAATCCACCTTGATTAACTTCCTAACAAGTTCTTTGCACCTCCCTTCTTGTTCCTCTACCAGTCACACTCCTCCTCTCTAAAGTTTTCCTCTAATTAATACCATATTAAGCACTGAAAATCGGCAGGGTCCTCTCAGAGCCCCTTGTCCCTTTCTGTGCGGACCCTCCGGGTCCCCAGTGCTAAGCCCACTGGTAAAAAGCTGACATCTGTGCAGCAGCTCCCAGGCTGCACTTTCAGGTACAGCATGTGTTGCACCTTGAACTACCGTCTCATTTCAGACCCCACCATTGAGACCAATTAAGTACAGAGCACGCAAGGAGCTGACCGAGTGTCACATGCTGGCTATAACCACAAGGACTTAGAGGCCCCAAATCTGTTATTACCAAGCTGTTCCTGATAGCAGCATGCTGCCTCCTAACAAAAAGAATAGATTAAGATCAATCAAGTCTCCCTCTGGCTTGTCAGTGGGACTTTGGACTACACCTTCCACCCAAAACTTCCCTCCTCTCCTGCTTCTGAACACCTAGGCAGCTCCAGGCTAACAAGGTGGCTGCTGAGTCAAGCGTGAGCTGAACCATATGTTCATAATTAGTTAACTTCTTGCTTTATTGCTAGAAGCACTATCAATAAATCAGTGACAGCCCGTAATGGCCTTAGGAGATGCAACAAGCCACCCCTGGCCAGCACGGGGCCCTCCCCTCCACACGGGCAACTGGCCATATTTCATTCCAGCTGTGGCATTGTGCACTGAATTAACTTTATCCTCAATTTAGAAAGCCAGCATGAAATCAAGAGACCTGAAGGAAAGAATAAAGAGAAAGAAAGAGAGAGAGAAGAGGAAGGGGAGGGAGGAGAGGGAGAAATCCTAGCAGGTCAATTCAAAATAAGTTAGGTGAGTGACCATCTACAGGGATGGTGCTGCTTAACCCATTGCTGCAAGGCTGGTAAAGCAGCACATTCATTAATAAGAGCCTTTCTGCCTCTTATTGCCCAGCACTGTGATCGAAGGTTTGTTAGCACAAGCTGAGGGGGGAACCCGGTAATATAATAGGTTTTCAACCAGTCAGACACTGTTAAGTTGCAGCTTAAATAGCAGGTAAAGCAGAGCAATAGGTGACAGTGGTGCCAGGATGAGCCTGGCTGCATACACTGCAAGCTCTCAAGGTGAGTGCACTCACATAGAGCTGTGTTCAGCTTGAGCAAAGTGCTGTGACAAGTCAGATATTCCCAGATCCGGGAAAGCACATGGCAACTGTCACACTTATAAGTGTTAAGCCAGATTCCCTATAGGCAGTGGAGGTTGCTGGAGGTGTCTAGGCAGCAATTCACAACACCCGAATCCAGAGCCTACCTCTCCTATGGTCCTCATACCGCCATGTACTGCAAAGTTACACACATCACCCACAACTAAATGCTGAAATGCCTGTAGTTAACTGAAACACAGCATGTCCTCGCAGTGCTCCCACTGGCAACTTTTATCTAGTTGAAAATGCACCTGAAAAGGTCATTATCATAAGGCAGAGTAAGTGCTATCATCCTCCTGGAGCCGATGGAACTTGGAAAATGGAGCATAAAATAATTCCTTTCTCCCATGTTGCTCAGTTTCCCCCATCCTCAAAACTTAAATCCAGTTGTAAGACCCCGAGTGAAGGCTTCCAATTTACTCAGTTGAACTTTCCTGCTGAGCCCGGGTGGGAGCAGAGGGAGGGATGCTAGCAAGCCCTCTAGTGTCCACCAGCGACATCCTTCTATAAAACATCCCAGGGCCCAGGAGTGAATGAAAACCAAAACGTTTCCAGCAATAAGCTAACCCTCCAAATTCATGGTCCCAAATCACATCTTTGAAAGAATAATGTCTATAATTAGTGCTAGTCTTGAAAATAAAACTGACAGCAATTACAGAGGGCTATTCCTCAGTAAGAACACCTATCATAGTACCTTCCTCATCACACATTTAGGGTAAACAAAGCCATAAAAACAAGTTATTGAAAGGCACTTTGCAGGCTGGCAGCCAACCCAGAACAGAGCACTCTAGGGTCTTTCAGTTTCCCAGTGAAGTATTTTGCTCCAGGGGGCCACACTCTCTCATGCCCAAAGTACCAAGGGTGCTTTCCCACACTCTTCCTCATAGATTTGTATCTCCTGGGCACTGGAGATTACAGAGAGGTCTAATCCCTGTCCCTGAACATAAAACTCTCTTAAAATTTGTGGAATTGCAAAACAACATCCAACAGCTAATAGTTGATAATCCCAGGTTAAATTAATTCAGTTCAAATGAAGCTGCAATTTCTCAAACAACAGTACACCTTTCTAGCTCTAAGGGGGAGGTCAGCAAACATTGACCAGAGCCAACAAGGTCCCCACGTGCATGTCAGGATTCTGCTGAGCTTCAATGCTGGCCATGGATGACAGACCAGCCATTGCAGCTTCTGTGGGTGGCAAGAAATCTCATTTCTGTCTGACTGGAAAGAGAGAAAGGAGAGATGATACAGAATCCACATGAGCTTCTGGGCAGCTCAATAGCTGCCATTTAAGTCTCTGTTTCTTCCAGTCACTTCAGGAGGCTCGGACCCAAGAACCTGGAGCCAGGAAAACATCTCCCCTCCAAAGCCTGCTCTGTTGCACTGTACTAACCTCTTCTTTCTTCCCTTGCTGTACTATTACAGTTTGCAATGGAATTGTAAAATTACAGTAAGGCATGGATGAATCCTGCTCTCTCATCCAGGAGCAGTTAAAAACCAAATACTTCTCTTGTTCCTTATTCACTCTGAGGCCTTTTTACGTTGCTTTGGCACAGTATGAGGCTGCCAAATGGATACAAACCACCCCCCAACCCCTTTCTCCTCCAAGACAGCATAAAATATAACCAGACCCAAAAAAATCCTGTCTGCAATTATTATCCACTGCACATCACTGCTACAAGGGAAGTAATGCTGCCATCAAAGTGTGTAAACTTTCAGTTAAAATTAAATTTCAGCAAAAATTCAGGGAAGAAAACAGCTCTGATGTGTTTTGAATGGAATTCTTTTAAAAGGCTTTGGGATTTGGAAGACATTTACTCTTTTAATCCATTATATAAAAATAATTGACAAAATCACAATGAAACATTTTGTTCCTCCCTAAAAACAAAAACCAAAGAAGGGAAAGAAAAAATCTCTCACAGAGAATTAAAAAGCATTCAGGTTTCATTCCAACGAGCTGGGCGTCAGGACCTCGGCATTCTTCAAGAAAAGAGATTATTGTCTCCAGCCAGCTCTGGTGTAAGCCTGTAAAATCCTCTGCCAATCTTGTAGATGAATTACCAGCCAACTAATTCCTTTTCATCACCAGTTCATCGAACACTACCTGCATGGACTAGGAGCTGGAAATTTTGTGTATACAGACAGAGCTGTTTTACTAGGGTATCTCCCCAGTGACTTATTGCTTTAACTCAGCCTTTGAAAAGTATGCACAAAAACCCTGACATCTTTCTCAGCTCATGACAACAACATCCTTCACCTTCTGACCCCCAACACATTTACACACGTCCTAGAATCTTTCTTTCATTATTGATTAGGGAAGGCAATGCCATACAGCTCTGCAGTGAAGAGATGCCCTCGCACATATTTACTCAGATCAGAGATCTCTGCCAAACATCCCAACTGCCAGCCAAGAATGGAAAGTGCCCAGCTCTACACCCAAAGCAAGATGGAGAGAAGCCAGACTGCCAACTCCTGAGCCACAGCCAAGAGGAAAAGCACTGTTAAATAGGTGCAGCCCAGTGCATTGATACTGGCAGCACCGTTCACACAGGAGGAGCTCACAGGCCAGGTTAGAAGCAGGCAGATGCACACATCAGTGGATGATTAGACACGAGGCCCCATTCAGCTCTGCATCTGGTCCCATGAAAATTCATCCTAATTTGGACTAAACCCACGAGCTAAGCTTTTCTGGCAGGTCTCCCTGCAAAATAGTTTGACTGCAATAGAAAACACCATGGAGAAAAACATGGCTTTTCAGCACACGGGTCTTTCTCTGGCAGGCACAATTTCCCCCAAACCACGATGGTCAACACTCTGAGCACACTCAAGAAAAACTGTTTCTGCCATCTGTTATTTAACCCTGGGACTACCTCAGTGCATTTGTTTGCACTGCTAAATCACTTTCTCTGATGTAAAGGTTACTTAGCTGCAGCATGGCAGCTCAGTGCAGTGGGAACCTCTGGAATGAGGGACATCAACAGCAGCAGTGTGCTGCTGATGCCAGCCAAGAACAGGCTTTGCTTCCATAACTACATCATGGTTTATATTAAAACTCCCACCCAATTAACTCCCAAACATGACGAAAAATTATCAATTCACAATTAATTTGCTCTTATGGAGCTAATTGGTCTCAACCAAGAACAAAGGGACTCATTTGGCCAGGGGGTACATGAGGACCTTTTTTATTACAGAAATGTGAAATCTAAGCAGACACACCAGTCCTGACTGATAGGTGAGGAACTGAAACAAAGATGCAGAGACTGACTTAGGTGTATACCATAAATGGGTGATCTGAAGTTTCAGGCATTTAAGTGCTACTATGAAACTGTACATCAGACCCAGGAGTAGAATATATTTCTCTTCTATACACCAATCAGATTGGCAACACTAACAAATTCTCACTGGCAGTTTTCAGGAGAACCCATTAGCTCATCAAAACCCAGCCCTGAGATCAGGACCTTAGAGTGCTTTTATGATACAATTCCAGCCAAAGGAAAGGGCAAAAACCAGGCAATAAATAGAGCCCGAGATGAGTTCTGAGAGAACATGTCCATAGGATACTAAACCAGTGCAATTAATGCCCTCCTCTGACAAAAGGTCAATAGACCCAGTAGAATTAATGAAAACATTCAAAAGAGAACCCCAGAACTATAAAACTCGTTATTTTTTTTTATCCTCTCACTCTCAGTTACATTCTGCAAGCAGTGAATTCTGTAAACATACTCTGTGTTCATAAAACTTGCACTTTTTCCATTTGCCTTTCCATTTCAGAGAAACCTCATTCCTGTACTTGGGTGTGTAACTAAGTGCAATCTAGAGGACTGCTTCTCAGATGGCTGGCAAAACAGAAAAACAATTAACAAATCCAAACACTCACAGCATAGATTGTTGTTTATAAGACATCAAATGGCACACAGGGCAAAACAGAAAAAGCAAAAGCCACAAATGTCCATGAACAGAGTCAGATTGGAAATTTGAGGGAAATTTTGAAGAGTAAAAAGCAGTACCAGCATTACAAGAGCAAGTCTCTTATATTCCTGGATCTTCATGAGCAGTTATCTGTGCTTACCTAACAGGTCTCTCTTCAAAGCAGGGATCTGCTGTTCCTTTTGAAACAACTACATCCACAGGAGAGACCCAAGATTTGCTGTTAGCAGGGGTGATAACAGATGGGGGAGCACTTGTGGACACAACACATGGCACAGATGTTATTCAAACACGGTCCTTAAACATTTCACTTGTAAAGATATTCTATACATAAAGGGTGCCATTATCTATTTAGAAAAGCTTCAATTTTTTCAGATAAATTCCATCCTCTAGTCACTGACTCACCACTCTTGCTGTGAGAAACTGCAGGTAAACCCAGAAAGGTGTTTTATGGTTTTTCCATCTTGCAGTCGTCTTTTTTCTTTATTCTAAACTCTCATGAATCTCTACAGTACCAAAAAGTATCAACACGGGAGAGCTGAAGTCCAACAGAACTGAAGACTCAGTTTGATTTAACTGGATTTTACAGGAAATAAAGCCCACAGGTGTATTCACTGCCACCTAACTGTGATTTCAAGACTAGTAACTGGTGTGACTGATGAGAAAGGTAAAGACTGCCCTAAAATATACCAGGAAGATATAAAAGAGAAATATTTCCCATGCTTTTTTCTAAACAATGATCTGTTACACAGCAACCTGAGTAACTTTGGACATCCATTTGAGAAACAGGTTAATATCAGTTGGAATATTTTCTGAGATGGGTTCCTAAGGTTAGTAAAGATTGTAAAAGAACCTGCCTTCTTTGACCTAAAGGAAAAGACAATGTGTGACAGTGCTTTGCAAAGACATCAAGGCTAAACACTGCAGAGGGAGATGAAGTGTCTAAACCAGAGCAGGAGTTTGGCACAAGGACAAAAGGGATTATACCTGCTATGAATGTATTTAGCCTGGAAACTAGAAAGTGTCCAGCCATCAGAGCTCAGAGTACGGTGTAGCCTCACAGTGGGAATAACATAAGGAAAATAACCTAATTAGTTTTAAGAGGGAGATTGAAAAGTTTAAGAATGTCTCAACAGCAGGGGACTGGATTTGGGAAGTGCCTTTTAGTCCTGCGTTCAAGGAGGAAGATTGATCAGAAAAACAGCCAGAACCCGTATCTGCATAAATTCCCTTTCAAAAGCATTTTTGCAAATCAGTCTCATCAGGTTTGATTTCTCCCACCTTTGATTTACAAAAATGATCAGAGATTCATGCAAGTGCCTGTGTGTCCCTGTCAATAGGTTAATATCCTGAGTGTGAGCCTCTGTTTTGTCACTGATTCACTTCACCACTCTTAACACAGATAAGAAGCACTGTAGCAGTAATATGGCAGGACAAATAAAGAGGAATTGGCGTGGGTTTGGATACCTCTGCAGGTGTCAGCATGCAAAGTAACTCATACTGTAACTGTTGTAAGCCTGATATAAGACTTGTATTAAACTACCTGTAAATATTATTTTCTTCTGTGTACCATCCCTCCTGAGAGCCCATTCACTATGATGAAAATGTAACTTTAATGCCATTTTTACATAAAAAGGGATAAAACCAGAAAAAACAGTTTTGTTTTTTTTTAATATTAATCTGAAGGATTAGCTTCACCACTGTTGTTTAAACAAAAAATATCATAGAAATTACAGAAGAAAATATAGGTACAAAGAACATACAGTAATTAACACACTGCAAAACACTTATGTGTCCCCAGAACTTCAGAAAAGAGCTGCTATGACATTCAAAGTGAAATCTCCAATGAAGCAATATTGCAGACTTGATAAACATTTTGCCTCAGAATTTTATTCCTAATTAAAGAGGTCCATCATTAACTACAATGAGCAGTAAGAGCTCCGGATGAAGAGGGAAAATTAGCAGATGATTGTTACTTACTTTTGTTTTGCACACACACATCAATGTGTGATTGCTACTGTGACTTCAATCTCTTCCATCATCATATGTGACCATCCACGCACCATTTTGCAAAATCAGGTGTTTCTCTCCTACAACAATAGCATTTTTCTTTCTTTGGCAGTCACCCAAAGGGTATCTCCCCAGACTACCAAGGCTCTGATTTGGTTGTCTTTTGCCCATGTACAAGGTTTCACTCCCCAGCATATCAACCTTGGTGATCTGACTTGAATTCCTTGAGCTCAGAGAGCCGAGCATTGTCAGTCCCCCGCCAACACCACACCAGCTGTGCAGACCCAACAACGCCTTCCAGGTGGGTTTGAGATGTCCCTAGAGAGGGACAATCCACACCCTTCCTGGGCAGCTCTTCCAGTGCCTGCCACCCTCAATAGAAAGTTCTTGCAGATGTTCGGGTAAAGTTTCTTGTGTTCTAGTTTATGGCCATAGTTCCTCGTCCAGTCACTGGGCACCACTGAAAAGAGTCTGGCACCTTCCTCTTGACCCCCACCTCTTATTTATACGCATTAATGAGATCCCCTAAGGGGAAGCCCCGTTCCCTCAGTCTCTTATAACAGAGCCTCTCTAACCCCTAATTATCCCCTGGATGTGCTCTTCAGACACCAGCTCTCCTCTCTGTGCTGCTGCCCCGACAGCGGAGCCACGAGGAGCCTCGGGGCGACATGGGGGCACCCCAGAGCAGGGCATCCCTGCTCTGCACCGGCTGCAGGCTCCTCCGCACCCGCCTCACCCCGTCCGGGGCCAGGCGGGCACGGCCCGAGATGCCCGGAGCCGGGCACCGGCAGTGGGGCAGTTGGGGCACAGGGAATGGGGTTGTCCGGGCACCGGCAGTGGGGCAGTCCGGGCACCGGGATGGGGCTGTCCGGGCACCGGGAATGGGGCAGTCCGGGCACCGGGATGGGGCAGTCCGGGCACCGGCAGTGGGGCAGTCCGGGCACCGGGAATGGGGCAGTCCGGGCACCGGCAGTGGGGCAGTCAGGGCACCGGGAATGGGGCTGTCCGGGCACCGGGAATGGGGCTGTCCGGGCACCGGCAGTGGGGCAGTCCGGGCACCGGGAATGGGGCAGTCCGGGCACCGGGAATGGGGCAGTCCGGGCACCGGCAGTGGGGCAGTCCGGGCACCGGAGGAGAAACCGCAGCTCCCCCCTCACCATCCCCGCGCGGCGGGGGCGGCGCGGGCTGATGACGCCATCTTGGGCAGCGCCAACATGGCCGCGGTTCGTGCGGTCTCAGGTCGCGCTGCGGGGCGCGGAGGCGCTGGCAGTGCCCGGCGGGATCCACGGGGCGTTCGCCTCTCGCATGGGGCTGCTGCGGGCGGTGAGGGCTCCTCCAGCTTGCCCGCCCCTGCACCTATCCCCTGCCGGCTTTCTCCGCCTCCGCCGGGCCATTACCCAGAGCAGCGGTGCT
Organism: Acridotheres tristis; assembly: GCA_037013685.1. Classification (NCBI taxonomy): domain Eukaryota; kingdom Metazoa; phylum Chordata; class Aves; order Passeriformes; family Sturnidae; genus Acridotheres; species Acridotheres tristis. Next base: position 14,509,305 of record CM072896.1, read on the forward strand.
TGCCTGGGATGTGCCCGGTGTGAGGGAGCCGCCGGTGCCACAGCGCCCTGCGGCAGCTCAGCAGAGCTCAGAGGGACCGGAGCCGGCCGAGGAGCTGCGCTGGGCCTTGGCGCGTGTTGGGCGTGTGTCACACAGCCACTGTTCCTCAGTCGCCAACCAAGGACACAGCCGTGCAGAGTGGTTGGCATCTGAAGGGAGTTATCACAGCAGTTACCAAATATGCTGTGCTGCAGGTTAAGAAATCTAAAGGGTGACCCCAGGCACTGTAGGCTCAGAGTGCAAGGGCTTTTTTCAATGCTTCTGTTGGGGGGAAAAAAACAAAAACAAACCAACAAAGAAAAACAACAAAAAAATCCTACACAACCAAACCAACAAAAAAAAAAAAAAATAAGGTGGGAGATGGCAGTGTTTTAATTTGGTATAGCTGCCAGTTTACTTTGGGCAGCTACTTAGGAAAATAGCCGGTGATAAAAGAATGGAAGGCAAATGGCCCTCTTGTATTGTCCCTGAGGCTTGCTGATGGGGGAAGAGCACTGAGCATCCTGCAGGGGAGAAATGAGCGACCAGCCCATATGCCAGCACGGCCTGCCCTCGGCCCAGCCTCGTCCTTGCTGGATGCAGACAGGTCAGGATAGCACCCGGAACAGCCCTTGCCATGGCAGAGGCAGGATCCTGGCGGAACAACTGCTCTGCTATTTGCTTTATTCCCACCATCCCCTGTGCTGTTCAAAGACAGACCCTCAGTGAAGATTTTTGGTTTGATTATTTTGTTCCCCCCTGGGAAAAACTCAAGTTTATCCATGGATTTTGATTGCTATGTAAATCTGATATGAATCAGAAGTGACTAGATGGAGACAATCTGCCTTTCACAGCCTGTTCATGGCTTTTGCAACATTATGGTAGTAAATCCTTTATGATAGTAAATCTTTTACCACTGCCACATTTATATCCTAAGATATTTTGGAAGCCTGGGGCTTGACAGAAAACATTCCTGATATAGCGAGACATTTGCAGGAGCTTGTCATTGCAGACTGTGTTCTGAAACCTGCACTTTCTTCCTCAGAACTTCCACACAAGTGCTTTGAATCATATTTGCTTCTATACACATCTGAGAAGCCGGGCAAAACCCTCTCTGTTAGCCAGGCAGGTTGGACAGACTTGTTTCTTCCTGATGAATTTTACAACTGCAAACAAGGCTTCAAAACAAAGCAAATCAAAAACTCACCAGCAACACCAGCAGCCTTATTCTGAGTATGTGGGATGCTTCCCTGGATGCCTGTTCATTTCCTGGAGTGAAACTCACACACACCAGTTCACTGCTGCCCTGAGGTGTGTGGAAGCTTTTTTTTCCTTCTCCCTCCTTTTCTTTTCCCTCCTTCCTTGTGTTGATTTGTGGGATCAGAATGACTTTGATTTCAGCAAGTTTGCTGTTTATTCACGTCACAAGTTTGACAGCTTTACACCAAATCAGATTGCTGGGTTTCAGGAGAGCTCTGAGGCGTCACTGGGAGCTCCTTTAGATTAAACTCGCCTCCCCGGTCTCCCCCCTCTCCCCCTCCTTCAGAGCCATTTAAACCTCTCTGGGGCTTTAACAGAAACGTGCTCCCAAGACCTGCATTTCATTCTGCCACTAATATGGTAAGTGCTCTTTGCATTTCTCTCGACCTCGAGGCAGAGGAGGAGAAGTTGGTCTCTCCCTTGAGGGAGTGCAATAGATTTTGTGCCCTCTTAAGATGGGAAAGAAAGAGGGCTCTCCTCTACCTGCCAGTGCAGTCTCTGCTGCTGTGCCTTCCCATGGGTGGGCAGACTCCCTGACTGAGGCTCCAAGCTCTGTCGTTGCCTTCCTTGCAGAGATTTAGAGTTGCTGGAGATGAGGCTTATTTGGAGGAGGGAGAAAAGGTGAATCCAGAGACAACCCCAGGATTTGCGGTCTGGGACTCCTGCAGAACTGCAGGGGCAGAAGAGAGTGCGAGCAGCCAGGAGGTGACTCTGCTCTCTCTGTGCTGCTGCTTTAGAGCTGAGTCGAACACCCGTGGTGGCAGGAACGAGCTGGCCAAGGACAGCATAGGACCTCCCTTCACCCTAAACCCACGCAGGACCGTAGTATTTCCCAAGAGTTTGCAGTAAACTGAGCCGCAGTGCTCCCTGGCACAGCTGTGCTCGGAGCCCCAGTGCTGCGGGGCTGGCGGGGCGGCACTGCCCACGCTCGGCGCACGGAGCGGTGCCACCAGGAAAACGGGGAGCGGGCACCGGGTCAGGGCTGGGCGCTGCCTCGGGGGCCGCCGGTGCTTGGCAAGGGCAACGGGGCTGCCCGCGACGGCAGCCGAGCACAGCCCGGCCGGGACAGCAGCGGGGAGAGCGCTGCCCCGCCGGGGCGCTCGTACCGCGGCGCGGCGGGGCCGGGCTGGCACCGCCTCTCCTCGGGGCCCCGCCGAGCGCCCCATCGCCTCGGCCCCTTCCCTCCGCAGAGCGCCGGCCGGCCGTGCCCGGAGCCGGACTTCGCCGGGGGCTCAGCCTGCCCCTGGTCCGCCCCCGCCGGTGTTTCCAAGGAGACCTGGGCCGCCGTCTGCGCTGCGGAGCCGCCGCACAGCCAGGGCCGGCGGGAGGCTCGGCCGCCGGGTGAGTGCGCTCAGCTGCCGCCGGGGCGGCGGGGCCGGCTGGGAACGGTGCGGGGCCGGGCTGGGCTAACACTCGCTCTGCTCCGCAGGCCAGTTCTGCAGCCCACAGCTCTGTGCCCAGGACGCGGCGTGGCAGGGAGACCAGCTGTCCTCCCAGCTCTACAGAAACAAGCAGGTAAAGGCTCCGCGCCCCCCAGCACCCCCGGGTTCACCCCACCAGGGTCCCGAACTTTGTGTCACGTATGGTACCTTCTGGCTCGCCTAATGGCATGTCTTCTGGCACTGGCACGGATGTCGGAAGTGATACAAAACTGTTGTTCCTTGCTTGAAGTATTTGTCTCCTCCATGCTGTCCTGTGAAGTTGGACCAACTGTGGTGGGTTTTCCTATCCATTCCTCCCTTCTTACATCATATTGCAGCAGCAGCCTTGGCACTAAAGAAAACCAGGGACACGAACAGGGGATCCCTCAGGCTCTGATGATGCTGTTGGCTAAAAATACGTAGTGTGTGTCCACCTGATTCCACCAGGTTTAACTTCATGGGAAAAGAATCCACCAGAATTGCCTAATTACATGGATGATCAACCACTTTAACCAACAGGTTTTCCTTTATTTTCTCTTTTCTTTCATTTTTTTGTAAATCCCAACAAGAGACAGAAGAAACGCTGAACTGTCTTAGATGAAGAAACTCCAGATTGATGACTCTGCTCAAGTACTTGGAATGATGTTTTGACACAGTGAAGTCAGTGAAAATTCAGATAATTGCTTAAAGGTCCCTAGAATCAAACCGTAGTTCCAGATGTCAGTGTATTCTTTCTTTGGCTCTGCCTCAATCATTTAAGTCTGTTCTTGACTGAGCCTGTGCTCAGCAGATGCCTGTGGTCCTTGGCAGAAGATTCTCTGTCCTCCTAAAGAAGTCTCCAGAGCTATGATCAGGAGCTAAAAATCTATCTGTAAACACTTAGATTTCCCATGGAAAAGTGTTAGGTGTCTGCTATCCCTGTTCAGCTTTTGAGACCAGGCATTATCTCAACTCTGTATATGTACCAGGGCTGCCACAGTAGGGTGCAGAACTGGAGATCACGGAGTGCTGCTGTATCATAAAGAGTGGCAACTGCATCTTCCTTCTTCACGCTACCCCCATAAATTGTTACTTTGCAACTCCTCCTCCTTTTTTTCACCAGCCAGCTATAAATGGGAAGGAGGGGTGCAAAGGGATGTTTACTGCAGCTCAAGAGGAGGTCCTGAAGCTGCTCTCATGCCCGTGACCATTTCTGGCTGCTCACAGGGCTACCTGTAATTCTTTTCTACTATTATTATGTGGTTACAGGTTTTTTTTCAGAGTAATCTTCTCAAACATTCACTTAAAGATTAAAGGAAGTCAAAAGTCAAAACTGAACAGTCATGCCACTTAGATTTATAGGGACAAGAGGTTGAAGGGGGTGGGTTGAGCTCACAAAGCAAACACCCAGATCATCAAATCCAAGCAGTTTGTACCAGAGGGCAATTGCTATTAAGTTACAGAGTCAACACCTATTCATCAATATCTCTATTCCACAGCTTCAAGATACTTTGCTTCAGAAGGAAGAGGAACTTGCTAGGTTACATGAAGAAAATAATAACCTCCGACAATACCTGAATTCTGCCCTGATTAAGTGTTTAGAAGAAAAAGCCAAGGTATTGTGTTCAAACCTGTCATACAAATATGTGCAGAAGGAACAGGTTGATTAGGTACAGGCCAGTAAAATATATGGAAAATCTAAGAGTGTAGGCAACCTGCAGTGGAACTCACACTCACATTTGAATTCACAAAGGTGACAGTTTCCTCCAGAAATTATGTCCTGTCATGTTCTGACTCTGGAGACAGTGTAGTACCTGGAATAATTAAGTTTAATTCATTAGTTAGCTATAAGTAAGTTATGATTATATAGTCAAAGTAAAATTATTCTAATGTTTTGGGTGGGGTTTTTTTGTAAAAACTTCAAATTTGAGTATATATTTTTAATGCCTCTGCTTTGTCAATTATCCCTTTGATAAAGATTTATTTTTTCCAGTTTATTAATTAAATAGTTGTGTGTGTGATGTATTTTTTTATGGTGAAATACAAAGTTAAACATTTCAGGTTGGATGAAACATTCTGTGTAACCAAGTGTGAATGGTCTTTTTAACCTTTGGATTCTTTGTCTCTCAGCTAAACAAAAATAAAGAAAATAATTCTTTCTTGTCAGCTTAAAGACATTTTTTGCTATTCCAGCCTTGCCCATGAAACTGAACTATTGATTATTTGCTCAACTCTGTGGATTGGGCATGCGGTAAACAAGACACTAGGACATAGGAGACTTTCCTTTTCCATCCTGTTGATGAGCTGTTGGCATGATGTCCTTCTTCCCATGGCCAGACGTGGCTCCTGGCAGTAGAAAACTGGGCACAGCAGGGAGACATGGCCACACCCCATATGGAGAAGGGTCCAGTGTGGAACAGTCATGGGAGGTGTCTGAGCAGTGTGTTCAGGACATGGTGGGGAGCTTCCTTGTTTATTCTTGCCTTCCTTTGACCATACCTGGATGCCTGAAGGGCTCTTGTCCTGGGATAATGACAACTGAGGTGAATTATGAGTGCAGTGCCACTCAGGCCACTGCTCTGAGCACTGCCTTGTCAGGATCACCCTGTTCCAGCATGAGTTACCTTTGCATCCTCCATCTTTGTCAGGCTGCCACTTTGCCCTCCATGCCCTGCTCACCTGCCAAGCACTGCTGTCACAGAGCCAGGTGGGAGCATAGGGCTGGGAATGCCATCAAAACACAGATCTTACTGACATAGTCACACACTTCTCTTTCAAGGATGGAGTTGTTGCAGATACTGTAAAGATACAAAATAGTTGGTGATACCCATACGTTTAAGCAGAGGGTGAAAAAAAAGGCATCACTGTAAGGACAGTAGTAACCATCTTGTGCATCTGAGGTCAGAAACTTGTTGCTTTCAGGTATTCAAATTCAAAGTTTAATCTTCTGTCTCCACCTTGTTGTTTTGGTTTTTTTTTAATAGAAACTACTGTCTGGCCATGGGCAAAAAACTTGTGCTATCCTCAAAAGTACCAAGAGGAGATTAAAAGAGGACCACTGCTTTTCTTCTCATGAAACTCCTCATGCTTCCAAAGCTAGAAGGAACCTTTTCAATGAATTCACTGCCTGTGAAGAGCAAGCCAGCCCTGCTGTGGACAGCTGGATCTTGCAGACCTTAGGATTAAAAGATGTGAACACCATTGATGAAGCTTCAGCTAACTACAGTGCCCTGTCCACAGACCTTGGAACAGACACGTACTGCCTGAGCCCTGGGGGAGCAGTGGACTATGAGCACAGGGAAGGAGCAGCAGCAGTGTTTAGCTGTAGCCATGTGTCTCCTGGCAGCAGCAGCACCCATCCATGCAGCGAGGATTCTCCCTTCCTTCCTCAATTTTCTTCAGCACCATGCATCTCCTCACCAGTTCCAAGTGTTTCCTCCCTCCCAGCCTATGAGTTGCCTTATTTGACTGGTGGTTTGTCACCCAACAAAACAGAAGTGGCCTTCACAACGTCCCTGAGTCCCCACCGCAATGTGAGAACACACAGCTTCCACCAAGGACAGGCCTTTGTGCGCAGGGACGACGATGGGGGATGGAGATTCACCTGGGTGCCCAAGCAGGCTGAATGATGCACCTGGATCAGGGCTCAGCCATTGAGAATGTAGGAGTCACACTTTATCTTGTGCATGAGACAGGTTCAGGCAGCAAAAGAGAGCTCTTCTGGGCTTTTTAAAATGTTACTCTATCACAAACCCTCTCCTCATTCCTTCACAATTTTCACAGATGTGACTCCAGATTGCACTTGGACTATTATCTGCCCCAGATGTTCAAATGGGATTCTTTTCCTGTGTTGAGATACCTCCTTTTACTTGTTTCCTGGGTTTTTATCGTGAGCTCTTCCTTGTTACTGGTAGTTTCCAGGCTGGAGGGCTTTCAGCTTTGATGATCACTCTCACGTGCACCAAACTGGAAAATACTTTGGGAATACACCTGTCTCACTTTGAAAATAGCACCTCTCTCACGGATATCCACAGATAACAAAGGAGGCCGAGGATCAGCAGTTTCTAAGTGGTTTATGTGTCTCTTGACTACTCAGATTGCCTTGGATTTAACAAGTACCCATGGTTGCCTTAGGTGCTGCACAAGGCTGACTTACCTGCAGTTCCATAGTGCTGTCACGTTCTTTGAAAATGCCTCAAAATAAAAACAGGATTTACTTCTAATGCCTGGAGGCTGCTTAGTTACAAGTGATTTGGCAAGTGCAGGGGATCTTCGTAAGGAGTGATTAAGAGACTGATGTGTTTACTAATGTTTTAAAGGTATTTTGTCCGTCAAATAAAGGGAGTTTACATTTGGGGAGGCAGTATCACTTAGTGGTTGGAGTGGGTCTTTGGGAACCCCAGCCTTCAATGCCAGCTCCTGCCTCTCTGTATGCCAGAATATGATGGGCTGAGGATAAAACCAGCACTACTTTGAAATTAAAACTCTGTGAGAGAAGGTGCTCTAGCACTGCACAGGACTTAACATTCAGTAGTGCTACTAAATGATATGAACGATTTGATGATATGAAGTCAATAGACATGAAGGAAGTTCACCAGTACTGTTTTCTGTTACCTCTGTCTTCAGTTCTACAGTAGTTTGAGGCCTAAGTATTCAAAACAGAATAACTTGGTTATTCTTGCTTTCAGAATGGGGCCACTGACATTGAGGAAGGACTCGAGTAAAAATAACCAAAATTGAGGATTTTATTTAAGTGGCTTATTTTTCTATAGAAAACTGGATATTCCTCTATTTTTAGAGGATAAAAATATCTTCTAATATTGTGCCTTAGAATTGCAATATTTGAGATACTCCATCAGGAGCAATAATGATTTCCCAAAGGACTTCTAAATAAACAAACTGTATTTCTGGGTAGTTACTTTAAAGTAACTGTGGCAGACTTCCAGAATAAGCAATTTGAAAGCATTGATTGTAGGCATTATTTCACTGGATTAAAAAGCCAACCAAACTAAAAAACACCACAAACCCACACAATAACCACTGCAAAAAAAAAAAAAAAAAAAAAAAAAAAGCTCAGTAAAACCCAAAACCCCCAAACCAACTAATGCTCATGGAATAAATACAAGTATTTGTTTGAAGGGCTTGCTGTAGTTCATAAAATTGTGGTCAATTGATGAAGACTGGTCAGAAAGGACCACTGTTTCTGTAGCACTTTTCTGCTTTTCAGTGAAAGTTGAAGAAAAATCCTGGCCTACCAACAATTAATTTTTTTCTCAATGCATTTATTTTCTGTTATTCTCCCCTTGCCCCACTATATAAGAAACCATTGAAGAAAATACTCCTGTCACTGGAGTTTTTGTTGATGTGTATGGTAGTGCAGAAAATGCCTGAACTTAACCTGAGTGTGTGATGGGAACCCCTGTATGGGTGATGTGGGGGATGCACAGCAAACTGGGAATAGTGTGGCCAGAGGACTACACCCAACACAGGTGTAGATGCCACATCTCTCAAAGCAGCTGTAAAACAGAAGTAGAGAAATATCTGTCTATGTTTTCTAATGCTATGGAATGCTATTATGTGTGAATTTCAAGGCTATGGAGTCAGCAGCACGAATAAGTGCTTTTGTCCTACCAACAAATCTTAAATTGGGGTTCTTTTCTCTGAAGAGAGAGAAAAGCTTTCCATTTGCTTGACATTTCCTTTCCACATTTTTATATCATTGCATGTGAGAACTTCTCCTGCAGAGAGCCAAAAGAAACGTGTCAGAACTTTGGTACAATCCTGAAGTAGGGTTTCAGTAGCAACAAACTGATGCTTGAGCCTTTGCCAGCCTTTTGTACAGGGGTGACTGACCCTTTGTCTCATAGCAAATAAATTATGAAGGTGGGGGAATAATTTACCTAAATGAATCCTCTTCTTTTCCTGTGTGTTCCTGAATTTTACTCTATATGAAGGAGCTGAGTCCTGTTGAAAAGATTTTTTTCTGAGCCTGGCTTTACTGGAATTCATTTGGGTAGAGGATCCCATGGTGCTGCGCCTTTCAACTGATGGATGCTTCTGACCTGCACATGCAAACTTAAAATTCTGGTGTAGGAAACTGCTTGAGCAAAGTTCTCTATGGTAATGATGCTGCTGGGCTCTGGAGCAGAGGGAGCATGCTGGAAAGGAAATAGAAGCATCCCCAAAGTATTTTAACAAATAAGAGGGATTTGTTTTACCCTGACACCACCATTTGAAGCACTATTTCCTCAGTTACAGAAACAGGGTTTGTATAACACCAACCCACAGCAAGCAAGTCAGCCCAGTGATCAAACCATTCCTTTAGATAAATATTGCTCCTATTGCTAAAATAAAGCAATTACTTCACTCTAAACTACCTGGTTCCTCTGAAAATCCTGCCTTCCTACAAGTATAATAGATTTGGAAAATTAACAGAGGCCAAAGACATCTCATGGCAGATACTGTCACGTGGTGGGATGTGAGGACAGTTACTGAGTGGGCTGGTGCTGGGCTGATGTATTGATTGAACCTGCTGTGTCCCCATGAGTTCCTTGGGCCTGAAAGCACTGAAGCTGCATTAATGTGATGCAGTTCTTTGACTTGCAAAGATGTGAAGGTCTTGCTGGTACAAAACCTACTCTGAAATGGGTGTTCAGTCTTGTTTTGTGCTTGATCCTCCCTCTTTGTCCTTTTGTATCCATTCTCAGTAGGAGAAAGAGATTCAAAGCCACTCTGCTGCTCACGGAATGTCTGAGGTAAAGCCCAGGGAAGCCCATCACACATTCCTGTGCCCCAGAGGTAGCTAGAGATCAATGGCAATGAAAGGAAAAAGTGGAAACGAAATCCAGTTCTTCACACAGCCATCACAGCTAGGTAGCCAGGAGATAGCAGAGACAAGTTGCAGCTTGGTACTGTATTTTTAATTTCAAAAAACAGGCAGCTGGAAACGAGGGCCAGGAGGCAGAAGTTGGGTTCTGATACTGCCTCTGGTATTACACTTGGTTTCTATGCTTTGGATTCTATGGAATTCACCACTGGACCAGTTCATAGCTATTTAACAAGAAAACACAATTCTTACTGCTGCAAACTCTGAGAAGTCCCCTCTTGCCGAGAATCAGTACCAGGCCCATAAAACTCCAGGATGGAGAACTATGACTTGAATGGCCATGGAGCCCTGGATGATTCTTTGAGCAGCAGTGAACTTCCTTGTCTGTAAATTTTCATCTTGTATTTACATAATTTGTTTTATTTTTTATTTGAAGTTTGCTTTATTGTGTGAATGTAACATGTGCAGCTGCATAGTTTAAAATAATTCATGTTTCTAGAAAGGTACACTAACAGAAATGGAAGTTAATTTAACACTTAATATGTTGATGTTAATGATTTTTGTGATATAAAAAGACCATGATTAAATGTGAATGTCAATTTTACCACTGTCACTAAGCTATGTCTAATAAAACTTAACATCCAATTGATGCAATTCTTTCTACCCACTTTAGCACCCATTAAACCATGCAGCTGTTGCTCACACAGCACAGTGTCCACCTGGTGCCTACATATCTCCCCAGATATGGAAGGGACCTTTATTTCCTGCAGTCACAAGTGTCCTCACAAGGACATGCCATGTTTTTATGATACCAGATCCAACTGTATTGACAGCCACAGGTGTGCTCATTTCAGCCTGGGCTTGCACAGCATATTGTAGTGATCCATTATTGTTTTAACTCAGGAATAGATGCCATGCTACCAAACAGCAAGGACAAAAGGAAATATTGTGCTTTTAGTCTGTTGTTTTTGCAGCATCTGGCTCTCTCACTTAATAGACTTATACCTTCCTAGGCCTCTGAGCATCCTGATCCATTATAGTACTCTGAGTACTCCTGATTTTGGCTCTGAAATGATGAACTGCAAAATGGCACTGAGGTGTCACATAAAGAGACTGGAGATGAGAGAGAAAAGCCTGATTAAAAAATTCAAACATCTACTCAGCTCTACTTGACAACAACAAAAAAAAAGCTGTGTTAGTTATTAACTTTTCCTTCTGATCATGAGCAGGTTTATTGGCGACCATGCACCAGCTGAGACCAGAAAGATTTTTCATTGGAATGGAGATGGCTTATTGCTTATGAAAAGACACGGTGAGCCTTCCTTAATCTCTTTTGCCCTCATTTAGAAGCCATACTAAATCTATGAGATGATTCATAAACACTCTGGCCTGTTGCCGGGTAGCTGACACCCTGTCATAAAGAGAGAGCAGTCTATAAATAACTTGAGGAATGAGCTGTGATTCACCTAAAATGCCATCTCTCCAGTCATTCCTCTGCTTCATTAGTTGTGCATCACTGAGTTATTTCAAGGCTGAATTCTTAAACACAGAACAGCGCAAGGAAATCAGTATAATAATAGTTCACAAGGAACAGATTATAAAAATCGGCATGAGCTTGAAGAGCTGGGAGGTCTGAGGTCCCCACTTTCCCTTATTTATTTTTAAAAATCCCTCTCAAAGTGTGGCTGTAGTACTGGTATGGTTAACTGAAACTCCCAAACAAATGCTGCCTCCAAAGCTATTCATTTACTAAACAATGTTTGCGTATGTAACATCTTCCACCATGAAATGATTCCCCGTTAGTGATCACAGAACACAGGGTCAGGAACTGGGAGCTTTGTGATGCTTTCAGGGCCGCATACAGTGCAATCAAAGCCAGCTTCCAGCTGTGCAGAATGGGGGCCTAACAGCCCATTAGAGAGCGCACACGTGCTGCCAGCGTCCCAGATGTGCTGTCAGCGTCCCAGATGTGCCAGCCGAGCCCAGCTGTGTAGAAAGCAGCAGCCGCACAGCCGCAGCAACGCAGTTACACTCAGAGGTGTGGAGCGGTGCCGATTCCCGCTGCGGGGCTGCGGCCCCAGGCTGTCACAGCTGACGGTCTCAGTGCACACCTGGGGGGCTCGGTGCCCCCCGAGCCGCTGCCGGCTCCGGCAATCCCGCCCGGCCGCCGGCCCTGGCCAAGGTGCTGAACCGGCCGCGCCGCTCGCCCCGCAGCGCGCTCCGGGTGCGGGAGCGTCAGGGCGAGCAAGGTCCCCAGCAGGGAGACCTGCGATATCCCACCCAAACGTGGTGCGACTGCTGGGACAGCCCTGTCCCCTTACCAGCAGCTACCAGGGCTCGAAAGACGCCGTCACACGTGATGGCATTGGTTAGAAAAAATGAGCTTGCTTTGATCTCGAGGTAATCTTTACCTGACAACGCGACTGGGGGCGAGGAAGCAGGGAGAAATACCGCCTTCACGGGGCTACATCCTTGGTAACCGTAAGTGACACTTTACAGGTACAAAAAGTTCTGAGCTCCTCTGTCCAGGCTGTGAGGCAGCTGGGTAACAGGCAAGGTAATTTCAAAGTATCCTTCTCCATATCACTGCATGTAGAGGAAGTGTCAACTGGAAAGCTCCCCTTTACCAGTGTTATGAACTGCAGTTTATCCCAGATACAGAATAAAGAGGTTATCAACTGCCTTCCAGCTGGGGCAAAGAAACCAAGAAATTCCAGTGACGTTTGAGAAGAGCATCTCTTGTAATGTTTACAGCATTGCATGTTTGATTGAGTATCAAGCTCCAGATATCAAGCCTGATTCTAGAGAAACATTCATTACTACAGAATTAAAATAATCATCAGTCTACATTATAGAATTATTTAGACTATCCAGGTAGGAATATGGTCTCCATTATATAGGAAATTATATCACAAATGCTAATCACTCTGTAGTAAATTTTGTTCTCCTTCCCCCAGACTAGGATCCCCAATAGCTTCCCTCATTCTAAAAGGTTTTTCCAAGTTACACTTATAATTAGGACCTAAATTATACATATATTGTTTCTGCTTTTTCTCCAACATCCACTGTGGAATTACATGAAAGGCAGCTGCTAAAATGATTTTCAGTAATCAAGAGACTGCTCTCCTACTTTTTGCTCATCTAGTCCAATTTGAAATCCAGAAGCTCAAAATTATCTGACAATGTCAAAAAATGATGAAAAAAAAGAAAATCTATGCTGATGGAAAGCCTCTATGGAGGGTCTGGTTTTAAGAAAAGTTGACATTATTTTTGGTTATAAAACTACACAGTTCCAAGACACAAGCAACTCTTCTTTCTAAGAAATACACATTCTTGTCCGAGTCGAAATAAAGCCTTGAGCAACAGTGTAATCCAGGTCAGGTCATTCCCAAGATCAGAATATTACTGTAAGTAAAGATCAGCTCAGCAATATTCAAACTCAGCTGTAATTTTTGCACCTGCTTTGAATTCCAGTTCCCTCACTTGGAGATAGAATCAAACAGAACAAGTAGGAATGACAGGATCCCTTCTTGCTTCAGGAAACATGGCTAATTTTGTTTACTTATGGGTCATGAAATATTTAGTGAAGCCTTTCTGCAAGTGAATGGAGAAACACTGACTTAATACTGGTAGGTATTGTTCAAGCCTGCCAGCTTCAGTTTCCTTCAGAGAGTGATATTAGCCTGGTAATTTTTCTTGCCTTCTTACCTGAAGAAATCAACAATACAGCTGGGGGGAAAATGCCGTGTTCCTCCACCACAATGGCTTCATTTCAACAAAAGTGGTTTTCTGAACTATGTCATTTTTTAAGTCTGTAAGAATTGTAGTAACCCACTGAAATCAGCATGACTAAGTCTGACCCCGAGAATAAAATGGAGCTGAGAGTGCTTTAAGTTTCTTCTTAGTAGAAGACTTTTTATCAAAATGAAATATCATCACCTCAATGGCCCTTTGGTCATTCCAGAGGTATATAAACATTTGCTGCCTATCTGTAAGCCATTCAATTACTAAGATCTTGATACTGTGTAAATATTTAACTACAATAGAGGATATAAATCAGAGAAAGTGATTCTGTTTCATTTCACTGGTGGCAGTAAATCACAGGCTATTCAGACTACTGGGCTACACCCAAATAAATGACTGAGCTGTGAATACAGGCAGACATTACCTAAAACTTCCTGTAAAGCAAGTCCTAATTTAATCCAGAATTCACAGAAGACTAGCAGTACCACAACTCCAGAAACCCAAAGCACTTCCAGATATTTTGTATCATCCAATAAGGGAGAAGTTGCCAACACCCAACGGTTGGACTAGTTCTCCAGAAGACATAAACAGAAATGTGAAAGGGCTGCAAAAGCAGGTGCTCTTGAGTCTGGGCTCTGGATACTAATGACACAGGCAGCAAAGAAAAGGAGTAGCCAGTAAATTCCAGTCTCATTTAATCTGATAGGACTGAGTACAATTAGAGGCAGCAGCATGATGGAACACAAGACCAGTCAGCCCTTACCCAAGGGCTGATCCAGGTTTCTGTGCTACAATGAAGGTCCTGGAGCTGCCACATGAGAAACAGCCATACTGTGTGTCACTGCTACAGGGATGCAACACTGGGACATGAGTTCCCTCAATGCACTGCAAATTGAAAGTTAAAGTCTTGCAGGGCTTGGCTTTTTCTATGGGAATAAGAACTGCAAATGCACGGGCTCATGCCTGGCAGCAGCAGCCACCAGGGACTGAGTCACTGTCACCATTCTCCTGTGAATTGACACTGCAATTCCCTCTCTTTGGCTTTCTGCTGCACAAGGTTTGGTGCTAGCCCTGGGGCCAAAAGGATGGCTCACACTTCCTCATTTCTAAGAGCCACCAATACCACTGCTTGTTTGTCAGGGCATGTTTATCCTCACGTCCTCATTTCTGCCTGTCCCATCCTCTGCCATCAAAATACCTCAGCCAGAGGAGCAGTTAGTGTCACCCAAGTGGTGACACTTCACCGACCCCTTCTGCAGTCTTTAAAGGGACATCAAGGAGACAAGAGATCAGTCAATTTGAGAAAATAGAGTAGGAATGAGATGCTTCTACTGGAAAAGTATGGGATGTTCCTGCTGACAACATATCACTGCCCCGGGCACCTAACAGGGTCTCTGCTTACCTTTTGCTTTTGCATTCCAGAGGAATGGCCTCTTTAGCAGAGAGAAAAGCAAGATTTGCTCATGAAAAGATAAGAAATGGGTTTATTTCTATCCTTTTAGATTTAAAGTTTATTTTTCTGCTCACAGGACACCTCATCTCATCAGTGCCACCTGAGGGGCCCAGCTCCACAGACCCATCCCCAAGGGGAGGAAGAGGAGGGTGAGCCAGAGGCCCAACAGCAATTGGAAATTCTGCAAGACAGTGTGACTGCAGAGACAGCAGGTATAAGCTACACACACTTTTCTCAACTTTTCCAAGCTGCATGGCCTCACCTGGGGCTGATGACAGTGGCTTTTAATCTGAGCAAGAACAAAAATTCCCTCTCTGCCCTCTTTTTCCACTTGGCCCACAAGCAGGTACAAGTTCACCAAGTGTCTGCAAGCCCCAGTGCATACAAACGAGCCTTGTGCAGCATTATATTTTGGTTTTCTCTACCCCCCTTTTTGGGTTCCCCTGGCTAAAGTCAAAGAAACATTGAAAGCATCCAAGTAAATCAGTCTATTGCATTTTCTCATCAGCTTAAAATGTTCTCCTCAGTGCCAAAAAAATGACAATCCACTGAAGAACCAGGCTTGCAGGATAGTTGTATTGAAGCTATTTCTTTTTGCCTTGCCATCTTGAGAGGCCTGTTGGCAGGGAACATACCCTCCCCTACTCTCCAGTCCAGTGGGCCATACTGAGCACACAAAATTATACACATGGCTCTGACAGAGGGCAGAGGGCGTCCCAGCAGAAACCTACCCCAGAACACTTGCCTCCTACCATGGTCAACCTAAAACAGGTCAAATTAAATGCACCATAATAAAATAAAACTACTCAATAAAACCTTGTCATAAGACAAGAGCCCAGATGTGTTTGTGTGTTACCCACCCTGAGGGACAGGGCTGAACCCAGGAACCACCCTGAGCCAAAGAGGTTTGGGGTTGGGTGACCCCAGCAGCCTGAGCCCTGGGCTGACAGCAGGGTCTGAGCCCTCTTGTGTGGCTTGAGAAGAGAGGCAAACAGGCTGGGGCTGGCTGCAGGATGGCTGGTGCAGGGCATATTCCTAGGATGGCACAGCCTCTCTTCAGCACATTAAAGTGGTTCATTAACAAAGGAGCAGTCCCAGTATCCCCAAGAGTCTGTTCTGCAACCCTACCCAGTCTTCCATCCTGCACCTGAGCAGTTTAAACCATGGCAGCTCCTTCTGTCACCAGCAAAGCTCAGACTGCCTGTGACCAACTGCAGCACTTCACCCTGCTCTCCTCTTCCACAGCACAGAGAAGAGGCACAGAACCCCATCCTGGGGGAAAAGAAAATGGAAGAAGTGGGTTATCCACTGTTGGAAACAATGAATATTCACTACAGTTATTATTTGTAATATATGATCTGAACAGGTCAAGGCCTCCATGAATCTGAATATCAGCTCAGAGAAAGGAATTAATTGCTAACTAAGTTGCTTGTAAACAGTTTTAAAACACCTCTTTTACAGAAGTCTGGGGAAGTTTTAGAAGGATAGCAGAGATATAAAAATATAACTCTGAAACTCTGTGATAACCTTTTTCTGGCTATTGCCCGAGTCCAAGTCAGAAGAGTTAACATGCAATGGGAAGCAGCAGTCAAAGCTGGAGTAAAGGGGAGCAATAGTGGCATGTTTTTCTTTCTTATTGATTTAATTTTCAGTGCACTCTGGAATTGGCTGTTCATTTCAGCATGGATGCACTCAGCAGTTTGTGACACACTGTGCTGCTTTGCTCTGCCAGCTGTGCTGTGCCTGCCAACATTTGTCGAGAAATAACAGGAGGTCACACATGGTGTCAAAAAAAAATACCCCTGGCACAGCACATAGAAAAAAGGCATTGTATTAGTGGCAATGAATTCAGACCTACTGATGGTGGAATTAATGAAATCCATGGCTGGCACTCTCTTTGCATCCCAACGGAGGCTACAACAAACAAAGGAAATGTACTGGCCACTAGCCCATGGGGTCGGCAAACCAGCCTTGTCCAGGGCCGCTGGAAGCCCATTGCCTTCCCTGGCAGGCCCTGAAGTGGAGAATGGAATTCAAGTGCTTCCCTAAGACCTCTCTTCTCTGACTCTAAGGCAACAGGAAACCAAGAGACAGGGAAGCAAGGAGCTAAGTAATGTTCATGGAGAAAAACAGCCCTGAATGGTGAGAGGCATTTGATTATTTTACTTTAATTTTCTTGGTTTCTTAAGCTCCTTTTTTACTTAGCTACAAGGGAATGATATCTTTCCCTTTGATTCTTATTTGCCCTGAAGCTGAAACTCATCTCCTGAGCATCAACATTAGCTTATTGTTCTTTTCTTTCCTGAAGGGTTTCAAGTCCCTTTTAGGAAACCCTCAGAGATAGTTATGTTGGCCTTTGTCTCCCCATTCTCTTTATGCTATACAGAGACAACTAAGGATACTTATATTTCTACATAAAGACAAAATTCCTTACAATAAAAGCAAGGATTTAGGTAGTTGATGTGCATCCT
Source organism: Acridotheres tristis (assembly GCA_037013685.1). NCBI lineage: Eukaryota > Metazoa > Chordata > Aves > Passeriformes > Sturnidae > Acridotheres > Acridotheres tristis. Next base: position 14,526,477 of record CM072896.1, read on the forward strand.
TGGACATAGTCAGCAGGTGACTGGACAAGAGCCTGAATAACCCAATTTAAATTTGAAGTTACCCCTTTGAGATTAAATGTGGAGCAGAAAACATCTGTATGTCTCTTTCAGATTTTCAATATTTCAGTGATTCTAAATCCACATCTGATGCCATCTCTTCTATCTACTTGCAAGTAAAAATCAGTCAGCACTCACCTGCCTTAGACAAGCCAACATTAGCTACAGCATGATCCACCACTTTCCTTTTCCCCCTATAAAACAGAACTATGGATTTTCACTTTTATCCTCACACTTTCTACCTTCATCCAAATGCATTTAGGAGCAGAATCCAGAAATTGCAGCTATTCCCCAGGCATCTCAAAGCACACTTATTTGTTCATGTTTCTGCATTAACCCCAGCTGAGTGTTAATTCCCTTTTGAAAGGATAATTTAACTCCTACTGCTGTTCAAAAATATAGTTGGGTGCACTAAGTCAGACACATGCCAGTGTCAAATCTAGAAGTAATTCCTTTCTCCTGGGACATTTTAATGCAACTCTTTCATGTTTAATGTTTAACGTGAGTGGAATGATAGTTTGTCTCTTGCTATCCCCCATTAACACAGATCAGAGGCACCAGATGCTTACATCCAACTCAATACTTCCCAGTTGGTCACCCAACCAGTAGGTTCAACATGGGAAAAAGACTGGACAATTCGAAGCCTCTCAGAGAGTTTCTAACAGGCACTAGCTAATCATGGATGCCCCGCCTCTGACTGCATTATTCTGCAATTCCACTGTAATTCATCTCTTGTAGCAACCTGAGAAATCTGGTAACAATTTTTACCATTACAGATTGACTGATTCTACCTAAAGCTAAGCTGAAAACAGGTGATTCTGTCATGTTGGACACTGACATGATACCCTTTACTTTCTTTTCGGAAAAAAAAAAAAATCACTTGACAAGGAAAATTGAGAATTTTTGTGTCAAAGGCTTTGAAATAGAACATATCTGTGATACACTTTATGCCTGAACTGGAACTCTTCTTAAAATAAGTAGTATCCATTACATCCTCTCTCATCTGGAAGATCAAGCTGCTCACAGATAAAGGCCCTGGAAAAATCAGTTTTGCACAAAAGCTCTACTTAAGCTGAGCAAGGAGGTGGACAAAGAGACAATAATTAGTGATTTATGGATGTTCAGCTGTTTCTCTGTGCTCATAAACAGCCTGCAGCAGGGAAGCATTACTCATCAGCTCCAAGGAAGCCAATTGTATATGGCTGGCAAGTGAAGAAGGATTTGCCAGATAGTACCAGTGATCTGGTCCTGGGGTTGAAACAGCTTTTGGAAGACAGGGGAGGCAACCATGTGTGCTGATAAAGCCAACACACTTGGAACCAAGGCCTTTTGTTTTCTTTCCTCTGATGCCAAGGAGAGGAGTGTGCCTGGGTCTGCACAGAGTGTTCCCACTGAACAATGTCACACACACGCCAGTTTGGAGGTCTGCCAGTCTAGGGCCACCTCAGTGAACTCATATGGCAAGGCAGAAGGAACACACAAAGACCAGACCAAGGTTATCACAGTCTTCCCAGAGAAGGCCAAAGCAACCATTTGTCATCATTATGTTCATTCTCTATTCTTATTTCTGTGCTCCCTAGAAAATAAAGTAATGCTTACCAAGAAATAAAAAGAAGGAAGGAACAACCTGAATACCTGAGACTGGCTAAACTGATGGAGAAGATGATGAATAATCAGCATGGCTGGCTGAACTCCTATTCTTCCTTTATGAATGTTATACAACCCACTGCTTAAAATATCAGAGCCTTGATTTATTACTTGCCATGGTGTAAACAGGTTTTGATTGCTTGGCACCTCTCTTCTGTCAAAAAAAAAATTGAAGAAAGCCTCCACCCATGGTAGATTTCAGTGCACATCCTGTATAGCTCACATGCCCTGCATAGAGACTCGCTTTTGCAGACTCAACTTCAAGCAGACTTCTCAGCAAGTATCCTGCTGGACTGGGACTCATGTCAGTCCAGTGGAGTCTCTACACCTCCTACCAAAATACATTTGCATGTGAAAGGCTGGAATGAGGCATGTAAACAGTAAAGAAGCAGAAACTAGAGAAAAGCATATAAAAACAATGGGGGAAAAATGGGAAAAGGCAAAGACAGAAATGATAGTATTTTACCTTTCTGTGGTATTTTTCTATCAATGAATCTATATTTGCAGCATTTTTCCCTTGTCTCTGGTTTTGCTCACTTCTCCTTAGCAGAGAAATTCCCTGGTCAGATTTGCCTCTTCACTGTAGTCTTACATAAGGTAGGAGAGTAAGAGCCCAGCACCACACAGCCCACAGCTAAAATGTGACAGGGTCAAAGATCAGGGACAAGCTTTGTCTGCACAGAAGGGCAAACTTGAACACTCACTCTGAAACACACAGCTCCTGACTGCACCTTCATATCCAGCTGTTGTCCCCACGCCCCCACTGAGTTCTTTTTGCCTGGGAACAGGCAGGAGAGGATGAATGGTCATCCTTGCCCCTGACAGACAGCCCAGGTATCACAGAAAATACTCATCCTCTGCCTCATATCCATCATCCTGCTGGCTGAGCCTTCACCACAAAAAATGATTGTGTTGGTTCCACAGATCTGCTCCTGTAACCCCTGCACTGAGCAATCACTGAGAGACACAGTAATTCCAAAAAAATCACAATTCAGCATGAAGAGACATAAGAGAATTGTCATATTCATGTTGCATCCTGCCATATACCACCACAGTCAACCCCCTCCAAGCATGAATTAGTGTGTCAGAACATGTCCCATGAAACAAACCAATTTGGACTATTTAACCAAAGTTTTTCCACTGGAGACATAACCTCTGAAGACTGTTCCTAAAGAAATCTGATTCTCAGCCCTGGCAAATGATAACAAGCAGAGAAAATGGTGCTTCAGACACTTCCAGTTGCATAAAATGATAGAGTTGTGATCATCAGCCCACATGGGAGGAGGATGGCAGTGCCAAGTTAATGCAAAACCAAGGAAAGGCAAACAGAGTGGGCATGGGGCACCCGTGGAGGCATGTGCATTAATTGTGCTGATCATTTATGCCAGCAGCCTTTGATTAGCTGCTTCCTTGTTGACACTAGGTCTGGTTGAGCTGTTAAAGAACAGCAGAGGACACTGGAGAGTCTTCATTGTAACTGCTGAATTGAGAGCAAACAAGGAAGCTAAAATTAACCATTTGCACTTAAATTGCCATCATGGTGCACAACATACACCACAGGTAAGTTCCCTTACCCTAAAGGGAGAGCCTCAAATGCTGTTCTGCCCCAAAAAGGAGATGCAGAATAACAGGTCCAGGAGCTGCAGTCAGTTTGTGTAGCTAAAACAACCTCAGTGGGACTGTGAAATGGTGGGGTATGAGCTCCTATCTCAAGAGATCACCTGAGGGAATCAACACGGATCAGTCAATAAAGGCAGGCTGTCAGCCTGGCTCTTTAACTTCTGACTTTGTCCCCTTGTGGTTTTACTTCTCTTCTAGTCTGATCTCTTCACTAGTCTCCTGCTGTCCATTTTCCTCTTGGAAACACATCTCACTTTCTGGGGATCAGCAAAGGAGACTGCAAAGCTTGCAAACACTTTACTATCTTTGTTTCTGTTTGAGGAGGAAGTTTAAAATAACTGATCATTCACTCAGGCAGAAGAGCTGCTTGGTTCTGTTATTCCCCAGTAGTAAAATCTATCTGCTTTTGGGTACTCAGCTTTGCTGTCAAATTGCAGGAAAATACTAAAGGAGGAGAGGAATTTCCTCTTCTACCACTGTGAGTTTGCCTCTGCCAACTCTGCTCTGCTAGTTCTGATGGGTGTAAGAAGTCAGCACGATAAAAACAGTAGCAAGAATTTAATGGGAAACATCACCTTTTGAAGATGCTCAGAAAGTTCTTATCTGTGTATGAAGAACCAAGGTCTTTCTAGAGGTGAGAGTAAAACCAGAAGAACTGCAGCACAGAGTGCTCTGGGGGATACATCTTGTGATGGAGCCAGAGCTGTCACACCAGGAACAACATCCTCATGTACCTGGAATAGGTGAGTAATAAATCTCCTGTGCCTCCAGCTCCTGAAGGGCAACTACACAGCTTCATGTTCACTGGTGCTGAGGAATCTCTGGCAATGAACCTTGTGTTAAACCTACATTCCTACTTTAGAAATCAACACATTCTAACAAATCTCCCCTACACTGTTAAAAACCTGCCAGCTGAAGCCCCAGGGGAGTAGCTACCCTGGGCCCCAGTGCTCAAGTGAATCTGTAGCCATCTGGTCTTCTTGAAGTCCTTAAAACACAACTGCTAAGCAGTTTTGGGCTTTACAACCACTGTGCAGTCCATGGAAACTAGATATGAAAGATCAATTTAGGGAAAATTGCTTTTTAACTTCCACCTTTATTCCCTCCTGCTGAATGTGCTCAGACACAGCCCATTGGTGGCTTCGTCTGTGTAGAGGTGAAGATGGGGTCTTTTTAATTATTAAAAAAAACCCAACAAAACAAACAAAAAACCTGAAACAAACAAACAAAACCCCAAAACAACCAAACAAAAGAACCTGCCTGGAAAAATTTGACATATAAACTGTGATCAGCTCGAAACATCACAGTACAATAGTTGATAAAATAATAAAGTGTAAAACCTCATTTCTCATTGCCATCTTCTGGCCAGAGCAGTGTAGTGTATTCTCTTGCTAAAACAAGCTGCAGTGTAGGGCATAGACATGCAAGATGCAATGCACAAGTGCAACCCTGGTTTGGCTGCAATATGTGCTACTGTGCAGGCAGGGTATGGAAGCAGCTATCTGGGATTCACCATCCAGCTGGAACAGCTGCTCAAATAGTGATTCCGTGAAAATGAATATATTTGAAAGTAAATCTCACTGAAACCTTTCTCTTAAATGGCATTTATCCACCAACTTCTTTTTCAGACTCTAGTTACATTAAAATGGTTATCAATCATTTCAACACCCCCATCATGCTTAAAGGAAAGATACTCTTTTAAAAAAATCATTCTTTAGTTAATCTAATTCCTTCAAAATCTGTATCCTCCAGCAAACTGTAATCTTTGGGGCTAGGCTAGTACATCTATATTCAATGAACAATACTGGCAAGAATAGACCATTTCTTTCTGATCCGGAGGCCAAATTAGGCTTGGCACAAATGCACCACCCATCTTGCACCTAATTGTGCACCTATTGCCCCACTATTCAGAGTTACAGTCCCAGTCAGCCTGGAAGTTCATGTTTATACACTAAATAGACACAGGAGATGATGTGGAGGAGACTGATCACTGTCAAACTGATCTGATAACTGGGTGGGAAGTAACTCTACATGTCCTTAGTTCTTCCTGCTTTTGGAATCACCTGCAGAAGTGAAAGATTCTTAGTCTTAACTGAGAACAATTTTCTCTGCATCATTATGGAACAGCGTGGCTCATAATCACCCTTCCCAGTATTTTCCCATCTTGAATAAATAATCCCAAGCCACTTCACCTGAAGGCCAATTAAAATACAGACAACAATTCCTCCAAATTTCCAGATAAAGAATCCATCCATAGAGCTTTTTTTCCAGCTCTCCCTGCAGAGCTGAGGACAAAGGAGAGATCTGGATGCCCTCTGCTTGCCTTCACCCTTGTAGAGGAGCACCTGCCCTGTGGCCATGAGTGACACCCCAATGGAGAAGAAGTTATATATTTACACATGACACACCTCTTGAATCTACAAGAATTTGGATAACTTTTGACCAATTCCTAACCTCTGCTGTCTTTAGCCTTTAGTTAAGTTGGAGGGTTTAACTGGGAATTGAAAAATAGACTAACAAGAAAAAAAACCAGAGTACATAAATAAGTTTAATCAAAGGGAATAAAACCACAAGCACCATAGCAGTAGGTATTTACAATAACCAAGTTCCCTACCCCTCTTGCAGAAACACATTCCTGAGTCAAGGAGGGGTACAGTGCCAGAGCTACTCCAGGTGCACTAGGAGGGTCTGTAATTCTTCCCTAGAGCAGCACAGCACTGGAATTCTGCTCATGCTTTCCCAGCCATTCTTCACACTGCCCCTTTTCCCTGTGCTCTCTGTAGATGTTTCAATAGAGTCCTTGCCATGGAGCATCAGCACACACTGGCAGCGAGGGGGCTGCTCATGCAGATTTTCCAAGTCCTGTGTTGTGCTACTGTGACACTGCTGACAGTCTTCAATCGTCTCAGCCTGGCTGCTCTTTTCCCACTTGTGTTGCTAAACTGAACTGCAGACAGTTTCTTATCACCACTTGTTTGTAATAGCTTGGTTAACACCTTGATCTTTTCCTCATGGTCTTTTACCAGGACATATTTTCGAAGACTCATTTGTTCCCTGAGCCTTGGATTTGAGGACAATATGTTGTATATGCTTGCTTTACAAAAAAGCATCTTCATAAATCCATATTCCCTTTTGGTTCCCTCTTAATTATTTGAACTTCTCAGTAGACAAAGATGGGGTTTAGCTAAACATATAGTCATATTTGTTTGTAGAGTCTGTGTTACTCAGTAACTATTTTAGAATACTATTAGGATGTTGAAATCCAGTCAGATTAGGCCTGTCTCTTGTGCATGTTTATACAGACATCAGTCTTCAATTAAAGTTTTTACCCCCTAGTACCACTGCTCTTCTGGATAAGTAATTGTATGGAAGATCCATAAAATAAGATCTTGTACAGGAGAAAGATGCAGCTTTTCCTTCATGAGTACCTCCAGAATAGGCTATATCTATATTTGTCTGAAAGTGGATGATTGAGGCCATTGTTACTTGTTAAAGTGTTCAAATCACATCTTGGCCATCATTATAATATGCTTTTACATATAGCAAAAGCTGGGTTGCTTTGAATAAAAAATTTAGACCTTGAATCACTTGCTCTAGAAAACGGGAACAGAACCTGAATGCTCCTTTTACAAGCTGTACAGCTCATGAGGCCTGAAAGGCAATAAACAGTGATAAGGAGCACATGTGAGGGGAGCAAGTAGCTGTGAGAGAGCCAGCCAAGAATTATGGTTTTTCTACTTATTCTCTGAGCAAATGAAATACCTTTATTTTTTTTTTCAACTCTGCCATGCTAAGCTAGATAATGGATCATTCACAGCAAAAACATAATTAGCAACAATTAATAAAGGAGAAATGGCTTGCATAACAGCCTACAAGGGACATCTTGCCAGGAGACCACTTACAAAACACCACTTATTAACACCATAATTATGACTATCTGCTGCTTGCATTGTATGTGCAGGTTTCAGCTCCACTGCATAAATTGTGTACAAAATTGCTGTAAGACCAGACTCCAAGCACCTAATAAATAGATCTAAAATTTTTGGATCTCTCCCACTAGTAACATTTTGCACCACTGGGTGCTCCTACTTGTGCTGTGTGAAGAACATATGGAAACGAATTGCTGTGCCCTACAGCTGTGCCTGCAGTGGGTGCTGGCAAAATTGCAGCACAAAACAGTTGAGGTGGTTCAGATTATTTCAGTGAAACAGCTGCAGCTTTGAGGCAGTCCAGGAGGCTTCTCTGAATTTATGCAAATAAACAACATTTACAGGACAGAAAGGAATCACAACAATTTAGGATTTCCACCGTGTCTTGGCAGCAGTCTGACTCGTATCTGCTGTTTGTGGTTGCAGAACATTTTACACTGAGGTTGTCAAGCAGACAATTCATGGACTGTGTAGAGTCCCTGGATGCACACAGGTGGCCTGCATTAAGTGCCCATATGCTCCACAATTTCAGCTTTCAGACAGTAAAAGACTTTCAAGCAAAAAATAAAGATTAGACAGGCTGGCCAGAGGGAAAAATAAAACAGAAGTCAGAGGAAGATGAAACCAGAAGAAAATGGGAAAAGAGAGATAAAGCAGCAGCTCATGAAAAATGAGCTCCCTCACAAAGAACTCTGTCAAACATGACAGATTGAGATATTAGTCTGTTTGATGCTGAATCAAAGTCTGGCATCACCTGGGATGGCCGTGCAAGCCCTGCCTGAAGGAGCACACTGTAGAGTGCTACAACCCCACATATTTCCAGTTTCCAAAGGCAGCAGGACACCCTGAAACCTAGGATTCATCCCACTGCCTGGAGGACTGCAGGCCTTAGCCTTGTTCTCTGATCTCAGACCACTTTAACCAGCTTGTCCTGAACACTCAGACACGACAGTTTGGATTCCAGTCGAGCAGCATAAAGTGCATGGTCTGTTGCAGCTGAGGCAAGGGAGATGCTGGCAATGCAGCCCCTATTGTTTGCACAGCCAGGGCTCTGGTTTTGTTTCAAAACACAATAGGTTGATTTGAAGGAATTTTCCCCCTTGAAATAACTCATTTAAATCACATGACAAAATAGATTTTGAAACAAAAACTAGTTTTTCAAACCCCACAGCTCTTTCAAGACCTAGGAACTTGGACAACTTCACCCTGTACTCAGCACTGGTGAAGCCACACCTTGAGGGCTGTGTCCAGTTCTGAGCCTTTCAATTCAGGTAGGACACTGAGGTGCTGGAACGAGTCCAGAGAAGGGTCTGGAGCACACATCCTATGAGGAGTGGCTGAGGGAGCTGGGGAGGTGTTTAGCCTGGAGAAAAGGAGGCTCAGAGGGCGCCTTCTCTCTCTCCAGCTCCCTGAAAGGAAGATGCAGCCAGGTAGGGCCAGGCTCTTCTAACAGGCAACCAACAACAGTACAAGAGGACTGTCGTCTCAGACTCTACTAGGGGAAGTTCAGGTTGGACATTAGGAGGAATTTCTTCACAAAAATTGTGATGAGATGCCCAGTGAGATGGTAGAGTCACCATCTCTGGAGGTGTTTAAGGAAAGATTAGAATGGCACTCAGTGCCATGGTCCAGTTGACATAATGGTGTTTGATCAAAGGCTGGACTCGATGATCTGAGAGATCATTTCAACCTAATGAATTATGTAAATTCAAGTATTTTCAACAAGCAGGACAGTTAAACATTTCCCAAGGCATTCACAGAAGCAAGCCTAGTTGTTTATTCCCAAGAGTAACCATGTCTATCTGCTAACATACCTCACCCACCTTTGCACACTGCCAGTGACAACAGCATCCCCTTTAGAGCAGAGTCTATTATTGGTAAATGCTGAATTCCAGCCCTCTCTGGTATGTGAGCTTATGAAAAGCAAAACAAAAGCAGACGGAGCTTGGATATTACTCCAGTAAGTATTTACATTTCAGCAGCACCTGGAATCATAACCAAAACCACACAAAGGTAGGTGCTCCATAGGCACTAAAAAGATAGTCCTTGACAAAAAGAGTTTACAAACTTGGCATACTATGGGGTCTTGGTCAGTTCTATTAATCTACTACTGACATCTGCAAGGGTCACAGACCTGACACTCCCTGTGCCAAGGCTGGCTTCAGTGAGTGCAGGGTTCTGGCAAGGGCCAAATTCCTGCACTGCACCCAGCTGAGGAGTGTGCAGAGGAGACAGTGGCTGGAAACAGGCTGCTGCAACTCCTCTTTCTCATGCAAGGTCTGCATGGGGTGCAGGAGCAGAATATTCCTTAATCCCCTTTTGTCAGAATAGAGAGGAAACCCTCAAAGTAAAGGTATATGTCTGAAGCACTTACCCGTATTGAAAACTGTCTGGACAATTCCATAGCTAAATCAATTGATTTAGGAAATTCATCTCCTTCATTGAAATCTTCTGCATTCAAGGTGCCCAGCACATTTGCAAGGACTGACTGGCAGTACTGGGGCTCACCAGCCAGGAGCCCATCCACAGCACCCAAGCAAGACAAGCCAGAGAAAGCAGCCAGACTCAGCTGAGAATTCAGATTGCTAGAGCATCCATGGTGATGAGGCAGGTTTGAAGTCAGACCACAGATCAGATTCAGGTAGATCCACAGCAACGAGGCACATACAGAGCCAGAGAAGACACCACTCTGTGCACTGGAGTCTGGATCAGTGAGATTCATGGCCAGGAAAGCGCATGGCCAAACAACAGACCACCCCAGCCCTGCAGCTTAGCTCAAACCAGAGCTCATGGTCCAGCCTGAGCTTAAATAGGATCCCTGGCTTGATGAGCAAGGGCTGTGGGTGGAGGTGAGAGTGATCAGGACAATTAAGAGCTGTTGGTGCAATCAGGGCCCCAGCTCATGTGTAGAAGCAGCAGCTTATGGGCTGTGATGGCACTTCTGTCAGCAGTGCCACTGGCTACTCGAAGACAGTGATGGAATTACTCTGGGATCCTGGGGGGTTTCTGCAGCCTCTTGCTTGCTTGGTACCCATCCATTTTAATCCATCCTAGAAAGAGCCTTCTGCAGCTCTGGCTTGAACCATAAACAGTTGCCTCTGTAAGACAAGTAGAAAGCTGAAAGAAATTAATAGAAAGCTTTTTTTCTGTTATTGGAGCAGACTTTGAATCATCATGCAATAACACATCAGCACCTATTCTGCTGGGAGCCACAGAGACACTGTGTGCTGAAGAAATCATTCCCATACTCATCTGGCTGCTGAATTAGAGATTTATTTTTGCCACTGCTCCCTCTTCAGAGTTCCCATGTCATTAGTTACATCCATGTTGTGCATTAGCTCCATCACCAGCACTGCCCAAGCTGTGTCTCAGTTGATGACATATGGGAAAACAGTAATTTTTTTCCAAATCATTTACCCAAGATGGTATATATTATTCTGATTGACTGCAACTGGAATTCATTTGTACTTTTCTATGCAAAATGAAATTAGAGGTAAATATTCTGACTTGCTGGGGAAATGCCAAATGGAGATACACTGGTTACAAAGGTCTGTCTGTCTACACACCAGTTAGATATTTTTTGAGCAGTAAAATCTGAGTTCAGGTAAAGGCAAGACAAGTTTAGTTTGAAACAAAATGTGCTCTTGATTTTTGAAATTAAAAGAAATGTTGCAACCCGAGGGAAGAATCTTCATGACAGTACTGCCAGACCAGAAAAAAGGAATACTGAATCAACAAGACAAGAAGAAATATTCAGCAACACTCTCAGCTTTTGGGGTTCTGGTCCACAGGTCTGCTTGCAAGTGTTATAGAACCTGTAGAAGCTTGATGCATATAGAGACAGCAATGACACATTGCTGCTGTGCTGGCACAGATATCAGCACGTGTGTGTGTACACAACAATTCAGATTTCCATGATATTTTGATTGTACTCCCTTTTCCTCTGGTGAAACACCCCCAAAGAATTAGAAACTGGAAAATGGAGGAAGAGATGCCTAACAAAGCAACAAAAAGGCATTCACCTCAAAGATGCAGGGCAAATTATGGACCTAGCTTGCCAAAGATGATTTCTATTGTTTAGTTTTTATTTTATTAAAAGAATCACTGAGTATTTTTATTCAGTTATTTCTTGTTTCCTCTTGATATAAGTTTCTCTGCTCCTTCAGCATACTAACATCACTAACTTTTTAATGCTATAAAGTGTGGAATGATGACTTTCTCTTCACTTCCTTTTTTACCAGCCAAACTGTCAAAGTCAGAACCCTGTTGTATTTGATGCAATATAAGCAGTGAACCAACCCAAGAGCTGTAAAAACTATGGGAGATTAAATACATGAAATGGCATGAAATTAACAGATGAAGAAATGGCTGATGGGAGAAGTCAAAGGGATGGTGATGTTCAGTGTATTTCTCTTGGCAGACATGAGTGTGGTGTCCAGCAGCCTGAGGGCTGGCAGTTGAACTGCTGGGAGCATTGGCTCTCAGGAAGGTGGATCCTTTTCAATTGTACTCCTTGTGCTTGTTGTTTTGTCTGTATTAATCTTCCCAGGGCTTCTTCATTTTGTTTTCTGTACGGAGAGCTCTTAGCAGAGGGGGACTGAGTTTCTAAAAGAGGTTCCAGTCTGCTCTCTAACCATAGCACCCACTCACACCAGTAGTCTCCACTCTTGTGCATTAGCAAGAGAAAATGTGTGAGATCTGCTGTGGAGGGACCGGGTCAGAGAAGGAAAGCAATACCAGAAGCATTTGGAGAATTAGGACATGGAAAATAGCCATGAATAATTTCCAGAAATGTCTCAGGATATCATTGCCTTATTCAATTCCTCTGATTTCTGCCAGACTATTTTTGTCTCAGCCCTGAACGTGTCCATCTCTGTATGTGCAGCTAACTCGCTAATTTTTAACTCATGGCACTAATTGAATTGTTATTGAACGTGATTAATTAGAATTGGAACAAGCCTCTAACAAAGAATTTATCAGATCCCTGCACTGACTCACTGCTTCCCAATGGCTTTGAAACTTGCAAATTGGACATGCTGCTACAATCCTTGGCAGGTTCTTGGTATCCTAACTCCACTGGAACTTGCTGCCTTATGGACATGATGCCTGTGTAGGCAGCCAGGCCTTCCTCCACCCAAAAATGAGCCTCTGGTGGGACAGGATTTTTGCTTCCACATTTTCATCTCCAAGAGCATCAAGGCTGGCTCAGCAGACCTCTGCTCACAGCTGCAGCACTCCAACCTCAGTAACTGAGCTGGAATAATGCACACTCCATAGTAGGACAACAGGAGGGTCCTTCAGTCTGGGCTCCTAGGCTTCAATAGGAACTTAGATCTTTAGTACAGATTTCGGTTAAATATCTTTGTGGCACAAACAAAGTGGCAGAAGCCTTAATATTATATGCAAATATCTTAGAATAACTTAGGATACCTCTGGAGATGTGTGTCTGTGAATCTGCAGAGATAGATGCACATTCATCTCAAGTCCAAGACTTTTCATGTATCTTGTGGTGTTCTTGACCACAATGATGTCAAATAACACTGATTTCCCAGCCTGATTGTTCCTGCAATGGAAAAATGTAGTTTTAATTAGATATTGGCCAAAATAAGGCCAAAAAGACCTTGGCCCTTTTTGATTTCCTTGGCGGTATCTTCCTCTATTTCCCATGGGAGCAAGCAAGGAATACTTCACTTCAGAGGGCCCTGGGCAGGAAAGCTGCTGTTCTTGTGTTAATTAGAAATCCTTTGTAATTGGGTGTCAAAGAAAGGAGCACTTGGATTCCAGGAGCTGCATCTTTCATGCCATGGACCCAGGATACAGAGTCTGCCTGGGCAGATCAAGATGATGATTTTGATGCTGTTCCTGTGCCTTCTATGACCATGTTTTGTACAGGGCAGGAGCATGAAGACAGCCAGACAGCCAGAGGAGAGATTTTAACTGGGCTACTTGTCAACCAAAATATCGTTTTCATCTAAATGGAATAGTAGTGTAGAAAAGCCAAAAATAGAATGATATTTTTCTAAACTATTGAAGAACTTTTACATTCAACATATAAATTTTTTATTTCCAAATTGTCTTCCAAAATTAAATAATAATTGGATTTTTACTTCTTTCAAGGGAAGCCACATTTGTTTTTAGTCTGGAATTCAAGATATGCTGAAATCATGGCTTGTCCTGGAATATTCAGTTCTGTTGTGGGACAGTTTCAAGCCAAAATCAGTCAAAAACTGAGTAACTTTTTGACTGTTTGATGATGAAGGTCAAACAATCTGTGAGAAATTATCATTCCCTGAAAATTATTTCAAGCATTGAGGTACCTCTTCTGCATGCATAGAATTGAGCTTCTTTTAGGTGGTTGCATGAGCTTGAGATTTCAAACAAACTTAGGAAAAGTCTTCCAGCTTCTCTGAATGTAGATGAAAGAATTCAAGTCCTGCCTCAAGCAAACCCAAATTTATTAAGCTAACTCCAAAATATGCCAAGGGAATTGATAACTCATGGAGAATTATAACAGTTTGGGAATTAAAAAATAAGAAAAAAAAAGGAAAATAGAACAAAACACAAAAACATGGCAAAGCTTTTCTGTTGCTCTGTACAGTGCCCGAGCAAGACACACAATCCTGATGCATTTCACCCCTGGCCCAGCCATGAAGTGCTGAGTGGGTGGTGAATGGAAGCTTTGGCCACCAGACCCAAGTGCCCATCCTGCTCTCCTTGGCTGAGTATGTGCTGCTTAGGAATCCTGAGAGAAAAGAGATGCAGCCTGGCATCAGCTCAGCTCAAGTATTATTTTAAAACATGAGGTATAGCACACTTAGACAATTGGACTGAAAAACAAACAGAAGTATGTTGATAGCTGTTTACACTAGATTTAAAGTTCCCTTTTCTATGATGTCTCAACTTACAAAAAATACACATATTTAATTCTAATTTTCCTAGGCCTTCATATATTCATCGTGGCAACGTGTTTTGGCACCTGAGTCCAAGAAAGGAAAAAGAAATGAGGACAGAACAAATATATGCTAAGAAAGTTCAGTCCTACCCACTTATTTGAGCTAATCATCTCATCTGTACATGCTCAGCAAACAAAAGGTGATCCAAATCAGTTGTCCTCCCTGGTTTGCCTGGGGAACATAGAGCAGGTAGACCATGTCACCTTGGGGGGTGAATTCATCATTCTTTCTCCTGCCAGCTACCCAGAAGTCCTGTTTTAGGAGCTTTGGGGTCATGTGTGGATCCAAGGGGGAAAAAAAGGGGGAGATTTACTATCAAATTGTCAAGTTTGGAATTAAAAACCCTCTCTCATTCTTTCACCAGTGGTAATTTCAGTGGGTGTTACAAAGGAACTTGTAAAACAAACTGGCAGCAATATTTGAGCAGTCTTCAATTTTCCCTCTGGGCCCTGGGTTCCCATCTGTACACATTTTTCCAACATTTTTCTGGCTCAAAGAAGCTTGGAGACAATAAAGAGGCTTGGCTTACACATCTTAAAGGGCAGGTCTTGGACTGATGATAAGGGCAGGCAGTGAAGTTTTGCTATGGATTTTTCATCACTTCACCTGCTGCAAGCTGCCACACCCACTCCATCTCCTTCAAAGGTAACTAATGTAAAATCCCCCTTTGGGGGCCAGAGAAGGGATTTCCCCTGTGATATTGGACTTAAGGGAAGATGGAATAGTTGTTCCCACTCATTTGCCATATAACTCTCCTGTATGGCCAGTAAAACATTGAATGGGAAATGGCAGTTATTTGTGGATTGCAGAAATTTAAATGCCAATACAGTGCCTTTGGCAGCAGCAGTGCTTAACATGGCTGAATTTATTGCCATAACACAGGAACAGCCTCATCCAGTTTTAGCCACCATTGATGCTAAAGATGTGTTCTTTATAGCCCCGCTTCAGGGAAATGACCGAGAATGTTTTGCTTTTATCTGCGAGCAAAATAATTGGGAAGTGAACAGTGTCCCAGACTTCTCTATTATTGCTGCTCTAGCGGCTTTATGCCAGACAAGATGAAATATTTTCACTGCTGCTTCATTGTGGACATATCACTCTTCAAACCAGCTCATGGCAGCCCTGCCAGCAGCACAGATGTGCCACAGCAGCTCAGGACCCTGCCCGGGCTGGAGACAGAAGCTGAGGCACCCAGTCCTCACTGTCATCTCCACATGGGCACTGCCACCCTAACAAGTGTGACTCTACCCCTCTCTGGATGTGTGCCTCACAAGTTTTGGGGGTGTTTAATTTTGCAACTCCCTGTCAAGAGCTCCAACTCTCTTCTAACGTCACAAGATGCAACTTCTGTCCAGCATGGCCAGGACATGTCCTTAGATTCAATGTGTTTTGAGCAGGTATTGAAGAAACATTTGCTTACTACCAACTACTTAAATTCCTTTTTTCCTTTCCACCCAACAAATATTTCTCCAAGCCAAACACAAAGAGTTGTACTGTACACAGTCTTTGAAATGTACACTTCATTTTCAAGGAGCTGGCTTCAAGGAGGGCAGCATACTTGTAGGTATTTTGAAGTAGCAAAAGAAAAGAAAAAAGATAATGCAACAGCAGAGAACTGAAGCATGACTTTTCTGATGTTTGGGGATTTTTTCTTTGCCCTCCTTCCCTTTCTTTCCATCTCACCCCCGCCCTCTCAGCTCTAGTAATTCTTTACTCTCATGATAATTCACGAAATGCCTCATTTGCAAAATAAAATATGGCCAGCACCTGTTAGGTAAAGGAAATCATGGCCAGCAAGGTGCTGTAACCTTTTCATAGGATAAAAATAGACCAGCAAGGTGCTCAGGTGGGAAATCACCCAGGCTGCAGAAGCTGGTGGGTGTTGCAAGATGTATTTCTCCTTTCAGTCAATTATAAGCCACTTGTTTGCAGAAGTGATACATAAGCTGCAAACATGGAGGCTGTGACTATTCATATTCACTGAGTCGCTCATTTTTGCTAAGTTCAAATATGCCCTTAAATCCCAAAGCCCTACATTGAGTTTCAAAGTCTGTGTTTGTAAGAATTTTCCACATGCCAATCTCATGTCTGTAAGGACAGTTGGCTGATTAATTCTCTCTGTATCAATTTTCTTTCCATGAAATCTCTGTCCACAAAGGCCTGGGTAAAAAAAAAATGGCCAAGAAGAGGGAGAGGCTTCTACCAAGATGGTCTGGAAAAGGATAGATCCCCAAATTCAGACATCTACTAAAGGGCAACTGCACTTACATGCATTGACTTCTGCAGATTACACCAGAGAGGGTGTAACACATAAAAAACCCCCATAAATTAATGTCTTGGGTGCTGATGGCATAGCATTTCAGTGTATGAGGCCTCACAGAGGTAAAAATCAAATAGAACAAAGTAAATGCAATAGGTTATAATTTTGTCAGAGTTGTTAATCCTTTACATTTTAATTGTTCACAATTTCCTTAGAAGTCCTGCAAAAAGAATGTTTAAACTCTTGGATTATTGAAGAAGTAACACATCTCTATAAAGAGCAAATTTTCAGTCAATAGGGTGTTTGGCAAAAGAGCAGGACCGTTTTATTTTTTTCCAATTACAAAATATTTATAATAAAAAATGTATTGCAGATCTAGATATCAAATCTGGTCCTGATTTACAGCACCAACATGAACCTCCTAAATATTCATGGTAACTTCATTGCGTATGGGTAAGAAAATTGCAGGTAAAGTGATTGTCTCATTACTTAAATGTGGTTAGCAGCAGGTGGGGGTGTTAGTGCCTGCGAGAGAGAGAAAGACAAAGAAACTTGTTTTCAGTAGTTTTATGGAAAGCCCCATGGAATAAACAAATAAACGTTTCACAATCTGCCACTGCAAGCTCAGAGATCTTGTCAATACTTGAACAAGATTATCCAGCAGCTCACTTCTGCGGGGTGTTTAATCCTTGGGAATAGTGAGGTGAGGTAGCCTTTGCTTTTTGCCCTCCACATCCTCTGACTCAGCTTGGAGCAGAACACCTTGTTTAACAATCATTGCACCTGCCTGCACAGCAGTTTTGTGAGGACCAGGGGTGTGTGTGTGTCACTATCTCACTTGCTTTCCCTCCCTTCCCTCTAAAAACAATCAGTCTCAGTTGAGTTGATTTCATCTCTTTGTCACCAGAAAAAAACCAGAGTGCAGTCAGGTGAGAGAGTGGGGTGCACAGACATCCAAGGGCGACGGTGAGGAACACTTAATCCCACTCCCACCAGTGCAGCCTCCCCCATGCTGCACCCTCTGCCCCTGGAGCTGCACTTACTGCACCTTAGCAGGCTGTGATGGATGAGGGATTTAATTAGCTGTCTATTTAATTAGACACAAGTTGTCTGAAGGGGAAGCAGAGAGGAAGGTTGTGGGAGGTGATGGGATATGGGGACTTGCACCTGTGTGATGATCAGTGGGTTTTAGTCCCCAAGGCTGAAGAACAAACCATCATCAGTGCTGAGATGCTGGTGCTGTGGGTGGGCAGGATCACACCCCAAAGGATGGATACCTTGATGATAAACGGGTTTCTAGACATGTGGAAAATGTTCTGGCATGGAATTTTGTACAATTCAGAGCTGCTCTTGAAGTTCCATAGCACATACAGGTCCATCAGAAGAATCAGAGATTTGCTCCCTTTCCAATGAGGATTTCCCAGTCCCAACAATTTACTATATTGTAGAAATAAGAATTTTATCTATATGTAAATAAAAAAAAGAACACGGATATTTTGAACAATTCCAATCTGTGACAACAGAAAAAGTTGCATTTCACAGAGCTTGTAGGCAGGCAGGTAACACACAACAAAGCTGGACTCATTTAATTTTATACGTTTACTTTATGCTTATGCTGGAAGTACGTAGCCATGAAGCCTTCAAATTCACTAAGGATCACCTGTGGATTTTCTAAGACTACATTTGCATTAACAAATAGGATGAACTAAGAGGAGCAGAGGGAAGGACCAGGAAGATTTTTTGCTGAGGACTTGACATCCACAGTGAATGCTTTTCATGGTTTTATTGCTTGAGGCTTTGTTTGGTTTTTTGCCTCTTTTTTAATTCTTGCCATCCACAGTCTGGTTCCCAGTGGTGCCTGGAATGGACAAGTTTCTTTCACAGGGACAGTAATTCAAGCATCCTTAAGATGGCACCACAATGCAAACCAAACTACTTTTACAGGGAACTCCTGATCTGAACTGAAACACTAATGCAAACACATACTCAGAGCTTCACAGTGGTCTCAGTGTAATCTCAGTTGATATTTGGGAAGGAAAACACAGTAGTCCTCAAGTATTTCTATTCTCTGGGATAACACCAGATGAGGCATTGTGGTTGCTGAAGTTATTAATTTTATGTGTTTTAGCAACTCTCCAGTGACATATAAAGCTAATGTTAAAAACTTCCCATCTTGAAGGGAGTGGGGGGGAAAAAGGGGGGGAGGGGCAAGAAGACTGTGAAAATAAATAAATAAATAAATAAATAAACAAGAAATTAAACATGAGATAAGATCAACATTACTATTCATTTGTCCTAAGTGTGTGAGATAAATTAAAGAATAGAGATCTCTATCTGGGCAAAATGTGCATCCAGTACCCTTCTTCCCCTCCACTGAAGTAGGAAATAAGTAGCTTATGACCAGCTGGGACAATCTCTACTGAATGGCTTTGAAGCAATAAATCACAGAAGCTGGTTTGTCCACATTTCTTTCTTTTCTTCAGACTGTTTGGCTAAATCTCCCACGGAGAAAGTTACACCATGCAGGGGATTCAGCAAAATGCATGAAAAATGTACTCGTCACCTACAAATTCCTCAGTTCTGGCCAAAGTCCAGTTGTGGCTTTAATACAAGACAATGCCTTACTGCTCTCCTTCCCTGAATCCTTCAAGGGCAGCTGTTTAAACATTTATCATTAAATGTTTCAAAAAAGAGAGCTCACTGTAGCACAATGATGCTATTTGAGCCTTCACATTTGTTTCCTGGACCCATGGAACACATGCAGGTTTGGGTGGGGTCATCCCACAGTTGGCTTAGTTTGCTCACATTCATGCTAAATACCTCACTAATGATTTTCTTCTACATGCTCCTGATTCTTCACAAATAGCTGTGGCACAGACTCAGCATGTTAGCAAAAGGCCTCCTTACAGCTGCATCAAGGAGGAATTGAGCCAGAGGAAAGCTGGCTTGCTTTCTCCTGCTGCTTCCAACTGCTCTTCATGTCTATTCTCTGCAATTCAGTTCTCAGATTGATTTGCTCCTGTCTAGGGATGGCGTGGATGCAATAGGTCTGTGTGAGAAGGAGGAGGACAGAAAAGCTTCCTGAAATAGAAATGTATGGAGTTGCTCAAGACAGAGAAACTCCTTCTGGCTCTGACCCTTCCTAAACAGCAAATAGTTGCATTTGGGAGATTCATGTATCCTTGCCAAGCTCTTACCTGTTTTTCCATGGATCCACTAGCACACCAGAAGAACTGGATCTTTGGACTGAGGTGGTACGGCCACCTCTGTGCTCACAGGAGACCACTTACATGGGGTACCTCGCAGGGCCATTCTCCTGTGGACAAACAGATTCCTAAGGGGACAAAAGTCAGCTCATTCCACAGCAGGATACTAAGAGCCACTGTTGGAATGACATTCCAACCTGAGTTAGTCAGGAATCCATAATCTAAAAGTGTCAAACATTGATTGCCACTTTCAGAGGTCCTGTGGGACTGCGGATCTCCTCTGTGTTCTAGAAACATAGTTTCAGGAAAAGTTTAGTTTCTCCTGAGAACGGAGTTTATTAAATGCCAGGACTTCATGGCACCTGTTTGAAGGCTCCCAGGTTGTTGTGCTGCTGTGGTGCAGCAGGAGACAACAGCATGGCCAGCCCGTCTGCACCCAGCACTAATCCAAGCCTCTGTTTGCCTTGCAACAGCCAAATTTCTTCAGCCTGGGTGGCTGAAATGAGGCAGATAATGCTATACTTAATGACCTATTTAATGGCCCATTTTCCAGAAGTGATGAGAACTTACAATTATCCCTGTGCTCAGTGTGAGCTGTGGCTGCTTTGCAAACAAAAAGTCCAGACCAGGCATTCAGCTACCACACTTTAAACACGTAAAAGTAAAAAAAACCTCAAGTCTTAAATCCTTGTTCTTCCTGCAGTAACATCAAACTTCAATACATCAAAATCAAAGACTTCCTGCCATTGACTTTCATGGGACTCTCAGCATGAGCTGGGAGAATTGGTCTTTCCCAAAAGCACAGTAGCTCCAGCCAGTGGCTCAGCAGCTCCTGAATCTTCTGGCCCCACTCTGCATCACATGTGCTGCTCACCACAAGTTCACCAGTCTCTTCTGGGAGCACCACTTGGAGCTGGGTGCCCAATGGAGCAATTCTGGGATCCTGTTGGATTGTCACAGACCTCCCTGACCATTACATCCTCTCTGCTCATTTCAGGGTAATAGAAGATCTCAGCTAAATGGCTCAGTGTAGGACATGTCCACAACTCAAAAAGCAATTATCATTTCCCAACAGCCAGGCCTCAGCACAGGTTTTGTTGATTTTGGCTCAGAATTGAGAACACTAACTCGCCTGAAGTGCTGCTTGTGAGCTTGCCATGGCATCAATGGACAGAAGAGCCTTTCCTGCACAGCAAAAAACAGGCTGGCACTCTGGAAAGGGAAACCTTGCCACTCATATGGAATCCCTTGTCAGCTCAGGGTTGGCTTTTTCCATGTGGGGCCCAATCCACCTCTGTGGCACCAGGTGCCATCAGCCAAACTGTCCCTGCCATGTAGGCTGGCCCACAGCAGCCTCCACTCTCCACATGAGAAGGACTTATTAATTGGCAGAGCATAGTGTGAAGGAGATTGTGACTGCAGACATGGGTTTCAATTTTAGTACTCAAAAACTTCCAGATAAATTGGTTGAAAAATGGTGATTCAGGTCCGTGAGAACAGTGGAAGGTGTTTTTAAGTGTTTTACTCAAATTTGGAACACTTTGGATTGAAGTATGTTCCAGGCAGTAGGTCTTGAAGCCCAACATTTATTTTTGAAATACCAAAATATATCTGCTTTTAATTCAGAAGGCTCAATATTCACCAAGATGCTGAGAATCATGAAGTTTAGCAGCACAAGTCTCATGTTTAAAGAGTCAGGGCTTCTTGCTGCATAAACACTCTCCAAAGGCCTTTTAGTGCACACCAACATGAAAACAGTTTACTTTTGGAATAATGTCAACAGATTTTACTCCTACACATGAGATACTTCAGGCTTCATTGGCATCTCTTGTTATCTTGGCTTAGGTGGGTTTTCACATGTTGAGGCTGCAGCCATGCCAAGAAAACTGTTCTGTTGCCCTGGAGTTGTCATCTCTATGTTTTGCTCTCTCAGGGTCCTCCTATGGTCTCTCAGTCAAATTTTCCCCAGTTAGCTCCACACTGACTTCCAGGGATGGTTTCTGATCTGCTATGCAAGATGAATGACTTAATCAATGTCCAAACCACTGCATACATTAGGAATTTTCACCCCAGAAGAGAAAAATTATAGCCGAGACCATGGCACAGCTACTTTAATTCACAATGGGCTTGCTGAGGATGAAAAGGTGGCTGCAGCTTTCTGCTTCTGATATCAGCTTGGGGGGACGTGATGTGAAGCAATTAGGCAGCTGTTCAAGAAAGACCAAAGGAGGTGGTTGTTTCACACAATGCCAAGTAAACTTCACTACTTCAGTGCACAAGCACTGTAAATAGCTAAGGGCTACTGGGATGCAAAAAGTAATCAGAAGTTAAAGAAATAACTACATGTTATCTACAATGGTCTGAGCTCTGCATCCTGAATTATCTAAGCCACAGTTGGCTGGGAAGACATTCTAGGCAAAACAGCCCAATTTCACCCTTGCCATCTTCTCGTAGCAAGATTCAAGACTGGATGGATGCTTCACCAAGACAGGAGGAATGCAAGGACCTTGACCTTGAAAGACACTTTCATATGAGCAAAACATTATCATAGATGCCAATGCTGTATCCAAAACCAGAAACGCATGAGAATTGCAGCCTCTGGGCAAGCTTGGGTATGTCCCAACCCAGCAGTCAGGCTGGGACTGTCCAGCTCTGTCCCTGCAGACAGAACCACAGCAGAGCCTCATGAGACAAAGGCAAGAGCCAGGGGGCCTCCCTTATGGCTTGCAGGTTTGCTTTATGGAGACCTGCTTTGCCCTCTAGTGACTATTAAGGATAAACGAGGAAATCTTGTACCATCTATTCCCATCAATAAAATTCATGTCCGGTTACATCTGCTGGCTGGGAGACAAGCACTGGGGTTGTTCTGACTTTGTTTGGCCCAATTGAGAATATTTCCCTCCTGAGGCAGCCTGTCCCTGCTGTCCACGCAGGATGGAGCAAGGGAAGGACATGCTATTCTGAAAAGTTGAGAACAGACACCCTAAATTGGGAAATGAATGTCCAAGGGATTGGTAAAGGAAAATCCCCCAGGGCTGATGCTATTTCTAGTCTACACATGCCTTGTAACTGAAAAGAGACTATTTGGGGGGAAAAGGAATGGATGAATAATGGAAGCAAAAATAGTTGCTCCAAATTCCTTTCCAAAGCCATGTTGCCTACAAACTCTTTGCAAACAATTGATAATTCATCAGAACATTGAGCTCATATTTTGTGATCTATGGGGCCATAGACTTTGTGAGATATGGTCAGTGTGACTATTAAAAGAGCTCTTTTTTTGAAAAATAACAACATTGATCGTTGTTTAAAGAGTAGCAAGGGAAGAGAGGGATTAGAATAGATATCTATATTTTTGCAATTGCTGTGCTATATGGAAAGCAAACTCTTGGAAAACACTGTAGAGAAAACTTTCCCTTTAAATTTAAGAATAAATTCTTATATTTTCGATTTTGAAGATGCTAGTCTGTTAAATTAGAGAGACTTTTGCTACAACCCAAGATAATCCAAGAATGCAAATTGAGTTAAATTCCTTAGTATCACAGAAATTGAAAGAAATCAAACTTCCATTTGGAGACACTCATTCAGTCAGTTTTTGTGACCAGAAATAGTATTACTATAATGTGATTGAAAAATACTTTTCCTGTGTATTTATATATAAACTATTTTACAGAAACTCAAATTCAGTCTAGATGCTTTGATATTAGTGTTTTCTCAAATACTAAGACAAGAGAGACATTTTGTGTTCTTATGCTTACTCAACAAAAAGAGCCTGGGGAACATAAGTGAATTTTAACAGAAAACTTAAGCCCAGAAATAGCCTTGAGCTTTTATGCCAAGGTTGATTAACAGGAATATTTCAGGCAGGCTGGAACCATTCTCTCACACTACTGACTAGAATGAGGGGAAAAAACCCAACACACAAAAAAAACCAAGAACAAAAAGAAAGACGAAGCTCATCCCAGCTAATCTGCGAATGAAAGAGGAGAGGCTGCATTACATGCTTTGCTTAGTCACTGATTTCTAGACTTATTTCATTAGACTATTACAATACCTACAGTTGTGCCTAAGAACTCAATCCTAAATAGGAGTACTTGCAAAGCTGTGTCATCAGATGGAATACTGTTGGCAGAGGAAAAATGTTAGACTTGGGTTGTTAAATTTCTTGGACATATTGCAGGTCTTAGAATAAACTGGGAAAGACTCACACAAAGTCTGTAATCATGTTTGAAATCACTGTCTGTCAGCTCCACGTCCATACTGGATACCCAGAGCTCCACATTAGCATCTGTAATTTTTAAAGGATGCTCCTTTTCTTTGTTTTTCTACACCAAAATCACTTTCACAAACGGTCTTCTGATAGGCTTCTCTAGGTTACAACTGCTCAAACTCTGCTGACCCATGTCTATGCCAGGGTCTGACATGGATTTGGTGGCTTGATTCATGCCAGTATATAATTAAGAGTGGTCCTACCTGACTTTTAACTTCATTACTCCAAGAATAACCATTACTTGTAATGTCTGCATTCCAAAAGATGGGCTGTTTTATGAATTCAGTGTTCCTGTGTGAGAGTTCTTTCCCCAGCAGCCACCAGATGGCCTGCAGAGGTGCTGGACCTTCCAGCAGTGTCCTGCTCTTACAGGTTAGTAAGAAGCCAGGTTTACAAAAGGGATCTGTAACACATGGGATGCTCTCATGTGGGCAGATTGTTTACCTGCATTCACGACCATCTACAGTACATGCAGGTGTCTATCCAGGCTTGGCTTTACCATTCCAGGGGACTAAACATTAATGCAGACAGTCCTTCCAAAGTCAGATCAGTCAGAAAATGCTGATAGGCTAAAATATTTTGAGTGATTTCAAGGCTTTTAAAAACTACTTCCTGGGGTTTGACCCTTTAGAGACATAGGTGTGACTACTCCATAACCAAGTGTTCAAGATCTTTGCTTCTGATAATAACCAAGTGCTTCAGAGGAAGGAAAACCACAAAAGATGTTTGATAGTCTCTGGCACAGAGTTCGTTATTGCATGTTAGTTTGCTACTGATCTTAGTAGCTCATAACTGCTTTAGACCTGAAAAACTAGAATGGAATCAATGGATTTTCATGGATCAGAGTTCTTAGCTCTTCTTGACATCTCCAAGAGGTAGAAAAAGCATCAGGAAAAGAATGTATAGTTCTTTTCAGGACAGTGACAGCTGACAGCCATCCTGCAGACCAGCTCAGGAGTGCCAGGAAGAAATAGAATGGATTAATCAGAAATATTTCTTCCCTGAGTTCCCATAATTGTACCTAAGTGAGCCAGTTTCATGCCCATTTCATGTAGAGATGTGCCCTTTATGGTAAAAACGTGGTTACTGCCAGGCAGTGCTCTGCAGAGCCACAGGATAGACCTGGACACAGCTGAGGGAGCACTGAGGTTCCTGAGGGGAACTCCAAGGATGCCATTCCCCCCAGCCTGGGGAACCCAGGTAACACATAGGGACAAGTTTAGTCACACTGCTGAAGTCTGCCCAAGGCAGATCTAACTACAATAAAATTAGTAAATGCGTAAGAGAGCACAAACTCTCTTCAGAGTTGTCCACCTGTACCCAAGTGCTGTTGATAAAGTCTTGCAGTCCCATGAAGGTTTTCCCAAGAGTAGGCAGGTGTTATCAGATGTACATCCCACCTGATTCTCTGACTCTGAAGGTTTCTTTGTGTCTTACGAGAGTCCTGAGAAGGACACTTTGGCCTGGTCATCCAGAAAGGGAAAGAGGAATAGGCTGTGACAAAAGATGCCACTGACTTATTGCTTTGTGGGGGAAAAGAGAAAACGTCTGAAAAAAAGCATATCAAAACTGAAGGACTCAAATGAATCCTGTTCTGTTTTTCACAAACAAGTAAATTCCAGCAGGGCAAATTGTATAATGGAATAGGTTTACTGTGAAGGAGCATATTGAAAGAATGATTTCAAGAAATATCCAGATTTTAAAAAACTCCATGTATTCAAACTGGCAAGGGCTGCTGAAATTCCCCCTGGAGTGCTTATAGAAAGAATTAGCTTAATTAAACCTCTGAACCATTAGTGATTGCATTTGAGGAGGCAAAGACAGCATCATAGGTCTCAAAGGAATGGAAAAAGGCAAGCAAAATACTTATCCTAAGAAGAGGGCAAAGAGAAGCTCTGGGATTAGCCTTTGCAAGATCCATGAGAGTGGTTACAGAGCATCTCATCATTAGTACTCAGTGGATAATGAAACCATAAGGACCTGGCACCAGGGGTTTGATGAAAACAAGCATGTCAAATCAACCTGAATTCCTTTAGAAGATTAGTGACCCGATGGAGAAGAGGGAACCAATGTGTGTGATCCTAATTTGAGATCCTGGCTTTCAATTATTTTTCTCCTCATAAGTTAACTGAGGAATTGGGCTGTAATCACTTCTAATTCATGGCACTGAGCAGCTGGGCAGGGAAGTGCTGATATTCCTGTCATTCCTCTGGTACATTTGCATCCCACCAGTTTCATTATATTGAGAGCATCTCCTGCTTTCTTACCTGCACAAGCTCATGTCTCACCCCCCCACCATAACAGATGAGGCTGGTAGTCTTAGTACAGACCTTTAAAGATCAGCATCTATGAGGCCATTGCAGATCATAAACATAGTCAAAAAAACCTATATGAAGGTGAAGTCCAGGACAAAACGCTGGATCTGCCTTGCACTGAATTTTGAGGGGGTTTTTTTGTTGTTGTTAATTAAGGGTTTTATAAACTCCTTATACCTTTATTACAGTTTTAACCAAAAGCCACCTTGGCTAAATTCTTGCTCTAGCAGTACACTACATTTGTAAACTAGATTCTGTGCCCAGCCTTGTGGGTATGTGCCCAGTGTCAGCCAAGGGGTAAGTCTCCTTTCCATTCCATAGGTTATTGAGATGTTTTCTACAGCAAGCAGAGAGAAAAATAATTCTAATCTTGAACCAAATTCCATCTAAAGAGATCTGCTTGCCTACCTCCAGCTTTTTGAGAAAAAGCTGCCATTTCTTGAAATGGTGCATCATTTTCTGATCCCCTTCAAATTGGGAAGGATGAGAAAGCAGCTTGGCAGATCCTGCTTGACAAGACTTGACATCTAAATTGAACATCCAGGCGTCAAGTTCCTGATTTGATTGAAAAGCCACTGGAATTGCTTCTTGGTGACTTGTGGACTGCGAAACTGGCTGTGTGCTCCTCCAGATAAGGGCTCCTTTGTGCTGTGTTGTGTAACGGCTGCCACAGGGTTGATGCGGGCCAGGCCATAAATAACTTCTGCAAAAATATTTTTAGCAAATACTTTCTGCTCTCTTGAAACACACTGGACAGCTTGAAGTGTGTGTATCTGTGTGTGAAGGAGGTGGGGGGAGCTAGCAGAGCTCCCATCGGGAGCACATAGCAAATGCCACAGCGCTCCTGATGCGCACGACAACGCGGCCAGAGCTGACGCCTCCACCCAGGAGTGTCCAGAGTGAGCAAGATGTCTCCAGAGAGCTGCCTTATCAGAGTGGCAAGTCATGCTGTGCTGTGGCAGAAATATCAATGAGCCCAGTGCACACAAGTGGTAGATGCCAGCACAAGTGCTTTGAGCAGGATGATCCCTGAGCTTCCAGCCTATCTGAGGGTTCCCTTCCAAGGCATCTCCTGACCTTTCTGATGTGTTTAGTGCAGGAGGATCTGCTGGTTGTATTCCCTGTGGGCATAACCTGTATTTTGTTCTGCACCTGAAGTGCCCTATCTGACTCCAGCTGTAGAAAACACCATTAATTTCTATAGATGAGTGCAAACATAGCAAGGGTTAACAGGGAAGAACAGTTGGTAGAAGACGCCAGCTACAAGGGGAAAAAAATGAACCCTTCACTCTCATACATTAATCCTTACACTAGGAGCCCAAACATCCCTGAAAATGCAGAACAGGACAAAGTAACCTGCTCACATTTTTCCCCCACCCCAGAGGCACTTCAGGGAGGAGTGATACACAAACAGCCCCTACTGTCGATGGCTGATGGCACAGTGGGGAAGGTGCTCAATGGTATGGATTCCATATATTTAGAATTACTGATTTTCTGACTACTTCTGTGCAGAGCAAGTCATGAATACAGTGCCAGGCAAGATTCTGTGTACATGTCTTTAGAACCAGGCAGGTCAGGAGAGAAGGAGAGTAAAAATCTGGAAGGAGGAGATCAAGAGAGAAAAAGAAAAGGTCAAGAGTGACCCAGACTGGGATTGTCCAGCATAGCCTGTGCATTGCAACTGCTAATGTAGGGGAGCTTCATAAATGAGAGTAAACTTCACAAAAACATGGAGAGGGAGTAAAAACACTGAAGGCTGTTAAGCTCTCTAGTTAAAATATATACTTGGCATGCAATAGGACATGAGGATACATGAGTGAGCAATCTTGTCTGGTGCACTCTGCAGCTCCTGGGAATCTAGATCCCCAAAACTCAAAGGAGCTTGTTCTGAAATTGCCAGGGAAGCACCAGCACATTTTCCTTCAGTTTTTCCACAGACAACATAGAAGTCATATTTCAACTGAACAAACTGAGTTTAATGGCTGCAAAAATTTATTTCCCTGCTATGAAGTCTGCATGTAACCAGGAGCAATTACCTAGACTAAGGTATCTGGAAGCACTCAGATATCCACCTTTCAAAACCTTTCCTCAAGGGACATAATAAGTCATATTTTACCATAGTGATCCATAGGAGAAGTGTTCTCTGGTGACCTTCTGGTAATATATCTCAATCCAGCCCCAGTTCTCAGACATTTCTGTAAGGGTTTGCTTGTCTAGCTGTATTCATCAGACACAGCTGATGTGATTAATAAATGCTGACTGATTATTTAATGGGGTGACCTGAAGAGAGTTGCTTGAGGCAGTAAAGGAGTTGTTGCTCATGGGACTTGTTTCAAAGATTTTCCCTGCCACCTGCTAGCAGTGTTGCTTAATTATTTGGTGTCTTCTATCTTTCAAAAGTGAAGGAAAATATTAATGGAACTAATCTAATATTAATCCAGTCTGCTCTGCTTTTGCAGACAGGAATGAGAGATAGAAAGTGTTTCAAACTTTCTCTAGTTATAACAGGAGGGAGGTTGCAGCACAAGGTATTTTGAAAGAAAGGCCAAATGCCAACCTGAGAGAAAAGCAACAAAAACCGAATAATGAAGTAGTAAGTCCAATTCATTGATAAAGGTGACAATGGGGAATGCTGGTAAGATGTCATCCAGGCAGCCAGGAATTCTCAACAATAGCCCGAGAGCTTGCTTTTGGGCAATTCTGTCCTTATTCCAGTGTTTCTGCAAAAGCATTGACTAAACAGAGAATAATAAAGGTTGCCTTTAGTCTGTGAAATGAGTGGTGACAATTGCACTCTGTAGTAGTATAATAGAGAGCTGCTATTTGCCTGCCAAGTACTGTATTTCCAGAAAAAAAAAAAAAAAAAAAAAGGAAAAAGAAAGAAGAAAATAACCCTATCATAAATAAAAGTATAAAAGTACAACTGGAAATGCCGATGAATACATTTTTTTAATTGGAATGATGTGATCTACTTTCTCTGCCACATCTTTCCTTGTCCCATATCCTTTCATAAGATCACCTACTAGAGACTAAATATAAGCCACTCACTCAGCTGAACCAGACGGTGACAGGAGGTTACACCCTGCAGGCTGCTCCGATCTAGCTGCTCCAGCATTTTGCTGGTAACTGGCAGACAGACATCTGCACACAGACTTGGGCCAGGCTTGCTGATGAAGTCAGTGCTCCAAAGCATCTGTTGTGTTGTCCTCTGCACTGTAAGCAGGGCCAAACTGAACAAATTTAGTGTGCCTGGAGGAAGTTTGCTGTCAGATAGCTGGGATTGCACAAAATAAGAGTACAGACTCTAAAGTCCCTTTAGAGAAGGGGTCCCCTGGCATCTGTGTACCACTTGGCAGACACTTCATTAGCCATGGAGGATGGAGAGGAAGAATATACAGGAGACTGAATTATCTGGTGATGGAGCAGAGGGGTATAAGGGCAGGAGATAAGCTGCTGTACTTCAGGGAAGAATAAGGGAGAGAATGCAAGCAAGCAGGTTGGGATGGAGTACAGCCAGATGGTGAGCCCCAGCCACCTGCTAAGTCTGTCTCTTTCTAATAGTCAGGCCGGTGTGCAGAGCAGCTGGAAATATTTGGATGCTGCTTGTGTGCACGGCAATGGTTATCAGGAAGCTTCAGATTAAGACAGGCAAGACAGAGGGGTAGCTAAATTAGAAAAGAAGATGGGAAACTAAATCATCTTGATCTAGTTTTACGAAGTGGTGACCTTGGGTCCCCCCTTGGCATAAAATTCATGTAAGAGGAATTGCAAGCAGTTGAGCTGGACTGAGCAAAGCATTAAGTTTGGAGCGAGCTCTGGGCATCTTCCCAATTATGTCTGTGTAGGAGCTTGGCAGGACTGAGAGGCAGTGTGTGGGAGAGGTCTGGCTCACTGACAACAACAAAAAGAAACAGAAGTGCAAGGTGTCCCCAGGGAAAAGGGTAACTTAGCCTAGTTACTTAGGTCTTCTTATCTAAACCCCTCAAAAAGCAGTAATAAATGCTTAAAATTAGTGATATTAATGGATCCTGATGACACTGTGGGCATTTATTGAACTGTAGCCTTGAAGTCCTCAAGCGAAAAAGGAGCACGAAGCCAAGCCAACAGAAAACTAGGACTCAGCACTAACAGAGCAGCCTAGCAGGGGGTCTGATGGGTTATTTGAGGAGCTGGGTAGTAGCTACATGTTGACATACCCCAGATACCCTCACTTTTCTTCATTCACGTCTAACTTGGTGCCAAATGAACTAAAACTATTGTTTGGGTCAGATAGTGACAGTATTGTGCTGCTGGAGTGGATGAAACCAGCCAAAACAGATGTGTATATTGGGGGAAATGCCAGATATTTGTTGGCCGCTTTGGGGTGGGTGTTCTTCATGCATGCAGATCTGAAATGGATAGTGAGTGAGTTTGAAACGCTCTTTGATGTTAAGTGCAGGTAAACGAACATGTGCTAGGGAGGCTGACGCTGAAAGGGAGCCAGCAGCTGCTCTCTCCTGCATCCCTAAATGGAGCAGATGCTTTCGAAGCAGAGATGTGAAACAAAATGATAGATGTTACTCTTGCTTGCCCCCAGAAAGGAGCATGCAATTAAAATGTAAGCATGAATGGAGCAGAACTTTCTTTCACTGGCAACCGTGTGCATGAAAAGAGTGAGAGCAAAGCAGAAGGCATGGATTGCTGTCTGCAGAGACATCCCCATTTGTGTTGGCAGTGTACAGAAGAGAGAGCTAGTAAGGTATTATCCACAGCCAAGTTCTTGGACCTGATACACAAACATGAGTGCGATTTGAGGAGCTGATACAATCTGATATGCAAACATGTTGATTTTTTTCTAGCAAGCTGTAAGAATATAGTTCAAGGCTTTTCAATTGCTAGAGGGCTGGTTAGGGAGCTTGTGGCATCACTGACCTAAATCTTTAATAAATCTTAACAGACTGGGAAACTGCAAATACTGAAAACTGAGAGTGCTGGGCCAATATGCAGAAAAGGCAGTTTTGATAACCAATGTAGATCTGACGTGTTTATAATGAAATCTGCTTTCCAAAAGAAAATGCTGTTTTCATTTAAGTTGAAATGTTTTAAAAGGCACTAGTCTTAACAAAGCATGCTGTAAGCAAAACAGAAGTGAAATACCAGACTGATTTTGACACTCTCGGCATAGCACATTTTGAGCTTTGTTTAAAAAACTTTTCAAAACATGTTTATGTTAAATAAAATATAATTTTAAATGGCAATCATACATTTTCCATTTTCATGGAAAATTTTGATGTCATCTCGTGCTGATTTTGTTTTGCTAGAGGACAGGAGAGGAGGGGAAAAAAATAAAATCAAAGGCATGAAATTTGCTGTGAATAGACAACTCAAGTGCTTTGTGAATCTGTATAGCTCACTGCAGGCTCATTCCCAGACTGGTCAATATGGAACTGCCCACATGTGGAATTTCAAGATGTCACTGTAATCAGTAGTAGCCAGTGAAAATGGCTCAATGAGAGCAGATATTCCCGCATAACTTTCTTCTATCAATAGTACTTCCAGCTTGGCTGGTAACTGTGGATACATAGATGTGGTAATGTTTTGTAAGCATCACCCGGCACACAGCAGGGTTTTGGTTCTTCATCCAGTAGCCTACAGATCTCAGAAGGTAAGAACTCGTTATTGAACAAGTTTCTGACCGGAGTCAGTGTCTCAGTATTTTCACTGGTGATCTGGTGATAAATAAAACATCATTTGCTAATAACCACGGCAGATGGAACAAGGATTGCCTGTCATCGCTATTTCCTGCTTCACCAAGCATGCAACGTGATCTGCCTTGCCTGATGAACTGGCCCCAAGCAGGCATAGTGCATTGTAACAAAAAATTCATCTAAAAGCCAGTGGAATGCTGGGAGACACCTCAGCCATAGCACTTCCTTGGGAAAGATGTTGGAGACGACAGGCAATCAAGTCCGGTTCTCACCGAGATGCAGTGGGATGAAGAAGAGGGTCAGTGGGAAGCAGTGAATAACTGCAGTTCAGGGACTTCACTTCCTTGTGCAGCCCAGGCAACAGGAGAGACTACTCTGCCACCTATGGTCTGAAAATTAATAGCAAAGAAAAGGACGAAAACCTTTTGAAAAACAATCCTTTCATGGGCAATGGATTGTCAGATGATTTGTCAATATGGTGCAAATACTCCCACAGACAGAAAAATACCTGAAGTCTCTGCTGCAGCAGAGGAGTAGAACCACCGCCCTATCTGAAAACAAAACCCAGGTTACACAACAATCAGGCACAATATTAAGGCTGAGGCTGATTATTCACTTGAACAAACACTGATGAGTTGGAAAACTCGTTGGCACTTTCAAGCCAAATGACTTTGTGGCAGATACATTTTAGTGAAGTACAAATCATTAGCCTGATTACAGGCATATCAGTGTAAATGCTGTGTCCCCTGATGTCTGGCCATTACTGTCTGGTGCTATGAAGAATTCAAGTCATATTCTTCTGTAAACCACTTTGCAGCATCTCTATTTGTCATCAACATCCTTGTGAAAGGAGCCTGGGTGGTGCGTTTATGATGTCATGTTAGAGCCACGGCCTTTCCCCAGCATGACCAGTGATGGTATCCAGTGTGACCATCCATGTGGACAACAGTCAAACCCCAGCACCTCTTTCACATGGATTTGGGCAGACAGCAGCAGGATCATTCATACGTTGCTCCCTGCTCAGTCAATAGTGTTTTAACTTGTGCATTTCCAGAACAGCACCACATTCTTCTAGATGCCAGGTGAGGCCAAATGCCTGGGTGGTGAGCAGGGAGCACCAATATTCCCCTATGCACCCTCATATGGTATGCCTTCCCCTGCTTGGCATGGCTCTGGTTTATACTCCCAGGCTGGGTGTGTCACACAGGGCAAACACCGTCCTAGATGTGGTGCTGCCCTTCATACATACTGGTGCTGAATCAACCATGGAAGATAAAATATAAATGTGGAGCAAGGATTAAAGGTTTGAAGAACTTTTTTCCCTATTTCTGGCATCTGTTGGTTCCTTCACAATCTTGTCATTGTTTGGGGAAATGTCTGCTATAAATACACTTAGATCAGATGCTCTGAGATCAGCATCTAGTGTAACAGATGAGAATAAAAATCTGTTTGATGTTAGAAAGAGAGTTTCTTTTAGTTCTTGCAGGTTAGTGATTCATCCGGCATTTGTGAGGAGCAGTCCATTACTGGCATATCCAGTGGCACGTGCTAGGGAGAAACCTCCTAGGCATCAGACCTTAGCAGTCACTAAAGTTAGGACAGGTTGATGTTGTGATGGACCACGTGACTTGTCTGTGTCCCCTAAATGTTTAGTTACCCGTGTTCAGTGTCTTCCTGACAGGACCACTCTTCCACAGCTTAAAAACTCCTAGGTAGCAGTAGAAATATTGTACAGATTGCTCTGCACATCATGACCTGGTAGTCTTCTACCACTACATGTCATGGGTAGGATATTCAACTTTCTATTAATGTTTTTATATTAAGATATAGTAGAAATTCTACATATATGCTAACTCTGCTCCTGCTGAACTGTTCTTTTGAAAGAACTGTGTGGGGTGAAGAAGGTTGTAATACTGTGCTGCCAGTTAACTTTGGAAATTATTACATTTTTATATTCAACTGGCAAATGCATGTGTACCAGAGAAGAGACCCGTGACTACAGTCCATCTGCACCAGTCAGTGTCAGATGGGGCATGAACAGATTTTAACAGATTTCCAGAGAGCAGAATACAACTCTGCAACGGGTTTGTTCTGGTCCTAAAGTAGGACATCAATCTGGGACTTAGGGTATTTCTAACAACTTCGTTTGCATGAGAGACAAACACAATGGAAATTGGTTCTAGGGTTTGTTCCCATATCCTTGCTCAGACATCCTTCCAACATGATGTGCCTTTGGCCCTGGGACCTTGGCCTTGGGAGGCAGGGTCTCTGCACACACTGGAACTCACCATGTCTCAGTATTTATTAAGAGAGCAAACAAGCCCCTGGATCCTTTCGATGGGTCAGAAAAGTAGTGGTAAAATTGAACTAGCTCTGTTGAAGCATGAGGAAAAGCAATTACTACTTTGCATTTGTTCTTCCATGAAGAAATGACAGTTTGCCCCAAAAGGCTGCATTTGGCCATTTTGTGCAGCTATGAGGAGGTCCAGCTGTTGTTTCCTCTATCTTTGCATTGTTGTAGTCGACCGAGACAATACCACACTCAAATAAGGGCAAAATCTGTAAATAAAGCTGTTTAAATGCCAACAAATAACAAATGTGTTGACTCTGGAGGCTGATTGATTACAAATTATTTATATTTTGTAGCTGTACTTTTCAGCACTACCAGACTCACTGACAGTACCATCCTACATTTAATTGTAGACAACTGGAGTAATTTCATGGCATTTTGATTACGTCTTACAATGCATCCTGCAATGTATCAGCTTGCTTTGCAAATACCTCATTCCTGCTTCTCCTCTGATCACTGAGAATAACCACGTACGGACAAAGCTTTTCTGAACAATTTACAATGTTTCTGATGGAAATTAGAGAGAAATCCACACCTGGAAAGTTCTCCAGAGTCTGAATTTTTAATTCCTATGAGTTGGTAGAGGTTTGTTGCCCTTGTTTTATTTAGATTGACTCAGCACCAGGTTTTCTGGTTTCTATTTCTCAGTCCGTTGCAGAAGGCTGTTAGGATTCAGCTCACAGAGGCTTGTAACAGGAGAGCTGTCAGCTGTGCTTGATCTCAGAAGGAAAGGATCAAAAAAGTCAGGGTGATACTGAGGAAGAGGGTCTGCTGAGGGAAGGAAAGTGATATATGAATTATAACTGGACTTCAGCACTATTAAAATGGGTGAGACATGCCTCCCCCTTCCTCACAGCTCCAGCAAGTTCACCTGAGGCCATCAAATAGGGGTCCTGGGGCCATCAGACCCTGTACCCCAAGGGCTCAGATCATATTTTCAAGGCAGAAGAAAAATAATTACTTGTCAACCTGATATGCAATTACTAGACTGACTAGAGTGGTGAAGGAGCCCGTTTTTGGTCTTAGGGAAAGGAAACAAATGCAGTGTATTAGCAGGTCTGTCATGCCAGAGCATCAGCTGAAGGCGAGCAACCGACTCCCAGGATTAGCACCCTTCCTTGGTGGGGAGAGAAGGCCTTACACAATGTGGAATGAGACAAATGAAGTTTTCAGTGCAGGAGAAGAGTGGAAAACACTGCTGACAGCCAGCTCAACAGTCTGATGAAACAGCAGCCCCAAGGAGACTGTTCAAAGGCTCTTTTGATTATTTAATGAAGTGTGGTTGAGTTTTAACCCCTCAGATTCAGTGCCGGAGGTTTTCTATGAGCATTTGAGGTCTTGCTTCTATCCCTGAGTCCATTGACTACTCAGAGGATTTTTTAAATCATATTCCCTGTAATGGTTTTCTTTTCTGCTGCGTGGAAAGCCACTCAACTGACAGAACAAATTCCTCATACAGTGAAGCAGGGATAGGGACGAAGTCCATGATCCCACTGCAAGCTCTGGGAACAGGAGGGGACCTCAGCCAGTTTGGGCAAACTGCCTGGTGAACAATACTACCGCATTTACCAGTTTCTATGGAACTTTTAACAACAGCCAGTTAAAGAAATCAATTTTATTTAGAGAGAAAGGGCTTGTCTTAAAACTGTTGAGCAGATTCTTTTAGACCACAGTGGATAACTGCAGTGGCAGGGCTCCCACTACCCTCATTACCAAACTTTTAGCCTTTGCAAAATGCAGGCTTGCTCCCGTTTCTCCAGAGGTTACTGGCAGCAGGATGGCCTCTCCCTGCTCCCTCTCTCCCTCCCTCCCAGGCCCCAGCTGGGGACCTGCCCGGTGCACCCCACCCCAGAGCAGCCCTGTCGCAAACACAGCCACGGTGTGGGAAAAGCAATGCCAGAGAAACATTTTCAGCTCCACTTTGCAATTTAAATTGAGGAGAAGCACCCGGGCAGGAAGTCCCCAGCCACTGCTCTGTGCATGGCTGCAGGCCCCTGGCTCAGGTCAGCAGCAGTGATATTGCTGCAGTCCTCCATGCAGGCATGGCACTGACACTTAATGGCACTGTGCCAGCCTGTGACATGGTAAAAGTATCCTAAAGCTGCAGTGAGTTTCCTTCACTGGCCCAGCACCAGCAGTGCTTCAGCCTATGTGTTAGAGCACGTAGAAGTCATTGTTGTTTGACAGGTCACTGTAATGGCAGAGGGCGAGAGCAGGGCCCTGTGCCGGCGGGGGCTCGGCTCGTGCCCTGCCCTGAAGGGCCTGTGCCGGGGGCCTGCCCGAGCCCGGGTTGCAGAGGTGACTGTCCCACCGGGGCTCGGCCACGGCCTGCTGCTTGTGTCTGCTGCTGCCATCGCAGGAGGTCCCACAACACCGGCACGTCAGGAAGCGCTTGGCTCGCTGCTTGGCCTTTGACTCGGAGGCCGAGGCCGTCCCTCCATGAATCAGAGTCACAGGAGTGGCACCCCGTGGGTCGGGCTGCCCTTTCAAGCGGCTCCTTCTCCTCTGGACGGGGTCCAGGCTGATGTCCGACTGCGAGGAGCAGCTCTCGTTCCAGCCGGCGCTGGCGCTCAGGCTGCGCAGCGGCAGGGCGAGCCGCAGCGCCTTCCAGAACTGCGAGCCGGAGCGCTTGGACTTCTCCCCCTTCCAGGTGACGAAGGAGACAGATTCCTTCAGCTGCAGGATGCTGGGGTGGGTGCACTGCAGTGGCCTGTACTCCACCACGATGAGCTTGGTGGCTATGGCGTTCTGGCACATGATGCCCAGCTTGAACTCCAGGAGGCTGATGCTCTTCTCTGTCAAGTAATCGGGACTCAGGACCACGATCATCCTGCGGCTCCTCTGGATGAAGTCGAACACGGCTTCAGTGGTATCTAAGAGTACAAAGGCAGAGGAATAGGGGTGCAGAAGGAGAAAGGAGCGAAGAGAGAAATGCTAAGGAAGCTGTTTGGTGGCATACCTACACAGATCCCTCTTCCCACAGAGGGAAACCTGGCACAAGCACTGTGACTTTCGACTTGCCCACACTCCTGCTGGCAACTTTTTTGCTGTGCAGTGGGTTTTTGAGAAGGCTGAGGCGGTAAATGAAAAGCCAGGCTATGCCATGCCTGTACTCTGACTTCTACCCTGCACAGCATCAGTCATGCCCAGGGAAGTGCAGGCATTTGATAAAGGGTGGGTCTTGTGGCCACCTGCCCACAGCTTGAGCAACTCTATGGATAGGGGGATCAAAGCAATTGTGTCATCCTGCCCCAGCTCGAAAAGCAGGGGCTGACCCACCTCCCCCCATCATGTTCTCTCATCTCTAAGTAGAAACCTCCAAATGCAGAAAGCAAAAATGTCAGCCTTAAACTCCTCCACCAGTTGCCCTACGCATCATGGGCAGTGGAAACACTGTCCTTCAAAGCATTTCTTGGGATTAATTACAAGTTGTAAAGCTCAGCAAGAAGCTTAGCTGGAATGGTGCCAGGCAAGAGCAACATCTCTTTTATTAAGAATTTTGAAAAGCAGCAAACCTGACGGATGTCCTTGGACTTCTACCTGGGGCTTGGAATGCAGAAAGCATATTGAAGGTGTAGTGGCTAAAGGGTGAGCAGTGGAAAGGATGGGAACTATATGGCTGTGGCACTCAGCAATTTAACAAAAGCTGAATAATAAAACTAAAAATATTTTAAACCCCATAGTGCTGGTGCCTGAGATGAGAGGGGACCCAAGGACAAGTTGGTGTTCAAGCAGGACAAGGATCATTAGAGTAAGAGCTCTTGCACATTCAGAGAGAAAAATGTGCCTCTAGGAATGTCTTTCAAAGAGCTGTTCTGGGAAGAAGAGCTGCCTCCTGCTTCCCTTCCATTTCACACTGTTAAAGCCTTCATTCCTCAGGCTGGATATCCTCCTCTCTCCCTGACGGTGGAACACTGGTCTTTTACATGAATAAAAATACTGTTTCTTCCCTGCAATGGCAATGCTTCTTAATTCTCCCAGCAACTGGCTGTCTCTTAGCTCACAGCAGAAGGTGTACTGTATTGCATCTGGATGCACCTTATTTTAACATTGTACAGAACAATACTTTTCAAAGAAGTATGACTGTCTGTAAAACTCATTGTCACTAGATTATTAGGAGACTAAGACAGGAAAAATGATCATACAGTAATATCCCAATGGAGAAAGTAGGGCACTGTTTGGTTAACAAAATACTGGAATTAAAATAAAATCATTTTGAGGGTTTTTTTCTTGTATAAAAAGTTTGGGGGGATTTTTAACCCCAACACACACAGGAAAACACTAATTCATTGAAACCAAAAGTAGATGATAGTCAGTTCTGTCAGAATTGTCACTTACCACCATGACACATTTTAACCATCCTATTTCAAAGGCATAAAAATTTGGCAGCAATCTCCAATTTACTAAGTCCAGACTTCATTCAAACTTTTCTACAATTGATTGAAATCTATTTTGAAAACAGCCAGGCTTCAACAGTTTGTGAAAGAAAAAGCTCTTTTGCTGGTTTGAAAGGTCTTTCTTTTTGAAACTGGAATCACAGAATCACAGCAAAATATAAGCAGAAGCAGCCTCCGGAAGGTCACCCATTCTACCTGCCTGCTCAAAAAGCCCAGGTTCAATTAACATGAACTACTCTGATGCTGCTGAAATGTTTTGATTGAGGTGACAGTGCTGGTTTTCTTTTATCAGTCTTGAATTTGCAACACTTTTTGAGACTCATTTTTTGAGACTTTTTTGGCAGAGAAGGTGTTCAAATTTCCAAAGATGTATTTGAGAATGGGATGCATTTAGACTTGGCTGACCAGGATACCTTGAGATGTTCAGTTTGCAATGTTTACCCAGCTCAGGAAAAATCCTGAGAGACACTTCCCAGTGTGCAGGTAGGATCTTCCCTCCCAGCACAGGATGGGTCAGGCAA
This sequence comes from Acridotheres tristis, assembly GCA_037013685.1. Lineage (NCBI taxonomy): Eukaryota > Metazoa > Chordata > Aves > Passeriformes > Sturnidae > Acridotheres > Acridotheres tristis. Next base: position 14,565,686 of record CM072896.1, read on the forward strand.
CAATAACACTGCAGGGGCTTGGGGATTCAATACTCTTGGTTATCTGCTTTTTACTAAAAAACCTTCCATCTTTACTAAATGTTCGCAAATGACACTGTATTTTTATTGGTTTACTTGTGTCTCCCCAGTGCACCCAGAGATGTGACAGATTATAAGGACTAGAGTCAGAGATCCCATAGCCATAGACCTCAAATCCATAGATTGTCACAGGTACTCATTTTGCCAGTGGTCTGGAAGTGCTGGGCTGTCTCTCAACTTACCTGTGGGCAGGGAACATGGGGAACGGGCAAGAAAAAAAGTGACTTGGATGAGCAAATATGAGGCTGACTGAACCCAGAAGCTGATGGGCAAAGCAGCCTGAGAGTGAGTTTTATTTCAGTGGTTTGGGCAGATTTCTAAAATTCTGTTTTGATCTTTAAAGCAAAGAGATTATGTTGCCTTCCCATCTTTCTGTCTTTTGACTGCCAAGTGAGCACTCTTCAGATCAGAGACTTTCTGTGTTTGTGTGTCCACTGCTGTGAGACATCTGAATGCTGTGTGTCACTGTGCTTCTGCTTGGATGGCCCTGGCAGCTCAGGTGCTTCTGCAGGCACAGCATGAAAGAGCCAGGAAAATGTCCCATTCCAAGGAGCCCCGATCAATCTTGATGCTTGGACTACACACAATCATCTTTCTTTAACAGCATTTCGCAGACATAATGGGAAGATGGTACTTATGAGAAATGCACAAGGACTGAAATGCAAAAATGAATATGTTTTATTGAAAAGCAAAATAAAATAATACTGACACTTCACAGACCAAATCACACAAAGGCAAAAACATACAGAAAAGGGAAAACTCTGGAACAGCTGTACAACATCAAACAGCACTGGAAAGGAAGATTTTTTTTTTCCAATTTGTGCCACGCTGTTTCCCAATGAAAAAGCAATGAGAAACTTTGCATGAGCTGCATATTGATAAATGTTAGGTTAGAGCACAGAAACTCAAATGGATCAACTGATTCAGACAGATGCTGTGACAGAATCCCACAATGGAAACTGCATATGGCATAGAATGAAATGACAGGCCTATGTGAGGCACTTGAAGATCTGCTTTACAGTTGGGACTGGGCTTTACCCTTGGCCTGAAAGACCCCAGCAAAGCCAGTGGTAATGTTTCTAGGTGAGTGGAACCTGCTCCAGGACTATTCCTTCCACACTGCTCCCTCTGACCTCTCAGGCCCCTTCCAAACCATCACACCTTTTGCCTTGTGGGTGCTCTGCTGATGCCTCTCAGTAACCTTGTTCTGGGGATGCAATAACACCCAAGGCCACTGCAGTGTATGCCTGAGAAAGTCCAGGTCTATTAATTATTTGGAAAACTCTTTCAATAAAATCAGCAAAATATATGATGTGGATTTAACTTCCTAAAATAATCAGACTTACCAAAACATCAGCATAAGTTCTCTTGGTAACTCAGCCAAAAGTGAGATGTGATGTAGTGAGGTCTGGGATGTCAATTCAATTTATGAGTAACTGGCAATCTATCTTTTAAAAATCACATGGGAATCTAACACAGCTCTGCTTTGGCCTCAGGGCCTTCCCTCTGCCTGCGGATCTGGCAGCTGATTACAGAGATGCTTAAAACACAAACAAAAAGGTGAAGCTGGGCACAATGACAGGGTTGCAATGGGTTCACAAAGCCAAGCACAGGTTTAGGTGCTATCTCTTACAAATAAAGTTTTCTGGAGTGTGGGAAGCAGCTCTGTCCCTCCACAGACAACCACAGCAGAAAAGCTCATAACAAAACTTCTTTTAAGCACCTCTGAGCAGATGAAGAGCTCCACTGCCTCCAGTGAAGCTGACTGCAATTTTACCTGCTAAAATCAAAGTTTACTTGGGGTGGGAAAGATGAAGAGTATTGTAAGAAAGAAGCCCTATTTGTCACACATTGTACACTGTCCTGGTTCCAGCAGGACAAGGTTATTTTTTGCAGTAGTCAGGAGGGGGCATGTCCAGGACACTGAAGTTATTCTATACTATTTCCAAGGGGTGAGGAGAAGGGGGTCTCTTTTGGAGACAAAAGGTCCCAGCATAGTGCAGCTGGGTCAGTGCAATGCAGCAGAAGGAATGGTTGGATATGGTCAATTGTCAGGGGGTTTTTCCATGGGAATTGTTAATTTCTTGTACCCTCTGTCACCAGTATTGTTGTTGTTAATGTCCATTTTCTTATCTCATTGCTGTTTCCAGTAAATTTTTCATATCTCACAGTGGGATCTTTATCTTTGTGCCTCCAATTCTCCTCTCCCCCTCCCTGCAGGGAGAGGGGGAAAATGAGGGGCATATGATTTCAGGGGAAGCACTGAATTGTGGGGTACTATTCCTAAACATGACATACAGTACCTGATTAAGGGCATAGGGGGCTGTAGCTCCTTGCAGCCCTGGAATAACATTATTAATCATAAAATGCAAAGGGAAAAAGGTTTCCCTGACACCAGGATTCAGTCCCGTACCTTTAAAGCTCGGCTTTTTACTGGGATGCCCTCATTCAGCTGGGTGAATAGTGCATAGATTCCTAATTGTAGTGCTTTTATAGTGCTATTATGAATATTTATGCTTCACCCACTGGACACCAACAGAACGAATGGATGAGTGAAAGGTCACTCAGGTGCAACCATCACCAATAAAAATAAACATGCACTTGTTGTGTGTAATACTGAACTCCACAATGAAGTGGGCAGGTCCTTGCACTAGGAGCTGCAAGAGTATGGAGACACCCCCAAAGCCTGAAGTTTTATTTGAAAACATTGTGAACCATAGCACCAGGCAATGCCAGGGCCCCACTGTGCTTTGGTCTGTTTCTCTTCCAAGAGAGAGGAAAATCCCCTCCTCAGCATGACCTCTGTGATGGGGGTTAACTCACCACACCCTCTCCTGCTGCAGCAAGGACATCTATACAGCAGGTTTTTGTGCTTCCGTTTTGTGCAAATGTTGCAGAAGCTGAGATACATCCTCTGTTCTTCAGCTATGGGCTGGAATCAAGATGGGGAGAGACTTGCTTTGTAAAGCCAAAGCTAGTTTAAACCTAAATTAGAATTAGAACCCTGAATTAGAGATGGCAACATTGTTCATAACCAGGCACTGAAGACAGTCTTTATAAAATCATAGAATAATTTGGGTTAGGAAGAACCTTCAAAGGCCACCCTCCCTGCAATCATCAGAGACGTATTCAACTGGATCAGACTGCTCACAGCCTTGTCCAACCTGGCCTTGAATGGTTCCAGTGATGGGCCATCCACCACCTCTCTGGAAAACTTGTGCCAGTGTTCTACCACCCTCATTGTAAAAGACATCCTCCTTAAATATAATTTGAATCTACCCTCCTTTAGTTTAAAACCATTACCCTAAAAGCGGTAATTGCAAAAGACCCTACAAAAAAGTCTGTACACACTTTTCTTATAAGCTTCCTTTTAAGCACTGAAAGGCCACAAAAAGGTTTCCCAGGAGTCTTCTCCAGGGAGAACATCCCCAGCTTTCTCAGCCTGTCCTCACAGTCTTACCTACATGGACAGAACTAGTAGTTTTTAGGAAGTTCAAGTAAGTTTGTGGGGTGTCCAACTGAGTTGGACTTCTATCCAGTGTCATCCCAAAGACCTTGGGAGCACCTTGCATGATGCTTTCCCCCAGCCAGTAGTAGAGACAGTAGGAGGGTTCAGTAGTACATTGGGGTTCCTTGTAGTGCTTGTTAAGTCCCTGAGTTTACTTTACAAAGAAATATCTCTCACATGCTCCATGGCCTGTACTCATGAGAGATTTCCTTGGATTACAAGCAGCTCTGAAGGATCTGGGGTACTTGTGAGACTGCAGAGTCCCAGAGACTGACCACTTGTTGCTAGATATGCTAAAATACAAATAGCACCCAGAAGAGTTGTGGGGTTTTTTTAATGCTTCTGGAACAGCCATTTCTCATTGACAAACTACCAGATGCATCTGCTTCAAAGGAAATTTGGGGAGCACAGATGAGGAAGTTCAAGAATCTATACTCCCCACAGTGCAGCAGGAGTCTGTGATCCCACACGATTGGGACTACAGACCCAGGACATGCAGGAAAGGCTCTACACTGGAGCCATCTTGCAAATTGTTCCTCGGCCTCTGCAATAGGGACTGAGGACCAGAAAGGAATGTAGGCACTTAGGAGTGGAAAGAAGCTCTGTCCTGGATGCTAATGATGGGTCCATGGGAACTGGATCTAGGAATACTGGCCGTGCTATCACGAGATGCTGGATGCATCCCACCTGGACAGCAAATTTAGACCTTAAGCCCAGGGCTTGTGTGGTTGATAACAAAGGCATACATTTGAAGAGAGCAGGTGTTTGCATCTTTGGTCTCTCTACTGACAGAGCAATATCAAAGCTTCAGGGAAAACACGACTATCCTCTGAAATGCTTGGGACACGGTCCTTCATGGAAAAAAGCCTGAGTTCCTCCCCACTCCCTGGCCTAACTTGTGGATTTTTGCAGTGTGTTTTGGTTTGTTTTCTGATTGTGTCAAACATTTTTCAGGGATATGCATCAACACATCAAGGCTTAAACTCCTGCTAATTTTTTTCACTGGCATTTCCACCTGCAGCTGCTTCCAGAATCTGCCCTTTGGAAACTTGGATTTCTCGCCTTTCCATTTAATGACATTCAAGGCCGCCTTGGCCTGCTTCAGCTCCTTCACTTTGCTCTTCTTGATGGCTTTGTACTGCACTAGAATGACTTTGATGTTGCCCTTGGAGGCCATATTCTCTAGGCCAGCCTTGAGCTCCAGCAGGGCCTGTGTCCCCTGCAAGACGTAGTTGGGGCTCAGGACAACAAGCAGACGTCGGCTTTTCTGGATGAAGCTCAGGGTTTCGTCTGTGACAACTGGGAGAAAGAAACATTGAGGTGGTTAGTGATGCCCAAGAACATGATGCTGAGCTGCTGCTGTGACACCAGGTGCCTCCTGAAGGGGACAATAAATCCTTTGGAGGCCCTCCCTAGACTACACAGGTGCTTCCCAACCCTGTAAGTGGAGTCCAGGTGGGACCTCCTACACCAGGCCTGGTTCCCACTACCTGTACAGTGACATCTCCTCCATCAGCTCCAGAATACCTATAGATGCATTTCCTCCTCCCCATGCTACACAGGGATAACCAAGAGAGCTACACCTGAAAGTCACTGTACAACACATCAGTGACACCACCCAGTGCTCACCCAGTGAGGATGCCTTGTGGCCAAGAAGGCTGCTGGTCTTGGGCTGAGATTTAGCTTTCTTCTAGTGAGAGGAGAAAAAGAGGCTCTCTGGAGCAAAGCAGGGAAACTGCTAGCTTCATAACACATGAACTCCAGGGAAAGCCTCACCCTGAAGAAGCTTCAGGAAGTGTGATTGTCTATGCTTATATCCACCTCTGGCAGATGTCCAGAATGACTCTGGATACTCCCTTCACTCCTCTTGCCTCGGTTTCCCCAAATGAATTATGTATTTACACCCTCCCTGAGTGTCTTCATGGGATAATTTGCTTTGGTAATGCTACCATCCTAATTTCTGTTACTCATCCATCTGTTCTCCTGCTGCCGTCCTCTATGAAAGCAGATTAGAGCATTTTTAGAACTGACTCTGAGGACTTTTAATGAAGTGTCCAAAAACGACATCCTTTGAGCTGGAGAAGCGTCATGGTAACTGTGGATCCTCCTCCATTTTCTAACAACTGCAGGTAGACTGTCCTTGGCCACCTTCCTGTAATTAATGTAAAAGTCCCTTGTAAATATGAATCTGGGCGCTTGTACTCTCTGCTGCAGGATCTCCCACACTTCCTTGATAAGGGAACACTCTTGACTGGTCAGAAATTACAATGGAGAGTAAAATAATGCTGACAGACAACTTCATTTAGCTGTCAAGCACGTTTGATTAGTTCCTGTCAGCTAACTCATGGGATAATCCATCTCCCACTGTTTCTTCATCAAGGACAACATAACTCTACCCATGTCACAGATGCACACTCTGGAGGCAAGACACCAGCTGCCAAAAGCTATTTCCTGGCCTGCCGTGCTTTCCTGAGAAGGAGATTAGTGAAATCCTGGCTAAGAAGCTCTGGGGAAGCCCCAGCAGCATCATGACAGCAGTGCAGTGACAAACCACTCCAGCAGTGCTCCGCAGGACTGGCACTGGCTTGATGCTGGCAGAGACTGAGCGGGGCAGGGATGGAAACGTATGGGGGTAAGGTGAAGGACAGAGAGTCCTGGAGAGCTGTGCTGGGAGGAAAATTACACCCTCCAAAGTGAACAGGGCAAGAAGCAGCAGAGAGAGGGAGATGGACATCTGGTGAAAATGGCTCAGAAGCAAACCTGCTCTGAGCCTGTCACTGGCATCAAGCAATTTGAGCCTGGAGGGTGCCCTGCCATGTCATTCAGGCTCTCTTGAAGAAGGAACAGCACCAGGATTGTCGCTGTCTCACTGAGACATACATATGTATCTACCCTCAAACTTCAGGTGCTCCTAGATCCTGGCAACAATCTAGGAGAGAAAGATAACAGAACCCAGACTGATTATGCTCTCTTTTTCAGGCAGGTGGGCTGAGAATCCAGAAGTCCCTCCTGTTCCTACTCAAAAGGGACACCCCAATGGACTTTCTCAGCACAGGTTTTGTCACCAGTGGGGTCCTGAGCCGAAGTCTATGAATTCAAAGTGGGGCGGTCTGCACTGGCAGAAATTCAGACTTTGAACTTTTAATAGGCATCAGGATCATACAACCAACTTAGCCTCCGAAAAACTGAAAATCAAGAGCGTTGTCTAGATTTGTGCCCTTGTGCTGGAACTTGTGTGAAAGTATGTTCACAAACTTCCATTCTTGATGATTCCCTGCCTTCCTGCAGCAGACACTGTCCAGAACCTTGTATGATTTATCTCAAAACAGTAAAAACTACTACATCTTACTGAAGAGATGTCTCCCTACCTGCAACAAAGTATTTTTAATAATAGTAGCTTAATTGTATGCCATATTAGACATAAACTCCCTAATTAATGAGGATGAATGGGACGCACATTATCTTCATTATCCACATTATCTTCTCACTGATTTTGGAACCTTCCACTCCTTCCTGAAGTAGACACTCACGGTTTTTACAAGGATTCACCATGATCCTCTGTGAGCTGCTCCAGTATAACACTTTCCCTGCCTCTTCTAGCCTTGACTTTATCCCACTTTTTAAGGCAGCTCAGAGGGCTTGCATGAAGGTCAGTTTTCCGGTTCCCCATGTTGACAGTCCTGCACACCACACCTGAAAAAAGCAACTGAAACAACCAACCACCATCCCCACAGCAGCCATTTTGGTGGCCTGGAGCATCTGCAACACTGTCATGTAAAGTAAAAACATTAGAAGACACCACAAAGAGTTCATTAACAAGAAAACCTGAAGATAATCTGGATAGGCTTGTTGCAATCAATGATCAATACCTCAAAGAACAATAAAGAGAGGATGTGCATGGAGCACAGCCCCTGTGAGATACTCACTTCCCCCAGGGAGGCTGTCTCTGTCGAAGATACACAGCTTGTACCCAAACTCGTTCTCCAGGACACCCCGCAGCGTCAGCAGCACGAACTCCTCCTCCTCTGCATTGCGCGCGTAGGACACGTACACATCGTACTCCTTCCCGTCTGGCCAGGGGGAGCACAGGGAGACACAAACAGCACAAGGGACACTGTGACACTGCCCCTGCCGGGCCTTTGACTTGCAAGAGAAGCAGGTAGGAAGGCTCACCTGGAGCCCAGACACTGCAGGTTAAGGCACGTACATTTCCACAGACCAACCCGTTCTGTCCAGGCTTCATTTGCCTTTGGACATCTTTGACTCTGCTCCCTCTCATTGCTGTCTATCCACACGAGCAGTCCCACCAGACAGAGACTTGCACCCTGCCTACACCTCCAAGAGCTGCTGCACCCCCGTGCCAGGTTCACACCACAAGCTGCAAGGGCTCAAACACCCTCCTCCCCCTCCAGAGGAGGAAATCTCACCTCAGAGTCCCCAGCAATGAACTCCCAGTAACACAGGGAAGCTGTGGAAGAACTGAGGATAGAATGGTGATTTCCACATCCATCCTTTTGGATGCCTTCCCACATTTTAAAGCAGATCGCTCTGGATCGGGTCATGAATCCTTTACATAGAGTCACCAGGGAAACAAGGGACTTACTGAAACCTGATGACGTATCACGACAACCTAGATTAGATGATACAGCTAGATCAGCAGGGCATGGCCCCAGGGAGCCTGGCATGTCCATGCTCCACCTCTGCAGAGAATACAGAGGACTTCTTTCTCCTTCTCCCTGAGCCAAAAGCCTGACTCCTCCTGCTCTAATGAGCAATGACCCACACAACTGCATGTAGACAGAGAAATTGAAGGTCAAAATGTGATTATGCTGTGATAAGGGTTAAGAATAGCTTAAAGAAAAATTATTGTGTGAAAACAATGGGCCTGGACAGCAGCAGAATAAATAAAGGAAAGCTTTTAAACTCCTTACCTAGAATGGTTTCATCTGTTCCAAAATGAGCCCGATAGAAGAGGACCATTTCAAGCCAATACACGTGATAGATGACTATGAGCACCACAACGAGCAGGATGGTGGCCCCCAGGCCACAGGCCAGCTCCACAGTGTACTTGGGTGCTACAACTGAGTACAAAAATAAACAGAGGGTCAGAGTTAAAGAACAGGCTGGACCTTCAGCTGGGCAGGACCAAGCTTGTGTCGTGTGCAACCAAACATCACAGAGGAACAGCCAGGAGCCAACCCTTCAGAGTAAGGTGGCCAAGCCAAGGCTTTTCTGACAGGACATGTGAGCCCCATTCTGGGTTATTAGGTCTGGTTATGGCAGAGCAAGTCCATAGCACAGGCTGGACTTCTGTCTCTAAGTGACGCCCAGGGAATAGCCAGGTGGCAGAACAATCTATTGGTGGAAGAAACCTGCACAGACCGAAGCCAGAACATGAACATGACATTCTCAGCAGTATCAGCAAACTCTTGGGGCAACACAACTGCTCTGACTTCTAAGAGATCCAGATAAAGCATCTGCAGCAAAATAAAAGCAATGGTTTCCATTCTCCCTCCCTATCAGACATAGATCTCATGGCTTGTCCCAGACTGACACCCAGGATATAACTAGCCATGGCCTGACTCTTTTCTACCACGAAAGAAGAATCAGTTCCTTATAGAAAAGCTGAAATGCTTGCAAACAAACAGGACAACCTGTTGGCATTAAGCCAGAACATCACAGGCCCCCTACAACTCATACACTGTCACACCACTGCTGCTTCTTTGTACTAAAGACAGAAAATTTCTAACTGTATCCCTGGGCAATTCTGTTGGTGGCAGTTGATGTGCAAATTGGCAAACTGCAAAATAAAAGAACAACAGAGAGTGGAAACACCACCAAATTCCAATATTTAATAAGTTTCTAATAAAACTGAATTACAAAATCAAAAATGAAAGGAATTTATCAATGTTCATTAGGTGATGAGCAGCAGAAGTACATGAGAAGAGAGAAATCATCCAGAAAAAGCAAGAAATGTATATAACCTAATATAATGAAAGAGTTGGAGCCAACATATAGAGCCACTTGCAAAAAGCCAGGTGCTGAGGGGTTAGGTTCTGGCATGCCTAATGCTCCTATGGGATGTGCAGTGGATGGGCTGCAGTGAGCTTAGCATAGGGTTGCTCTGCCAGCAGCAGCTAGGGATGGTTCTTGGACTTTGCTGTGGAACAGAGCAGGAAGAAGGAGTGGTGGGTAAGCATGTCTGCTTAGAGCAAACCCAGTCAACTAAACAAGAACAGACGTGGGGAGGAAAAGGGAGGATAGTACAGATCAGTCCATGAGAAAACAGCATTTAGGCACTGATATATAAAGAATCTGAGTATTTCAGATTCGCTTCTGCTCCATGTACAAATATTATCACCCCTGAAGAATTATATATGGAGTATGAACACACTGACAGATGGTTTCAGCCTTTCTCAGTTATGTGTGTGGTCTATTGTTTCTCCCTAACAATCCAGAAAAGGTTTGTCTCAATGGAATCAGACTAAAAAAAGTACCAAGTACAAGTACCAAGAAGAAAAAGATCTCCCAGTAAAGATCTCCACAAGCCTTCCCATGCTTATAATGCAGAGTAGAGGGAAGAAGGTGTCTTGTATGAGCTACACAAGGCATGGCAGCATTCCCTGTGGGAGAGGGGTGGTCTGGCTTACAGTAAAAGCAGGTGTTGAAGCTCTAGATGAAACTGCTAAGGAGGCAGAAAAATCTGCCTTAATCAGGAAGCCTCACATAGCTTTTATTACTGATAGGTGGGTCTGGGAAACGAGAACCAAATCTCTGATGAAAAAATGGTGTAGGAAAAACCCACACAGAACGGAGCTGAATCAGTCTATACCATCCATGCTGAGGTGGCTGTATCTAGACTGCAGCATCATGACAGCAAGGAGTAAAACCAGAGAACGTTGTGGTGTGACTGTCTCACTCCCTGAGCAATGCCAGCGAGTGCAGACTGTCTTCTGGAGGATGCCAACCAGTAGCTGTTGTGTCATGCAAAACCCTCACACAACCAAATAATCTGAAATAGTTTCAGGCAGCCTGTCCCCTCAGCTCTGCTTCAGTTGTGGCATATGGATGGGATAAGGACAACAGATCTGTCCTTCCTCTTCCCAGGAACTTGCCCATGGAAGGGCCCTTTGCTCCCCGCCTCCAGGAAGTGGTGCAGTATGACAGCAGTGCCTACAGAACAGGCTGTGTTAGGCAGAAAGGCCTGATGGCATTCTTTGGTCCTTTCCTGTTTTACAGCAGCAAGAGCCCCCCCAAGCACCCCTCCCTGCCCAGCCCTGCCCTGCAGGCTCTGTACCTTTCACACGCACTACGGCCTGGCTGTGCTCCTCGCCTTTGGCGTTCCTGGCAAAGCAAGTGTAATTCCTCTTCAGCTCCTCTGCTGTGGCTTTTGCAACTGTTAGAGTCCTTATCACAGTTTTGTCTTCAAAATCTCTTGTAATTTCACTGTAAGAGAAAAACTAGAGCATTACACATGTGAAAGTGCAGCAAGTTTTTAGTGACAGGTATTCCTTTCCCTGATATAAAGTCTTCCTTTAAAAAGGCCAAAACACATAACTTGATATTTATAAATCGATATACACTTCAGATTGTAATACAGCTGCAGCTATTCCTTTATCTGATTTTCCTTAATATTTATTTTACCACTCGTAATTTTCTCATTGCAGCTGTGCCACACTGCCTTTTAGAGGAAATGGAAGTTCTTGCCTATAAACAAGAAGATCTCATGATCTCAAGATTCAGAGCTCACGTCACATTCCCTAGGCAGTCCTGGATGAGTCACTTTGTCTCTCTCTGCCTGAACTGACCGTCTGCAAAATGAAGATACAATATTTCCTTTTGCCTTTCCTTTTTTTTCTACATTGGTTTGCTAACCAGCTGGGGCAGTGACTGCCTTCCACTTGTAATTCAGCATCCAGCAAATGAGACTTTGATCATCATTTGGGTTCTTTATGTGATTGAGTCTCTATTCTTCCTAATCAATACTACATATAATATTACATTTTTGTTTTCAGCCTCTGTTTTTCTGAAACACTTTTATCCTTTATGCTGTTTGGGAACACTCCTCTAAACAGGATTGTCTGTGCCTATTTTATAAGTCCCACAACAGCAGCAGTTGTTGGCATCACTACCAGGACCTGAACAAATGATGATGTGAACTGGTTAACAAAGCTCCCTCAAATCCATCTGTAAGATATGCCCTGTCCAGGTCTGGAGACCTCCTCCTTGGAGGTCCTGGTGCTCATCACAGCATGGTGCAGACCAAGGGCTTCTGATTAACAGGGAGACTACACACTCCATTAGCACTGCCACATGCCTGTACCCACACAGGACCCAGGGGATTAGATACAAATGAAGGTTCACGTCACATGTTACCTTTGGGTGACTTTTATCTTGGGCTCCGTGATGTCATCTGTGTTTCTCCCATCTATGGTCCACCACACCTCAGTCCGAGAGTCCTTCAGGAATGTGAAGAAAACCTCACAGGGTAGGATAAGGTCATCACCTGCAAAGAAAGGACCATCATCTCCTAGGAGAAAAGGTATTGCAGTGCAGGAACAGCACCACCCTTACTTTAGTGCTTTCCAAAATCCTGCCAGCCTGAGCTCTGCCTCCCTTCAGAAAAGAATGAGGCCAACATCCACTTTCTGGCAAAAACTGTAATAACAGCTTAACAACTCTGGACATGTTGATTTGTGACAGACAAATAGGAAAAAATGTCCTGCCGTCTCAAATGTGTTACAAATTCCTTGACTGCACCAAGTGACCCACCCAAAGGGACATGCTCCATGCCAACCACTTCCTTGGAAAGCTGGACAGTGCTAATCAATCCCACTGCACAGGGAACAGATGCCATAAAATGAAGGATCAAGCTCCACAAAAACATTTTGGTTTGGAAACACTTCTTCAGGAATTTGACTTCTGCTGAAGATCAGACTTGGGAGTGTGAATATCTTGGTGATCAGCCTGTAAGTGATTTTATCTTACAGAGGACTGTGGATGAAATCTGACCTTCTGAGCCAAAAGAGCTGTTCTTTAAAGTGAAGATTCTGGTGCTAATCATCATCATTGCCACCACATTTATTATAGCAATGTAATGGGACACAATCCATTTGATACAGGGAATTGCTCCAAAAAGCTATTAGGCAAAACTCATGGTGTGGGGGAAGGGGTGAGGGAAGGGCGTGGTACCCCATTACCCAGTGCTGTGAGGTCAGCAGAAGGAGAGCTATCATTAATAAGGAAGTCATTAGCCAAAAAAAAGGGGAGATGAGTAAGAATTGGCTAGAAGGCTGAAGCCACTCTAGGGGTGAATGAGGGAGGATGGGAGCAAACCACAGCCAGGGACAGAGCTGAGACAAGCTCCTACAGGAATTCTCCTGAGCAGCTGAGTGTCCTCATTTCATCTGCAGCTGCAGTTCTGTATCTCCATGCCTGAATATCTGTGTTTAGTTGTGCTCGCAAAAAATCGACTTTTAAAGCTGTACCCTCCTATTCTGGCATAAGAATTGGCATCCCACACTGTCCACCAGGCAACCTGTGGCAGCTTGTGTGCTCTGTGAGGGAAAGCACCGGGAATGCAGTGGCAGGGGAGAGCTTTGTGCCTGGCTGGGTCTCCCTGTCCCATCAGCAGGCTTCGAGTGTTGGACTTTACCTGCTTCCAGTTCATACACAACTTTCTCATTTGGAGAGGTGAACTGTGGTGGCAAGGCCTTGTTTGGAGATCCTGCAGGAGACAAGAGAGAGCCCCCATGGGGACCCACACTTCATGAAAACCTGGAATCCTTGCAGCCTCACTCCTAATGTCCTCGTGTTGCACCACACGTTCCCCTATCTAACTCGTGATGCATTCCTGCTGCAGAGTTCCATGCACACACAAATCTAATCCTAGTCCCCAAACTCAGGGCCAGATCCAGATTTTGAAGCTCCCCCAAAGTTTAGGTAAGCTAGTCTGGGCCTCTCACATCAGAAGAGTTCCCTAACCTTCTCATCTCCCACAGGGCATAACCTGCACCGGTTTCTATTTACTGCTGCTTCTAAAAAAAAAAAATACAAACATCATTTCATGTCACAAATATTTATTTCAACCCTTAAAACAGCTGCTTCCATGGAACTCAGAATGTATCCTACAGCTCACTAGGTTTTCAAACTCTACAGTTCCCTGGCAGGTAGGCTGAGCCTCTGTACCTGGGACAGATGTGCCCAAGAAGTGGGTAACCACAGCTCTGCCTGGCTGATTAGAAGTCTCAACTCCAGCACAAATGGCTTTGAGATTCCAAGAAGATCAAGACAAGCTGGCTATGAAGTGACAATCCCACAAATAGTGAGGAGCAAAGGGCACAGGAGATGAGCAGGAGTGCCAAGGTTATGCATTCACATGCCAGCAGAGGGTACCCCTGGCCATCTCACGGGCTGAACCTCAGCAGCCTGAGCCTGGCCACTCTCTGTGTTTGGGGCATTTGACAGGGTGGTGGAAGATACCTCTACTGCAATAAGTTCTGGGCAGTCACACAAGTCTGATCCCAGCAAGAAAAAATACGCCAGGTCAGCTGGGTAATGCAGATTGAATACAACCACAAATGAAACCTGCAGCAAACTCTTCTAGCTGTTTTTATCACTTCTGCAGTTACCCACATGCATTTACACATTTTGAAATCATTCTTACCCACCACCTTCATCTTTATGGTTCTGGTGAGATTATAGGCTCTTCCGTGGTCCTTGAAGGTCACAATGCAAGTGTAATTCCCTTTATACGCACTGCGGACAATGCCAATGACAAGCCTGGGCCCTTGGGGATATCGCTCATAGAAGCCATCCACTGAGATGCAGTCCTGGAGTCAGGCAGAAAATATTCAACTTTTGGATTCAAAAGTACAGATATTGGTTTAAATGCTACTACAAAGATCTGATTTTAAACTACTGATATGACACTTGGGATCATGAGGTAGGTCATACCATGAACTTTGAGCATGCTGGCATATAGACTGCTATGTTCACCTTGAAAATGAAGTGATGAAGCAGATCACCCTAATAGCTTTATCCCACTTGAAACACAGACAATTTTATAAAGGCGAGATCTCTGATCCAGAAGTACCTTGGCAATCAAAGTGAGCACCTCAACTGAGTGAAGAATAAAAGTCAAAAGTGATAAGAAGAAAATGATGATGTATTCACAAATGGATACACAGACTAAAGGACATGTACCCCATTGATGTCCATCTTTTGGGACTAATCAAGCTCTCCTGGTTGACTTCAGCTGAGGGTGAGGCCCCAGAATTTGCAGATAGCAAATGAGAATGTGTAGTACGCAAACCTTAATAACTCCTCTCTTTCTGTCAGGCAAGGCAGGAAAACTGCCAAAATACCAAGCTGGAGATCCCTTTTCAGAAAGAGGTTATGCAGATAACATCTTGATTGTCATAAAACCCAAAGATGTGCACATTTTCTAAGAGATTATTTTTGAATGGTACATTTCCAAATCAGATACATCTTAATGGGGTAGTTTAAGACAAGGGTCATATACCATTTTTAATGATTTTTATTAGGCAGGGGATGACTTGCTGCCTGAAAAATTACTTCCAAGGGGCTTTTTGTTTCATTCTGCTAATTGATTGCCGAGATGTGCATTTCAATGAACGATACAAGTAAAGCATTTAAACTACTGGAGTGAAACGGCTCCTCTTGATACAAGAGGAAGTTTTCCTGAAGGGTTTTAGAGGTGGGTTTTCTTCTGGGTCTTTTTAATTTTCTTTTAAATCAGCAGATTCATTTGTTGACAACTTCTCTTATTAAATTCACTTATACAAAACCTTCTATCTAGAAATACAAAAGCACTTCATAGGATATTGTTAAAGAATTTATTCCTATAACTCTCAGACTTTACATCCCCTGAGACTTCTTATTCTCTACTGACTAGAGGCATCCACCTAGAGAGAAAGAGTGAAATCAAATTTAATAAAATTGAGCAGTAATTCTGCAGGGAAAAGCTTGAGGACGGCTGGAGACATTCTAATAATCAGAAAAGTATGGAGGGTAGGGTAGAGATGTCTCAGTCTTCAGAAAAGAAGTTTACTGAATTGTGTCAAACAGGACACCCATTGTCCTCACAGAGCCTGATGTACAACTTCACTTCCTGACCTCAGAGGATTTTGGAAAGGATGCAATTTTCATTAACAAGTGGGTTTTTTTAAAGAAGAGGGAATATGAACGACAGTTTCCTTTACAGGGAAGTGAGAGGCTCACACACAGCAGGTCGAGCACACTACCCATAACTGAACTGAGCCACCTAAATCCCTCCTAGGAGGATTTTTCACTTGTGCATGCTGGTCAAAAAAGCTTCAGTGTTAGCTTTCAATTCCTTTCCAAGAGCAGTTTTACCCTTGAACTCAATGGAAGCAGAACTCTTAAAATTAGTAGAGCTTCATTAACAATATTGTCACTGGGGAGACTCTGAAATGCAGTCCCACGACTGCCATGCCAACCACTGCTTTTTCACACACACCACTGCATCCCCCTGCTGCCCAAGCAAGTCCTTCTTACCAGGTACCACTTGACAGTTGGTGTCACACTGGCAGGGTAAAACCCATCAATATCTGGACATGTGATGTTCTGATTGGCGTGCTCCAAGTAGAACATCTCCTCAGTGGGTTTTATGGAATGGCTCACACAAGAGTGCTGGTCTTTCGGAACAACCTCCAAGGGAAAAGCAACTTTGCTGCAGTAGGTTGTGTTCCTAAGGGTGGACAAGAACTGGGCTGATTAGTTGAAACTTGTATACTCCTACAGCAGTGGAGTGGAATGAAATAAAAATTTTATCTGCAATAAGGAGCATCATAGCGCTGATGAGGTATGTACAGACTTAGTTGACTCATTTATAAATGGTAAAGAAAACCCCACCAGAGGTGGCCACACAAGCTCACAAAAGCCTATAAAGATGACTAACAAGCAACATCCACTCCCCTGCTGCTAAAGCAGATCATAAGGTCAAAGACACGGACTAAAGACAACGTGAGGAAGATCAAAAAGAGCTCTTGTGCATAGCAGATGCTATGTTCATTTTGCACCACAGTTAGAGACACTTTTAATTTCCTAGAAGTCTGAATCTCATGAATCTTTGCCAAATTAGCGTGCAGTCAAAACATTACCCCTGCATCTGAAGCTATTTTTACTCGGGAAATGCAGATCACTTCTTAATGGTGAGCGCCTGTGGATTTTGCCATGGGCTCAGCAATAATATTTTCACGGACACTTGCAGCAAGGAGAGGCACGCTCATTAGTGTCTGCAAGTCTCCAAGCATTATTGCCATGTAAATTGGGCTCAGCACTGAGCAGCCTTATAATTTTAACATTCTTTTCCCATTAATGCTTATGTAAATGGTCGTCTCCCCACAAAAAGATCTGGTGCTAACAGCATCATTTCCCCACCTCCACGGAAGTCCTTTGATTGCACTGAAACCTACAGAAACTGCAGCCACAACCTACCTGAGCATGCAGGTGTAATTCCCAGTGTCATTGAGAAGAGCAGGCCAGAACCAAAGGGTGTCTTTATCCTTACTGATGTGATTGTCTGGGAGACGATAATTAATGGGCTCCTCCAGATCCCGGTCCTGCGCGATCCTGTACCAGATCAGGGTTAAGCCAGCAGAATGGGCTGTGCTATAGTTGTACTTCAAGAAGGTCTCAAAAAGTGGGCATTTGATCTTGGCAGGCTCCCCATCATAAATCTGAATCTGCTTCATGGTGTCCACACCCCAGTCATCACAGCGCTCTGCAGCCAGAAAGAATAAGGTGCCTTAGGCTTACAAGTCTGCAGGAGGAAAACAGTTCTGCCCATGCTCCCCACAAGCCCTTGGTACTGCCCCCACCAAAATCAGAGGCAAAACCACAGTGTTTTAAATGAAAGCATACTGGGCTTTTATAAAACAGAGCAAGAACATTGTGTTCATTTCTAGAGAACCTGGAAACTTCTGGTTTCATTTGTACACCTCCTACGTTTCTGCCAAGCTATTTATCTCTCATCAGGACAATAGAATATGATATTCCTCCATAAAACTAGGCTTCCTAGAGCTCCAAGAAAATTTACCGCGAAAGTCATATGTGGGAAGATAAAATTTAGATGACAATAATGCTAGAGGTGTGTGTGCATCCATACACAATGATAGGGAAGACAGAAACAGATGTGCTGAAAGAGGAGGAAAAAAAAAAACACCTCAAACATCAACCCTCCCTTAGAGCCATGGGTCACTTTCCCTGCCAGAAGAAGCTGGACTGTGGGTTCCAGAAGTACCGACTGTCTTTCCTGTGATGGATTCATGTGACACCTGTGCACACCAGGATAACACAATGAGTACAAGCAGTAATAAGTGACACAGAAAAACTGTTGATAGTGAAGTTTAGAACTGGAGCTGGGGGGGCAGAAGTGACAGTATGGAGGAGGTAGCAGCAGGTTCTCTTGCATTCCCAGGTAGTGCCCAGGTGCAAACCCCAAGCACAGTTCAACAACAGGCAGTGGCTCAGTGTGGCTCACAGCGACTTGGACTGATAGAAACCAGCCAGCATGAGAAAAAGCTGTATAGAGCTTTTTTCTTTAATTACCTTTTTGAAAATATATTCTTGTCATTAGCAAACAGTTTCATGACAAAAAGCACAGTCCAAACCCATTTCTCTTCCAAGGACTCTTCTCCACTCCATTCCTCCTACCCATCAGGATGTCCAGAGAGGCAGGAACTTGGTGCAAGCAAAGCACAGTAGCAGGGTGTGGGCAAACCTGAGAGCAACTTGCACTGTCAGAGCCAAGTGAGCCACACGAGAAGCTGCTGTCACTGCACCTTCTGTCTCCCCACACTGACGAGGCAGAGCACAGTGTGGCACACTTCCCAGTGCCTCTCTTGGAGCTGCTGGGAGGCATTTGCTAGGGCAGCCTGACATCTGAGAACCCAAAATGAGTCAAACAGGAGAGGGGTGTGCTGCCTGCAGCAGTCCTTGTGAGCAGTGTCTCAGCACATCACACACAGGCTCTCCAGAGACGACACTGAAAAGCCTCTCCCATTTGCAGATATTAGAAGAACTCAGACTGAGAGGAGAAACAGAATACAATATACTCTTTGAGCCAAATTCTTCTGAACTGACTTCACAGGCCCAAAGCAGGATTTCTGGCATTTATTCTTCCCTAAATAGACAGTGGGATGTAGCTTGCCCCCAAATTCATGCTTAATTAAAAAAAGCAGAGATAAACCTTTGAGAAGACAGGCCTGCAGCACTTAAAGGCAGTAGTGCTAACTCCTATGGCTCAGCAATGGTTAGTCATGGGCAGGAGAAATCTGGGCCAGTAAGAATAGAAATGTTTTCTGGCGGGTTTACACATAAATGTAAATGCAAGCTGCACTGCTCCTCCTGCAGTATGCCAAACACCCATATGACACAGTGCTACTTCTGGAGGAAGAGAATGAATTGGGCTAGGAAAAGGCAGTGAAGCTACCCAGAACACAAGCATTTGTCCACAGGAATCCAACCCAAATATCCTGAGAGTGCTCATCATCTAAAAACATACAGCTCTTTCAAAAGTGCACAGCATCACACACTATGGCTGCTACCACAGGCAGTTTTGAGGCTCATTTTCAAAGACCAAACCATGTTGGAAGCCTCACACCATGTGAAGGAGTATAATCACCCATCACCACCATGAACAGGGCAAACTAGAACCAGCATGATGCTTTATGCTGGTGGGGCCACAAACTAGGGATGGTCAAGTGTCCTTAGAGTGGCAATGACACAAATGAGCCTGCAGAGACTGCCTGCTAACTGCATGATAAAGCACGGACTGTTACTCATGGAGACAGGGCATTTTTTTCTGTAAAGAAAGGCTTCCCCTCTGAAAGGAGCAGACCTGGATCTGTAAATCAGGATGCCCAGGTTCTCTTTCCAGCACCTGACTTGCATCTCCTCTTGGGCTGCATAAAGGCAAATCATTCTTACTACTTCAAATGGCAGGACTGGGGAGAGAGGAACTATATAAAACATTATTGTACTGAAATTCTTCGAGTCAAGATCAATGAAATTTGCAATCGTGAGCAGCTCTTGCATTTTGCAACAGCCCATAAATCAGCACTGTAAAACTACTTACCCGTTCAACCTGAATGAGTTATTGAAAATAAATACACCTGTTTTCTTCTTTTTCTTCCTACATTTCTCTAAAACAATGCCCAGGCCTTGCCTTCTTGGCTCGGGAAGAGGGGACTGTTACTGTTTTACTGTAGGAGCTGTACCTGGAGATTCTGTCTCAGAGCTGGCCTGGCTTCAGGGACACTGTCACAGCAAACAGGTGCTGCTAAGGCTCCCCACGTGTGTGCCCTGCCCTGGGGTGCTGCAAGCTCTGAGCTGAACCCAGACACAGCACAGAGCTGCTGGAAATGAACAGCTGCAGCCAGAGCACAGGAGCAGCCACGCAGTGTGAGATCCCAGGCTGTGCCTCCCTCCCAAGGCAAGGACTCCTCCTGGCTGCCAGGGCAAAGCCACCCAGCACGACTCTGAGTGCTCAAAGTGATGCCATGACCCATGACTCAGAGCAGAGATGGCAGGAACACCACAGCCGCAGTCCTTAGCACATAAAACACTGAGGACAGAAACTGTGGTGCTTTGCACAGCTTCCCTCCTCCCTGTGCCATGCTGACAGTTACACTGTTATTTCTACATTTTGGGGTGTTTTACTCCCAAGACAGCCAGGCTCTGCTTGATAGAATGTGTGAGAACTGCAGGGCACCCCTCATACACACACACACCTTTGAGAAACTCCTTCTCCTCAGCTGTGACAATGCTCTTCTCCCTGTGACAACAGCAACCTTTGCTGTGGTGGCACTTCTGCAGCAGAGCCCAGCAGATGGGGCAACATATCCACACACATCCATTAAGTAGAGGGGATACTCACATTATTATTGCCATAATTTTATTTGCATCCAACAGCTCCCCACAACATTTTGTGCTCCTTCCACTATTTTAAGCTCTACTGGATATTCAGAGCCTACTTGCTGCTAACATCAGCCTGAAAATACTTGTGTGTCAGTCTAAACTGGGGATAGCCTGAAAAAAAATGGCATGACTGACCCTTCACTGGCATAAAGCTGTCCCGCTATGAAAAAAAAATTGAAATATACTGATCCCAGCAATAATATTTGAGGGAGCATTGCAGAAAAAAGATGCAAAGATCCAGTCCTAATTGTCAGAAACAGCACTAATTCCTATACTGCTGTGCCCATTTGTAGCAACTCACACTTGTTTTCACTGGCTAAGCCTCAGAAGTGAGTTTCTCTTCTCTTGAAACATTTCCTGCATAAAACAGCTGCTGGAGTTCAGAGCAGCTCCTGATTAAATCAAGTGGACTGAGCATTCATGCTGTAACTCCAGAGGTTCCCAACAAATGGAAACTAGTGAGGAATGGAGCCATATCCAACTCCATGTCTCTTCTGTGCTGCAGCAAATGGAGCACTACATACACATCTGAGGGACACAGTAAAATTCTCTAAAAATACACCATCCCACAAATGCACCTTCCTAGAAATGCCTCTGCAAAACACTTTTGAAAGCAGCCACCTTGTTCTCAGTTACCAATCAAGAGCAGTGCAGATACCTTGACCTCTCTTACTGCTGCATGCTCTGCAATTACACAGCGAGGCAGCCTATGACCCACAATACCCACCTGGGACAGACAACGCAGGAGAAAGGCAAGAAATGGTCCTGTTTGCACAGCCCTGCTTAGGAAAAGGGGTGAGGATCACACAGGTTACAGGGAGGCTGCATGGTAGAAGGGAACACCCATCTCCAGAACTGGGAGACAAAGTGCAGGCAGGGCAGAAGGGTGAGGGAGAATACAGATGCCCACCTTGATTTCACCTTGAGGGGGCCTGCCTTGCATGCACACTGGGACTGTGCAGTGGCAGCAGGACACGAAGCCATCATCATCGTGCTCCTCACACCACTTCAGCTGCAGCATCAGATGGGGCTGTACAATCACAGGATGATTTGGGCTGGAAGGAACCTTAAAAACCACCCAGTTCCAACACTCCTGCTGTGGGTGCAGGGACATCTCCCTCTAGACCACATTTCTTAAAGACCCATTGTACCTGGCCTTGAACACTTCCAGGAATAACTTACCCTCAGTTTTTCTGGGTATCCTGTCCCAGTGCCTCACCACCCTTACAGCAAAGAATTTCTTCCCAATATCAAAGTTAAACCCACCCTCTCTAAGCTTAAGGTCACCCTCCCTGGTCCCATCATTACACACTCTTGTGAGAAGAACTTCTGCAGCTTTCCGTACTGGAAAGGCTCTAAGGTCTCCTCAGAGCCTTTTCTTTTCCAGGCTGAGTGGCCCCAACTCTCTCAGCCTGTCTTCATAGCAGAGGTGCCCCAGCTCTCTGATCAACTTCATGCCCTCCTCTGGACTCACTCCAACTCATCCATGTCCTTTGTATGCTGGGGACCCCAGATCTGAACACATCACTGCAGGTGGGACCTAACCAGAGCAGAGCAGAGGGGCAGAATCACCTCCCTTGACCTCCTGGCCACACTTCTTTTGCTGTGACCCAGGACATAGTTGGTTTTTTGGGGCTGCCAAGCCATATCCCAACAGCTTCCTACTTCCTCCATCTGCCCCCGCTGCCTTACCTTAAAGCAAAGCTGGTATGAGTCAGCCTTTACACGGGGGCATAGCAAGGTCAGCCTGTTATTGTGACACACAAATCAGCATTGGTAAGGCAGAAAAAGCTGATCACACAAAACAATTAAGCAAGAATTAATCATTACTACCTTTAAAATAATTTTCCTCACCAACACCTTTCAAGCTCAGTCAGTGAGAAGGAAGCAGAGGAAGCCAGGCTGAATGGAGGATCCGTGCTGTGAGCACAGCAGGCACCAGCTGTGGCCAGCACCACCCGTGGGTGCATCTCCCATTAATGCCAGTGCTAGGAGCACTCACTCTCCCCACTGCGTCTGCATTCTCCCTTTTCCACCCTCCACGAGACCACCTCCTCCTCCCCGGCTGTGCTCCCTGCTCAGTACTATCCCATCTGACCACACAACAGGGCAGAGGGAGAGAAGCATGGAACAAAACAAATGAGAAGCTCTGCCCTTAACTGGGAGAAGAGGCACAAACCAAAACACGCTGAGATGGGTGGGAATGACGCAGAAGTTGGGATAGGCACAGCCAGGATCAGCTGGCTCTCACCGTTTGCTCTCACTACTCAGCAGTGATGGTGGCCACAGAACACCTAAAAACTGGTTGTAGCTGAATGCTGCCTTGGAGGCTCAGCCTAAAAGCTGTGCCAACTCTGCAGGAATTTATAATCTCGCTTCCAGTGGAAATGCATCCAAAGAGGCCTCTCATAACCTCACTGCCTTCCTCCCACAGCCTCTCCAGTAGAGCAAGGAGGTGGAAATGGTCCTGGCACAAACTTCCCACACAGCCCAACCCCATCCATATAGTTCTGCTGTGATGGCATTGCTGACATGGTTTTACACTTCTCCCAAGTTTCATCATGTTCATCCTGTGCTGCCACCGAGCTGTGGTGCCCCTACGGAAGCCTCTCATCTGGGTGCTGCACACTAGGATGGATTCTCTCTCTCCCCCCAGGTGCTTTTATCATTTGAATAAGTAGGATAGCTGAGAAAAGAAGGAAAAGGACTTTCTGTTGCAGAATGGCTCAGTTTCGAAAAGCACTTGTACATTGTGGCTGATTAACATTAGATCCTGAATGTCTAATTTGAACAGGTGTGAAAACCTGCCTCTGCCAAAGTCATGAAAAACAAGCTGACTGCATAAACTTTGTTGACTTCAGGGGAAGCAGCCAAAACAAGACATCTGAAAAATGATGATTCTGTAATGGAGCCCAGAGCTTCTGACTCTGAATTGCCTTATCTCATCAAGCACAGCCTGTAACATGGGCAGTCGTTATTTGTGTCTCTTAGAACTCCTCCACAGTGAGCTCTGTGACTTCACTCTCTATCTGTGCATTCTGTGCATAAAGTTGTTTACTGCATGTGGCAGAATATTTTGGTTACCTCCAGCAACCGGGCCAAAAAAAAAAAAAAAGAAGAAAAAATTTATATTCAGATTTCTCTAGCAAGCTTGACATATTTTTCTGGAGGCTTTCTTTAAATTTGAGATCAAAACGATAAAGGTAGGGGCATGAACTGCTTCCCTGAAGGATAAGAAGAGCAAACAGCTTCTTTCCATCTGCTTCATTGAGAAAATTTTTACGTCAAGCAAAGCAGAGCAGCATAGGAGGAGGAGAGGAACAGGAAATGAAACACCCCATTGCAAAATCATCTGTAGGACAGGCAGCATGAAAAGCGGGTTTATTTGATCAGCATCACTGCTGAACTGTGCTTAAGCTGGCAGGGGCTTTTATGTGCCTGGGACACAACACTGGGACTTGACAAGGTCCAGGCTAAACTCGTGGCTCAGCCAACAGGCTTGCTTAGCTAAACCCATGCAGGCCAGTTACTGCACTTAGCCAGGTGCTCTGTTACCTGCTTTAAAATATAGCCAGCAATTCTTCCCTATCCATACCACAGGGATGTCTGCATTACAAAGATGCTGCGGCAGTTGTCCTCGGGCAAAGAAGGGAACTGAATAAGCACAGCAGGCAGTAAAATGCACTATAAGGGTCCAAGAGTCCAACAGAGCCACCTGGGTCCCACAAAACAGTGAGAGCACAGCTCTGTGGCTGCAGGAGGGGACATGACAGCTCCTGCTGTCCTACTGGATACACACAAAGGAGCAGAAGTGACTGTTCAATACCGTATCAGCAACTCACCAAAGAGGGCTGCTTTCCTCCACTCATTCCTGCACTTCAGTGCAGACAGGTCACGCCATGGTGACGCCTGCACAGAGCTCACCCCTCACAACCCATTTCCTCAGCTGACAAGAAGCAGATGTGAGGTTTTATCTCCTCAGTGGGCACAGCTCTGGCTGGCGTGGAGGGAGGCTGGCAGCTGCAGGGACATGTCTGCACCCAGGTCAGCTCTGCTCCACGAGTTTTATCTCCATGCACTCCAGGGCTGTGCACCTTTCGACACCCTCAGTGTCAAATGACTTCATGCCCCCAAGTGCCATAAACTTCTACAACCACAGCAGCTCACAGATGGGTATGGATGGTTATAAAATCACGTCCTAAATTAGGACAGCAAGAAGCGGAGATTGGAAGAGTAGGAGGAAGTCAGGAAATCCCAGGAGATGATGGTGGGGGAGGGATTTAGTCTCTTTAGAAAACAATAATGCAGTTTAATCTATTTTTCTTCTGACTTTACACACTAAAATAAGCTTCTCAGCTTCTGGGGCTGTCACAAATCATAAGGAAAATAAGGCCACTGGAACCCCATCAGTAGAATAAGAACCATATAGTAATAATCCTGAGGAGCTGCACAGAGCTTTCCATCTTCAAAGTGTTTTACAGACAGTAATTTATTAATCTGCAAATTTCCCCTGGCCAAAAGTAACTGTTCTGCCTCTCTGCTAAGCATGAGAGAGACACACAGTGCAGTTCAGCAATCGGGAGAGACAGTGCAGGCAGTGGCTCTGACCTCTGGAGCCAGACCTCTGTTTCTTCCTCACTGCAGCCAGAACTCCACTGATCCAGCCACCACCTGAACGCAGACGCATTGGTGACATCTGGCACTTTGGAGCCAACTTCAGAGCAGATAAAACCAAAGTAGCTGAAAGAGCTGAAAGCCTCTGATATAGGGGAGTGTAAATAGACATGTTCACAGTCCAGCAAGTAACAGCAAAGCCTGAAATAAAGCTCCCAGGAGAGAAGTTCCTGGCTGCCTTCCAACCACTACCTGCCTTGCTGGGGCATCATTCTGCCCCAGTCCTGGGCTCATCCTACCACACAGTCTCTCTGATAGCCCCCAAGGGAGCTACAGAGGCATTTTCTCTGCAAGCATGATGATTCCCCCCACCAAAGGGCTATTTATACCCAGCAGGTACCTGCTCACACTACATGAGCCCCTTAGATAATTAAAATGAGGCTGCTCCTCCTCTCCTGGCAGCAACATTTCTGCTTTTGCAGTTCCCTAAGACAATACTCCCAACCACAGTCATCTGCCCAGCCCTCACCCTGCAAAAGCTCAGAACTCTTGAAGGGTGAGAGAGCAGCCTGGTTAGCAGAGAGAAAAAAATGGAACTAGAAGCAAAATTACAGCTACATCTTCTAAATCAGTCGGTATCTAACATTGGCCAGCTTTGTTCAGAAACAGGAAGATAACATTATGTTGTATTCATACTGGCTGTTATGTTCTTTGTCCGACTGGTTTTTCATCTCTTTTAAGCCAGTGTATATTTATATGACTTCAGTAGTACCAAAGAAACTATTGTACGACCAGACCCAGGTCCATCATTTTTTGTTATCCTTCCCTGGCTATCAGAACATCTGGGTTCATTAAGCATCCTACAACATGAGCTCCATCTTAAGGACAACTCAGCAAGGCAAGGAAAGCAGAAGACCTTGAATACCACTGCAAACACTGACCCAAAGGTCAGTGAGTGAGGGATTCAAACCCATGCACTGCAGATCATGTATGTTCTCAAGACTAGGAAAAGATTTGCCCACACATCCAACGTGAGTGAACAGAAGACTCAGGCACCAATTCAGTCTCGGGCTCTCCATCTTTTACTCTACACTACTCAGATCACATTTCTTCCCTTGTACAGCTTGCACCTCCCTTTCAGCAACTCATTTTGTTTCAGCACCAGCCTCCATACGCAGCAGAAACAGCAGAGCCCAGAGAACAGATGTTTAGAGCCACAGTGCTGTAGGCAAAATCTGGAGGGGAAATAAAGTTTGTGGGTTTGTCTCTCCAGTAGGAAGCAGGGTGAAGCACAATGCTAAAGCTTTCTGACACTTCCAGAGAGACTGACAGCCATAGTGGCTTAACTGGATGGAAAGGCCACTTGCAGCCAGAGCAGTGCTGGTATTTTAGAGTTGAAATTTACCAGGTGTTGGTTCCTCACCTCCTCTGTAAGTTCACAGAGCCTGGGACTCAATAGATCTGGTACCCCTGCCTTGGGCAGTCCCTGGTCAGTATTGCTGACCAGATCACTCCACTGGGACGGATGGCAGAGGGCAGGAGAAGTGGCAGCAAACCACAACAAGACTCCTGTCCCTGCCTCCAGCCTTCCTCAGTTCAGCCTGGGCTGAAGAGAGAGCTGATCCCAAAAATACAGCACTACAGGACTTAACAGTCAAAGCACAGAAAAGAACTCAGCTGAAATGACAAATCCCTACCAAGTCACACATGTTAAATATCCCAGGAGCCAGGTCCCCCAGGGAGAGCTACCTGTCTCCATGGTCCTGCTTGATGTTAGGTGACCACCAGGGCAGCTGTAGACTGCACAGCCCTTCTGCATTCACTCCAGGTAAGCTCAGCTCTGCTCCCCCCACCTACATGCCCTGCTTCAAGAAGGAAAAGCAAGCCCAAATGCTGTAACATTTCCAGAACAGGGCCAGTCTCCCATACTGCTCTGTATTTATGACTTTGCCAGGGTGAAATGAGCTCCAGTCTCCTTTTGGTGCCAGTCCCAGGAAACCCTGCAGAGAAACAGAGGGCTGCACAGACGGCTGCCCCTCCATCCAAGTACAAACAGCCATCCAAGCCCATCATGAATAACAAAGGACATTCTGACAGTCCAGGCTGGTTTATGAAGTCTGTGGCACAAAAATGAAGCTTTGAACGGAAAAGTATGTCTGACACCCACAGACCTGCAGGAAATTAAATGCATACACTGCAGTGGATTTGCAGAAGAAGTGTATTTTAACTGATCATGTGTCTCATGTGTCACCCCTTGACTTACATTCTTGCAGCACTCTACAAGGGTTCTGGCCACCCTGTCCAGCAAATCTCCCCTGAAGGAGAAATATTTAAAAGTTACTACACACCCTACAGAAATGCATAGAGGGTTCTGGTTCTGCCAGATCAATTGGCACAAGCCTGTGTGACCCAAATGCCAGGGTACTCATTTCACCTGACTGAAATCAGCTTCTTCCCAGCCAATTGCGTCAGCTTTTAGAGCTGCTCTAACATTTCCTGGGCAATCCTGATTCAACTGCACCTACCTCCCATTTCTGCAAAAGCCCAAGATGACTGCACGTGGGGTGTTGTAATGCTGCCTCAGCAGGAGGAGGATGTTGCGTTGGTGGAGAGCAGAACAGCTCGTCCAGAAGCACAAGCAAAGCAGGGATTTTCCCAGCGAGCAGCTCAGCTCCATGTTGCTGGGTCCCTCCTTCCCCAGGCACTCCTACTACCTAGGGCTTAGTGGAGGAGACCTAGACCATGTATTCTTTCTCCTTTGCCGTTTTCCCCTTTGTTCACCACTTCCACCCAGCCCCTGTTAGCCAGGATGGGACATCCCCCACTAAAGATCACAGCCTACTCTGAGTGCCTGCAGCCCTTGGGCAGCTCAAGAAGAGAAACCTCCCAGGCTTCAGCCTCTGTGAAGAACACTGCACTGAGATGAACCTTGCTGAAGTGCACGTTGCGAATCTGGCCCACAATAATTCAGTGTGGTCCAAGAGAGAATGACAGAAGAGCTGTTCATCTGCTTGGGGTATATTGCAACTGCTTGTTTGCCAGCATTGCAGAGGGACAAGGGTTCATGGCAGGACTTGTCAAACCCCTGCACAGCCCTTATTTCTGGACATTTCCCCCCATAAAACCAGCTCCTGTTCTTTCCTCCCTCCCTCTTTCCATTTGCCTCCTGCAAATCATGCTGTCTCCTTCCACCCCCAAATAGGAAGTCCGGAGCCGAGACATGCACAATCTGCCTCTTCACAAGAGCTCGGCTGAACGAGTGCCAGAGGAGCTGCGAGCATGACAACATATTTCCTGTCAGGAAAGTGACTCAGTGAGACGAGTATCAGAGCTCCTCTTACTCTAGAAGTTCCCCTCTCCCCTTGCATTGCTGAGGCATGAGTCAGAATTGGAGAGCTGAATCTCAGTCTCCTCTGGATCTAACCAAGGACAGCAGAGTTCAGATTCAAGCTTGGGTCCTTCCTGCAACTCAGTGGCAAGGCAGCTCCATGGGCTGAGCTCTGAGTTCACCCCTCACAGAAGGGCACAGAAGGAGACTGACCAAGGGGGCAGCTCGAGTTTGCAAAGCACTTTTTGGTCAAGGTTATGTTGCTATTTGCTAATTCACCTGTTCACACCACACTGGTCATCTCTACACAGAGTACAACAACCCCCCCCCCCAGAAATAACATTGTGTTCATGCATTTTACTAAAGTATTTTACACACAACCATTTAATCCAGAAATACTGTAAAGGCTCAAAACTCGCTGCAGAAAGTTTTCTTCTCTGCACAGTAAGTGGGCAGGTCCATCACATGCCATGTCCTTACCCGAGCCTCTGCAGATGGTGACCATGGACAGCCAGAGCGAAACCAGCAGGACACTGACCATCTTCATCCTGGGAGACAAAGCATACAGACCTGGTTATTTGACACTGTTTTATCACTGCAGGCCGTTTTTTAACTCTGAGTATATGTGTTCATCCCTCTACCCACCCAGTGATCCTTTAATTCTGGCACATCCCCACTTTATTTCATTAAGATTCCTTAAGAACAGCACCCACATGGCAGCGTCGCTCCACCTGCAGGCAGCTTGCCAAGCCTGGGAGGTGATGGCTCTGAAGAGCACAGCCCAGCTCACTGCCTTAAGTCACTGGAATAGTCTGTATCGGGGAACACAAGGAGTCAAATTCATGTTTTCAGGCCACAAATCCCAAGCTTTGACTCCCAAAGGAAGGTCCTTGGCCAAGACCCCCTTCTCCTCATCTCTAAGAACAAGTGCAGAGAGTGGTAGCTGCGGCACATCTGCACTGAAGGCGTGTTGGACACTTTGACAGGACAGCCACACCAGAGCAGTCTGAATTGGCAAGGTCTGCTGCCAGTGACCTGCAAAGGGGCCAGTGCCAGAGGCAGCTTCAGCCTGCTCCTGCAGGCAGTGAAGGCAAGACAGGGCCCCACCAGCTCTTCCCAGTCAAACCCTCCTCGGAACTCGCGGGAGTAAATAAGCCCCAGGTTTGTACACTTTTCAGAAAGGATCTAAACAAAGGCTTATACTTTCTAAGCAGCACTGATAAGCAAAAAACAATCCCAAACTTTTCCATTCCTGCTACAGAACACAATTTCCTGTAATTTGAGATAAATGTACACTGCCAGAGTTTCACTGGCTGCCCGCTCCAGTATCTGGCATTCGGCTCTCAGAGCTGCTCACTCACTGGAATTAAATTTCCCTGTTTCTAGGTTTTTCAGGATGCAATTTATAAGCTGGTAGTCATGAAAACTGACATCTACTAGATGCTCTCATTAAAGGGGTTAAGGTCATATTTGATATTCCTGGGTGCTGTCAGATCACAAAGGGAGAAGAGATGGTTAAAAGGCTGAACTTCATCAAAGCATCTCAGCTCTGCCAGGCAGATGCAATAATGAGCATGGTGATACTGTCAGGAATGTGCTCATGAGATGACAGAGAAACCTGCTCCATCAGGGTGCATTAAAAGTGTGGGGGGAGAAGCCACAGAGCTCCCTTAAACATGTCCCTCAAAAACCTGTCCAGAATATATGCCGTACACAGAAAGGCTTTGAGCATAAGCAGAGAACACCTAAGATTGCACAGATCGCAGAGATTAACAAGAATGTGACACGTGAACTGCACAACTCAAAACCCAGCAGCGGATATTGAATCCTTCCTTTTCAGCGCTTACATCTGAAAAGCCTTTGTGTGATGCCTTCCCTCTGCTGGGCTCATCTCAAAGACACAAAGGAAATCTGAAGCATGCCTGTTCTTCCCTGCACAGTCCATGGAAAGGGCTGCACACTGCCTCTGAAGACATCAGGCTTTCAAAAATGGTCAAGAAGGGAGGAAGAAAGTGACGATTTTTTTCCCCTGGGGTCTAGCTGAGAGGGCTGATCATCCCCTACCACCTTCCCCAAAACTGAAGTGCCAGCTGCTTATCAAACCCCTCTCTATTGCCACCTACAACCAGCTCACAATGTTACTCAAGACTCCATAGGGAAGAAACAACATTAAGTACTCCCATCCCTTGCAAATGCTGAAGGAAGATAAAACATCTTTATGTCATCAGATTGGACAGGAAGATCCAACAAGCTGCACCTCTGGCAGGAATTTAGAAACTTTTGGTAACTGAGATGCTTGAAGAGAGGAGGTTTAACAGTGGCAGGGAATCATTCCCATAATAAAGATCCCTCGTGGTTCCCTCTCCATTTGTCATTAGCTAAATGCACAGCGTGTCCTAACTCACCCTTATTTTCCAGTGACTCTCTCCTGCATTTCGCACAAATCAGACTGAATTCAGCCCTGAAGCAGGCAGGAACAACTACAGACTTGGATGAGTTTCCCTTGTATTGAGCAAGGCCATTTGCGTGGCCTGAGGCCAAAATAAACTACTACAGTTCACTCGGTGATACATGAACTCTGCAGCGAGCTAATATTTACATCCATTAGCTATGCTCACAGGAACATGCTCCTTTCAACTGTCTCACAGAGCCACCAGGTCTCTGTTCCCATGAGCAAGGTATCCAAGATTTACATGTTCTTCCTACTAGTAGGAAAATCCCTTTTTTCTTGCTCTACCCAGCTGTAAAATCAGAAGCCTTACACACAGAGTGATTTACCTCTGGTTCATTCCAGGCTTTCCAGAGATCTTATCAGTGGAGACAGACGGACACAGAGCCTGTCAGATTACAGCAATTTCTCCATTACAGAAAGGGGACACAGTTGACCACGGTGCTGGCTGCTCCCACTCTACACTAAAGGCAAGGGGCCATGGAAGGGACACGCACAGAGCCAAGGGCTGGTCAAGGGGAGGCATCACAACTTGCTGCATGCCCTGACCATGCCAGCATTTGCCAGCACAGCTCCACTCCTGTGGCACACGATTACTCAGAAAAACCCCACAAACCAAACAGCCCCAAACTGTGACATCCCCTAAATAAAAAGGCTTTCCCAGAGCGGTCCTGTGGTGACACAGGAGAAGAACATTGCGTCCCGTGGCAGAGAGGGGTGGGTTTTGCAATGCTCTTAAGAACCTCACACCACAGGACTACAACCCACCCTGGTCTTGCCAGGAACAGAAGAGTTTTCTCAACCTTTCCCAGCAGCCTGTTTCTGTGTGTCATGACAGGAGAGACCATGTTGCCGTTTTTCCTGTCTGTGATGCAATTCCAGCGGTGTCTGATGAACTTCTTGTGCAATTCTGTAGAATTGCACCAAAACACCAGTTCCTGTGGCTACAGCCAAATGAGGCAGAGGCCAGGGAGTGCAAACCCAGGCTGCACCCAACTGCATCCACTCAGTGCAAATAAAAATAAAAGGAAACACTAAAGGGAGCCAGGAATAAAATCAGTGAGCAGGAGAGCTTACCAGCTCAGAAATCGCACCGCCGCTAGAAAGCAGGCAATCAGAGCAGCCAGAAGGCAGATGGAGAGCTCTGATACATCCTCAGCACTCCAGGAACTTCTCACGAGACCAATATACTCTGAGGTGTTCTTAATGTCTCCATAAATTAACATTTTAATAATAATTCATAGAGCGGTTAGGGAAAATGATCCATCACAGCCCTTACAAGAATTTTTTTAAGGAACTTAACTTGAAATGTTCACTCTGCTTCAAATCAGAAATTCTTCCCTTTTCCTTCCTGAGCACTTTTTTCTTTAAACTTTCACCTTCTGTCTACTGAGGAGCAAAGGAAAGTGGGGTGGGGGGAAGCACAGTGATGGAAGTGTCTCATGCTCTTAACATCAAAGGGGGTGGAAAGGCTTGATTTTTTCATTTGATACTGGTCACAAGTGGCCTTTATGTCAGACAAAACCATTAATATTTTTATATTAAACACCTTTTAATAAAACACCCTTGCCAAAGAGACCTCAGCAAGGCATCATTCCCTCCTGCCTTTAGCAGCATGGACCCTGCAAAGCCCACGCATTTTCCAAACAATTATAAAATCAAAGACAGATGTCAAGTAATTAACGAAGAGAACTGCACTCAAAGTAACTACTGCACACCTATTCTCAAAGACACTGTACAATTCTACAGAACAATGCTGCATTTTCCAAGAAAAATGCCTTTGTCCCTCCTAACCACAGGTCTCTAGGGAGAGCTGATAGGTTTTCTGCTTTTCACTAAGAAGTCACACTACGGCCTGCAGAACAAAAGCACCCTTCAGAACCTTGCCACTAAGTGCTCTGACTGAAAGGGAATATAAAATAAAGCAGTTTCTGAAAGACGAAATAAATAATTTCAGCCAAAGCAGGTTACATACTATTTTCTTCCCGTAATTCTGTCCCAACTCTGCTCCCAATCACAGCCTGCCCACAAACCTTGGGTCCCTGCATCACCACACAGCAGCCCTGGAGAAGGCTGCTCGATGAGTTTGCTGGGTTTTCTTATAGGGAAAAATAGATGCACAGTTCAAGTAAATTCAAAGAATCCAAAAGGCAGACAAAGGGCAGCCTGAAAAAGCAGCTGCAGAGAAGTAGCACAAAAACACTAATGGAAAATGGGAAAAGGCCCCTCAGCCCTCCAGGAAACACTTTTGCTTTTCAGTATGTGCAGGAGTAAGTCAGACAAAAGGAGGAATTACTGTAGCATAAACCATCTTGGTTTAGGTTTTTAACTTAGCCAGGGTTTGCAGTGTCTCTCTGACCCTGTGTCTCCTCCCAAAGCCCCGTGGGCACTGCCTGGCACTGCCCTTTGCTGTGGTGTCCATGGTCCCTGTCTGCCCTGCCCAAAGGGAACTGGTCAGTCCCAGGGACGGCCCTCCAGAGGAACAGAACGTGAAACCTGGGCAGAAAGGCAGGCCATGGGTTTTGGAAGTCCAGCCTTGACTCCCCAGGAGGAATAACCACATTCATTGGAATTTTCATGCCCAGACATCTCCCAGGAACAGAGCAGGGAGGAATCCAGCAGCAGTTTGATGATGAGCACCAAAAGCAGCTCGCAGCACTTTCCCTGCTCTCGTGCATGCTACGCCACACTCATCACTTCAAACATGGGCACAGTGACCAGAGGGCCCCCAGCGCTGTCCTCGGAAAAAATGTGAAATGTTACAAAAACACTCACATCTCTCCTAAGGGCAGGCAACACGATTCATCTTCGGCAGCAGCTCCCAAACAGCCAGGCACATTTCAGCAGGAATCAAGCAGAGCTGGAGCCTGCCCTGCAATCAGGGATGTCACAGGAGCCGTAGCTGTGACCCAATCACTGCATCTACTGGTGGCACATCTAAGGCAAAATCAGTGCTGGAGTCCCACCTGTGCCAGGGTAGCTTCACTCACCAGGCCACGGCATGCCTGACAGCAGAGCAGGCTGAAAGGAATCTGTTCTGAAATGTTTCTATTACAAAAGTAATTTATGTCATCAGAACCAAAGGAAATGCTGAAATTTGAGCAGCTTGAAAGCTTTTCATCAGCTAGAATCACAGCAGATATTACACACCTGCTTTTGTAGACAGGAAAAAAAAATTAAACTGGTGGGAGTCAGATGGAAAGTTGCCCTGGTGAGAGGTGTCTCCTGTCACCAGCATGAAGGATTTTCTGTCTTGCTTGGCCAGACCTGGCCATTGGCACACAGCTTTACATCCAGGGCTACTGAGCACCCTGAAGAGAAAAAATACCAAACGAAAACCAAACACACAAGAAGAAAATCTGGAAATAGTCTTCTTAACCAGTACCTCAGCTTAGAGGTACAAAGTGAATTTATTACTAGCTCACTGCAAGCCAAGGACGTGGCACCAGGCATCCAAGGAGGCTCCATGTGCCCGTCACCCACCACAGCCCCTCCCTGCCTTCCTGCCTGCACGTCCAGGCCAGGGCTGCAGCCTGATGGCTTTTTAATAATGACATTTTATAAAATCTCTGACGTGGGGATGAACAAGTTTAGCAGTGTGATGCTCCAGAGTCACCATGGGAGGTAATCCCAAGCTGTTTCTCCTTCAATGGAGCAGCACAAATTGCAGAAGCAAGGCTGCCCTTCCAAGAGCACCAAGAGCTCCTGAGGGAGGGCAGAGCTGGCAGCAGCCTCCCCTCAAGCTCAGAGGAAAAAGTGTGGAGACTTTCATTCACAGTGAGTCATTCCTGGGAGCTTCCTTGGTAGTGCAAGATTTGCCTGTGCCAGTGCCAATGTTTGGGACATGGAGGCGAGATTTCCAGGCAGGGAATCTGTGATTTGCTACTGGCATTTAGATACCATCTCCTGGCACCCTTTTGGCTCTGCAGATTTAACACTAACAAAGAGAATTTAGAGGAAGAAGCTTTTTTTTCTCCCTCTCAAAAGAAAAAAAGTGCAATCTAGGCACGTGAAAGAAGTGTAGGGGGGACTTGAAAATGTACCTGAAGAAATTTGGAATCCCCTGCTTCCCTCTGCAGTTCTCCTGGGGTCCTCTCAAGACCTGGAAAAGCAGAAATGCTACAGAACTTGCACACTGTTCTGCTGGAGTCCAGGGTGCCACTGATTATACTCTGCAACCAATTTAGCAGGCAGAGCACACTGCATTTCACACACTGAAAATAAACGAGCTCTCTGTCACCTCTACAAAATATGCACACCTGGACAAGTCAAATAAGCAGCTGAGACTATTGCCTAGAGATGTGTGGAGTGGGCTGGAGAAGGGCAAGTAGAGCCACAGCTATAAAATCAAACAGCACAGATTACAAATGGATCCACGCTGGCCACCAAGCAGTTCAAACACTAAGCTACAAGAGCACTTCTGTGCTCAAGCAAAAGGTACCCAGCTAAGATAGTCTATTTTTTATGTGTGAATAGCCAGGGAATGAAAAGTTTCCAACTGTGCTTCAAAGAGAGCTGAGATCTTCCATGAAGCCAGACACAATGCTTCTATTTTGGACAGCTATGTTACAGGGAAGGCAGAGTTCTGAGAAACATGCACATATTGTGCTACCACAAAATAAACTGAGAAACTAACCTTTGCACAGAAAAAAGAAATCTGCAATCAGCAAGCCTCAAAGACCTGAGAAGACTTAAGGAATCCAAAGTGACATCCTCCCCTCGTTGGAAAAGTTCCAATTAACTGTCATGGAGCACTTGGAGACATCTGACAATGAGCATTTAATTTATACATTCTGCCTCCTGACCTTTTTAATGGTTTTACAATGTAAGCAGCTCCACTAACCCTCCCTAGGAGGCTGTTCCACTGCCCCAGTGGACATAACAGCACATCCACACTGTGCAAGAGATTGCACAGCAGCAGCCCCAAGCTAGCTCAGCTCGAGTCTCTAAATCCAGAGAATACAATGCAGATTTGAGCAGGTTTTCAGATGGGCTTAATGCCTTTCCCAGGACAGGCCTAGGACTCTCAAACCCCAGAGCAGCTTTCCCAGGAGGTGTCTCCTTGCAAGCCCAGCCTGGTCCAACCAATGCCCTGCAGCCCCACTCCACATCTCCCCTGTGCACCCAGCCCTGCTCAGCACCACCTGCAACAAGCTCTCAGCATCAAAAAACACTCCAGGAGTTCCTTTTTTAAGTTCAAGCCCTTGTTGGCAGCTACATACCTGCTCCTTCACTTCATCTCCTCCCTGCACAGCACTAAGTGCTTGAGGGACAGATTCCAGCAGGGTTGCTCCATATTCAGAATACATCCTTCCCTTCTTGTTCCTCCAGAGAGGGATAAAACAGGAAAAAATCCTCCAAGCATCACCACACTCCAGAGCTCATCATCACTGTCTTTCACTTCCCTTCCCAAGAATCTGCTTTCCTATGGTGCCACAAATTCCTCAGGCAGCTGCAATGTCTCCAGCACCACTACCAGGTTTACCCATGCTGCTGCCAGTGGGGAAGCACCAGCTCTTCCTGAGGCATAAGGGAATGATTTCCTCAAGTGACTCTGGGTATCCTGGGATGAGCAACATATTCATGGTAAAAGCAAGTCAGATGAGTTTTTCTTTTTCAAGTTCGGGCCACACAGCATTTCCACACCTGGTACTTATATTAATCATGTTAATTTAATCCCATTCAAACTTATAAGTAAAAGCAAACAAGAATAAGACATCAAGATGCTTCAATCCCTGTCCTGCAGCTCAGACAGGCTGCTCCAAGTGTGCTTTGCACATCAATCAACTTAAAGCAATATAAAAATAGAAAGCTCAGGAGCTACCAGCCTCCCCCAAGACAGCACCTCACTTAGAAGCAGTTCCATGGAGCTCCTTCCAGCCCTCCACATTACCAACCCACCCATTTGGTCGTCCTGGTGACTATCAGAGCAGCTTTCTTTAGCATATCTGTCCCTTTCTGGTCAGCACAGTATAGTTGCATTCTGTAAAGGGGACTAGAAAAAGCTGTGTACACACAGACAAAAGGAGGAAAACAAGAGTGAGACAACCCTTCCACCCTGTGATGTGTATCTCTTTTGCTCCCCATGTCTCTAACATTTCCCTCTGCAAATATTCAGTTGTACCATCACAGGGAACCGGCTCAGGCTCTGCCTGCACTGGCCCCATCAGTGCAGCTTGAAATTCAACCTTCAAAGAACAGCACCCTGAAGTTTGGAGTCCAGGAGCCTCCTTTGAGAAAGTCTGCTCTGTGACCCACAGCACCTACACAGTGGGAAGGCTGAGATGGAGCTGCAGGCAGCAGTATGCTGTGACTGTCATCAATATTAATTATTTGGGGAGAATATGATTGATCTCACAAGGGCAATGAATTCATTCCTCCAGCTGAATGACAAACAAAAGGCAATACATGCACTGCTGACATTTCCAAAGGCTACGAGGTGCACAGACTCAAGGAAATACTGCTATGCACTAAAGCCCTGCTGCAAAGGGCCAAAAATCTGAAAATCTTCTGAAATTTTCATTTCTGAGCACCTTCAGTACCAGGAAGTAGATGCCTTTATATTCTCCAATCTGTGCTGACCCCATCCCCAGGCTGTCTCACATTTTTGCATTGAGAGGAAGTAATCACTGTGTTTGGGAAGTTGGTGCCATGGTTTGACACTGGCCCAATGCCAGGCACCCACAAAAGCCACTCGCTCACCCTCCCGTGCCACAGCTGGGCAGAGGAGAGAAAAAATTAATGAAGGCTTCATGAGTTTAGATAAGGACCAGGAAAAAACACTCAAAGGGCAAAACAGGCTCAGCTTAGAGGTACAAAGTGAATTTATTACTAGCAGAGTCAAACGAAGATAAGAAGTAAAAGTAAGCCCATAAAACACCATTTTTCCCCCCAGCCTCTCCTTCCTTCCCACCAACAGAACAGCGAGACAGGGCATGGAGGTTTTTGGGTCAGTTTATCACTGAGATTTTCCTCTGCTGCTCAGGGAAAGGAGTCCTTCCCCTGTGAAGCCGTGGGGTCCCTCCCATGGGAAACAGTTCCCTATGAACTTCTCCAGTGTGGTTCCAATCTCACTAACAGCAGTCCTCCCAAAACTGCTGCAACATGAGTCCCTCCCATGGGCACACGGTCCTCCCAAAACTGCTGTGGTGTGGGTCACTCTTCCATGGGGTGCAGTCCTCCAAGAACAGGCTGCTCCAGCCTGGAAGGAAGGGCCTCTCTCTCCACTGGGTCTCCCACTGGATCACAGCCTCCTCCAGGCATCCACCAACTCAGCATGGGCACCTTCCCCACGGGCTCTGGGTGGATCTCTGCATCCCCCCTGGATCCCCATGGGCTGTGGGTGGATCTCTGCATCCCCAGGGATCCCCATGGGCTGTGGGTGGATCTCTGCATCCCCAGGGATCCCCATGGGCTGTGGGTGGATCTCTGCATCCCCAGGGATCCCCATGGGCTGCAGGGCACAACTTCCTCACCATGGTCTCACCTGCAGCCTGCAGAGGAATCTCAGCTCTGGTGCCTGGAACAGCTCCTCCTTCTCCACTGGCCTTGGTGTCCCCAGGCTTTTCCCTCACACTTCCTCACCTCCTCCTCTTCTCTGACTGGAAGAAAAACTGTGCCACTTTGTCTTGAGCCTCCTCCCAAATACATTATCACAGAGGCACCACCAACCTCTCCAACTGGCCCAGCCTTGGCCAGCAGCATGTCCATCTTCAGAGCCATCAGGGACCAGCTCTGCTGGACATAGTGGAAGCCTCCAGCAGCCTCCTTCCCACAGAAGCCTCCTCTGTGCTCCCTCCATCACCACCAAAAACCAGGCTGTGCAAAACCAACACAGCTGGGTTGAGTTTCCCTCCTGCTCTTTGACACTTTATGTCAACAATTAGTCATTGCACCTGTCAGATAAGGGGGCAAAAAAAAAAAAAATTATAAGGAGGAAACATGGCTATTCAACAGGGCTGAAATGCAAGGTACAAATCCCCTGTGCAGTGGGAGAAAAAGAAGGCACAACGAGCCTGGAGAAAAGTGTTTCTATCTCTCTGTGTCCTGGGGTCAGGGAGTCTGTGTGTGTGAAACCTCCCAAGGAGACAGAGTTAAACAGCCTCCCAAAATTCCACATAGCAACATGAGAGAGGACAAGGAAGGAGGAGAAACTGAGACTGTGGCTATTTTTTCAATGGATATGGGAGAAACCCCATCCCAGTCCACAAGGATGTTATTCCAGTGGAGTCTAAGTTCTGTCCTTCAGTCACCCCAACACATCTGCTCAAATGCAACCACAGTTTGCTAGAGCAACACATTTTGGGATCCAGCAGCACATCTGTGTTCATTCAGAAAGGCTGGGTGCCCTCAAGACCTCCACAGCCTGCCAGCTGGGCAGCATCCTCCTCCTCCCACCACCCAGATCCCTTCTTAAAAATAAGGGCTGGGAGGCATCTGTGCTTGGAGGGGCTATTTCTCAAAAGAACAAATCCAATTATTTGTATTAGTCAATTTGCATGGCTCTTATCGCCAAATTAAGTAATTTTTTTACAAATCTCAGAGCTTTGACTCAACAGATTGCTAATAAATTCATGTAGATGGGGCCCTGGATGTTACTATGGTGGGAGGGAGGTGAGGTTTTACTTTTTGCAACAGGACAAACCTGTGAAAAAAATAACTAGGAATTTGGACTCCTTACACTGCCATTTACTAGGCTCCTGTCATTCTCTAAGGCTGAAGATTTTAAAACAGTCTCTAGTTTAGGGTAGAAATGTGAGTTTCTGGCTAATATACATGAAATCTGTATGCAGGCATCAATCACCAAACGCAGTGCATGAAAAATTGTAGTGCCTCCCTGATAATCAGGCATTAGAGAACTTATAAATGGCTGTCCCCTGAACTGAGTGCATTAGTAGAGGCTTCTGAAATCTGTGCCTCTGTTTCCCCAGCGACATTTAGAACAGCCTCTCCCCATCTCACACCACAGCAGTGCATCTTAATATCTCTAAAGTGCTTAGAGATGCTGAGATGAAAGATAACATATGAGTGCAAAGTATGGATTAATTCCCTGAGCTCAACAGTCAGTGGAGCTGATGGGACTAAAAGTAACACATACCCACCACAAAAAACAGGAGTTCTGAGCCTGTCTTAAATAGTAACTACTTAAGGAACAGTTCCCTTGGAACAAGTCATTTTGGGGCTGGTTAGTTGGGCACATGGAGCCCCAGCAGGCAGGAAACAGAGAAATGCAATACAC
Source organism: Acridotheres tristis (assembly GCA_037013685.1). Lineage (NCBI taxonomy): Eukaryota > Metazoa > Chordata > Aves > Passeriformes > Sturnidae > Acridotheres > Acridotheres tristis. Next base: position 14,605,866 of record CM072896.1, read on the forward strand.
TACTACGAAAAATAGATGCTATTCCAGAAGGTCTTCAACCTGTTCCTATAGAATTTGGTGGTGGGATTTGAACTCATTTCAGTTAGAGCTGTTCACATTTTAGCAACCACCACATAAAGAACATGACCAAACATAATTTGAAAACCTATTTCCATTTCTGTTTGTTTTTATAAATTATTAAAAATCCAGTTTAAACAGTGCAAAGAAAACTTTAAATTGAGCAAGATAAGTTTTGGCATGCTTCCAAGTAGAAGGCAAACCCCAAAACGTTACTGCAAATCCAACAGATGGGAGTTATTTTTCACTCTTTAAAATTTCATTTCTTTGCACTCAGATTAACCGTAATTAGCTCTTTATTTACATCTAAAACAAAAAGTAAAATGATAAAGAAAGGCAGCTATAACCACAACTCACAGGCAGAAAAAGGCCAAAAAAAAAAAACCAACAAAAATTCCCTCTGAGAAGAAAACATTTCTTTCTTGCCAAGCAGCATAATTGTTACAAACATACAGCTAAACAACTCCACAACATCCTGTCAGCACTAAGGATAAACATTTAAGTCACAGTTTTGTAAGCTTTTACACACAAATTGATCAAATACCTAAGAATCTTCCTCAGAACATTGGGAAAATCTCCCATTCCTCTAAATAAACAGCATCAGGCCTAAGAGAGGCAAGATACTCCACAACAATTTCAGTAACGAGAGGGATTAAACAAAACTGTGAGGAAAACAAACAAATAAACAAACAAAAAGCAAACCCAGCAGCCGTCCCAGATAAAGAGAGAGGTATTAAAACTTATTCTTTTTTCTTTACTCTTATTTAAAGCCCTCTTCTAATTCTGATAACACCCTGACTTAGTAAAGACAGAGAGGCTTTCTGAAGTGTTTGTGTAAGTGAATGATTCAGGGGTATGCTGGTGTTTCAGCAAAGCTGTCCAGGGAGCTGCATGGGGAGCCCAACTCCATCCTCTGACCATGGCACTGCCAGGCTGCACCGGGGAGCACCCAGAGAGCCCTGACCCACGGCCACAGCCAGCACTGCAAGGGTTAAACAGCACAGCCCGCCCAGCCCTGCCCAAACGAGCTGTTAGCAATGAAAAAGAAAGAGTGAGTGGGCTCCAAGGCAGCACCAAACGCTTCTGAGCCAATGGAAACTCTGCCCAGGCAGCTCAGGCTCTCAGTGCCCGTGATGGGCACGGGATGGGAGCGCTGGACCAGCCGGGGATCCAGCCAGGCATGGATGGCACCGGGTCCTTCTGCGGGCACCCAGAGAGAGCTGGGAGCTCCTGACGGCCCTACTCTCAGTGGGATTTACAAGCTAAGGGCTCTCTGGCACCTTCATCGTGTCCCCAGGAGAAGGAGCCACCTACCACCTTCCCTGACTGAGCCCAAGATTCATGGAAATCTCTCATTCCCTCATGCAAATAGAGCGTTTAAATTAACATTCTCTTTCTGTTAACACATGCAAATGTAAAAGGACTCCGTAAGAATCAATGTAACTTTTTCCTCTAAATATCAAGTCAACAAGACAGTGTAGAGGGAAGGAGAGAAGAGGAGGGAGAGAAGAGGGAAGGAGATCCAAACGCCAGGGACCTTGAATCCACTCACTGCAAAAGTTAAGGACTGAAATAATTCTCATTTACTCATATGAGAAAGTGAAGCTCTCACTCTCTCCTTCTCTTTCCCTAAGGCTCTCAGATACTTCTATCTTTAGCCAATTATCCTGGCTGTAATTTTCTTTAAATTGTAATTGGATAATCATCCAGACTCAGGGGAAACCAGTGTCAGAGGAATTCCTGGGGATATATTCCCATTTGATGAAACTAAGAGTTGTTAAATTAACAAAGGACTGACTAAAGACATGATTCTTCACTTGTAGTGAAAATACCTCTTTACAAGCAACTATTTTTAGAGAACCCTATAACAAAATACATACACTAGTACACTCATTTTCCTGTATTTTATTTTCTGTAAAATCAGACTCTGAATTTATGAATATCATGTTCTGTGCATGTGTCTTATTGGGACCTCTGAGGCTGAACACAGGAAACACACTGGCCAAGATCGAAATTCCCTAAAGCCTAGGCACCATTTGAAATAATTTCCCCAAATCAGTTCCCTCCTGCACTGTCTCTGAGCTCGTCTCAGAGCTCAGTCGCATACAAAAGCCCCACATGGACCAGTGCTGGAATGTCAGATTAGCCCTCTGCCTGGCAAAAGCACTGGTGTGGGGGGGAGAAATCCTAAAACACCTCCCAAAAGCAGAAGCTGCTTTGTTCCAGTTTAGCAGTGAATCTCAGCCGCACGTTTTGCTGATGGTGGAGCAGAACAAAGCAGCTCCAAACCGTGGATGGCAGAGCCCCACCTGCACACAGCCTCACTCAGGGTGTGGAGAAGGGTCAGCTCAAGCATGGCACACCTGACAGGCAGCTCTGCCTCCTCCTGCCTTCGCACCTGTCCCACCCTGCCCAGCCAGAGATGCTCCAGCTCCCACCCGCCAGGTACAGAGCTGCCACCGGCCGGGCTGCATCAGCCTGGCTGCACAGAGGAGACGGGCTCTGCTCATGGGGGCACTGAAATCCATGAGCTGTGTCAGGAGAAAGGGAGGGGAGGAGGGAGGAGAGCAGAGCTCCACTGTAGAATGTGTTTTAGTTCCCAGATAACGCGGCGCTGTTCACAGATTTCAGCTTATATAGGCTTTTCCCTATTTCTATTTTTGTTCCCAAAGCACTCCCCGTTACTGTATGATAAAAAAAAAAAAAAAAAAAAAAAAAAGGCATGAATGCATTCAAATGCTGATATAATCTTCCTAACTGTCCACCTGGCTAATGCAACCTGTGCTCTGAGAGCCAGACTGAGGCACCTCCTCTCCCATACCATCAGTCACAAGGGCTTTGTGGCAAGTTTTTGCAAGTCAGAGTCTTGCTGAAATGGGAGGACACTTGACAAGAGAGGGGACTCAAGACAGATGGGGAAAGAAATATGAATCATGTGCCTGCCAAAATAACCAACAGAGAAATCCAAACAGAGGTAAGAAGAAGGAATAAAAACCTCCAAATTTGGCCTCTTATTCTGAAAGAGTATAATTCTTCCTCCCTAGAGCTGGCATCTGGTTCATGCAGGTCTTGAAGGAATAAGGCTAGGACAAAATCTCTCTGCCTCATTCTTCCTAAGTGCTTATTTTAGAGCTTACAATTACAGCTCTGAGGCCAGTAGGGAGGCATTTCCCACACCTCCAAGCATCCAGGTTGCTACACCACTCCTCCTACCCTCCTAAGTCTCTCTTATATGTGTGTGCTTTGGGGTGCCAGGTGTTTTTGGGTAGCACTACCTGACCCTGGGGATGAGAACAGGGCAGTACTCATCCCCACTGCACGTGCTCCTGCTCAAATGCAGAATACCTGCACAGACCAACAGGGTCTGGAAGGGGAGAAGTGTTCATACACGAGCTTTCCTTCCACACCCTGCAGGGATCAGAGGAGCCTCTGGACTCTGGGGAGGCATGGACAGACATCAGCAAGCATCATATAAAATGCAGACACTTTGAACTCAAGCTAGAAGCAGAGACATGCAAAGCAGTCCCTGGGCTGTGTGGATGCAGCCCTGCCCTCTGCACTGCACAGAGGCATGGAGTCAGAAACACAACCTCTCACCCCACAGCCCCCTCCTGCAGCTCCCAGCTTCCCAGCTTAACATTTCCCAGTCCCTGCAGTGCCTTGAAGGCTTCCACCACCTCCAAGTCCTCGCAGGCTTACTCTCCGTGTCCTTCATTATCCTACATCCTTAGCTGCTCCTCCAGACAAGGTGTTCCCAGCAACAACACCATGCCTACTTCCAGGGAAGAAGAATATCTGGGTTTTAGAGTTTAATCCTCTCTGCTTGCCTTCTCCTGCTCACCACAAGCAGGCAATGGAGACAGAAAGCAGGACCCTTTCCAGCAACAAGCCTGCCCACTCGAGAGCCTGTGGGCTGGAGTGATGCTCTCCATGAAAAAAAGGGATGCCTTTCCTGCATGGAATACAAGACAGCAAGTAAATCTTCTAGAGCTGCCAAAAGCAACCCATTATAAATGACCCTCTAAGTTATGAGATATGGACTCTCCACAGTACAGTTAATAAATAACGCCTCACAATCCTTCTAGGTATAGAAGCGTATGTAGGGTGACAGTTCTGCTTGCCCAAGAGGGGCAACATTAAAAATGGAGTGTCAGGAAAATAATACTTTTTAATTACAAAGGAGATAGATGTTTTTAAAATATAAGGAGCTTTCTGCAATCTCACAAACCCAGAAGTGAAAAGCCTTTCCTAGGACAAAAAACTGAATACAGGGAACAAAATCCATCATTTTATAAGAAAAGAAAGATCTGTAAGCCAACCAGAATTTTATCCAAGCATTATAACCAGCTATTCACAAAGAAGAGGTCAGGATGAAAAGAGAGAGTGTGCATGTGAGAGGGCATTTATAATCCAGTTTACTGTTACATCCTAAGGCCCCAAGATCAGGATTCGGTTGTGCCAAGCACTGTACAGGCACACTCCAAGAAATCAGCCCAGAGTGAGGAACAAGCACTGCCACTGTAACAGGGGAAAGCGACATTGGCACAGAAAAGGGACACCTGAAGCAGTGATGCCTCGATGGTTTCCTTTTCCCCCTTCTTTTCCAGGAAACAATTCCTACCATCCAGTTTCCCTCCAGATACCCTCCCAAACTGCTTCACATAAGGGGGCAGCTGCCCCCAATAAACACAGCAAAGGCCATATCGCTGCCAGCATCTAATCACTTCCAGTCTGTTTTCTTGGACATGTCTCTTCCTCTTTATTTCCCTGCTACGGCTACCCCTTCCTCTCCTCACGTCCACTTCAGAGACCCGTTTGACAGCAGAGCGCAGGTATCAGAGGCTCAAGAATTTGCCATCCGGATGAAAATTAAAGTTGCATTTCTCAGTGCGTGCAGCGCTCCAGCCAGGAATACCCAGATCCCACGGGAGCGAATTAAAGCAAATCCCTGCGCATCTCGGGGACCGGGGGCACGGCAGCGCGGCTGCAGGAGCGGCGGGGACAAACCCGCGGTCCCGCAGCTCGGCTCGGTCCCCGCACACCGAGGCATGGCCGAGGCTCCGCCGGGGTGTGCGGGGGTCCGGCACCGGCACCGGTACCGGCACCGGTACCGCCGCGCCCGCCCCCGCCCCGCTCCGCTCGCCCATCCCCGGCCCCGCACGCTCGCTCTCACCGTGCCCACCCGTCCTCCCTGCCCGTGGCCGCCGGGCGCTGCTCCTCGGGCTCTCCCGAGCCGTTCCTCTTCTTTCTTTCCTCTCTCCCCCCGTGCCAGCCGAGGAGCGGGGGCCGCTGCCAGCTGCGCGCCGCCGCCGCCGCCCGGCTCCCCCCGCGCCGGGCTGGAATCCGCCTCCTCCGACACAAACTTTGCCTTCGCGTGCGGGGAAGTTCACGGCCGGGGCGGGGCGAGGCGGGACAGGCTCCCTGTCCCTTGTCGCTGCCCACGCCTACAGGAACACGGGCGTCCCCCGCGCACCCCCACGCAGCGCGGCTCACCTGAGGACGCGGGGAGCGCACCGCTGTGCCCGGCGCGCCGCGCACTCCTCTTCTTCCTCCTCTTCTTCCTCCTCTTCTTCCTCCTCTTCTGCCTCTTCTTCTGCCTCTTCTTCTGCCTCCTCTTCTGCCTCGTCGCCGTCGTTCCCGATCCGCGCCGCCGGGCTCCGCTCCGCCCCGCCCTCCCCTTTCCCCGCGGCCGCGCTCGGTGCGCGCTCGGGGCGGTCCCGCCGCGGTCACTGCGGGGCCGGGGCTCGCACGGCTCCGTCTGTCCGTTCGCACTGCCGGGCCGGGCCGGGCCGGGGAGGCGGGGTGCGAGGCGGGGTGCGCGGGGCCACGGCTCCCTCTCCTGGCCGGAGCCGTCCTGCCGCCCGCAGCTCCCGGGGCCGAGAGCGACCGGAGCCCTCGGGGACGTTCTGGACACTTTTTGGGTGGAGCGGGCTGGCGGACACAGCCCGTCTGCTGCCGCAGCCCCTGAGCGCTCTGCGGGCCACCTGCCCCCTGGGAAAGGAAAGTTTGCCATTCTCCTCTCTGGCATGCTGATATCCTTTCCCAGTGATTTCCTGCCAGGACGTTCTGATGCCACCTCGTCCCAGAGAAGTGGCACCGTTTTTGCTCTATCGCTGGCACAGATGCAGAGGCTGAAATGTTGATGGATGAGGAGTGGGCACCTGAAACAGACTGCAAGGGCAGTGTCAGGGACTCCGAGGAGTGGAATAAAAATCTGCAGAGATTTGGGCCAGCACCTGCTCCTGGAGAACATGGCCAGCGATTTTAAGTGCAGCCCTTAGTGTAGGAGTGCCCTTGCCCAGGAAAGCTCATTGTCCTCTCAGGTTGGCCTGGAGTCTCTTGCATGCTGGCAGTGAGTAACCTGCCCTTATTGGTACTTTTATCACCTCTTGGCAGGCTGACAGCAGAGTGGAATGGCTGGACACAAAGCCTGTAGTGCTAAGGAAACTCCCGTCTGCTCAAAGTGCTGCAGCACTTCTTAGCACTGTTGGCTACGACACCTGGACGGAGTTCAACACCTCAGTTGTTATCTTCAGAAGGTGATTCCAGGATATCTAGGAGACCAGATTTCACCCCGTCCATCTGCAACAAACCTGTTCTGGGGAGCAGGGTCTGGCCAAGGCATCATAGCCTTTGATAGCCCCATCTCCCCGTGCCTCTGCAAGGCTGCATGAGGCACTGCTGCACACATGGCTGCAGTGAAAGGGGGTCCCTGCCCTCAGCAGCCCCACCAGCCCTCCAAGGTGGGCACACCTAAAGCTCCCCCCAATCCTGAGGAAGAGGAGCTGCAGCCTGGCTGTGCCGCTGGCTGGGAAGGAGCTGTGGTGGGAAGCCAGTGCTGTTCCTGCAGCTCCAGCAGGAAAACTCTTCCTCCTGTACTTCTCTCTCCTTCCCTTTCCTTCCCAGGGTTCTGGCACAGCAAAATTAGGCAGAAAGTTTCTTATCTCAGCAGCTTTTGTGTCCTGGTGGTGAATGCCCTTGAAAATCTGCCTACTTGGCTTATGCTTAGAATCAGCTCTACTCAAGCCATCTCTAACCCAATTCCATCCAAATATTAAAGCAACTTGTTAAGGCAGAGCTCTGTGAAGGCTAATTTACCCCACTCTAAGGGCAGATCGGTGCATATTTTGCTCCATGCGACCTGCACTGCTCCAGAACCCAATCTTGTCTGGAGTTACTTTAGGTGTCTGTGTAACTTGGCTGCAATACTGAATATAGACAAAACTGGAATAGCAAGGCACATTTTATGAGCTGTATTTTCCAACATACTTACTGAGAAATATGTGCTTAAATCATCTGTTGAAATATGACAATCCACTTTTCCCATAGAAGATGAAATAACAAAAAGGTTGCATATTTTAGTCATGATACTTAATGCAGCTGTGGGAGTAACTCAGCTGTCTGGTGATTGTTACAAGAATATAATAATAATAACAATAATAATAATAATTCCTTATTCTATGTAATGTCTGCCATCCATAGATAGAGATTTGGGATAGGACATGCCATTATTTTTGTTTGGGAGGATCCAGGCACTGTTGCAATACTGGTAATGCAGGTCAACAGTCAGCAGCACACACACCCTGGGAAATTCATACTGTTCTGAAATCCAAGCCTGCCGGTGCAAATTAGGGTCTTTAGGCCAGGGTCATTAATTTTCTCTGATCTTGATGAAAAGCCAGAATTCAACTTTAGACTTCACTAAAAGACTCATAAAATAAATCTCAAGACCAGATTTCTAGAGACTGGTTAAAAGCTACAGCTGATAGCAAAACCCCAAACCACACCTACGTATTGTGTTTTCACAGGAAAGGTTTCAAACCCTTTTGTTTATGGACTAAAAGAATCAAAATTTTCCTACTGTAAAATAAGGGTAATATTTCTCACTTAGGCTCAGTGTTGTCATAAGGATATTTTTGTATTGCTATTTTTTTCTCCCATCCTCTTTCCACACTTGTACATACTATTTCTGTGCAGGTTAAAATGCAACACAGTTACACCCTAGAGTGAATTATACTACGTTTTGAAGAGCAATTCAGTAAATAGAAAACATTTTTAAGCTCAAAAGTCAACATTGTGCCACAATTTTTGGACAGGGAGCAAAGAGTAGCATTACTAAGTGAAACCACGGGGGGGACTTAAATAGCAGAGGAATGTGTTGGTGTTGAGCCAGGACACTGGAGCTTCTGGCATTGCAACTGCTGTGAAAATATTCCACAGACCTCCAGTAACAAGTGGCCAAAGGCTTTGTTTTTCTGCTCTTCTAGTCCCGTTAGGTAATTTAAAGTTACAAGCACAGGAGGATCCTGGATCACAGAGCCCAGTTCTCTGCTGTGCCAGGAATAATGTTGGTTATGGTCCTTTTCATGAAAGGACCATGCTCCAACTTTAAACAATTTTGTGTTTTTGCCTGTTACCCCTGCGAGATCCTCCCAGGCTGTCCATGTCCCTGCTGGTCAGGGACCTTTCCCCACATGTTCTGGCACCAGCAATGGCTCTCATGTCAGTAGCTGTTTTGCTCAGTTCTCCTTACTCAGGTGTTTTTATGGAGATGGTTCTTGTCTCCTTTTCTCGCTGAGCTACACAGGACTGGCTTTTCAATCTTCTTTCCTAAATGACTCTCAGTTCACCTCAGACCTCTTCCTTCCATCTGCTATGGTTTCAATTAATCTCAAAGTTCATATGGATTACCAAAAGTAGTTAGAGTATTAAATGGGAGGAGGTCTCACTGATGCTTTATGCACTGACATTAAAGTCCCCATTTCTCACTGAAATATCTCACCTGATAATCCCAAGATTGCATTTATCTTTCCGCAAATAAGCTGTAGTGGTGACCTCATATTTCTCCTCCATTTTTGCTTGCAATACTAAGTTCCCACCCTCGATCAGGAACTTGTTACTATTCCCTTGTCAGTTCCCAATTCCCTTGTTTTTGTCCCAACTCTCAGCATGCACAGAGTTTTCTGATTTGTTTGTTCTCAGCCAGCATTTCTGATACTGGGAGATCCAAGGTAGTTTCATAACCTCTAAAAGACATGTTCTTGCTTGTTACTCATACCCACCTAACCCATTTTTCCTACTTCCTAGTTCAGGAAATAAGCCCTAGACTACATATAATTATAGTCTGTGTAGTTATAAATGTGCCTTCTGTGTTCAACACCTACCTTTTAACTGGCATTGAGAGGAGCACGCCTGATAACCTAAGATACAGGACACAAGGAGAACGGGAGAATGACAGATATTTCTGACATAGCAGCACATGGACCTCCCATCTGTTTCTGTCAAGGCAGCTGATGTTACCCACACATGGAGCTGAACATTTTCTGCTGAGACCATTTTGCAGTGAGGAACCTGTGCCTGGCTGAGCAGGCAGGCATGGCTTTCAGACAGGTATGAACTACTTGGTCACCAAAATGCACGAGTAGTCACAGTTATGTGTCATGTGAGCCTGACTGACAGAGATTGTGATCCTCTGCTGTATTGACTATGTCCCAGCCAGATCTTGGATCTCACTGCCCGGTGAGGCATTTTGTGTGAACCTCTGTAAGAGCCCTGAGAATGAGGGGAGATTGAAAGCACAGCTTCGTTATGAGATTGTCTCTGTTTATTCCTGAGGATGTAGCAAATAGCTTTTGTCCACATTAATGTGCTAAATATCGTTAGTGTCTCTTCCCCTGTGTTACCATGGTGGTAGGACTGATAATGCAAATGGCTCTTAAATGGAAACTTGACCTTACATGACTTGCATCCAAGTCCATTTAAATCTCTGTCACACACGTTTTGATGCAGCCTAAGGCCGGAGATGTTTCCAGTCCCATGAGTCTGTGTTTCATACAAACTAAAGCTATTTCAAAGCAGTGATGGAGAGGAATATCTTCTCATCCTGCTGAAGGCTTTGTCTTTTGCCAGGTATCTGACCCACAAGTACATGCACATTGGACACCATTTGTGTTTAGGATGCCTGAACATCCTTTTGCACCGTGTATTCAAGCACACCAAATTTGTAAAAATTGCCTGACTGTGGAGGTTGTAGGAACACTTAAACTGGGTTGGCATTTCTGTTGGGCAAGACCAGCATCTGTCTCAGTCAGTCTTTGAAGAAAGCCTCTAGCCTGGCCATTAATTAGGCTGCAGTTTACCTTGCTTGCTCAGTGATGCCAGGGAGAAGTGGCAGGCTGTCAGCAGATTAATAAAGCTAGATAGGCTGAATACAGCCTTGGCATCGAGGCAATTCCCTACTGATGGGTATTTCTACAGGGAGTGGTCTCTGGAGATGATTTCAAACTCCTGGCTTCTCTGGCTGATGGTTTGCTGACACCATTGCAGAAGGGAAAAGGCACTGAATTAACACACTGTCTTTCCTGGGTAAATGGAGCCAATTAAAAGATCTTATAAAAGCAAGAAAAGGCTTAATAGAGTGTATTTTTATCCTATCTATTTGTAAGAGTTCCTCCTGTCTTGACATAGGTTTATACAGGTGTTTTGATGCTTTAATAATTTTTCAAGAGTCTTTTTTTTTTTTCTGAACAAAACCCAACTTCTCTGTGTAAGTGTCTGATAATAAACTGCAATGGTTATGGAAGAAAAGAGCATCAAGTGTGGTAAATGAAAAAAATTCCATTAGCATATTCCAAAATATTATTATTATAGTCAATAACAGTTTATATTCCCCTAAAAATTCAAGATCATTCTGCAGAATGACTTTTAAAATATTTATTTCACTTCAGCAGTGATGAAGCAACATTAACCTTTAGACTCTGAGTTTATCTGTGCATATGTTAAGGATTTCTTAAGGAAAACAATTCTTTTGTGTAGCTCATAAAAAGATTACACAAGCAACAGAAGATTTTAGGAGCAAACTCAAGAAACTGCAGAAAACCTTTCACAGTCTCTGGAAAGGGCGGCTGCAGGTTAGCAAGACCTTGACGTGGGAGATGCTTTTACTTGCCAAAATGGGGAATTCCTTTGTAACAGGCTGGCATGTTTTAACCAAAGGACAGGACCCTGTGCTCCTGTTAATCAGCACTGCTAATGGAGATGTAGCAGTTCACACTGGTGGAGGCTTTTGGCAATGCTGATTGCTCTGGTTAGGCAGAATACCCACCTGCACAGAAAGTGAGTTCTGGCATCCTTGCAGCTCTTTTCCCAGGTCAGTGTATTTCCAGGCATTTGAAAGTTCCTTTCCCTTAACAGCTGCTATCCATCCTTATAAAAATGGGGATAATAGATGAAGCAGAATGTCCAGTTTTGCTCTACCTCTATTGACCTCACTGGATTTACATTAGAGAGGATTTTGGAGTAATAAATTTGCATTTGCACAATTACTAGGAACATGTGGTAATTCCTCCCACCCTGACTGCTATTGATTCCCAGGTGCCAGATCAGCGCCATGCAGCCCTGTGCCACTGCAAAGGTGCAAAAAAATATTGTTAGCCTCCCAGGATAAAACAAGCCTGGACAAAGGTATTTGAAGGAATGAGTGAGCCACAGGAATATATCATTAGTTTTGTGGATGGTGTTCAGAGAACAGCTGTAAAGGCAAGCAGAGGAAGTATTCAGTTTATATGGAGAATGATGAAAGGCTGCCTGCATGTGTGGGTAAAACCTCCAGCTCTCACAGGAATGTGGGCATCTTGAGGAAAACACTTCAGTTAGGGCAGTTAATTACTGCTATGCAACTTGACAAAAAAAGACTGAAATAAGTCAATGGAAATTGGATGGATATACAGGCAGCCTTACTCCACAAATCATGCTTATGGAAACTTCTTTTTTTTTGGAGGCAGATCTCCCACCTGCCTCTTCCTTATGAAATGAGAGATCTTAAAGATCACTGAAGAGGAGGGAATCAAGAGCAACGCATTTGTTAGCAAGTCATAAATTTGCAGGGAGAAAGCGCGGGGAGCAGAAAAAGAATGAACTCGAATTTCACAAGGGCGAGAGGCGCCCTGGAGCCCCGGCAGCCGCTCGCCTGGTGGCACAGAGCCATCAGCTGCGAGATGCAAAGTCGCAGAGCAGCAGCTGACAATGAAGTTCACAAGTCGTTAACCAGCAATGGAAAGATGTTCTCGACAGGCTGCAAGTGAAACGACCTCCCAGGTTTAACGCTTAGTCTTCATAATATGCTGGAGACATTTCTGAAGAGAGTAATTGGCCAAAAGGAAATGAACAATAAACCCTGTGATGGAAGTCAATGCTCCTGAGAACTCTTAAATTTTTTCAGTTAACAGTTTCTGTATTACTGTTTCTCTGTATGTAGCGTGGATGAAAGATCCTGGGTGAACTGGAGTCCTCTGCCCATCCTGAGAAGGCTGAACTTAGAGGGCATTTCAAATCAAGGTTGTTCATCCTGGTAAACATAAAATCTTCATCTGATCTGAAACAAAAGGTGTCCTTTCATGTTTGAGCCACTCAACTTTTTTTTAAACCACTTAAAATACTTCAGATTTGCATTTTTTTCTTTAAGATTTTGACTTCTATTTCAAGCACATTAAAATTCTCCCCTCCACTCCTTTTTAGTCAAAACTCTTCACTGAATTCTTCTTCAGTTTATAAATAGTTTTGGTCCCTCTAAACCATCATTTTTATGACTTTCATATTTCTGGAAAAAAAGGCACTGCTATTATTAGTCATCTACAGGCTTCAAGACATTACCCAAAGTATTGTCAAACAACTTCTGTTCCACTGTTACTGGGAGGACACCCTATTAAAATGATGGGGGTTTTTCTTTGGCCACTCTCTTCAGACAGGTTTCTCAACCCACAGTTGTGAAATCAGGTAGCAAATTGAGGCTGAAAAACACCCTTGGAGGAAATTTCCAGTTTGTTCTCACATGGCTGTGTGCTCCCAGTAGCCTTTTGACTGAGCCCAAGACACCGTGTTCAGGTTCACCAAGAATTACACCTGTCCATAGGATGGGGAACACATGTGAGATCCCACCCTAATGGAAAAGTGCATTGGATTGGGCTGAATTAAGTCAGGAAAACATCATGTACTTGGTGCTACAGTATAATACAGGAAATTTTGTGTTTCGGATATCAACACAAGTTTGTGGGGAGGGAGCTGTTTATAAATAAACTGTGACTCCCCATCACTTTCCAGATATATCTGTGGGTATATCTGGTTGGTTCTTTCCTTTAGCTCTACTTTTCTGCTCTTGCCACATCTGAGATATAATTACAACCTGTGTTACCTGTACTTAAGTCAGGTTTAAAGTAAAATTTTTAGCACATCCAATGAAATAAGAGTTCTCCTTTGCAAAGGGTGATAGGAGAAAAGGTAATAGAAAGCAAATGTTACCTAACAAGCCAGGTAAATAACTTCAAATCTGGACTTCCTTGTGAGGAAAAATATGGGGCTAGAGCTCTGCCCTTCTCCATGAACACTCTGCTGTGCTGATGAAAAGATATTTCCTTAAGCTTTTTATCTGGTGAAATCACCTAACCGATCCTTTTCAGGCATGGAATTTTTCTGCTCACACATGCTGTCAGTTGTTCTGTGGGGTTATTTCTCATGCAAACCAAAATAGTTCTTGATTTAAAATGTTCCTCAACCTGACTGTTCACATGATAAATGACATAATGGAGTCGCATTCGTTAGCACCAGAAGCAAACTCCAAAATAGAAGCAGACAATTACTAAACAAACATTCTGTAATTATCTTTTCTTTCCTGACCAGCTGAACGATGAAGAAAGCAGCAATGTGTAGAGCTCATGATTAGAGCTGGTCATTTAGGCAAGAAAAAATATCGGACTCTGGTGTATTTCATCAATCAGAACGTGGAGGGAGCTGGTTTCAGCTGATGGGACCAATATTGTGGTGGATGTTGATAATTTTCCCAATGTTGCCTCCTACTGACTTCCCTTTTTATATTTTTAATCTGTCTCCTAAATCACTTCATGCAGCTGTCTCTGGCTTATTTTCTTCTGTCTCGCATTAATAATTAATTCCACTGCTTTTGGTACGCCCTTGACCTTCAGCCACTTCCAATACCTTGATATAAATCTTTGGACATATTGCATTATATATTCTGTTATACATGTTTGAATACTACATGGAGGTGTTCGCAGTCAGGCCTGTCCTCATAAGAACTGCAAGAGTCTTTTATAGACTTTTTTCACTGCTTCTTTGGCACTCATTAGTCCATTATCTGGCAACATAACAGTCTTATTCTGAGGCACACCACTATTTCAATTACAGAATGATCATAATTAGACTCTGCTCATTAGGGCTTCATTGCTTCATCTACACATGGGAACCTGTATAAATCTTAATTAAAAGAAGAAGAATTGCTTGTTGTTTAAACATGAGTTTAACCTTAAATAGGAATTTGCAAATTAAGGAAAAGTTTAAGTGCTCTTTTACATATAGGGAAGGTAACACTTACTGATGACTTGCCCAAACAAAATAAGTGTTCCAGATGTTCAAGGAAAAACAGCTGTGGGATTTGTTGGGGATTCAAAGAAGGCTCAGGGCAGTTCCTGCCTGATGCACTGTTGGGTCCCTTCTACCAGTTGGTAAAGCCACACCCTGCCTGGCAGTAGAGGGGCAGAGTTTGGTTTCTTTTAGATTAGAAAGAAATTCTTTACTGTGAGGGTGGTGAGAAGCTGGCACAGGTTGCCCAGAGAAGTTTTGGACGCCCCATCCCTGGAAGTGTTCAAGGCCAGGTTGGATAGGGCTCTGAGCAACCTGGTCTAGTGAAGGATGTCCCTGTCCAATGCAAAGGTGTTGGAACTGGATGATCTTTAAGGTCTGTTCCAACTCAAACCATTCTATGATTCTTATTATGCCATTCTGGCAAACATTTAATTTGTTGAATGAAGAACCAGTTTCTTTCAATGTGAAGCAAAAATTGTCACTAAGGAATATCTTGAAGGGGAAAGTCTAAAGTGTAATAATTATTAGTTAAAAATATTCAGCATATATTTACAAAGAATGAGGCACAACTGCAATGGAGGCTGATGTTTTGTCACTCCCAAAAGCATTTATGACAGATATTATTAGTTAACTCCTGATGAGCCCAAACATGGGACTGTTTGGCACTGTGAAGTTTTGTGGCTCTGTGGAACTGAGTTTCTTAAAAACCCTGGCACAAGCCCTCACTGGGGTTTGTTCTATATAGTGAAAAACCAAGCTGAGAGGGTTGCTAGAGACTTGCCTAAAGCAGAGCATGGACACCCAGTAGCAGAGCTTGTGAATCCCAGGGGCCTCCTGCACGCCTGCCTGCAGAAGAGGGAGCTGTTCAAGTCCCCGGGGAACAGCTCTCCAATTGTCCTCTCCCACTGTAGCCAGGTGTGCTTGTACCTCTGGAAGCAGCTAAGCAAGTAATTTGCATTGCAGTTACAGATCCAAAGGATTTGTGCTTTTATTATGGCTGGTAGCATCTGTCATCTCCTGAAACAACTCTCCAGGCGTGCAGTAGATAAAATTTGGTGGTACTATGGATCAAATCAACTACTGCTGGTTTCTGTAACAAAATAGGGAACATTCCAGCCTTGCCCTCAACAAAGAAAGAAGGTTTAATTTGCAAAGCAATAATTCACAAAGCATCTGTTGTCCTCTTTCTATTAACCTTAAGATTAGCCAAGAGAAACATGGAAGATCAGTCCTTTTCCCCTCCAAGTAGTGTCCAGGGCTTCAATTGATAAAATGCTTCCAGGTAAAGACAGCTCTATCTTATGACTTTTTTTTTTATAACAAGGAGTGGATTAAAGATCCAAGCAGAGCTGCTTCATCACCATGGCCTAATAACACTCAGTAAATACAACCACTTAGATTCCAGAAGCAGGAGTAGCAATGATTGATTAAACCTTCAGTGTTCAAGATCAGAAATAAAGTCAGGGGGATGCTGCAAAAAGCCAGGAAAAAGCAGGAAATACTGATTTAAAGTCCCAGCAAGTGTTAAGGGAGCATCTCATCCTCCTAATGTCCAGGGAATACATTTATTTTTTTGATAATTTTTTTTTAAATCGGTCAGTATCACCAAACTCATTCTGGTGGTAGACATTATTCTAATCTTCCCGATTTTTATATGCTCAGCTGATTATGCAATATCAGGCTGAATATTATTGCTCAAGGATTCGTGCCCTGTGGTTTAAAGATGCAACCTGAAGTGGAAGTGCTGGGACAGAAGTGGGACTGCCTGTGCCCACCAAGGCTGGTGCTGAGAGCAGGGAGTGGCAGGGACAAGCAGAGCTGCTGGCTCAGGGCTCACCTGCCCACTTGTCAGACACAGGACTTTCCCTGGGAGAACTGGCAACCTTTTGACTTTGGTAACGAATCAAAAAAGTGGAAAAATTGTTCTAAAGACTCTTAAAATCAAATATATGGAGTTTTACCTTTTTATTTTCTGGGGAGTACTTGTCCCTGTTTCATGCTAGTACAATAAACACTTAGTTTTTTAGAAGTATCATACAAGGGTGGAATTGCTCAGGTCTTGAGAACAGTGTTATAAAATCAAAGCTTATGAAATTACAAATATAAAAATCAATCCGTTTTTTTATTCCCTTACTTTTGAAAATATCTCTTCTGCTATTTGTTTAGACAAAATTATTGAGTATGGCTCACATTAATTTGTTGGGGTTTTTCCAAAAAGTATTGTCTTGGTAAGAACAGAAAATTCTGTCTCTCTGTGCAGTCTATCTCTGCATACAAATGATTGTTTTTAGCTGTGATTTTCTAACTCCTAAGGGAATTAATGAGTAAAGAAGAGCTCTTCATAATGCATGCATGTATGTGTATATGTCTGTATATACGGTTTATATTGCTCATTTATTATTTATGTCACAGGAACTTATTCTAAACATTGCTCTATTTTTTTCTTTGAAAACATTCATCTAGAAAAATTACAGACCTGTCTCTCTGCCTTGTCCATCTCAGTGCCAGCTCAGGTCCCTTTGTGTGATCCCACAGTGGGTGCAGTGCAATGACCCAGCCTGTGCCAGGCCTGGGCTGGGAGCTGAAGGGCTGATTCATTCTTAGGGTTCCAGTTGCTGCTTCACCTGAGACCTCCTGTGTGACAGCAGGTGAGTCCCCTGCAGGGATGGCAGTGGGGAGAGGGGCTCTGGACAACGTGGAATCCATGGCCCCATGGAGCAGAGCATCCCCACCCCCAGTGGCCCTGAGGAAAGCCTCCACCACTCCCCAGGGAGCTGGGACCTGACACTGCAGCATCCTGCTGGCAATGGCAGTCTTCTGAAGCAGAAAGACACAGCAGGCTCTTCTGATTAAAAATAGGTCAAGATTTAATTGAAATGAAGGAACGTTTTTGGTAGTGCAGAAATTTGAACCAGCATTGAACCTCCTTTATTTTTTTCCCCCATTTGATGCTCATTATTTGAAAGATGTGCAAAATTTCTGGATTTCTGCAGTTGGTGGTGATCCAGGAATATAATAAAGCTCTTCCCTCACTGCCCTCTCCCCCAAAATAATTCCTGAAGATTTATTCATCATTTCACACATCACTAAGTAAACATCCCCATTCCCATCACTGGCCTGATAGAGACTTAGTACATTACTGTGTAAAGCAGAATGATCATGATCTGAAATGCAATACACAGGCAATCTCAGTATCCTTGAGGTATCTCTGCCAGGAGCATAGAAAGCAGTTCAATTTCAAGAGTAATGAGACTAATTTGCAAGTCTCTTCTACTGAGCCTTTTGTGATTTTGCTGTTCTCTCCCACAGTTACAAGTCTTGACTAATAAACAGTGTTATTATATATAATACAGAACATTTCCATGTCTCACTGTGCAGTGTGACTGGAGAGGGTAGACCTCAGCTTGAGTTTTGTAATATTTTCCAATTAGATGACCAGACATTAGTGTTCAAAATTCCTGTTTGGTGGAGGTTTGCAATCATGGCTCCTTAGCAACTGAAGTAACATTAAATTAAACTGATAAATGATGCTCTAAAAAAAATATAAGAACTTAATCAGAGTGATTAATTGGTGATGCCCTTTTAGGAAAGGTTTACAGGATGTGTTGTGCATTTTCTCTCTGCCAAGTGCAGTTCTTCATCAACTGGATACACAAGCTTTGCAAAACTGTTTTCTGATTAGGTGTAGAGTAGATCTACTCACCCCTCCCAGCTGATGAGGAAAGACCTACCCCTTTGTGAATGTGATTTTTTTCACCCTGCCCGCAGTCCTGGGAAGTCCTGGCCGGGCTGGCAGATATCAAAGCTGTCACTCGAGGCACAGATCAGCCCTGATGCTATGGACAAACTCACCCCAGCACCTGTTTCTACTATGCTGGGGCATTTCTTCTCATGCACAAAATACTGAACTTGCAAACAAAAGAAAAACACAACCTCCACACCCAAACTCTGTTTCACCATTCCTCCTCTGTCTTTCCCTCCTTGGATTAATTAAAACCACAGGGTTTTTTTCCAGCAGATGGAAGACTTTGAGACTAAGCCTATTCATTTCTTGATGATGAGACAGAGCCTACTCCATCCTCTCATAGAGACAGGCAGCATGTCCTGCCTCCTACAGGCTGCTCCTCCATGCAGGCTTTCATGCTGGGCAGTGTGAGACAGACTTCTGAGGGGTGGAGACATTAGGGGTGAGGTTTGGGATGCGTCTCATGCACAGCAATGCATGATGTGATGCTGTGACTACAATCCCAAGCCCACCCTGGGAGCCTGCCTTTATGAACCTGGAGAAAAGGATCAATGCTCAGGTCGAGGCAAGGCTGCAGGCACTTTGTCTTGACTGAGCTCCCCAACCATTTCCATCTTTCCTCTGGACTACCCTGACATGTGCCACTGGCCTGTCATGACTTCCAGCTCCTTCACAGTGAAGTCACTAGCGGAAAGCTGCTTGTTTTATTGCCTCCAGCTCCCTTTTCTTTTCCAGTGATTGCTGTCGATTGCTGGCAATCCTTCTGACATGTGCACGTAATCAGTTTGTGACAGGAAGATGGGTCAATGGGCGAGCTCTGAATAAACAGGAAGAGCTCAAAACTGGAAATAAGGATTGCTTTACTGAGCACAATTCTGGTGTTCTGGTTCCCACTACAGCCAGAGGAAAGTAAGAGAGTAATTGTCAATTATGTTTCTTCTGCACCTCTGTTAGTATGAATCTAGTTTATGTATCATAACAGAAAAGCTTTCAAAAAAATATTGTTCTGCAAATTTTCCATAGGCGATGTCTAATTTTTTTTCTGAATTGTGTTTGGCTCTTGTCCTAAATAATTTCCAGCAGCCTTGGATTTCACAGGGCATTTATACACTTGCTGTAAAATCTTCTGATGAGCTTTAAAAGGTTTGATTAAAGGATTTGACACCCATGAACTACCTGCCAGCTGGCTGACAGTGCCTTCCAGCTTCACTCCCTCCTGTGTTGTTATCAAGCAAATTCTTGCCCAGAGAATATTTCCAATTTGCCTTGATGATAAAAATGATTCTCAAAGTATCTTATTTGATAAGAGCTGAACAATCTCAGGCTGGCCTGGCCTCCATTAAGTCAACAAATTACTCTCATGGGATTGCACAGTCTTGAGGTGCATCCTGATCCTTTTCCCTGAAGCCGATAGAGATGGAAGCAGACACCTCCAGGTTAGTTATTTCATCTCCAGGTGAACTAGTCCATCCTTGGGTTGGTCCATCTGCTTTCCCAGACAACATAAAGCTGAACTTCACAGCATGTTCTCCACTCCCCTTCTTAACAGCTTTGATAGCAGGACTGATCTCTGCTTCTTATTCTGCGAGCGTAAGCCACAGACCAAGGAGCAGGACACTTGCTGCTGCTCATGGCAGCCCTCTGTGACCTCTCCCTGCTATGTACAGCCACATTCTCTAGTGTTTGCACAGAGTTATAGACATCCATGGAATCTATGCAGCCCAAACCTTCTTTCTGTTTGGCAAACATGGCCTTTCTAGCACGATGTGCCCAAAAAACCACAGACTATGGGTCCTCAGAGGAGTACAGGAAGCCCAGCTAACACACTGATTTTAGTGGAGTGGATCTGTTTAGTGAAATGCTCCTGCTGTTCTGTTGTTTTTCAGAAAATGACGTAAAAATATTCCTAGATACCTTGTGAGCACCAAGAAAACAGGTGTTTTTTCATGGACCACATAAGAGCTTCTTGTTTCCTCTCACTTTTAATGTCACCACCCATGAATTCTGTTTATAATGTTTTGGATAGACCACTGTGTTTCCCTTGCTCCATGCTGTCCTCAAGCTCTTTAGGCAGACAGCAGCTCTGTCACAATTGAATGTGATGCTGGCACTTACCTTCCATCAAGGAAGATGATTTTCCATAGCATAATTCCAGATTTATTGAATCAAGTCTTAAACCTCAAGAGGTAAAGTGGGCTGTATTTTATACAGAAAATGCTTTTCCCTGCCAGATGACTCTTAGGGCAGAGTATCTCATCTTATATAGCTACTTGGGCATTTCTCTATCTCGGGATTAATGGTGATGGGGTAATTTAGATTCTGTAGCAACTTGAGATAGCTGGATTCACAGAGTTATCAGTCTAGCCACTTACAGGCATCTTTGCTTTAATTGCTTTTAGTGCTGTGAAAAAGATGAACTTGATGAAGGAAAGCCTTTCCCACCTGCCTTGAGAATAAAGGCTCAGCTGAGGCAGGAGCAGCACACTGTGCCTTCACTGCCAGTGCAGTACCCACAGGTGGGATGGCAGAGTGATGCTGTCTGGGAGTGCTGTCACAGCCTGTGCAGAGCAGGAGGGAGGTTTGCTGCCTTGTGGTTCCTGTCCCAGAGTTTGAGCTGAAGCAGAGCAAGGGATGCTTCTAGACCTGGAAAATACTGTATTTGAAGTGCATTTGTTTGCATCACCCAATCTCCTAAAGGAACAGGTTGGTTTGGACATATGGCTGATGAATTGATGTCTGTCTATCTAATTTCTCTGGCTGAATAAACTGTTGGCCATTTTTAGCCTGATTTGAATCATCTCAAACCAACTCAAACCTAATCATGACTTCCTGCAAGTTAAAAAAAAATAGTTGACAGATAGAAAAGATAGAAAAGAGAGAACTGTTAATCCTCCCCTGAGGAGGAGGAGGACACATCAAATGCAACAACATTGGGACAATATGAATCTGGAACTGTCAGACTGAGACCTCAAGTGGGAAAGGACCATCTCCCTAACCAGGACCAGCTTCTCAGCTTTACCCAGTGCATCAGAAATGCCAATCTCCTGCTGTCTCACTCAAAGCCTGGCCACCCTCTCGTTTTTCTCACTGTGTTGGCAGGAGATTTGTGAGTACATCACCATGTGCCATTTCAAGCTTCATTTGAATAAGCGTCCCATATAATAGACTTTTATAGCTCTCTTCTGTGAATTCTAAATTAACACAACTAATTAAAATGTTCCAAAGTTTTATGTAAATAACTAATTAGCATTTGAGAAGGAATAGTAAATTCACAGATGGTCGTGCTCCACTCAGGGCCCACTGTGCACCAGTGTTGGGCCCTTGGTGCAACATCCTACCTGGCAGGACCAGACTGCCCGGGTTTCACCCCAAGGATGACCCAGCACCATCCACCCTGCCTGCAGGCTCTGGGAACTCTGCATCTCATGGGATTAGGCCCATTCTCTCTGTCCCTGGCATCAGGGGTTGCAAGAGTAAGAAAGCATGGGAGTGTGGATGAGAACATCAAGGAAGAAGAGGTCTGTGCACAGGAGATGAGGTGAGTGTCTGAGCTGCGATTTTCAGTGTTTGTACTGGCATTGCTGTAAGGATGTTCCTCTAGAAAAATTTCCACAGGGATACCTTTTGGGAATAGAAGCTGCTGTATTCCACACAACACAGTCGAACCTCAGCACTGCTGGGTTCCAGCTCCAGCACTTCCACTGAGACCCTGGAGCACTGTTCTGTCACACAAACCGTGTGTCCATGGACCACAGCTGGGAATGAAGCTAAATGTTTTCTTCCTCTCTCATAGAATTAGAGCTCATTGAGATCTGTAGCACAGTGGAAAGGTGATGAAAGAGTAATACTTTGTAAGAATGGGGAGATTTTAAAAATAGATCTGCATCTAATTCTGATTGCCACTTAGAAGTTGGAAATTGTCCCTTCTCTGACATCTGGACTCTCATATATACCAGGAGCCCTACATTTATACAGCCCATGGCACCCTGCACATCTAAGTGCTGTTGCAGTACAGAAAGGACCCCCACATATACAAGGAAGGAGTTGCCCAGTTGAGTTTGTTTGCTCTACAAGACAGATTATCATTAGAGCAAGTGAGGAGGGGGGATTCATTTCCCCTTGCTGCTGAGCAGGTCCTATAGGATTAACCTCGCCTGTTCCAAGGGCAGCTCTGACTGTTTGCACCTTTTGCTTCCAGAGCTGCAAAGACCTGTGGGAGAGGTTATAAAAATCTGCATTAGAGTAAGATAAGGGGGTTTGGTGTATTTGAGCAGGTCTTTAAGGAGGGGAAAAGACTGGAGAAGATCCTTGTTGCTAGGACAATTTTGGTTGACCAGAGGGAAATTGAGAGAGCAGAAGCAGGAGTCGGTGGGGAATCAAAGGGTGAGTTTAAAGGAGTGTGAAGAGCCTGGCTGTTTGTGTTGAAATTATAAACAGGAGTGTGTTTTTCAGATATATTCTTGGGGAAGATGTAAAAGTGGGAGATTAAGTAAAACAGTAAAGCTGTTGAGGGGGAGAAAGGGCTAAGTAAGCCTTCCTATTGCGTGGTCTTATTTGCAATCCCTGTCTGCCCTGGAAGCATCCCCCATATCTCTCTCTGTTTATATATGCAGAAAACTCCTGCAGAGCGGGGAGGAAGATGCAAGCTCTCCATCTGGTCTTCCAGACGTTGTTTCTCATCCTGGCACTAGCCTGGAGAGGAGGTGAGCTCTGAATTGGGTGGCCAGAGAGC
The DNA here is from genome assembly GCA_037013685.1 of Acridotheres tristis. Taxonomy (NCBI): domain Eukaryota; kingdom Metazoa; phylum Chordata; class Aves; order Passeriformes; family Sturnidae; genus Acridotheres; species Acridotheres tristis. Next base: position 14,628,773 of record CM072896.1, read on the forward strand.
AGCCTGGCCATGGTACAGGGTTGGAGGCTCATGGGGAGGGGAAGCAAACCCAGAGGAGCCTCATTATCTCATCCTTTTCCTGATCCCAGACATGTTGCTGTAACATCCTTGGGGAGCACCAGGTGGGTATATACACAACATCTCACCCCAAACATCAGCTCACTGTGTTCCCAGGCAGAGCATTTGGCATTTTATCTGTCACAAGAGGAAGGCTGGAGAGTAGCCTGCTGATCCCATGTTTCTTGAATCCATAAGTGCTAGTATCAGCCCTCACTAATTCTGGACACACAGGAGCGTGGGTATAGCCTCTTCTGAACTGGCTCTGCTTGCAAGGACAGAGGGTCAGAAATCACTGCCCTTCCTGCATGGAGCCCAGGTGGGCTGGGGGTGCTTGGCAGGGGACAGGCATCTGAGACCCCCATCAATTCAAAATAAACCCAGAAAGGGCACCTGGAAGGAATTCAAGATGCATGGGAGGCTGGTAAGCAATCAGGTGTGGTAAAAGTAGTTATGTGGATCATCTGAGGAAGTCTTAGGCTGAAATGTTAGCAGCCTTACACTTAAGGACACAGCACAGGGTGCTCCTGTGGTGCCTGGAGCCCAGGTGTTGCAGGGGGCACAGGAGACGTGCCCATGTCCCTGTCCCTGTGCCCAAGTGACCTCTCTTGCAGAGTGAGCCCCTGGGCCATGGGGTTTCCTGCTGAAGAAGCACATGTGCCAGCTGATAATGACCAGCATCACAATGTATTTCAGTATTCAGTGCTAAACGGTTCTGCCTGGAAAATTGCCTCGAAAATGTGTTTCAGGATGTGCCAGATAGTCTCATGCTAATTTCTCAGCCAAAACCTCCCATGTGGTGTCCAATGTGATATCAGTAACTCAAAGGCAGGGGAAAATGAAGCCTCTATTTGCTTTCAAGCAATTTATTCTCTTTTTGTCTTTTTACATCCAGCAGCTAAGTAAATTGCAGAGATGAAAATACCAAAGGCTTTTAATTTTTTCACTGCAATTTCTCAGTCCCTGGCAACCGAGTAACAACAACAAAAAAAGAGATATTATGAAAAAGGACTAAAGCCTAACTGTAATTTTTAATGATTAAATCCACATACAATTTTAACTGATTAAAAGTAAGAGGACCTGTTGGAGTACAAAGAAACAGCAGCAGGCTTCAGAGTTCAAGTAGTTGTAATTAGATTCAATTTCACATTAGAAAATGAAAAGAGAAAAATTTCTGCTGGTGATAATTTTGTATTTCTGGTATACTTCATCTGTCTCTTTTTTCAAGCTGCTTTTAATTTTATCAGTTTTAACCTTAATTCTGCTTTTCTGTTTCTTAACTCTTGAGTGTTATCCTGCCCTTTGAACTGATTTCTGACATGGTCTGTGTGAGGTACAGTGGTATCTGGAGAGATTGAGATGAAAGATCTCTTAAACTCTTGTTCCAGGTGGGCTGTAACACACAGAAGTTCCTGGGTATTTGGGAAATCAGTGATAAAGCTCAGAATAATCTCATGTTCTAATGTTCAAGCCAGAAATCAGAGAAGCCCAACTATCACATGTTTCTCAGGTGCAGTAGATCTTAAAATGTAATTCTGAACTCTGAATTCTTATACGATAAAACAACTGCTAGGCTTACCCAAATCCTGTTATTTTGACACCTTTTTCCTTTTTTTTTACGATCCAACTTGAGTTTTAAAGACAAAACTCAACCTGGAAGAAGAAAGGAAATAGCCACTTCTCTAAACTCTTTCAGCTTCACCCTGCCCCACACAACAGAGCTCTCAGTAAATCACTGCACTCTGATTTCTGTATTTAATGGTGAGAGCAGAGTCAGCACCAAAGTCATCAGCACACACAAAATATTTGCTAGAAATATACATTCTCAAAGTACAAGAATTCCAGAGCAAGAAAGCTCCTGCTTCAGTCCTTTCAGATAAGCTTAATATTTCAGTTATTACAGTATTTATTTCAGATGTTCATTATAAGGTTGGAACAGCAGTTTTTGGACAAGTCACAGCAATTTCTCACAAAACTTCAATGCTAGGACTTTAGGTAGTTTTAAAGTTTTGACTTTCATGAATTTATGAACACCTGTGTATTGAATTCAGCTTTCTGTAGTTCTCAGCATGGAATACGGAGAAATCTCTAACACATAACTTAGAGGAGATTCCTTTTTCTTTATTTTCCTGCCAGGCAGAAGCCTTCACCGACCCCATTCCCCACTGGATTTTCCCCACTGACACACCAAGGCAAACAAAAAGGCTCTCTGGACCATCCAACATGATGAGGTAGCTGCAGTTTCTCAGATGTGAGGGGTGACCTCCGAAGCCTCGTTCCTGGGGAGGATGCAGCAGAACAATGTCATCCTTGTGCACATTCATTTAAATCCATGTGCAGAGTCTCTCCTTCCCCCTGTGCAGCACATCCCCCGCACGGGCTCACAAAGGGCCGCATTCATCAGGGACCAGCAACTGGTTATAATCCTTCTGAAAGACAACAGGCTGTGCCAGCTCTACCAGGCTTGGGGTAAAATGTTCATCCTTCCTCGCTTGCTCCAGCCCAGGGCCACCTTGGCTGACTCCTGTGCATGTGGAGGGGCTTGAGAGTCTAAGGATCCACTGGGGTGGTTGCATGGGGTGGGGAAAAGGCTCCCTGGGTCAGCAAGTCCTGTTGAAGGAGTTACATCTCGTGTGGGAGCTCAGTGACTTGTGTCCCAGGAGCTGTTTGGTTTCATGCCCACACTCCTCCCACAGACAAGCTGCTGCTCAACCTTGCTGCTCTGGATGGGGTGAACCTCCTTTGCGTTTCCAGCCTCAATTTATTCATGGTTGGTTTGCCCTCATTTGTTCCCATGCCAGCACTGGCCATTAGCTGAAAAAGCTCTCCCCAGTGCTGGGTTTAGTCATCTCAGTGTGTGTGTGCAGGGAACGAGCAGCTCCTTGTGGCATCCATTTACAGAGGATGAGACCAAAGCTGCTTTAGTTCTCCCGCTGCAGAGAGGAAATGCTCAGTCCTCCTCATTGCTCTGCTCTTCCTTTGGGCTAAACCGAATTTTCCTGCTGAGTGGTCCCAATCCAGGCCAGGAGGAATGGTGGGAGCCTGACCAAGCCTTAATGCCAAGGATGTAGATGAAAAAGCAAAGACTGAGATGGTCGTGGTGATGCAGTCAAGTAGGGAGGGGAGAGATCCCAGTGGCCTTGAACTGGAGCAAGAATTGATTGTGGTGATGATGTGAAAACACTGCAGCATAAAAAGTGAACACACGCTTAACCCTTGTCAGTTGACCTTAATGCAGAGAGTGGGACTGCCCTGATGTTCTTTGTCTCCCTTCCATGTCTCTGTGTGTTCTACATTCTGTCCCACCTCTCCTGCTGCCACTCTCCTTCTTCTCTTTCTGACTCTTTACAGTCTTATTCTGGACTGTTCTGGGAGGCTGGTCAGAACCTAGCAAGGTGACTGCTTTCCCAAAAGTAATCCCCAGCAACCACCAAATGCTCTGAGGGCAGCCTAGGAAGAGCTTGAAACAAGTTTAAGCTGCTAGCTGTGCTTACAGGCTGCCTGGTATTTTATATGGGTTTCTGTTTGCCAGTGAATTGCTTCCCACCCTTACCAAAATCCAGAAGTCCCCAGGATGTTCCCTGAAATTTTGGCTCAGTCTAAAAGCATGTCTGAAATTAATTGTATGACACTCAATGAAGCATAGGCTATCTCTTCTAGTGGACACAAATACAATCTGGAGCCCATTTCCTGAAATTTAGACCCCTGACGCAACCCTGGCCCTCTCAGACTTGACCAGGTAAATCAGCTCCTCCCAAATTCCTCCTGTCCCCCCACCGTGCATTCCCTTTCCTGCCTTTCATTAAACCCAGCAAGAGCCAGCCCCCAGTGGAGGTGGTTTCTGTGGCAACTCTACAAGTCACCCTTTGGGTGATCCTAGAACTGCACATCTTCCTGCTGAAAGGACCAGGCATTTTAAGGAAAGCGACGATGGGCACTCATAAATTGCTGTATGGTAGTTCCCTCGCTGCCTGGGAGATGCATTTGTCACCTAGCAACTACATGAGGTGATGAGGAAATAACAGCATGTTAATCTAATGGCCACAAGTTAACATCTATCAGGGAGCAGTCTCCCAAGGCCTCCAATGAGGTGAATATAATTGAGGAGGAAAAAGATACCAAACTTTTCATCCAGTAAGTAGAGGAGGAGTGAGCAGGGGTTATCTTCATGTGTGTGTGCAAGTATGTGAGCACATATCTCCTTGTGGGGGGATGACAAAAACCTGGAGAAATCCCTCAGACTGGAGCTAGCCCTCAGACATAGAGCTGTCCAGAAAGATGGGTCTCAGTTTTGCAAAACCACAGCAGGCAGGGAGCAGCAGGAGGGTCCCAGCCTACCATGAATTTCAGTGCAAAACTCTGGGTTTTTGGTGTCCAGTCCTGACTCTCTTAGAGCAAGTGCTGAGGCTCTTTATGGCATTCATGTATTCAAGCTGCTCAGCTGATCATGGACAGGGAGAGTTTTCCTGCTGAAGCAGCAGTACTTTTCAGCACTGCCATCCCTCCTGAAGCAAAAGACAGGGTTATTCATGGACCCCATTTAAGCCAACTCTCTCTCCTCTTGGCATTAGTGCAGAGAGCACAGGACAGGCTTCACAAATTGCCATCATCCCTTGGAATCCCTGTATGGGTCCAACCAGAAGAAAACATCAAAGTTAGCCTCAAGGCCAAGAGCTGAGCAGTGATAGAATTCAATCCTTTCTCTTTTCTTCTGGAAATAGACCCAGAACAGATGCCACGTGTTATTTTTCAGTACCAGGAGCTCATTGAGGCACCTGCCTTCTGAAACACTGGAGTTAATCCATTTGGTGGCTCTAAATTGAAAGTACCCTGGGTGCTGGCATGAGGGAAGTAATTGTGAGAGGAAGAAGACTGAAATTAGTTCAATGATGGATGACCTCAATGAAGCCTGAAATTTTAAGAGCTACATAGTTCCCAGCAAGGCTGTGCACATTTTTGTACTGCAGGAGCTTTTTCTTTAAGAAAATAGCTAAGAAATTGGTCTGGCAATTTATTGTTGAGCAACACTGAAAAAGATTGGTGTGAAGCAGGACAGCATGTTCAGACCATTTATATTGTGTAGCACATGCACTTAACACCATCATGAGAGATGCTTTCTCAGCGGGCATCATTTCAGGGGCTTGCCTTTCATTAGTGCTGAGCTGAAAGTAAACATTAAAGAACACCAGAGGTTGGCCTGGGTTTATGTAAAAGTTGAACATTAAATAACAAACCTGTGTTGTGCATGTATATCACAGCTGGTTAGACTTCTTGACCTTTCAGCTGAAGCAAAGCCACAGAGGCACATCTCAAGAGCAGCTCAGCTTTGTCAATCATTACAGAAGTAATGGCATCCCAGCATAATGCTTAACTCTGGAGTGATGACTAAACATATTCATGGCAACACCCTTTGTGTTAAAATCTGGAAGAACCACAGTTAATGGTGCATTTCAGCCACGGGCTGTAAACTTCAGTGACAACCTATTACTGACTGCTGAACAACTGGGGTTGTCCCTTCCGAGGGGATCAGAGCTATGGTGCAAACCATCTTCTACCCCTGTTTAACCACATCACCTGGATGGCTCTATAGGAATTGAATGTGCAGTGAAATTTTGGGTCCCTTCTAAGAAGCATTGGGGATGTATGGGGTTTTTTCAGCTGCATTTTCCTGGCAAACCCTGACAGCTGCATAACAGCAGTACCAGTGCTAGTGATGGTTGTCTCAGGCCGGGAAGGGTTTCCCTCATCCTTGGTGCAGGTTTGAGGTGGTAGGCACAGTACACAGGACGTGGTTAGAGCTACCTCTGCTTTTTCTGTGATGCCAATATTCCATGCAGCATGCCATGGAAGCGTGGCCCCTCTGCACGGACACCAGTGACTCTTTCTTTGTAGCAGGTCCTGTTCAATGCAGCTGTGGGTTAATATGGAACTAAGCTTCAGCAGCAGGAATTTGTGAACAGCTATGAAAATACTGAAACAACTGCAAGGTGCTGACCTTAAATCAGTGTTCCTTTAACTTCTGGTAGCTGTTTGTGCCCCTGCAAACCCAAATTCAGTCCCTGGCTAGCAGTGATTTCTGAGGCACAGGAAACCATTGGGTAACGTGTTCTCTGGCTGCAGGCACGATGTGCAGAGAAGTTTTAAAAGCACCAAATTACAGAGGGTAAAACACTGCTGCAAACAAAGCTCTTCCAATGTTTCTCACACTGATAATGCGGAGACCTGGAGCTTTGTGTTTTACTTCATGGATCACAGCAGGAGCTGGAGTTCTGTGTTTAACCTTCTTCCAGGTAACCAAACCCTTCACTGGGACCAAGCTGATTTTAGGGATTTTGCGGGGGAAGATTCCAACTTTTATAGAATTTATTTTTCAGCTTTTTTTCCCTGTTATTATTTTGTGAAGGAATGGGGTTTTTTTTTGAGGACCTAATGAATTTGGGGAAAATTTAATGCTCATAAAAATTCCAATTAATGCAGAGAAAACATTACTGCCCTTGTCCTTTATTCTGTCTGTGGCTACTGACATGGAAAGGCTTGGGGCTGCAGCAGCACTGGTGGGTGTTTGGCTGCTCTGACAGATTCCTGCCTCAGAGCAGATGCACTTTGCTGCAGTTAAACTACGCTAAGGTGGCTCTGCTGAGCTGGTTTGAAGGATGATAAAAGAGAGTCCAGAGGTTGTCATTCAGCCATGAATAATACTCAGGATACATGTAATCACAGCAATCAGCTATTTTGACCTGTTATTTAATAATCACTTGAAGTGCAAAAAACCCAAAAAGAATTAAAATATTCTGCACCAGGGTGCATGTGTGACATGACAAATTAGCTCAGTTTTAAAAGGACATGTCTGGAAGAATTGAAGCTTCTGTCTTTCTCTCTATTCCTCATTTGGGTTTCAGCCACTTGTGAAATTCCACAGATAATGCTTCATATGAAAGACTATAGCCAAAGACCCCTGGTGAAACTAGTGACTGAAAGGCAGTGTATGGACAGGATCAGACACATTATAGAGATTTGGGGAGGGGAGGATTTCTTGCTGTTTACAGTGGCTTGAGCTTTGCATAACAAAAAGAACCTGGTAATTAGGGATTTAAAATGAGATCTTTCAGTTATGCATATTTGATACAAATTTCTAATTCAGAACAGAGCCTTCCAGTTTGACTCAAAGTCAAAAATCTCTTAAGTGGATATATGCAGAGGGAAATCCAAAATAATTATTTACAAATTACATTCTAATAGGTTTTTTCTGATAAATAAATCTAAATTCCTCTATCTTGTTCATTCTGCTTTCCAGTGTTATCACAATTCTATACCTGAGCTGAATTTTTTGTAGCATCATTGGGCAACTGTAATAACACACCTAATACCAGTCAGCCAAAAAAAAAATCTATTGAATTGGATTCAATTATGCTGATGAACTGCTCGGGTTACTTTTTGCACAGATAATATGAAACTGAGGCTAAGATCAACAAGGCTTGCAAAAACAAACCGACTTGAGCTGAGAGTAGAAAATATACCTGAAAAACAAGTTTCAGGTTCACATATTTGCAATACCTGAAACCTGACTCTGGGAATGATGTACCACTACTATCTGAAAACAGGAAAATGCTGGGTAGAGCAGACTTCTGGTCAAAACAACTCCAATTTACTGTTGCATTCACAATTAGCTCCTAAAAATGAGCCATAGAACAAGAATTTGGTTATGGGGCATTTTCAGCAGTTATTTCTGAATAGCAAAACCCAGTGCAGTAAGCAGGTCTCAGACTCCAGCTGGTATTTCCCTGCTCTTGTCTTTCCCTCTTTCACATCAAAAGGAATGCTTTCTCCTTGGCCTAGCTTTCATCTGCAAGCTATTGAATTTATTGAGCTCTTGGTGATGTCTTTGCTGGTTTCGATTTGAGCTGGCTCAAAGCAGAGACCCACAGAGGCAGATCCCTAAGGAGGGGTCTGGTTTCAACCCTGCAGGACCTGCACTTGTACGGCTCTTCCTCTCCAACTTCCCACTCTAAGAACAGTAATTATACAGATAAATTGTAAAAAATAAAACATACCTGCCTTCTCTGATTTACATGTGTGTTTTCAGCCAGCAGACTCTGGGTCAGACTGTGAGCTTGGCGAGAGGTGAGTGTGGCTTCATTCTCTCACCCACAGCTGCCCCCACCCCAGACTCTTTCAGGGGTGCTGTGCTCCTGCCTGGCACACCAGCACAGCAGAGAAACGAGTACTTTCAGGAAAAGGCCATTTAAGGTTGGGTATTTTTTAAAAAGAGGAAATGGAGGCTGGAAACCCTTAGGGTTTTCAGCAAAAACATTGGTGGCGGGTGTCAGTGTTGAAAGGCAAACAAGTGGCACTCTATTCTTGCATCATCTGCATTGTTCCCGTCCACACAGAGAAATTTTTAAAGGGCTCCCTTCATGGGAGAAATCTTCTCAATCTTCTTCTTACTGATGATGCTTGTCTTTGTGTTGGTAGATGTGCCGGGGTGAGTACAGCAGTCCCCTCATGCTGGGCTGAAAGTCCTTTTTATTCTTCCCTTTTTAGGTGTGTTGGGCAGAGCGATGAAAACTTTAGCAGCTGGTACGTGTGGTAAGTTTCAGGTCTGCTTTAAGGGGAAAAACTGGCAAATAATATTCTTTGATGGATATATGGAGAGAAAGGCATTAAGAGAGACTGATAGCTAGAGAGCATTGCTCCTGGGCTGTCCCTGTTACAAACTAATGGAAATCATTTATCCATATCCTCCTCACTGTACGCTGACAACTGAGCTGGGAAAAAACGATGGATGATTTCAGGAAGAAATGTTTGAATTTCCAGCCAGCACTCTTTGCTGAGCACTCAGGAGTGAGACATTGGTTTCTGGGGACTTTGATGATGTCCAGTGTGCTGGTGGGGAAGCCACAACATATAAGGGCTATTTGCAAAAGATGTTAATGAACACGTTAATGTGAAGACTTGCAGCCATCTGTCAGTGCTGCCTGCAGATGGTGACAGTGTTGTTCCTCCCCTGCTGCCTCTGCCTTAGGTTCCTGGTGTTGTTTTTCCTGGCCGTGCTCCTGTCCTGCGGGATGTGCTGCTGCCTGCAGTGCTGGCTGAAGCGGCGGAGCTGCCTCCCCCGAAGCACCATGGCTGTCTTTGCCCTCAGCAGCTCGGATGCCTTTTGTGGTTAGTCCTGTCCCTGCTGCAAGGTCCTGCTGGCCCTGCTGGCCTTCCTGTGGTCCCATCCATAACCCAGTAAAAAGCAGTCAGGCTTGAGTGAGAGCTGGGATGCAGCCAGGGGCTGCATTGCTGGTGAACAGTGGGGTGCCCAGCTCTGGCATCTTGGGGACATGTCCAGACCATGGACTGGGGGGTGAAGCCACATCCACTTTTCACTGAGCCATACCTTGGTGCTGTCCCTGTGTCCCAAAGGTGACTAGCTGGGGCTTGGCCAGGCAAACACTGGAGGTGTGTGGGACTTTTTCCCCAGTGCCAGCTCACTCAGCATGCCAACACATGCAGCCACAGGCTCTGGGGCCAGCAGCCCTTTCCAGCATGTGTCCTTCCTTTCTCACTCAGGCAAAACTGTACTGGTCTAACTCAAGCCATCCCAGTAAATAGCTTGACTGGTTAATACACTCTGGGATCTTTCACCCTGGTGGGTGCTGTTCACCCTTAACATTCCCCCAAAAGCACACAGATTTTGAGGACTGGCCTATAATGACTGTGCAGCATCCAGAACTGACCTGGAGTATAGCCAGCAGCATCAGCAGGCTGAGCCAGACAACATCCCTCCAAGAAAAATAAAGCTAATCCTGTCATTAGGCTAAGCCCTTCCCAGAGGACATATTACCTGCTTTCTGGGTGGTCACAGACAGGGAGGACCCACCCCAAACCCACCCAAATTCCTCTGTCCCAACTTCTTGTATCTGGAGTTTGTGGTGAAACACTTTGTGATGCCATCCTTCAAAAATTACATCCATGCCTTTCTTGTTTCCAAGTGGTTTGGCAGCTCCTCCTGGGCTCACCCCTCTCACTCCCACATTTGCCCTTCATGCCTGTCTGCTGCATGTCACAGTTGTGACTTTGCTTTTTCCCCAGCTACTGAAGCAGCTCCGTGCCCATTCTCTGGATCCCTGAACCCCTGCATGACTGCAGAGATTTCCTCTTCTCCTGCCCCATGCTTCAGCCTTGGGGAAACTGAATTGCCTCCATCTTATGAGGATGTTATGAAGGAAAACAAGCTCTAGACACCACATTGGCTTTCAGTGATCCTACTTGGTTCATCAGAGGCCTTCCATCATGCTAAAGGAGTGTAGATCAAATCAGCCCTTTCCAGGTTGACTGAGAGACTGAAAATCAGCAATATTACATCTGAACCTGAAGGACAAACTAAATTCAACAGAATAAATGCCAAAAGTATGTGTTGAATCTGTCACAGGAGTTCAGCTTGACATTTTGATATCTCTGGATTTCAAGAAGCTTCCTCAAAGGCCTGTTTGTATTTGGGGTTTCTGGCTCAGACTCTAGATTTCTCTCTCTAAGGCTGCTTGAGCTGGTGCAACCCCATGTATTTTAGGACCAAATGTTGATAAATGACTTGATAGTTACTTCTCAAGCTTGGGCTGCCTCCTTGACTCGGCACTGTGCCAAGAAACACCCTCTGGCAAAGTCATGTTGTTCTAATACATTGCAATGCAATCACTCTGTGATGAAGGATCGTTTGCCATATTTAAAATATTTAGCACAACATATCAGATTTGTCTAGTGCAAAAGGCAGCAAATTTATGGCCAGGGAAGAAAAAACAGAAGACAGTGATTATGAAGGAGTAGCAGTGGCAGGAGCTGGTTACAGAGCATTAAAAAAAAAGTGAGTTTGCTCATTTGAGCTGTTCTTAATTTCATGGTGACTGTCCTCAGCTACTCTTGCCCTAGCATTGCAGACTAGAAGGATTTGAATGGCCCAGGACCCACATGGAGGTTCCCCACAGACATGAATTAGGGGCTTATGTACTTTGTATTTAGCTACAGAAATATATTAGGAGAAAGAGGTGACCACTGCAGACAGGATGGAAAAATACTTTAAGAAGCCATCCAGACTGCCTCGTGCCCAAGCAGGATCAGCTCAACCAAAGTCATTCCTTGGAGGTATCAGCCTAACCAGTTCTCAAATCACTGAAGAAAGAGGCTGAATTTCCCCCTTAGCTGGATTCCAGATGAAAGCAAAGATTCCCCTTTGTTTGTCGTGGGCAGGTCACTGAAGGCTGAATTCAGCCTGCCTGACCTCTGTGTCTCTGCTCTCTCAGTGGCAAGGGCTGGGGGTGCAGTCAGACCTCTCCTGCTCCAGAATGTCACCCCTGGTCCCATGCTCTGTGCTCCCATGGAGCCATGAGCCCAATTTGGGCAGCTGGGTCCACTTGGGACTAGAATCCCAAAAGATGACTGGAAGCCCACAGCCTGCCTCATGGAGCACCTCCCCACCTGTAGAGTGAGGTTAGCACCAGTTCCCATGCTCAGGAAGGAAACTGGGAAAATAAATGCAATAAAGGTTATCATATCCTCATAATTATTCTACGTAAGTACATCTTCTAGATAAATAATTGCAACATATTTTGAGAAAAAATTATTTGCCAGCACCACTGCAAATTATCTCCCTAAAATCTTACTTTAGAAGCAGCTTTAATGTTTGACTCTTGTGTGAAAGGAAATAAATGTTACTTGTAGCCAAATGAATGTTTGTGCCAGCAGGCTAAAATATTACTAGGTTTATTAATAAAGAAAATTATCAAGTACAAACTTAGACAGGGGAGAAATCAAGCAACTTCTGAGTGTCCTTTTGCTGGCTGAACTTGGTAAGAATTGCAGGTAATCCACACCTCTCAGGATCAGATCTTTCATGTACATAACTGCTTCCACCACTCAACCCCTTCAATTTGTGCCCTGAAGCATGAGATTTGATTATGTTTGTCACTGCAGCTTGCATAGCCTGTTAGTGGGCATTAAATCAGCTGTCACTTGATTCCCACCTACACACTGTTTGCTTCAGTGACCCCTTCATGGCAGAGAACTCCACAGGTTGTCTGCATTATGTGCTGCATAAAACATTACTGCCTCCTGCTTATTAATGGCTTGGCTCTAAATAAATTGCTGCCTTTAATTTCACTGAATGTCACCTTCTAATCAGATGGCTGCAGAGGCTAACAAGCAAGGGCTGCTCAGATTTCAGTGCCTCCAACCACTCTGCATCCCTCTTTCTCAGGGACCAGTGACTCCCAAGGTGGTAAATCCTTCCCCAGCCACCCAACAGAGGGCAAGCAAGACTTTGAGCACACAGAAACACTCGAGGGAACAGGTCTGTTCCCCTGCCTCTTGTGTGCATTCAAGTGTGTTCAGTTTCATGTTTGAGGCACTTTAATTATGCACAAAAGGAATCAAATTATTCCATCAGAGTTGCAACAAGTGGCTCAGAGTAAAGGAAGCTAGTGGCTGTCACAAAATCAGGCCCCATCTGGAGTCATCAGCGTGGGAGAACCTGTGTGCTGTGATACCTGTGCAACATGACAGGAGCCACAGGAGCTTCCAAAAACTGCTGAAAGCCAGGAGGAATCTGCAAAAAAGAGTTTGTGTAGGGTTGCTGTGGGGAGGACATAAACTAATACTGCTGCTGGCTTGGGGTAGGGAAAGGAAGGAGCCCTGGTCCTTGGCTTCCTGGTCACTGGAATGGAGAAGAGGATGGGTTTCTTCCGTCTACAAAAGCATTTTGGGTGGCCCCACCAATCTTTTATTCACTATGGAAGCTGCTTCTCCCAGCTTGCCACCTCACTCCCAGCAGAATGGACAAGGTTTCTCCAGACCTGTGTTCCCATTTTTACACAAGCAGAGATTTTGCTGGGTAATTGATATTTTTATAAGCACTCAGCTCTTAATGAGGGCAGTTAATGAAGTTTAGCTGATGTTTCCAGAACTGCAAGGAAAGAAGAACTATTTCCTTATAATTCATCACCTTAGGAATAGGGTTCACCTTGGAAAAGCACTTGTCCTGCTGTGACTCTCTGGCTGCCACTCGTCCTCTGACTTACACTTCCTGCTGACTTTGAAAAGAAATGACAAACGGCTCAAGAAAAAAAAGCAGAAAGCACTAGAAGGAAGATATGTTTGTGGGGAAACTTGTCATCAGCAAGACTTGTTGGGGGAAATGGGAGCAGGGCAGAGGAGCCAATTGCTTAGTGACCATCTGGAAGCCAAAGACAAAGGGAACGCGGTGAGACATGTGGCTGGACTTCCTCTGCAGATTAAGAGCTGAATAATAAATCATAAAGTGGCTCTCAGGCAAAACAGAGCAAAACCAGAGGTAGCTGAGCCATAACAGGGCATCAGTTTGGAATGCCAGGAGGATTGGACATGAAGGATGGGAAAATAATTTATATGCTTTTTTTTTTTTTTTTTTTTTTTTTGTAATTATCATCTAAAATTCTGCATTATAGGCTGAAGACTTCTGTGCAGGGAGGATGAGCAGGGGACTGGGGACAGATGCCCGCTCTCTTTGGGTCACTAGATGGCACAATTCGGGCACTTTTCTACCTCGCTCAAAGGCATTTTACAGCAGGAACCCAGGAACTACGGGGAGAAAATAGTTCTCGCTGCCGTAACGGCGGTTGGACAGAGTATTTCAGTCATTAATCACTTGCCCACAATATTTAACGATGCAGAAGAGGAAACTGTGGGAGTCCAGCCCCAGCTGAGAGACAAAACCTTGCGTTCTTGGTGGAATTTTACTTTTCTCTCTTGGAAAGTTTATGAAATTACTCTAAGTAGATGTGTCTAAGCTGGGACAAAGTCTTCAGCTGCTGAAGATGCATAGCTGCAGGGGTACACGGAGCTTTGCAGCTACCAGCAAAGGTCTAGGCAGCCTCCAGAATCACTCCCCCATGCCCAAGGGCTGCTCCTATTTGTGCTGCTGCCTTTTGTATGTCCTTGCAGGACAGCAGTGATTCCCCTCACAGGAGCCAAAGCAGGTCACTTGGCAAAACACCTGAACAAAACCTGGATGTGGGTTAGAGAGATACGACACTGTCTTGGCTTTGTTTGATTCTTGGCCAATGCCACTCAAAGGCGATTGTGTTTATTATATCCCACTGATGTTACAAGGTGTAAGAAAAACACAGTTCTGCACTGCTACTCCTGTCTACTGGAAATAATTGTTCAGATCTACTGAATTCACACCAAAACGACATGGCAATGTCTGTGAAAAGGCAAGAAATCCGTGTCTTGGGAAACATTGATGCAGCTGCAGTAGGAAATAGCCTAGTTCACAAGGGGGCAGTAAGAGTGAGCACTAATTACAGCTGGAGATATTAAAAACCCTCATGAGCAAGGTTGATCCAGGCAGGGAGAGGATGAGATGCTGCAAGCAGAAAAGGACTGCCATTGCAGATACCATTTTTTTATCTCCCTTACTTGCCTGTATCAAAATGGGAAATCAATAGCTATCTGTAATGCATGGAATCAACTTAGCAAAGATCTTACCTAAACACTTCACTGCTTTCCATAACCTGCAGCCAGCCGGATCCCTGGCAGAGTGCACAGAGCTGTCAGGGGACAGGACAATGGGGAGCCCCAGTTCAAGGAAGCACCCTGGGGCAGGCACACAGGGAGGAGAGGTGCTTCTCCCAGCTCTCAGCTAAATCCCTGACTCTCCCTATGCCCTGGGAAATGAAGACTGAGGTGCCCAAACATAGAAAAATACCCCTTATAAGCTAGTGCAAATACGGAGAAACCTAAAAAACTGTTGGAACTGATGGATTAAATGTTGGACCTCAGCTTAGCTGGAAATTGCAATTGAGCAAAAACCCCTGGTAAGCCGTCAATGGCTATCAGGAGGGGAAAATCAGTCTATTGTCATTCCTAGTGAGCTGCTGCTGAATGGAATGCAGGTAGGTATTAAGCAACTACCTTAATAACTGAGCTCACCTGATACATCTTTAGCCCTAGGGACTGGTTCTGATTTTGAAAGAAAAAATAAGTCCTGTTTACTTTCTGGGAGGTTTCTCACTAATGAATATACAATTAAACTAGAATAGATCTGCACTGTGACCTGATAATGAGCTAATGAGGAGTGAATCCTGCATGAAACCAGTGTCAGTATTAAATCAAACAGGGATTAACAATTAAATATTAACAGCTGATCGAAACATCAGATAGACTGTCAGCAGAATTTGAATAATGAAGCAATGCAGTATTGGACTGGTTACAAAACATTAACCTAGCAAAACTAAGAGTCGCTGTGACCTTTTCCTGGTCCTCTTGTGCAGGAGATAGATCCTCAAAACCTACCATAGAGTTTGTCTGGAACAGAAATATGATTAAGGAATTAACTCTTATTCTATAGAGATACTGAAGAAGAGAGGCTCACAAGTGTTGATACAATTTTCTTCTTCATTTGAAAGCAGTATTTATACATAAATTCTTTGCATCTGAAGTGTATTTGAGGAGGATGAGTTAAGGTAGTATTTGGGGTATGTGTGTGCTCTATTTGTGTACCCCAAGGAGGAACACAGGGCTGGAGGCACTAAAGAAACTAATCCTTAATATTCACCCCAGATCAGTGCAGAGCCATTCAGTGCCCACTGAGCCACTCCTTGGCATGACCCACATGTTGCAAGTCACAAAACAGCTGTCATCACCTTAAAACAAGCTGAAGACCATTAGGACAAAGGCCGAGAATTCTCCTCAAACACTGAACAGGGGAAATCAGTGGTGTAGTATTTGTAATTACACCTGCATTTCTTCTCTGCTAAATAAGAAATAAATCTTCACAGCAAGAAATAACCTTTGTGGTCAGAAAAAAACCCTAGAAAACAACAAGAGACTGGTGGGCATCCCTGAGTTTTTGTGGGGAGGGATAATGTACTGGCTGCATAGGCTGGGAAGTTTTTGATCCAGAGTTGATGATGTCTTTGCTGGGTACCTCCTCCCCAGGAGCATCTCTGAGCTGGGTGAGCCTGCAGCATCTCTCCTCCCTCGGGGAGGCTGAGGGAGCATTTGCCTCTCTGGGCAGGAGCAGGGATGTGGGCAATGGAGCAGTCACTGAACACAGCTCTGCCTCTGGGGTGTGTTCACCCTCCATCTCCTTCCCAGTGTGTCTCTGAAGGAGCAGGGCAGCAGGGACACAGCCCAGGAAGCAGACCCAAAAATGTTCCCAGAGTTTCCTTGCCCTGGCAGAGAGTATCAGCAGTGTCAGTTCTCCTGCCCCAAAGACCCAGAGGAAACATATTTCTGATGTGGTTGTAAAAAAGTTTAAATAAAAAACACCAACGCCCCCCAAAAATAAAAAAAAATTAAAAAAAAAAGAAGAAGAAGAAAAAAAAAACAACCACCAAGCTCTGAATGCAGTTTCCTGCAATAACAGACAAAAATTCCTGTCACCTCCAGATCTCTTTGTGCATTCTTGGTACAATCTGTGAATCCATCACATCGCTCATAACTCTTGTACTCATTGTCTCTCAGGACCTTGTAAAAAAGCCTCCATCACCTCTCCTACTGTGTTTACATCTGTTTGATATAGCTCATCTGTTGGCAGTAACCTGCTCTCAGTTTGGCTGACATAAACGTCTGCCAGCTGAAGCAGCAAGAGCTCTGCTGGCACAAACTCTGCAGGCACGAGCCTCCCTTGCCCGGGCAGCAGAGCTGCCACCAGGGCTCTTGCTGAGATGGTTGTGCTGTGGCCTGAGCCCTGTGGCTGCAGCAGAGCCATATGGACCTGCTGTTCTCCTGTCTGTTCCAGGCCCTGGGTGCTTCTTGACTGGGAGCCATGTCAGGGCTGGGTTGTGTGTTAGCCTTGCTGGTCAGTTCAGTGCTGCAGCACAAGGTGCTGCTTCCAGGATAACCCATCACAGGACTCAGCCCTTCGTTTTCCATCATAGGAGTTATCAGAAGTGCTGCTTGGGATACAGCTCCATCCTCAGCCAGCCCATCTCCCTCTGGCCCACATAACATAAGGTTTCACTTCATACTGTCCGGGAGAAGGAAATCCAGCCTCCCCATCAGGCAGTCTGTGGAGGAAGCCTACCTCTGGCAGTGCTTCAGCACCCACAGCTGTGCACATCCAGTTGAGACTCCACCTTTGTTTCTCCACTGTGCCTAAGCAGGTAAATCTCTGTGCTGGGAGAATTTTCTCAGCCCTTAGTGCCCATGATATGGTGTGGTGCCCATGGTCAGAAAGGACTGCATTTGGACAGTTCCTACCAACCCCAAGAAAATTCTGTCTCAGGTTCTCCCTCTACTAAAGGCATGAATCCATCCTTAGGGAACATGTTAAGCCATACAAGGCTTTTCCTCCCCCACCCTAGTGAAGACCTGGCTGATGCTCTGACCTCATCCAGCCTTATGGCAGCCTGGATTGCAGTGGGGGTCAGCAGTCCTGAACTACGTTTAAATACCTTTTGATGGAAAGGGGCAATAGATTTTATTATCATTTATCCTAGTTTCTAGCTAATGTAGATATATTGTAAAGCCCAAGTTCAGATTTTGCGTCTTCACTCTCTGTCCAAGCAATGTTTTTATTAAGCAGAATGAAGCTGGCAATTTCCAGATTTCCATGAGTTTAGAGCATCTGTTGTGTACCTTTTAACACTGACTGAGAAGGACTGTGTTTTTCATGGAAGAATGCACCTGCATTTGGAATCTTTTCTCAGTGCAGAGGTTCATGGAACAAAGAGAGGGTCAGACATTTTACACAGCTCTTATATACTTAAAAGCTCCCCAGCTGGCTGTAAGAGGGGCAGACCCCCATGCTTAGTGCACAGGGTGCAGATGTTGGTCAGACAGTCCCTCCCTTTGCCAGGATTTTCTCCTTTGTACACTCTGTTGACACACTGCCAGACATGGAACAGATCCATCTTGCAGCTTGAGGATCTTCATGCAGAACAATGCAGTCTGATTCAGGAATGGCTGATTTATCTCACTTCTACCAATAGTGTTGAGACAAATGCTGAAAAGAGTTTGTGTTGGTTATTTCAGTCTGTGCTTATGCAAGTGGCCTCAGCACTCGAGACAAGGGGATTCCAGAAAGCAGGATCTTCTCAGCGTTTACCTTCTTGAAGGAAAAGTATTTTGAAGCTCCCAGAATGCAAACATTGCAGCATACAGTAGATCCTTAAAATTCAACTGCATCTGTATCACAACCACAAGAGGTTGAGTCTCTGTGCAATCCACTAGAAATAAAAGCAGAGCTCTTTCTGGAGCACTTACCTCCTCCTCACACCCTTGTGTCCACTGCATACATTTTGGAGGTGGCTGTTTGTGAGGATGGCAAATGCACGTTTGTTACGACGGTCGCAGCTGAGGAATAACCTTTCCTTAAGGAGTAGGCAGAATGGAATCTTCCAGAACTGGTCTCTGTGAGGCACAGGGAGAGAAATAGGAACTGCTAACGAGTGTTTAGTGACTGTCAGCTGCAAAGTGTTGTTATCCAGGGAAAGCAGCGCTCCAAGATGTGACATAATAACAACACACTTTATGTCATCCTTACACCTCAGCTCCCACATGAAGACCTTGATGTGCTTTCTAGACCTGCCTAAGATTATTCCCATTTTACAGCTGAAAATATCACCACTGGAGATGAGCAACCATGCCAAAGGACTTTCCCCACCCTGTGGCCCTGTAGCACACCCTGAGCACTGGCTCTATGCCTGAGCTGTGCTTCAGCCCTGCTTCCTCACCTCTGAAGAGATACATGCAGCAGGTGAGCAGGGACCCAGACAAGAAGCAGCCAAGTGACCCCGCCATGCCCAGCCAGCAGGACCACCCAAACTTGTACTGGATGCCCAGGAACACGTTGTGGAAGAGCAGAGAGGAGCGCTCCACGTAGACATCCACAGCGTACCACACAGAGCCCGTGATGCCAGGGAGACCTGCACAGGGAGAGACGTGCCACACACACAGCCGTGAGGGATCAAATCTAAGGCTGTAGCTGCTGTCTGCTGGGTCACACTTCAGGCTGGGAGGACCTTCCTGGGATGGCCCCTGTCCATGCTCAACCTTTGGCAAGTTCACCCTGGCTCCTGCTGACGTTCTGTGCTGCCAGGCAGGGGCTGCACCTCAAGGCTTGGCACTCACACACCTCCAGCACATTGGTAGCACTCAGGTTTCTGCAGCAAAAGGCAGAAAAGTTCCCCCCCCTCAGTTGCTTGTAAAGTTGTCTCCAGAATTTAATTTTCCGATCTGTTTTGATTTTCAGAACTTTGATGCTTTTCAGACAAACTTTGAGAAGTGAATGGAAGATGTTTAAAAGAGCCTCTCAGTGTGTTTTACACGTGCTCCCAGTGGCTGGGGTGAGTTATTAAATCTGTTTAGACTGAAGAAGAGATAGCTGCTTGATATTGGCATAAAGTCAAGTGATATTACTTGATATTTAGTTGGCTGTTTATTTTTGTATTTAAAATTCTCCCACTGGCTGTAACAGCAAAGCACCTCAGCTAGTTGGGTATTTATCACCTAGAAGGGACAGACATGTTATTATCCTTTTATTGGAGATCAGCTACAGAGATTTTGGGCTAAGTGACTTGCCCAAGGTCACACAATCTGTGGCAGAGCCAGGAACCAAACCAAGATGCCAGGACTTTCCAGTCCTTCAGCAACTGGTCTAGAGACCTACAGCAAGGTCTCTTTGCCATACCAACAGCCTTGACTGCTCCACAGTGAAATAGCAATAAATGGATGTCAGTCAACTCAAAGCCAAGTCATCTGGTCCAAACATGAACTGAAAGCAGATAAACTCAACTATGTGCTGTTTGAGGCAGGTGGTGAACAGAAGAAGCTGCATTACACAAATAAATCAAATAAAGATCATTCCTCCTACAGAAAATCACCAACCAAAATAAAAGAAGGCTTTTAATGCTTCCCCACTTTGCTAAAGGGTGTCCTACAGAATGGGGATACAGTGGGGAAATACCTGCAAGGAGCAACAAAACCCCAGACACCAGGCAGATGCGCAGCTTGATGAGCGGCTCATCAGGAAGGAACTTCACACAGTCCAGTCCCAGGACCAGGAAGAGAAATCCAAATCCTGACAGGATGTCTGCTGTTATCATCATGGCTCGTGTCAGCACCAGCTTCACTGTAGGACAAAAGCAGATCATTCTCGTGCACAAGCAATAAAAATGTGGGCAGGTAATGGGGTCAGATCCCATGGGAACATTTTGTTTCTGGTGTTCAGCTTTTTTCAGCTTCCCCTGGCAGTAATACCTGACTGAGAAAAGAAACATGCCTCTAATTATCTGTCACTGAGTAGAACAGACACTCTTAGTCTACACTCAAGTATCCCCATCACTTGTAGAAACATCTCTGACTCTTACATACCAGAATGCTCAGCGTAGATGGAGTCATATTCATCACAAGTTTGGATCCCATCAAAAACGTTTGTGACACATTCCCACCACAGGCCACGACATTTTGTACTCACCTGTGGATTGAGAAGACAAAGAAGACCATAGGGTAAAATCCACCAACACTGCAGGTGGTCATCTCAGCCCTTCAACAGAAATCCTGGTCCAGTTACAACGATGGCAAATCAGAGTGTTTAGCTTGAAGAGAAAAAGCAGAAGGATGGAGGAAAAGGACAATGTTTTCTGTGTCCCTACTAATGCTTTTACATTAGAGCAAAAAAATTCAGACTAGACATTAGGAAAAAAAAAAAAACCTTGCCTACTGGTAAGGATAAAAAATTTGAAGGAAATTTCTGGGAGGAGCTGGGGGGATGGCTGACCAGAAATATCTAAGAGCAGGTTTGTTCACTCATTGCCAAACACTTGTCTAGGCTGAGCTGGGCAGGGCCATGGACCAGACAACCTGAGACTTTGCTGCCTGTGCTCCCCTTCCTTACACCATCCTCCTGACAGAGGAGGAGGAGCAGCTCAGAGGGTGGAGAGGAGTGCACAGGAGTCTGGATGTGAGATGTGAACCCCTCTGCAGACACTGGAGAGGGCTGTCCCCAGATGACTCAGATGTAAACACTGGCTGGAAAATGAGAGGCAGGCGGTGCTGATCCTGGCCCTGGGGCTCCCAGTGTGCTGCCAGCTGTGGGACCAAGCCACAGTCATCACTGAGACATCCAGACTGGGGCAGACCATGCAGTAGCATCATGGTAATCGTCTGCACTGTCCTCAAGCCGTAGATACCATTCCCAGCCCAGCCTCCCATAAATCACTTTACTATGGGAGGTGTTTTCATTACCAATGCAAATATGGCAACAAGCACCTCTAAAATATTCCTGGAATTGCTCATACAAGGAGCAGAGTTAATGTCAGTGCAGCTTTGGACTCCAGCCCGCCCACTGCTGCCAGCGACACCCGCTGCAGTTAATGGATAGAGAAACTCTTCCAGCAAATTAGTTTCACACAGGGGAAGGGGACCAGGCTTGCTTGGATGATGCAATAAATTCATTTTTCTTCCACTATGTAAATCACAAAGCAGATAATAACATATCTCAGACACGTAATAAAGTCTTATTCAGGATGTATTGAAGTCTGTAGCCAAGCCCAACATTTTCTCCACAACACAATGTCTGAGCCAAACTGTGCACCTCCTCTGTGATACTGCTCTCAGGATCAAAGGTGAGGAAAAATGACTCACTACTTCAGACTGGCAGAAGAGATACTATTTATATTTGAACAAAAATACTCTACATCTTTTGTTTCATGGAGATGAAAAGTGCTTAACATTTCTGAGAATTTCAGGACATATTTAATGAAAGACATGATGAAAAACGAGAAGCAGTGAGGGAAAAAAAGCTAATTTCATTGATTCTATGCTTTTCAAGAGAAGAGAGTATTGTAAAACAATTTGCCATGTTCACGTTCAATGTATTTTTACCATGGCCCTCTTAATGCAGTTGCAGGTCCTCTTCTGTCTTAACTCACCACTGTTCAGGCTGTGCTTGAAATTAGCATATTTTTATTAAATTACATTTTGTTCCACTTGTATTTATAGAATTTCTTTTTCCTCCTAAACCACCATGGCCTTATTTATACTACTCTGCATTCAGCTAATAATGTCAATTACTTCCATACTTGTTGATATTATTACTGTTTTTTGAATCTTACAAGCAGCATCTACATCTAAATTATTTATAAAGAGACTAATGGGATTCCAGGCTTTGTCACCCTCCAAGCAAAACAGAGATCTTAAGCACAACAGTTATGATCTAGCTTGTGAAATAACCCCCTTCCCAGACTAACAAAAACTTGACTACTGTTTTTCGTTTCTTGGGATGTTTCAGTTGTCACAACTCCTGCCAGGACGGGCAAAGCAGGAGCCAGCCCATCTCCACACAGCCTGTGTGCAGCCAGGGATAAATATCCTATTGCCTGGTGCAGGAGGGATAGGAGCAGGTGTCACTTTGGGGACCTGTGGCTGTCCTGAGCCAATGCTGAGCTATTCTGTTTTCTTCTGCCAAGGGCCAACACTTGCTCCCCATTGTGCACTGTTGATCCTTCTGCTTGTTAATCTGCTCCCAAGCCACCCTTGGGCATCTTCCCTTATGCTGACAGCACAGACCTTCAGGCACACGGGAACCCGCTGCTGTAAAGGGGACAGGGGTCAGGGCATGGGGCATCATGTGGGGACATGGATTTCCCCATCCCATGGCTGCACCATGCTGGTAGCACTAATTCACCATCACCTCTCTCCCCCTATAGCAAAACATCACAGCAAAACTCCTTATCCCCCACTCGGATTATGAAACTCACGACCTGCTTTCCCTAACACGAGTGTGCATGTAAAACATGAACTGCACAATGACTGTAATACATATAATTATATGCTATTCATAATGTATAATTAATATTAAAGTAATTCTCATACAGAAAGAAAAGAAAATGACAGAACAAGCACACACTTCTCCTTCTGGGGAAAGCGGAGAAGACAAACACGTAAACGATGTTAGTCACAGTGTTTTACCGTGCTCTGAGAAGGTGCCAGCAGACAATGACTACAAGCCCAGCCTGAGAGTAAAACAGGCAGCGTTTAGCAGTAGTGGTGGTATTTATAATCCACCTACAACAGGGAGGAACTGTCTGCACAATACAGCACTCGTTGAGGATCAGATTATGAGCTTTTTCCACTACAAACTACTGCAAAAATTGAGCCAGCCTTGTCATGATGCTTCACAGGGAGTCACCAACTTCAAGCAACTTTCTGTATGGTTGCAACCTGTTGTTTCTGAAGGGAGGTGAGGGGCTGTGAAAGCTGAGTCGGGGCCCCTGCAGCCTTCCTGAAGGTGGCTGCTCCTGGCACTCCCTGACCTCTTCTTGCTGGGATGCTCCTCTCCAGTGGGACCACAGTGAGGACTTCATCCTCCCCAGCTGCTGGGGGCCAGGGTCAAAGCCAAGCAACCAGCCAAGAGCCAGCAGCTGCCAAAGGATGGAGTTCCCTTCTCCTGGAGTCTACGTTGCCTAATTTACCCTTTTCCCAGCTGAAAACAGGAGTCATTGAGGACTCCACGCCTTTCTGGCCGTGGACATTCCCCTGTTTAGAGAGGCAGTGAGTCATTAGTCATTAAGAGATCAGTGGTCAGGTATTAAGGCTGGGGGCGTTTTACTCCATTATTTAGTATTCACACTCAGAGACGGAATGTGAGAATAGTGGTTGCTAATAACCAAACTGGGTGTTAATGGAGCACTTGGGACAGCCCATCGCAGGTGCCTTTGCTCCAGGAAGACAAGGTTACACAGCCTCAGGGTAATGGACCGGGTCTTTACTGGACTCACTTTGCTCAGGAGCTGGGCTTCTCTTATCTAGTTTTCTCCACAACTGGATTCCCTTAGCTCTTCTGAGTGTACTGATACCTTCATCTGGGTACTTCCTGAAAGGAATCGGAAATATCTCCCGAATGAAGAGTCATATCCCATCCAGCATCACTGAGTGCACTCCATTTGCCCTGCAAAGAGGCTCACTGACCACTAGGAACGAGAGACAGTGTCAGAGGCGCTCTAGCCACCAGGAACTGTTCTGCATTGGATCAATGCTCTGCATTGGATCATCACCTCAGAACTTACATACACCTCTCAGGGTTTCTGACAGTCAGATTGTTAGGATTTCTTATGGCATAGAGAAATAAGAAATTTTTCTTGTAATTAGTTTTATCCTTCTTTCCTTAGATAATTCACCCCTTCATGTGCTGCAGCTAAGCACTGCATTGCAATCACTGAATGCAGAGGAGCTTGGGGTTTCATATGCTGGAGAGCAGATAGAAAGCTTCCTCCTGATACATTCAGCCAAACTTTCTGTCCTGGAGAGTGTTTCACCTTCACTGCCTAAACCATCCAATTTGCCAGAGAGAAGATTCCTACACTGTGGACATGCAGCTTAAATGTACAGAAATGAATGGCTGTGCTGGGAAGAAAATTACAAATTTGCAGTATTGAGTACTGAAGAAACAGTGATGATTTGGGCCCAGAGTCTCTGGGGCACACCTTGCCTGTAAGCAGCAATCTGCTCCCTTGTTTGCAATTAACTTTTGCCTATACCTTTCTCTAGTATGAGAGTGCTACTGTCCACATGAGTTCCAGGAGATATTGAATCTCCATGCTCCCTTAAATTTCTGGTAGCCCTGTAGCTCAATGGCTGTTTAGGAAAACACTTGAAGAGCACAGCTGTACATGCTGGATGTCTCCACCAAGAAGTCTGAACTACAAAACTAGAAACATCTCCAAAATATCCACACAGGCTGGAGGTACAGGATAGCTCCTCTTACGCTCATGCACATTTAAAACTAGAGCCTGTAGATCTTTCCTGAACTTACTAAGTAAGAGCAGAGTCTGGATAAAAAAGTCCAGCAAAAACAATTACATAAAATACCACTTTTCTCCTGCTCTTGCCACAGTAATTATTTTCATTCTCATCCATTTTCATCCAACACAACAGGGAGAAAGAACATGAGAATGGAGTGGAGCAAAGATACGAGGAACAAACTCTCTCTAGGACACATTGGTTTTGGTGATCAGGCTCTCCTCACCCCAGTCTTACCTCCAGGGAGTCATCAGCATTCACCATCCAGCAATCTGTCCAGGTAGATATTATCAAAAACCCAGCAGAGAAAAAAGCAAAAAAGCAGCCCACATATTGGAGGAAAAACTTCATGCCAGCAGGTGCTCAGCACATCCAGGGGAGTGCGAACAGCAGTGCCCAGCCTTGTTCCTAAAGCTGGGATAGAGACAGGGTCCCGGTGTCCCAGATGACCAGCACCCTCTGGCAGTGACCATGAAGAGCAGGACCTCCTGACTTGTGCAGATGCCATGTGGCAGTGATGGCTGCAGGAGCAGTGCTGACCTGCCAGGGGTCAGGAGGAGGGTGAGAGTGCCCACGGGAGCTGCTGCAGCCAATCCGTCCCACAGCTCCTGTCATGCCTGACTGAAGAGAAATGGGGCTGTGCACAAGTGACATGCAGTAACTGGAACAGAGACTGCCAGGGGAGGCAGGTATCATGGCAGGTTTTGTCAAAATAGGGATTAGAAAAAAGAGTCAAAACTTGTTCTCCAGTGCAGAAGTTTTGAGCAGTGCTGAGGGACACAGAGGAGTTCTCATGTGCACACACACATTTATTCCTGTTCAATGCTTTATGCCATAGCAGAGGACCATTATAAAGTGTCTTGGTGTACATCCCAGGCCCCTTGGTTGTTGCCCTGTGGGTCTGTGGTGCAGTGATGATCTAGCTCAATGCAGGAATGTCACTAGGGAGGCAAAGGAAAAGGTAGCACCCATGGGCCTTCAGAGGCAAGATCCACACCCATTCCAGATATGGAACTCTATATTCTGAATTTAAGTCAAACCTCAATACCTGTCATGCCCTGAGCCTCAATTTGTTCATGGCATGAGTGCAGCTCCCTTGTGGAAATCCTGAAGTTTTCAAAGCAGTGCCATTCTCTGGACATTTCAGTTGGTTGGAATTTCCCTGCTTGCTTACTCTGATTGCAAAATTCCTGTTTCCCTGCAGGTGAGCAGGGCTCACACAGCTGCCAGGGGCAGCAGGCTGGGGACTCTGTAAGAGGCTTCTCAATGTCTCCTCTTGTGCAGTGCTGAGAAAGCCACCAGGGCTCCAGAGCACCTCTCAGGAAAACCAAAGGGGAGTGGGACTGGAAATTCCTCCCGCTCCAAAGGTAAGAATGCACAGAAACCATCGCATCCTCAATGCTCATTGTTTTTGAATGCAAAAAGAAGCAGTAAAGGGTGAAGACCTGCCCTGAATGGGCAGATACTCAGCACAGGGCAGAGGAGCAGGCTCTTGCTCGGCGTTCAGCTTTGTCCCAGCCGCTCGCCGTGTTTGCCATCTCAGCCGCCACCTCCAGATGGAGCCAAGCGGTGCCTTTACAGAGCTGCTCAAAGTTCCGCTTCTCCGGGCTTCCCCTGCAAATACCACAGCAGTGAGAAGTTTATTCCCACAATAGATAACCCGTATAATTCCACCCATAACCTCATGAGGAGGTTTTGCTGACAGAGATGACAACTTTTACCCTCAATACCAGGCTCATCCCACTCTTCAGAGGTCACTCTGTGGAATACGTCCTTAGCTTTGGGAGGCTTAAGTGGAGAAGAGAAATCCCAGATCATAAAGCCAGGAGGCTCTGCTGGTTCAGCTTTCTGCTTTCTGTTTCCTAATTCAGTTTGTAGAAGCTGGCAAGTGACGAACTTTTCTTCTTCATCTTCTTTTTATCTTTCTCAGATGCAAGTCTTGATGTGGTTATGTGGATATGATATGATGCTTTCTGCTGAGTTTTCTGGTATCCAAATGTCTGGATAAGTCAAAGAAACCTTCATGATTTTCACTTCATGGCTTTCTGTGACAAGGGTAGCTTTGTGTTTTCAACAGTTCTGACCCACGGGGACATGGCAGTGGCCACACAGGTCCCATAAAGGATGACTTTCATTAGCATGTATATATGTATATAGATTGCATCTGTGTGACACAAGTTCTGAAAACACACATCATCTTCCTATACCTATCTTATACTGTGTTCATTAACCTCTGTCTGCACCCATTTTTAAAAAGCATCCTAGTCAGTTGTTATTAGTGGCAACTCAGAAGAAGTGGTGTGGTGAGCTAGAAAAGGCCTGAAAAATCTGAGACAGCTTTCCCGCAATCAGCATTAAGTCCTTAGCAGTGTCAAGACCAGAGTTTAACAGGAACAGAGCCTGGATTAACCAGGAAATGTATTATAGCCATATGCATGTGCTTGCCTTCTCCTTCTGTCTGTACCCAAACACAAGCCATTTTCAGAGGGGATAAGCACAGAGGAAACAAAGGAGATATTTTATCTTACTTGGTACATGGTGAAAGTATCTCAATACAAACATGACAGAGTTGGAAAGTGAAAATCTCCCATGGTGATAGCCAGAGAGGTGTTTCTAAGCTTTTGGGCTGGGCAGATTGTACTCTCTTTTTCCAGCCCAGCCCATCGAATGTCCATGGATATCAGACTGAGAGACAAACTCCACTAAGGGATGGAGGCAGCATGTGAGGCACCAGTGCTGCCCGTGCTTCACTCCATCTCTTCACAGCTGTTATTGTAGTCCTACAATAACATGTTTATTTTCCACATGCCCAGCAATGTGTTGCTGTCCCAGCTCCTTCCACCTACCTGTGCTCACCTTCCCTGCAGGGCAGGGCAGGTGAATGACCCTTCCTAGAGCAGGATGCCAGTGCTTTCCTGGCCATGAGTCACTGGGGACAGGAAGTGGCTCCAGCCATTTACATCTAGCTTGGGGCTCTGGAGCATCCTGGCCTGGACAACAGAGCACATCAGGATCCTCCAGCTTTCCCTAGTGTAAGGCTGCTCCAGAGTGTGCAACACATTGAAGATGGTTTGTGGCTTTTCACCTGGTGGAGAGACCAATCCAATATCTGGCCCTTCTTTAGATCCATATCTCCAAACAATCTCATAGAATCTGCTGTAGTTTCTAGACAGAAAACAATATTCTTTATTTAGTAGAAAATGGCAAGATACATGCTTAATACTCTTTATTTAAAGTAAGACAGAATCTTCTTGAAGCAAAGTCTGTAGAAGTTTTTCA
Source organism: Acridotheres tristis (assembly GCA_037013685.1). Classification (NCBI taxonomy): domain Eukaryota; kingdom Metazoa; phylum Chordata; class Aves; order Passeriformes; family Sturnidae; genus Acridotheres; species Acridotheres tristis. Next base: position 14,656,871 of record CM072896.1, read on the forward strand.
TCATGGTCTGCTTTCCTAACCTGCATGACAGATGTCCCCTCAACTTCAGAAAACAGCTCTCCCAAAATAACCTCCCAAGATGTCTTTGTATAGCCCAAAACCTGGCTGACATGACTCAGAGTAGCTTTCCAGTGAATTTGTAGGCTGTACTACATATGTTAACTGTTTTGAAATAAACAAAAGCATTGGGGTATCCTAATATTTGATTGTCAGAGCTTGGCCTTGTCGGGCTCTTACTCTGTGTGGTATTGATGCAGGAAATCTTTGCTATTGTAAGAGTTTTATCACCTTGATTACACTCAGTCCCAGCTCAGGGACAAATGCACCATGGGTCGATTGCTTTTATTACTCATTAACACAAGGTGGTCTGTGCTCTCTGTTAAAGCCAAACTGTTTATGTTAGAGAGAGAGAAACTACTGCCAGTCTTGGGAGGTGGTTGTCACCAGTCTACTGACAAAACCATTTTTGCAGCAACACCCCACTGAGGCTGCAGTCCCATGAGCATAGAAGGGTGGTGTTCTGCCTTTACTTCCTCAGTGTCTAATATATAGTGTAGCAGAGGGCCTGGAGGAAGAAGGAAGTGGTGATACTGTGCATTCATGCATGGAATACAAACCTCTCTGCAAACAGGCAAGCAGCCCATTAGGTGACTCGTGTTCAGGGCCAGGGGCTTGTCAGCAGGAAGGGCACAGGAGTCAGAGGTGATGGAAAGCTTTGGAAGGGGTTTCCCTAAGAGCTCTTCTGCTCCATGGGCTTGTCTGCCCAACCCTTCCCACTCCTCCCTCCTGGTTGTACCCCCTCCATTTTCCTTCACACACCACCATCCGTGGCCCCTAAGTGTGTTCACCTCCAGAGCAGTGCTCCTTGGATGTGAGATGTGTATACAAATAAATTACAGAGCAGTGTGTAATGTACCCCTTCAGCCATGCTCATACAGTCACAAAACCCTGGGATTCAGCTGGGCTTTAGTTCAGGAAGGAAAATAGTAAGACTTCTGAGCTGCCTATGATTTTCCATGCAGGCAATACATAAGATTAAAGGAAAAAAAGGAAAGCAAAGGTGTGTTCTAGTAGATGAGAGCTTGCAGGATTGGTAAGTAAAACTGTGTTTGTACATGTGTGTGTGTGTGTCTGTGTGTATTATACATACAGGTATGATGCTTGCACACACTCCTTTAAAACAGCTTTTTTAGTCACTCCGAAGCAATAAATGCTAAAACAAGCATTTCATTACAGTCTTTTCAGGTTCTTAAAGTACCATGCTCTCCTCGGTACAATAAATTTAGTTTTATGGCTGCCTATGAAATCCCACACCTGAGAAACACATAATCTCAATGATGTATTGCTAACCCAATTTTAGAAAACGAGGGGAAAACGAGGCCCTGACTAAGAGCGTTTAGATGGAGAGCGAGGAGTCCCGCTCCTCTTTAGCACCGGGGCAGGACTCTCTGCCTGGGCGTGTACGATTTTATCAGCGAAAACGCGTGTGACCACTCGGCTTTCCTGAAAGAGAATGCGCGGTGCTCGTCACTGCATTCCAGCTCCACGCAGGGGTGTGTTGGCAGAGGACCCGGGTACTGGATCAGACACACCTTTTCTCGGCATGTCACAGGTTCCAGCCCACAGCCCTCGTCCCCAGGCACCCCTCTGATGCCCTGCCACGTCCCTGCGGCGTCATCCTCATCCAAGCGTGCCTTTCCCAGCAAGAGCCTGAACTTTCCCGTGCGCTGATACCAGGGTGATTAAATGCAAGGGAAGCACAAGTTCTGTGCCACTGCTAGCAATGGTGCAGGAAGGGAAGGGAGGGCAGCCTGAGCATTTAGCACTCTCCAGAGTACCGGAGAAGAGCAGGAGGAAAGGTGTGAGGGTTTGTGCCCGTTGTGTCCGTGCTCGGGTGTCCGCTCCTCAGGGACCCCTTAGCGCAGTGCGGGGGCCGCAGGTGTGCGGGGCTCTCCTGGCTGGAACCCAGCCCCCCCGTGACTCACTGCACAAGAAACATCCGCTTCTGACCTCTGTGCCTCTCGCTCGTACTCACCAATCTGCTTATCAGCCTGACCAACGACCCTCTAGAAGACTCATCGAGAAAGAGATGAAAGTCACTACGGGGTTATAGAAATGCACAGTTTGGTAACAGGATGTTTGGTCTGCTATAAAAAGCCCAGGAGGACAAGAGCTGAGGCTCAGAGAGAACAGTTGTTGCTGTGATTCACAGACCATCAACACAGGAGAGTTTCGAGATCTGGTTACGTGAGTGGGGGCCAGGTTTGGGCACAGGATCTGCAAGGAGTTTCCCTGTAGAGCTCTGGGGCTGTGACTCTCTTGAAATCAGTGTTTGCCCACTTGCCTGGCATCTGTCCCTACTGACACAGTCACTGTCCCGTCCTCTCCTCCACATCGGAGCCTCTCTGTGCACTCAGAAAAGAAAGGACAGCATGTCCTTGCCCTTTTTCTTTTACCCTATGCCTATTCTGCCCTGGTGGTCCTGGTTCAAGTAGGGCCCAGCTTCTGTTCTTTAGAAAGATGTGTAATTCCTCACCCACGCTCTCCCAAAGGAGAACATCCCTCCCCCTTTTTCAGGCTTAAAGCTTCATTTGCACCTTCTTTGTCAACAGCACAGGGCGTGGGCTCACGGAGGCTCCCGAAACACCCGTCGGCAAAGCCTCTGTGTACATCGGGCTTAAGGGAGAGTTTCACCAGCAGACATATCTGTGAGAGAAACACCCCCTGCCTCTGACCTCCCGCCTGATAACTGGGGTTTTAAACTCCCTCCAGGCATTGAAATATGACCTTGGGTTTCCAATGTGCTCTCCCAGTCCTAGTGATAAAGGGTGTGTTGGAAAGTCCAGGGAAGAAACTCCTTCCCTCCTCCTCTGCCAACACACAGCTCTGCTTTCAGTGCAGATGGGTCTTGCACTTAGCCAAGGCTTTTCAAGAGTTTCATTTCCTTGCAGGCATTAGAATAACTTGCCACATTCAAATACTCTCTAAGTGTTTAACCCTGCTCCCCACGTCTGTCATGGCAGGGGCTACTGAGTGCTTCAGAAATACCTGGCTCTAATTTGGGTGTCTTAAAGAGGACTGACCACACCGAATGTCAATACCTACAAGATCCCCTCCTTCTGCTCTTCTCAGTTTCCAAAGACAACCACCTGTTGGAAGATGTTTGTACAGGGCCAGCATACCTCTGAGGATGCTGAGCAGTTGTTAACTGTTTCTGGCATGTCATGAGATTTCCTACAGCACAGTAATCTGTGTATCTTCAATTTTTCTAGTGTCGAAGAATAGGACAAATAGGTTTGGTCTTATTGATCCCCAGAGGAAATCCTAGCAACACGTGAAAGGGACTACATTAAACAACCTGAAAAAGATGTGAAACTTCATCTCTTAATCTTTGCATTGTCCCTAACAGTCTGATCTAGAAATCTGGCAAGAATTTATGGCAGAGCCTTCCTAGGAAGGACGCTGGATCACTTTATCTTCCCAGCACCAATTACCTGACATGTCATAAGGGCTTAGGAAAAGGGCAGAGGTTGTGGTCCAGGCACAAAAAGGTGAGACATAGCCATGCCCTGAGATGAGAATCTTTGAGTAATTTCTAAAGTGCTGAGTACAGTTTAGGCTTTTCCTTGTTGTGAAGGTTGCCCCCAAAACCAGACTCACGGGTACTTGATTTGATGGCTCACTTGGTCAGTGGTTGAGCAATGTAAATGGTGGTAACTCTGACTTCACACTGGTATCTCTGTTTTCAGGACTGTCTGAACAGCAGTTCCTGCAGAGGATCTCAGATGTAGTCATTAGGCATCTTCTCTCCTTCCTATCTCTTTGTAATATCATTCCAATGCCCCCTTCTTCCCTTCATCTGATTTCAGGAAGAATAACCTGAGGTTATTACAAAGAGGAAAATTTTTCACTGGTGATTCTGAAGGTGATCAGATTCTTGCCAGTCTCAAGAAGTTCATTTCATAACTAGGGCATCAAGTTCATAAATGAGCATAGGTACCATCCATCATTGAATTCCTGGTGGACACTTGGTGAGATTTGGGTAGACAAGTGATTCTTGCTATAAGTGGTCTTGGGGAATCATGACCAAGACTTTGGAGGCATCAGGAACATGATGAGAGCAAACAGGATGGGTAGATGGCAAGGTCTAGGTCTTTACAGAGTCCATCTCCTGGAAATGCACTTAAAAAAACTCTTCCCACGGCTCCCAAGGGTGATTTCTATCTTGTCAGGACCTTGGTGCACATCTCCCATGGCTCATACACTGAGTGTCACACGCACACGGATCTGCCTCCCTCTCAGTCCAGCCTGGGTTTCACTCATTCTCCTTGCTTCCCCTCTCCTGCCCTGGGACTGTGACACCAGGAGCTGCTGTGCTCCACGTGTTCCTCACAGCACATAGTGGGGAAAGTGGCCACACTTTGTGGTTGACCCTTCTGACAAGGCACACTTTCCATCTGCCACGTCACTGCTGAACCTCTTCCCCAGATGTATCACCACACCTGTCCCATTATGACACCATGATTAGCTTCATACATTTTGAAAATTACATTTGTTGTTGATACGATGTAAAGCTACTCTCCGTCTACAACATTTAACTCCTCTGCTTTTCCCACCATTATCTCTCTAGTATTATGAAACTCATTGTTTCCGGGAATCTGATTGTGTCTGACTTTTTTTTATTTGGCTTCTGGTACAAAATGTCCAGTTAAAGAACAATACTAAAATAGAAAAATTGAAAACAAAATAAATCCTACCATACAAGTCAAATCTCTTGACCTAAAAGGGTTGGGTTTCATGCCATGGAATCCCTATCAGAGCTTCCAGTATTGCTTTGAGAAACAACACATGAGCAGCCAAGTGCAGGACCACCTTTATTCCTCAGCAGCTCACTCCTTGCACGGGCAAGCCCTAAGATCTGAGAGCTACGGGTAATGACACACAAAGTACAACTTTACACACGCCAAAACCACTTACTTACAGACGAGAAAGATTCCAGTGTTTTTGGGGCATTCTGAGGCACAGTCTCGGGCCCTGTAGTCATTTGTTGGTTGCTGATTCAGAAGAGAAGAAAAAACGAAGGTAACAGGTGAAAACTGAGAAGCTGGGGAGGAGACACAATTCCTTTCAGAGCCCTCACTAGAGAGAGGTTTCGAGGAGAAGTCAGGAGTTCAGCCAGCCTCACGTAACTTCAGTGTGTTACATATAAGCACATTTTAGCTACAGCCAGATGAAATCCATCATGTGAAGAGTGGAACTAAACTACTCCCAAAACTGTAACCTTATTGCAACCAGTGGGAAAATATGAATGTTTGAATGACTGGAAGAAGAGGGTTGATTATTAGCTTGGTTTATCTCCAGCTGATTAGGAATTCCAGGTCATGTCTGCTGACCAAACATAGATAGTTTTATGCTGTTTCTGTCCCCAGTATTTGAGAATGAATAATTACTACAGCCGATTTTAAATCATATTATATATTCCATCAGTCCCTCCAACAGATACTGCCTTCATCAACCACAGATTTCAACACCAAAGAGGAAATCTGAGCTTTGCTCCTGGAAATTATGGTTTTAATTCATCTATGTAGGTAAAAGTTCTGGTTTTGGTGCTGCTCACGGCCCTGTGGTTTATGGGCAATGGGAGTAATTTGAAGGAAATCTTCTCCAACAACTTGTTTTGTAAAACTTAGTAGTGTGTGGCAGCCCTGCAGGAGTGAGGAGTCGATGAAGGGTTAAGCTTTCCTTGTGCTGCTGCCCTCTTCAGCCCTGCAAGCTGTGATCTTTGGCTGCTTCAGCTGCTACCATGGTCAAACACAGTCTCCTCTCGCTGCAGACCAGGCTGGACACCACCCTGACTAATCCCAGGGAAGATTTGCAGAGGTTTTAGATCCTCCTGACATCTGGGCAAAGACATCTGGGCGCTGCCTGCGAAAAAGTGCTTGGAGTTAAGGTTCAGCAAGGGTGTTTCTCCTGGACGGAGGGAGGAGTAAGTGGGAGAGAGAGAAGAAAAAGCAGCCTGCAGATAAACAACGAAGTCTTTTTAAGGTTTTTCTAGACAATGTAAACCTGAGCTAAACACATGTGATCCTACCAGTCTGCCCTTTTCCTCCAGAATCCTGGGGACTTCAAATGAAACAGCAAGTCACAGAGCTCAAAAGAAACAAGGTGTTGCACTTTCCTGTGAAGCACAGAGTAAATCTGCAAAACTCCTTCCTGCAGAATGCTGCAAGTGCCAGAAGTTTAAAAAAAACCAAACAGCTGAATTTATGGAGGGAAAATCGAGTGAACAAAATTAACGTTAAAGATACTGGCACCGGCTCAAGATATATTCAGACATGGATCAGGGTGGGCTGTAACACATTTTGGGGAAGGGTCAATGTTCTTGCATTATTTCCTGGCTCTACAATCAGCTGCCACCAGAAACACGGGCTGAAGTGCTGCTGTCTGGCCATTCCCACTTTCTGATCCAGTTGAGAAGCTTGTGCCTTCACTCTGAAACAGAATAATGCAGCTGTGCCTGCTCTGCACACCTGCTGCTCTGCGCACCTGCCCATACTTACAGTAACTTACAATCAGATGTTTACCCTTATACACGAGTTTTAGCTCAAGGATGAGTTCAGGGGAGTCTGGGGGTAAGCTTTAGTGTACACAAGGACGGGAACCACATGTGAACCTGTGCTTCCCAAACACAGGCGTGCACAGTGAGACCTTCCCCGAGAAATGTCTGAGAGAAGAGGAAACAAGACTGCTCACCTGCAAGTCTTGGCAAGTGTTAAAGCTTGTTTTTGCCAGAAAAGGAAACAGGTATCGTTTACTACCCACAGAGCTGGGATCTCTGCTGAGTACAGCGCTGAGGCTGCTCTCTGACTCACATCCCCCAAGGGAGTGACATGACCAAGGCGTTGAGCATTTGGCCAGTGCAGCCGGGGCTGTGGCACACGAGGGCAATCTCTCTGAACAATTAGAGGAGTCTCTACCTGCAGACGGAAACAGCCCAGTTTGATTTCAGGGTCTGTCTGTACACACGCCTCTTCTCACTTGGTAATGCTATTGTAAAGGACAAAAAAATCAACTTGCATGTTTACTAAAGAGCAGCCCAATCACTAAGGACTGTCACTACGGGAGTACCTTTAGCCTCAAGAATACAGAGGAGATTGCAACATCTTGGATAAACCCAGGTCTTTCAGATGAGATTAATGATCTGAAGGAATGGTATTTCCCAAAAGTCAGGTATAAAACTAGGTGAAAATAGAGTGAAAACTCTTTGGGACTTCCAATGGAAAAAATACCCAAAAACCAAAAGAATCTCAGGCAGAGGAGGAAATACAGTGATTATGAAGTAAAAAGGTTTTATTTTGCCCATTGAAGCAGAGCAGAAAATCATCCAAGAAAAGAAATAAGATATTTTGTGTCTCAGAGAAAGGAAGGAAGTTCAGAAGAGGAAACTTGGTGCTCTTAGGGATACTGTAAAATCCACTGCAAATTCCAGAGTACTGAGAACATTGATGAGTGATGAAGGGGAAAAGTGGAGTTTCAGTGTTTATCTTGCTGTGTAAATTCCTTGTGATGATTCCACAGAAATAGTTTCTGGGTTTTGAAATCTTTCATGAAACTTGAATAAAAGCTATCAACTTCAAATTGTCCCTAGAAAACAAAATGCAAATTGGGTGTTCATGAGGCTGGCACTGTGCATGAGGGGACTGTGTAGACTCTGTGCACAGATTGTCAGGGATGTACAGTGCCAGGTCAAACAGACACTGGCAACTTGTGCTGCAGCCTATGAGGACTGCAGGAGGTCTGAGAGCACATGGATGTGTGTCCTTATTGCCTTTAATTGGCTTTGTTTGACCCAAGGGCACTCTGTCACCCAGCAGCGCTGCCCAGTGCAGCCCAACAGGGACAGAGGAGCAATGGGATGGCTGTACAGTCCCCCAGGAGCACAGCATCCATCTCCAGGCAGGTGAAGGCTGCAGTCCCACAGTAATCCTCACATAATATTGCTGTCTCCAGTCTAAGTCCTCTATCCTCCTGGAAGGGGAAGAAACTGAGCACAAATGCTGTCTTACTGTATGAGCAAGCAATGAGACTCACACTACAGTTTTGGCACAAACTATCTCCAAAGTGTCACCAGGATAAATTCTAAGGTATATCCTATGTCAAATTTTCCCAAGGACAGAGTGGCCATAAATTCCAGTCCATGCAAGAGCTAGCAGCATGGTCAGGGTGCTACAACATGCATCACATGCATTTCCCCAAGATCACTCCTGATCTCCCTCCCAGTACCGGTGCAATCGGATCATTGGTACCCAGGACTCCTCCCTGTACTTTCCTAGAAGGTTCAGTATAAAGTCAAAGACCTTGCCATGCAGAGTGGTTCTGTTCCTCCTCCTGGCTGCCTGTAGACAAAGGATCTAAGCCTGCTAAAAGTGTCTTGGTAACTTTTAACCCTGTCCTTGCACTGCAGGAGTCAGTGAGGAGCCACCCAGTCTGTTGGGGTGGGGGCTGGCAGGAGGGTCAGTCAGTGCTCTGAAGCACCAGGAACACGTTCCTTTGCAGATGGACACTGCTGGACTGAAATGACTATGTAGATGTCAATGATCAAATCCAGATACTCTTAGATCCTCAGGTTCACATGAGTTTCTGCCCTGCCCTTGCCTCTTTACCAGGCAAGGAATTGTTCCTCACGGGAGCCAGCTCCAACAGCCAGCATCATGCTGGTTTCCCTGCTCCCTATATCAGAGCTCTTAATGAATACACAGATAAATGCATCTACTTTGTTATTTCTGCATTGCCAAAGAAAACTTTGCTGATTTCTTTTTCTTCACTCCCATAAGTATAAAACTGTGGTCCACAGAGACATAAGAAAACAGACATGCAGAATCACAGCTCCCTAATCCTTCAAAAGTGAAAAAAGTGGAAAAGTTTGCTACCAGGTAATTAGGGTAGATTTCATCACACCAGCACTACTGCCTGGACCCTGGAGACCTGCAGCCACAAGTGTTTTCAGAGCAAACCAGGCTTGCTTTGTCTCTGGCCAGTGGAGCAAGATTGCTGTGGCTTTTCTCCCCTTTGACCCCCTTGGCATTGCACGGAACAGGTCAGGTATTCACGACAGGTATTCTGTTTGTCTGTTTGCAAATCTCAGGAAGCAGCTCCAGCAAAACCTCCTAAGTCATCAGAATGCAGCAAAACACGGTGTCAAAACAATGCAACCCCATCCCTATCTCCAGCAGGACCTTTATCAGGAATTATCACCTATTTATCTCATAGTTTGGGATTACAGCAGGTCCAGGCTGAAGGACCCCTCCATCCAGCCTGTAGTGAGGGCAGGCAGCACCACCCAGTCCATGCCGTGCCCTCTGAAGGAGACAGCATTTCCTCACTTTGCCTGTTCTGAGTCCGGATGTGTCAATATTCAAATATTCGTGCAGAAGAAAGGGAAACTGCAGTAACTGGACAAACATACTCCCAAGAGAGAGGACATTCCTTCCCGGTCTGTAATCCCCTGGTTCAATAAACCTTAGCAAATCACTGAAGTGAAATTTCTCCTAGTAATGCAGAGGTGTGCAGAACACTGTCCTTATTAAAAGAGTAGGTTCAAAAGTTTGGATTTGTACGTGGATGATGAGTGTTTGCACAGCTGCCTCTCTGAAAGCCCTTCAGAATCAGAGCACTCATAATTCCCATGTCTGCTCTACTGCCTCCTCTGTAGCTGCTTATCCCACGCATGCTGCATGTCCAGGAGCCAGGCAGCGAATCTGCCGGGGGACAATGCCCCCCTGCCTGGCCTGGCGGCACTGAGGTGCTCTGGGGAAGGTGATCACACACACAGCAGCTGGACAGGCACAGCCCGGTCCCCACTGCCCTGCCCGCTGTGCTGGCTCCGGGAGGGAGAGCGGAGAGCCAGGTGTGCAGCTCCAGCAGGTGAGGGACAGCAGCGAGCTGCCAGGCCCAAGGGAGGCGAGTGGGGGTTCACGCTCTCAGCACCCCCAGCTCGAGGAGGGGACAAACACACGAGCGCAACCAGGGCACCCTTTCGAGGTGCCAAAACATCGGGGTTTGGGGTGCCAGCGCAGCCCCGATGTGGGGGACAGAAGGGATTATTCCACTAGGGCTTTCTCCAAAGGGAGGAGCGGTGCGGGGCAGTGAGAGTGCGAGGCAGTGCAGGGCAGTGCGGAACACTGCGGAACACTGTGGGGCAGTGCGGAACAGTGCGGGGCAGTGCGGAGCGGTGCGGGACAGTGCGGGACAGTGCGGGGCGGTGCGGGCAGTGCGGAGCGGTGCGGGGACAGTGCGGGACAGTGCGGAGAGGTGCGGGACAGTGCGGGACAGTGCGGAGCGGTGCGGGGCGGTGCGGGACAGTGCGGGGCGGTGCAGGACAGTGCGGGACAGTGCGGAGCGGTGCGGGGCAGTGCGGAACAGTGCGGGGCAGTGGTCACTGAGGCAGTGGTCACTAGGGCGGAGCCCTGAGTAGGGGTCGGTCCCCCCCGGCCGTGTCCAGGCCGCGGGAGCCCCGCGGGGCGGCGCGGGGCGGGGCGGGGGCGCGGCCGGCAGGGGGCGCGCTGGGCGCGGGTTGAAGAGGCGCGCGGGGCGGCGCGCGGCGGCAGAGCGGCGCGCGGGGCAGTGCGGAGCGGAGCGCGCTCCCCGACCCCGACCTCCCATCCCGGCCCGCAGCCATGGCCAGCGGAGGGCTGCAGCTCCTGGGCTTCGTCATGGCCTTCCTCGGCTGGATCGGCATCATCATCAGCACCGCCATGCCCCAGTGGAAGATGGCATCCTACGCGGGGGACAACATCGTCACGGCCCAGGCGCTCTACGAGGGGCTGTGGATGTCGTGCGCCATGCAGAGCACGGGGCAGATCCAGTGCAAGGTGTACGACTCGCTGCTCAAGCTGGAGAGTAAGTTTGGGCTGGGATGTGGTGAGGATGTTGGGGTGTCCGTCCCGTCGGGGCGGAGGGTACCAGTCCCTTAGGGTCATTACCCCGCGGGTAATCGGTGTCGGAGTTCAGGCTGAACTATTTAGACTAGTTTTGCCGGTCCTATTGCACGTCCAGTGTCCTATCTCCGTTGTCGTTGTCCATGTCGTCCCCGCATCCCTCACCCCGCTCGCGTTGGGAGTGCCCCGCTGCCGTCGGGTCTCACGGTCTCTGTCCCATTGGATTTACTTAGCCTGTCCCTTCAGGGTTGAAGGTATAGGGCTCGAGGTCCCCCATCTCTTTCATGCCTCCTCATCCTGTCGGGTGTCGGACGCGTGTCTCTTGGGGTCCCCGCTGGCTCTCCCCGCCGGAGCTGAGGGTCACTCCCCGGTGACTGTCCTTCGGGGCACCCTCGGCAGTGCTGCCTCCCCCGGACGGGAGCGGCGTCGCTCCAGGGGCAGAGCTGCCCGTATCCCTCTGCCCGCTGCCTGTCTCTCCTAAAATGTCCCGGGGGGAGGAAGGGTCAGATTTTCTACGTGCGTTACGGAAAGCGCCGTGTTTGCGAACAAGAGATTTTGGCTGGGGAGGTCGGCCAGGGACTGGGCTGCTCTCGCTGGGCACGACTAAGCGAGAGCAGAGTTGAGCAGCGTGGCTGGAGTGGGCTTTTGGAGCGCGGGTCCTGCTTGGCTTTGAATGTTTTGGTCTTTTGTTCTCTGGGAAAGTCGCTGCTGATCCCGTGGGGCTTTTGAGATGAGGGCTGGCAGGTGAGCTGGCCTCCTGCCCAGGCAGCACTGCTTAGAGTTTTTAGGCAGACCAGTAAGCCAAGATAATCTTTGGGTCTCTTATCTTGTCCTGGGACGGTGAAGCCATGTCATGCAGGTAGGAGCTGCAGCCTGGGGTGGGCTGGCTGGGGTGGCACTGGGGTATCAGCCTGGCTGGCTGGGTGTGATTCGGGTGCTCAAACCCAGCTGGAGCCTCAGAGAGGGCTGTTTCTAGAGCGCTGGGGCAGATAACTTATGCTGACACCCAAAGGGGTTAGAAAAAAAATGTACTACTTTCTCAATACCGCTCATCTCATCTGAGTCCTGGAACACCCTCATCCCTCCCTAATCAATAAAATAATAATTGCCACCTTGGTCACCTTCTCTTTCCCAAAGGAATGAGCAGGCAGTTTCACGTAAACCGAGGTCCGCGGGGAGTGTCCCCGAGCCCGATTGCCACCAGCCCTTCCTGTGTGTCACACGGTGAAGCCGGACCCTCCTTCCCGGCCAGCCCATATCTGTCCTTCCTTTTCCCTGTCCCCAAAGCCCCGCGTGCCCCGCAGCTGGCGGAGGTGCGAGTTGCGCCCATCGGGAGCGCTGCGCACCCACTTGGCACTGGCAGGGTGCGGGGCTGAGCGCACTGCCCGGAGTGCTTGGAGTGGTAATTATGCGTCAGCTCAGCTTCAAGCCTCTTATCTCTCTCTGGGGGTGGGGGGCGAAGATGCCAGCAGTGGCTGAGGAATCTCCATCCACCCCCTGGATGGCTTGCGAAAGGTAACCTTGCCTCGGGGGCTGTGTGCAGCCCATTGTGCTGTAAATGAGACCTGCCTGCGGAGCCCGCCTTGAACACGCTCCCCAAAACCTGCCCAGGCCCTCCAGACCTGGCCCATTCATGGCTGAACACCGAAACCAGCTGCTTCCCTCACCTTTGTTCCGCGAACAATACGGGCTTTTCTCTTCCAGGGCTACGGGGGAGGGAGGCGACAGGGACCGAGGCTTGTGGTGGCCTTTTCTGTTCTTGCCGAGCTGTGCAGGACAGTATGCCTGAGAATTCTTAAATAACAGGGAGATCACAGGGTATGTTATTCTCACGGGAAAATCAGTGAGGGATGGCAAAAGGGCTCCTCGTTCTTGTGGTGCCTCAGGTTGCTTAGGCTGTGCCTTCCCCGCTTTTAAGCAGATCATGCCTGGGGAGATATACCTTATCTGTCGCTTTCCCTCCTGGTGTCCCTTCAAGGTCTTGCAGCCACATAGGCCTGGGCAGGGACCAGAAGTGCAGGTTTGGGTGGAGGTAAAAAAAAAAAAAAAAAGTCCAAACAAAACAAAATCCCCAAACCGTTTATACCCAATTCAACAGCCACACGCCGGGACAGGTGCAGTGCGCAGCTCCCTTATTGCATTCATCTGTCCTGGTAAAGGTGGCACAGCTGTGTGGGCGGAACTTCTGCCTGGCCACGTTTTCCTGACAGGCTTCACATGCCCCAGGTGCTCTGAGCCACATGTCAGAGCCTCATGCACTGATGGGAGAGGCTCAGATCTGTAATTGCTTTGTCCCTGTAGAAAGGACTGAACCTTCTTGCACCTGCAGTAACTCGTGTTTGTGGGAATGCTGGAAGGCTTTGCCACCAAGTTTTGGAATATCTGGTAGCTGTTGCTATTCCTCTGGATGTGTCAGTGCTTGGCTGCAAGGCAGAGATGGGGTTGGCACAAGCTGATGAGCACCATTAGCCAACCGAGGGCCCTCCAGCTTCCCGTGTGGGCACGGTGCTGGAGTGCACCCATGCTGGCACTTCTCCCGCAGCTGTGTTCAGCTGAGGGCTTATGTCACTGCTCCTATTCAGGCAACAGAAAGGCTGCGTTTTGCTGGCTTACGTGAAAAGCAGTGCGTGGCTACACGCAGACATAGAGGCAACAAATGCCACCCTTGCAACAAGGCTTTGTTGCACAGCCTCAGCATTGTTCTTGTGGCCCTCCAGCATGGTCCATGGAGCTTATCTCAGCTTTGTGCTCCTGGGGGTCTCGGGGGATGGTCTTGGACAGGAGGGAGTAGGGCTCCTGGTACCTGTCTCTGAAAGTTTCCAGCCCCACCTAACCACATTCTCCTGTTAAGAGCAGATGTTGTTCTGGATCCTGTCTAGGCTGTTTTAGCTGAAGATACTCATCGACCAGTTTGGTTTTGCTGGGAGAGGTTCTGTGCTTGAGACAAGCTGAGACTCATCTATCACTTCATCACCAAACATAATACATCCACAATGAGCCTTTGTGCCCTAGCCCAGAAAATAAACAAGGTTTTGAATGCCCTCTGGGTCAAGCAACATGGCTGAAATGTGAAATCTTCCCTCCTACACCTTTACCACCCTGGCTAAGCCTGTTCTAGGAGCTGGGGAAGAGAAGGGGTGGTGGGAAGGAACGGTTCATGCTCAGGTTACTGCTGCTCAGTTCTGGTGGTAGGGGAGTTGGGACAGTGGCCCAGGGAAGGACAAAGCATGAGGGGCACGTGTCCAACTCTCCACCTTTAGATCCTGATTAAGCAGGTAGAACCTGCTGGTATCTGTGCTTTCATGTGGGTTAAGGGTTAATTTGCTACCATGTTTCTCAATCCCTGTTCCTTCTTGATGGAAAATCATGATTGAGTGATAAAACAGTCTCACTAGTGCTGGCTTTGAGAAGGTAGAGGGTTACTTGGAATGCCACCGAGGCTGTTCCTGTGCAGTGCTCTGGGGTGTCTGCAAGAGGGGATGGGAGTCTGTTGCAATACATGGCTTTATTGCTCTGCAAGCAGCTTCTAAGCAGCTTTTAGTAGCTGGTATTACTTTGTGTTACTAAATCTCTTGGTAAGGGAATTTCCAGGCTTTGTGGGAAAACAGGCTGCCCAGGTCTCCTCTGACCAGGAATCTGGAAGTGGTGGTATCAAGCTTGTCTTACTACCAGTCATTTTTCAGAGAGGGTGGGAGGGCTTTGAACCTTACTTGCTTTCAGATATGCAGAGTACAAGGCCACTGTTACCTACTGAACTTGCCTCTTTTGCACTGGACATGCAGTAGGGAGATCTCAGCCTTCCCATTTTGTAAATAAAAAAGGATCCAGAGTCCCTGTCCTGCCTCAGTACCTCGGTACAGTATTCTAGACTTGTAGAGAGATGCTTTGAAAGTTTCCAGACTGGAATCTGATGCTGATGGGTATGCAAGGTGGGCCTCTGCAGGGTCTGGTAAGGGGGTTGAAAGCCTCCAAGCCATTAGTAGCTTTTGGATGCAGTGAGCAAAGTGTGAGAGGTGTTTGCTGGCCACCCCTGAAGCTGTTACTGCTTGCTCAGATCTTCAGTCCCCTGTGTACTGCACAGAAGTAACTTTCACATGCTGGCAGGGCAGACCAGCAGGATCTCAGATCTCGCTCCTTCCAGGGAATCCAGCTTTCATGAAATCCTTTGGAGGCTGCTGACTTCTCTCGGAGGTGGACAGTGGAACATGCTTCCTATACTGCAGGGGTGCTTGTAACTCCTGGGGCACTTCCCTGATGAGGATTAGAGGGAACAGCTCAGCATCTGTTTCACCTGTATTCTGTCATCAGTTAGTTGGATGAAGGCCCATGGGAAGGGAAGGAAAAGTCCTTATTTTAAATTAAGGCAGTTGATGAGCATCCCTATCAGAGAATAATCTGCACACAGAGCCATTACAGCAATTTTCACTTACAAGCAGGCATTTCAAAAATCCCACAGCACTTTCCCAACAGCTTTTCTGTAATATAAATGACATAAACAGATTGAATTAGGAAATGGGATGATAGAGAAAACTCTCAAACATCTGCAGGTGAAGTACTTAAGTATTTTTTTCTATATAGTTAAGCAGTTACCAGCAATTACTTCTCTCTCAGTTAATGATAGTTGTGGGAAGTAAAACGTATTACTTAGATTTCAGATAAACTGAATAAGGTTGTTTGTATCCAAAACGACTAACAATAATTCTGAATGGTTTTGTTAGTATTTTTTTCAAACATGTGGGGTTTATTCTGTCAAACAGGTGTGAGCTGTTAGCTGCACGTTTGTGGACTTTGGTGGTATTTTATGCCTTGCAGAATGCACATTTGTTATTGTCATCAGGAGTTTTAAGCCTCTGTTCTTCAGTTCTTGCTGCGTTGTTGCTATAGGGTTTTCAGGCCGTGTCTCATTGCTAACCAGCAATCAAAATGCTTGGCTTCAGAGTCAATACTGGTTTGTATTGACAAAATACTGTTTCAGCTGCCATCTGACAGCTGTTTGGTGCCAGACCAGTTTGTCTCTTGTGTAAGACAGTATTCTCCCCAGGGGCTCCCAAGACTGCCTGGGCTTTCCTGTTCCTGTTGGCGAGACAGTTGCAGTAGTAAGGAGTGTGGTGGAAATCCTGTTTTCCCTCTAATATGGTAGAAGCTGTAAAGTTGAATTGCTGTGGATTACTTCTACTTGCTGTCGGCAGCCCGTCCTGTTTAGCAGGTTGAGATAATATTGTACTTGTATAATTTTGGATTTTTAAAGCATCTGGAAAGGCCCGTGTGAACAACAAAACTATTATTAAAGTAGCTTTCCCAGCCCCTGGATGTGCAGCTTCCATTGACAGCGTGTCTGTTAATGTGTAGTTAATAACTGGTAGCTTGTATGATGATTAACTGTGGCCAGAGCACTGCACACATTGCAAAAGTGGTAGGAGGACAAAAGCGCTGCCTCCCAGGCTGTGCTGGGAGCACAGGGCGGGTGGAGGATGGTTGGCTAGCACAGTCATGTCACATTACAGCTTCTTGGGACAAAGGAACAGAATGTTCTGCAACCTGTTCTGCTGTCCCACTGCAAGTTTCCTACATGTTTCTGTCCCCTTATGCCATGGAGCCATGCATGAGGAGGGGGCGAGGGTACCAGGAATTGTCCCTGAGAGTGGGCAGCCCTGGGGAATGCTCACAATGCTGTATTTTGTTCACCAGCTTCTGCAAAGCTGTTATGGCATGCATCCAGTTAATACTTATGCATCTTGAGATTTTGATGTGTTTCAAAACTGCGTTTTTAGAGGTCATAGAAACTTTTTTCCAGCATTCTCCTGTGTTTGTCCCTTGGCACTGTGCATGAAGGTGAAATGTTTCTTCCCGCCCTTACAACTGTTTTTCTAGTTTTTAGAGATAGCCTTGCCTATTTTGAGCTTCATGAAAGAACTCTTTCAAAATCGTCTCCTATAAAGTAATTTCTTTTGCAGCAAGACTGAGCCAAACTTACTATAGTCTTGATAAAACAGGTTTGGTACCTCTGCAGATGACATGGTTTCCCATGCCTAGGACAAACTGGTATTCAGCCATGGGCCCCTCCAGATCTTCTGCTGCAGGGCACAATTTAGCCTTATGTGTATGGCAGCTGAATTGGTTGCCTGGGTGGCAAGCTGTCGGCTGAAGTCTTTCTGAACATTGGCATTGCTTTTGTAAGGTAGAAATTACTTTGGGATTGTAATCTCTGACATTGGCGATAAATCAATTAAAAACGAGTTTGGATACCTCAGTGGTGATTTATGCTGAAGTGACAAATGTCTTTGTTAATGGGTTTCTGTAGCAGATGGGTTTTGATTAACACATGGGTGGTGCGGAGGTGTGTCACATTCCCCTTTGTAGGAAGTGAGAGATATTAGCCAAGCTGATTGAGGAATTTTTCCCAAGAAAGCCAACACTCATCTTATCAAAGTGTGTTCCTTCCTGTTGCTCCGATTACTGTCTTTTTATTGTGTTGTTTGTAACTGGTTTCATAATCTGTTTACCGAACAATAAGGTTGTGTGTGAAGGGGCAGATCCAGATCTGTTTTAGAGCAGAATTAGAGCCTGGTGTTGGTATGGGTCACAGGAATTTTCCTGCACAAGCAGTTCTGTGGGACAAAGTGTAGTGAAGAAGCTGCAGAGGATGGCTGTGTGGCTGTGCTCTCCTCCTGGCCAGTGCCAGGTCTGAGCTCTGAGTTTGAGATTGGGTCACAGAGCCCACGGCTGTGGCAGGGACTCAGATGGGTTCACCATATGCCAGGTGTGCAGGTGCTCTGTTAAAGGCTTAAATCTTGCAGTTCAAGCCTGAAATGTTTTGCAGAGCTCTACCAGGATGCAGTCAGGGCGTTTTGAGGGGTGAACTCCAGACCCGAGATTTTGTGTCAGGGGACGCTTGTGCCTTGGTTACAGCATGCTCCTTGGAGCTTATTCACTTTAGCAACCAGCCCGCTTTGTTCTCAGGGCTTTACAGGGCTGTATATGAAAATTCATTCTGTTCAAACAGACCTGATTTGCCAGGCAGTAAAGCTTAGGCTCTTATTTCACTGCTAGTCAGGTGTTTTGTCACCTGAGGATTTTTTTAGTAATGACTTAATTTACATTACTACTTTTCTATGGTACCAAGAAGATCTAAGTTCAGTAGCTCACATTCAGATGAGTCCATCCATATGAAAACCAAACCCCAAGGTACATCAAGTCTGTCTGCTGAGAACTCAGCCAAATTCATAGCTTGCCTGTGGGAGGCATTACCCCATGCTCCAACTCTTTAAAAGCACAAGAGGCTCTTAAAACATTTGAGTATATTTGAGTCAATTAAGCTAAATATTTTAAGTAGAAAACAAAGTATTTTTCAATTGCCCAGGAAAGTACTTTTTTTTTTCTTAAATTGTATTTTATTACCCTCTGGGACTCAAACTGAGAATGGAGCACAAAAATATTAAATCAGCACTGAGTTATTTGTATAAAAGAGGTTTTTGAAGTGTTGAGCAGTAAATGGGCCTTGCTGTCTGCTGTGGAACTATTCATATGTATGTCACTATTCATATTAAAACGTGTGCTTAAGTACTTTGTCAAGGTAGATCCTAAATCTGAATACTTCTTTTGATAAACAGATATGTCCTTCCAATTGGGATTCAAATGATCAAGGAACAAAAGATGTCTGAGGGCAATTCCCAGGTCATTTCCTGCAAAAAGCTGCTGCCTGCCCTTGTTTGCCATGCATTTTAGAAGAGGCTGAGAGTCCTCTGATCCTGATGCATGACAGTCTTGAGACTAAAGCTGCGAAGGAATGTCTTTCTTGGATATATCCTGTGTATCAGGGAGCAGGAATATTTAGATACAAGATTGCTGAGCCCAGTAATTTGGATTTTGATTTGTATCTTGAGTTTACTTTGGGTAACTCAAATCCTATTGTCTTGCAGGCAGTCTGCAGGCCACAAGGGCTTTGATGGTGGCTTCAATACTCCTGGGGCTCGTTGGAGTATTTGTTGCTGTGACAGGCATGAAGTGCATGAAATGCATGGAAGATGACCAGGTGAAGAAGATGAGGATGGCTGTCTTCGGTGGGGTGATCTTCATCATTTCAGGTTGGTAACATACAGATGTGTTGAGTGTTAATCGTGCTGTTTCCTAGGTGACATATATGCTGTGCAGGATGTGGGAGGGCTTGATGTACTGCTCCTAGAGCATTTTGGTCTGGGAACTCCTTAGAGGGCTTTGGTTCAGGCTACCTGAGGCACCTTGGCACTGGCATTACAATCTCTATTTGGGCTTCATGCTTTCCATATCTCTTGGCAGAGCTGAGTTTGACCCTGCTTCAGTGAAAAAAAGGCTGTCAGCAGAGCAGTCCTGCCTTTGCTGCAGTGTAACTGTGGGAAACCTCAAATCTGTTTTTAACTTCTCTCCCAACCAGCACTAAATGGCACAGCTCAGAACTTCCAGGGTAGCAGCAGCTCAGCTTTACTCCAGGTGCTGATTCTGCTGCGTCTGTATTTTTGCAGTGATTTTGCTGATTGCTTTTTCTTAAGCCATGACATTATGTTCTCTTTATGTGCAGGTCTGGCAGCACTGGTGGCCACGTCGTGGTATGGCAACAGAGTGGCTCGGGCCTTTTATGACCCTTTCACCCCCGTCAACACCAGGTACTGACCCATTTGGTATAACACACTAGTTTAGCACAGCCAATACTCACAGGGCTTGGTTTTCAGTAGCAGTCACTCAAAACAAATAAATTTTCTGAACTAGCTGGGTTGGCTTCAGGCTGTGCAGAAAGAGCTGGGATCAAATCTCATTATCGATGTGGCTCTTAGGTTTTGGCTTTAAGGTAACATCACTGCCAGAGACCTCACTGGTGGGAATTCTTTGATTTTTACCCCACTACATACTAAAGGCCTGGTTTGCATGGAGTTTGGCCTGCAGCTGTTGGGGGTGAACCAAAACACTGGAGAAACCCAGCTCTGAGCTTTGAGGGTCAACAAAGCCTGTCTGCTCCAAGCTGCTGCCTTGTAGGAAGCCACATCCATCCCAGTTTCTGTTTCCTTCTGCTTTGTGTGAGTGCATTACTACAAGTAATACCTCTGGATTACAGTGATTCTCACTTTCTCCCTTCTTTCTTCTCCAGATTTGAGTTTGGGTCAGCTCTCTTCATTGGCTGGGCAGCTTCATCTCTGGCCATACTGGGGGGATCCTTCCTCTGCTGCTCATGTCCACGGAGAGAAACTTCATATCCACCCACCCGAGGCTACCCAAAAAATGCCTCATCCACAGGGAAGGATTATGTATAATGAAACAAAGAAGAGGAGCCACCAGCACTGGTAGTGAAAGCATTTTGGAGAGGACACTACAATGCCACTGTCCTGAGCAGAGTCCAGGCTCTAGGTTCTGCCTTCCTCTTCTCCCAAAAATGTGTATATTTTTGTAATCCTCTTTGCTACTGGACGTAACTTCTCCTTTCTCTCCCAGCCCGTGGAGGAAGGCTAGCCTAGATTCATAGGTATTGCCACTGGAAAGATGAAACCTCCAAGCTTGGGTTATGTTTAGTATTTGGGAGTAAAAGGGAAAATGATACTGTTTTTATAGATGGATGTTGGTGCTTTTTTTAGTTGGTTGTTTTTATTTTTTTTTTTAATAGATGGTAACAATTCAGTCCCATATCCCATTAAGTTAGAGCCCAGTGTGGTGTGTGTAGAAATTAAAGGAACATATATTATATACAAAATGATGAAACCAATAGCTTAAGGGGAAACATAATTCTGGGGAAAAGCCTTTACACGTAGGAACGTTTGAAGAGATATAAAATGCTCTTGTACTGTCTTATTGGTATCATCTTCAGCACACTCCTTTCCATGCAGACAAAGGGTGAGAAACAGATTGCTGTGACTTAAGTGGAAATCCACGCTGTCTGTGCACATGCTGTTGGATAATGGAAGATGCAGTGTAAGGTAGAGACCACAGAAGTTACCAGACTCCCAAAGCATCTGCAGGTTTCCCTGGTGCCAGGGAAGAGCTCAAGGGAAGGATTGCCTTCTGTTTTCACTGTGTCTCTGGTGAGGCTGTGGCTGTTCCTTAGACACCGAGCACTTCCAGGGATTGCTTCTCCATGTTCCCACCCCGGCAGCTGAGCTCGAGGCTTTATCCCCCTGTGTGGGGGGAAGCCACCTTTTAACACTCTCCTCTTTCCTCGAGGCTTTCTCATTTGGGCTTAGTTTCCCAATCTCTCTTTGCCTGATGCAGCTAGCTGTGTTAAACTAAACTGAATGCACTGCCACTCCCTGATGTTTCCCCAAGGATACCTCACACGCTGCCATTCCATCCTGTCTGTTTCTTGTAAACACTTTCAGTGATGATATGAAGGCAAATTCCAAGAAAACTGACCCAAAGGTTATGGCATTTGCATGTAATCCAAGCTCACCAAAGAGGGAGAAACAAACATTTTAAAGATATAGCCATCCTTGCATACTGAGTCATATCTGAAAAAATATAATGCTGTTCATCAAAGGTTCCTTCCCCTGAAACACCCAGTCAGTCACTTGGTGTTGGCTGACATTGGGAGTTAAGTCTTGTGATTCCTAGAGGGACAGTGCCACTTCTCCAAAGCTCAACCTTTTTGTATAGAAGGAAACTGGTGCTTCTGACCAGGCTTTATAATTGTGTGTATGTTCAGAGGCATCAGATCTCTTGATTTCCTTCTGTGGACAGGGAGAGCCTCTGGCTGAGCTTTGTACCACGTTGGTGATCTGTACAAGCCTTGTACCTCTGTTTTACCTGACTCCTACAGCATAAAGTTACTAAAAGAAACCAACCAGAGCATTTGCTTCAGACTCGAGTTGATGTTGGCCTGTACTTATAGCTGGGCCATGTGGCTTCCCCTTCTCCATGGGGAATTGCCTGTGCACAGCAGCTGCCTCAGGAGACCTCTTGTCTTGGGAGGTGGCAGCTCAGGTCACACTAAAGAGCTGCTGAAGTCTGTGCTTTTGTATTTTCATTAACCTTGAGCCAGGGAGCAGATGCTTGTATTGGGAACTTGTACAAAGTGTTTAAACAATTTCAATAAATGGACTTTTTTAAGGAAAATCAGACTATTACTTCATTTCTTGTTGTTGAGCAGAACTTGGAACAGTGCACATGGAAGTGAAGAGTGGGACTTGGGCTTTTGGGAGCCTGCCTGCCAGGATGGAGCTTGTTTAGCTGTGTGTATCTACAGCAGACATAGGTGGGGACAGATCTTCTGCAGTGAGTCAGGCAGTTGTGGCCTCTGGCAGAAACTCACCCAGTAATCTGCTCCGATTGCAGGCTGGGAACCAGAAGGTCTGCTCTGCTCCTCGGCAAGGCAGGCTGCACCCTGGGTGGAGCAGGAAGGGGTAGGGGGAAGGCAGACAGCTCCCTGGCAGGGGAGTGGGAGCTGCAGGAATGGGGAAGGGATGGGGCATGGAGCCAAGGTGCTCCCAGGAGAGGAGCCTTCAGAGCAGTGAGAGTCCTGCTGATCCATATGTGACTCCTTCCATCTCACTCTAAAGCCCTTTAGGGAGTGTACTGTGCTTCTCCTATTGTGACAGCATGGCCTTTTTTGCAGGCCAGGAAGAGAATGGTTCCTGTTGGGCATGGGGTCTTCTAACCTGCACTGATATCTCCCCAGGATAGCAAGGCTCTATCCCCCTGCCCTGGAAACCATTTTCTGTTCATTGGGGTTTTGAGTTCATCCCTTTCATATTTTTAAGTACTCATGATGAGAGGTAAACTGTATTTAAAACATTTTCTTAAGCTCAGTCAAGGAGCTGCCTCCTCTAGTCCCTCACTCTCCAAGGGCTGTTTGCTTTTGTAATTACAAACAATAGGAACAAAGCTAATTAGGCCTTGTAAAGCTGGCAGAGCAAAACAGCCAGGCATGTGGCTGGCTGAGTGAGCTGGCAGTGCCTGGAGCAGGCTGGTTGCCTGGCATAGTTTGGGGTCTATGGTCAATCTTATTCCAACCTGTCAATTAGTCAAGGATTTCCACTGAGATTAATTTTTTCCCATGTTTTCATGCTTTCTCCTTCTCTAAGGACTCTTGCAAATTCTTCTCTGAAGCTTCCTGGGCAGAAGAAAAAAGCAATCCCACCTATAAAATGGTCAGTAAGACTTCTCAGCATCTGGCAAAAATAGACCAGGAGATGCAGTGAATCTGAGACTGTCACAGAGGCAGGAGCCAGAGGTTACCTTGTTTGTTTGCTATACTTTTAGCTGGACAAAATTCCAAGCCAAACTTTCATTTCCTCTCCCTTTTTGCCATGATCATGCAATTCTACTTAGCCATGTTTTCTACAACCCTCTGGCCATTTCTGCTGTAGGTTGCTTAGAAAAGCAAAGAAAAAGAGTTGCATGGGTTGAAAGTTGGGGGAGTTTCTCACTGGATTTCAGTCTTTGCACGTGACTGACATTCCTGCTGCTAAAGCCATCTTGCAATGAAATGATGGCATTTGTCTCTGCAGACAATGGGAACTTTGACTGCTACTTGGCATCTTCTTCCATATCATATTTATTATTCACATGGTGCCAGAGCTCTGTATACTATGCAGGGAACTTCACTGTCAGTGGGAATTACATGGTCATTTATATTGCTTAGATATTTCAAAGTAGTAAGAGACCTCAAGATGTTTTTGGAATAGCGTCAGCCTATGGGATTTCTTGGCTTCTCCAACTCAATAATTTTAAGAAATCATCCATGCCCAATGCCTTTATTAGATTCAGTTTCTGATTTGTACATGAGCTTCTTGTAATAAGTTTGGCTTTGTTTTCTGTATTGCTCTGAACACATAGCTAAAGAGTATTAAAGCACTGAAAACTGACAATTAAGATCACAGAAATAGCTAAGAGACCTAGTGGCAGCTGTGTGTGAAACACTTATACAAGCTCAGAATCTTTTTAATATAAGGCAGAAGCAGAAATAATGGCATTACTGAGGGAAAGAAGTTTATGAAGGATTTCTTAAGGGTAAACCCCAGAAATGTCAGTAACCTGAAGTTGCCCAAAAGCAGCAGATTTACAAATCTAGATGAGTAACCAGACTGAAAGAGCTTGAGCATTTGTCCTGAGCATGGAGAAGTTTGGAGTAACTTTGGGGCAGCCAGTGAAGTGACAGTGATGTAAAATTGTCTTGGTGTTTTCACAAAGGACAGCTAAAATCTGCCAATGGCAGCAGCATTTTCCAGGGTCTTACACCTAAGTCTACCTGAAAAGTTATTCTGTGGTCAGCTCTTTGCACAGTGTCAGTGCTGCAGTCAAATCACAGAACAGCCTGGGTTGGAAGGGACCCTTAAATGCCACCTTGTCCATGCCCCTGCCGTGGGTGTGGGGACATCTTCAATAAATCTTGCAATGTCAGACCTCACAAGTGGCCAAAGCCCTGGCAACTAGTGTGTATCCCATCAGGATTGCTCTCCCACAGTGTTGTTTGCCCACCAGCTTGTCACATACCAGCTGGCAGAGGAGATGGCTGGAGTCACACCAAACACAGAAGCCACAGGCTCAGGACAACCACATGTTTCTGCTAGGGCTTTGCATCCAACCTATCTGAGCTTTCCAAACCGGCCTTTGGATTGCAACACAAACAGTATTGCAAGGGTGTCCTTCCCGTCCCCCTTCATTAGATTCTTCATTCCTCCCCTCCCACTGGTTCTTCAATTTGCCTTGTTGCTGTTTCCCTGCTTCTAGAAGTCCAGCCTGTGACAAGGAGCTTGTTCTTCTATAGCTTATTGCTTTTGGCCCTTTCTGCAGCTCCTGAAGTCCTGTGCTTGGGCATCTGCATCACTGAGCAGAAAGGGAAAAACACTCCTTTGTTGAGCCTCATGTGCTTGATTGGAAAGCATCCCAACTCCTACAGCTTTTCCAGAAAAGCCCTGCCTGGATTCCTAGCATACTGCATCAGGGACTTGGTGTTCCTAGGGTCTGCATTTCCTACAGGGACCTGCTGTGGACACCAGGAGCCCCTGGAGCTATGGAGCCTGTGGGTGCTTCTGCTTTGCTGCCACAGGGGCCACAAGGAGCCTTCAGCTGGTGGGTCCTGCCTGGGCTGGGGACCAAGCCCTGGGCAACCCACCTGGATAACCCATCTGCTGTTTGCCTTGAGGCACAGAATTCACCCTCCACTCCCATCTGGTTCATCAGCCTGGCCCAGGAGCAGGTTTCATGTCAGAAACATGAATTTTGATCTTAAGTTTCCCATATTTTTGCCTTGCTCTAGAATGGCTCTGCTTCCATTGTGTCCTGATTCACTACAGTTGTACAGGTCCTCCCTCCTGCTAGAAGAAGGACTACTTGGAAGAGTGTTTTCATCACCAGGCAGGTCCATCTGACCATACCAGGCTGTTGCTGGCTGCCACAGCCAGGCTGGGTGGCACATTCTGGGAAATTGCATAAGCTCACATTCTTACCATGGTGTTTTTGTACTTCACCTACCACATCATAGAATTCCATACCTGCAAAAGCTGTGTCACTGCCTCTTGTCCAGGTAGGTGAAGGATGTGATTGACATAAAAAATTGCTTTTTCACATCAGGGCAGAGGATCCCCACGACTGAGGGATACAAAGACAGCTTTTGCCAATGTCCTATAGCTTGCAGGTGGGTTTTAATGGAAAAAAAAAAAAAAAAAAAGAGAAAGTGAGGAAAGAACAACATGAACTAGCTAGTGCCAAGTTTTCTCACTTCCCAAGCTCCTAAAAAAGTCCCAGCTATGTGAAAGCTGCTCAGTGCTAGTACCAGTGTTCTCCCCTACCACGGATTCACCTCCCACTGCAGCCAAGGGCTTTGACTTTTGGTTTGAGAACCACACAGCAAGGTTCAGCAGGTGGGAGGCATGGGATGCTGCAGTTCCCAGCCCAGCACTCCTGGCTGCTCTCGGAGCCAGCTGCCCCAGCAGGACAGCAGCCGGGGAGACTGAAAACAAGCCCAGCCAAGGGGAAAAAAACAAGAAATAGCATTCTTATTACAAGGTAAACAGTATTAACTCCGTCTTGGGGGAGTAGAACCATCACGGCGGCGATCGGCTTTTCTGCCCACGAGCCGTGGAAGGGCGGCGGAACGCGCTCCACCCTCCCCTTGTGTAACGCTGCCCGCAGCAGCTGTAAATAATCATTTACCTGGGCCTGCTCCTCTTTCGCTGCCTTTTTTGCTAGCTGCAGCTGCTCCCGGAGGGGAGGCTGCCCCGAGGCGTGCACGGCAAGCCCCAGCCCCGGGGCTGGCAGAGCTGTGTGCCCGCAGAGCTGGGAGAGCCCCGGGCTCCTCCTGCGAGCAGGGCTGCCAGCTGTGCTAAGGGGGATGGGACAGTGTGGGCTGCATTTGTTGTTTTTCCAGGGAAAAGAGATCAACGGTTCCTTTTAATTCTTGTTTTCCCAGGCCCGCGATAACATTTCTCCACACTGCATTCTCTAGAAAAGGTCTGGTAAAAACATATCGGCCAGAACACATCTGTCAGAGAGACAGGTCTGCTTGTTTACCTGATGCCAGGATTTCAACATGAGTGCTCTGAGGTCTTCTCTGAACCTTTCCTGACTTCAGGTCCTCAGAAACGGGGGACAGAAAGGGGAAGCCAGCCCCTTCCTATGTGCTTTTTTCCCCTCCCAATTAGTAAAAACACTTCAGAACTGACCCAGACTTACGGGTGGTCGCTTTTGTTGAGATTTTACTGGCCACTGTCATATTGTAACATGACAGAAGCATCCTTTGGGAAGCATGCGTGGGATGGATGCTCTAGGAGCATGAGCAGAAGCGTGCCCGTGCCCAGGCAGCCCTGTGCACAGAGCTGGGGAGATGAGGAGTAATGAAACCTCGGCCCCTTCCTTCAGGGAGGGATGTGGCCTTGGCCCAGCAAGCAGAGTCTGCACAAGAGGGAGTCTAATTTACAGTGCCCTGTAATTTGCTGATGCTGTAATATGTTTAGCTTGGGGAGAAGGCTGTGTTGATGTTAACATGTTCACTCACATTGGAGCTGTGGTGTGTTCCATGCACATGGAAAACAATGCCACACAGGGCTGGGCCATCCTCATGAAAATAACGGGAGTAGCTCAGCTGGGGCTGAGCTGTTGGGGTTTAGTGGGTGGGAGCAGCCCCCTGAACCCTCCAGACCCAGGTAGGATGTGACAGCCCAGCACCTGCTGCAGTGACAGCTGCAGTGACACTCTTCATTAAGAACTGCTGCCAAGGTCAATTAGACATCAAGTGTCAGCACAGGACCAAGCAGGATTTCCCTAATGCTTTTAAACTGGCCCCAAATCACTGATTGCAGTGTCAGAAAACATAGCTCCATCCTCCCATCTATGACTTTTCCTCTAGCTGGTGCTTTTTTGAGTCCAGGCAATGAAGGTGAGAATATTGTTGTCAGTACCAACAATGATAGCAGAAATACCACAGATGATCTCAAGACACAGACTGGGGTACCAGGGTGATACTAGACAGGGAGACAGCAAATAATTGCTGCTCTGTGATCAGGTCCTGCTTTGGGATACAGCACTGTCCTGGCTCAAACACCTCTCTGTGTGCATAGTAGATTTGTTAGTAGTAATAGCTTACACCTGTGAAGTGCTTGAGCTTGTGGCACTGCTCCAGGCTGCATCTTTCAGGTTAAGACTGCAGCACTAAGCCCTGCAGATACAGAAAATATTTGTTTGAAAGCTAACTCCAGAGCAAGTATTTCTCTCCACAAGACTTGTATGGCTCTTTACACCTAAATTCTTCATCATCCTCAGAGCAGCCAAGTGAGTTAGGACAGTGTGTTTACTCTGCTTGCAGATGGGCAGCAGGCAAACTATAGCTTCAAACTTTAAATGCCTTAAACCAAGTGAAGTGCCTAGATCCAGGAGGCTTTGGACTTGGGTCTTCTCTCATCTGTGCTGGTGCTTCTACTCCTCCACAAATGCACCAGACACTCAGGGAGCTCTGTTTGTGTTGGTGTGGGGCTACCCAGCCATGAGGAGTGATTAAGTCTGTCTGCAGGCACAGGATACAGATGGACCACTCAGTCCTCAAGCTGCCCTGGAAAGGGAGAAGTCTCCCTTGCCCCATCCTTGACAGCCATATGTGCTTGAGTCCTTCTTTTTGGCATCTCTGGAACACACTGAGCTGAGTGAAGAGTTCTCTGCTGGGTTTGCCAGTGGGTGGTCAGGCCAGCAGAAGGCAGGGAGCTGGGCTGAGACCTGCAGCTCAGAGACAATGGAGAAAAGCGGAGCGGTGGGGTAGGACCACACTTCTGGCACCAATGACTCCCTGGGCAAGGCAGGTCAGCAAAGTTCCCAGGCTTTCCACAGAATTCCTCAGAAACTGAAACATTAACTAAGAGTCAGCCTGGAGTTGTATGTTTCAGAGAAATTATGAAATTTTCCTTGCACACACCTAATTCTACTGAAGGCAAGAGTTAGTCCTGTTGCAGGGCAGCTCTAATCACTGCAAGACAATGTTTTAATAGGAATTTCCTTACATTTTGCTCCCAGATTCAGGTTCAGGCCAGCTTTGAAAGATGATGACATCAAGACCAAAGTTAGGAGCAGATAAAAACTGCTCTTATAGAATTGCACTTGGCATGAACCTTTTTCCAAAGAACACATATCAGGTGTTTTGAAATAAGTTCAAAACATTAATTATAGCCGTAGTAGTAGTTCAAAATGTGACAGGCCTTTTAGAACTTGTTGCCATAGATCACAATGTCAATATTGCAAAAGAGTGGTTTGTTTCCATCATAATCAAGTTGTCTAGCACTGAATAATGGACTACTGGAGGCTGCCTCTTTATCTTGGCATACACAGAGCTCAGCAGTGTGTGTCAACACCAAGAACACTTGAAGAATTGCATTGCTTTGTCTGCTTGGACCCAAAAATACAAGGGCTTTGGAGGGGATTCAAACTGTTTTGTAAAGTACCTACTCTAAGCCAGCTTATCCCCTTCTAATATGGGCAAACTTGCTTATCTGTGTCCTGATGTTCAGAACTTAGCCCTCCCTTTCCTCCTATTATTCACCTGGATAATGAAATCTGTGCTGTGTGAAATGGGCAGTGATACACAGTGCACACAGACTTGCAGAGGTTTTCACTGGTGCATTTCTACCCAAATTATTTCAGGGTTATATAAATGGTGTCAGCCCTCAGCCCCTCTGAGCAGTGGCTTCAGCTAAGCTGTGCCAGGTGCTGTATAAACAGCTCAGAGCTTGGAAAAATACATAATATATTAAGGGTGGAACAGAACCAAATATATACACTTAAATCAACTTGTTCATGCATGATTGGAGCACAGCAACAGCTCCAGTGAAGCAGCCAGTGTTGAGCTCAGTGTCCCTGAGCCTGCAGTACCTGAACTCCCTTTTGGGGCATAACTTGGCTGTTCCTACTAATTTTAAAGAAGGCATACCTATGGAAATGATAGGCCAAATACAGCACAGAGGGTCCCAGAACTGACCGTAGTCTTGTCCCTGTTGAGTTAATTTCAGCATTTTGTACAGAACAGCTGCAGATGGCACATTAAGTGCAGGGCAAGCTCTGCTCCCTTCCTGCTAGAGCAGAGATGTGCGAGTAAAGCAGTGGATCTGCTAATCTCTTCCATGATGAGATTTAGATAAGGGCTTGTTTGGGACTCCCCTGTGACATAGGTAATTTTGATTCACATCTCTTGGACAAATGGGAGCTAAACGCAGTAATTACAACGTCCATGATATCCCACAGGAGATTCTTTAAGGACATTAGAGTTTTTATCTTCTTGCAGAACTAAATGACGTTCAGAAAAAAAATGCTGATAAAACCTAAACGCACACTCTTCCTTCTTTCCATGGAATTCAACTGCAAAACAACTTACAATGTAGCTAATAAAAAATGGAAAGTTTCCTCTCAGAGTCATAGCTTTTCCTCTCAAGAGCAATTGAGGCGATTTCCTATAAAAGCCTGTTTCTGCCCAGTGCCAGGAGCAGGGTTTTTCTTCTCAGGAGAGGTGGCTGCACATATTTGTGGAGACCACCAGTGCACTTGCTGCTGGATGTGCCATAACACCCAGCCTGGGATGGGAGGTGTCCCTCCCCACAAGCTGGGTCTGCTCCTAACACCAGCAGCTCTTCATCCCCATGATCCTTGGGGCTCCTGTTGGCCGTGAAATCTCTTCCATGTCAGAGATTTATTTTTTCCTGCTGGATGTTTCTCATGTGGCTTTAATTCTGTTTGTGGAGGCAGCTGCATGCACAGATCAGAGGAACGGGCTGGGCGCAGAGTCAGCATCCCACAACTTATCTCTGGTTGACTAGGGCAGGTGGGGAAGAGAGGATGTGGGCTCCATCCGTCCCAAAACCTGTGGGATGGCTCAGGATTGTTACTGTAGTGATGATATCTTCTTGCAGAGAAGACCAGAAGAATGTGGTGGGTGAAACCTGGGACACATTCCCACACCTGCCTCTGTGTATGTACACTCATTCAGCTCCAACATCCCATTAGCTTGATGGAAGCAATTAAAAAAAGCAGCAGTAGCTGCTCTTGCTCGTTAGTGAAAACCAGCTAGTGAGATTCTGTTACAGACGAGCAGTCAAATTTTAAACTGACTGGTGAAGTTAGGTTCTCAGGGTAATTCTGTCTTTTGGAAGTGTTGTGTGTGTGTGTCAGTGTAACATAACTCAGCCCAGCACAGGGAGCCTTCCAGCAGGGTGAAGTTTAACTGCTCAGTAGAGTAGAGAATGGGGATCTGTTCTGACTAGGACCAACAGGAGAAGAAGTGATTTTATGCAAGCATGCATGTCTGTAGGTGGCACACACATACACTGGACTGTTTGCAAGAGCCAGTGCCAGAACATTAGAGGTGATTCCAGCATCTGCTTGAAAAAGACTTCTAGCGGAATCATAAGAGTAATGAAAGCTTGGAACTGCTGCCATTTGTGGGGCAATTTCTGTTATTTTTGTAGGAGGATCCCACTGGGAAAAAAGATTAAATCCATTTGTTTGTTGTAACAACACAGGAAGGGAAGAGGTTTTCCTTTTATCCTGCTAGAACAGCTACCTTTGGCATCATATCCCTTTTCTCATCTGGTTGAGGTCCATATTCAAACCAACAGAGCTTGTCCATAGCTACCATTCAGTAAACAGTAACGAGCTACAGCCAGCTGCCAGCTTTTATCTAGATTGAATTAAGCAGGCAGCACATCGAAGATGTAACATGTTCACCTTTCCTTTTGCTAGAGCAGGAAGGGATGGATTGGACCCCACCAGGAAAGGGCCTCACTTGGTTCTGATTACAGAAGCTTGTGTTTGCAGCTGATTAAATAGGAAGCCCTTTAGTTAAAGTAAAATGTCCTAAAAGTGGTTGACAAGCTTCTGAGAAAACCAGTGGTGAACCCCTTAGGTGCTCACATCAATTCTAATCCAGAATTGATCACGATCTGTGCAGGCTGGTACTATTTGAAAATGCCATCAGATTTTCAGACCTGGAAGTGCCCTGAGGCAATCCTCAGCTATTGACTCTGGACTTCCAGCAGGCACCGAAACTTAAACTAAGTCCTTTCTCATTTAGGATAAACAAACCACCCTTTGCCTCCCTGTTCCCCATCCAACAGAATACTCACTCTTGTAAATGAAAGCAAGCTAATTTACTGATCTCAACTGCTCTTTTCACAACATGATATTCAATGCTGTGAGTCACCAAAAAAGGCTCTCCCCTTTTCCATTGAGGTCAGCAGCAGCTTTAGCAGGGAGCAGGTTCCTGGTCATAGCTCCAGGCTGAGCTGGCAGCACCAGCAGCAGTGTTCAGATGGAAGAAGATTTTCTGCATCTGCCTCTGCCACAAATACAACAACTTGGACCGTAATGTCAGAGGAGGTCAGATAAGCAAGATAAGCATTGCCTGAACCTTCTTTTTTAACAACTCTTTTCGGATGCAAATAATTCAGTTTAATACAGGTAGGTGCTGCCCCAGGTCTAAACATAATTTGGGTGACAAATGAGGAATGGCTTAGGGGCAGGGAGCAG
This sequence comes from Acridotheres tristis, assembly GCA_037013685.1. NCBI lineage: Eukaryota > Metazoa > Chordata > Aves > Passeriformes > Sturnidae > Acridotheres > Acridotheres tristis. The sequence continues at coordinate 14,688,763 of CM072896.1, forward strand.
TCACCTAACTTTAGAAACAGTTTAATCTCTCTCTTAGAGTTGCAACAATGAGGACTTTTCTTTTTGTTTCTGTCCCCAAACAAACTTCCTTTGTTCTGGTGCAGTTTCTCCTCCCCTGGAATTTGCTGTCCCAACTGCCTCAGTCGAGTCATGCTCAGGCTTGCTCCAATGCCAGCAGTGTCTCAGGAGTCTGATGAAACCTGAATGATCCCTGCTCCCCCTGTATGCCTGTGTCCAGCCAGGAGCCATTTCCTGGAACAGTATTGGCCCAACAGCAGTGCATGAGGAGCAGGAATGGAGGGATGGCACCTGCTGGAGCCCAGCCTTTGGGTACAGATAGAGTCACTCAGATGTCCAGAGTGGTGGGTGACTCACTAGGAGCATGTCTGGCTTGTCCTGAATCCCTGATGACTCCAGGTGTGTGACCCAGACACACCTCAGCTGGAGTGGAGGATGGGAAGCCACCCAGAGAAGCCACCAGCTCAAAGTTAGGGCACTGCTCTGGGAGGACATTTGCAGCCTCCAAACTGACCAGAGCAGGAACATGAATTAAATCTTCCCGTTTTCACATGGATATCCCAAAGGTCAGCACCAGCAGAGGCAGCCTTTGTTCAAGGTGGCCCTGTTTTTGGCTTTGAGCATATCTAGGGCAGAGGATGGGGAAATGTGCACCAGCTCTTCAGGGAGTCCAGCCTGAGCTGCTCCACTGAAAGAACTCAGCTCTTGGGCACCTTGGCACAGCTTGGTGAAAGCTTGGGATTCTCATGGGTACAAGGACATTATTGAGTGAGGAACTATAGTCTAGGAGCCTGTCCCATTCCCACCAGCTGACACCAGTGGATCAGCAATCTTGGTGGCTGACTCAGCCCAGCTCTCCCATTCGACCTCGCTGAGGAGCAGCTTCTAAATCATGGTGTGACTTCAGAGTCAGGTGAATTAGACACTTGATCAAGAGTCACTCTAGGATTTATGGATTTGAGTGCAAGCTTAACTGTGGCCATAGGCTGAGGTCATTGTCTAAAGAGCAACATCAAAATGCAATGTCAGTGAGATGCCTGCTGCAAGAATCCCCCTCCATTTCATAGCTGCTCATGGAGCTGTGCAGCCACTTCTTCACGCAGAATCAGAGCAGTCTGAAATCTCCTGTGTCACACTTAACCCTTATCAGGTTCCTCTACACATAATTGCAACAGGTAGGATCAAGCCTAGAGTGAAAAAGCAGCTCTGTGTCCAGTGAGGGATTCTCACTGGTGGTGTCCAAACCATGTTTCTCAAAGGGCCAGTGCGAAGTTGGGAGCTGGAATCATTGAAGAGAACAAAGTTTCACCTGGAGAGGCTGTTTCCATCAGCATTGCCTGCCTCTGCCTGTGTGACACCCACTCTGAAGTTGTAAGTGGGGGAGCAGGAAGGGACCCACTCTGTCCCTAATCGAGTCTGTATCTACACCCTCACCTTAGCTTCTTGCTGTATCCTGGTTTGCGTTTTCTCCTGTGCCTTGTGGGAGCAAAACTCAGGTTTCAGGAAGCATCTCATTAAATTTTCCGTATTTTGAAATTGTGTGACTCACTCTCACCAAACCAGCTGCTGTTTTGTCCTTGCTGTGCACTGAGACAAGCACAGGACCCACCCTTGCCCCACAACTGGCCCCAGAATTCTGGGGAATTAGGGGTCCAGGCAGCAGCAAACATTCATCACCTTCCCCCTCAAAAAATGCCCCTCTGTGGCTTTTAGACACAAACATGAATGTACATGAAAGGCCAGTGGGTGGGGGCTTGTGCTGAATAATAAGCAGCAGCCAAACAAGTCGAGCAGGTCTGTGGAAGCAATTCAGGCAAGCCAAAAAGATCGGTAAGGTGAGATGTAATTATAATCCCTCTGAGCTGGGACACTAGGAGGAGCCGAAGGACCCAGGACACAAACATGAGCCATGCAGCCCTGCTGCACCAGGGGCAACGAGGCCTGAGTAACAACTTGTTTACAACTTCTCATTCGTGCTGGCTGAGCCAGCCCCACAACGATGTAACTCTGAGCACCTAATACCTTGGCCAGGCCAAAATTTTTTGGGGTGTAAGAGGAGATAGGGAAGAGACACACTGGTACATAGGTCAAATTTTCTTTTTTTCCTTTCCTGTGTCCTATCCTAGAAATGTTTAACTGAAGAGCAATTTATTCAGGATTTTCCCCCAGTTTTGTGTTGTGTGTCATGTGCTTCGCTGGTGTGTCGATGATGGAGGAACTGCAGAGCAATAGCTCACATCCAACAACAGTAAAATGAAAGTGCAGAGCCCAAGCAAATGGTCTCCAAACATTTACTACTCTGTTAGATAATAAAGAAGCTAAAAGGTACCTTGGCTATCACCAGAAAATAGCCTATGGGAACACGCTGCTCATTCAGCTGTCCTTAACTCGTTTTCTTTCTTCAGCTGTATGAGGTTTCCAGTCTCAGTTGTCCATGGCACAACTGAAAGGGTGAAAGGGTGGCCCTTGGGAGCCAAGTGCCCAACGAGAAGCTGAAAGTAACCAGTTATAGCCAAAGACAAAGCTTAACCTAATGAGCATCGTCAACAGAGAAGAATATGAAAGTAGGAGAGTTTCAAATTGTCCTGTCACTTCAGATAAGATCTAACTTTCTACACATAAAAATGGAAGTAAAATTAAAGGGGGGGGGCGAGAAAGAAGCTGGGGAAGTGCTGAAAGCTTTCAGGCTTTGTTCTTTCATCACAAAAAAGAAAAAATAAAAGAGGGGCACGTTTTCCCCTTAGTAAGTTGTATTTAAGAGCTAGACCCTTCTTCATTTCGAGCCAAGGGAATTTTTGTTTTTGAGTTTGAAAAAAGCAGAATCAGGGTCATGATTTTTTAAAAAGCTTAAATCCCAGGCGTGTTTTAGAAACAGATTCAAAAGCACATGCCCACTGCAATTATCTACGCCTGCGGTGTTTCCAGACATGTGGACTTCAGGAAAACAATAGCCAGCCCTGTTATCAGCACAAAGGAGGATCAGTTTGGAATTACCGTACCTGTAACATAGCCCTCAGCTCTGAGGGCTTCCATTCCCACTGTTGCTCAGCTGTGAATTTACTTACAACATTCCTGAAAAAGAGAAAAAAAATGAAAGAAAGAAGGGCATTCCTGACTGAAGTGTGGAGCAATTGAGAGCTGGTACCCTCTAAGCAATAACTCACAGGTCTTGCCTAAAATCAGGGGGATATTCTGCCACTGGAAACTGATGGTTTTTGAAGCAGGAAAAAAAAATCAGAGAGAGAGGATGTCTGAACACAGACATGCTCCAGCTCTAAGGCAGGCACTGCACAAGAGTGAAGAGGTGAAGGATTCCTGGCTGGAATATTCCCCTGTACAGGAGCCATGACTCTTTCCATCCATTTAAAACAAGGGGCCAGGATAAACCATTGCAGCTCCAGAGAATGGTTCAAGAGAAAGGTTTGGCGCTGGTGGCAAATATCCAGATGCTACCCGGTGTGATCACTCAGAGGCACACACACCTTGGGTAGCTGGGCTGGGCTGGTGAAAGACTGTCTCTTGGAAACCCTAACCTTGTTATTTAGGTTAATTGCATGTGTCTCTTTCATGTATTTGAGTTTAAAACTCCCAGGGATAATATTGTTGAATCTCAGAAAGCCGGGTGGGAATCAGAAAGGCATGGGCAGTCAAACCTTAAGGACTTGATCTGGGGAAAAAAACCAAAAGTGATGGTGAGTTTTAGCAGGTCCTAGCTCCCCTGAGCAGCTCCAGGGGAAGTGGACCCTCTGTGGTGTTTGCATTGCAAACTATGCTGAGCAGGCAGTGACGTTGCTTAACCAAAGTACCAGAAACATCTTAGAAATCCTGGGTCTCTGTGTCAGGGGCTACAAATCCTCGGTGTCCTGGGTCCCTGTGCAGCCGAGGGACAGGGGTACAGGACACACAGCCCTGTATCTGTAGCAGCCATCTCGGCTCCTTCCATAACAGATGGGGAGAGCCTGGGAGGAAAGCGTGCTCCATCCCACCTGCCCGGCGCTCCGCCCCACCTCCCTGCTGGTCGCAGCCCTCCTGCCTGGAGAGTGCTCGGACTGTGCCGGCGCTGCCCTGCCTGTCATCGCTCCCTGCCCCGCCAGTGTCCCCTGCTGCTGGCCCCGGAGCCGGGGCAGAACGCCGCTGGTATCGCTCTGCTGGCAAAATGTGCCGGGACGGGGCGGAACCGCGATGCGGAGCAGCACCCCCAAACCAGCACCCCCTCCTGCAGGGCAATCCCTTGATGGCACTTGGCAACAGGACACGTTTGTGTCACCCTTATCTGGGTGATCTCAGCTGTGCTCTTCATTTCTGTGTGTGCCAGAGGAGGAGCTGAAACCTGCACCCGGTGTGATTCATGTGCCATTACCATGGGTAAGCCCCGTGGTGGCGATTAGCAATCGCTTATATAAACCGGGTTTCCAGGGTACTGAGCACCTGTGAACTACGTTAAATCGTGGGCAGAGTGGTCAGGAAGCTTCTGGACCTTTCTGGTCTCTGGCCGGGGCACCCACGGGCTCCCCTCTGCCCCAGGCTAGCCAAAATTGTGATGCTGCGTGGCAGGGAGCCAAGGCAACAGCCGTGTCAGAGGGCTTTCCCCGCATGGGGAGCAGATACCCAAACCTCCCCGGCAGGCTTATATGGAGGGAGAAAAAGCCATCAGGAAAGAGGATGGGGTGGGAGGAGGTAGAGCGGGGTGATCCGGGAAGGGAGGGTTGGTTTGGAGAGGGGGAAGTGCTTGGTGCTTGGAGGCTTGGCTGGGGAGGAGAGGCTGGTGGAGGTGTGGGGTGAGAAGGTGACAGTGGAATGTGGGGACTCTGAGAGCAGCCTTGCTGGAATGATGGGATGGAGCTGGGAGAAAACCAGTGGAGGAAGGGCAATGAGGCAGATTGTTTTCAGCTTTCTTTTGCAAATGAACAGAGGTGGGAGAGGCTCTGAGGGGAGATAGGAAGATTGAGCTAATCTCCATCAAATTAACCATTCTTTAAAGACTTGCTGAGCAGGCAGTCCATCCATGGGGGATACCGGTGCCAGTCCTGATCTTTATCCTCCTGTGCCCATGGAAATGCACTGCTCACCACTAACACAGCACCTGCACAGCCTGAGAGGGTCCTGGCTGGTGGCTGGGGGTGTCCTGTGCCACCCTCACACCCCCAGGTCTCTGCCACACCGAGCCTTTGATGAAGCTGGACAAAGGGATCTGGGAGAACTGGTCCTGCAGGGAGCCTGGAAAAGCCCACCTGATACCTTGTGCCCAGCTCTGCTATGCACTGGTTAAAGTCAGCTCCATTCTCAGCCAGAAAAACCCTCTGATAAGTAGTAAGTCAGCCAGCTGCGTATTTACCTTCCAAGCTAGCCAGCACTGACATGCTTTGCAGAGCCAGGCCCAGCTCCAGTGAGGGGGGAGTGCCCGGGAATGCTGCGTTGGGGAAGTGGGAGGATTTATAGCTGTTTGCGATGGGGGTCGGATGGGTCACCTGAGCCGAGGGGGCCTCCCAGGTCCTTCTCCCTTGCCAAGAAAGACTTTCCTTGTTCGGCCTCCCAGATAGTTGGATCGAGCAGCCCCTTCCCAGGGAGCGGGGTCACTTCGGAGCAGCTGAGCCTGGGAGATGAACCCATGGGTAGGGCTCCTATCCCGCCGGGAGCAGCATCCTGCTGCTGGGACGAGGAGATGGGCCCAGAGGGCTGGAGGGAGCTCGGCAGAGAAATGAACTGGGCTGCAGACATTGTTCTGTATTGCTGAGCATTTCTATTTAGCCAGCTGACCATCTCTTTGTACACCCCCACCCTTCCGGGCTGCCCTCATACCAAATAACAGCAAAAAATAGATATTTTCCAGGTAAAATGGGGTCAGTGCCTGACCCAGGAGGGGTGCATAGGGATGGACTTTGTTTTCAAATTGCAGTGGCTTAGAGAGACTGGTTTACCAGCCAGCAGAGGGTTCTGCAGGGGCTGTAGCACCCCAATTTTAACCCCCACCCCATCATGGACTGACACAAACAGCTGGACTCCCCCAGCTCTCCTCACTTGCTGGTTTGTTGGGTTTTTTTCCCCTCTTTTTCCAAGAATGCAGGAACCTGCTGCTCCTGGATGGCTCTGGGATGAGTTTCTGCTTCCAGCACTCCCAGTTCCAAAGTGGAGCTGCGAGTGCTGCCAGCTGAGCTGCTGGAGAGCTGCACCACGCCAGGGGAGCACTTGGCAGAGGCACCGAGCATCCTGCAGTGCCCAGAGCAGCTGGCCTTGCACAGGGAAGGGGCATGGGGCACGAAAGAGACGTGTGCAGGCAGCCCTGTGTCCCCGTGGCTGAGACACAGCTGTGGGGAGCTGGGGGACATTGTTCTGCTCCAGGGGAGGTTGTGTGTGAGGAGGGCTCGTAGGAACAGTTTTTCACAAAACTGGATGAGGTCACAGAGTGTTTTGAGGGATAATAGGTGACATGTAGGCTTTTCCTATGAGAGGAGTTCTTGCAGGAAAAGACAGAAATCGGAGTAAGGTCTAGCAGAATTTCCTATAGCCAGGCCCTGGGGACAGGGTCAGTCTTTCTGGGTCAGTGAATATTGAATATTTATGCTAATTGAAAAGCCTGGCAAGGTGAAGGCTGGCTCTAAAGGTGCATGGTATGGTAGTCCCACTCCCTGTCTTAAACTGTGCTGAACACCATTTTCAGCTTATTTTCCATGAAATGCCCTGACAAGGCTTGGGTGTGTCTGCTGTTGGCAGGGCACTTTTGTCCAATCCCCATCCTTGAGATTTCTCACCCTGGTTAGGGAACCAGTTGCAGAGCACCACAGATTCCTCTAAGCACGACTATTCCCCAGCCTGGTGGGCCTCCACAAACCTGAGACAAAGTCTGTGGCCTGGTGAGTCTCTGTGTCCCGCTGGCTGCCTGCCTCACCCACCACGCACTGGGCTTTGCAGGCAGGGGATGCCGCTGCTGCAGCTCCATCTGCAGGTGCTCACCCAGGCTGTGCCTGCACTGAGCCGCTCCCCGGAGCGTGGATTTCCAACCAGACGACATTGCTCATGCTGGGCTTGCACAGTCTGTTGCTGTCTGTCCCTTTCCATCGAGTTCCTGCCCTGGGTTTCAACACCACAGTGCTGCTCCTGGCTGCCCCACTGTCTGCCTCTCCACGTGGTGTGTTCTCATGCTTTGCCTCCAAACCCTTTGAACCAGTCTGTAAGATCCTTCTTATCCTCCTCCAGATCTTCATCTGAGAGGATTTCTCTAGGACAATGATGAGAAATTCATTGTCTAGCTATGAGGAGAGGAAGGGTGTGGGGTGGAATCTTTATCTCCCATCCCTGCTGGGACATTGGCTCCTGATGTGATGTGACCCGTTTGCTGACAACCACATTTTCAACCTGTCCAGCAGTTGTTCTGCTCACTGGTGGGTGAGAACAGTCTGTGGAGAACAAGATCAGAAAGCCACGGGCAGCAAGTCCTGGGAAGATGGCCCAAGCAGCGTGCAAGGCTCCTGTACTCATCTGTCCCTGTTACCCTGTGTGACAGGCATCTGTCCCTGGACAAGGCAGGAAGGTGTATTTAGCCAGTGCAAAGTCCAGCAGCAGTTAAAGCAGAGCCTGTAACAGCATTTCATCATCCCAGTGTCCCTCTCCACTCAGTGCTCCTCAGGGCACGCAGGGGATTGTGGCAGCCTGTCCCAGCTTCCTGCAGGGCTGTCCCAGTGCCACTTGCTGCTCCTTTGGTATCTGCAGCAGTTGTGATGGAAGCCCTTGCACACATTTGAAACCACAGTCACAGGGTTTCTGCACCACTCTGGACAGTCAGATTAGCATCTACAAAGAGAAGATATGAGGCCTGAAAAGGGTTTAAACACAAAAAACATCTCCAGATTAAACTGATACCTCAGAGGCAGTCATGACTGAGGAGGAGCCTTCTGTTCTTGCATTACTTATAGCATAAGTTCTACAATACCTAGTGTGGGGTTTACACAGGCAATTCATGCCCTGTTGGTTGTGCTTTGTGAAAGACCTGCTCTGAGATGTCTGTGGGCAGAGCTTGGCAAACTCTACACAAGTGAGAATGTTGAGATATTGGAGCAGACTCTGGGTTTACTTTCCAGGAAGAAAAAGGATCCCCTGCTCAGGGCTGACTCACTGTCAAGTAGGATTTCAGGAGGCTGTTTGAACAAGATTTTAAAATAAACAGGAACACCGGCCTACAAGGGTTGTAACTTGACAATGTTCTTTGATACGTGAAAATAAAATGAGCTGGAGGTGGTCAGTCCATCAGATTTGTTTGAGTCAAAGAGTTCATCCTGGACTGATCATGGGGTGTTTGTTGTTCCTTTAACCTAAGAAATTATGAACACAACCCCACCTGTCTCCTGTGCTACATGCACAGGCCTTGTTCATCCTTCTATATGGAGAAGATGGCAGCAAAGGCAGTTAGATTGACCACTGGCCTAGAGTGTGGGAACTGCTGGCTCTGAATATTGGGCTTGGAGAAATTCTACTACTTTTAATGTATAAAATGGGGGGGTAATGATGCCTCAGCAAGTTGCTTAGAGTGGTGATGGGGGTTAACTAGTTAATCTCTGCAAAATGCTGTAGGTATCTGAAGTGTCATGGTTGTATTCTTGCCTTTCACACAGGCAGTGTTTACTTCATCTGAGAACTCAAAGCACACTGCTCTCATTGAGACTCCCAGAAGAGTTTTTGCAACCTTTCGTGTACGTGAACTTGTCAGGACTGACACAACCAATCTGTGTGAAATAAGCTGTTGTGATCCCATTCATTTTTCTAGCAGCAAGCATGGTTCTTTCATCAGCTCATTTGTCTGATGCAGAGACCAACGCCTGGGATTTCAGGTCCCTGGACCAAGTCTGGTGTTGAACTGGCTTCACCTGCAGGGGTTTGCAAGCTCTCCATCCTAAGTAAGCTGGCAAGAAGCACATAAATAGCATCGCTCCACTTACACTTACACTTACCCGGTAAATCTCCGCAGCCCTGTCTGGAGCAGAGCGTGCCTCGAGCGCTTCAGAACTCGGGGGGGACAATGAGGAAGAGGCGTGCGATGGGAAAGCAGCTGTTGCAGGGCTGGAAGGCTGCAGGGTGAAGAGGATGGCTGTTTTAGGACGCCGGGGGACGCGGGGCTGCTCGGCAGCGGGGCCGGCCCCACGCCCGGCGCTCCGGGACCGCGGCGGTGGCGAGCAGTGGCCGCCAGGTGGCGATGCGCCCCCGGCGGGCTGCGGGCAAGCGAGCGGAGCGATCCCGGGATTCCATCCCAAATCCTGCCCCCAGGGCACCGTGCCTCCGGCTGCAAGGAGCCCAGAGCCCCGAAACTGCACCGCATCACACCCAGCCCCGCGTGTGCTGCTCATCTGTGCTGCTGGACAGAGGAGTTTGTCACCTGGGCTCGGCCGAAGGACCGTGCGGAGGATGGATGGAGGCAGGAGTTCACCCAGGATGGAGAAAGGAGTTCAGCCAGGATGGAGGAAGGAATTAGCCCAGGAGCCGCCTGGTTCTGACCTTCCCTCCATTGCCCTTTCTTCAGGGGTGGCTGCTCGCCCGCCTGGCAGGGAATGAAGGGCCAAGGGGGGGATGAGAAGGAAGGCATTGTGCCCTGCTAATCCTCTCCAGCCCACACTTGTCACTAAAATGCGTGAGTTTGTACCCAAATCATGTTTTCTGCCTTCCCAGTACAGCCAAACGGCTTTGTCCCTAAAATGCTGTGTCCCTTTCAAGAGGCTGCCAGCTGTAACTCCAGACATCCAAATGGGATGGCAGAACTGCTCAGTGCCCCACCTGTGCTATCGTTTCTCTTTTCTTTGCCTTGTACGTCTTAACTCTCTTACCAAGAACTGTGTGAACTTAATCCTTATACTTCTGCCAAATTAAATTTCCTTTTTATCTTTCCCTATTAAAGGGAGATGCTTTTCAGATGGCAAGGACTCACTCCTCCAAGAGGAGATGAATCGAGGGCTGAGGCACTGCTGTGTTTTGGTGGGAGCGGATGGCACACCAGAGAGCAGGGGGATGTGAGGGGGAGCAGCATGTCACCTGCACAGGTTATCAGTCCTCTGGAGGGGCAGGACAGTGCAGGGGAAGGGAAACAGAGGGACCTTCCACCATGGGCTGATATTTTCTGATTTTATATTTTAAAATATATAAACTGTCCTAAGATGGGTGCCTGGGCAAGCATCTCCACACCCAGGAGGACTCCCTCGTGGTCATCTCCTGCAGATTTTCTGTCTCCTCGGACTTGCCTGGACCCAGCATGATCCTCAGGCCTTCCTCTTGGCATCTTTGTCCCTCCTTTGCTCTTGCTTCAGTTTTCATCTCTCCTCCCTGCATTCCAACCCCAAAGGAAGAGCTGGGAGGAAGGCAGAATGAGACCAGGAGCTGGGGTTAGGAGTTAGAGATAGACCAGAGTGGCCATAACTTCTTTCCAGTGGTTCATTCTCCTCATATGCCCCCCAAAATCTCACTGCCTCTCACTGCATCTCAAATTTCTTCTGCAATACAGACCCTTACTTGCTTGCTACCCTCCAGCTCCCAAAATACAGGCCATACAGTCCTGTACTTTCTCTCTAACACTCCTATACTCTCCTTCTTGCCTTGCCTCCCATTCCAAGGAGAGAAGGGAAGCCACTGTCACTGTTCCAGTTTACAGGGCACTGTATCCTCCTTCTCCCCCCTGCACCCGTCCTAGCCAAGCAGCTGAGAACAGGGAGCTGTGGACAAACATCCAAACTCCTGGGGCAGCCATAGGAGCCATAACACTGAATAATACCCTCCCATGAAGCCCAAGCCAAGGGCTGCTCCTTGCACATGCAGCATGCTGAGCTGGCCTTGATTTTCAGCACACTTGTGAGGCCAAATCCTGATTTATTCATGGCAGTTTTCCAATCAGCTGGAGTAGACTAGGACTTAAAGCGAGACACACATTCTCACTAATGTTTTGTATAGCTGTACTTTTTCTTCCAACACGATGGTCTTGTTAGTAGCTGGAATGCTTCAGAAATGTGCAGAACAGATGCAGGTAATTTGGGATTTCCAGTCTTGGGAATATTTTGTGCCCACTGAAGTCAGTGGGAAAGCTACCACCACTTCTAGTGGGTGCTAGAATGCCTCTGAGCTATTTGGCAGGAAAATTTTGATTGCCTTAATGAGTAAAGGAGGGCTTAATTTTTCCACAGAATAAAATAATCAGCAGCAGTGAGCTCTGGAAATGGCTGTGCTATCACTTAGGTCTCTCATAAAAACAGACCAAACCCAACAAGAGCAACAAAGTCCTGAGTGAGGGAAAAGGAAACATTTTTTTCTTAAAAGCTCTGGGCATTTGGAGCACTGGGAATCATCTCAGTGATCAGTTTGAAAATGAGGGTGTTTCTTAACCTCAGTTCGTTGTGGGAATATGTAGCCTGGTATTTCTGTTCTGAGCAAAGATCTTATCTGGCAAATGAGCCAAATTACCCAAAAGGCCTGTGTTTATCCCATTTCTGTAACACAACAAGGTCCAAGTCCCACTCCACAGACTCACACAGCTGTGTGTGCAGCAGAGCTCATTTCAGGAGGACATTTGAGATGTAGATTTTCAGGAGTTCCACAGTGTCCACACTTTTTTTCCCACATCATGGATGTTCCATGCACTCAGCTCACAAGGGATGTGTCTCCTTCTTCTCAACTGCCCAGGGAAGGCTGCAAGGTTGGAGTTGAAGGCTGAGATTCAAACCTCTTCTGCACGTCTTCTGTTCTATTATGCCATGTTTTCCTTTCCTCCAGTAAGGAGGTTTCTTTTTTCTCTCTGACAAGGGGTTCAGCAGAGGCAAAAAGAGCCCTCCATGCAAGAGCCAGATCTCTTGCATGGTTTAATGACAATTCACAGCCTCCTCTTATACCAATATGTAACAAGAGTGTCACCTGTGTAGTGTGGAAAATATTCCCGGGAGAGCTGAGGAATCTTGGACTAGACACAGAAGTATCTCACTATGGAAATCTTAAATCATGAGGCGTCAGGGCTGTTTAAAGAAATCCTGAAAGCAACAGCCCTCTGAGCTTGCTGCTCAGAGAACTGCACGTTTTCCTAATGTGGGAACAGGTGATGGAAAAGCCCCCTTCCATTATCGAATGCTCATGACTGACCCCTGCCAGGAGAGTGTTTTCCCTAGAGTGTATTTTCCCTTCACATTGTGTTATTTCATCAGATTAATATCCCCTGCTTGAATTTCTTCAGTTCACTGCTACAGAAAGTGGCTTCAGCTGTAGGTGTCCTGCAGCCAAACTGATGTTCTGCACGTAGGAGGCATCACCCCGAGGTGACCTTGCAATGACTTCACTCGGTGCCTCACAGTAACCTATAGATACTGGGGCTGTAAAAATGGTTTTGTGAGAGGTATAAATACAAACACTGTGAGATCACATATTCCAGGCTGTAACTGAATGCAGACTCTTGGAAGAAAAACAACTCAAAGCCCTCCTGGAAAAAGCTGTCAAGTACAAGTACACTTCATAAATTTTTCCACAACCCCAAATGTACCATGCAACAAACAGGCTTCTTTTAGAAAGTGGGGCCATGAACCCCACAGTGGCTGGGCATTGCCTGTATTATTTGTAATCTGTCCAGGATAGGAAGGAGGAGGGGTTATCTCAAGCCCTGTTGTGCTGATGTTCTGAGGATCTCCATGGGAACCAAGACCATCAGGAAGGAGTCGTGCTTGCTCTGCAAAGTGAGTGTGATGCCTTTGGTCTGGTGCCACGCAGCATTCTCCTTGCCCAGGGAATTCCCAACGTGGTTGTTCCAGGCAGTCCCAGCAGTAAAACCAACCAGTGACTTGATCAGATCAGCCCACCCAGCCCAGCAGTGACACTGGGCAAGGAGGACACAGACTGGGCAGGAAACTGCTGAACCTCTGTCTTGATGGACTCAAGTGCCACCAAAGGAGAGAGAGTCAAACACAGACCTGCTCACTACTTTGATTTTTTTCTGTCTTTTCTCTCTACTTCTAGGCTAGTCAGAGCAAGGACAGTCCAAGCAGGATTCCTAACAGCTTGCTGTGGAGCCATTCAGATTTCATTGGAGAAGGTTAACCATCCTGGCAGATGAACCTGCTTGCAGTCAGAATAGCAAACATCTGCTGTGCAAGTGATTTAGTGACAGTTTACCTGGCTGTGAAAGGTGCCATAGCAATGACAATTACAGTATGGCCATAGGGAGCTCCCTAATTCCATCTCACATTTGTCTATTAGTGATGGTCTGATTAGTCTGGTGATGTTGCACAAATGCCTAGAGCAGGCAATCAAAAAGAATTATGAGCTTAATTAAAACCCACCATGACCATTTAACCAGGCATAATGAAGCTATCCAACCTGGAACTGGCCCAGCCCTCAAACACTTGCTATTTCAAACGAGTGAGAGTGGCCAGCAGTGGTTTTACAGTTCAGGGGAAAATGGCATGTCCAGTCCTACAGTCCCTCTACACCCATGCCAAGGCCTCAGTGCAGCACAGTTGTTTGTGCATCTCCTATCGAGCTCTGTCTGGGCTCAGGGCCACCCTCACACAGCCCCTGCCAGGAGCTTGGCCCCAGCTCAGTGTGCTGCACACCACCTTCTGCCTCTCTGCATGTTTTTCTCCCTCTTTCCAGCAGTTACTCTAATTATTCACTGGAGCAAGGACCGGATGCTGTGACAACAAAGCTTGTGCCACAATCCTGCAGAGTCCCTCCCAGATCAGTAAATAGTTGTTGATATTGAAAATAATCCATCTGGGCTTCTGTTCAGCCTCAGAGGAGGAGAATGCAGAGGCTGCACATGGTCTCCACTGCCATCTCCTACTCATGCTGCTTTTAATGAGGCTTAGCCGTGCTCCTCAAGGCTCTGTCCCAGCGAGGGCCAGCAGCACAGGGACATCTGGCTCGGGAGAGCTGCCAGAGCTTGGCCATGATGCAGGAGCTGTCCATCAGCAGGGTCAGCCCTGGTGACTGCTGCAGAGTTGTTCCCTATAGGCACTGAGCATGGGCTGGGGGCCCACTTGCACTTCTGGGCAGCATCTCCCAGACCTTCTTCTATAACTCTGTTAAGTATTCGGAGCTAAAGGTTTCCATGGGGTCTGTCCATCTGGGGCATTTCCATGGTTTTAGGATGTTTCAGCTATAATCGTCCTGTTCTCTGTGGCTAAGATTTGGGGCAGATATGTCATTTTGTGCATTCTTGCCTCTGGTTTGTTGTGAAAACAAAGTGCTGCCCAAGCCTGGAGGTTTGGCAGGGAGTGCCCACTTTGAGTAGGAGGTTTTCTGCTTTGCCCAGACTGGACAAGCTACAGGTGTCTGAAAAATTTATTGTAGCACTTCTCAGTGTGATGGGGCTTGTAGATACTCACTGATATAGCCGATGTTAATATTAAATTGTGTTCTAGATAGAACAAATAAGCCATAGTCTGAAAAATCAGCACATTGATGCCCTAGTAGGCACACCAGCATTTGTTGCTATATTTAATTTTCATTTTGTGTGGATCAATTTTAGACAGCTAACATGTAGCTAACAGTATTTATTTCTTGCACAAAGAAATTAATGAATATCAGAGCAGAATTTAGAGACAACATAAAACAGTCAGAGAAAAGCTGAAAGTGAAGTTGTGTCCTCAGAGCAGCATTTAAACACTTGCACTGAAGCTACAAGGTGAAGAGGACAAAACAGAGGATGAAATTATTTCATATGACATGAACATCTACTCTGTGGTGTGAGCAAACCACAATGCTGAGGGGGAAGGAGGAAGGAAGAGTGAATAATGGACAATATGCCCTGGAGATCTCCTGTAGAGCACTCAGCTCACAGGAAGAGCAGGAAACAAAATAAAGCACTCAGATCTGATACTGATTTCAGAGGGCTTCACATTATCCTTCATTTTCTTTAGCCAGTTTAGGAACAGAGAACTTCCTTACATGACCTGATAAAGCCATTTATTTGTGGTTTGCCTTCAGTGTCCCTGGCTCTTCAGCCTTGCCTGGGCTTGCATCAGTCCTGTGGATCTCTGGGGTCTTATGCCTCTTTAAGAAACCCGGCCAGGCTCAACATTGATGTATTTTTATCTTCTTGGATTACTGGATGAATGTCAAACCCACCTAATCCTGTAACTCACAGTGAGGGTTCATTTCTTCTCCCATATGCAAGGTGCCAGGCTGGGACTGAGAGCAGGGAAGGCAGCAGGGGACTGGAACCCTTCTCCCATAACTGGGGACTGGAAGGGATGAGGGAAGGGGGAGCTTCTCTAGGTTTGTTTTTGTCATGAACTTAGGCATCATAAATTTCTATTTTATTAATTTTCCTCTGTGTCTACCTGCTTTCTGTATTTATATTGTGAGATCCTGAGAGAGGAGGACTGAGGTTTTTTTATTCTGGATTTTTATAGCACTTTGCACAAACCCTGAGTGCTGTCATTAAACAGATAAATATAATAAAAATTCCTGTGTATATAATAGGTTATGTTGTTTCCTGGTCTCATGATGAGGTGCCTAATAAACCTTGCATCTAATGCTTGGACCAGCTCCATAACTGGTGTAAACCAACACAGTTGCCAGTTTCTTGCTCTGTGGTAGCAGAGTTTAACCTGACAGCCACTGAAATGTTCCATATGTGGAGAGACTTCTGTCTGATTTTCTCACCTGCACGTGTCTCTGTGGGAGACCATTTTGGTGCAGGGCAATGTTAGTTATCTCAGCCTTTCAGGGGGAAGTGGTTGCCCCAGGGGGCTGATCTTGGCTCTGTGTTTTGTTGACCTTACAGTCTGTGTTGGAAATCACCAGAACCTTTTTGAAATAAAGGGGTAGCACTGATATATGACAAAAATACAGCTCAAAACATGTTTAAGGGAGGGGTATCTTGGTCTTTTCTCTCATAGCTGTTTGGATAAAAGAGAGAAAATATAGCTAGGACAAAAATAAGACAACCAGGATGGTTGGAGGCCTGGTTGAGAAGAAGTTGGTCTGTATTCATGGGTGCCTGCCTGGCACTTTCTCCCTGACATGCTGACAGGCAGTTCACAAATGCAAGAATTTATTGTCTGGGTGTCACATTGCTGAATGTCACTGAAATGCATTAGACTTCAGGTTTTCTGTTTCAAGTGCAGAATAAATGTCCATGGCCAAACCACTGCAGAGATGAAGCACTCCTGGCATCAGCTGGCAGCTGGTTTCTCTTTATGGGGGCTAACTCTGCCCACTTCTGTGTTAACCCTGCTCATTGCTCAGGGCAGGAGAAACCCAGCCTTGACACTGCTTTTGGGCTGGACACACCAAAACTTCACATACTGCTTTTTTGAGCACAGCAGCTCATTCTACTCACACAGGAATGTTTGTGTGCTTGCGAAGCTGGGGGTGCAGCATGGGAAAGAATGAGTTCCTGTGATGTTTTGTGATGAAAAAGTGGACACAAAGTTAAAGAAAAAAGGTCCCATTTTATCCCAGCCAAGCCTCATTGGGGAAACTCCAACAAAATCAGTGATGTTTGGCCCAGAGAGTGAGCATGTTGGCTTAAGCATAAAATGAAGCATCCAACCGGTCACAGATGATTTATGAGAATTCCTCATGCCTTTACTGCCATTTCCTCCAGCTGTCCCAACTCCTTCCACACCATCCTCCCATCAGAGAGCAGGAATTAGCCTCCTTTTCCCTAAAATGCTACGCTTGGGGAAGACATCTGACTGAGCAGGCCCTCTCTGCAGATGGGATTGGCTTCAGATATTGAATGGTTTCCCTTTACATAAATATGCTAGCTCCAGCTCCCCTGGAAAACCAAACACCTCCCTTGGGCGCCTTTAGCAGGCATCGTTTCCCCTCATGGAAAGTCTGTGTGGAATGGATACAGCATCAATTAGGGAAAATCTAGCACTGATGGGCAGTTTGGTGCCTCCTCAGTGTAAAAAGGACAGAGTGGTTTTACTTTGGGTTCTCTACTTGCCTGTTATTTCTTCCTGTCACGTTTGTCCCAGAGCTGAAGAATGCTTTTACATGTGTCCTTCTCCAGGGCAGGGTCCTCTGGGACCTCTGCAGGGCCACCTTTAATGTCCTGCAGAGACCTGCTGAGAGAGGAAGAAGGTCACAGACTTTTGGTGTTCCTGTCAACCTGATCATCATGAGCTTGAAAAATCACTGCAGCCTCTCACTTCTACTGGAGCACAGGGCTCCTAATAGGTCTTGCTGATCCCTCATGTCCAGGGAGCTCAAAGCTGGCTTCTTTGCTTCCAGGTGACCTCTGGCTGGAGATGTGCCATGCTGAGGATAGGAGCCAAAAGGAATGGCAGTTTTAAATCAGCTGGGGGTTGAGGGCTGGTCACCAAAACCACAGCCCTGGGCGGTGCTCTTGGTTGCTGCTACCTGGTACTGACCCTGATGTCAATATTAACCCTCAGCACTGTCATCACAGCTGGATTTTGCTGTGTTCTCAGGTTCTGTCTCTGGCTGCTGTGCTGTCCATGAGCCATTTCCCTAGCCTAGGGACTGTCCCTTGCATCTCCACCAGAATGCTGCTCTTTGGGGAGGGAGAAGTTGAAGAAAAAAGCTGTGGGCACAGCCACTCCAGGTGTCACTGATATGCAGGATCCTGATTGAAAGCTGCTTTCATGAATTTGGGGAAAATCCCCTGAAGCCCTACCAGGCAGGGAAGCTCTGGCCAGCACAGTGTGAGCTATTCTGCTCAGATGTTAGTGCAGAGGGAGAAACGTTTCCCAGGGATGACTCACAAATTCCTGAATGTGCTGAATGTGCTGAGGTTTTTCTGAGATGAGGTCAGCTCTCACAGAAGCAGGACTGCTGCAGAAGGGGATGAGCTGATGGCTTGATCTCCATCCTGTGTGTGTCCAAAGAGACACCACAACAGCCCTGGTGCAGAGTCCAGTGCTGGCACACATCCCTCTCCAATGGCTGAGCAAATACAAGGATCTCTGCCAGCTCCCCTTTGCCACCTCTCCCTGCTGGGTTTGTATCTGCATCTGGAAGCAGAATATCAGCAGTTCCTTGGGATTTGGTCAGTGCTTATAACCAGCAGTGCAGCAGGCTTTGAGGCAGACATAGAAGCAGAAAGAAACACAAGGAAACACTGCAGGCAGTGTTAACATCAGACATGCTTTTCTTTCAGCTTTCAAGGTGGTTTTCCAGATCTAATTGTGTTCAGTAGTTAAAAAGCACATTAATTTCTTCATTACCCGCAGCATATGGGATGTCCTTGTTCTTATGTTGTTTTGATTTCTAGGTATTTGAGGGTTTAATAAGGTTTTGTGTTTGTTTAAGGAATTATTGCCCACCCAATTGAAAGATAATGGGACACTGTAGCCTTGCCAAGTGTTTTTATGCTTCAATAAAACAACAAGCAATTTACACAAGGCAATAAAATGGTACCCTGCCTCCTCAATGAAAAAACACAAAGCCATGTTTGAAACCATGTCTAGCTCAGAAAATAAATCCACCCTTACTCAATGCACTCCATAAAATTAACTGGGTACAAAATCCCCCATACGCTCTCCTTTTCCCAGAAGTTTGGAATATTAGCACAAGATGTGTTTGAAAATCCTGTAATGTATCAGCAGAATTTGTCCCAAGATACGATGCTGTCTGTGAAACAACAGACTGACTACTCATCAAGACTTCCACAGGGGTGTAGGTTTGATCACATACCCCATCAATCCCTTATTTCTTTTCTCTTTGGGCTCTGTCACTCGATGTAGGGAATTGCCTCTTTACCCACTCTGCTGCAGGGCTCAGGCATTACAGGGCATTTTCCACAATGGCATTCAGAAAATTTTGAAGGCTGTGCTGACCTTTTGCCCTCTGAACATCTCTGGCATCTCTATTGAAGAGTTGAGAGCATCCTCGAGCCCTCAGGGTGGGCTTTTGTTGCCTTGTCTGCTTCTTCTGTAGTAGCAAAGGAGAATTTTGGAGACCCATGGGGATGATCATAGCAGGAATTAAGAGTCCTGTTCCGTCATGTGTCTCACCTCAATCTAAATCTTGAGCTTCAAAAGCCTGCCTGCAGCTCCATCTGAAAGACCTCCTGGCCACAGGGATGCTCTGGCCCCCTTCAGGGGCTGCCATAGAGGAGAGAATTCAAGCTCTGTCACGACTAAAGCGGCAAGAAGAGTCTGAGCCCAAAGTGGAGTAGAATCCTCTTCTTGTTCTCACACAGCACTTTACTCTTCAGCAGAAAGGATTTCTGCTGGCTGTTCCAGTGGGAAATGCCCCAACAAAACTGAGCTTTGTGTTTTCTCTATGCAGCAATTTGTACTATAAGTGTTGCTGTTGGTAGTGCAAGCAGGGGCACCACCTATAAATAAAGGCTCAATTTTGCTTTTGCAGATGCCAACCAAACTGAGGCCCTGAAGCACAGGATGGCAAAAAGGATGGTGGAAACTCACAGCAATACTGCACTAGGTTCCAGCTGGGGAGGAACACACTCCCCACATTCCCCAGTGAATCCCCCCTCAAAACCCATCCAGCCCAGCATATCCAAGCATGTGCTGGTTAAAAGCTTGGAGCAGCATCCAGCTGTGGCCAAGGACCTTCTGAGATTCTGAGATGCTTTTTAGGCCTGCATCTCCACCCAACTGACTGCTAATTCTCTGGAAGTGCTCTGGTGACCTCTGCTTTGGGGTGCCTGCCAGCCTCTTCAGCAGCGGCTGCTCTGAGTGACCTTCCTGGCTTACAACAATGGAGGCTGTTTAAAGAAACAAATATACAATCTGGCCCATTGCAAAGCCAGGTTCACAGCAATCTGTCCTAACAAAAAAAGGTCAGAATCTCCTTAAATAGAAACACACCCTGGTACTAAGATTAAAGCTTTTGCATATCTCTTCTGCCATTAAAATCCCACTTCTCATGAGAAACATCACTTCTCCTTCCATAAAGGATCCAGCTCATTTGAGCCATCAGCTTGTCAAAGTATGATGGATTAATGCAGCAAAAGGTTGCTGAGGCTTTTAGCTATCCTTCCCTGGACACATACTTCAAAATCCACTCTTGACCTGGCATACAGAGCAAATTTCACTCCTAGTCCTGAAGGCTTGGCCAGGGGGATGCCTGTGAGACCAGATCACTGCTCTCTGCAGAAATGACAGGGGTCAAAGAAGAAACCACAGTCTAATTTCTAACAGCTGAGTCCTTCGATGCAAGGAGCTGGTACAAAAGCAGCACTGTCTGTGTCTTACTTATTTTCCACTAAAAGCTGAAACAGAAACCAGAAAATTAAGGAAAACTGAGTCTTTGCTACTGTGTTTAGACATCATCGCTTCTTGGCTACCCTCCAGAATCTTTTTTTGGACAAGTCCCAGAGGTAATGCAATGTAGGGGAGAGGGAGCGAATGCACACTAGGGTCTATTTTTAGTGATTACATTAAGGCTGAAATCTGTTCCCTCCCTCCAGTCCATCCTCAGCCAAAAAAAAAGGGCCCAGAGGAACTGCCGAAGCTGTACTGAACAGACTGTGCCAGTGACATCCTCTCTGCTGGGGCACTCAGGTGCTCACCTTCCATGCCTGAGCCAGCAATGGGGTCCCCTGCAAGGAGAGTCAAGAGAGCTGATTCCTCTGTCCTGGGTGATTTCAGGCTGCTTCCACCCCTGCCTGGGTGCACAGCACGTGGTATGCTGGCAATCTGCTCCCTCCACAGCCTTCTCCTGCTCCCCTCAGACAAACAGCCACTAACCAGAGAAACATCAGCTTTCACAGAGTGCTACACCACAGGGAACACAGAGGCCATTTCCCTTCTCATTCTTCAAGAGTGTTTCTATTCTGCAAAATCTGTAATTATAGGGAACACTTCAATGAGACACCGGGTATTTGCTCCCCTCCACTTCACTGTCACCATCTGGATTTGCTGCTCTTTCCATATGTCCCACAGCTGATGTTACAGTCACCCTCTGTGCCTCCTCTGCTGGCTGGTGTGCAGTTGGTGTTCCTCCCTTGGAAGGGTAGGAGAGGGTGGCACAGGAGAGCTTGAGGCAGGTACAAATCTCACAAGTGTTGTTCTTGAGCAAACTAGAGTCACTCTGTATATGCCTACACCACTGCTCCACCATATCCCATGGTTTCCATCTCCAATCTTTCTGTAATTTACACCACTGTGAAACCAGAGTAAGTTTGCTGCTGCAAGGGAGTTTGTCCAGCTTTAGTTCAGCTTTAATGAAACCTAAATATTATCCATGGGAGAAGAGAAGGAAAAGAGAGATTGAGGGAGCATGTCATTCCCTGGATTGGCAGAATCTTTTCCAAACTGAATGTTTTCCACTGGCCTGCAGTAGTTCAACAAATAATGACATTAATCCACTTCTTCCAAGTCTCCTTCCTCCATTCACCCCTTCCAGCCCTTTCTCCAGCAGGAATGCCCTACAGAGTATCTGTGCAGCATCCAGCTCTCCCCAGTCATTGACACAGGTACAAGGGATGGGACGAGAGAAGGAATGATGGTGCCATCTCCTGCACACCTTAGCTGGCCACAGAACCTCAGTTGCCTTTTTCCTTTCAGCTGGAGCTGAGCGAGTGTCAGGAGGTTTCTCGTGGGCTGGGGGGCAGGAGGTGCCCCTGCTGCTGTGTGTTCCCAAGCTGGTGCCAAGCATGGCAGTGTAGGTGTTATGGACCCACTGCCAGGGGAATCTGGGCATGGTCCATCACAGGCTCCCAGCACAACTGTAATCTTTGTGTTTTCTCTCATTTGCCCCAGGGCCACACATTTGGCTCCAGCACTCTTATTCCAGGATTACATTTGTAAAGAGCAACCAAGATCTGCCAGAGGACTCTGTATTACACAAAATGTTAAGAATTCCAGTTCTGCTTCCTTTCCCAGGGGTAATTTCCCTTAAAACAGGATTTTGCTGAGATGTCCTGGGTTGGTTATTCCCTTCCCACATGTGGGTGGGAAGCAGTGTGCCAGCAATCTGTCTGCCTAACAGCTGTAGTGAAGTGAGTTTTATGTGTATAGCATTAGCAGAACATTTTAGGATTCTCTAGGATGAAAACTATGGCCATATAAACCTAACACCTTGCAGTAAAAACGATTCAGCCAAATGTGGTCTGAAGTGTAGTTTTAATCACCTCTGGACCTCTCTCTCTGCATGCAGTGTCTGTGATCTTCCTCAACAGCACTTCATCCTCATGAAGATTTGTTACTTTTAACTAGGGCAGGTCTTTAAGGAGATGAAAAGCTATTCAAATTTATACTTAAATGCACATAATTTCTTCTGCTTTCCCTCGTGCTGTAGCTGATAGGGCTGCAGATGTTATTTGCACCTCTTGGTCAGCTCAGTCAGAACTGCATGAATGTACAGGAAAGATGGACTGTGAAATGGAGCCACAGGGAGCCCAGTCCTTGTGAAAGAAGTCAGCTTAATGTCTTTCATAGTCTGTCAGCCCCCACTTTTCACTGAATCATAAAATTAAAACTGGGAAAGACTGACAACACAGGAGTCCCCTCTACCCCTCTGCCATGCCGCTGTTAGTGAGAGCCTCTGGTGTTTGCTGTGGTCCTGGTGGGGGATGGATCACAGTTGCCACTGCTGGTGATGACCAGGGAGCTCCTCTCTGCTGAGTGTGTCCTACCATTGCCAGATTGCTTTTGCATTTCCTCAGTGGACTTTGTCTTTTGGGCTTCCACTGCTGCTTCCTCCACCCTTCTGGTTTCACAGGCAGGATGTTGGGTTTCCCACTGTGACAACTCCCCATTCTCTCCTGCTGGGCTGCTCTCCTTGTGGGCCTCTTCCCCCTGCCTGACATTTCCTTCTTTCTTCAATAAGTTGGAGTCTGGCTCATGTGGAGAGCTCTGTGGGGAAGACAAATATTTACTCTTGGAGTCACAGTCTCTCACTGCTGGGCAATGCAGGGTGGCAGGTCTGTGGATAAAACATTGCTGTTAGAGAATTATATTTTGGATGGGATGCAGCATCTATCTGAGCTGGCTCAGCTGCCCCATGGCTTATTCATAATCTTATTTTAAAATATTTTCTGAGATCTGAATGATATTTTGAAACCAGACAAGACCTGATAAGAGGAATGAAAAAAAAAAAAAAAGCATCAAGGTGCTCAGATTATAAGTTAATGCATACAAAAAATAAGCATGAGCTCATACAGAGGAAATACATGGCCACACTGGATTTAGGGGTAGTTATATTGATTTTAATGAGGGTTTATTTAACATTTCCAGTAAAAGACACAGTCTGCTTCAGATAGTTTTTGAGAGACTCCTGAATATTTTCCTGTTGTCCCACTTCAATGCCCACATCTCACTTTCACTCTGATTCCTCCAGGTCACTCAACACCAGCTCAGTCCTCACACTTTTGGCATGAACAGCTCCAGAGCTGCCAGCACAAGGAAACCTGGGAATCAAATCCACCAGATGTTCACCCCAAAGGTTTTCACAGGCAGGATTTTCATGGGAAGCCCTTCCCTGGAGAGATGGTGAGTCTGCAAACATCCACACCAGCTGCACGGGAGCCTGGGCCACTCCATCCGCACACACACATCTCCATCCACCTCATTTTGGGCAGAAGAGGAGGTTTGCTCTGTGTGGCCTCTCTCTGCCATCCCATCTTTCTTCTCCCTTCACCACCACAAAGGGCTGCAGTTTGTCAGACAGAAGTGTCACCTGTGGCTCTGCCCCTCCTAGAAGAATTCTGTGTCCCTCAAACCCTGCTCAAAGAGGCCACCTCAGCAGCCTGTGGCACTCCATCCATCCATCCATCCATCCATCCATCCATCCATCCATCCATCCATCCCTGTCTGTGACCTCCTAGAGCTGCAGCCAGGCTCCGGCTGTGCGAGCACACGCTCTGCACTTGACCCATCATTTTGGCAATGTCACCAACTTTGGTCCAATTACAGCTGTCATGAATTGGACCCTGTTCACGCTCTGGAACTGCCACAGCTTACAGCTAAAGTTCAGACAGTTACACAATGAAACCATTCACACGTCTCATTAACTCCCGACTATGCATTGAAAATAACTGTGTCATATGAGTCTCCGATTCAATTTTCCCAGTTTATATCATTTATAGGTACCTTCCTGTTCATAACAGCAGCTCTAGTTATGTAAAACCCTTTGCCTGTCAGTGTAGGAAAAGTGGTATGTAGAGCACAATATAATAATTCTTTAGTGTTATTAATTGTTGTCATCCCAAATAATATAGGCCATGGAAGTATTTTAAATCCAAGCTCAAATGTGACAGGCATGGAGCCAACTCCTTCAAGAAACCAGTGTGCCTTTCTGTATTTTATACTTCTGGAACTTTATTTGTATTGTTTTTAATTTACAACATCAGTCAAGTCCAAGTTCCCAAGTAAGCAAAGTGCAAAGGCACTTGGAATTCAGTAAGGTTTATACTGTTGTCTACACATGGGAAGACACAAGGATCTTCTGCTTATGTGATTTATAGGATTGTATTTCTCTGCCGAGTGCCAACAGCAAATATTATGTTGCATTTGTCTGTGCTCTTGTATTAAGGCTTTTATAACAGAGGCAGCACAGGGGTTTCTGTGCATCACAAAGCACTTGCAAACTAAAGCACACATGTCCAAAGCTTCAAGAGGCACAATGGAGGGATGATTGCAGAGGTGGTTTTGGGGAGTTAGTTTTAGTTTGTGCTGCAGTAGAGAGGCAATGACAAATTCTAGAACACAAAACCCTGTCCAAAACAGACAGAGGTACAGTAAGTCCCATGAAACGAAGCAGAGAGATGGGACAGACAAGAACAAAAAAAAAGAATGAGCTGCCAAGGCTTTTATTAATAATGGTGTGCAGCAGAGAGAGAAATGGACAAGCCTGTGCCAAGGCAACTTTGCTGGATGCTGCAAAGGAGGACATGAGATGACCTTGGCAGTCTGTGTGAGGATAAAGAGCAGGTCATGCACTTCTAGCAATGCTGTAAGCAAAGCTTTGCTGGCAGTCATTTTGTGCTTCTTCAGAGGTAATGTCAAAAGGAAGTCATTAAGAAAAATGAGGCTGTCATCAGCAAGATATGAGATGGACATGTGTTGGAGAAATGTCAGGATAGAGGGCTGCTAGGACAGAGGACATTCCAGGTTCCTGAGATTGTAGTTCATGAAATAACAACAGCTGGTGTTTGATCACAGGTCAGATGTCTGGGAGAAACTGATAGCTGCTCCCAGGTCCTGAGCCAACGGAAATATTGCTAGAAGGAAGTAAAATTTAAAGTGCTTAGGAAGAAAAATTAAAGACCTGTTCACTTGTGTCGACCTTAAGTCATCAGCAACCCATGCAGAGCAATGCATCAGAGACAGGCCCAAACAGACAGTGGGACAGCTGTGGGACAGCAGATTTGTAAGCCACCAGCAAAAAAATGACAGGTAAAGCCTGGAGCAGATGCAGTGGCATCCCCAGCAGGCACTTTGTGTTCTCTCCATCCATATTCTACACTGTTGCAATGTGCTACATCTTGTTATACCAAGATTAATAATTTACAGAGAAAATTCCTCCTTGGTCACTCATCCTTTCACTCTGCCCAAAGCCAGTTTTATACAACTCTGATGATGGATTTTTTCTAGAAGGAGAGAGTCTCAAAATATGGTGCAAGATTAATATTGTAGTACATCTTTTTATTTGGTATTAATTTCCTGACATTTACTAACATTCACTGACATTCACAACCACTCTCACACCCTCTTCAATAAAAAAGGTGTTGGGTAGATGGAGGCATTCCATGGAATTCAAGTACAGATTTGAGTCTAAATCATGAAGTACTTAACTAATGGATGTGATATATTCAATTACCTTCCACTTTTGAACATGAGGCAAAAGCCAAAGATCTTTAATAAGAGCATGTTGTACTTTTCCATCTGATTCAAAGCTCTCTATCTCACTAAGGTACATGGCTGAAGGGGTCACCTGTGTTTGATTTGGAATTATAAAGTTTGTCCATGATTATATATGAAAGCAAGTCTGCAGATGAAACAAAGAGGGCTTGAAACCTAGGTCTGCTTGTAAAGTGCATGTTGGAAAGTCATTTTGAACAGCATTTTAAATTCTGCTCTTATCTTCTTGCCAAATCATCACTGGTTTGACTCATATATCAGAGTTTTCAAGGAAAAAAAAAAAGGCTTCAGATGAACCTATTTACGTAGGAAAAGGTTTTTCAAAACAACTGCACAGGGGCCAGGATCAACATCTGAACACGGGCTGAGTTGTTATATTTTTAGAATTATTCCTTTCATTAAAGGCATGAGGGATATCTAAGGCATCTTGGGGCCTGATTCAGAGTTGCAACATCCTAAACCAGTAATTGCTATGCTGGGTGAAAAACCCTCTCTTTATATATGCAAAGCTTCCAAACTCAGTTCCTTTCCAGCTCCATGCAGGCAAGCCCACCTTGCCTAGCCTATGGTGCTGATGGCTGTAGCAGCAGCACTGCTGGGTGTTATAGTCCAGATCTTATGCAGGAACAAGAATCACAATAAAGGGACCAGCAATCTTCTTTTCATCTGAGTGCTGCTCTGGCAGTGAGCAGGCTCATAAAATTAAGGTGGTTGTTGAAGTAACTGCACAAATGTTGGAAAGATGCACTGGATTAAGTGCCTTGTGTGTGCCAACTCTTGCTGAGGTCTTTGCTGCAATTAACTAAAACAGACTGTCAAGGTGAGGGAAAGCCGAATGTTTGTGAGCAAAGGAAGTGTGACTCCAGGCAGGGAGACTGAAAAGTGGAGTAGTGGCAGTGTGGCCCTAAAGTGAGTGGGTGCCTACAGGGAAAACCCTGCAAGAAGGGCAGCAGAATGGGGCTGCAGGGTGCCAGAACAAAGAACTTTTTCTTCTGTTTTAAAAAGGACTTTTAATGAAAAAAAAACCAAAAAACAAACAACCTGGACCAGAACATGCAGCAGTGTGAAATAAAGCATTTTGTTTGACTTCCTTCTCTCTCCAATCACTCATGTACTTTCTGCATTCCTTCCTATGCAGGGCCTCAGTTACCACTGCAAGCACAGAGATGTGGCTGACTTGGAAACAATGTGGATTTAGGAACAGCACTTCTGCAAATAGATCATCTGAGATGCATTGCTCAGAAAATGCACCCAGGGAGCTGAACATTCTATCCCTGTGATTTGGGGCAGAGGTGTCCCCAGCTCTAAACTTCTACAGTCACCAGTGGCACCTCTTGGACCCTTGAGAATGTTTAAGTAGCCCTCTCATAAATGTCGCCTCTGCTCCCAGAGGAGTGCTGATAAACTTTTCTTTGCAAAAGGCTTTATCTGGACCTGAGACCTTTGTTTTGCATGGGCAAATGGTAAAAGCACGTACCCCTCCCACTGCAGATACCCCTTCAGGGTGCTGTTCTCCTATTGTTCTCCTGTTGTGAATACCCTCCCCAGCAAGCCAGCCTGGCAGGCACAAGGGTGGAGGGACACCCAAACCTTTATAACATTTTGTGCCAATTTGCAAGATAGCAGCAAAGACAATTGTGATGAAATCTTTGCCAGACTGGAAAGATCTTCACGAAGAACTCTAGTAATCTCTAGTCATGTGGAAAAAAACTTCCGTTATGTGAAACTGTTGTAAACTGACTCCATAATCTGATCACTTGCCTGATGAGAGGCTGTTGAGCCTGGTTTCTGATCCTGGACACGGCAGTATAAACAAGGCATGGTTTGATCAAAGTCACTGGAGCAGCAGAGGGGGATGCACAGCATGACCGTGAGGAACATCTGGCTTGATGAAGTAACAAGATCTCTGGACCAAGTGGATTTCAAGCATCTCTCATTTGCAACTATTTTAGTCTACGAGAAGATAGGCAATATCTCTACAGATATTCCTGAAATGTCTGAAAGAAACAAGGCCACAATGCCTGTGAGAGACTCTACTGAGAACAGTGCTGTATGCAGAGACTTTGGAGTAGCAAAGCCCAGAACATCTGACAGTAAAGCACCTAGCCAAATCCAGGGTTTGGTTATTACCCCTCATACAGGAACAGCTGATTTCAGCCAAATTAACTGTGTTAATATGAAAAACTTCTTGGTGACAGGTGTTCAACACTGAGATTATTTAAAATGCCAACTACGATTTTTTTTTTCATGTGTCACCAGTCTGCATTGCCAAGCGTCTCGTCACAAGAAAGCATTAAAATTCATTCAAAAAAATGAGTAACATTTTTGGCAGGACAGGGCATTGCAGCATTGGAAGAGAGAAATCTTGGAGGACTCCAGACAAACACACAGCTGGGAGCTGAAAAAGCTTCGCCAGCCACTCACTGTGCCCATCCCAGATTATTTATTTGCAGATTTCCCGAAGGAAGGAGGGTGCCGGGGTAAGAAAGGCGAGGGGGGTAGAGAACCCAGCGAAAAACGGCTCCAAGCAGCAGCCTCGCAGGGACACAAAACCAAGCATCCTTTGAATAAGCGCGGGGATGCGGAGCGGCAGGAGGAGGTGCGGGGCACGGCAGGGAGAAGCGGGAGCAGCGGCAGCAGCCTGCCACTGACATCACCGCGGGCCGATTTGCATTTCCCGACGTCACTGAGAAGCTCAGGAGCGGGGATGCTCCGAGCAGCCCCCGGCTCGCTGCGGGGGGACGGGGCCGGGCCGGCGGCGCGGGCGGGGCGGGCCGGCCGGCAGAGCGAGGCCCTTTAAGAGGTGCCGGCGGCGCGGGAGGCGGCACAGGCCGGGCGTGCATGGAGACACAGCCCCGCCGCCGCCGCCACCGAGCCCCGCGCACGGCCCCCGGAGCCCGCCGCACCACCCCGGGACACCGCTCCCACTGACGGACCCCCGCGTCCCTTCATACCGAGATCCATCGCGCGGACCCCCGCATCCCACCACGCCGGGATCCGCTGCACGGAGCGCAGCACAGCGAGTTCCACGGCGCGGAGCCCAGCATTCTCTCGCATCCCGCCGCCGAACCGGAGCGCGCTGCCCGCGGCGCGTCCCGGCGGTGCGGCGGGCATGGCACCCGGGAGCCGGCCCGGGGGGGCCCTGCCGCTGCTCCTGCCGCCGCTGCTGCTCCTGCCGCTGCTGGCCGTGCTGGCCGTGCCGGCGGCGGGCGGCGGGTGCGCGGCGGAGGGCGGCCCGCTGGAGCCCTTCGATGCGCTCTACGCCAGCGGGGTGGAGGCGTACTACGGCGGGGACTTCGCGGGCGCGGCGCGGTGCCTGGAGCGGGCGCTGCGCAGCCGGCGGGAGCTGCGGGCGGCGCGGCTGCGGTGCCGGCGGCTATGCCGAGCGCAGGTGCGGCTGGAGGCGCCGGGCCCGGGCTCCGGCGGGGACCTGCCGTTCTTCGGCTCGGTGCTGCGGCGCGCAGACTGCGTGCGGCGCTGCGAGGAGCCGCTCCTGGGAGCCGTGTCCCGCCACCGCGCCGCCGAGGAGGTGCGCTCCGACTTCCAGCGCAGGGTGCCCTACAGCTACCTGCAGCGCGCCTACATCCAGGTAGGCACCGCCCGCCCTCGCCAAAGGGGTACCCTCGCTTCCGTACTCCGGAGCATCCCAGGTGTGCCCGTCCTCTGCCGTGATTCTGTGCGGTCAGTGGTCACGGCCTGTTCCCGAGACAGAGAATCCTGGATGGCAATGTAGATTCTCTCCAGCTTTGGCTCACCTGTGCTTTCCTGTCTTGTTTTGGGTGTTTTTTCTATTTGCTATGGGGAAAGGATGTTTTTGTTTTAGTGCAACATAGTATAATTCTGAAACTTGTCTGGCTTCAGTTTGCAGAGAAAAACCCCCAGAAACCCCTCAGTAACCCCTCAATGCCCTCTGCCAGAGGTGTTTCCCTTTCAGAGAAGCTGAACTGATTCCATGTTTCAGGAACTGGGACTGCGTGAAGCGGGAAGGTACATAACCTGTGTTGCAGGGACCTGATGCTCATTATCCTGATGTGGAGTACTTTGCAGTATTTCTGCAAAGCAACAGTGTGCAGTCAATACTTAGCAGCCACTGACATCCTGAGTATCATCCTCTTATCCCAGTAACTTCTGCCTTATAACTGGTGCCTTCTCTGAGAAAAATGGTGTTATACTTTGAACTTCCTTGCCAAAAAGAAGAAAAAACCCAGAGGAAAAAAAAAACAAAAACCAAAAAACCGAAAAACAACCCCCACACCACGACAGTTAATGGTGTTTTTCTTATTCATTCAAGACTTGTGCTCTGTCAAACTAGGTACCTGTAGTCAGTCTTCCTGTTCATGACTCGTAAGGACAGAAACTCTGGGAATTTCGTTTCATGCCAAGCGGAATGTTTAAAGCATTTCTGGAACATCTCCCTGTGGATTTCTGCTTTATTTGAGCACATTCATAACCTTTTAGTTGCTATAGGCAACTTAATAGGTGAAGACCTGCATAGTGGAGCACAGGGAGGGTGATTCTGCTGAAATCCATTTCCAGGTGAAGAAGCAAACACCTTTCCTAGGCAGTGCTGGTGCCTGTGGTGCAGTGCTTACACAGCAACACATCAAGGAGGCAAGCCATCAGCACTCTGAAACCTAGTGGAAAATCATAGTTATATTGCTTTTTCTATGCTTCCTTTTCTCTCATTGCGTTAACGTCAGTTTTACAACTCAGGGACTTGAATTGCATTGGCTTAAACTCTAGTTTATGTGATGCATAGAGCTCCTGAAGGAAATCCTGGGGGTGAACTGAACTGTAATTTGGCTTGTGTGCAATGCCAGTGCAGCTGATGGTCCTTATTATAAAAGATACTCTATGTAGTGTCAGCATCTGTGGGAAGTGACACAAAATTTGTCATGCTAAAAAATGAAGAGGTTTCTTAATCTGATTTCAAAGCCTTTTTCAGACTCACTGATGTCAAACTCACTGAAAAACTTTCCTCTAAATTAAGTAATAGGGTTTTTGTCTCCAACTTCAGAAACATTGATATATAAAACCCCAGAAGATTTTGGGGTTTGGGCTCTTCTTGCATGTATGCTTCTACTGAGACTGAAGTCGTTTTCCTCATTTAAAATGGCATTCTAAGCTTGTCAAAGCAGTGTGTTGAAAACAGCCCTTTAAAAATTTATTTTATTTGTGACTCATCTTAATTTGTTTTTGCAACATCTGGGGATTTTATGTTCATGCTAACACTGATTTCAGTGCTCTCAGATGGTAGTGGATGTTCTTGTTATCTGCATGGCTGTCCGGGTGTTGGGCATTGGAGCCAAGGGAAGGTACTCTTTGACTAGACTTGTTCATGTTTTTAATACCTTTTTCTTTAACCCTTTTTGATGCTCTTGGGTTTTATAAGCAGCACTCTGACCAACCTCATCCCTCACAGCATCTTGCAGTGATTTGTCCACGTCCTCACCTGGCTGCTGCCTGTACCTGAGCTCTGCTCCCAGGATTGCCCTTTTGCTCTGGCTCAACAAGTCCGTGCACAGGAGAAAATACCCCACATGGGATTTGCCTGCACTTGCACCAAACATGAGGTCTAATACCATGCACTTGGATGTGAACCATCCCCTCATGCCAAGGCTAAGTGCCAAGGCTTTGGCATGTTCCCTGAGGGTTGGGATGCATCAGCTCCGCGCCCTCTGGGTTGATTTTGGCTGCAGCCTCTGCTCAGCATTTTGTCTGCAAAGGGGAGCTGCAAAGCAGGGCTTGTGCAGAGACCCCCTGCCTTGCTGTGGGTGCACAGACAGGCTGCACAGCTCTGGGGGAGGCCATTGCACCCTTGTGTTTTCTTCTTGAAACCAAAGGGGAAACGAGATGAGGTTAAATGCCCTGCTATGTACCCTGTCCAGCTCCTCCCTGGGCTGCATGATGAGGCCAGGATGCTGGGCACTTGGACAGAGAAGTGGGAGGATGGCAGGGTTTGGTGCCATTTGTGGTTTGAGAGAAGAGGAGCAGCCTGGAATGTGCTTCCCACCTCCCACTCTTGCTGACCTCGTGCTTGTTTGTTTCTCAGGAGGGGAGAACCACATCCCGTCAGGAGGGAGTGACAGAGCAAGGAACAGATGAAAAAAATCGAAGGGTTTGGCTCTTGTGCAGTGCTTTGAAAAATGGTGCTGAATATACATGAACTAATCGTTGCAAAACTCCTGTGGGGTAGGAAAAGCAAAGGCTTTCAGTCCTGCTGGACAGATGCACAGCCAAACGTTGGCCAGCACTGTGTGTGCCTCTGCTGTTTTGGGAGCAGCAGAGCCACCTGGATGCCCTGGGAGCAGGCAGGGCTCCCCACTGCTTTGTGGTGCCCTGGGAACAGGTTGGGGTCTCCCACTGCCTCTGGTCTCTCACTGCAAAGCAAGCACCAGCACAGCCTGGCCCAGTTGTGATGATGTGAATTGGTGCAGTGAATTGGTGGAAAACTGGTGCTAGATTTGGAAGTTTGGGGCTTTTTTGCTAATTTTTTTTTCTTTTTTTCTTTTTTTCGACTTTTTAAACTGGACGATAGCAGCAGCTGCACTGGGCTGCATTGCTCCTGCTTCTGAGCAGATGCTGAAAATATTCCTGCATAGAGCACTGTGAAGGGGCAGGGAGGTGATGATGTGTGTAGGTGAAATACCAGTGCTGTCCCTCTATAAAAACATCTTCTGTCAGCCTCTGATGTGATCATCTCCATCATCCTATCAATTATTTCCTAATCTATCCGCATTTTTCTGAAACAGAAACAGTGGTCTTCTGAAGACCACTTTTCTATTTCACAGACATGATCTGAGTGTTTCTTGTGACTCTGGCATGATGTGAGGGGAGGCTGTGGTGCACTGCAGGAACTGTTGGCTTCAGGCTCGGGCTCAGGCTCCTGAGGTTGCCTGTAGACAGATGGCATTGAACAAGGAGCCCAAGTCCAAATATGTTTACAAGACTTTTTTGCAGCTTCTCAGTATGTATTTAAGTAGGAAGACTCCTCCTTTTCCTAGGATAGCTGGTGGTGTCAGGTAATTTGGAAGTGTAGTGGGTACATCTGGTTGAGGCAGTTAGGGTGGGGTGGGTTTGAGAAGGTTTGGAAACAGAGAAGGGGATGAAAGCATGCAATGCATGTAGTGGGCTCTCCAGCCCACAGTGAGGAGGTTCTTCAGTGGGTTTCTGCTGTCATGTTCCATGGACAGTTTCCCAAATGCTGGTGAGTTTCAGCTCTATGCTGGCTGCTTGGTCTTTGTCAAAGAAATACCCTCTAGGCTTGGCAGGTGGGTGTGGTGGGATCTCTTTGCCCTCTTAAATATTTTATTAGTCATGTCCTCCTTGCTTTGCTGCTTTAGTCATCTTGTTTCTGAAAAACCTACCCTGCAGGCCATGATGTTCCTAACCCTGCTTTTTGGAGTTTTTCTAAGAATGAGTGGAGGAGGAAATGTGCACAATGTACACTGTGACAGCATTTGCTGCTGTGAGCTGCTGACTCAGGAGCTGTGTTGGAGCTTGCCCTGGATGGTCTGCCATGAACCCTGTGTCAGAGCATTACTTCCAGTCCCCAGTCTAACTCCTGCAAGTCAGCTTGGTCCAAAAACAAGAAGTAACCTGGAAAAGTTGATCACTGTGCCAATTGCAAAACCAAATCTTGTTTCTCTTCTACCTTACTGACCCTCCCCTTGAGGTCTCTTTCCTTTGTCTCATCCTGTTCCCAGCCACAAGTTTCGCTGGCCTGCTTGCTGGGTTGATGGCTATAGCCTGTTTTAATTTTCCCTGGATATTGGTGTGCTGCTGCTGAGCACTTCCTCCCAGTTTGTAAATACTGAGTTGCAGTGGTCTTGTCTTCCTCACTTGCCTGAATGCCCTGTTGCACATCACTGAAGCATGGCAGGAATTGTATGTATGTGGTCTGTAACCACCAGCCTTGGATCTAGATGAAAAAAAAGCTTTTTAGTCTGTGCTTGGGTTTAAAGCAATAAATAAAACAAGTCTCCAGCATGTTGGACATTGCTTCTCTCTTAGTAATACCAGATTGTAGGTGGAACAAAAGGGGCAAGAGTCTGACTATGTCTGGCTTATTCTGTCTTTGGCTTGAGCTCCTCCTTGCCATGTTTGAGATGTTCATTCTGTTACCATCATGACCTCATGTGTTGCAAGCATAAAACAATAATGTTTAGGAGAGGCTGTTTATTTGTTCTTTAGAGCTGTTTCTTTTTTTTTTAAAAAAAAAAAGTCTTGTTTGGGGAGAACTTTGGCTTTTATCTTCAATGCCGGGTTTTCCACAGTGCAGCAGATGGGGCAGTGCTGGAGGCACTGCTGGGAACATGAACATGTCCTTGGGTCACACTGTGCTGTCCTGCCCACCCACACCACCAAGACGTCTGAAATGCAACTGACACAATAATCACTTGATAAAATACCACAGGAGAGAAACAAAAGGGACAAGTGGGAGCCCAAACTTCAGAAACACTTGTGATACAGATTATTGCCTGACTCCAGTTCTGCGTTTGAAAACTTCCTATTTATGAGAATGCAGACCCAAGGGAGGAGAGTCGTGTACATAAACCTTGGCCTTTAATCTCTCCAGTCTGATTGTTCTGTTCTCTGCCAGTGCTTTTGTGATCTCTCCACCAGCCACATTTGGGTGTCTGAGTGCCTGTACCAACCCTTGGGATGTTTGTTGTGACACCTCCACCAAATTCTTTCCACCTTGAGTAACTGCTCACTGCTGCCCACCTCTGTGTGTTTCACAGGACCAGAGACTTTTTGTCTCCATGACAGAGACAAAATCACGTGTGGCTCACCTACCTAGGGATTGTGGAGTAATCCTGGATTCACACCAATGTAGTTGCTTACGAAATTTGGTTTGTTTCACTCAAGGACTGCTGTTTTCCATGAACATTTTGCTCAGTTTTCCTTCATGCCACAATGCTGCATGGAGCTAAGCAGATAATGGGGTCCTGTCCTGGGGTGAGCCACAGCCTTTGGGGAAATATGGTTTCACTTGCAGCATCTCGTGGGCAGTGACACAGGATAATGTGTAAAACCTCTAACTTTGAAGTCTTTGGGGGAGCAGCTGCTTCTCACCACAGGCACCACCTGTCCCAAGGTCTGCCTGTGCAGTTGGTCTTGTTTTTGCAGGATTTATGTGACATCTCAGACAAAGACCTATAGTAAAACTGTCAGATAATCATTATTATTTGGATTTTTACTATTAGTGGTGTTTATTTATCTTCAATCTCGAGAATTGGTATTACTCAGATACAGGATAAATAAACAGATCCCAGAATTAATCTCTTGGAACGTCTCTTTATTTAGGTTTTCTGAGAAAGCATTCCTACTCCTCAGCAGAGGGTAAATGTTAGTGCTCAGAAAGTTAAAATTATTTAAGACAAAAATAAACTCAGTTTATGGGGAATGGAAAACTCTGTGTCTTGATGGTTGGGTCAGTATCCTGACTTTAGAGCAATATTTCGTCCTACCCTAAGCCCGAGATACTGACACAACTGCCCCTGCTCCTGTTCTTGCTGACCGTTTCAAATGAAATGCTTCTAAAATGTTTAGAGTTGAAAGTATTGTCAGAGAGGGAAAGAGGTGACCCAGTGGTTCAATTCTGCTGCCAGCAAATGCAGACTAGGTACATCTTTGTGGTGAAGGTGTCTCACTGTCTTCACAGGAGTCTCAGTCTTGACTTTTTGGACTTGACTATGGCTTGTGATGTACTAAAAACTAGACTAGCTGTAGTGATTTTCTGCTGATTTCTTTTGCTTTTTGAGTGTTTGTGTTTGGTTTTTTTTTCTTTTTAAATAGAGCAAATCCAAAAGCAAAACTAAGGTGTTTGCAGTTTGCCACATCATTCCAACTGATAGTAAATTAGCACAGCGCTGCCCAGCAAATCAGGACACAACTAGTAAACACATACTGGTCTTAGACCCACTAAGCTCATTTCATACTGCCTTGTAATCATCCATTTGCTAGCCAGGGCTGCTCTTTTTGTCTTGCCAAATTCCTCTGTCTCACTTCATGGCTATGCAGTCGTGCCAGGGCTTCAAAATATACTTGCAGTGGGTCCCAGCCTGCAATATTTCTCAGTCTTTTGGAGAAAACAAGGTAACGCTGAATTCCTCCTTATTTCTTGGCAATCTCTGGTGACGTGGCTTGGATGATGGGTGAGACAGGTGTGACTTACATGGTTTGAGTGGATTTTTTGAGACCTTGATCTAAAGGCCTCCCTGTGCAGGATAATATCCCAAGTGGAACAAAACTGGGCACCAGTAGTGCAGGAGAGCTCAGAGTCCTGCTGCTGGGATGGGACCCAGGAAGGAACCCTTCCCTGTTTGTGAATCTCCTCAGTTTCTTATGGTTATTGCACCTGCCCCTGCTGACTGCTCCTTGGCAGAGCCTTGCTGCTGAGCTGCCCTGTCCATGTGCCTTGGTGTGCTGGGATTTGTTAAGTGGCTTTTTGTGCTGCCTGTTAAATCTCATCCATACGTCCCAGAGCTCTGCTCTGGCTTCTGCAGAGCCCTTTTGTTGTCCTTGGCCACAGGAATAACAAACGGCAGCTGATGATGAACTGCATGTGAATGAGCAATGCGACTTAGCCCTGCTTAGCAGACTTCTGCCCAGTACTCTCTGAGGTTTCAGCAAGGATTATTCCCATTTCCTTGTACAGCTGGTGACTTCATCGTGGATGGCACCAGCAGTGGTGAGAAACCATCCTGTCAGTAGCTGACACATTTATTGCCAACCTCCTGAGCCCTGCTGGAGCCTTGCTAGCAGGGTTCTGGGCTCAAAGCACTGCTGGACGTCTGGAGCAAGGAATTGAGGGGTTATTTATATTAGCTTTTTCCTTTGGAGGTGGTATGAATTAGTCATTGTGATTGGGTTTGTTCCCAAGGAGTAGGAACCCCTATACTCTGCACAGGGCAAATTTCCATGTGTGCAGTCTGGACTGAGGCCAGGCTGAGTTTGGATAAATCGATGTGAACCCAGAGTGACCCAGCTGAGGGCCAGGGAGTTTCTCTGCCCTAGCACTGGGGAAGCTGAGATCAGGACTTGGCCAGTGGGTTTCAACAGTGATGGATGGCAGGAAGGAGGGCAAGAACTTCTCTGGATGCTTTTGTTTCCAGCCAATGTATCAGCAATAATGTATTGACATTTTTATTTCTTGGCCATGAGCTGGTGATGACTAATGAAGGCAGGGGGTCTGCCTGTGGGTGGGTTCAGGCAGCAAAGAGCTGTTCCTCATCAGCCTGTACCTCCCAACCAGTCCTTCTCCTTTCCATGACAACTGGTCAGTTAAACAGCCCCTCCAGGGCTGACGTCAAGGGTCAGGGATTTGGCCACCAAATAATTATAGCAGCAAAAATAGCATCACTTCCCCACCCCTTCCTTCCCACATGATCCTGCTGAATCCCAACTCATAAATGTCCTTTTTTTTCTTTCTTGGATGAGAAGCAAAGCCCACATGTATTAGCTGGAACATATGGCAGGGTTTGGCTGCAGCCCGTAAGTTGTGAAGGCCAAATACTCACTTGTAGCTTCTTGTTCACTTAAAAAAAAAAAAAAAAGAGGAGAAAAACACGTTCTTTCAGGATTGGATGAAAGGCTGAGTCTGTGCTCATGCTGGGATGGGAAGCAGATAGGGTGTGGGACAGCACCTCGCCTGTGCTGTTGTGACAGGGAACGTGTCCCCTCGCAGCATGGAGGTGACAGGCTGGCCACTGAGAGGTGGCCTTGCTGGCAGTGGCCACTGTCCCCTGCTCCCTGCCCTAATGCTGCTTCTCAGGTCAGGCAGAGTTTGCAGACAGGCTGCTCAGGAGAATGTCACCAGCACCAGGGCTGCAGAGCAGTCAGCAGGTTTCCCATGTAGTTTAGCCATGGGCAGGAGAAAATCCTGACTTTGCAGCACTAAAGGTTTTATTAAGAGTCATGGGAAGATCTGAGAGGTCACAGAAAATTTGTAAAGGAGAGGAAAATGAAGGGACATTGTCAGAAATTGACTGTCTGCACCAGCAGAATGTACCTGGTGTTCCCAAGTTAAAAAAATCAGAAAAATCACAGAACTGCTTGTTAGACACTAACTTGCTGCTTTTCACCATGGGTTTTCCAAAGGACTGCAGTGGTGGCCTTGATCTCACATCATATCCCTGCAGAAAGATGAGCCTGAGACCTTGCTGTATCCTGTCAAAATTAGAAATGGGATGAATCTGCATGAATCTGTAGAGCCTTCTGCCTGAAATAAAGGGGTGGGCAAATCCTGCCTCAAAGTATTGCAGGTAGGGCACTGCCTCGGCCACAGCTCTTTGAGGTCAGGGCTGCACTCCCCAGGGTGCAGTGGGGAGATGTGCTGAAGTTCATTGCCCAGGGCTGCGGGTGCAACTTCTTTTGAAGATGGAGCCAGCCATATTCCTTCCTAGGAAAGATCAGTGGTGTACAGAGAGAAAGAGCTTGGAAAATATCCTTCAAAATATTTGCTGAAGGTGTTGCTGTGACTGCCTAGGGACTGAAGCACAGTCTGTTGGTTCCCTTGCTTAGAAAGCTGCTTTTAAAGTGGTTTTTGCCAAGGCACTGTCTGTTCTAAGGTGTATATTTATTCTGGGGCATCTGTGACCTGAGTTACTCTGTGTCCTTGGAAGCAGATGAGAAACTGCAAAGTTTCACTGAAATAGTCTGAAAGGAAGAGCACTGACCTGCGGTATGTTGCACTGTTCTGCTGCCGGAAAACACTTCCCCATCCAGGGCTGTCAGCCTCATCCAAAGGATCTGTGAAGCAAAATATTTTAGTGAAAGGGAGGAAAATGTTGTGTCTTATCCTATTTTTCCTATTTATGGAGCTGCTGGTCTCTCTGTTGCAGGGGCTGAGAATGGACAGGAGTTTTCTTACCTGTGGGCAGCACTGATCTTGGGGATGTGTTTGCAGGCTGTTAACCACGAGTTTGAGATACACTGAGCTGAGGAAAGGCTGTTTTAGTAGAGGGAGCTCATGCTGCTTTGGGAGAGGCTTTTATTGCATGATGATGCAGAGTCCTGATCTGTGCTGCTGAGAGCAGATGGTTGGGACAGGGTTTGCTGAGTGAGTGGTGCTGGTGCATCTTGTGCTCTTAATTACCCTGGTGCATTCAGCACGCTGTGTGTAGGCACAGCAGGGTGCTGCTCTAGCTGCAGATCCCATTGTGGGCTGCTGGGGAAGCTGGTCACCACTGTTCCCTTTGCTTCAAATAATAGTCTTTTGGCAGATGGTGGTTCCTTGGTTGGCAGTCCTACTCCATTTTCTTTAACATAGGTGTTGCACCCTGGGACCTGGGTGGCTCTGCTAGTTCTCTGGAGTCTCCTCCAGCCAGCTACCTTGGCTCACTGGGGTGCTGCTCTGTAAAACTTGGTTTCACCTTGGATTCTTGTTACAAGGCAGACAAATAGCAAATAAAACAGCCATGTGCCACTTTAGGAAGCAGCTTGTCCACTCAGCTGTCACTGCACGTCCCTTCTGTGCAGCCTAGGCTGGGCTGCAAGATTGTGGTAGCTCACTGCAGGCATGTCCTGTGTGTTGTGAGGCTGCAGAGGACATCCTCAGGCTCCTCCAGAGCTGTTTCCCCAGGTGATGTCCGTGTCTGGGCTGTAATCACCAGCTGAGTTCCAGCTGAAGCCTGGCTCAGACTGGCCTCATGCAGCAGTTTCTCCTGCATGGGGGACCTGAAGCTGTTGCACCCCTGTCTGCCATCATCTTAACCTTTGTGTGCCCTCCCAGCCACCCTTCCTGCTGCTAGAGTTTGCTCTCCACCACCCAGTCTGGCTGAATCTCTCTCCCTATAATCTGAGCATTCCTTGACCAGACTCGCCACCCTCTAAAGGGGCAGATCCTGTGCACACCCAGTGCTTTAATGCTGGATTTATGTCTCATTCCTGTAGCCTCAGTGACCTGGGTGTAACAAAAGCACACCAGTGCCTGCTTGTTCCTTGGTGCCTGGGCTGTGAGAGGAGGCAGCTCTGCAAGGCACTGCTTTGTACAGGACAAGGCTTTAGCTCCCCATGGCCTGGGATGTGCAGGACAGTTTCAGTTTTGGCAGCTGGACTCTTCCGTGTGATAGCTGAAGCTCTGGGAGTTGGACTAGGCTCTGATTCCTTGAATGTTGCCAAACTCCGATCTGAGCTTAACAAAAGAGATTTTCCCATCTTGGGAGACTCATTCCAACCTGATTACTGTTTGGGTTGTTCAACAAAACAGTCCCTAGAAAATGTCTTTTGCACTGTATCACAAGGCTTTCCACAGTGGCGTTTTTAACTCCAAATCACTGTTTCTTTAATCACTGTGCTTCTGTTTTCCAAATATATTTTTGGATCCTTGCTGTGAAATCTGGCTAGATGACAGACTCCTAAATAAACGATTTTTAGCTTGTATTCCTTTTTGAATCAAATCAAATCAAACCAGGTAGAGAGACCTGCATAACCATTCATCTGGACTTTCTCTTTGAAAGTTACAGCACCTAAAGCTGTCAGTGAGTTGCCAGCAATCACTACACTCAGTTATCTTGAAAAGCACAGTATAGGAGCCATAGTGTCCTTCATGATGCTTTTGAGAAGTGTTAGATAGCAAAGGTTTGCATGTTTCAGGGTTATTGTTTGCATTCCTGTCTCTTTGCTGCTATTCTACATGGTGGATGTTACAGCTCAGCTCCTAAGAGGTGGAAACCTGCTGAGAAGGGGTTCCAGGTCCTTTGGGATCTTCTGTGCTGCCCTTTGGGGTTGCTTTGGTGTTGCAGCCAACCTGGGCTGAATAACAAAGTCCTGCTAAGTAGGATTGCCAGTTGAGCTCTTGCATGCTCTAGGTGTGTGTCACTGGCTCTTCTGGAGTGCACAGATGCTCATGGGGCTGGGGAGATGAACAGGAAAACCCTCCTGGTGTTTGCACACCTGAGATGGGAGTGCTCAGGTATAAGAGCCAGCAGTGCTTAGCCCCTGTGTGAGGGATTATTTCATTGAGGCAAGAATGTACTCAAGCCTAGAAAGGGTTGTGTTTGAGAAGTGGTCAGGATTACTGTGCCAAGTGAAACAGAATGCTGGTGTTGCTATCAGTGCTTTTAAGTGCCAGTTGGCCAGTGGTACAGCTGGGTCAATAGTGCATTGTATGAACCACTTTACTGTCCATCTTATTTAAGCCACTTAATGACAGCTTTGGAAGTTATTCTCTGCTATTGAGGGAGGAGAGCTAAGCTCAGACAGCTGAGAGTTCAACTGTATTTAATTTTGCTGTTTGCTCTTGAGTCCTAGGGTTGGAAAGGTAAAGATTGTAGGAAGACAAGGAAGGGAAAATCTGCTTTTCTTTTCATAGTATTTCCTCTG
Organism: Acridotheres tristis; assembly: GCA_037013685.1. Lineage (NCBI taxonomy): Eukaryota > Metazoa > Chordata > Aves > Passeriformes > Sturnidae > Acridotheres > Acridotheres tristis. The sequence continues at coordinate 14,729,868 of CM072896.1, forward strand.
TGTCAGGAGGATCATCAGGCATTTTTGAGGTTATTCTTGTAGATTTCCCTGTAGCAAAACTGCAGTAGAATTTTGGCTGTGCTGTATTCTCCCTTTTATGTGCCAGCGAGCTTGGCCCTCTGCTCTTATCTACACTTAGTGCTTTAGCAGTCCTGAGCATGGAAAACTAGATCTGCTTTTGCTTAGCAGTATAAGCCAAAAAGCAACACTTGACTATCTCTTGTTTCAGAGCCAGGGTGCTGCTGAGTGCAATCAGAGACTTTGTCCAACTGGTGACGGGTGACAACAGAAGGATGTCAGTGCTAGGGAATTTCAGACAGAGATATGTACCAAAGGCTGCTGAAAATAGCAGGGTTTGAAGCCTTCTGAGCTGCACACTTTGATCTTGGTCCATTCTGAGGACAACTGATCTGACTGATGGACTGCACTGTAAGTTGGTGATGGATTTAGCAGAGTCCTCACAGGTGTCTGGATTTTAGAGCTGCTGAAATAAGCAAAAAAACTGTGTAAAATGTCCAATGGTATAGGTGTATCCATCCTTTAATCTGAAAGCACTGAGATGGAGATTGTTATAAACTGAATAAGGATAAATGGAAAGGAGTGTGATTCAGCTTATTCAGAAAGAAAAAGAGCTGAAGTGGTGCCTGTACTTGCTGTGGACTTACATCTGTTCTAATGACTCAGGTTGATGCCTGATGACTTACTAAAGCACAGCTGCATTGTGCATTGAAGCGTGTGTGTTGAATCCGTTGGGTTTTCATTCTGCACAGTGCTCAGATGAGATCTGGCAGACCTCAGGCTTAGCAACTGCCTGGTAGTCCCAAGTGTGTTTAATTTGGGAGCGTGTGACCCAGACACCAGAAGAGCCTGTGAGGCAGGACAGGAATGGCTGGGTTTGCTCCAGCCCAGCACTCTGTGCCCTGATTTGCCCATCTGTGGAATGAGTTTGATGTGCAGTAATTGCTCACCAGGAACTCGGCGCTGTAAGACATGACTGACATCACATATTTGGGGAATGGCAGATGCACTGTGTGGTGTCTGTGCTCTGTGAGTGAGCTCCAGCAGGAACAGCACACATAAACAGTAGCAGATTAATTAAAGATGTCCTGTTCTGCAAAAGGCCAATTATGGAGCAGTTTGCTCAGAGTCAGCAGTGCTGCCTGGCTTATTAGCAGGGCATGAGCTAACTGTCCCCTCAGAGGAGAGCAGCCATACAGCTGTGACAATTCACTGTCACAGCTGTCCTGGACATGAAAGAGGAGACATGGATGTCAGCCATGGAGGCCCAGGGCAGGGCAGCTTCCAGCCCTTTGTTAAAGCTCTTTCACAGGCAGCAGAGCAGTGTCTGTGCTCCATACAGCAGACATTTGCAGTCAGGTGTTGCTTACTACCTTTATAGAGATCTCATTGATTTCGGTACCTTTGGTATGTTTATTCCAGATGTTTCTCCTTGAGCTGCTCCTGCTGCTGTTTAAAGGGCCCTCAAAACCTGATAATGTCCCTGGGATCTGGGGAAATTGAGCATTTCAGATGAGTGGGAGTCTGAAATCATTGCCAGGCTGCAGAATAATGGTTCTCCTTGTTTTGGGCCTTCAGAGCGTGACAGGATCATTGTAAGAAATGTGACTCAAGGGTTTTCTTTGGAGTGGTTCCTGAGTTACAAACATTTTCTGGTTGGGACCTGGGCTGAATGTGGAAAGCCACATTCCAAGGGCAGCAGCTTTCATCTCATAGGATACATCTGACTGAGGATGAAGGGCGAAGTGTCCTAAATGTCCTAATATCGTAAACTCAGTCCCATCTCTCTGTCACACCACTGCCCAATGCCATATATCCCATTCCATAGCTCACCATAAATTACCCTGTGAATCTTTTCTATGCACACCCCTATTTCTTTCTGGTGAACCTCACTAGCAAGACCCCTGCAATCAGCATGAGCTACTGCAAGGACAGTCAGACCCATCAGCCATGGGGCTGAGCAGGGCTGACAGCTCATCCTGTCTCAACTTGAGGAGAGCTGCTGAGAGGGATTCTCCCTTTCCAGCCTTCATCTATTTTTCATATTGCTTTACTTAAAACAAACAAACAAAAAATCATTGCTGGAAAAATAATTATTTCAACATCCACTGAGATTTGTTTTGGAAGGCTGATACTCCGCTTGATTTCAAATTCAGCTCTGAAGCATATTTCAGTTTGTCTTCCACCCATGGGAGAATGGAAAGAGAAGTGTAAGCGAGAAATGTGGGGCAGGGAAGAGAAGTGGCAAAGGGATCAGGGAAAGAAGTCACAGCATCAAATGTGTTTGGTAGACTCCTGTGCCAAACTGGAGGAGGAGGTCATGGAGATGGTGTTATATTGAGAGGCACTTGCCTGTAGCAGGGTTTGGGGAGGATGAGTAGTGATGGGTTTGGTTTGTTTTGAAAGGAGGAATTTGCCAAAAGGTTGTATTTGAACTTCTTCCTGCAGAAAACTGGAGCAGGAGTTCGTGCTGGGGCTGAAGCAGCCAGGTAGGCTCACCGTGGCTGGGAGAGAGGGAGCTGATGGTAATACCTCACAGGGCCTCAACCCTGTGCAAAGCAAACAGCTGCTGTTCATGTCTCTCAGCTTGTCTCTTTTGAAGGTCTTGAAGGCCTTGTGGTTTTGTTTTCACTCCCTAAAGCCTGTGTGCCAGGTGTATGGAGGAGCCAGTGCTGTCTCACAGGGGATTTGGTCCTTCCTAGGACAGACTCATCCTCCAGGCCAGGTAGGCAGAGAGGTTTAACCAGGGTTGTTCTCAGGTAATGTGCATTGGGTTTTCACATGACTGAAACATGTCCTAAATTTGTTATTGCAGTTTTTCCTAGTTCATAGTAGAAGATTTCATCTTTACAATAGGACATTGATTCTTCAGCAGCAAGCATAGACAAATTCTTTTCTGATCTACAGAGACATGGATTGCTGCAGAAGAAAATTCACAATAATTGGTGTTTTGATGGGTCCCAGGTTAGCAATTGGGAGTGTCCTAGTCTGTCCATAAATACCTTTTCTACTGTAAAATAAGGCTTTCCAAGAGCTTTTGGCCTTTGCCTTAGCAAAAAGGATACAATTCCCTGGCATGGGATGCAGTACCCCAAACCTTGCTTTACTTTACCCCTGACATACATATTTGTATCCAATGCACAAGTGTTAGTGTGTTCAACTGCTGTGTGATATCTTCCACAGGGCAGGGAGGCTTGTAAATTTGGGAGATCTTGGAGCTTGCTTGTGCATACACACTGGTGTGCACTCATGCATGCAGAGCGTTAGGAATGAGTGTAACTGTTGTTTTCCTTGAATCTTTTTTAGTCCCCCAGTAGAAGAAAACTTGCCAAAAATATGGCACCCTGAATTCGTAACTGCTTCTTTGTTCTCATTTGCTCATATCCCTAGAGGAATGAAGTCATTTATTTGATTTGCCCTGCTGCTTCACACTCCTCCTGCTTATGAATGGCTGGGACAAGACTGGGAGTATGAATAGCCTGGCTGCGTGTGGTTTGGAAAGATGTGTTCACTTGCACGTTGGTGTCCAAACAGAGTAGCTGGCTCTGAAATCCTATCAGTAAGGCTTTTGAGTAACTTAAAACCCTTCTCCTAGATGCTTTGAATTTCTTCCACTCTGACATTGTGTAAGCCCCTGTTGAAGTTTCATTACCTCAGTAACCACAGAAAGGCAGCCAGCCTTTTCACTGCAACCTTCCCCACAAAGGTCTGGATTCATTCCCTCACCCCTCCTTTTTCCTTGAATGCAGAGCCATAGCTTATTGTAGTTTAAATTACAGGGGAGAAGGCCAAGACTGCATATGGAGCTGGGTGGCATCGTGCTAAAGAAGTAAAAGTGTGTCCTGTCCCCTGGCTATCTCTGTGCCACTCTGTACTAAATATGGAAGGTGACCTGTATAATTTTCAATATAATTAGGATATTCAGTGCTTTCTTTAGAGTAGCTTATGACAGACCAGTCCCAAACAGCTGCCATTTCATGGGCCATTCTTGGTGTTTTCTGTGCTTTAAATAACTCCAGAGTTTCATGATGTGTTCTGGTGAGACTTTTCCCTACTTTCTCTCTAAAATTTGTTCCAGAGTCTTGTGTATTGAGTCACTGATTCACCATTGGTTTAGCAGGGCATTGTGGTGTGAGCAGTCAGATTTCTCTATTGCTCCTTTCTCTTAGGGGCAGTATCCTGGCAGAGGAGCTTCAGCCCTCCCCAGAATGGTACAAGTCCTCCTCAGCACAAATATTCCCTTCCCACATTCACTACTGAGCCCCTCCAGGTTGCTTCTAACCAGACATTTCCTGCTACTTTTAACATAGATCAGAAGAGTTACCCAGGAATAAAAAAAAATTATTTTTTTGGCCAATTTTTCATCTCATCTGGTTTCACCCAAGCAGACAATGACAGTGTATACCACTGCTATGTAGAGAGGCTAAAATATCCTGTTAAAAAAATTTAGGCAAACCTCTGCCAGCATGGAGCTACTGAGGAATTGAGAAAATTTTCCTTGCCGCAGAATATTGCTAGAATTTAGGAAAGATTTTAATTTTTCCTTTTTTTTTTTGAGTGACCTGAGCCCAAACAACTGAAATCAATGGCAAACTGAACATCAAGTGAAAACGGTTTTTATTTGAACTCCACAAGTTACCAGTTTAAATTAAGTTCCACTTGCCTATGCTTGGAGAGGGAAAGTAAAGGCTGTTTTAGACACCAGGCGATGCGTTATATGTGCCTCCCCAGACACTCTCATTTTCAGCCTTTTTTTATATTCAGACACCTTTAAAATTAAGGGATTATTTTCTTTGGCACAAGATCGCATCTATTTTCAGAAGCACCCAGAGCTGCTCCAAATGCTGCAGTTACTGCTGCTGGGGGAATTGGTGCCAGGCAGCTGCTTTTCATTTCTAGGGAATTTAAGAAAAGTTCACAATGTTTAGCTGATGTTTTGTGTTCAGTAAAGCCTTTGTTTTCTCCCTCAAAATTTCATTAATCGCATTATTTGTTGCTTAAGCAGCAAGGTAGCAATCAGGCAGAAATGATTGATGTTATTTGCTCATACCCAATCCAAAGTTGTTGAAGCAAGAAGATGAGAAGACTTCTCGGTCCTGAGAAAAAAAGCTGTTACTTCTGGCTGTGCTGTGGGAGGTCCAAGGCAAGAAGTTTACCTTAGCTGAGCGAATAAGCACAAAACCCCCATCTAACAGCTTTCCTCTTTCATGGTGGTTATGGCTTTTTTTTTTCCCCCTCTAAATAATGATTTTTTCATGTGTAATCTGCACAGAGCCCGTGTGCGATTCTGCTAGAGGATGGGATGCTCAGAGCCAGTAACAGGTGTACAAACTTTTGGAGTGCTTTCATGTCATAGAACCTGCAGTGCATGCAGTGATGTGGTAAATAAATTACTGGGATTGTACATGTTCAGCAAGGTGAAAGCAGGAATGAGAGTTCCCTGCTCTTGGTTCATGCCCGTGGTCAGAATCTCCTGGGCATCAGGCACTCACCCCACTGGTAAGATGAAAAGGTACAAAGGCACTAGAAGTGTGCTTTGCCACAGATCACACCATGTCTTGTTGGAATTATTCCGTTTAGAAGACTAAAAGAGCCCAGTAAGTTGTCTTCCACAGAAAATGTTAAAAAAAGAAATTAAAAAAGCCATGTATGCCAGAAGGGTGGCAGTGGGAAATGGACCAACAGGACTTCTCTGCCCTGCTCTGGAGAGCATGAGCCTCTCCAGTGATGTGAAATACATCTATTTCTTAATTTTTTAAATTAATTTCAGTGTTGTAGCTATTCAAACTCCCGTGCAGGTGGGAGGGTTAGCTGTGCACATTTTCATTGCAGGTAACTGCAGAAGGAAAGAGGCTCCACCACTCCACAAGGGGGGCTGAGCTGTGTATGTTGGCAGGAGGACAAGAATTATCTCTTCATTAGCAAGCTTGTGAATGTTTGCTCTGAACGTGTTGTTGTGAATTGACACCTGCAATTCATGTCCTTCCCCTGCCAGATGCTGTCAGGCTCATCAGTAAAGCCACTCTTGGCCACCCTGTAATTCTGGTTAGACCTAACCAAACCCACAAGTGGGGTGTGAGGAGGAACAGCTCTTGGTGCATACACCAAGAATGGATGAGATCGAGAGACACACTCTTGGTCTTTTCTTTATGTTTCCAAGACAGAGGTTTCAGTGGATGCTGGCATTGCCCTGGATCCCTCTCTGGCTGATATGCAGGAAACCATTTTACCATAAAACTGTGGTGTTAGAGCTGCTTCCCTGAGACAGCTGACATCTCACACTCCTTGCTGAGAAAGCCTTGCTGTAATCTGCTAGATAAGGAAAGTATTTTTATTTCACCTCCAAATACACAGCTTGCTCAGAGTCTGGCTGTGCCACAACTGCACATTTTTTCAAGGAGAGGGGGAGGTTCTTGGTTACCAGAGATGCTGATCTTACCCCCTTGCTGAGTCACGTAGATGCAGCCCAGACAGGATGTAGGTTGCCTCTCAGAGTTCCCAGGTTTTTCCACCCTTTCAGATCTCCCATTGTGGTTTCAGCTAAAAACAGAATGGAGGGACTTGATTCATCCTTCAGGGAAAGAGCAGAGGAACGGCCTGGATTTTCATGTCTTTTCCATGCAGGAACTGAAGTTCCAAAGGCAGACATTGGTGTTGGCTCCTTGGAGAGATGATTGGCTTCCTGCTTCGTTCTCGGGGACTCAGGACATTTCTGACTGTCACGTTTTGGGCTGTGTGCTAGCTCCTGTGGCACTGAGAGATGGGAAACCTTGTCGGGCTGGGAATTTGCTGTGGTGCTGATTCAGGGAGGCGGATGGGGAAGATGCTGGAAGATGCCTGTGTTGTGACATGTGACCAGAACCGTTTCTGGTCACAACTTCAGATATAAACAGCCAGCCTGGAGCAGAGCCTGGAAAATGTAGGGAGTCATGGGCTTTTTCATTCTTCTTCACAGCTTCTTCATCTTGGCCCTTGAGAAAGAACAGAGCTCTGGTTTATTATTTTCCAGCTCACAGCCAAGGCAGGGTAATCTCATGGAAACTGGATCCTTGCAGAAGGAAAGTTTAGAGGGTGTTGGTTTGTTTTCTTTGCCATTTATCTTGCTTGAGGAGATGAAGGACTGGGAATGAGGCAGGTATATCACCATCTGAATAATGTGGATTGTCTAGTGTGTTTTGGGATTAATCCCAGTTTCCTTTGGCTATTTTTATCCTACAAGGTGTCAAGTGCTTATGTAGATTTCATCAAGTGACTTGTGGATGCTTCTCAAGTAAAAGATGCTTCAGTTGAAATGAGGGATGTTTCCCAGCATGAGGAAATCATCAGAGGCTCAGGAGTGCCCTGTGTGGGAGCAGTAAATTAGGCAGAAGCTGGAGGTACCAGCTGAGGAGAAGGCTGATGGTGACAGTGGTGCATCAGTGGCTGCCTGTCTGCCCTGCCACACTGAGCTTGCTCTACAGATCAGTTTTCTTCTCCTCTGTTTTCAAAGATGTCCATTATATCAGTCCTGCAGCTCTTCTTCATCTCTTTTCCCATGTCTATATCATTGGGTTCAACTGGGTGCCAAGGGACAGCACAAAATCAGAGGTACCTGGCCAGCACAGGGCTCCTTTGACTTCTGGTTTCAGGAGGAGGCAGAGTTGGATGAGAAGCAGTTTCCTACCTGGAATTTCCTGTTTGGGTGCTGGGAAGGTTGTTACGGATTCCAATCTTAATTACGAATTTTTTGTTTCAATTAAGATCCCTCCCAGATTAACTTGAGCCCAATACCAGATGTGTCACGAACTATTGCCTGCCATTCTGTTCCTTTGAAGCTCCTTGCAATAACAGTGTGGACATGCAGTGCACTGCAGAAACTACATTTGGATTTTCTAGTGAGAAAACCTATTTGTCCCAGGCTTTTTGTTATTGTTTTTGTATTTGTTGCTCTTAGTAATGTTTGTGTGCACTAGAAAACACATGATTAATGGTGTTGGGGGAGGAGGAGGTTTGCTTTCAGTTTTTGTTTTTATGCAACTGACACAGAGAGCAGCTGTATCCAGTTACAATAAAGGTCCCCAAGAGTGGCCAGCCCTGGGCACTCGAGGAAGGACAGAAAAACATGTTCAGAGCACAAACAGGATGCTTGTTTTCTATATAAAAGGCAGCTAGCAATTGCAGTGGTTCATTAAGAGCTGGGGCAAATGATCTGGCCTGGAAAATTTTCTGAAATAGAAGTGCTCAAGTTCTTTCAGAAATTGTAATTAATTCTCAAGGATCATAGATTCCTGTGAATGCTGCACTGAGAGATACTTTAAAAATTTATATATTCCAGCCGTCTGATTGAGATAGGTACATGCCAGATTATTATATGTGTTTTTAAAATTCTCCTGAGGAGAATCCTGAATTCCCAAAGGAAAATTTCCTTGAAGTTGGGTATTCTTTTTCCTGATACCTAGATAAACATTTTTACATGGTATAAACTAAGGCAGTGGCTATACTCTGGTTCCTCATCACCTTTCTTTTTATATGTCAGCGTGCATCTGAAGTGTGTTTTCAGCTCCCCTCTGTGTTTTCAATTCTAGCTTGAGAAATCCAACTGCTTCCAGTCTTCCCTCCTGGACCAGACCTTCCAGAGTAATTTTCTCTTGCCTCCTGTCCCTGCCCCAACTCTGCTGGATGTGTGTTTAACTTGGATCCACTTTCCCCAAAGTTCTTGCTGCTGATGCCCTGCAGTGGGAATGCCAGGACTGATGTTATTGTGAGATAGGCTGTTTACAAGAGCAGCCCACATTCTTCAAGTTATTCTAGCCCTTGCATTTCTGCAGAAATCAGATCACTGGCGGGACAGGTGTGGCCTTCGTGTTTGTAGGTCCAAGGCTGAGTTAATCTGTGCAGGGGAAGAGCAGAGTGCTTGTGAAAGGGCTCTTCGTGCTGAGGGAGCCTCTTCCTTCTGGCACAGGGGGGATGCTGCCTACCCCAGAACACTGACAGCATGTGCAGATGTTTTGGAGACTGTGGGATGGACAAAGGCAGCATTTCCTGTCAGAGAAGGTTCGTTTGCTGAGGAAGGTGGTTTCAGGGCCAAAAGAGCAAGAGCAGAAGAGTCCCGTGGGTGGTTTCTTGTGGTGTTTTTCCAGAGGAGATGCTGATTTAATACTTCCTGTTGTTCAGTGGGATTCTCCAGTTCCCAGGGCAGGAGAGTCCGTGGTGCTGAGCCCTTGTGTAATGGCAGTGCAATGGCCACACATGCTCTCCAGGGCAGCAGACGTGGGAGATGCTGGGTGCTGCTGGAAAACACTGCCAGATTCATGGGGAGGGGTCTGGAGGGCAGGGGCAGAGCTGCAGGGTATTGCTCTGGCATCCAGGGAGCATCCTGCCTTCCTGGGAGCTGGTCAACAGGATAAGGTCATGGCAGGGGGTCTGGGCCAGCTCCACGGCAGCTCCATGAAGCTACTGCTGAAGACAATTGTTCCTTAGTGTTTCTTACTTATAAGCAAATTCCCCTGCACTGGATAATGAATTATCAGATCCAGACAGAGGAAGTCTCTCATAATTCTCTTCCTCTGAGGTAACTCAGATTTTTTGTGAATTAACTTGTTTTACAAACTAGAAGCACAGGATACAAAAACAGTGGTTAAGAATCTCCTCCAAGTAGTACTCCAGTGGATGGAAAGTTAATATAGGTCAGACAGCTGTGCCAAATCCCAGCTATCCAAACTGGGTAGCAGACTTTCTGCTTTCCTGTATCCCTTCATATTCTATATGATGTAAGCATCAATAAGCAGCTCAACACATGTGTCTATTGCAATCGTGTCAATGGGTAAAGCCACACAGAATGTGTGCTCCCTGGGCTAAAGTTGTCTTTGGAGAACTGGAGATGTGTTTTCCACCCTTCCCCCTCACTCTGTTATCTCCAAAGAGAGCTGATAACCTGTCTTCCCTTCCTCCTGGCTTTTTACTTGCCATAAACTGCTGATAGACATAGCAGACCAGTCTGTGAGTGAGCTGTCACTGAGCAGGGTTATCATCCCACACCACTGCAGAAGTGACAGATGTTTGATACCATTTGTTTTTTTCCTTTTCCTTTTTATATTTTCCATCCTATAGTGAAGTTAAAGTTCATTTGTTTATGGCTGATCACATTTTGTTAGCCTTCCCAGCAGCAAGTAGTGCTTGGCAAGGTACTGCTGAGAGTGCATGGACCAAAAATTATAAATACCTTGAAATTTAGGTTGCATGCTCCAAATTTCAGTTTTTATAGGGGAAAAAGTATTGCTTCATGTTACAGAAGGGAAGTGGAAGAAGTGGAGAAAATCAAATGCTTCAAGCAAGGTCTTGTCCAGGAACGGAATCCAAACAAATGCTGTCAGCTCGTGGCCTCTACAGACAGAGGCAATTTGGGAGGGGGGTGTGAGCTCCCTGTACTCCTGTGTCTGGGGACTTGGCTGTGCTGCTGCTGGAGGATGGGGAGAAGGGCCAGGGAGAGCTTGAAGGTGCTGTTTCCAGAATGAGGAATTCTCCTCAAAAGGAGGAATTAGATGACAAGGGCCCTTCACACTGATCAGGTGAAGGAGGAGATGGAGAGGTGTGGGTGTCTCCATAGGTGACCTCTGTGAGTGGTGATAAGTTATGGAAAGGAGGGTGTGTGCTGGGGTCCAATCTGGAAAGTGTTTTTCCTGTGAATTTTGGATTGTGATGAAACCTAGGTGGGAGGGGAGGTGTGTGTGAGTGACATTTATCCTGCAGAGTTTTGGGATGCTCCAAGGTTATTCTGGAGTGTTGACTACCTGGATTTATTGCTTCAGCATAACCACCAAAGTTGTCGCCAAGTGCACACCTGTGAAATGAGGCTTGTAGCCATAGATAAATTCATTATATTTGGAAATTTTCATCATACATACATAGTAAAAAAGGCCTGATACAAACCTGCATAAATTCTGTGTGAGAACTGTTAGAAAGAAATTTTAGTAGGAGGTGAGCAGTGATTTAGGGGAGAGATGATAGTAGGGGTTACAGAAGAGTTGAACTGATATATTTCTGCTTTGTTAATAGAAAAAATATCCCAGGGAGAAAAAAAAAAAAGCAACACAGTAAATTTCTTTCAGGAGCTGGACACCCATGTTTAAATACCTGTTGGTTTTTGCCCTGTGGTGTTAGAGAGTAACCCCATTCAGCAATATATTCTGATTAATGTGTCAGTTCCCTTCTCTGGAACACAGAGATCAAAGGCTTTTAGAAAATTCTTCCTTCCCACACAGAGGGCTATTCCTAGTATTATTTTTGGAACTGGGGTTACCAGAAATTTTCCAAGAAGAAAATTGCAAATCTCATTGCTCTGTGGGCCATCTGCTTAATTTAATATTTTTTTCTTTCTTTTTTTTTCTTATACATGAGACATTTTGGAGCCTGTACGTAACCAGACAGTGGTGTTGACTGATTCTGGCGTGTTGCAGAATGAACACCTTGTAGCCTGAACCAGATGTGGGGAGGCTAATGAGGTGTCTGTAACCTGAGTGTGAAATCCTGAAGCTGCTGCAAAAATTTGGAATTTGATACCTCTTGAGGTAATGGAAATTAGTGCTTTAGGCAGAAGAGAAACTGCAGATTTGGGGTGTAAAGTGCTGTTAAAGCCAATGAGAAGTACATGAATTAGAAATGAGTGATGTTACTTTGAGAGTTGAATACTGGCTAGAAAGTGAGGTCCCTGGAAAAGCTTTCATGATACTTTTTTATATTTGGTTATTTTTAGCTGCTGAGAAAACACAGCTTGCAAACATGGAGTTTAAATGGAGTCCACTGGGTGTCTTGCACCCAGGCATTGCATATGCTACAGCTATCTAGACAGATAGAAATAACTACTTTAAATCATCCTTCTTACTTAGGGCTTCTTGCTTTCCTTTGGGAGAGGGCTCTTCATTCATATTCCTTTGAGAAACTTCGTATGTTTGTTTTTGTCTTGTCTGGCATGTTGAAGCAAAATGATGTGGTTGACCTTTAGGGTTACAGATGAAGCCTGGCTTCCGATCCTTGTTAATTTAGGATAGCTGCAGGAAAATCTCAGAAGCACTGAGATATTACAGATGAAAGCAGAACGGCTTGAAGAGGTTCAGCACTTCAGAAATTTGTAAATATTCAGCTGAGAGGAGCGGAGCACGTGTGTGATTTACTGGGTGTCCTTGGCAACCTTCGCCTGTTTATTGGAGCAGAGCAGGAATAGCCATTAATAAAAAAAAATAAAAAAACAACAAAGAAAAAACCCCAGGAAATCTTTTTAAATTTTGCTTGAGGCTTCCCTGAACACATAGATGAGGTGGCTGTGCTGTTATGTCCCAATGAAGGGCAAAGGCCTGGAGAGGAGGCTCAGGGCAGAGCCGTGCTGGCACTGCTGTTCCATGTGGATCCTGACACCATCCTCCAGGCAAGCACTGCTCACTCTGCAGCTGCTCCACGCTGCCTGTGGGAGAGCTGCTCAGCATTTTTCTCAGGGATCTTGGAGCGTGTGTGCAGCACCACGTGGATCACATGGAGCCCCTGGTTCCTGCTGGAGCAGAGGGAAGCTCGGTCCAATTCCCTGTGCGTGTGATGGAAAGCTGCCCATCGCTGTTATCTGCTAGGCTCCTCCCAAGGAGTTTCTGAGAAGGGAGCAGCAATATCTGAATTCAGCTCCAAGGGGATGTGGAAAACAGCCTCTCTCCTATGCCTCTGCTGTAATGAACATCAGCCCAGAGCCCATGGGACAGATGGATAAATCCTCCAAAACTGTGCTGAGAAGAACCGCTCCACATCACCATGGCTCTGTTAGTAAAACACTGAATATTCGGCGAGGTTGTTCCTGTTGAGTGTCCTAGGCTTTACTTTAAGGATCAGACTAACCCCTGCTTCATGCAGCATCCCTGTCTGCTCTCAGCCCCCGAGGAAGTCGAGGCTCTAATGGAGTGAAGCCGCAGCAATTCACTGGAAAGCATTGGGGTAATTACTGACAAGGCTGTTTACATATCAAGTTCCCTCGTTGTGATGCACTGATTTGGCACTTTGTACACAGCTGCCGGTTTAATGCTGAAGCCAGCCTTTTCCCAAGCCTGGCTGTGAGAGAACCGCTTAAAAATGTGTTGCCTAATTGCTGTTGCTTAATTAACAGCAAGAGCATGCCAGCTCTGCATCTTGGCTGTGCCAGGGAAGGGAGGCAAGCAAAACTGGGAGGGGGAAGCTCAGAGGAAGCCTGGAGCTCAGTAGGTTTGTGCAGGTCGTAATGATCTGCCAAACACTGCTGAACTTTTTCACTGGGCTGCAAAAAACTGTGACAAATTTTTCTTTCTCCTGTCCCTTCTTCCCTATATGGAGCCAACTCTGAGGGCCACCAGCTTGGTACGGTATAGACTGGAAGGGAAAATGTGTTAGGCTTAACAAGTCACAGAATCACAGAATATTCTGAGTTGGAAAGGGCCCACAAGGATCACTGAGTCCAACTCTTATGTGAATGGCCTGTCCTGGAGGTTTGTTTCTGGCTATTCCCATGTTAGCTTTGAGTGTGTGGGTGTCCTGTGGTTGCCAGCATCTGGGGTAGCCAGTCAGCATGGAGCAGTGCAGCACCAGCAGAATTACCAGGAGGGGCTGGAAGCAGGGTGCTTGTCCTAATGCTGTGCACTCAGGTGTCTCTGCACCACAAGCCTGGTGCTTAACCTGTCTGACTCTTTGGCTCTAATGTCATATGATATATTTTTTTTTTGGTAGTATTTTACCACCTTGCACTGCTGGACTTGGGCTTACAGAGGTAGGAAAGGCTGTCATAATCTCTTCCTGTTCACCACCAGTGCAGGGGTCCTCTCCTGGTGGGCTGGAGGCTGAGCAGCACTGGCCTGGCTGCTCTCACTGGTGGAAGTGCAAACAGGAAGGTGTTGATGTTCAGACTCAGTCACCAGCTCCCAGCCAGCCTGTTTTTAGCATTAACTGTCTGCTGCAATGGAAAGGCCACATTCAAGCAGAATATCCCTCTGTGGGTCTAGGATGACAGTGGCATGGGTGAAGGTATGAGTGAGTGGGTGTTCTTTTGCTGCCTGCAGATGAATATGTGCAGCTCCTGCCTTTGGAGTTCAGAGAGGGGTTCAGATCCATCTGCAGAAGTGCACTGAGCCTCTGCCGTGGTTAAATGGCTGTTCAGACTTGGAAGGAAGGAATGGAACATAAGATCAAAGGTGGATGGATGAGGCTGTGTGTCTCAGACATCTGCTAAGTCCATTGCAGCTGGCTGTGCTGCAACATGAAATTCTCAATGCCTCTTGCAGAGGAGAATTCCAATTGCCTGCGTTACATGGCAGCCCAAACACACAGCCTGTGCTGTGCTGCAATAGGGTTTAATTTTTTTTCCAGACCAGCTTTTAATCCACTTACTTTTCAATAGGCCTATTTGAACATAAATGAATGCAATTAAGTGTGCTTCCCAGTTGGATGAAGGCAAGGTAGAGGTAGGCAGATGGCCTGGAGGGGAACACAAAGACATTGGAACAAGCTGCTGTGAGGTGCTCTTGTGTGGTTTTTGGAGTTCATGAGCATCCAGTGAGGGAGATGCCAGGGAAAACGTGGCTTATACCCATGTGAATTGCCTTGATCAGAATCCTCCTGTTTGTTGCAGAAGTGCGTGGGACTCATCAGGGGAAGTGGTGAGGAAATTAATTTCTTTGGGATCTTGGTTATTGCTCTGTAGGAGTGTGAACATGCTGTGCTGTTGCTGTAGATCTGCTGCAGCTGTGTCATCTGATGAGGTGCTGAGAAAAGGGCTCTTCAGGCCAAGGGGGCATTGGTGTCTTTCAGTCTTTCACAGGATTTGATGCACCAGAGTAACTTCTGCGAGTCCTCAGAGTGTGTGTGTATGAAAGGAAGCATCTGGGTATGAACACAGGTCAGATTTAATTCTCACACTGCTATGGAGGCAATTCTTCATTTCTTGTCAAAGTGTGGAGTAGATTGACGTGGACTAGTGGAAATTACTTCAAGTCCTTTGACTGGGACAGCAGAGTTCAATACCTGCCTGTGATCAGATAAAACCTGAAGCTACATGGACTGAGGCAAAGGAGTCCCACTAATTTATCCATAAGTTGGAGTTGCTTAAAAGGACCTCTTGGAACTGAATCTTTGGTTTGTTTGCTCATTATTCTGGGAGGTGAAGTGGGATGTAGTCTCAGTGCCTGAATTCAGTACTTTCAGAACTAGACTGTGAAGATTTTTTTGATGAAAATCTTCTGCAAGCTTTAAAGGGAAAAATCCGCAGTTTACCATCAAATCTTCTCCCCAGGACAAGGTTCCTCCCAGCAGTGCTCTCAGAATGCTCCCACTCATGCTGGCAGCAGATCAGTTCGGCACTGAGGAGGCTCAGGGAGCAGATCAGTGGTCAGCATGTGCCTGGGGAAGGTGGCCCTGGCTCAGGATCAGCTGCTGGAAGGGAAGGTATCCTGAAGATTAAGGGATAGTTAAGCTGTTGATACCCTAGGGCTGTTGGCCACTGCTGGCTTGTGAAAGGTGCTGCATGTGTCTGAAGCTCTGGATTTCTTTCTCTTTTCATGCAGCCGATGCTAAGACATTCATGCACACTGAGGGCAGTGCAAAGGTCATGTCTCCGTCTGCAGAGGACCAGTTTTTGTTTCAGCTGCAAGGTCCTAAGGTGTGTAGCATGTTCCATCAGTGGAACTGGGAGAAGGGAAAGGGAAGGGGCAGGAGCAATGTTTGTGAGGTCTTGGTGGTGTGGTGTAGCTGGGCTGTCCTTCCCTGCCCATGGCAGCTCAGTGGGGACAGGAGCTGTGCTCGAGGCAGTTTGCTCACCCCATGGTGACAGCAGCAGCAGCAGTGCTGTGTGTGGAGATGGAGCACAGCTGCTTGGAGCAGGTGACAGATGACAGAGCTGCTGCCGTGGGCTCCTCTCAGCACTGATCCCAGAGCTGCTGCCTCAAAGCTGCAAGAGGGACGAGGTGGGGAGGGGGTGCAGGGCAGCCAAGGACCCACAAGCTGGGGCAGGGTGACCTCTGAGCTGTCCTGTTCCCTCGGGGAGGGCAGCAGGGCAGGGAGGGGAGTCAGTGTTTCCACTCTTGGCTTTCATGCTTTATTGCTGCTGCTTTCAGCAAACTATCTTGGCCAGAGGAGCCGTGGGGGGTTTGCAGACAATGGCTGCTCACATTTTCCAGCTGTCAGATACTTAATGACATTAACTCCCCAGCCTCCTCGGTTTTTTACTGATTTATTTTTTTCTCTCTGGCACAGCCAGCTGAAGTGCTTCCAGCAGCCAGATAGACCCAAATCCTGGCTCCTATCAGGGACCCTGCTCTGCCAGGCTGCCCTCAGCAGCAAGGGAGTTTCTTAACTTATTGGGAGCAAAGTTCAGAACATCTGAGGTGCAGTGGGGATCCCTGGTCTTCCCCTCCCCTGGAGGAGCTATAAATGTGCATTAACCTGATGGATGTGTGGGAGGGAAGTGTCTCCCCCTTGAGAGCAAGGAAATAATTCATTTTGTGTATGGAAAAGGCATCTATTCTCTGCACAGACTACTGACAGCAGCAAAAGCCACAGGGTCTGAGCATCCCAGAGAAGGGTTCAGGGGTTTGCCAGCTCCATGGCCCTGCTCACACACAGCCAGCAGTGTCCCTGCCTTTGAGCCTTTGTGGGGCTGGCAGGTCCCCTGGCTCTGTGTGTCACTGCCAGGCTGCAGGCTCAGTGCAGGAGCCCAGGGCAGGGCGAGCTTGGACCCTCACACCCTGGTGTCTCCAGTCATTTTCTTCAGCTCTGCTCTGCTGGTTCTGGGTCAAAGGACAGCTGAGCTGGGAAGTGTGCTAAGCCCTGCTGCAGCCCAGTTTGTTCAGTTATTTTTGTCAATTAAAGGACAATTTGCATTCAACTTTTCCTGGGGGTAGAGGTGACTGGGGAGAAGACACTCAGCACATGGAAAAAAAAAGGAAAAATACCTTTGAACTCTGTCCAGCTGCTTGCATTCTGGAGCCACCACTTCTAAACTGATCCTTTCCACCTAGCTTTGACTCCAGCCATACAGTTTGCCCTTATTATAATATAAGCATTATATATAATTGCATGCAGGTCTGCAGACAGCTGGCATGCTGTCACAACGTGCTGCTGCTGTGTGTGGGCATTACCTGTGTGTTTAGATGGTAAGAGCTGTAATGCTTGAGGAGGCTGTGGCCTGGGAACATCCTGAAGATCTACAGTGCCTTTATGCCCCACTGTGGCGTGTACCTGCCAGGTGTGTGTTCTCATATGCATTCTGCTTCCCTCCCATCACATGCTCTGGATTTTGCACAGGATCCGCATGAAAAATAAAAAAAAAAACAAAACCCAAAACTCATTAGGTCATTTAGGAACACTCTAGAGAGTTTCAGTAATTTGCTTCAGTTATTCTTTGGTATTTCTGCTTTTTATTTTCTTTCTTTTTTATAATGCTATAGCAGTAGGTAGTCACAAAAAGTCAGTGCTTTAGTTTGTTAATCAGTGTTCAGGCATGTTAGCAAACCCTTCCTGCCCCAGACTCTGTGTGGGCTGTGGGGTGATGGAGTGTGAGGGACCCAGCATGGATGAGCCACGGCACCAAAGTCTGGCAAGGTCTAAGCTGTTTTTCTGTGTAGCAGCAAGGAGATGTCTCCTGCAGGTTTTGATTTAAAGAGCTGAGTGCCTGTGGGTCAGACTTGTGAACCAAAATTCATTATTGGAGTTAAATGCCAGGAAAAGCATGTTTGCTCCCCTTTGTGCTGAGGAAAGTGAACTTAAATTGTTCTCAGAAGTAGCAGGTGAGGATGTTCTTCCCCCAGCCATCAGAGTGGGCAGTGGGACCATCTGGCTCGTGTTTCCCTGGGGCTTGCTTTAGCCTGCAGGCACTTGCCAATTTACCAGCAGTGCAAAGGCAGGAGTGTGGGAGGATTCCCATGGGCTGGTGAGTAGGAGTCGACAGCTTGTACCTCACAGACCTCCCGATGTGCAACAGAAAAACTCAAGTATAAAGGGCACTTGAGGGCTGTTGTTCCTCTAGACCTGATATTATTCCAGTCCACTTCACCTGAGGCTTCTCCTTTTTGCACCATTTCATTTTCTGCTTCATTGCCAATGAAAGCAATATGCTATTTTGATATGATTAGTGGTAGAAAGCCTAATCAGCCCTTTTCTTTCCTTGACAATATCTGCCCTGCCTGCCTGAGAGCTGATCCACCCTGCCCAGCCAGTCACGCAGCAGGATTTCCCAAGGGCTGTGGCACAGCATCCTCCTCCCTTTCTTGATGTTTTCCTGTTTATCAGGCACAGAGCACTGTGGGAAAGAGTCAGGCTGACTTTGTCATCCTCCTCGCTCTGAACTGACACATACTGAAGTAATTAACTTGGCTATCAAATCTCAGCCGTGGGCTGAAACTTGGCAAAGAAGGTTTTGGGGCAAAGTGTGTGTGTGGGGGACAGGATATAGTGGATCTTCCTGTAGGAAGCCACCAGGGTCAGGGACATAAGCAAGAGGGGTCACCATCACCATGCCTTCAGATTTCTTCACAGCAATGTGATTTATGGGCAGGGCACTCATCCTAGTTCAGATTTCTTTCACCAGTATTGCTGGGCTGTGGTTCATGCTGATCTGCTGTGCCTCTGACCCCTTCTTGCCAGCTAAACACATGGTTGAGTCTTGTTAGGGTCATTCATTATAGTGGTCAAAGTACAGTCAGAGAAATATGGATTTCTCCCTGGAAAACTTCAAAAGTGCCCCTCTCCCCATCTGCAGATTTGATATTACCATCCAAGAAAGCTGTGAGTTAAGTTGTTGAGAAACAGGCAGACCTGGAGCGTGTTTTTGGGCCAGTTTACCTGGGGTTGTATTTTGGACTCCCCTTGGCATTAGAAGATTTGCCATTGACTGTCATGGCTCTAAGTTTTGATGTTTTCCTGCACCTGTATGTGAACTCAGAACTACCCAGCCTGATATGCAGTAGTTGGGGAAATACTTGGGCCATGTGTTACCTGTTCTGATGCTGTACAGCTGAGGGTAGGCAGGGAAACTCACCCAGCCCCAGTGTGGTTGGCAGCACCTTATGAAGTATGGTGACTCACCCATGCAGGGCATTGGCTTGCCTGCCATGTGCCAAGCATGTGGACATGGCCATCACTCCACTAGAGCAGGTGTGAAGTGCTGGAAAGGGCGTTTCCCTCTGGTAGAAGAAGGGCCAGAGCCCATCTGTGTGTCAGTGCAGCACCACCATGCCCTGACACCTCTCATGCTTTGCACACCCTATTTCCCTGCTGGATGCAAGCAAGGAGAGCTGAGGAGGATTTTCTTTCATTCTGTTTCACCAGCTTTCTAATCTGAGTCTGCCTGTCACTTCCTTGCTTCAAAACTACTTATTTGGCAGGGTTGGGAGCGTGAGTCATGGCCGTGGCCCAGGATCCTGCCTCCTGCTTTGGCCAGCAGTGCTGCAGCTGGGGCAGAGCACATCTGCTGCTGATGCTCCAGTGTGCCTGCCTGCTGCAGGGCATGGAGGCACTAACCTGGAGCAGAGGCGAGGGTAAATTAACAGGTTAATGAGCAAAAGCACTTCTGATGTCTGAGAACAGACCGTTTTCTAACGTTTTGCTTTCCAAGGAGAGGGTGTGTGCACTCACTTGGTAACTTCAGCAAACTTCTCCCAAAGGCAGGATCACTCTCAAAAGGAAAAGTTGGTGGGAGATGCATCCACACACAGTCTGTCTCCAATATCATGGGCTGGGAAATGAACCTGGATTCTAAAAGCAGATATTCCTTAGAGATTGAGAGGGCTTTGCAGAATTTGTGCTGAATAGGAGAAACCTTTCCATCAGGATTGTAGGGAACACGAGTTTTGTTCTCTCTCCTGGTATCTGACTTTGTGACTTGTGCTGGACTGCACTGCTGGAAGAAGAAACACAGTTCCAGTTGGCAGCACAATGAAATACAGGGTTTCCTGGAGATATCCCTCCTGGTTTGCATAATGGCAGGACCATGTGGGCCAGTCCTCAAGGATTCATCCCTTGCACCCCACTACTGAAAAGAGCAAAGAAAGTGAATATGCAGACCCTTAGAAAAACTGCCTGGCAATTTTGTTGGTGAAAATACCAGTGCATTCTTCTAATAAGAAAGATGGGAGGAGGGAGGGAGCAATATTTTGTTTCTGGTGTATAATGCTAAAAGCAAACAAAAAGCCCTCTTAGGGATAAAGGAGACTCTCAGAAGTGCTGTAGCCTGCTTGAGACATGCAGAACTTTGTCCACAACCTTAAGGACTTCCAGGCCAGCTTCAAGCATGCCATGTGTTGGCCAGACAACAATGAACCCTTTGAACACCCTTTAGGTCAATGTGAAGAAACACTTGGGTTGTTTTCTTGGAGGGGGAAAGGGAAGGGAGGCTGGTGCTTTGGTCTTGTATCAGCAGCCGTCTGTGGTGAGCCGCAGATGATTTCAGTGGATGGCACGGCTGGCTGTGGCTTCTCTGTGCAGGGCTGGCTCCTGAGGCACTGAATCCTGGTCTGCTGGAGAACCATTGCTGTGCAAGGCTTGAAGTGCCTCTGCCCTAGCTCTGTGGTTTCAAAGACAGCTTTTAAACTAACGTGGGAGTCTGTGAAATTACCCTGCTGCGATGTGTCAGCTGTTGACACAGCAACATGACAGTATGTCATCACTTATTTCCTGCTTGAGGGATCATAAAGCCTTTTTGCATGGTTTATTCCCATATGTTTTCCAAAAGAGAAACTTTATTGTATCTCTCTTGCTCTCATTGTCCTCCTCTTCCAGACTTGGCCTCTGAACCTCGCTCCTGAGCTCTCTGGGGTGAGGTAAGGAGTTACCCTCCTCTCGTACATGTTTGGGGCTGCACTGGCCCTGCTCTGAGCCATCTCTTTGGACTGATGTCATCTGCTGACAAAGAGGACTATTCTCTGCAGTTAATGGGTACCTAAGTCTGACCTTTTTGCCTGAACAGCCTGGGACCAGAAATGCCAGTGGGCCGGCCAACCTGTCGAGCATGAGACAAAAAAGTGTGATATGGTACTTGAGAAACAGCAGCTGCTTTGCAGCCCTGGTTTGAGCATCTGGGCTTGTGGGAACCCCTCAGCCCATACCTTAAGGGGAGTTTGAATCTCTAGCTGCAGTGGGAAGCCCACCCTGTGCTGGGCAAATCAGGGGGTGCAGCTCCTGATGCTTTAGCCTTCCCTGGTGCTTCATTGAGAGCAGCTCTTATTTCCCAGGAGTCCAAAGCTGCAACTGTTGTTGTTGGTCTGGTGTAAAACCCAGCGCAGAATTGACTGGAGGTTGTTGTGTCTCCTGCCCCATCACAAGACAGAGCTTTTGCTGCTGTCCCGTGAAGCAGAGCCTTTTCCCTTTACCAGGGCAGGGACAGCCTGTGCAGCTGGAGTCGGACATATGGGCGGTCTCATGGTAAATCCTTTGGAGAGCTGCTGAAGGAGCTTGGCTCAGGTCTCCTGTCAAGTAGGATGAGGGAGGGAAACGCCTCCAGCTTGTTTGTGGTCTGGCGGCCAGAGAACTCTCTGCTGCTGTCACTGGAAACCAGGGTTCATTTTTACATGGACGTCGTTCCTGGAATGTTTCTGCTGCGAGTGCCTGAGCCCCAGAGCATCTTGGAGGAGAGGGATGCTGCTGTCACAGAAAGCATCTGTAAATCATATCCCAGAGAGCTGAGGGCAGCACTGGTGCTAACTGTGCAAGTCTGCCCATGCCTCCGTTTGCCAAGTCACCATCTAGGTCATGCAGATTTTATTCTGTGCCCCAGATTTATTTTGGATGGAAAGCCACGTGTTTCCAGTGAAGTTACACCTGTGGGGGTTTATGTTTTGAATTAGCTTCAGAAATGACCAAAACACATTTCTGAAAAGTTCTTCATATTTGTACTTTTAAAAGTACAAATATTTCCTTTTTTTTTTTTTTTTTTTTTGAGGGGGGGGTAGTGTTAGAAGGATGGTCTGCGTTTTTAACAGTAGTCTGATCTGGGAGCAGATGAATGTTTTTCCAACAGCTTCTTGAAATGAACAGCTGTTGTTCACTAAGCCATACAGAAGGGTTTTGTGGAAACTAAGTCCAAACTGATTCTCTTTAAAAACAAAACCAAAATTAGATGCGGTATTATGGTTAAGTACACGTGCCAGAGGCTGAGTAAATGTAACAACAGACTTGTGACTTAGTCTTCACCCTATTTAATCCATCAATAGCTGGCTGTAAATCTCTGTTTAGAACAGAATTGTTGGGAAGTGCTGCAGCTCCTGCACTCTCCAGCCTGGGATGCTCTGAGCTGTTGTTAGAGGTGTGTGGTGGCAGATCCTTCTCACTGGCTCTGATGGGATTTCTCAGGGCTTGTAGTTTCCCCTCAGGGGTTTGGGGTGAGTGCCATAGGATGTCATTACATCCTGCCTGCCTCACTGCTCTCTGTCACTTTCTGTCTCTGCCTGTCTCAGTTGTAATCCTGGGTTGTGTTTAACCAAATTAGAGGATATTTGTGAACCAGATGATGACTAGCATCCTTATCAAAAGTTTTGTTAAAATACTTAGCTATATTTTCTTTTAAAAATCCCTGCACTGACTTATCTGTTTCTTTAAGCTTTCTCTTTTCTTGCAAGTAAAACCAGTGGTTTTTGGTACCAGTGAGAGAGAGACCTCTCGGTCTCAGTTTGGTTCTATGGCTCCAGGCACAGAAAAAGTTGAAGGCATGAAGTCTGCTAGATAGCAGAGTACCTCTGCTTTCATCCATGTCATGTGCTGCCATTGGAGCTGCTTGCAGGTTTTATTTTTTAAATAAATAAGGGTTCCTGAGTTTGCTGATCGGGTTTTCAACAAAATTGAAATATTTGCAGAAAGCAAAAGGGTGAATCAACATCTGGCAGCTTCCTCAACCACTGTATTTTTTGTTCTTTCTTGTGGACAAATGCAAAAAAAGAATTTAAGTGAAGTCTTTGTGCACATAAAACCCTCACTGTCCAAGCAGGATTGATTAGGGATGCTTGCTGTTTCCCTAATTCTCTTTCTTAATCTTGGCATCATCCACGTTTTCTGTCTTAGCTATTTCCAATGGAGATGAAATGTTTCTCTGCGGAGGGGCAGGAGACACCCACCCACCCACCCACGTTGGAGGCTCCTCAGACAAATGGGTCAGTGTTCCCTGCAACCACGGGGGAGCAGGAAGCCAGCCCCTGGCCACAGCTCAGGGCAGCAAAGCCGTAGAGAGCCTGACCCTATTTGACTTCTCTTTTCTAGATCTCAGTCTCTATAAACAGCTCTTTATGGTATTTGCCTTTCAAAGAGGAACCAGGGTGTGGATGGGAACAGTGACAAAGAGCCACTTAGAAGGACTGAGTGAGCTCTTACAGGAGTCCACTGCATAATTTTCAGATGAACAGAAAAATCTTGCAGTGTCTTAAGCCCTGACACGTCATCTGAGGTATTTAAATGCTGTCATTCAGCCTCCCAGCAGTCAGGGCCAAAAGATTTGTGCTCCTATTTAACAGGGAAACTGAGTCATGAGGGTGCTCAGTGCGTGGCAGAATTACCAGCAAACCAGAACCGGAGCCAGCAATTGAAAGCAGAACCCCAGTGCTTGGAAAACACTGGCTTCTCACAGGAGCATGACTTCAGCTGTGTCCTCAGCAAGGGCAGACAGCTCCTCATTTTTTGCATAGTAGAGCACAGCTCTGCCCCAGACAGCAGGTACTGTGTCTCAGGGTGCCAGGGTGACATCAGTGCTGGGGCTGCAGCAGGGGCACAGAGCCTGCCAGTGCTGTGAGTGATAACAGCCTGTGCTCAGGGTGTCCCCACAGCATCCCTGTGGGACACACCACTCCCCGGGCACCCTGCTGCATTCCTGTCCAGCTCCCCACGGGCTCTGGGCTGCGGATCATCCTGCAGCTGGCAGGGCTCCTTCCCTGGAGCTGCACCAGGCAGCTGCTTTCTCCATCCCAGGCAGGCAGAGCAACGCAGGCAGTGATGGAATAAACACCTGTGTTGTGCCTCAAGTGACATGTGCATGCTTTAGGATGTTGCTCCCTGGTGCTAGTTGAGAATTGAGAAACTGAGGAGCTGGTGCTTGGGTAGGAGACCAGAGAAGGTCATCCATCATCATGCTTTTCAGCCCTTGATGTGAAGAAGGTTGAGGAGTGTGTCTGTACAGTTTCCAGCAAGCAGGGCCACAGGGGTGTCAGAAGATGGAGTTTAACACTGAATGTGTTTAACTTCATCCAGGCTGTGGCTGGGATCCTGCCTGTCCACGTGTGCAGACCAAGTGCCAAGCCCATGGACTGCTCTTACTCAGGGTAGTGGTCTGTGTCTTATTTCCAGCTTGTGGCTGTGAGGAAGAAGGGTGAAGTGCACACCTGTAGGAGAGCACCCAGAGCCAGAAATGTGGGATGTGGCACTGATCAGGCCTTTGCAGAGGGCACGTCTCTTGGCTGCTCTCAAGGACAGACAGATGCCCACTTCCCCTTGGGTCACTCACTCCTTTGGCCACATGTGAACTGGTTAAACTGGGAGCTGACACATCCCACCCAAATCATTCTGCTAATTCTTGTGAAGGGAAAACTGCACCACTGGGAGAACCCACTCTGCATTTCGGTAGGTTCTTTACCAAGCCAGGATAATAGGATTAATGAGAATGCCTGGAAGCCTCAGTCATTGGAAGCACAACCCCTAAGCTGAAGTCTCCTTGCCTTTGTTCTCCAAGCAGGTTTGCCTTAGGTCTCTCCCATTGGATGTGAATGTTTGGCAGCCCTCCAGGATGGGCAGCAGCTCCTGGGTTGCTCACAGGGTAAAAGTGATACTGGTGCAGCAGCAGATCTTGTGATTTGGTGCTAATGGCTCTATAACTCCATTACTGTCCATTTGTAGGGGTTTTTTTATACACTAATTAACCAACAGTTTGATTTGATGGCATAGTCTGGGCTCTATTACAAGTGGGCAATTGTGTCTGAACATCCCAGTGGGCCCCATGGCACAAAGGAGGGGTTTGAAAGCACTGCTGCTCTGTGTGCAGCACATTTGGCAAAGGCTCCTTCCTCCCACCGCTGGATCAAATGTCCTGATAAGGGGCTGGAGCTGCAGGGCTGGTTTCACTCCTTCGAGGAATGGCATTAGGAGCCAGCAGCCCCCAGGTCTGGTTCTGATTTGCTGTGAGACATCAGACTCCTTACCTGCAATTCAGGGAAAATGATACCTCTTTGCAGGGGCCTCGCAGGGTTCAGCTAAGATTAATAATGGAGGGAGGGGAGATGAAATATCTGTGGCATTTTGTTGTTAGAATTAATGATGTAGAGTGAAGCCAGGGCATCTCTGTGAATGATCACTGCACTTGCCTCTTGAGGTCTGGCTGTGTTTTTTCCCTCTCCTATCCTCTACTAATCAGAACAAAGTTAAACTTTGTAGTAGAATGGCTCAGAAAGGAGCATTTCTCAGTGTCTGAAGAAAAAGCGGCACGTTTCCTGGAGTAATTAGGTCCAGGCTCTCAGGAAATGAAGGCTGTCTAGCTGATAAGTGTTTAGTAATGATTACCAAGCCAAGGCTGGGGAAAGCAAGCAAAGTGTTTTCATTGCAGAAGCAGCAAATCCAGCTGAGGCTTGTGGTGTGTGTCACGTATGGAGGCAAATGTCCAAGTGTTATGTGGCTTTGCTCGCTGGGGCACGAGCCAAATCTGCCCTGGTGTAACTCCACAGGAGCCTCTGGAGCTGCACCAAGAGCCTGAGCCGCAGAGCACACATCTCCATACAGTCCCCTGGGCTGCCAGAGGTGTCATTCTGGGGACTGGAGTTACTCTGCTCTCAAAGCCAGCAATTCCTCTCTCAAATTAGTAACAGTGCTCATCAAAGCTGAGGGAGCTGGAGGAGGGTAAGAGGCACATTTGTAAGGGTAGAATTACATCCTCTCCAAATGAAATACATGTTTCTTCAGTGGTGCTGGGTAAACTGAATGTGGCAATGCATGGAGGTGGGTTCTTCAGTGTGCTTCTGTTGTGTGTCAGCCCTTATGAAAGGGAACCTCTCTCCCAGAAATGTTAGGGCCAGATTTTGCAGAGAACATGTCTGGAAGTTGCTCTGCTGGGAAGTCAGCACAGTCCGTCCCATGCCAGCATACTCATCCTGTCAACAGACCTTGAGACCTGATGTGCTTTCGGTGTTCTGGATGAGAAGGTGGCTTGGGGACCCCTTCCCCTGCCCTGTTTCATGTCCCACTTCATTTCAGAAGATGCATTTTGGTGGGAAACCCTATCCCTGTTTTAGTCAGATGGGTTTGAGTTTTACAAGCATTGAGCATTGGAGCAACCTGAGGAGTTTTGCTGCTGCAATGCCTCTTGCCTTCCAGATGAGTCAACGTGTACTTTGCAGTTCCACCTTTTTTAAAAGCTCTAACATAGCCTAGTGGTAGGTCTTTCTCAACCACACATGTACTCTGGTGAAAATAATATACTGATGTCTTAAAATCTCCCAAATCCCTTTATTTATTGCAGCCTGTATAAATGAGTTCCAGAAAGGATTACACAATTCCCAGGAGGACAGGGCCATCAGTGGCTTTTCAGCACAGTGGTCCAGAGGCAAATCCTGGTTCAGGAAGCCTGAAGCTGCTGGACATTGCTGACAATGCCCTGTGTGTGAGGGTCTCTGTGGACCTGCCATGTCCTTGTCTTGCCCACAAGTGTCCATCCCTGGCCACTGGGAGAAGATTCCTGGGATGCTTGAATCTTTGCACTGAACTTGGCAGCCCTACAGATAGTGCTCCTGGCAAGACTTCTCCTTTGCTTTTCAGACCAACCAAGATTAAATTGCAGAACTATGGATATATTCTCCCTTCTTCCTTGTACTCTCTCTGTTTCTCTGCAAACTTTGTTTCCAGTGCAGTGCCTTCATGCTGGCCCAGTAGTAGTGAATCAGCACAGAAATTTCTTTTCAAATATGGCAGTTTTCTTCAAACCCACCTAAGGCATAAGCTGAGTTTTCTTCCCCTTGGTGTCAGTCAGTTCCTGTTATGGTGAGCAAAGCCCACCCCCAATCTGTAGATTTTCTACAGACTTTGCAAAATGCTTGAAATGGAATCTGATTATTTATTTTATCAGATCTGCAGTACCCTGATGTCCATCACCATTATGATGTTTTCCATTAATTCAGCAGCTGTCAGTCATTATTTGCTGGTTTACAACTTGAGCCCTGGAAAAGGTATTCAAGAAATACTGTGTCTTGAAAAAATGTGAATTAAAACCATTTCCTTGAAGACTGTCAAGGGTTTTGGGTGAGGGGGCAATGCATAGATATGCTGTGAGTCTGTTTTCTTGTTGAAATTTATTGTTTGTTTGCTTCTCCCTTTGCTGCCCATCACAGATCAGGGCAGGGAGAGATAACCTCATCCTCAGATAGCACAGTCCTGTTTGCAGCCCACCCTCAGGCAGCACTCTGCTTTTCAAACTAAAGCTCTGGTGCTAATAGCACACACTGACCATGGTCACTGTCCGAGTCAGTCAGCACCTTCTTCAGGAGAAGACCTTTCTGCTGGGCTAAGGGAGGCAGTCCTCAGGCTGGCACAGGCCTTAAGCCTGTTGACAAAATTCCATTTACAGCATAAAAGGGCTGCAAAAAGCAAGTATCATTTATCACCAGGTTGCTGTGGCTTCCTGGCTCCGGGATGCTGGTGGAAAAGCATGTGTCTTCTGAGAAGGGCGTGTTCTAGGGGCACACGTAGCTGTTTGGATGTTGTTAAGTAGCAGCAGACAAGCATATGCATCTGCACAGGAAACTTTGGCTCCCGAAGGGCATTCAACAGCTCATCATGTCTGATTCTTCTAAGAGGTGCTGAGCCATTGCTAAACCGTAGAAAGGGAGGAAAGTTTCTGCTGTAAGAATTTTTCTGCTTGTCTCAGATTTTTCTTTTGTGTTTTTCTTAAGTGTTTAAGTAATTACTTCCATAGAGATACCAGTGTGGAGACAGCTGGGTTAGGAGTCTGACCCAATCAATCAGTGCAGCTTGATTAGCTGCGATGTCCAGGGAGGCAGGATGCTGGAGAAAATTCACATCTAAACTGCAAAGCTGCTTTGAACTGCCTGCCAAGTTTGTTTTGTTCTGGTTTTCCCCTAAAAGCATGAGACCCTCCTCTCTTGGTAGCAAAGGCCTCCCTCACTCCTTGCCAGTGTGTTCAGTAAGCTTCACCTTTCCTCTCCCAGGTGTTTCCATGACTCGGGACCACCTGCCTCAGTTACCAGTCAGTATATCAGATGAAAGCTCATTATTTGTCTAACAGGCAGTGGCCAACAGAAGTGCTGGTGGTCCCTGGGGAGGGGATAGTCACATCCTTCTTGTTCCTAGCTACTCAATTTCATTAGTTTCAAATGTCTGGGCTCGTCTTTGATACTTTTCCAGGTGAGCAGCAGCTCAGGCTGCCACAGGGATATAACAACAGGAGGAAGGACATGCAAGAAAAAATCCTGCTGTGGAAAGCCTGGCTGGTTTTATACTGTCCATCTTTTAGTATCAAGCACTGCTTGTTGCCATTAGTGTGTGAGGGTATTGCTTCTTCAATGCTACTCATCTCCAAGGGCACTGGTTAATTATCTGGCCAAGGAAAATTCTGGGATGTAGGAACTTCATGGGTAACAATCTGCACAGATTCCTGAGGGCTGAATACATCCCATCTTTTCCTTCCTGAAAATACTGTTTCACACACAACTTAGCTTCTCTCAGAGTTTGTTAGACGGAACTGAGTGTCTACACAGGACAAAATGTGGCTCAGAGCGTATTTCACAATCAGTCTGATTGAAGGTTCAGTAAACACAAACACATTTCCCACTGCTTGCTCTGCAGATGAATCCTGCAGTGCTTCAGTGTGTGGGAGATTTATATGGGAAGGGTCCTCCCTGCTGGGAAGTGGTTTTGCTGTGAGTAAATGCCCTGCTCCTTGTGCAGGATTTGTTGCACAAGTGTGTGCTGAAGCATACAATGTACAGCCAGAAACGTGTGGAAATCTTCATTCTTATGTGCCTGGGAACAGTTCAAGAAGAGCATGTCAGAGAGGGAAGGAAGGGAGAATGTAAGGGTCAATCTAATTTGCTTTCTCAATGCCAAATGGCCCTTTCAGACAGGGTTATCCAGTCAGTCTGCTCAGCATGGACTCATGCAGACATAAAATAATGCCAGCATGGCTCAAGTGAGAGGTTCATTAAGCAATATAATTTCCGTCTTCATTAATTGAAAGAATTTTTTCCATGAAGAATATGAAAGTGGTGTGTTCAATTTGGTTGTAGATTTCCAAGTATCTCCCACTTTCTGGAGACTAATTCATCATTTAGTCAGCTCATTTGACCATGTACCTACCAATCCACATATGGGTTTGTGTCCTGAAAATTACTTGTTGGAATACCAAAAAGCCCCAAGCTATTTCTAAATTTCCTTTCTCATGAGAGATTTTCCCTGTGCCAATTCTGCAAATTTGTTGTTTTGGATTTGGGTCTACCAGAGTAATAGGTGGCAGCAGCACACAAGCTGGGGAGGTCGAACAGAAACTGTCCAAAGCAGGCTGGAGGTTGTCTTCATTTTGAAAACAACAAAACCTCTGAAAAGATACATGTGGATCTTCCAGGAAGACATAATTATTGCCCCCCTTCACAGCAGTAGCAGGGATAGGAGGCAGCCCTGTTTATCTTGAGTTGGAAGACAAGAAACTGGTAAAAGGTTTGGAGAGCAGGGGATGGTGTGGTTCTGAACTTAGAGATGGCCTCACACCTTTGGCTCTTGGTACCTATTCCCTGCACTTGATTAAGGCCCTTTCATGCTGTGTTCTTGCCTTGCTCTCTGATTTTGGTGGTTCTGTGGGGCTAGTTGGTGCCACAGTGGGCTGCAAACAGCTCAAGCATCATTGTGCAAATGTGTGACCCATCAGCAGAGGGAAAATTTCCCGATTAACTTCTCTGGAGAAATTTTTCCTTCTTATTTGCAATAACAAAACAGTTGAGACAAGGTCACATGCTATTTATAGCCATCTCACTGCTCCTTGCTCCTACTCGGCTGGGCAGTAAGCTCTGCACAGACACAACGAGATTAATCCTTCATGACACTGAACCTTTTATTTCCCTTGTTGTGCTTGCAGGCTCCAGAGCCTCCTTCCTCTGCAGAGCCCAGTGCACTAAGCCTTCAAGACAACACAGCAGCACTGGAGCTGTGGAAATGTTTGGAAAAACATTAGAAAAATATCTGTTCAGCAAACCAGGGATTGTCTGCGAGGTTGGAGACTTTGTTTTCTAGGTCAGCTGAATGGTTTGAAATTTTTCATCACAAGCTCCATGCCAAGCTTAGGCACTCTGCAATTAACTGAGGTTACATGCAGGTCCAGTCCTGGCACGGCAAGAAATGCTGAAGGATCTGACATTTTCCAGTATAAACCTTCCTTCTTTTCCCCTCAAAAAAAAAGTTTTAATTGCAACTATATTTTCCGTGATGAAGAAACCTTAATAATGAAGCAGATTTAATTAGGACATTCTGACAGAATGCATGACAGCTGCCAATATCTGATATTAGGTTCAATGCAATGGTAACTCATGAAAAATAGTCTGAGGTCTTGGTTATATCATACCTGTGACCTCTTTTCTCAGGGAGAGTCGGTATTGCTTTGGCTACATTCTCTATAAAATCCTCTGACTTTCACACCTCTTTATCCTTGTTTTTGCCCTGAAGAGCTCAGGGTGAGCTGGGAGCAGCTGAATACCTGTAGTTGCTCTGGCTACAGCTGCTTTCCCCATAAGCTGCAGTGTGTCAGTGTTCAACACGAGCAGAGGGGTGGTGGGAGGGCAGCCCTGGCTGCATGAGCCCCCTGTAAAGCTGAGCAGTGCTTGTCTCACAGACCTCACCCTGCCTCTTCCACTTCCTTATCCTCCCCACTGCCAAGCTCCAGAGTGCAAACTTAAAGAACTGCAAGTTTTGGGTCATGGTAGCTGAAGCCATGGTGCTGCTGTGAGGCCTTTTCCCTAGGGAAGGAACAGGAATTTGTGCCAGCTTGCTGAGCATCTGGCACGAGAGGAGCTTTGGTCCGAATTCATTTGTCTGCAAGTAGTGAAGGCAAGTGTGAATTCAGAAATGCCTGCACATGGGGCTGAGGCAGCTTGAGGTGTTTGGGGCAGGTGTAAGTGATGAGGTGAATGCTCTGATTCTCTTTAGGGGACCCAGCAGCCAAAATGGGGTAAAATCAAGCAGCAAGTTAGACATTTTTCAGTGAGACAGCTTGTTTTTAAGCCCAGCAGGTTGGTGACTGTGGCATCACAGGTACAAATCAGGTGGCTCAGCATGGAGTTTGCTGGCTTAAACCTATCTTGGCAGGTACCAGCACGACAATGAATTGTAAGGGTCTGTTAGTGTTGTTATGTGTCACTGTGCAGCCCCTGAAGGCTCCATAAAGGATTTTCTCAATGGTTGTCACTGAGAATTGGGTTCAATTGTCTAGTGATGATCAAGATGCTCACTCAAGGTCCTTTCTCCAGCCTGTGTTTGTTCCTGCACAGTGCTCCAGTTACAGCAGCTATCCTGGTCCAAGCCATCTCTGCAGGCTGGAAGCCACAATCCCACTGAAGCCCAGGCCAGCACTGTCCCAGATGGGAGTGAAACTGAACATTTGCAGTTTGCTGATATTCTTTTATTTGAGGTTCCGCTGCTTAAAAGATTTTTTTCCTATTTTTCTGTGAAATGAACCACTCCTAAATCACATTGAGGGAAATAAACATCTTCCAGCATCAGAACCCAGCAGTGCCTACGTGTTGTGTTTTCCCCTTCAAGATCAAAATGGACAGGGCAGGGTGTTCCCAGGGCTCTCAGTGCTGATGCTCTGATTTCTTGTGTCTTCTCTGGCTGAAATATACACAGGGTTTGGTGCAAAGCTGCAGCAGCAGTCCAGCGATCTCATTCCAGTGGAGTGAGCAGCAGACCTTAGAGCACATACTGAGGTTGTGAGTCTACATTTGTCATTTTTTCCTTGCTGATTTTCATTCAGTTGTTGTGCAAAGATCAAAATCTTCTTGTGTTACGTGCTTGCACATGGCCCCCTAGTTGCTTGCCATCCAAAAAAAACGAAATTACAACTCTGTGGGAAAAATGGTATTATTTTTATTGTTATTAGTTAAAAACAATGGAAAATCAGGCACAAAAAAAACAAAATTATTTTTTCCAGTGGCTGCACAGTGAGATTGTGACAAGGCCAGGAACTGAGTCCAGGTGTCCTGTGTCCCAGCCCAGACCTTTAAGCACCAAAATATCCTGCTTCTTGTGAATTTAGAGTGTTTTGGCAAAGGTTTCCCCAGAGTGTTTCATAACTAATGTCAGAGCTAGACTCTGAACGTGTCTTACCAGTTAGGAATTTTGCTTTTATATACACTCACTCACTTTAAAACTCCTCCAAACTTAGCAGCTGTTGGCTTCTTCGTGTTACTTGAATGTTTCTAAGAGAAATATGGAACATGATAAATTGAAAAGCGTTGAGTTGAAATGTTCTGCTTCAAGTCCACTTAACAAACTCCAAAGGTCATGGCTGCTGTGTAGAGCCAGCAGGACTAGACACAGTGTGGGCCTTGTTTGAAAGGGATTTTCTGTTGTCTAGAAATCAGACTCATCCTGTTTTACAGGGGTGGACTTTATCCATAAGAACTAAGCCCATCCTGGGATCTCTGACAGTTTTTGACAGCTTCCTGAAAAGGATCTAGAACTAAGGGGAAAAAGAACATCCCAGAGCAGACTATTGCAGGTTGTGTCTTGAGGGACCACTTCCCCTTCTGAGAGGTCTTTAGTCCCTTTTGAATGTGCACAGGCAGGGCTCTGTTTGTGAATAGAAATCTGTGGTGTGGAAGAATGCAGTTCCTCCAGGCAGCTCAAATAGTGGCTTCTTAGCAGTGCTCTGGGTCAGGTCAGCAGCTCACATCTCCAACAAACCTTTTATTCCATCTTGACTGTCTCTAACTACCAGCTGCAGTGGCATTCCCACAGACACTCAGCAGGACCTGAGAATAACCTTTGTGAGATGCTCTGGTCAGTCCTTTATCCCACATCTGATGGTGTCCAGCTGCAATGAACCTTTCCAGAGTGGGATTATGTTGCAATGATCTATTTCAAAATGGAACGTATGTTTCTGAATAGGAATGTCTCTTTTTTAAGAAAACAGAAAGTTCAAAACTTCTACTCTGAAGGGGTTTTGTGTTTTTTATGTGCTGTCCCGGTTAAAAATTTCTTATAGTCATTTTTCATGCCTGCTGGAAAGCCAAGGGATTATTATGGAGAGTGGTGTCCTTTGGAAAGCTCCAAATGAAAGACGGGAATAGATGTTGTTTTTGCAGTAAAATCTGGCTTCCCTGCACATGTTGTCAGCACAGAGATAATCCTTAAAAACTTCTGAAGTTTACACAAGGCAAATTTTTTGCATTTCTGTGGGCACTGCAGCACAGCTGTGCTTTGGTGTGCAGACCTGGGGAGTGGGCTGGGATGCTGTGGCTTTCACCTTCCTTTTGGGGATATTCCTGTGTGCTTCTTGGGCTAGCTCTGCCCTGGAGCTTGTCTGCCCTGCTGCAGGATGTCAGGATGTGAAGCTTCTGCTTCCCTGCAAGTCTCTGTTCTCATTCTCCTGGCAGGGTTTGTCTGCTGGGTGCCTGTGCAGGTGAGCTGCTGCACCATGTCACATGGATGTGCCTGAGCTTGCTGGCTCTGGTGCCTCAGGAGCAGCCTTGCAGCACTGGCACAGGGTTTGGTTTGGGTTTTGCCATCAAGGAGAACACTTGGACACAGCCTAGCCTGGGCTAGCACTAACCAGGCCCTGGTTCACAGGTTTGGGTCAGACTGCTGATATATCCCAGAGACCTGAGTGCAGATTGCAGTGGTGTTGGCTTTCTTTCAGAAGTGTTTTGGTGACTTCTCTCTTGCTAGCTCGTGCAGAGGTTTCACCTGAACATCTGTGTTCTGCTCCTGGTGCTCCCAGCAGCTGTCATGGATGTGTTTAGCACTAACAGTTCTGTTTGTTTATGAGGCTTTCTCCAGGGTGAAATTGATGTCTGGTCTCAGCTGTAAATATCTGAACCCAAAATAACTTGGTATATCAAAATAAACTTCTCTTTATACCTCTGCCACCATCAGCAGTCTGGCCTTTTGCAGCTATACACAGCTGAGCTTAATAAATGATCCTCAGTCCCCATGTCCAAGGAGAAGCCCTCAGCCTGGACATAGCCCAGCCTCCAAGGCTTGTAGAGAGAGCAGTCTTTCCAGCTGCTTTTCCCTCCTCTCTCTGTCTCATATCTCATGAGAGCATCTTTCCACCTGGGACTGTGCAGGGGGTTGGAGTAGCTGAGTTAAGAGGATGTGCTGCTGGAAAACAAGCTGGATCCCATCACCAACAGACCATGTTGCAGTGACTTGTCTGGCTCTCAGGAACTCCAGCTCTTTCCATTTCATTTATATAGGGCTTTCCTCTCAATTCAGCCTTTTTTTCTTTTGTCTCTGCATTCAGGTTTTTCCTTTGTTATCCCATCATTTCCCAGTGGTATCAAAAGGATGTCAGAGGATGCAGCATAAACTGCTATGTTCACCTTCCTACATCACCAGTCTCACTTGGTCTTTCTCATCTTGTTACAGCTGAACAAGCTGGAGGAGGCAGCAAATGCAGCTCACACCTTCTTCATGGCAAACCCTGAGCACATGGAGATACAGCAGGACCTCGAGAACTACAAGACCACGTCAGGGAAGGTCAGCTTGATCGACCAGGAGGCCAGGCAGCACATGGTGAGTCTGAGCTGAAGAGGTGCCCACCTAAAGTGTCAGGAAGTCTGGAGAGGAGAAATTAGGAGGCCAAGAGAGATAAATCTATGAATGGGGAAATTCTTACCAATACAGCAAAACAAACTCTCCCTTTCACCATTTTCACTTATGGCAAGCCTGCTCCTGCCTTCTCTAGGCACTCTGCTCTTTGCTGCACCTCCAGCCTGGTCCCTCTATTCTGAGAACTCTGGGGTCATACATGGCTGTGAGCAAACACCAGCAGACAGCTTTGATGGAAGTCTCCATGACAGATCTCAACTCCTGTGTGTGTTTCCTCCATGACAGATCTTGGCTCCTGTGTGTTTCCTTTGACCTGAGTTCTCCCACCTGGGCAGGGTACTTGCACATGGGTGGCTGTGCTGGTGAGGGTGCAGAGTGGCAAGCAAGAGTGTCAGCTGTCTCAGTTTCCCCAAAGCAAAAGCCCAAGGGCCACCCCCAACTTCCCAATTTCACAAGTCTCAAGGGAGCAGGAATGGCTGTTGGATGTAATTAATGGAGGTGCTCATTAGGGGCCATTCTAAGTAAGATCATCCTTGGTCAGGACCAATCTGTTCCTTGGCATTCAGTGTCGTCTGGTGGGAGGGTAAAAACAAATAAAAAAGGATTTTTTTAAAATAGAGTGCATAATCTAGGAGTGGCACTGAGGATTCTCTAAGTATAGAGGAGTTCAGAAGAGCATTTAGGCAGGCTTATTAGGTTCCACTGGTTCAAAAGTCCACTGGTGGCTTAACCATGGTTGGGTACAAGTGGTTATATCTGATTGCTATCTGGGAAGACTGTCCTGTTCCTGTCCCCTTGTACCTCCTTTTGAGAAGCATCTGCAGGTGGCAAGGGCAGGATGCTGTGCTCCAGACAGTGTAACCTGCTCATGGTGTCTGTTCTGCCTACCTGCTTTGCAGGAGGACTACAGTGCTGGGGTGAGGCACTATGACAAGGAGGAGTACGAGCTGGCCATTGAATTCTTGGAGCGTGCCTTGAAAGGATACTACTCTGAGGATGAGGATTGCCAGATCATGTGCGAGGGGCCACAGAGATTTGAGGAGCACGAGTACCTGGATTACAAGGCTGGTCTTTACGAAGCTATTGCAGGTGAGATCTTTTTGCATTTTTAGAGTTCTCACCCTTGCCCCTGAAATGTTT
Source organism: Acridotheres tristis (assembly GCA_037013685.1). Lineage (NCBI taxonomy): Eukaryota > Metazoa > Chordata > Aves > Passeriformes > Sturnidae > Acridotheres > Acridotheres tristis. The sequence goes on from CM072896.1 coordinate 14,765,793, forward strand.
TTAATTATTGAGTTTGGGCCTTTGGCTGGATTTGTTGAAGTGTCTTCCCTTCCATCTGTGCTGCTGGTGAGTAACACTGCAGGAGGCACCTGGAAGCCCATAAAGTGCAAACTCAGAGGACAGTGAACTAGAGCATCTCATTTTGGTCCTGAATAGAAGCTGGGCTAGAAGAAATGCATTTCCAGATGCGTGGAGCATTTGCAGCTTTCTAGAGTTGGAAGTTTAGGTGCTTTATCATAAACTGCTTCCATTTCCCCTGTACACAGTCTCACACACCTTCCTGGAATCTCGACATTGCTGGCCTTTGTTTATGTTTTCTGTTTCTGAGAGCATATGAAGAGAACAGCAGAGTTCTCTTGGCCATGCTCCAGGTGGCCAGGAAAGTTGCCAGAAAGGCTCGTAACATGGATTTTCTCCCCATCCAAAAGGATGGATTTGTCATTAGTGGAGGCCCACCTAATTATGATCTCGACTGAAATCTCTGGAGAGAATTGAATGCTGCTGTGTAATCTTCAGATTTGCATGTGTGGCTCTCAGCCAGAGAGGATTAAAACAGTTCATTCTCAGTAGAAATGAGATTACATTTAATTAGTCGTAAGGGAAGGAAGAGCAATAAATTAAGGTTTGTTTGGTGACAGAAATCTTATTTATCTGCTTATGGTCTTGGAGTTGCATCAAGTCCTGAAATCTTGCTCCTTGTGTGGAAAATACTTCACTCACATGAAGACTGCCTTTTGGGTTTGCATAATTCTGTTTGTGTCGAGACAGGAAATCTAATTGAAAGAACCATGAGCAGAAACTACCAGAATACTGGATGGGAAGCTGCCCTGGTGGTGTTTGTTTACCCATGCGAAAAATAGAAGTGTTGGAAGGGCTGACTTGGTCCCAGTGTGGCTGATCAGGCCTGCTTTTAGAGCCTTGACCAGGACACTAGGGGCCTCAAGAGAGCAGCCTTCAGTGACAAAACAAACCCAGCATCCTTCTCCCTGAAAGCTGCTGCTCTTCAAACAGGACAAACTCTTCCTGTGCTGGGCAAGTCCAGTGCAGCCCCAGTGAGCTGAGGTGTTTGAGGTGTGCTGGCCCATCCTGAGCACAGACAGGGTCATGCCAGAGCAGGATGTCACCTGGGAGGGACAGCAGCCAGGTGGTCCCTGCAAGTGCTGTGGCTTGGCCAGGTGTGCCTGGCCATAACAACCACAAACCCCAGGGCCATTCAGGCACCCAAAGAAACAGGGAGCTGAGGGAGGGAAATAAGATCTGTGATGCAATTGCTTTTCTATAGGAATTTAGGTGGTTCCTTCCAGGACAGCATAATCTAAAGTTCACCCTTGGTCCAAGGCACTCAGGCCCAGATGTTTCAGTAGGGAGTGGGAACACATAATATACCAAGAAAAGAGTTTAAGTTTCTTCAAAACTCATTTCTCTTTTCAATCCCAAACTGATTTGCCGTGCTGCTGCTTGGGGTTGAAACACTCTCACCTTTTCCCCCCAGGGACAGATACATTTCAGTGAGCTGATTCCAGTCCTATTTCTAGGGCGCTTTGACAGTACCAGGAAAAAGCAGTGCTTCTCAGTGATGGATTGATTATTTCAGATCTAGGATGCTTAAACAGGTTTAAATGACACAAATATGATTTGTGTCCTCTCCCTTCTTGCTTTTCTGAATGTAATAACCCTGGATGTGCATGGTAAGTCAGATAACTGCTCAGACTACCTGTCAAGAGCACACAGGCTCTTCTGAGTTTCCACTTGATTTTATTGCAAATTCCTGAGGCGATTTTTATGGCAGCTCTAAGAAAAGCTTTGGTAGCTGAGCACATGGTTATTTTCAAGCCTATTTGTTTCTTCAGGTTTTTAATGGTGTGCAGAGACAGAGCAAACAAAATAGATTCGTAAGTACATTGCAGCAAGGGCTCCAAAATGGAATCAGATGTCAGTGTTGGCTTTGAAATTGTGCAGCTGGTACAACGCCCATACTGTGGACTCTCACCAATTAATAAACTTTGTTAATGGCAGATGTTCACCATGTGCTTGTGATTCCCTGGGATATACCTCATCTTTGAGAAGCAGCAAACATGGGGATTTCTGCTGCCCAGATTTGCACCTCAGACGTTTTGGACTGGCCTTGCTTGGCTGTGCTGGGAATCTGCACCAACCCCTCTTAGCCAAACCTCCCCGTGCCCTCAGGAGCTTTCTTGCTGCAGGAAAGGAGAGGATTAAAGATGAGCTGAAGGGAGGGAGTCTGGGGCTGGATTTCGTGTGGCTGCACATGTGGCCACCTTGTCTTCACCCCTCTGCTTGCTTTGTGGGTGTGTTTTTGGGGTTGAAGTGCTACCTGCCACCTGCAGTCCCCGCACGCCCCAGCTTCCCTGGGCAGAAGCAGCAGCTCCTGCCACTCAAAAGAGATGCTCAAGCTCCCTCTACAGTTAACAGGAGGAGGAAGGTTTTTCTTAAGGGGGACCAAAATATACCTGCAGCTCTGTCAAATTGGCTTTGGGGAGGAACTTGAGCTCTTTCCCTGGGCACACACTCACCTGGTGGGGCAAAGCGGTGTGAGTTGCACATCCCTCAGCTCAGGAGTTTTAAGCTCTGTCTCAGCACCATCACCATCCTTCCCAGCTCAGCCCCTTCTCTGTGTTTTCCTGGCAGATCACTACATGCAGGTGCTGGCCTGCAAACACGACTGTGTCCGAGAGCTCGCCACGCGCTCGGGACGGATCTCGCCCATCGAGAACTTCCTGCCCCTCCACTACGACTACCTGCAGTTTGCCTATTACAGAGGTAAAGGCTCTCGTGCTGCTCCTCACAGCACCTGCTGAGTGCTGGTCATTTTGTACGAGTTCACATCGCTCCATTTGGGAGTAAGGCTGTTTGCCCCGATGTCCACACTACAGTGATACAGAGGCATGGTCTGAAAGACAAGCAAAGGACATTGGAAATTGTCTCTTCAAAAGCCAGGTTGACTGAAATACAATTAAGTAGTTTTATGAAGGTGTTTTAGATCATCAGTCAGGTTTTAAAAGCCTGAACATTAGGCTTAAACATTAGCTTAAACTTTAGCTAAAACATTACTATTCTTTAAATAAATCACGCTTTTTAAGGGTCCTTTCATTTGCCTTTTGATATTAAAATCCTTGGGATTTATACGTTTCACATTTTCTGAAATGAACTGATACATTTTCTAAATTAATATATAACAAATATATGAGTTAGCTCAAGTTTATCCCAAGATGCCAATTTTTGCCAATTACCAAATATTTTAAGATTTACAGTAAATTTGCAGGAGTTGGCAGCATGGCAGAATGTCAGGGGGTGGCAGTGCAAAAGAATAATTCCAGTTGTGTGGTTGTGTGTGATGTTTTATTATGTTCTGTTACATAAAAGAAAATAGAAATCTGCAGAAATCTGCTATCTCCGGCTTTTGCTAATAACTCTTTACTGAAAAGGGCAGACTGTGCAAGAGTCAAAATTTCTATTCAAACATAAGGATTCTTCATTCATCAACACAACGAGAATAAAGCAGGAGGAGTCAGTTCATGTGTGGTGTACAGGCTTCTTTATTCCTCTGCCCAGTTAGAGGTTTACTGTGGTGGGTAAAACCCCCCGAGCCCTGAGAGATGAGAAGCAGTTTGATGCTGGACAGTATCCACATCCTGCCCATCCAGCTGGATACCATCTGGTCTGTGCATAATGGCAGAAAAGTCTTGTTTCTGTGCCTCAGTTTCCTTGCTGTGGAGTGGCTAAGACCAAGTGGTATTAAAAGAGCCCTGTGAAGTGCTGGGCTGCCATTCCAGCTGATGGGGAGCTCAGGCTGTGCTTCCCTCCCTGCAGAGTCCCCTCCTGGGCTCTGTGTGAGGTCCCTGTGCCCCCCTGACCACTGTTGTGTTGCCCCCCAGTTGGTGACTACATAAAAGCCCTGGAGTGTGCCAAGTCCTACCTGCTCTTCCACCCGGACGATGAGGATGTCCTGGAGAATGCAGGTTACTACGAGGGTCTCCTGGAAGGTACAGTGGATCCAGCCACCATCAAACCCAGAAAGGTGAGACTGAGTGACACCTGAGAGCTCTTGGTGGGAGGCTTTAATAAAGGAATCTGCTGGAAATGAAAGCAGCTTGGCAGCTTTCCCCCAGTGGGACCACTTTGAAAAGAGAAGCAGAAGTGCTCGGCTCGCTGGTGGTGTTGAGGTGGCGATTTTCAGGGTGCAAGTTCAGAGTCACTGCTGTGGGGTAGAAGCTGGTGGGCAGGATCTGCTTTAAATGGAGACTTCAGCCTAGTAAAGCCTGAGCAAGGGCAGGGAGGGCAGTGACCAACAGTGTAAACCCTCCTCTTGCCCAGTGCTCCAGCAAACACACAGAGGAATGCAATGGAACACCGAGCAAAGGGCAGCACCTCTTCAGAAAGGGCTGAGAAATATTTTCCCAGGGGAGGCTGGGATCTCAGCATTACTCTCAAGTCTCTTAGCTTGGAGTTCAGAGATCAGCCTGTTCTGCAGGGAGTAGCTCTGCTATCACAGGGTTAGGCTGGGGTCAAATAACCAAACAGTGTGTGTTCCATCACCCAGCAGGACAGGCTTCCTCTCCAGTCTGGGCAGCCTTTATCTGTGGCCCCGGGGCTGCCTTCCTCACTACAGAGAAGTTCCTCCCATCCCATCCCATCCCATCCCATCCCATCCCATCCCATCCCATCCCATCCCATCCCATCCCAGCCCTGCTCATTCCTCTTGCACCATATGTAGAGTGTTGGCAGGAACTAGTGTTTCCATTCCTTTGGGAATTCCTTGCAAATCAAGGGGAATTTGGTAAAGTACTAAAAAGTAAAAGCAAAATGATCAAAAGGAAAACAAGACAAATTGTTGTTTTCCCTCACAAAATTAATCTAGGAAAAAAACCTGAAGTTGACAAAAACATTTAATTGTTTACAGTATTTTGAAGTTTTCTGTAAAAAAATGAATTGACTTTTGCTTTGCACAATAGTTTTCTAGGAGAAATACCAGTGTTTTGTTTGCAGATTTTTCATACAAAATGAAGCCCTCTGATGGACAGTTTCCAGCTGGCTATGCTTTGTGGCCCCCATCCAAGCACTCTGAGTGCATCCCAGGGCCAGGCCATGGGCTCCATGTGGGGAACTGAGGCACAGCCCAGCCAGGGTCCCTGCCCCACCAGTCTGAACTTGCCCCCATTCCGCAGCTGAGGTTTCTCTGGCCAGCCTTTTGCTCAGATATTTTGAGGCTCTCCAAGGTGCTCAGGAGTTTCTGCCAGCTATGGACATGTGTTTTGGGGATTCAGGCTTCCTAAATGAGTTGTTGAATGTCACTGTAGGGGTGGGCGTGACATACAAAAGGCACACTACATTTCAGAAGGCTAATACCTGTTTATTACAACCAGAGCACTGTCTTCTATACCCTCTACACAGCCTAGATTTTCTTCATTGGTTACAATTAATCAACATAACGATCATTGGTGTAAAACCATCTGCGCCTCTGTTTTCCATAAAACTTTTCTAAAAATACTTTCCGCAGCTGCAGGTTTCTTCTTGCTTATCTTCTTCTTCTTCTTCTCTTCTTGGTCTCCAGGCCAATGGCCTTGGTCAGAGAATACTTCTCAAAACAAACCTCATTCATTAACCCTCTCTAACCCACAGACCAGCTATGGGTTCTACTATAGTTGAACACCCTCTGTCATGTACTGAGTGGCTCAGCCTTGTGCCTGGGGTTGTGCCAAGCATCCCTCGCCCCACAGCAGCCTGCCTACAGCATTGCATGAAAACCAGAGCCCTCTGAAGCAGAGGTGCTTTGCCACTGTCTTGCAAAAGCTGGCCATGTGCAGCTACTGTTTTTTTCCTTCTCTTTGCAGGAAGCCAGAGCGCTGCTGCGGCGCCACAAGCTGGAGTCTCAGCTCTTGCAGGTGGCTGCAGCCGGCCTGGGATATGCCTACACGGAGCTGGTAATGCTGGGGGTGCTGTGCCCAGCACCTTTAGGGTTCACAGCCATAGGACCAGCTCCCCGTGCCCCTCACCTATAAATCCAGTCCTGTGCAGGTGACTCAGGAGCTGGGTCTTGGCCTGGTTTGTTCCCTGTAGGAACATAGTGATGGCAAGGCAAAGAAGGCATTCCTGGGCTGAAGGAGAGGCACGTACAGCCTCGTCCAGCTCTCTTGCCATGGTGTCTGAGTCTCAGCCACTGCCATGGTGATGGGGTGAGACAGAGATGCCTGGGCAAGCTGGGCTTCCTAGGTATTCGTCACACTGTGCCAGTTTGGGTTCCTATTTTCAATCTGGTGACCTCAGGCCATTACCTAAAGTTTTGTGGGGTGGAGCCAGAGAGGCTGACTGATGTCCCTGGGAATCAGGCAGAGCAGGTAATGCCCTGGCTTTGACTGGAGCATTAAATGAAGATGTTTGTCCTCTTTTCCTACAGAACTACTGGAACAGGTACGGCGCCCGCCAGGATGAGCACAGGTGAGCCACATTCACCCCAGCTGAGCTGCAGCTGCACCATTCCCCACAGTGGGATCAAGGGGATGTGCTCATGGTGGGGACCAGCCTGCCACTCAGGGCTGCTGCCCATCCACCCAGCACGTCATCATGGCTGAATTAGGGACCTTTGCCCCTTACCATTGCAAACATTCCCACAGGGACCTTATTTTAGCTGACTGCCTCAAAACCAGCAATGGTCTAGAGGGAACTTGATGGATGAGGCAAGTGGTGCTGGTCAGATTTGTTAGTGTCTGTGCTTTGTCGGTGGAAACTGTTGCTGCCATTACCAGAAAAGCAATATTTTCCACAGGGCAGGGTGAGGACTTCAACCTGTATGGTTGTGACATTTGTACAAAGTACTGATTTGCTTGGGATTTCTGTGTCTTAGTTTCCAAAGGGTGCAAAAGTGCAAGTCCAAGAACTTGTGGCCAAAGTCATGATGTTCCTCTTGTCTTTTGCTCCTCAGTGTCCCATCAAGTATCAGCAGTGAGCCAGAGGATGGGCCCCGGCTGTCCCTGACAAAGAAACCCATGCCAAAGCCAGATCGAGAGCTGAAGGAGGGTAAGGCTGATGAAGATGTTTCAACAAAATCAGGGAATATTGTTTTTTTCCTGTTGCTAGAGACTACAGACTGCAAAGGCTGGCCACTGAGCAATGAGGGCCACTCCTATTTAAGGGAGTTCAAGTTTTGTTTAAGAGACATAGTGCTGCCACAGCATTTCTGGGTCTGTGGATCCCAGGGCACTGCTCTGCCCTTGGATTTGTTTTTCCCACCTGCTGAGCTACTCAGTCCAGAGTCCTGAGATGTGGAGCTGGGAGGCTGGGTCTTCCTCACCGTGGGGAAAGTGACAGCAGCAAACAGTAGTCTTTCCTACAGGTGCTTTTAAGATCAGTGTGTTCCCCTGTTGTCCAGGCTGCAGAAGGATGGATGCTGGAAGCAGCCTGTCCTGATGCTTTGCTAAATGTGCTGGATCACACCATACTAGCAACCACTTCTCTTTGCAGACTAACCTTATGGTTTCATGTCTTAGCTCACATGAAATCACTTGTTTATAACCCTGTCAGCAGACATTTCAACTGATTTCAGCACATTTTCAGCAACCACAGAAAATACCATAACATCTTCTACTAAAGACAGGATTTTTCCCCTTAACAATTTTGAAAAACAATATTTTAGCCAAGCACCAAAGCAGAGTCCTTGCTGCAAAACAACAGGGTCTCAAGCCAGGAGGTGTGTTGTGTTTCTACTGAGCCAGCTCCACAGCAGCAGGCAATTAAACCTCCCTGTAATGCAATGGGTGGTAGCACTTTTGGGGGAATTTCACAGCTTTCCCCAGCCCAGGTTGTGTCCAGCTGCTCAGTGTTGTGTTTAGAGTGTTGTTCTCCCTTCTCTAGCTGTACATAAAATAGGCCAATACCACAGGAAGATACCAAAGATCTTGCTTAAGCCAAGAGCTGGTTGAATTATATTTGTTGGCCTGTTTGCTGTTTATAACCAAGTCATTTCAGAGTCCTTCTTTCTGTTTTTATTTCTTTCTGTGCTCTTATTCTGGTTTACTTGCAGAATGTTTTTGTTTACAAAGAAAACTGAAACCATCAAAAAGAAACTGGGATTTTTGTCCATCCGGCTGCTGCTTTTCTCTGTTGTCTTTGTTCTTTCCCTCTTTTTACTTTGAAAAAGGCCAAAAGAGAAAAGTCTATTTTAATTTTGTACTCTTCTGTACTTTTGCCCTTCCCCCCTTCCTCCTTTCTGCCAATTCCTTCACTCCCAAAAGTCCAAAGAATTCCTCAGTTTCTATGGGGTGTTTTTCACAGAGCACAGACACAGGAAACAGGTCTGTCTCTCTGCTGGTGCTTAGAGCAGGCAGAGGCAAGGAAAGCAGGTGGGAGCCCACTGTCAGTGTGGGACAAGGGTTCAGTGTTCATGGCACAGAGCTGCCCCATAGTTCCCTGGGAGGAACAAGAAGAAGTGTTGGAAGTGTTGAGTGATGCCTTCCATGTTCATCCCTCATGTGCCTATGGCTGGGGAAGAACAACATCTGAGCTGGAAAACTCAGCCCTGTGTTGGAGCCTGCCAGGAGTTTGGATTTGAGAATTCTGATTCTGATCCAGCTGCATTTGCAATAGGTGTGGTTATCAAGCAACAAAATCAGCACAGTGAACACCAGAAACATTCCATCTTTTCCATTTCCAAGAAGCCTAACTCTACAGAAATGAAGCTGTGGGCTAATGACAGGGCTCTGTGGGGCTTACATGTCTTCCATAGGCCAAGCAGACCTGCCAAGAACACAGTTTTGACTCAATAGATAGGAAAAGTAAAAGTTACAAAAGCATTGTCACAGAGAAATTTCTTTGTGCCACATGGTGAGAGGAACTCTGCAGCTCTGTTTCCTCTATTTCGTTGCCTGTCTGTGACAAATCATTTTCTTCACAGTTTAGATGTATTTCATTTTTCTCCTGGAGAAACATCTGGTTTAGGCTTTTATTGTTACCATTTCTTTCCTTTTCTTTCTTGGAGGAGATGTGTGGAAGAGGCTTCAAAAGATGGTGGTTTAGGGGCCTTGCTCTGGTTTTTTGATCTGCCAGGTTTGGTGGGGATGGATTGAAATCTCTCATAAAAGGCTTGCAGGCAGAGGGAGGCAGCTCAGAGGCTGGATGTGAGGGATGGCAGGGACAGCCATGGCAGCTCCTTTGTCTCAGTGGAGGAGGATTATCCTGAGAGTCCTCTGGCTCACCCACTCCCTGCCCTCCTTCTTGGAGGAGAGCAATGCTTGCTGCAAGCTCAGCCCCATGTGAGGTTTTCTCTGTGTATAGAAGACAAAAAGCACTGATGACAGCTGCAGAGAGTGGCTTTGCCTGCCAAGCCAGCAGCTTCCACACAGCACAAATGCAATGGGAACCTACATTGGTGTTGACAGCTGGGCTAGAGAGTCAAGTTAGCCACTGTCCCTGTCTCTCCCAGTGTCCCACTGGGGTTTGGTGTTTCCAGGCTGTGGTCCCTGCATTTGCAAGGCAGCTGTTGAGAAGGTAGAAAATGCTGATGCTTCTGTAGCAAATTGATTTCATCTCCTTGTGTTCTTATTGCTTCTGTTTCTTTTGTTTCTGAGGAGAGGCCAAACTCTTCTCTCTGTTGTGGAGCTCTTTGCCTGCCAGTGCACCTGGGTGACTTCAGTGGCCTCCAGCCACTGTACAAGATTTCAACAAACCAGGGCATGTTCAGCAGGATGGTTTTGTGTCTCTCCTCAGGGGGCCCTCTTCTCTACAGCGATGTGAAGTTTGTGTACAACTCTGAGCAGCTGAATGGCACCCAGCGAGTGCTGCTGGACAACGTCATCTCGGAGGAGCAGTGCCGGGAGCTGCACAGGGTGGCCAGTGTGAGTGAGCAGTGCCCTGGGCCGAGTGTGACAGCTGGATGTGTGATCAGCCTCTGGAGAGCTGCTGGGTTCCTGCCTTGCTGAGTGGTACAGCTGATGGCAGGATGCCTGTGGAGAGCAGGTGGATGCTGGTCCCCAGTGCACACCCATAAGTGCAGCACAGGAGCTGCTGCTCCATCCTGGGCTGTTCTTATGAACACACTGCAGGAGGACAGAGCCTGTGCAGAAAGAGCTCTTTCCCCATGTAATAACAGCCCCAAAGGATGCTCATCCACACGTCTGGTTGAGCCTTCTTATTTGCATTAACTGAGCTGCAGAAGGGACTGAGGGTGCCTGAACATCCCCAGTTAGGAGGTGGGTGGTTGATATCCAGCATCTGTGTTCACAAAGAGCTGCTCCACCTTTCCACCCCAACTCACCTGGCCCAGTGAATGCAGCCCTGGGCAATTTGGGGAAGAGGTGCCATGTACTTCCATTGCAGATCCCTCTCTCCTGACCAACCAGTTCACTCCTCATCTGTATTCGTGTCTTCCAGGGGATCATGTTGGCTGGAGATGGTTACAGGGGCAAAACCTCCCCCCACACCCCAAATGAGAGATTCGAAGGAGCCACTGTCCTCAAAGCCCTCAAGGTACAGCTCCCTCCTCCTCCTCTCCCGTGCCCTCCCTGCCAGCGTGCACATGCACTGACCTCTCTTTGCCCTTCTCCTTGCCCAGTATGGCTACGAGGGCCGTGTCCCCCTGAAGAGTGCCCGGCTGTTCTATGACATCAGTGAGAAGGCTCGCAGGATTGTCCAGTCCTACTTCCAGCTCAACTCCACGCTCTACTTCTCCTACACACACCTGGTGTGCCGCACTGCCCTCTCCGGTGAGACACGGGGCTGCCAGTGGGGCAGGGAGGATGGGAGGGGTTCAGCAATCCGTGGGGGGGTTATGAGAGGGGCTCCCAAGCCCACAGTAGCTCTATTTTGCTTCATGCTTAAATTGGTGGCCAAGGGCTGGGCACAGTCAGCATCCCATAGCAGCGAAAAGGGGGCTCTGCTGTCCCCCCAAAAAATAATTTCTGGGTTGTCTCTTGGTTTCCATATCTGCAACTCTTCCTATTTTCTCCTCCCTTTTATCTTGCCTCCTCTTGTCTGTCCCTTCTCCTTTCCACCCAACCCCAGCTCTCCATCTCGCTTTTCTGCAGTCAGGAACAGGCAGAGCTGTGAAGATCTGAGTCCTCAGATGTTGCCTTTTCTCCTCAGCCATTCCTTTCCCCCTCTCACCTGTGACACCACGGGGAGTGGGGTCACCCCATGATGAGACCCCACAGAACATGGCATTTCCATCTCATCCATCCCTTCTCCTTCCCCCTTCCTCCACATGGTCCTGCCTAGGCCAGCAGGAGCGCAGGAATGATCTGAGCCATCCCATCCATGCTGACAACTGCCTCTTGGACCCCGAGGCCAACGAGTGCTGGAAGGAACCTCCTGCCTACACCTTTCGGGATTACAGGTAGGAAGGAAGGGAAGGAATCTCCCTTGGGACTTCTCTCCCTCTGGCTGTCCCCACCCATGTCTTAGTGGAGCAATGTGGGATCTGTCCAGGAGGTGGGGGTCAGCCTTGAGACCTTCCCAGTGCTTCCCTAACTGGGGTTTTCCACTTCCTTCCCCAGTGCCCTCCTGTACATGAACGCAGATTTTGAAGGTGGCGAGTTCATTTTCACCGAGATGGACGCCAAGACTGTGACAGTGAGTTGTTGCTGTGGGCCAAAAGCTGTTCCTCAGCAGTCCATGCTCAGGGCTCTGGGCTTCTCCGGGCAGCTTGTGGCTCCTACCTTGCAAACAGCCCATACAAAATCCTGCTGCAGAGGTTCACAGACCATCTGCTCCCTCCCTAGAGGCTGTGCCAAGCAGTAACCTGCGGATTAGGGGTTCTCCCCACCCCAGTGCAGGCAGAGGGATGGCTGGTAGCTGGACTGCTGAGCTGCCACCCCATCTCGTGGTCAAACATGAACTGGTCTCCATACAGATGAAGTGCCTGATTCAGGTCTCTTGTTCCAGAGTGGGTCACAGTGGTGGACATCAGATTCTAAGAGGAATGTGCCTCAGGCATGAGCCCTCATCTCTGTTTGGGGTCATTAAGGAAGCTGGGCACTCACTCCGTGGTTCTACAGAGGTCTGGGCACCATGCTGGGGTCTCTGGAGAAGCTGGAGGGTAGATTGTGTCTATTTAAGTGCTAGAGGGTTGATTTGGTTGGCACCTTTGCTGCTAAGGTCCTGCAGGACTCTTCATGGACTCTGGCAAGAGAAGAGAAAGAGAGAGGAAGGAAGGGAGGAAGGGAGGAAGGAAGGAAGGGAGGGAGGGAGGGAGGGAAGGAAGGAAGGGAGGGAGGGAGGGAAGGAAGGAAGGAGGGAGGGAGGGAAGGAAGGAAGGAGGGGAAGGAGGGAGGGAAGGAAGGAAGGAAGGAGGAAGGAAGGAAGGAAGGAAGGAAGGAAGGAAGGAAGGAAGGAAGGAAGGAAGGAAGGAAGGAAGGAAGGAAGGGAAGGAAGGAAGGAAGGAAGGAAGGAAGGAAGGAAGGAAGGAAAGAAGGAAGGAAAGAAAATGTTTCATAGCCATGCCAGGCTTACCCTTGACCTCCCTGGAGTTATGCCACGGGCCCATTGTGCTCTAGGTGGTCGCCTGCAGGCTTTGCAGAGACTCCATGCCATTATGCCCTTTCTGCACAATGTCTGCACAGCAGGAACAAGCTTCACACCTCCATAAGGCCCCACACATTTTGTCAGCCATGTCCAGAGCTGTATATGTCCCCCAGAGCAGCTCACCAGGTCCTGGGGCGGTGCAGAGGGATGCCCAGTGAGTTCCCAAGCCCTGGACCACGGTGAGCCCAGCCACAGGCAGGGTGTGCAGCCTTGCCAGCCCGGCTGTGCTGTTTCCCTGCAGGCCTCCATCAAGCCCAAGTGTGGGAGGATGATCAGCTTCTCGTCAGGAGGAGAGAACCCCCACGGGGTGAAGGCAGTCACCAAAGGCCAGCGCTGTGCTGTGGCTCTCTGGTTCACCTTGGACCCTCTGTACAGAGAGCTGGTGAGTCCCTCCATCCTCATGGGAGGGGAGTTGGGGCATACCCAGCATCCCACAGGAACCAGGACCATCTTATTTCCTCCAGTCCTAGTACATCTGTTTTCCCCCTTTACATCCTCACAGCAGCACTCCTATGATATGAGCAGGACAGGTTTTTCCTGGGGCACCCATGGCCCTTGGCTTGTGGGGTGCAGTGCCAGGCTGGGATGCTGAGTGGGGCGTGGAAGGCTCCGTGCAGGGCTGGGTTGGCCATTTCTGACACCTAGTGGCAGCAGCCTGATGGATGGGGAACTCCTCCAGAGCCATCTGCAGCTCAGAGTGCTGTGCTGAGTCCTGCTGCTAAGTCCTCTCAAAGGCATTTCAACAACTTGAAGCCCATGGCTCTGGGCATCCAAGATGCCTTGGACGATTTGAGCTGTGATGCCTTTCACCAGGCACCCTCCACATTCTGTTTTAAAAAGCTACTGTACAAGCCCCTGCCTCCCTTTGGTAGCAATTCTGGTCTGTAAAAATAAGACCAAGCAAAATTAACTGCAGGGAGAATGCAAACCCCTCATTCCTTTGCCTTGTGATGGAGGTGGGCTACGAGGTTTGGGGAAAAGCTTATTTTCAGACATGCACTTCAATGTCTCTTAGTTTTTTTGCACTAGCAGAAATTCCTCCAGTGCCTGTATGGTAGGAGATCAGCCCTGAGCTGGAAATCAACAACAAGCAGAGGAGACAGGAGGAGAGTGTGCTATGGCTGCTAGTGGAGTGTGATAAGGGAACTACAGAACATCACCTCTGCCCCAACCACTGCAGCCCTGCAGGGAGGAGGGAATCATGTCTTGAGGTGGAAAGGGATTTGATTAATTTTGCCCAGCAAATCCCCAGCTCCAGTCCCACGCTCTCCCCCATTCTCTCACCTACACTGCTGGTTCTGGGGTAAAATCCTTGCTGTGTGTCCTCCCAGCAGCCTGAGCCTCACTGAATTAGCTGAAGCAGGCACTGAAGTTCTGCTGTTACCATTTCTTCCCTTCCCCTCTTGCAGGAACGAATCCAGGCTGATGAAGTGATTGCGATGTTGGACCAGGAGCATCTAGGACCCAGTGAAATGAACATCAACCCAAAGGATGAGCTATGAACTAGGCCAAAGACTTTTTCTATTAAATATTTATTTAATATTGTTAATCTTATTAGAACCCTTCTATTTTTGTACAGAGATGCTGTATAAATTAACAGGTTAATATGATTTTGGAGTTTCAGGAATGCCTCTTCTGTGTTTAGCACAGCTTTTGCTGGAAACCTCATCCCTGTGCCAGCATCTCCTGGTGGGGCTGACTGCTTCCAGCATTCCCTGTTTTTCTCTAGCACTTCTCAGGACTCATTCAGGCCCACTCTACCTCCTTGGAAAATCTATTTTTTTTCTTTCTCAACCAAAAATAGCTGCTTCTCCTTAGCATCTGCTGGAGAAAAGTCTCAGGTGTTCTAATGCACCAGTTTTCCTGCTCCTACTTCCTGCTAGGGGAAACTGGAGCACAAAAATTGGAGTTATGACTGTCCCTTACCATTTGAAATATGCCTTTTAGGGGGAAAAGGAAAACCCAAGTCCTAGCAAAATGGAGATACCTCTGTAGCCATGCAAAGCTTACTTCTGAGCAGAGCTTCTGGAAATAGGCTGCTGAGCAGGGGCATGAAGGGATGTGATTTGCAGCTGACTCTGGTGAAACAGGGTCTGTCACTCATGCTCCCTTCTCTTGCTGATGGCCTGGGAACATGAAGGATGCTGCTTCACACTGCATTCTTTGAGCTTCCAGCCCAGTCTGCTGCTAGAACCCAAAGTTTGTAGTCATAATTTCCAGATCCCTGTTGGAAAGCAGCTTAGGCAGTTACAGTGCCATGGTGTTGGATGGTCACAGTGCAGCTCTCTGCTCTGGATTTCCTGGCTGCATCCTCTCATCTTGGCAGTGCAGAAGCAGCAGATGTTCATGGTGTGGTAGTATCTGTTTGCTCAGAGTAGTTCTGACCCAGCCTGAGGATGTTACAGTGAAAGCAGGTAGTCAAGTAACTGCTGCTAAGCCAGTAAATCATTCTTCCCCAACCATTACATTTAGTCCTGTGTGTGGGATCAGAGCAGCCCCTGTCTCCATCAGAACAGGCACTGAGTCACAGAATTGCTGTTCTGGACATAAGGACAGCTTTTATTTTCAACCAACAGCTGTTTCTGCTGCTGGAACACAGTTCCTAAAAGGCAGGTTTTAGCAATCATCACTGTTGAAATTACTGCAAGGCTGCAATCTACCTAGAAAACACTGCAGGGACCTTTGCTGGAGTTCCATCCTTGAGCTGCTTTGCTCAGCTCCCTGCTGCGTTGGCTCTTTCATCAGTCCTTTTCTGCTCCCCTCTGCCAGTTTTGGCATTTCCCAGGACTTAAAATCTTCAATAGAGAGCTGTCTTTTCTCTTTGCTGCTGTACCTTGTGCCTATTCAAATCTCCCAGGCTCAGAAGCCCCCACTTCCCATCCAGTCACTGGCTGCAAAGGCTGTAGACAAGGATTGTCCTTCTGTAGAGACCTCCTCCAAAGCTGGTTCTGGGCAAGATAAGAGGAATTCTGTGCATCTTGAAGGACAAATGTCCAGACTGTGAAGAGGGAGCTGTTAGCACCTGGAAAATGCTGGAAGAGTCGTTTGCTGCACCTCCTCCAATGCTGCATCTGCAGAGGAAAAGGCTCTGAGCATTTTTAAGCCACCAGTATTGCTTATTCCTTTGTTGTTATCTCCCTTCCTCATAGATTGTTGAAAAGATTCATCAAGTTGGCTCTGCAAAGAGCTGCCCACGGGTCTCTGCCTTTGAAGAACCTTCCCTGCTTAAGTGCCTCTTCTGTAAATACTTAACTCCATCTCTCTTTTCAAAACAGCCAGAGGAAAAGCTAGGGAGAAGAAGGGGAGGGCAGCTGTTGAGTTTGGAGAGCTGACCCCCATTTCATTGTCCTTCCACATGCACCACACTGCTGCATCCAAGGCTTGACTCTGAATGCTGCACGTTCCTTGTGGGTCTGTGCTGCCATTCCCCAATAACCAGTGCCCAAGTGCATCCTGCAGAGCTGCCCCTCGCTGCAGCCCGGCCCTCCCAGGGATCCCACCAGCTGGTTCCCCTGCCAGGAGGTGCAGGGGCTGGCACAGGTCATGATTTGTTTGTTGATGTGGTGGTTAGCCAGAGCTGTGTCTAAATCCAGGGAAAATAAACCAAACACATCTGGGCTTGTCTTTGTCTTTCTTCAGTCAAATGTTAGAAGGAGAGACCAGGCACTTTGTGGTCTGCTTTGTGATGGCACCTATGCCTTTGGGGTTTCCTGCCTTAGCCCTTAGAGCATGGACTCTGTGTGTGCTTTTGGCTGCCTGTCCATCTGTCTTGTATCCAGCTGTGCAGTAGCTCCCATACCATGGCCATACTGCATGGTTTGGTGAACAGGAGGGAGTCACAGCCCCTGTGCCCTGCTGGGGTGTTCAGGGCCACAGCCACCTTGGGTGAAACAGCTCTGGTGCAGAGCCATAGAGCAGCCTCGGGGGGATGCATCATTTCTGGACTCATTGCAATCATCCCCCAAGAAGGGAGAATACTCTGGGCTGCCTGGGCTGTGCCTTTCACCGTGCTGCTCTGCCAATGAGACCTGCTGGCAGCCTGGGCCAGGCTGAAGCCAGGAAATGGGAATGCAGTGAATCAAATGCACTTGTCCTGTTTGTTTGTTTTTCCACCTCTCTGCTCTGGCAAAGTCTAGCTCAGAAGTAGATTTGTATTCCTGCTGCAACAGCAGAGGTGGGTGCCAAGTTTACTGTCACTCTGTAGCCTCACAGGAGCAGATCACAGAACTCTTTGGGGCATGCACAAAACACAACGTAGGGTTTTGCATCTGTTGTATCCAAGTGGAACAGTTTGCCACCAAGGTGTCTTGGACTGAGAAATGAATTTTAACTCTTGGATTTGGTGTAGGGGCTTAGCATCCCTGCATCCCTGCAAAAAGAAAGCTGACAACAATACTGAATGTATACACTCCTCCTTGGTTATATATGCCCCAGGGACAACCTGGTGCACTTACATTTTTGTTTCCTCCTACTTTGGTTCATGCTGTCACTCCTCCTCTGATC
The DNA here is from genome assembly GCA_037013685.1 of Acridotheres tristis. Classification (NCBI taxonomy): domain Eukaryota; kingdom Metazoa; phylum Chordata; class Aves; order Passeriformes; family Sturnidae; genus Acridotheres; species Acridotheres tristis. The sequence goes on from CM072896.1 coordinate 14,782,827, forward strand.
TACCAGTCTGGTAATTGCTGCTTCCTAAAGCCCCATCATGAAGCAGCTCCCCAGGGAGGCAGTGCCTGCAGTCACAGCACTGAGCATAAAACTGATGTGCATTTCAGAGCACCCTTCATAGCCCCCAGGCCAGCTCCCAGCTCCTCCAGCCAAGGCTTGCCCAACCCACTTAGGTGTTGGCCATGTGTTGTACATTCCCCAGTTCTATCACCAGCAACCTGAGCCTTTTGGAGATGGAGGTGGTTGAACCATTCCTTAGTTCCTTGTTCACTCTGCTGTGCCCTCCATAATAATAATAATAATAATAATACATGTAGAGTGGGATTAGCGGGGTTGATTTATGACAGTCAATGAGGCAAAAAACAACCTACCCATAAAGGAAATGTAATGGAATTTAGAAGTATTTAAAACAACAACTGAGGTGGTTCTGTGTGTGTGTGTGTGTGTGTGTGTGTGTGTGTGTGTGTGTGTGTGTGTGTGTGTGGTTGGGGGTGGATGTGGTTTTGAAAGTGAAGCCTGCATGTTGTTACTCCATGCCAGGGCACCTTTACTACCAAGGAGATTTGCATTCATGTCCAAGTAGCCCAAGCCAAGTTCACTTGCCCCTTGCACAAAGCTGCTGCAGGTTGTGAGGGCACTGGGGGAGCCTGTTCTGTGCCACAGGCATGTCTCAGCAAAGGGAAGCCCATCATATTTCAGGATTATAGAGATTAAATGATGCCTTCATTAAGGACAAGACTGCACTTTGCAGTCAGGGATGCAGCAACAGTGTGAAGAGCCAGTGGCAGCAAAAGCACCAAGTGTCGGGAGCAGTGGCTAACAGGAGTCATGACAGCCCAGCAAGGCACCTGATGGCTCATGCAGAGGGTAGGAGCATGGAAAACACTTATGTAAGTGAAGAACCTCCAAGAGAGGCCAGCAGAAGGCCTGAGGCTGAGCCCCCTTGGGCTGTAAATGCCTTACTCCAAGTGGCTGCTGAAATCTTCTCTCCAGCCAGAAGCTCACCTCTGAAACCTCACCTGAAAATAAGACTTGTGGCTACTTACAAATTCCTGAATCTATAATCAAGGCTGAAATACCTAAAGCTTTATGTCCAGTGGCTACAGTCTAAAAGAACCTGGACATTCCATAGGCATTAACCTGAGAGACTTTCTGAGGCACAAATTTTAAGCAACTGAACCTTGCCAATGTTCTTGTGGAGTCTTAGGGCCATGTGGACCGTCAGTCTCCAACAACTCCACTGGATGATGACTAATCCCCATTATTCCAAGCTAAGCCATGGTAAACTTAAAAATATGGTGTATTTGGATTTCTTGTATGTCCTCTTTATTTCCCAGGCTCTAGACTGACACCCCAAAAGACAGCAGCTCAATTCACCCTGTGAGCCCCACTGACAAGCTCTGCCAGCAGCCAGCCTGGCTGAAAACCCTCTGCTGCTGCCACTCCATCCCACCCCACAGCTTCATCCCTCCTGCTGTATCCCCACCCTGCTGCTGGCTCTCTGACCTGGTGAAGGACAATTTGGGTGGCACCATCCCCACCGTGAGGTTGGCAGTCCCTGTGCAAGGGTGTCCCCATCTCAGAGGTGCTGTGGCCTTGGGTGGGAGCAGAGCCTGCCTGGGTCAGCTTTGCCCTGCAGCTGCTGAGTGCCTGAGAGCTGCAGCAGCTTGAACAGAGAAAAGAGTGGGCAAAGCAAGCAGATGGAGCTTGCACTGAGCCCTGCTCATCCTTCCACCTCATGTTTACACCTGGGCAGAGCCAACCTGAGCACTGACAGGCAGCTGAACATCTTCCCATGAAAAACTCTCATTAAAAAAAAAAAAAGTTGTTTCCTCCTGTCCACACCCTTGCCCAGCCTGGGGGAAAAAAGAACAAAACAGCTGGCAGTGAGATAAAAATGGGCTAGTCCTGCTTTGGGGAAGAACTATATTAAAAGAGGAAAGAAGTATGTATGCCTTTTGTTTCCATTACTGCTTCTTATGTCCACACCCCACAAGTTAAGAGCCACCTTTTCCTGGGGGAGGTGTTCCTGCTTGTCTGTGCATTGGGGTATGACCCTAGCCAGGTTCCAAGACACTGTGCTCTTCCCCATGTGTGGATGGGCACATATTTATGTGTGCTTCTCCTCCCACCACTCCATTTCCACACCAGCACTGAACGAGATGCCTTGGTGTCAGCAACAGCACCAGGAACAAAGGAGAGCAGCCAGGCACAGTCAGATCCTGCACTGCTGCTCAGCCCAAGCACAGCCCTGCCTTCACTTCGGGCCTGGGGCTTCACATGGACAGGTTCAACAGATGTCACTGAGAGCAACAGAGCTCCCCAGTATCCTCCAGAAGCACAGTGTAGTAGTGTGTGTGGGCCACCTGACCATCTCCCCAGTGGAAACTGCTGTTTCCACAGTTCTAGACGATACCATGGCCAGCCAAGAATTGCTTTTATCTTGTTTTAAACACATGGTGAAAGCTGGCACTGAGCTTGTTTCCTTCTCATATAGCAAAACTTTTGTTATGCAGAAAAAAAAATTCATAAATGTCAGCACGTCCCAACCTCCTGGCCAGCATCCAACCCCACCAAAAATAAGTGCAGCACACTAGAGGAACTTGAGAAAGCAAAACAGGTGACTCAGAGAGCTGCCTGGCCATCCTCACCTTGTTTGTGGTTGAAGGCACCCCTGAACTTCAGGGGAGGGGTCCAGCTGTGGTCTGGCTGGGTAGCAGCATGGGGAGCTCTGGTGGCAGGGCACAAGTGCAGGAGCCTGCAGGGTGTGCCCTGGTGGGAGCAGGCACCGTGGGGGCCCTGTGGGCAGACAGAGCAGGCTGGTGAGAGGACACAGTTGGCAAAGGGGCAAGTCAGCTAATGATTGTTTCCAGAGATGGTTTGGGTAATGAGAATGGCAATTCTAGTAGGTATTTCCTGAAGCTGAGCAGGGCAGGGCAGGGGGAATTAATATATGCTCAATTTGGCTTCTACTCCTCCTTTATTTATAATGAGATTAGCAGCAGAGATGGCAGGGCACCCTCACCCACTGCTGTGATGGGGTGAGCTGATAAGCACCTCCTGCACAGCCTTGTGTGCCAGCCCCTCAGCTGAGTCAGGGGGGGAAAACCACCTGGAAAAACCACTCTCCCATCACACAGGGCCTTTTTGCAATGGTCCTAAGCTGAGGAGTAAAATGTTGCACGAGACTGGCTGGTAGTGCCAGGGGTGGTGCTGATACCCCAGCACAGCCCAGTGCCACATCCCCTTCTTGCAGTGCTGCTGCAGCATGTCAGCTGAAAGCATCAGGTTAAACGCTTGTCCCACCTCACTGGTGAGATATGAGGCCACCACTTGGCCACCAATGTGCCTTGGGCAGCCCCCGTGTGGGAAATGAGAGTGGTTGATTTGATTGCATTGTGGCAGAAGCTGTGCAGAAGCGTGACTGCCCTGCAGAGCATCTCCCAGCTGCTCAAGGTGCTGTAACTGGGCTGTAGCAAAGGTGGAAAGGAAGTTCTATTATGATTCCCCCCCTCCTCCCAGAGAGGAGAATGTGGATCCCCTGACAAATTTTGAAAAAAATCATCATAGCACCTATGACAAGGTCTGTTCATGGCAAACCCAGAGCCACCTCTGAGTGTACATAGCCCTAGGCAGGAGGAATTTGTCTGTAAAACCACTGAACCCCTCCACACCTGTATTTTAAGACTCGTATTAGTTACAGCAGCCAAACACGGGTTAGTAATAAACACATGGGCCAAGTGCATCCATCCAGGGCAGAGGCTCCAGCTGCTGTGGGGCACCTGTGCTGGCCTTGCAGGGCTTTCTGCCACCACTGGGCATATCTGAGGCAATGGCTGAACCTGACATCCCCTTCATGTTGCCACTGTCTGCATTATCCCAAGCTGGTATGTCCATGAAAACCATCTGTGGTGGCATGCATTTCTCACTCAGCCTTTCCCAGTGTGTGCCCATAGCCCAGGGGTGACCATGTTGCTATAGGGGGCAGTTTCCCAGTCATGTGGTGATTGTGGAGGGCTGCTCCCACCACCACACAGGAAAAAACAACCCACCAGTATCTTAAAACCAGTTTGCAGCCCCCAGGCACCTGGGGGTTGTTTGTTCATCTTCTTTCATTTCGACAGCTCATGTGAGAGGCTGGGAGCTGGCATTCACTGCTCCTATGGTGCCAGCTCTGAGATTGTTTTATTTGATCTGCCAACCAAAATGGGTGGAAGGGTGGAGATTGTATTTTCCTCTTTATTTTTGTTTTCAAAAAACCCTTCTGGCCCTGGGTGAGGCAGAAGAAGCTGAGTAGTTTCACGTCTATCTACTCTGTGACAGTTACCTGCCTACAGCATCAAGGCACAGCTTGGTTCCTCCAAGCAGAACTGGGTGTGAGTGGATGGCCTCCCTGTTTAGGTGGGGAAAGCCCTCAGCCACTTTCCACAGCATTTTCCCCCCACCAAGCACACTGGAAAAAGCTGTCGTGTGAGCCCCTCCTTCCTTCCTCTGGCCAGCAGATCAAAGGAAAAATGAAGTCGGCCCTGGCACTAGGAGAGAATGGGGCAGGGTGTGAACTCCTCAGCAGCAGGGGGGTGATCTCTGCACTCATTTTGCACAGCTGCAGGGAAGGGGTTTGTCACTGGAGTGCCCAGGGAAAGCCCTGAGCCATGTGTGGTTGACACCCTGAGCTGCCCTGAGCAAACACTCTCACAATACCCATCTCCACATCAAAATGTGTCCCAGACAGTGATTCCTAGGGATGGGATGAAGAGCATCCGTACTTTCTCTGGAGCCTGGCTGCACCCTGTGCTTCCCCAGGTGACTCACAGAGCCTTCACAGCATCTCTGCAAGCAGAGCAGCCATGGGGGGTTTTCCATCTCGCTCATGGCTATAAAGAGATGGATATTCATGTGCATCTTCCAAAAGTTCAGCCACGAGCAAATGACGTGCTGTGCTCTTCTGTGCCCTGCCAGGTCCACCCTGCCAGCCACAAGCCCACGGTTCTGCCACCAGGTTTTCCTGGCAGCTTGGGCTTGCCCATCCTTCTGGAGCCTCCTGAGAGGCCGTGGGGAAAGTAAACGTGCCTGCACCAAAGCCAGGTGCTGCAGGGAGTGAGAAATCCTGGCTGGTGAGCACACACCCTGCCCTGCCCAGTTGGCACTGTGCACAACCCTCCCTGTTTGCTGTGGTGCTGCCCCTGCAGCCACGACCAGCACCCTGATAATGAGGGTTTAGTTCCCCTTGGGGTGGAAGATGCCACATCCTTTCTCCCTTTTCAGACTAATTACACTGAAACAAAAGGGGAGCTGCACCATACCAGGAATGCTACCAGGCCTGTGAGTCCCCCACCCAGTGGGATGAGGTGGGAGCTCCTGATGGCAGGGATACAGGAGCCAGCAGCCAGCCTCCCACTCCTCTTGCTCAACTGCTGGCGCCACCAGACAAAAGATAACAAACATCTCTCCTGTGCTGGTGATGGGCCTAGCAGCAAAAGGAAATTTCCAGGTCAGAAGCTCCTGCTGGATAGCCCATGCTCCAGGCTATGGGGAAGAGCTGAAATTTCAATTTGCTCCCCGTGTAAGCACTGCATAGTACTGGGGAGACCCACAAGCTGCACACTCCAGGCACTGCCTTGGGTTGTCCCCTGCTGCCTTCAAACTTCATCTCATTTCCAGCACTTCCACCCTTCCCAAGAAATGACTTGGCTGCTGCTAATTCCTTCTAAATACCTGCAGCTTCTGGGGGAAACCCACAGGACTTTTTGTTTCCCCCTCCTTCAGTAGCTTTGCAAGCCAATAGTCACCATGTGCCAGGCTATGGTAGTCTGAACTGCCTTGCAGGCCCACTTGGTATAAACAGGGATAAATGCACCAAAGGGACTGTCCTGTTCTAACCTAGGAGGGGGGAAAGGGCAGAGTGCTGCCTGGGAACACAGGTCAGCTCTGGGAGCATCACCTTGACCTTTTCTCTCCCTGTCATGCCTGGCCACCCCAGTCAGCATTGCTCTTCTCTCACTTGCAGTGGGAATGCTCACAGGCAGCTACAGTAGCATGAATGGGGAGAAAATCAGGCTTAGGAAATCTGCTTGTGTTAGTATAGATATCTGTCTTGGGCATCCTTTTCTGCAGGCTCACTAGGTTTGATTTGCCTGTCTCAACTCGCTGAGAACCTTGTCAAAGCCATTTCAGATGCCCTGGCCTAAGCAGGCATGCAAGGGTTAATCTGTGTGCTCCTTGGGCCCAGCATCACCTCAATTCGAATGGAGATGTGAGACTCCAGAGCCAGTTTCTTTCCAGCTAGATTCTCTCCATGGGCTTCATCTCCTGTGAAACACCTTGGCCTCTCAGCTCTGCTTCCTGGCCATGGGGCATCACAACAAAAACAAACAAATAAACAAACAAACAAAATCCAGTTTCATTCAGCTCTCTGGTTCCTGGGGCCTCTTCAGACAGCAGCTGGTCACTGCCTGTGTAGGATCCAGGTGCCTTCACCTCCTCACCTGCCCACCTTTGTGTAGCTGCTGGCAGCCCTAGCCCTGGCAGGGCATTGGACATGACTTGTCCAATTTCCTCATCTCTGAGGCAAGGCTGAAACCATCTGAGACAGCTGCTGCCCATGGCCTGACTGTAATGTACTTGGCTTAATGGTTACTCACTAATATTTTACCCTTGGGTGAAATGATAAGGTTCTGGGCCAGGTGGAACATGTTCAGCCATCTCTTCTTCAGGGCAAGCCGAGTCTCTGCTGTTAGAGTTGTGCAAAATCAAGTTCACGTGTGGTTTTGGTGCATCCATTTTTACTGTGAGCCCTAAACCTCCAATGTACAGCACAATCCTACCTACTGATAGCTCCTAAACAACTGACTTCCTCCTGTTTAATCACTAATTAAGCACCAGGAAAACTAGAATAGAAACCGTAGTAGAAGCAACTGTATTGCTACCCGGTCACTTACAGCTGGAATGAAACTTCTCTAAGGAGAGCAAATCATCTCAGTGGCAGGCAGAAACCACCACAGGCTGCTCTCCAGTGAAGGGAAGCCCTGCTCAGGATTTTCAAGGGATGTTGTGGGTTTGAGGCTCAGGCCAGAGGGAGAGGACTGGCCAGTGCTCAGGGCTTGCTCAGCATCAGCCTTGAGAGGCCAAAAACTGCCCTGCGGGGAGGGCACTGCTCGGGGCCAGGCTTCTCACACACGGGCATTGCAGCACCTCTGAGGCACAGCGTGGTGGAGGTGATCCAATACCTCCTGTTTCTGTGGAAAACATCTCCATGGAAATACTCCTGTACACCTTCAGGCCTTCCACTCTCTGCAGGCTCGGCCAGGGCTGCTTGTCCGTGTCCTTGGAATAAGAAATCAATGCCTGTATCTCGCATTTTGCCACGGCGCGTGGATAATTTGATGCAATTGTGTTGCCGCCCACTCCTTTAATTAATCAAAGAGTTTTTCACACAGCACTGTGCAATATTTTATTTCCTAACATCCCTGCTACAGTGTACTAGGGTCTGTTGTAACATTTCTTACCCAATCCCAGCACTGAGGGCTATGCAGCCAAGAAGAAGATGGATCACATGTGTGGAAATCTTCAGCATTGTCTCCAGAGGCGACAGCCAAGGAATCAGAAGCTGAATTAATCAGAGGCTCACAAAGAGATTTGGGAAAACAAAACAAAAATAAAAAGGAACCAGCCAACAAATGAAAACAACCCCAGGAAGAAAACAGGAAGAAGTCAGAATATTTCCTGGGGTTTCACTTAGGAAGCTCAGGAAAAACTGGAGGACATCAGAGGTTCTCCTAAAAAACTGGGAAACAGCTTGCTAGAGTTTGCTGTTCTAGGACAGAGCTGAAAACACTTTCTAAGGGGTCACTACAATATCTTCACCTTCAAACCTTCTTCTGCCCAGCTTCACCTTGGTGCTGCTGATGGGGAAAAGGGAAGTGCAGGTAAATCCTGGAGATGATTGGGCTGAACACCTGAACAGAAGTGCCTGAAAAATGCCTGTCCACACCTGAGAGCTGAGCAGCCCTCCCACACGTGTGAGTGCAAATGGGCACTTCTGTCCAGGCTCCCTGAAAATTGTGTTCTCCCTAGCCCAGGAAAAGTGGGCTCACTCGAGGCAGGGGTGAGCAGTGGGGTGACTTTCTGCCCAGCAGAGAGGTGGCCCCACACACATGGCTGCCACCACAGCACCGTTCTCCACCTGCCTGGCCAAGTGGGTGCACACCCTCTCCAGCTTCTCCTTGGGAGCTGCACACCGTCTCCACGGCACAGCCCCGACCTGCAGCAGGTGCCTTCCCAGCTCCGGGGGCTCTTCCCACATTTGTCCTCCCTGGAGCAGGACCCACATGTGCCACGTGAGCTTTGACAGACTCACCATCACACTGAGGCACAGTCAGCTCACAGCCTCGGGGCCAGCAGCCCCCGGGGGAGCCCCTGGAGCCGCAGAGGTGCCGGGGGGTGCCGGGGGGTGCCGGGCTCCCCACCCAGACCGGCTGAGCTGCCTGCCGGGCAGGCAGGTGCTGCTGTGGGAGTTCTGGCTGCAGCGTGTTCTCGCTGCCAAATAAACACCCGGTGGTGTTTTCTCAGCTGGAAGAAGCGATGTGTATCGCTGTGGCAGGGAAGACTTCTGCAGCCAAGGCTGTGTGTGTGCGTGAAGGGAAGGTGGAGCAGCCCTGCTGCCCCCGGGCAGGGCACGCACGGTGCCCGGGGCGCTGCTGCACCTGCCTTGGGCTGGGAGTGATGCTGCACAGGGCACCCGTGCATTGCTGCTGCTCCAGTGTGCCTCCTGGGGTGGGTAGGCTCTGGAGGCATCTCTGGGCAGAGGTTCACCAACTAAAGGCACTGCTTCAGGCTTCTTGCACCCAAGGGCTGCTTGGGGTGAGAGCCATCTCTGCTGGTTTGGCATGTGATGGGTTTTGGTCTTCATCTTCTGAATTTCTCATTTGTGCTGGCGTGGGTTGGGATGGGCACAACACTGGGAGATTCCCTGTGTGCATGGCAAAGGCAGGAGAGCAGCTGCTTTCCCAAGAGGTGGCAGCAGGAAGATTGGTTTTGTAACACCAAGGAGTCACTTGCTTATTCCTCCCATGCAAAATAAACAAACAGGAGTTGCTCTGCTGCCTGCACGTGGGGCCCAGGGGCTGAGAAGGGGCGGCTTGACAAACTCGTGCCCACGCTGTGACCCCGAGTGTCCGGGGGGCACCCGCGGCTCCCTCGGGCTGAGCTGAGGCTGCGCTGCCGCGCGGCACCGCCAGGGGGCAGTGGCTGCCCAGCAGCGCTCCGGGCTCTTCCCTCTTTTTTGGTGATTTTTGTCATTTTCTGCTCGACAGAACCCGCTCGACAAGGAACCCAGCAGCGGGAGACGATGGACATGGGAGAGTCCTGGCCTCTGTGCAGCCAGATCTCACCTTGTCTTAATTGTTTTATACTTTTTTTTTTTGAATACAAGTTTGGCTCTCCTCTCCTCTCCTCACAGAAGAGGAAAAGCAGCATCTCTTCACCAGCTCTGCTGATTTGTTTCGTTGCTCTCCTTTTCCCCTTCAGCCCCTGCACCAGTTTCTTTGCTGCAAACAGTTGTGCCATGACTGTGTCTCTCTCTCAGTGCAGCCACAAGCTTTTGGAACTCAGCAAGGCTGATTGTATGGACAGAGCCACCCAGCTAAATATTAAAAAACATGCTTAGTCTTCCCTTGCCCTTGATGCAGGCAATAATGAGACTGCATCTTCCAGGGCATGATTCAGAGTGGGAATCTAATATGCTCTGAATGGCTCCCCAGGGACTTTCTTGCCACTGCTGATGCAGAGTGCCTAATCTCCTACCCTAGGCTCTTGGGAGAGACAATATAAGCATCTCCCTTGCATGTTGTAATAGTTGGTATCAGCCCAGCTGCTGGTGAGTAATTGCTGAGCATGCCAGCAGGCACACACCTCCTGTTGGAGCACGTATCCCCATCATCAGGGGAAGTGGCACAGCCAAAAAGCCACTGCCTGCTGTGCCCATGTTACCACAAAGGCAAAGGGCAGTGCACTGCAAAAGTAGCGAGAAAATCAGCTGAAGGGTGCATGGAGACCCTCACCAAACAATCTTAGAGCACTCAAATGGAAAGGCCTCTTATGGATATTACTGTGGGAGCAGGGTGGGCCATGGCACTGCTGTGACTGCAGTCACCAAGGCAGAGGCACACTGGGCACAATCAATGTCCTCAGCTGTAGCAGGGACCTTTCAGGCCTTGGCTTCAAGGCTACAGGTACACAGCTACTGTATACCACCCTCAGCGAAGTCTCTCAGTGCTCATCCATGCCCTGGACCTGTAGCTGCAGGTCCCTTGTCCTGCCCCAATTCCTGCATCTCCTGCCCCCTAATCCCACAGTCTTTCCTTTACTCACCTGTGACCCCAGGCACCCAGCTTATTTCATGAAGGCAGAGCTGATGTTCCTAAGAATAAAACATACAACACTAGGAGTGTTGGCAAGGAAGTCAAAACATTTTAACAAAACCAGTTAATCCCCCGAACACCCCCCAGAAAACAACTTTGACCACTTTGAGCCAAGGAAGTCACCCAGCAACAGGGCAGAGCTGCAATGGGCAGCCCCACAACATCCACAGGCAGACAAATAGGATGCAGAGGGCTCTGACTCCTCACTGAATTAAAGGCACCTACTAACACTAACTGCTGCTGCAGTGCACTTACATACAAATCTAAAACCACCTAGTTTCACAGTGCTGATTTTTAGACCATGTGGGAAGGAATGCATAAAAAATTGGAGAGGCTGGGCCTGTATCAGTTGATGGGGATAGAGATCAGGATAGAGAATCTTAGCAAAAGATAACTACCATACACCTCTGAATAAAATTGTGGCTCCTTCACCTTAGGGAAGCAAGCTGGGAGAAAGCCACAGCCAGTCCTTGCCAACAGAGCATAAAGATTAGCTTCCTTCCTGTTTATTTGATCTTCATGGCCAGTGTATCCAAATATCAACAATAAGGCTCCAAAACTGCAGCCTCCACCTTCTGCTATGTGCTCAGGAAGACAATTCTGCCATGGGTCACAGAGAGGCAAAACAACTCAGGACCCAGAAACCACCATCTGGAGCCTGGCAGGCAGAGAGAGCTGTGTGCCAAACCTCCCTGGCACGGGCTGAGCACAGGCACAGCCCACAGGGGCCAGGCAGGGCAGCCCTGCAGGCTCCCCACTAACCCCCACACAGCAAATGACAAGAGGTACACATTCCACAGCCCAGTTATCAGAAGGGCAAACAGCCCTAGCTCTGACTCGGTGCAGGGCTGGGCTGCCCACATGGTTTTCCCATGGAGAAACAACTTGGGAAGAGGCAGAGTGGGAGGCCAGGTCCTGTAATCCTTCCCCCATGGCACAAGCGGCTGCTTTGCCATCAGGAAGGGGGTTTGCTAAGGCACACAAGACAGGAAGAACACGGTGAACAGGACACCCTCCACAGGCTCCACTCAGACACAAGTTTTGTTGTGTCCGGTAAGTTTCATTCCAGAGGACTGCTAGCTTCAGGACTTTAGGACTAACAGAGAGAAGGGCATGCACATCTTCAGAGGTCCACCCAGGCTTGCAAAACACAGCTGGAAGCTCATAATGGATCCCTGCCCTGGAACCTTCGTGCTTGCAAATGAAGCATCCCAATATCCAAAGACGAAATTCCAGTGGGTAGGGGTGGAGGGCTAAAGGGAGAGCAGCAGCTTGGGATTCCTCAGCACTGAAACTCTTGCTGTAGCCTAAGCAATGCAGAGATTCCCCACTTCAGCAGTGGATCACAGCAGACAGAAATTACAACTGTATTTGAAGCCTATCTGTTCAATAGAAACAGAAATCTTATTTTATGTGATCCAGTTCGCTCATTTAGAGGCAGAATCCATCAGCTGAAACAGCAGATTCTCACAGGTAGCATTTCTCTCTTTTGAGAACAACATACTAATTTTTAATACCACATTCAGGCAATCTCCGACTACCAGAGTGCAACCAGGGTGCTGTTGCCTCTGGATATTGTTATCTAGAGTCTAGTTCTCTGAGCATTGGGGAAAAGGGAAAAGCAACAATAATCGGAACCAAAGGAATGAGGCAGGCATTCCCTACCCCCATCAAACCAGCTCCCAAGGGAACCTGAGGCAGCCTCTTCTTTTAAGACCTTTGTGGGGTTTTCTTTCTACTGTCCCCATTCCTAAGCATCCTCCCCCAACCATAACCCATAAAAACTGTAAGACACAGTCATGGGGCCCCTGTCAGAAACGACTGATGAAGCTGGGCTGTTAATGTGGTGGTCCATGGACAGAATGAAGTCCCCAACTAATGGAAGCTACTCCCACCCCCTTCAGGACAGCCACCCCCACCGGCTCTGAGCTGTTTCTTACTTCAAAGAAGAAGAAATTGGAAGAAAAATTGAGATGCAAAGGAGAAGGAAATGGCTTTGCTAGGATGCAGAGGGTGATGCACAAAGCCTTTGGTGCAAGGCTATTTCCCAAGTGTGGAAGTCAAAGGGCAGCACTGACCCTGCCTGCTCCAAGCACACACTCCCTCCCTCCAGCAGGACATGGAACGTGGGGCACTAACCGGCATCCTGCTCAGAAACAAAACAAGGAAAGGGCAAAAAAGAGCCATGCCAAAGACTGAACACTTCACAGTTCATCAAGAGTTTTATGGAGCTGACCTACTGCATCTGTCAGAAAGGCAGCAGACGGATGTGCAATGGCACTTGGACCACAGCCTCAGGACACAGATTCTGTGGGGACAGAAAAACTGCACCCATGGGCAAAGGTGACACTAAGCCCCAGCTGCTCAGAGGAGGACATTTCCAAGAAGACACACAGGGAGGAAAAGAAGTTTGGGAATCCAGTGTCATTTTCAGTTTTGGCTTTTATTTTCACTCACTTCAACAACAAGGTGTTCCAGGCAACACTGTCATTGCTACAAGCACTGGCAGATACTCAGCTCAGTTAACACTTCGACGCCTCAAAACAAAACAAAATCACAGCTCTACATAGGGGAGGGCAAAAGCTACAGCAGTTCAAACTCACTTGAAGATTCCCGTTATACAGAAGTGGCTACCATAGTTGCATACAGTAGAAAGGAGGTTTTCACAGCATATATTTTAATCATCAGTGATGCAGCAGAAAAGCTCCATCTGGCTGCCGAGTTGAGAAGCAGATACTGAAGTTCTTGCACCCAGACTCTGGGCACAGCATTAATTGAATTAACCTTAATAGTCCAAAGCCCCCTAGATCCTAAAAATGACGGTGTCTTTTGCATTAATGTATGTACAGTACTGAAGCAGCTCAGGAGGACTACACAATGGAGATGCAAAACCTCGGAGGTGAGAAGGGCACAGCCTAATTCACCTCCAGGGATTTGTAAAGTATCTGCACTAACCCTTTGCTCACACCAATACTGCCCTGCTGAATTAATCATTGCATCAAGTCAAGAGCAGAATGACTCTCTTCTTTTGTACTATATAGGAAAAAAAAAAAAAGAGATATAGTAAGTTCTCACACTGAGCATGTTAAATACTTTGAAATCTAGGACACTGCTCTTTGAAGTGTTACAAAATAAAATGAGACAACAGGCTTCCAGTACGTGCCCCCTCCCCCTCAACTGCAAAATAACACAGTAATCTCAGTATGAAAAATACAAATATATTCATCCAATGACTAGTTGTTTGTTACACGATTTGTAACCACTAGCCTTCTGCATAAAAATAATAATTAAAAAACAGAAAAACAAACAACATTTTATTGTGGTTCGGTCCCAGTAGCCCAAGAAGAAATAAAAATTGTCATGTTATGCAGTAGGAAAACAAACAATTCTATGTACAAAATATTTATATACAGACTTCGACAGTGGCATCACCGTTTATAGGTAACCAAAACAGGCTTGCACAGCTACCAAAAGGCAGTCTTTGAATGCAACACAGACCTGGCACAACAGACAGATGGAGGATGCTAACCATACTGGAGTTAAATGAAATGCATGGCACAGAGCAGGGCCCACGAACAGCTACTGTACTGCGACCAGTATATTCAGCTGTAGCAAGGTAGAATAAAAAGTTATTTAAGTTGCTTTTTTCAGTCTTTTGCCAGTTAAAAAAAAGTCAGGCTTACTGTTAAAAAGAGCAAGCTGACTTGAAAGAAGCTGTGCTGAGCCTTTCTCCTCAGCTTAGGTTTGTTTGGTATACCTTAGAGTATGAGTACTTTGGCTAATAAAAATGTGGAAACATGCACTGTTCAGCTATTTATCCAGAGGACCACTGGCAGTAGGAGGAAATGCATCAGAGCACAACTGTGGTAGATCCCGTCAAGAAAAAAAAAAAAACAGAGAAAAAACAATTTCTCATGTAAACATGGCTTATTGCAGTAACACCACTCATAGTACCAGGAACTGGTCCTTGATTTAAGGCAGCTTGGTGGCTATTGTTTGACTCTTCTAGTTGCTTGTCACTTAACCTAGAGCAACAAACACAACAGGTTCCAACCCATTACAGATATACCTAAAGGCAGGGCTACTTTACTTGGGAGGAAACCAATGTATGCGAAAGGCTGTCTGAGTTTAGGATAGCTGAAGCCCTACAAACTGGTGTGCAGCTCTCACTCCTCCATTTAACTGGAGGCTAGGTGGGAAAAATCCTTAAACTAGCCAGGCTGCATGTGTGGCAAAGCCTAATCCTACAGCTTAAATTTCAGTAGTACTCCAGCACGGGTAAACTTTGGGTGGGGGCAGAATGCAAGAGTGATGAGTAGTTTTATTCACACCACTGAGGTTGAACGGAGCAAACCAGGACATACACATGCATATCCAAAACAAGAAGAGAGCAGGCTTGGTTTTTCCAGAAAAGGTGAGGGAAAAGGCAAAAGTAGGATGCAGCTGCTGTAAGCACTGGCCTGCCCAGCAAAGTGCATGTGCTGTCTCCGCTGGAGAATATTATGAATATTACACATGAACAGAGCACTCAGCTCCAGGGGAGGAGGCTGTTTAAGTGCAACGTTCAGCAGACCAATTCCCACGGATTTTTTCAGATAAACTGTCAGTTCAAGGCTTGGGTTTTTGCTTTTGGTTGTGTTGTTGGGGTACTTCTGGCTGCTTGGGGTTTTTTTCAGGATTTATTTTTTTTGCTTTTTAGAATTTTATTTTAACCTTCCTGCTTTTCAAAGTGGGATTGCTGGTTGAGAGAAACACGTTTGCGAGTCAGGGCACCCACAAGGTGTGCAAAGATTCAAAAGTTGAGAAAAGAAGCCCTCTCCCCAAAGGAAAACACGAAACAAGTCGGCCTTCTCAAGAAGGTCAACGGTTTTCAAGGAAATACCACCCACCTTCCCCCTTCGCTCAGCTCTTCCCCTCGCAAGAGGGTGGAGGCTGCAGTCCAGGAGCACGAGCTAGACAGCACCCGGGGCATGACCTAGCAGGAACGAGCAAGAAGCTTCCCTCCGCCCTCCGTCCGGGGGTGCAGTACCAAGCAGAAGGAAGACAAACTAAGGGCTGAGCAGTTCGTGGCCGGGGCGGGGTGGAGGGGGGCCCGAGGCTCTCACTCGCCCTCCTCTTTGATGCGTTGCTGTTTGTTGCGCCGGGCGTCCATGTCGAAGTTGAAGTCGTTCCAGTCGTCGCGGGGCGGGAAGGAGATGGTCTGGCGCAGCGTGAAGCGCACGGCGTCGATCACGCGCTCGCCGCGCGTCTCGCTCGAGCCCACGCTCACCGTGGAGGCGCCGCTGGGGGTGCGCAGCAGGTGGGGAGGGGAGAAGTCATGGAGCTGCCGGTGGTCCAGGATGCCCTTCCAGATGGCATGGCGGAACTGCTCCGGGATCTTGAGGCTCACCAGATCCTGCAAGGCAAGGTGCAGGGCTTAGCAGGGGAGCCCCAGGATAAGCTGGGATCCAGGAGCGAGCACAACCTCTGGGACACCAAGAGCCACCAAAGCTGCTAAAACCCAGGTGGCCACGATACACAGCAGGAGACAAACCACTACTCCTGGAAGTAGTGGTTCACTCTGGATCAGGCATTGTGGGGTCACGAGGCAGCAATGGCCTGTTTTGAAGGCACAAACTCTATTCTTAAGTTGCACAAAACACTTGCACATGCATAAGACGTGATGACCTAAAGCTAGAAGTTTAACTGGACTGCAAGGCGTCCAAGGCAACCTCAGGGAGATCTGCTGGCTATCAGTGGTGAGGAGATGCTGAGCTCCTGAAGGTCAATGGCTTTGAAAATTTCCATGTTTATTTCAAAGCCTACAACAGGATTTTAGAATCCAAGCCTGAGCTCCAGTATTCAGAGCTCTGGGTGTGACTCTATAGGAACTGTCATAATTATTTTAACATAATCAAATTTAATAACAGACACATGGCCTTAGAAAACTTGTACTTTGAGGCCCTGTAATTTCTGCTGCAAAACCTGAGGGTTGCATTACCTAAACTCGAGGATACATGGTATCAGCTTCTGAAAAAATCAGCAACAAACTTCAGTTAATTTGGGTCAGCTTTTCTAATTAGAGCAGCAGCAGAAGGAAGGCAGCCCATGCTAGGGAGCAAAAGCACCAGAGTCTCCCAAAGTCTTGGGGGAAAAAAAATGGGACAGCCAGCTCAGACGAGAGTAATGGCCCTGGAGAGAAAGCAGCAACTCTGCAGCAAAAGCCATGCAAGAATAAAAAAGAGAAAACAACAAACAGGGATGAGGTGCCACTGGCAAGGGAAGATGATTAAGGTAAGGGCAGAAAACAGAAGCAGGGAGGGAAAAATGCAGACCACTTCTGGAGAGCCTACTTGTCTGCAGGCGAGTGAGGTGTAAACTGAAACCGAGCCTTACAGAATTAACAGGCACGTGGGCTGGGGCCGCTCCGGGGGCTCACACAGAGCTGGGGAACGGGAGACACACTTTGTGCCAGGCAAGGCAGTTACAGTGCTGGCCCCAAGTCCAGCCTCTCTTCACCTCATAACATCTCCTCTCTATGTGCAACAGCCTTAAATCAAACTAATCATGTAAAAAAAGTATACTGAGTCTGGATTTCTGACCTGTTCCTAATGCAGGGCCAAGAGTGCAAACAAAGGAAATGGTGAGGAGTTACTTACATCCATGGAGTAATGCTCAATCTGATAGATGGTGGTCAGCCCCTGGGTCGTGAAATAATCCACACAGGATGAGCAGCCCAACCTCGCTAAGAAGCTGCAGAGGAGGAAGGAAGGAAGGAGAGAGAAAATAGGATCACCCTGGCTGCAACAGCCCAAACCACAGAAAACCCAAACACTCAGCCAATCTGCAGCAACAGGAAACAAAGCTTTCACCCTTGGCTTGACCTCCTCCAAGACATCCCAGGCCAGCAAGCCACATTGCTGCCACATCAAACAAACGAGGGAGTTCTTCAGCTCAGCATCCAGCAGACAGCCCTCATGGCAGCACCCTGCCTTAGTCAAGAGCTGGTGCTGCACAGCCTGGGTCTTGAGGCAGGAGGGCTCACACAGACCCTCCTGCCAGGTCATGGCACCCAGAAGGTGGCTGAGCCCATGGCAGCCTGGTGCATGCACAAGGGGCTTCAGCAAGGCGTGGGGTCTAGGGCTCAGACACATCAAGCACTGCCAATCAGCACATTCTTCCCTAAGTGTAAAGGGTTCCTCATTTATGGGCAGCATCTTTCAAGTGGTTTGACCTCACAAAGGGCAAAGGGGCTTCTGACCCCAGCCATGGCTTGTCAAGTGGCCAGAGGGGAAAACAGAAAAACAAGAAGTGTTTGCAAGACAGCCTGGCACCCTCAAACTCCACCAGTCCAACAGATGCTGCATCCCTCAGCTTTCTTGCAGACCTATCGTCCCTGTTTGTCTCACTGCTCAGAGGTGGGGATTTGAGGCTCGCTGCCCAGAAGGTGCCAGCCTCAGGACTGCCAAGGGCCCAGTGGGATCCAGTGCTCCAGGATCACCCAGGCTCCTGACCCAAGGGCTCTGCTCCCTTGGCGTGGGCAGTGTGCCGGGCCAGCCTGCTCCCGCTCACCTGACGATGCTGCAGTCTGAGGGGTATGGAGGAGGGGGGGTGCAGTGGGACGTTGAAGGCATGGAGAGGGGAGGAGGCAGCGCCTGCGTGGGGCTGAGGCCATTCATGTCACCGGTCATGGCCATGTGGGTGCCCATCATGGGAACTGGAGGAGAGAAGGAGGAGCACATTGTTACCCAGGCATGCCCAGACCTTGGCTTCACCCCCAGCACGGCACCCAAGCACAGCACCCACAGCTGAAGCAGCCTGAAATCCCCTGTAAAACCCTGCACAGGGAAAGCTCATGAGAAGTTTCAGGCAGGGCCAAGGGCCAGATTACAGACAGTCCTCCTGGAGCTCTCCCCTCACAGGAGAAAGTACCATGTCATGACATCTTCCCTCCCAGACAGGCTGGATAGAAACCCTGGCTTGCCCTGCCAAAGGAGAGGAGCAGGACAGAGCCAGCAGAGTAACCTAATACAGCAGCCAAACAGCTTTGTTTTCAGAGACAGCAGGAGCACCAGAAGGGGCTCAGCAACAGGTGTGGGCAAGAGTCCAGCTGTTTTGAAAGAAATTAAAAAAACAAAACACCAACCAAAAAAGCCTCAACAAAACTCAGGCCCCAGAACCATGTCTGTCATCCTGGATTTACAGGGCTGCTGAGCACACAGCAGCAGCCAGGAGGAACAGAACTGCAAGATGTTTCCCTTGAAATTAAGAACTTTCTTAATTGAACCGAGGGGAAAAAATGTTGCCAACGTTTGCATCTCCTCTGCTGGGAAAGAAAGAAGAAGCAAGTCTCCAAAGCCAGAGGACAGTGCAGGCAGCTAGATCTGCAGCAAGCAGCAGCTCTGTTCACCCTGTGAGGCTCTGGGCAGGATGCTGAAGCCTTGCCCCGTGGCACACCAGTGAGCAATATTTATTTGGCTCTGTAGATTTATGGCAAATGACTCCAGGCTCTCCAGCTTAACACTAGAAACGCAGAGATGCCAAGTCTCCCTGTTCAGACTAGCAGGGAGCACGCAGGGAACAGGAGAAGGAGGAATAAGAGTTTCTTACTGTTGGTTCCCATGCTGTCGGGGATGGTGGTTGGGGTCAGGGCATTGCGCTGCTGGGGGTTGATGAGCTGGCTGACCGAGGGCAGCTTGTTCATGCTGTTCATTTTGCTGAGTGGTGGAGAGTTGGAGCCATAGGAGGACTGCGACTGCATGGAGGTCCTGCAAACCAAGGAGATGTTAGGACAGGGATCACAGCAGCTGGGTGTTCAGAGTGTGCACCCAAGGGGCTGCATGGGCAGTGAAATCACTGACACTGTAGGAACATCACAGATAAAGATCACTGGAGAATGAGTCAACAGGAAATGAGAGGTTTCCCAAATATTCTCAGCACTTAAAAAAATGAAATACCAAAAAAAGGAAAGCTTAACTTTTGGTTGAAACTTTTTATTTAAGGAGAAGTGTCTAAGCAAGTTTTTCAATTGAAAAGAATATACAGAAAGCCAGCAAACATCTGCCAAGATTTGAAGAGTATTTTTAAGTTAAACTCTCCTTGTGGTCAAAGACTTTTTCATAGGAACAATAAAACCAGCTCAAACCATCCTAAATGCCCCTGAAACCTGACTGCAGAAACAGTTTGCAGATTGGGTCATGCTTATCACCTTATTTTTTCCAAAATTCCTAGTTACTCATATAATCAGGCCATTCTCAGGTGCCAAAGGCTCCTTGCTCAAGACAGATTCCATGCACTTTAGGGACCACTACTGAGATGGTCAGAGCTGCCTGGGATGCTGACAGGCAGTTTTTGCTGGTGTTAAGGCAAACCTGGTATCCAAACCCTTCAGGCTGCTTGCAAAGAGGATCAAGTTCCTGCTACCACCTGACAACAGCACTAGCCTCCCTCAAGCCCATCCAGCCCCAAACTCCATCCAGAATACTCATGGAGTGGGCCAGAGAGGCTTGCCAGAGCTCCCTGCTGCCCAGCCCCAGGGGTCCCAGCTGCAATCCTGCCATGTAAGTGATCCAGACTGCCAAGACTGGGCTGCTTCTGAACGGCAGCCCAGCTCCCAGATCGAGTTTCGGCTGTGGCATCCCATCTGGAGTGGGGTCTTATGTGGGATATGCAGAAAATTATCATTAAAGCCAGTCCAACAGCACAATTGGCACAGCACCGTCATGCCACAAGGGAGCAGGTTTCTCTCTCTGACACCAGGGGCATTTGTACGACTGGGCAAAGGTTTGGAAAATGTGCCTGCTTCCACATGCTTCCCAGGCACAAGGACCCTCAAGCCATGGTCACCCTGCAGAGCAGAGGTTGCCCAGCTCACCACAGGGCCTGGCACTCATATCACACTGACTCCATGGTGAGTGTCCAAGGGCACATTCCCATCTTATTTCCCACTGGGAAACTTGTTCTCATCTGGGTATAACTGGTTGCACCAATTCCTGGGAACTGGCTTTTCTTCTATGCAAATAGAATAATTATTACTCCAAATAAGCAAAGTCTAAAAGGAAAGAAAAGGCTTATTCCTAGACAATTTATTAAAACCTTCAGCACTCAAGGTCAAGTTCCATACAATTACATTGTCTCCAGCTTCCTGTACTTTCAAGACTTGCAGTGTTGGGTGGAGAAAACATCTATGCTAACAGGCTAGAGTATCTAAGGCCCTGAAGAAATGTTACCTAATTACACAATTACAGGAGGTACAGAAGGGTGTGAACTGTCCTTTGGCAGTGAAGATGCAGGACAAGATCCAGCAAACTTCACAGACTCAAGGAAGTGGAAAGCACAAGAAGCTTCACAAATTAATATTAACAATGGCAGCAACTCCCAAGGGGAAGTGAAACCGAGCCATGAAGTTCAGAACCAACTTTTCAGAGTGAAGGGAATGATTCAGATCTGAAATTTCAATTCCCCAATTATGAAAGTTGAGGCCAGCCATGAAATTCAAGTCAAGCTGACACCGCCCTTAGCCTGAAAGGCTTCTGGATTTAGGACCAATGAGTATTTCTACTTCATGGGTTCAGGCACTTATCTCAGCTGAGCTTCAGCTGAAATTAATACACACCTGAAGAGTCTCTTACAGCAAAATCTGCATGATGTGCAAGCGAGGACATCAATAAACACAGCAAAATTCCAAATCAAATCAACAAAGGCTTCCCAAAAGACACTGAGTTGCACTGTTTGAGGTCAGCAGTGGGCCTGTTTTTGCTCTCTCCACCACTAATAGTGATCTCAGCAAAGCTAATTAGGAGACTACAAAATACTTTGGGGGTAAAAGAAAAACAAATCAAACACAAGCCAACTCAAAACTTTAGAAAACACTGTAGAAAACAAATGCATAGTTTAACATATAGCTTAGGGACTCCACTCTTATCTCATTCATACTCAGAGTCAATATTAACACAATCAAGTTCAAGAGAATAAAACAGAAAACAAAAGCATTTTTCTTTGTACCCACACTAGTTTCAACTAAGCTATTCCAACACATGAGCAGATGTTTAAAAGGCCTACAGAAAGCCATCTAGCCAAACAGAAGTCACAAGATAAACCAAGATGCAAAATTTTATTGAAAATTAATGTCACACATCAATATAGCAAGAGCCTTAGAAACACAAGAAAATGTTTTGGTATTAAGCACAAGTACTGCATGGTATTTGAGGATCCATTTAAAATATATTGGTTTTTTTCCCCCCCTCGATTTTTTAAAACAGCTATAAGAATGTCATGCACAGTGATTTTCATTAAAATTGTACTTCCTAAGTCTCAAGAAAGATTAGAAGTCAGAGCATTAACATTTCTTTGATATCAATGCCAATGAAATGCATTTTAATATCAAGGTATAAGGACTTCAATTAAGAGACTATTATACTTCTTGGAACAGTCTGATTCAAAAGGCACTGAGTCACATTCTGCAACTGAGTTTTCTCTCTTCAAGAGGCTATGTAATTATTTAGCAAATAACATTTGTAGTTATGCAAGCTCATATGAGGGCAATCAGTCTCTCATGCTTCAAGGCATACACTGATCATCTCAAGAGGTCAGGAAGGAACTTCCTTGTCCCATATATGAACAAAGTTCAGGTCATAGTCTTGTATAACTCTACATTTTCCCAGCTCACTGGATACCATCCATCTCCAGAGGCAGCAAACTGCTGGGACAGACCAACTACCTGATGGGGCAGATCAGAGTCCTTGTTCACTAAGAGAGCACACAGCCATGTAAGCAGCCTTAAATGACAAAGATTCATTAAGTGTAATTGGGCAGCTCAGGCTCAGTTTGATTTCACCCAAGCCTCTGTGCCTACAGTTTGTTGTCCCTGCAGACCCAGTCAGTGCAGAGACACAAACAGAATCAGCTGTCCAGTTCTGTGTCTGCCTTCCCTTTGAGAAGCAACACCAAAGATCACATCCCAGGTTCACACAAGGGCAATGTGCTCATGGACAATGGTTTTTAAAGCAAGGTTTCCCACAGGGCTGCATAACACTGGGCTGTCACTGATGTAGTCTAGTAACAGTACACAAGTGGCACAGATGATGCTCAGTTTCATTCACCTGCTTTGAAGGCCCATGAAGCAGCAGGACACTAAAAAGCAGAGATGCCCTTGCTCCCCACATCCCAAACTGCTGCTATTCTAAAGCAAACAACAGTGCATCTTCTCAATCACTGCAGTGGTTTGGAGGCTTGGTACCTCACTGGGAGCATGGAAAGGAGGAGCTCCAGTAGTTACTGGGCAGACAGGAACAGGGGTGGCAATAATGACTCCCCTTAGATTTCAGGTATGGGAATTTCTCAAGGCAGGCCACGGATGCAATCTGCTCTCCAGGAAATGGGGCTGTAATACAGGGAGTGGATATATATCAAGTAGTTGACACAGACTGATATAACCTGACTACCTGGTAAGGCCCAATTAGTCCACTTGGTTATTCCTTGAAAGGAAAAGACTTACTTTCCTGAAGACACAGAGATGGCAAAGAAGCAATGAAAAGACAGCTGGGAAAAAGTTTTCATTTTATCGGCAGAGGACAGACTACAAAGCAACTCAAATTGCTTTCAGCTCCAGGTATTTGATAAAAGAAAAAAAGAATAGCACCTTCTAATATAACCACCTGGTAGTTGGAAAGCAAATCAAATCACCATTAAGATCAGCATCACAATCATCATCCTCTTACAGCCAAATGGGACAAATCAGAAAGGCTTTCCAGAAAACAAGAGGCTCCAGATAATTTACATTCTTATTTAGTGGAAATCTGAGATGTTGTATTGCCCATTACAGTAAAAGGCATATCCTAGAGGCCACACCAAATGATGCACTGGAATCTTCCAGTGCAGGCTGTGGATGCCTTCTATCTTCTGTTGGGCTCCCTCCCCAAACTTGCTGGTGGGCAGGCTCAGGAGCAGTGCTCTAGATACAGATCAGTATTTCCTTGTCACAGTACTGCCAAATTGCCACCCAAAAGCAGACAATGCAAAAATCCAGGAATAAACTTTCACTGGAAGAACAGAAAACAGTGCCAAACATAATCCTGTGCAGTCTGGGCTGCATTTACAGTTCATGGACACAATTAGCAAGACCCTCTGGCTGCAGGATTAATGGACAAGATGGACATAGCCTGAGGCCACCTGATTGAGTCAACTGCAACATGAAATGGCCCTGCTTTCCTTTGAACTATGAGGCTTGGAGAGATGGGGCAAAAGAAAGTAGAATAGATGAAAATGCTAAGGCACCATCTAATAACGTCTGAACATCTGTAAGGGAAGAGGCAAGCTCCAACCCCTTTTCATAGGTAGGGCACAGTTTTAGACACACTACCCTTTACACCCTGATATGCAAAGGGACAGAGACTGGGCACACATGGATATCATTACAACTCTACTATACATTAAACTTGTGCTGTTCAGCCCACCACAGAGTTGGAGGAACTCCCTAAGTTCAGTAAAGCTGGATCAATGTCAGTAGTGCTGGTGCAAAGTCAAAGTCACACAGCCTTCCTTACAATTTTGATGTACTTTACATCAGACCCTTTAAGGTTGGAAGTAAGTGGAAACAACTCATGATGCCAAAGTCGAGGGCATTTCTACAGAAAAAAAAATTGATTTCTTAGCAGTGCCAGTTCATATAATTATTACCTCTCTCTGTCCAGCAGTACAAATACATCAGCTACTTATGCTATTAGTGCATGACCAGCACTAAAACAGACCAAATTGACTATCACAGACCATTTAAACACACATCCTCTGCTTCTGTCCCCCCAGTCCATGAATACATTTAACTTAAACAGGACAAAAGGCATTTTAAAATTGAGACCTGCTCAGAGGAACCCTGCCGAGTTTCACAAATACAGAAGTAAGAAGAAAGTATCAACACATTACAAGAACAGGGAAAAAAAAAGTTACACCAAGACAGACGACATCATGGTTCCCAACTTCACAATGCTACGGGCTACAGCTAAGAGGTCTGTAGAAGTGTCTGTTGTTTTTGCAAAGTTTGAGTCCCTTCAGAAGTTTACTCTCACTATTCACTCTGCTGCTATCAGGCTGTGTATTTGCCCCACTGTCCTTAGTCCTGCCAGCTGGGCAAAGTGACCCTGCCAGCTCGGTTTATGGATATACTGATGGGTTTGGGGGGCTGGAATGTTTTAGGATGGCATCGGTCTGTTTGGGAGGGTCTCTCCTTGAGTCCATGAGTTCACTCCTGAAGCAGGCCGAAAGGAGACTGTAAAGAAGGAACCAGAGAAAAGAAAAAGATGAATGTACAGGACCCTTTGCCAGCCACCAAGAGAGAAACAGCCACTTTCCACCTTCATGATCACAGTATGGGCTTTCAAAAAGGGAAAAAGCAGATGTCTTAGCACCTGCAGTGAGGGTATGTAACAGGGTGATTTGGGAAGCTGGAAAGCCCCAGGCACAAGTGAGTGCTTGGCAAGGAAGGGAAAACAACCAGTTGGTAGGGAAATCCGATTCTGTCCTAGTCTCATGGGTACAAATAAAGCCCTGATAACATTTCCAGTGACAAATAAAGGAGGAATAAAAGCATTCAACTAAAGGGGAAAAAGAGCAGCAGCTTCCATTAAGTCTACTTTTAACTACAATCACTTCAAAACCAGAAGCTGGTGCTAGGGAGGGAGAACTGTGCCTATTTGCCATACTGATTACAGCTCAACTACTCCCCTTGGAAAAGCTGAGGGGTCCCTGTGGCCACCAGCTGATGCAGAGGGCACCACAACCTCACAGCTCACAAAGCACTTCTACTTGGCTCCTTTCATCTTGGCCATTCTGTAGTGAGGACATTCTCCAAGTGCCTGGAGTTCACATGCAAGCACAGCACTACAAAACCAAACCAAATCATGCGAAAATCCACTGTTAGCTTTCACACCAAAAGCAAGATTAATGAGGTGAAGGTACAAAGAACACCTTCCCCACCAGCCCCCTTCCCACAACAGCAAGCACTGGGATCCTTGCAGCTCACAGCTCAGCTAGAGCACTCCAGGCACTGGATAGCTCAGTTCTGTCACAGCTCACTAATGAGGTTAATTCCTTCTCATTTGGATAATGAGTTCTGCTCACTAGACTGAAAGGCAGCTAGTGGGCTCATAGCTGCAGCCCTGCTGATAGGAAAGTAATGTTTGCTGGGGTACAAAATCCTACTTGGATCTAAGAGCCCTCTTCCTGGTAGCTACTGGAAGACTTTGTGAAAGCCCTTCAACCATAGGAGCTGGACTTCGTGTTCCTTATGCACGTTATGGGTCCCTTTCAACTTGAAATATCGTGATTCTCTGCTGCAGGAAACTAAAACACAGTTCTGAAAACAGTGCTCAGCAGAGTGAAACCCACAACATGAAAAAGTGTCTTCTAGTGAAAACCTTAAAGACTGTGCAGGTAGTTCCCTGGGAATATTGATGGTAAACATATTTTACAGCAGGGTAATGAGGAAACACTCCCTCCCCGAAGCATGAGCCACCTCTGATATCTCTCACAGCAGTAATCAGCTGGCAAATCTACGGTTTACACAAATGGTAGCAGACTATGAACTCTTCTAAATAAACCTGTGTGCTGCAGTTCAAGGATGGGCCCGAGGATTTGACAGTGAAAAACAAAGAACAGAAAATGGAAGAAAAAACCACCAACAGCTTCCCACCTATGATCATGAAGGTATTTGGCATAACAGTAAATAGAAGAAAACCATGCATAAAGGAGCAAGCAGAGAGAGGAGATGAGACAGAGAAATATTGTGGTCCGGCACAATGTGGAGCATTGCAGTATTTTGGTCATCTAGTGGGACACAAGAATTCTAACTGTCACCAGATTTGTCCTTTCTATTCCAGAACAGTCAGACAGCTGCATCTGCTGGCCTGTCAAGTGCAGTGCTGGTCTGTATGTGCATGAGAGTCATTATACACCTGTCTTCCAAAATCACTGATCTATATTTTTAAAACTATCTTTCACCATGACCGTCTCAACCTTGCTTTTCCTACTCTTCAAAAAAGATGAAGCTTTCCATGTTGTAGGAATGACTGGGACAACTCTTTCCACATACCTAGATACCTTTTCTATGTTAACTACTGCCCTGAAAAGTAAACCAAAAAACGCAGCAGTTCTTCCACCAAGGTGCAACTCTGGAGCACATGTGGCTGCTGCTCCATTTTGAGAAGGAAGAGCCAAAGGCAGCTTTCAGACTTTCCATTCCCACAGAGCCCTGCTGGGACCTACAGCTTCCAACATATTCCACCTTGCTCACAGCATACACACTTTCCCAGCTCCCACTTTTCACATGAGTGTTGAACTAAAGGTGAAATGGGACCATTTTAAAGTACATCCCTGCATACAGAGTGAAAGGCCAGAATAGATTCAAAAAGGAGTCCCTGTGCTCCTGAGTTTGGCCAGTCTGACATCTCCCAGCGATTTGCTCACATGCAAGGCTGTTCTTGTCCAAACCATTCCCCACAAATCAGCTGCTCTCCCCATTCTAACATTGAGACCCAAAGCTCCTTTTTTGGGGTGCAATTGCATCTTAGAGTCTTTTCAGTCTAAACATCTCTTTGCCCTGAACACATTCCTTCAGACATTAAGCCATACAATGGATTATTGAGGAAAAAGCACCAAAACCCAAAGTACACCTAAGAAACTGCTGCCTGCATATGCATTTCAGCACAGAGGACCCTGCTTGATGGCAAGCTGTCAGCAGAGACAACTGCAGCAGCTCTGGACAAACACTAAAAGTTATTCTACACTCCTGGCACCCTTAAAAGCTCTTAATCTTTCTCCCCTGTATCTGAGCACACTCAGCAAATGAGAAAAATGAGTATATAACTGGACAAGTGCCAGGAGACATGCCAAAAGAAGTTTCATTAAATTAAATGGCTGGAATTCTACATGCTCATCTTAAAGGTAACACAAATACCTAACCTCATTTCCCAGGAACACATCCTACTGATATTGAAAGAATGAAAAAAGCAATTATGGCAAAGCCAACTGTCAGCACCAAGAGAAAGCTGTCATCTGCTGCTGTCCATTTCTGCTTACAAAACCATTTCTCAGCTGAAATGCTGTGGTTCAGGTGAAGCTTTGAAGACGAGCAGTAGAGCACACAAAGGCCACAATGCCTAGGAGCTAGTAAACACAAGCTATAGTATATACAAACAGTGCAGATGACTGATAAAAGTAAATAATCATAATGAGATTTTGAAGTGCCCCAAGAAAGAGTCCAGAGCCCCTGGATGCTCCAGACGTTTTGGCAGAAGGCTTTTTTCACACCTCCACAAGACTCCATCTGACACTAAAAACACACAGGTTGAAATATGAACACATGCAGAGATCTGGCAGAAAGCTGTGGTATTGCAGAAGTCCTGAGACAAGGCCAAGGCATTGAAATAAATCCCTACAGGCTCAAGTAGGACTTATGTGGTGCCTTGGCCCCATGCTAACCTCTGCAGAGGAATGAGTTATACCCACAGCCTCCTGACTGAGGGCTTCTCAGCAGGAACTCGGGATCTGAAGCACTACCACTTGGCAGCCACCTACAGCCCGGGGCTATTTTCTGTCCCCCGAGACAGCAGGTGAAGCAATGCCCATGAACGACACTGCTTACAGCCCATCTGGGAAGTCATTCTCTGCCCAAACCTCTGACTGCAAAGCTTTGGGAACCCAGACACCTATTCAGCCTGTCAGCTGAGTTCAAAAAGGATGGGAAATTTCCCATGAGCAATATGAAGAGTCATCTAGCAAAGTGCAGTTTTTGACAATACTTTGAAAGTGTATATAGAATCTTTCTTTGAAGTGTCCACTAGCCAAAAAAGGAAACTTTTTGTGTTTCAACTTTGCTCTCGACTTCCAGCTGCTTGTTTTATAGCAGAACAACTTGAAGTATTGTTATACCACTAAGACACCAGCCCTGCAATGCATGAGAGATGCACTGCAGTGGGGCCCAAGCACTTGGCTGAGCTCATGCTCACAGCCCCAGCTCTACATATTCTTAGAAAGATGGTCAAATAGATACCCTGGAAAAGGCACTGGAAATGGTTCCATGTCTGGTGCCATTCCCATAGAGCAGTGGGAGAGGAGTGCACCCAGCCTGTGCTCCCCAGCTCCAGGGGGAGCAGGTTTCTGACCACAGGCTGTCTATGGCTCTGCCTTGGGCTCTGGCTGGAAGTCAGAAATGAGGCACTGACCCCATCCTCATGCACTCTCTAAGGCCAAGAGCTGGAATACGTGAGATGAAAGTCTAGAGTCAGGATGTGCACTTGGGGAAGGAGGATTGCTCTGTCCCATTGCTCAGCCCTCAGTTGAGCCCTCTGTCCCTGTGCAGAAACCTTCTGTGTCTCTCTCCTCTCTCCCCCACTGCACTGACACTGCAAGCACACAGGTACTCACTGCTTCTGGAGCAAGTGCTGGTGCTGCTGCTGCTGCTGCTGCCGGTAGGTCTCAATCGTGTGCTGGGGGAGGTACTGCATCAGCTCCAGGGACTCCTTGATCTTCAGGAGCATCTCGTACGTCTCCCGTCCCCTCACCTGCATCACAGGAAAAGGACAGGGGGTTGGAGGGAAAGAAAAGCTTTAAAGGACTGCATTTATAGACCTTATTGATAGTCACCTTAGGAAGATTTAAATAATGTCAGGTAAACAACCAGAGTAGGATGCAAATACACTGTTTATACATGATGCTCACACAATAAAACTGCTAAGCCTTGTTCTAGAGGTGCAGCAAATAATGCTGAAGAGTGATAGTCTCACACTGCAGGCTGATGAACATCTTGGGGTTGTCATATGGTTCAGTGTGAATCTATGCCAGCCAAAAGCAACATTCTGATCCAATCTATTTAGACAGAAAATGTCCTTACTTTGCCTCAGATGTAAGCAGATCTGGTGCTGAATCTTACATGCCCTCAGAAAAGACAGCATGGAAATTTGGGAGCTTGGTTTGGCTCTCCCTTCTCCTCCAAGCACACCATGATATGTGATTTATTCAACTAACCATGCCTCATGGGAAGGAGTTAAATGGCCAATTAGAGATATTTCTTGCGCTGAGTCTACACTTAATATAGCATATTTCATTTCTATCACAGCATTATAATTGCAATACACATAAAAGAGACAGAAGCATCCACCTATCAGTAAGACAACACCAGTTTTCTAGAGAAAGGTCATGTGCCACAGACCCAGAAAAGACAGAAGAAGAAACTAAGTTATATGTCAAAGACAGCATTCCCACCAGGACAGAGATCCCTTGGAATATTCTCATAAGCCTTGCCTAAGCCATTCTTAGCACCTAGTGGGATTTTTATTATTTGTATTTTTTTTATTTGGAATATGCATTTAAAATTAGTAGCTCATGGGATGAAAAAAAGTAAAAATTATCATTTCACACCCCAAACTCATCCTCAGCTCTCTCTGAAGTCTAGGTGAGCCTCGAGTCACCATTGAAGATATTAAACATAGGGTAAATAAAAAGATAGAACTCACTGGCAAGTACAAGAGCTCATCATCTGGGGAACGTCTTTTTTTGATAGATGTCATCTGTATGCCATGAGTTCCTTGTCGAAAAGCTGGAAAAGAAACCCAAAGGCATCCCGTTTAAAAAAAAACAAAAAAAAATAAAAAAAGGGAGGGAGGGGAGAAGCATACAGAGAAGGAAAAGGCAAAAAGAGATACAAAAGAAATGAAGTGTACATGACCAGCTCAGATCTATAGTGATCTGAAGGGATCTCTAACTGAGCCACTCCAGAACTGTCCTTGCAGCTCCTGGCTCCTTAAGGCAGACACCTGCAGATGCTGGCTGGCCATGTCACCTGGGGAAACACATCAGCCAAGGAGCACTGGATATGTGAAAAAACCCTGGCAAGCCACACTTAGAACGAGCACTGGCTCTTTACAGGAAAGTTACAGAAAGTTTTGGTATTACAGGGCTCACAAGCTGTTGGTGAATCAGTGATCCATGAAGGCAAGACCATTGGCAGGGAGCAGAACTCACGGAGAAAACAAAGCCCCACTGCAGTCTGCCTCCCGTCATAACCTGTGCCCTGCTGTTCAGCCTGCT
The DNA here is from genome assembly GCA_037013685.1 of Acridotheres tristis. Taxonomy (NCBI): domain Eukaryota; kingdom Metazoa; phylum Chordata; class Aves; order Passeriformes; family Sturnidae; genus Acridotheres; species Acridotheres tristis. The sequence goes on from CM072896.1 coordinate 14,813,303, forward strand.
GCCTTCGCTGAGTACAGGGGAAATCAAAGGTGGATTTCCATATCCTGCATGTCCAGTGAGGACTTGGCTCTCTTCAGAGCATAGAGAGGCTGCTTGCCAGGGTGTCTCTGATGCACAGCAGAGTTTGTGTGCAGCCTCAGTCTAGATTCCCTGTGGCTGGAAGACTCCTTCCACAGCATAGAACACTGGCTAGATGAAGCAAAGAGTAACAGCGTGACCCCAAACAAGCAGTAAAGGTTAGAATTCCAGACATACAATTGGAAGGTGGCAAATAAACACCCCCTTCACCCACCAGTGGCAGGGCTAATCTAACACCAGGAATGCTGCAAGGGAGTCCACGAACCCAGACTGTCCAACATTGCTTTGTGAACACCAGCTCGATTTTTAGGCTGATTCACTCCGGGAGAACAGATTACTAACACCCTCCTGCCTCCAAGCCCAGGCACAGCAGCACTCTGTCCCTGTGGCACAAGCACCCAGAGACAGCCCCACGTGCCATCTGCCCAGCTCTGCCAGCTACTTACGGCGCTTCGTACCATCACCATTCTTTGTGCTGTCAGACACTTGCTGCTTGCGGATGCTGTCCTCGTCTGCCTTGCGGTCCCTGCCTGGGCAAGCACAAATACGGGCTTCGAAACAACGGCGGCCCAAGACTTGCCCACTGGGAAGAGAGGTGAGGACAAACATCAGTTGGCATCTTGGATACAGGCCAGCAGCTCCCCTCAACTTCACACCACACTGTGCACCTTCCATTTTCCAGTCCGGATTCCCCAGGTGCTAGGCAACCCCCACCGGCAAAGATCTAAAAAATATCCTACAGCCCCTTGAATTAAGCTGTTCCTAAGGATATGGGATGCTGCCCTGAGGGGAAGAGGAGGCAGAAGGGTTACAGTCGTGATGCACAACTTACTCTCTGGTTTCCAGGGTCACAATGATAAGGATCGGGCGGCGGTTCATCCCCCCAACGCAGCTGCTGTTGCACATGAAGTTGTACAGGACTGTAGTGAACTCGGTACCGACCTGGGTGAGACACAGGCCATGAGCAGAAGAAGTGGTGGATGGAAAGCTCTGCTTTTTCTATGCTCTCCTCTTGTATTTCCCAAGCTGGGCTGCAATTTGGCTAGCATGAAATAGTCCCCCACTACAAAGCTTCCTTAAAAGAAATGAATGTGCCCTGCTCTCAAGGGAGGGTGTTTCACAGCTCACTTCTGATAGAAAGGAAGAAGGGATTCATTGTGATGAGGACAGGGAAAGCCCAAGATCCAAACTCCTTTGACCAGGGTTACAACCCCCACCCCTTGCCTGCCAGGAGCCACCAGCTTGAGCTCACGACATACCTGGGGTGGCTCGTAGGGGACCAGCACACTCTGCCTCCCGGTGATGGGGTCTTCTACATACTGGGCATGGCTGTTCCCTTCCACTCTGATCAGGTGGCTGGGAGGTGCAATCTGTCCTGCAAGGGCAAAGAGGGAAAAAACAAGAGACTGTTCAGTGCAGTAAGGTCATGCACAGGGTGGCAAGATCTGCCATCGAGGGAGATGCACGTGGCCCCTGCACTGAGGTCCATCAGAGCACACACAGCTACCTCCCAGCCCTTGAAGCATCCCTTCCCAAGATCCCTGCTGCCAGACACCAAAAGTAACACAGCCTTTCTAAAGCTCACTCTGAACAAATATGCATTTAATGGTCAGTTGGAAAAATCATGCTAGCTTACAGCAGTGGCAAAGGGAACATGATCTTGTTTCCTAGGCCACTTTCCAATAATTAAAAGCTTCCTTCCTACAAATTTTCTTTAGTGTTTCTACAACATATAACTAAATTCCGAGGAGAGCAACCTGCTATGGGTTTCTCTCAAGAATTTGTTTTGTGTATTGTGTTCATTCTTACTCAAAATTTCTACAGAAATAATTATTTCAGAATAAGAATTTAAGGCTTTTTTTTCCTTTCTTAAAACTCCATCAATGAATGGTGTCAAATCTCAATAAATCCAGTCCTGTCAGAAAAAGCACTTTTTAATATTAAAAAGTGTTTTGAAGAACTGTCTCACTCTATGCTGATTTTACACTCCCAAGTCCTTGCTTATTTCTGGGGCTTGTCTAGCTGGCTGCACTGTAACCAGCAATGGGATCCAGGCTCCTAAGACATCCTGCTAACTGATACCAGGCAGGTTTTTTTACAGTACGAGATAAATAACGTACGTAGAATAAAACAGATGCTCATCTGAACTTACGTGAACTTAAGTGGCCAAGGCAAAACGGAACCCAGCCCATGAGCTTGCAGAAAACCAAAGGACATTGTAAGAACAGCTGCTACCTCACTAACATGAGGAGAAGTAAAAGATGAAAATATTAATACTGAACTGAGAGTGTTAGATGTAGAAGAATGTTGCCTACAGTTGATGCTGGCACTGAGCACTACCCTGCTGGAGATAAACAGCTCCTCCATCTTTGAGGCGTGGATTAAGGACTGGAGATGATATTGCATCCTGTTACTAGATCCCTGTCCCAGCGACATGGAAGCTCATTCCTGAGCACAAGAACAGCTGTTTCTTGTTGCAAGAGCAAAAGCACAGCAGAGAAAGGCAGCCAGAAGGGCAGTGCCTGCCATGGGGACAGATATCCATCCGACCTGGGCAGGCACGAAGTTTATTTCAGTGCTTTCCTCCCAAGGACGAGCTTGCACAGGGACAGCTAAAGCACTGCATGATCCTTCCTGCCAAGGACGAGAAATAAAAAGCTGCCCAGGGTATCACAGGGAGGTCTGTTTCCAGAAGGTTTGCTCTGAAGCTGCTGTCACATCCCTCAGTGGCCGCTCATCAGCCCTGGAGAGGGACTGCCAGCACAGCACTACCCTCCTTACCCTCGTTGAACTCCCGGCTCAGCTCGTGGTTCGGGCAGCGTTTGACCACTTCAGTGACGTGTTCAGCTTTCTTGTAGACTGGCATAGCCCTGATGACAGCTCCCTGAGGTGGAGGGGTCATCACTTTGATCTGGATGGGACATGTCTTGGCGATCTGGCAGTACAGCTTTTTCAGTTCGGTGGAATACTGAATGGGAAATAGACCAAAAGAAAGTCAGAAGTTCAACCAGGGATGAAGGCACACCAGGAACATGAAGATGGCTTTGCACATGTAACTGAAAGCACCAGCCACTGCACGGGCACTGCATTTGTTTGTACAACAGCTATGCTTCCAGAAAAGTGACAGAACCCCTAGACCTTTACCTGCTGTAAAATAGCAGAACATAAATCTACATCCTAGCTTTCCCAAAGGCAAAAATCTTCATATAAAGAGCACTTTATTTACTCAAACAAATAAAGCCTTTATGTCTCTTCGGCACACACTCCCTCTTGCAAGGGACACCCATTACCCACCTAACAAAACAGATGCTATTCCTTTCACAGCATCCTGTAATCCTGGAAGCACTCAAAACCACAGACAAAGGCATTTCATCCTGTATTCTAGGAAGCCCTCCTACTCTTGCAGAGGGATTAAATAAAAACATGAACCTTGGTACTGAACAGTACTTGAGAACAAGACCCCGATCAATTTGGGAGTTATACAATACCTGACATTTCAGTCACCTTTTTAAAACCATCTCCTACATCCTACTGAACATCGCTCTAGTAATCCCCTCACTTCTGAACTCCAAGCATTACATGCAAAAATGAGGTAAAAAAAAAAAAAAGGTACTTTTTTTTCAAGGGCCAGAAGAGCTGAACAGCCCAAAGACCAGCCCATGGTGACCATAGCCTAGAGCATAATCCAGCAGCTGGCTCCAAAAGAGAGGCTGTCACCATGCAATGAGCACTTGGAACAGAGCAAGATGCTCTTTTTCACTATGCTAATTTGGGGCAGATTAGACTTCTCTTAAGATGCTCCCCACTAAAACAGTAATCTAATGCAGCATTTTTGTGGAGTGTGTTCGCATCTGGAAACCTTTACTCAGCAAAACATCAAGGCTGAAGTTGGTGGTTTCTTTTCAAAGCCCCTCACCATAATAATCTGCTTAGCAGGGAGGATGGCAAGGGAATTCTCAAGTGGTTCAGTACTGTACAACTAAAACCCATTTTCCTGGATATCTCACATGAAGGAGACTCTCCAGTCCCCCCTGCTATACAAGGCCCTTCCAAAATATGGCAGGTTTTTCAGAACCCTACTCCAGAGGCATTCATTTTTCTCCTGCTATTCAGACATTCACGAGTGCAGAGCTCTCCCTGTAACTCTAACAATGTAACCCACAGGAATTCCTGGCATTTCCCCATCTCCCTGTACTCTGTTCTTGCAGACAAAGAAAAGTGAAAGCCCCAAGGTGGTTGTTTCCTCACAAGAAAAGGTCTCTAGCAGCCACGAGCCAATAGAGCCCCATTGCCAGCTGTTCAAACAAAGAGGGACAGGTTCATACTGGTCAAGAGCACCCTGTGGCCATGGACCCCACTGGGACAGGGAGAGCCAGCATGTGCACAGGAGGGTGGCAGATGATGCAGCAGCAAAAGGATTAGTTAGTGATAGTCAGGGATTATTTGTACTTCAGAGTGTACACACTGCTAACATAGCAAAAACCAAACTTTCGAGAGACACTGGGTAGGAGAGAGGGATTAAACATAAGCCAAGCCAGTCCCTTCCCTCCTCACTCAACACCATCCTGCCATGTGGCAGAGAAGATTCTACAGGTATTAAAGATACAAAAAAAGACTTTTTTAAAATGCAAAGGCCAAATTGTGCAATGCATTTTATGTGCCTGCAGGCTAGAGATTAAACCCACAAAGGATTTACCCAGCCTGCGGAAACAGGGAACACGCCAAACAATTACAAAAAAAAAAAATGTTGCGAAACAGATCTAGATGGTGATTTATATCGTACATCTTTTAAACCTGAAATTCCTTATTGTTTTTTAATTAAAAAGCAATTCCTTAGTAAAGGTAAGAATGAGCTCACCATGTTGTCTTTTCATCTCAGAGGTAGAAAAAGAATTACTTATATTTAAAAAGGAAGGAACCTAAAAGCATTGTTTCCTTCAACACATCAGATTGCTCATAGCACTGTGAAGGTTTCAAGGACAGAAAGCCTCAAAAATCTCAAAAAGCCAACTAATCACTTGGATGCCTTAACATCACTGAAGCATAAAGAAATCGGGCACCCAAAGGTGATGGGCAGAAATGCAAGCATACATATTGAAGAGCAGTGGTGCACAGAGGGCACAGCACATGCCAGGAGGCAATGTGTCCAGTGTCTGCTGGCATCCAGAGAATTGAACAAATGGAAGGAGATACACACCCTCAGTCACTGATCAGGACTCATGCTGACTGTAGTTTTATGTATATCATCCTAAAAGACAGCAAGCTGGGGTTACAAGAAAGGGGAAAAACAAATATCGCTGCTTTCAGAAGGACTGAGATGTATCCAAACCAGCACAGCTACTGAGGCTCACGATCAAACAGCACAGCCCCTCTGTGAGCAGACAAAGGGATCTGCTCTTCATCCACCTTTGGCACCCAACTGTTGGACCCCTTTGGCTACAACCAGCAAGGAAGCTATTGGACCCACACCCTAACTTCACAGAGAGCAAACAGCCAAGAGCTAATGGGTTATGATGAACAAGCCTATCCAACAAAGAAACACTGGACAGGCTCAAGAGCTGCAGGTTCCAGCCAACAGCTTCAACTTGGCATGTCAGGAAAGGAGGGAAACCAGGAGCCCACCTTTGCCTCAGAGCACAGTCAGGACACCGGAAGATTAAAGGGCAGTGCTCAGAAGAGTCAAGGAGGCAACAGGGGGCTGAGCTGCCTTTTTATCACCTGATTGCAAGAGTTCAAGCCTCAGGCACTGCACAGGGCTTGGGGACATGGCATAGAGCCATGATTTCACATCTACCCCAGGCACAGCCGCCTGCGAGCGTGTAATCACTGAAGGGACAGTCATTTAACACCAGTGTAAATCTGTCCACGGGGTACCTGCTGTCAGACAGAGAGGGGCTCGAGTTTCCCACCCCGCCAACTCTGCTGCGACCAGGAGTAACCTGATGCACAGCCATTTACTGGCATAAATAGATGCCAACAACTAGGTCATGGTGACTTCGTCCTGGATCAGTGATAATCGCTATATCCACAGAGCAAGACAGGATATTGTATATAGATTTCAAAGCAAAGGCACTTCAGAAAGAAAACCCGAGGCAGGAGCTGTCTGTGCACTCAGTGCCTGCAAGCCAGGATCACCCTTCTTGGCACAGGTGCTGCTCCTCATTGGTCCCAGACCACCCCACCCTGCAGGAGGTGACAGTCCCCCTGCTCACCATTTTACTGTGAACTGACACTCACTGTATGAGGGGTAAGATCGCAATTCCCAGAAATCCAAAGCATGACTATTAATCAACACATTTGAGCAGGAAAACTAAATTAATTAGGAGTACAAATATAAAAATTAGTTTGACCAAACAAACAAGTCTATCAGTTAACAAGTTGACAACAACCATTATCTAGCAGTAGGAAAAAAGGTTGTGCCAACAGCCTGAGGAGTGCAACACCACTTCCACCAGAGTACAAACCCGAAAGCCATTTAAAACAAGAGCTGAGCCTGGAGATGTTATCTGCTCAAGAGGGAGAGGAAAGAGCTTCGGCTTGGGACTTTTCTTTGGACTTTCACTGCTGTCTGTCATGAATTTAGCTTTTTGCTTAATAATACATTTAAAAAGGAAAGATAGAAACATTCCAGCGCCTGCAGCTCTGCTCTCCCCACCTGCCCATGCAGACATACTGTATTACCCACTCTTGGCACCCTGGCTGGTAATTCAGTATCACAATACACACACCAGCTACCATCAGGCAACACCTGTCTGATTTCTCAGTAAGCCCCTTCTACTGAAGGCGTGTCAACAAAGGGTTGAAAGGCAAAAACAAAACACTTCTTGACTCTCAAATGGAGAATTTTTGCTAGAAAGGACTGTAGTCTCCTGAAAATAAGTGCTCAATGCAATACAAGCAACAATGGCTTTTTACCAAGTATTCAATTCCTCTGCAAAACTCTGATGCAGTGAAATCCCCCAAACACTACTTTAGAAATCTGCCTCTAATATCTGTTTTACCATCTGATCCAGCAGAGGGATTATGGCTCCTAAATCTTTAAAAGGAGTGAGGTTCAGTCAGCTCTACAAATGCTGACGGATGTCAGCTTGAAGGTGATCCCAGAGGTTGGCTTAAGGCATTACAGCTCCCTGAGCCCCTCCTGCTCAGATCAACAGGTCTTTCAAATCTTTTGCAAGCTTCTTTCAAGTAGTCAAGTTTTAGTTCAACTCAGTTAACTAGATCCATTTTACCTGATGTTTTCAAAGCTATCAATCAGCTATGCTTTCTCCTCTACCAAACTAACCCCCAAAGAAGGGGAAAAAAAAGAACAGGTTAGAAGAGTGCAAATGCAATAGCTACTTCCACCAAAGTATTCACAGGTGAAAACAAGGAGAGTCACAAGGAAATAGATAATTGTAATATGTTTTAATTATTTAATAGAACAAAAGGCAGTGGGAAGAAAGAAAACTACCAACTAAGAACAAAAAGTGAATTTACACAAGCATTTTAAACACTTTTGCTATGCTAGACCACGATTTAACTTTTCATTAAAAAAAAAAAACCTGCTGAGAAGATGTGGGGGCACATTAGAAGCACATGCAGACACACTCTTAGGAACCAATTTATACCCAGAGGACACTCAGTGAACAGGAGCTGTACCAGGCGTGCTGCACACATGGACCTCTCCTTCCAGATTTAACCTTCAGCTCAGCATAGCCTTAACCCCACGGCTTGTGAGCTGACTTGTGGCAGCTTCAGTTTCAAGTCCTCTGTCCCACCAGGCTCCAGAGAAAAGTGGACAGCTTGCTGCTAATGGGCATAGCTAGCATTCAAACCATGGGCACAGCCAACAGGTCCAGTGATACAGATCCACCAGGTGTGGCAACAAGCCTCAGCCTCACAGCCCGGGGCACCAGAGAGACAGACACGCCTGTGGGCATCCCCATCTGCAAGGGAAGCCGTCCGGGATGCCCCGAGCATGGGAGCGGGAGGGGATGCTGATGTAGCCCCACCAGTGCTTTGCAGGCATTTACCAAATTTCTCCACCCCGGGGCAAAGGAAAAACCATGTCATACTTTTCCCTCTTGAGGAAGGGCAGTGAATCACCCAAGGGCGTCCGCCTTTGCAAAGACTTAAACTTCATTTTCCCCTAGGGCTCCCCTGCCCCCTCCCCGTCCCCACCGCCTCGCCAGGCGCTCACGAACGGAGCTGACGAGTTATTAAAATCCTTCCTCGGAGCGCTTTTCCGCGGGAGCCGCAGCCAAAGGCCGCCTGTTGCCACCTGTCAGTCGCGGGGATTAATTACCTGCGCCGGGCGGGGAGCGGCACATTCCTGCCGGCCTCGCCCGCCGGGATGTTGACACCGGGCAGGTGGGCCCCGCATCCCCCCGGCCGCCCGCACCGAGGGGGGACGGGACCCGCGGGGTTGGGGACCGGCACAGCGACACGGGGCAGGGAGGAGCGGCGGGGCTGCCCCGGGGCGCCGGCAGCTGCTGCGCCTCGCAAACCTTAGCGAAAAAAATAAACACATGGGTGCGTGTGTGTGTGTGTGTGCGCTGACCTGCTTAGGTAAACGGGGAAGGGGAGGGGTGGCAGAGAGGGAGGAGAGCGGAGAAACGTAGCCCGCGGACAGGGATTCAGGGGCCGCTGCCCGGCGCGCCGGGTCCCGCCGCGGTGCCGCTCCCGGCTGTGCCACCGCAGGGCAACGAGAGCGACGAGAGCGACAAGAGCAGCTCTGCCCCTCTGGCACGGGCACAGCACCCTCCGGCCTTGGCAGATGACAGATCCGTGTCCCCCTGCCCGCAGCAGCTCCTGCGGGGCCCCACCACCTGCAAACACACCCCGAGGAAAGGCGGGATGAACAGGGGACATGCACACGTGGCCATGGTATGGAAGACCCCCTGAAATTCCCTGAAATACCGAACTGAGAGCATCTGCTAGATTCTCACATCTTGAGGTTAATAAACTCCTTCATATTACAATATTCAGCATCTCACTTGAGGCTCCCCAGAGGTTTTAATTCAAAACTACCTCCATCAGGATGTATCATCTCTACCTAATGCTGTCAGCAAAGCCACGATAATAACAGAAATAACACTGATAATTTCCCATATTGCTTTTGCACTATGAAACTATTCTAGCTGTGAAAACTTTACATATGTGAGCTTTTACATTTCAGTTTCATATCTGCAGACTTAGTTCATCCACAAATGAAGACCTCTTGAGGTTCAGCTTGAATACCCTTTAAAAAAAGGGCAACAACAACAACAACAAAAAAAATCAACTGAAAAGTATCCTGTACAAACAGGAAAAAACCTCAAATGGAAAACTTTGGAGGCAAGCTTTACACATTTTTTGATGCAAAGTGATAGGTGTAAAGGAAGGCTTTACTCTGGTTTTGTGAGTTCTCTTCCTTTGCTAGTCAATTATTTAAATATTTTTGAAATTAATTTATTTAAAACCAAAATCATGAGACTCCTGAAGTCAAATGGCCCTAGCTTCTACAGCTGGTTCACACCTTGCTTGTGTACCACGTCCAGTTTCTCTGCCAGTTTCTAAACCGAAACTTTTGCAGTACCAAACAAGTTTCAGATGCTAAGAATGTCTAGTAATTTACATTTCTAATAGATTGCTTTGCAGTAGCAGTTTTGTGAGGTAGAAGTATGAAATGAGAGCAAATCTGCTGAAAGGCAAGGTGATTGCTGATCTGATGCTGAAGATTCTCCTTGATATCTGCATCTGCCAGTGACTTCTCCACTATGAATGCACAACAAATGAGCAGCCTATCTGCCTACCACAGAAAATGTAACATTAGGAAGCATACACTGTAGGAGGTTCACTCTCATTCTACCCAAAGTCACCTACTAGCTATGATGCATTAAATTCCAGCAGAACAATGAGGGGTGATCAACATTAGTAAAAACTTACTTAAAACTGGATCTGCAAAACATCCCCTTCAATTATTAAGCATTAATTAGTAAGCCAACACAATTCAGCAAAATTTAAAATCATTACAGTGACTGCCAAAGCAGCTTTGTGAATAACTCCACTGCATTTCTTCCCTCCTTCCACAGCCCTGCTACTCTCAAATACACGATTACTCCACATCCTCCTAGCAAGAGGGTAACCCACTGCTAACAAAGCACTACACTAGAGTTACAAATATTTGCATCTCTATAAAATACACACCTGCTCGCAGGTAATGGAAATAGTGAAGTAGTGGACACTACACACAGGACCACACATTTGCCTACATGAAACTAAGTTGATAGCATTACCTCAAGCATCAGAGCAGCTGAACACTAACAGTGACATAACCAGCCATAGTCCTTCCAGGCAATTCTACTCATTACACCAGAATGTATACTCCAATACTTCAGGCAAAAACCTCTGGGACTTGATTTAGCAAAAAAACCTTCAGCATGCGCTTAACTTTTGGTAGCACTGTTAACCACCACCCGTTCAAGTCAGTGTGCCTCTGTGTGAGGGAATCTGAGAACTCAAACCTGAATTTAAGATCTGATTTAACCTGCATATTAATGTACTCCAGAAACGAACTGAAAATAATATATTCAGGCTCTCACCAGTAAACCCACCACACCACATACTGCTCCTAACTCATGTGCCTTGGCCTCTGATACTGAGCACCAGAACCTGTTCTGCTCATGAACTACTTTAAGTGAAGTCCAGGTTGGCCATTTCAAACCTCCTCCTAGCTTGGTGTGGGGGATTCAACTTTAAGAAAGTCATCAGTCTCAGACCCAGCCAACGAGGAAAGTTGCTGTGTTTCCTATTAGCCTCCCAGATCTCACTTGTTCCAAGTTCACATGCTGTAGCATGCTCCATCCTACCAGCCAAACTCCAAAAACTCTAATCAGCTAGAGGAAACATCGTCTGGAGTAACTAGACACCAATTTCTAGTGCATCTCACCATTACTTTTGTACCCTGCTGAAAGCCAAAGGGTGATGAACTCAGCAATGAGGGAAGAAGCACAGCAATACATAAAAGTTGCTCAATTAAGACAAAGCAAGTAGCAAAGCAAAAATCCCAAAACTCTCCAAAATTAGTCTGCTCCCACCAATTCTAACCTTGTTTCAAAAACATGAGTCAGCAGTAGAAATCCCAGACAAGCAGGTCAGATCTTGCAGCCCCATACAGAGAGCAGATAGAAGCTTTGAGTCCTCTGCAATTTGTGCTACAGCCACAGGTAGCTGCACATCAGCTAAAGATCAGGGGAAGAAGCAGAATACGAGGAAATGCCTAATGCAAGATGTTACTACAAAACTTATTTTAGTTCCTTCATCTGCAAATAAGGGAATTTCATTAATAACCCAGAGGAAAGTGAATGAGTCACTTGTACAGTATCTGTTACACCAGAGAGAAGCCAAGCTGGACAAGAGAACACATTAAAAAAAAAACCCCATCAGCAACATAACAAAGTTGGTCTGGCAATATAGTCTTTTCAATCAGCAACATCCTAAGCCTGCATATTAGTGGCAGAGTCAGCCCCAGAACTATCAGGCACTCTGCCACAGACTGCACAAGCCATTCAACACCCTGGAAAGCAGGACACTTTACTAGATGGTGACACATTTCCACCCAAATTCTGGCTCATGCCAAAGGACTGGCCTACTTGTAAAATACCACAGGGTCAGCACGTTGCAAGGGTAAGAGTATTTACGTCAAATACTGGCCCATCTTCCTAGCTAGGGCACAGCCAGGCTCACAGGAGATGAAAACCAGTCTTTGCACATTCAATCTGACACAGGAAAGAAAGTTCATGCAGCTCAAAGGTGAAAAAAAGTTTTAATGTCTCATGACCTCTCATACTAAACACCCTTGCCCGCATACATTTTATCTTATCCGTTCTTTCGTGATTTAGGTTTTAGATTCAATAGACTTTACAAAAAGGGCAAATAATCCCTGAAGAACTTCACATACAAATAATTTGTACCTTTTTTCCTTGCCTTCCTATAGTGCTACTGCTGTTGTGCTGTGACCAAGTGCAGGACTGCTCCCTGACTGTTTCTGGAGGGGGGTACTGGCCAATGCAGCCCATGGAGCAGGGCTGGTAGCTAAGCGGGCAGCCAAGGGGCTCATCTGGGAGCTGGAATAAATCAAGGGGCCACCAGTCAAGTCAGTAAATGAATGCTCTTCTGGATGTACGCTCTCAACAAAGACTGAATGGCTCAGATAGACAAAGGCAATCTCCTTTCTCCTACTCACTTTGCTTCCCCTCCTGCTTCTTCCACCTGAGGGAAGGTGCAGATATCTCTCCATCCTTCTAATGGATTACTAATCGCACCAATGGGAGACAATGGAAAGGAAGATGGAAAGTATTAAATCTGACAGGCTCTCAAAGTGCCAGTGCCAGTGAAATGAATCATTAAGGTGAGTAATTTTCCTGTTTACTTCATAGGCTCTAAGCCCCCCCGCTCCTTCCTCCCTGCCTAGATGTGGGCAGGACCCATCAAGGCAAAGCTTTGGAAGCAAGCAGCAGCGTCCCCAATTTCTACATAAATGCTGCAGGCCAAAGAGCAAAGGCAAGTTCCAACTGAGTCCTTGACAGTAATCAAGCACTGCGGCGCCTCTGGTCTTGTCTTGTGCATACCTTGCAAGTAGCATCATGTCTTCCCAGGGAGATTTCACTGGCACAGCACGCAAGCGCCTTGTTCCTTGGCTTCTATCTCAGAAAAAGAAAGTCCCAAAAACATACACACACGCCCCTGCTTTTCTGCTCCAAGGGAGACCATTTCCCCCTATATCTTCAGTGTACTGTTAGAAGCCCTTTCAGAACAAAGTTTTGAGTTTGGCAGAAATCTCATCTCTTTTGTTCCTGTGCAGAAAGGATAGCGCCAGACCCTTGCCAAAAGGGCATTGAGTCTTCTCTGTTCATGTCCAGGAAACTATCCTGAGTCAGATCTTATTACATTTTAAACTAAGTGCAAGTACCAGCAAGTCTCTTCCATGATAACAGCCAGGGCCTGTCCCATTTCCTGATCACATTACGCTCAACTTCCAGAGTTACATCTATGCAAATATTGTTCTCCTGCTTGTCAAGCATTTCATTGATAATTAAAGTGAAAAGCCAGCAAAGCTTTTCTGGCCAGGATGGTGAGCAAGGCAACAAACTCAGAGAGACACCAAGCAGGGACAAATGTTCTTCCTCTTTACGATCACCAGAAAAGGGCCCTCTCCTTCTCCTAGACAATAGGGAATCCAGACTGAACCAAACCACTTCTGCAAACATTCCTCTGTTTTCTGGAATCACTGACACAACGAGGCCACATTCTAGTTCTGAGTCACAGTGAAAACATGAGGATTAGGAAAGACAAAAATTACACCTAACTAAGCAAGTCAGTTTTACTGAGAACATAAAGATGCAGTAACTCAGATCTAAGATCAATAAAGCATGACAGCAGCTCCAGAATACTTAGGATGAATGGTGACTAAGCCAAACTTTTAAGCCTTTTATTTGTACAATTAAGCTCTGGGGGTGAATGGCGAGAAAGTCAGCTATTACCAGCATTTGCAGAGTTCTGGGATCTGTATTTTATCCAGATGCTCCTCCTTCTCAGCCTTCTCCTTCCATCCTCAATGACCTAGCTAAGCACAGTCCTTGAGTCAACTCATGTGGTTTCTCCTGAGCCTACTTTCAAAGTCAAGACATGATTCAGCAAGGTGTTTAAGCAGATGCCTACCTTTAAGGTTGGGAACAGCCTTGCTGACTCCAACAGAACCCAAGAGATTTCACTGGGAATATTCACGTGCTAGAGGTTATGCACTCACTCAAGTGCCTCACTGAACGGAGACCTTGATTTTCCTATGTACCGTGGGAAACAATTCATCAAGTTCCCTGCTGAGGAACACAGCAGAGCTACTGCTGCAGCCATCAGGACATTTCCTGCTCCAAAACAGCACCTCATTCCCAGCCAGCCAGTGAGGTCAATGCTGTGGCATCTTCTCTGCTAGGAAAATCAACAAGCCCACACCAGGTTTGGGGTGCTCCTTCATTTTGTCTCATACTCCCTGGACCTGTACAACTGCAGCAAAGGGAAGAAAGCTGCTCCAGGAAGTAGCATTTAGAAAGGAAGGAGGGCTGGCAATGAGTTCAGAAAATGTTAGCAGCAGTCCTTCCTCAGGGACCCCCCAGAGAAGTAACAAATCTTCAATTTTGCATCTCTTGCCCCCTAAGAGTAGAATGCAAAACCACATCCCAGTGGACATGCAAGCCAAGGGAATTGTGCAGTAACATGTCACAAAAGAAATGAAAGGCTTTAACACAGCAGAGCCAGATCACTGATTTTTAGGCTGCTTTGAAATTTCAGCAAGAAAGCACAAGAGTATAAAGAGAGCTTGAATGGACCTGGATGCACTTCACAAGCACATCTACATTTACCTGCTAGGTAAACTCAAAAGGAATGACTACCCAAATACTCCATGACATAATAACAGATCTATAAATTATTGGAAATAGATTACATCAAGTCTCTCAATACTTAGCAATTGATTTATTTCACTTGGTAGCAAAGATAATGCCATCTGCATGATGTAACTGGAAGCATAACAGGAATTCATGTGGATTTAGATGCAAATCCTTGCAACCACAACCTGAAGATGGCTTTCCAAGGAAAACACCCAACAGCCCTTTGTCCCTGCAGACCTCACTGCTCCATTTGCAAAATGCAGGCTCTGAAGACCCCAAGCAACAGATGCTTTGTGAGAAGACCTAGCCCATTCAAAGCAAGTCTGCTTTCCCAACCAAAAAGCAGTCTTTATTACTGGATAACAATGAGAACAGGAATAGTTCCCTGGGAAACATAATTTTAAAGTCAGATTTCCCAACTAACCACACCCAATTAATAAGTAATGCCATGTTTTTGAGTGATTATAGAATCCCAAATTTTTTACCAGTTTCAATTTTATAATTTTCTCCATCATCACAACAACAAAAAAAAGGAAACAGACCCCCTCATGATCTTATATAGGTGGCAGGTAACAAAAGGCAAGCCCCTTCCTCACTAAAAAGGAGTAAAACAAAATAGAACAAAACAAGACAGAGTTGCAACATCAGACGTTATTCACTCACACTGTCTGGCACTCCCATTTTCCTTACAGCTCATATGTGGTGCATCAGAGAAAGGTGCAAAGTCTCCATGGACAGAACAGGCTGTCGCCCTGCACAATGCTGTGCAGGTGAATTCCTGCCCTAGCAGAAAGCAAGCTTTGTTCTGAGATAGCTACCATGAATCTCATAAGCCTGCACCACTGCAAGTGCTACCAAAGGTAACACTTAAAAGCATCCCCTTAGCAGCTCTGAATGTAATGAAAAGGCAGGAGAAGGGCTAGGACTAACACTAGCAAGCCATTTTCAAATGTAGCCCACTGAAGATAATTAACTGGAATCAAAGAAGTCAAGGACTTGGAACCTGCACAAATTCACTGCCTCACTAGAATTTTACCAGCCACTATGTAGAGGAAAACTCCATTAAATCTGACTCTTTCCATCCACCAGCTTCTCAACTGAACAACAGAAAAAAGTTCACAGGGGAGTAAACATTTAGCTCTTTGCTGCAGATAGCAAACAACAGGATGCAGAAAAACCCTAAATAGGATCAGAGATACTACAAAACACACAACACGGATGTGACCATGCTACTGCTGTGACAGACAGCAGTTCATTATTATGTAAGGTAGAGTGCAAGGCTCCTTTGCACAAAGCACTGGGTTAGAGGGAAAAAAACCCCAATTTTACAAAGTGTGGAGGCAACAGATTGAAACAGCCCAGAGGGAGGCACTTCGGAAGAAGGCAGCTGATGAGAGAGAAGCCCTAGCCACAACACACCATCTACCTGACCCTGAAGGACATCAATAAGTAGAGACCCAGCTAGACTGTAACTGTTGCCATGTATTTCTTATTTAAATGCAATTTGTTTAATCTCAAGTTGGATTCAACCATCAAAGGCTGTCTTCTGTAGCACACTGACAGTTCGCTCCAAATCTCTGCACCTTTAATCCTTTAATTAGCCAAGAAAAATGCGATCTCAACTCTTCCACCAACCTAAGCTAATTTTCTGCATGAAGCTTCCAACTCCTGTAGGTTACAGGTTTTAGCTGCTTGTGTAGCCAAGGGGAAAAATACTAAACAAAACACACCCCCCCAACACTCCATTCCCACAGAGGCTGATGTGTGTGTGCTTCTCCAAGGAGCAAACTCCTTGCAGAAACAAGAGGGACCCATTTTCCCATTGCAGTAGTGGGCTGGGAGGCATAATTACATCACCCAATTCAGATAAAGAGCCAACAGAGGTTTCTGGGAACAAGGCAGTGTTTGCACAGGACAGGGATAAAACTGGAGCCAATTCTTTACTAAGAGATTGTCATTAGTGGATTCAGCCATCTTTCTCAGTGACTTTGGGATGGGAGCTCCTAAGCAAGCCAACAGAACACTAGATGGTCAATCACTTTGGAAACTCTTCCCAAAAGAAGGGATTTCTCCACAGATAAGCCCTGCTATTTCTCAAAAGTGTCACAGCAACCCAGCTCTAAAGGAAGAAATGGAAGACTGCACAAGCCACCAGAGCATCAAGACAGCGACCATTTGGGCAACTTGAAATACATATCAGGCACTTCATGCAGCCCCAGCAAGAGCAGACTCAAGGAAGGACAAGAGGGTTACCTAAATTCTTCTTGTCTGAAGCCCTAAGCATGTTGGAGTGAGGTATATCTGCACTTGAACACAACCCTGACCATCTCTCTGGGTCAGGATGAGTTTGCAGGACAAGGCAAAAGCAAACAGTGCTCCTGCTCAAAGAGCTCCTGCTCATGGTGCAGCTACAGGAACTGCTGGCTGGTCACATGCTGACCCCATATATGACATGCAGGAAAAGAAGTTCAGGTGCAGCAAACCATCTCTGCACAGCCCCTAAACCATCACATTCCAGCTGCAATGTGCCAGAGCCAATTGCTACAGCAGTACACAGACACAGCACATCTCTTTCCAGGGCACAGCCTGCATGTCCATGCAATGCTGCAAGGAGCCCAAGGCTCCATGTGAGTTTATCTGCCAAGTGTGGACAAGCTGTAGGAGGCCCTCCTGGTAGCTGGCCAGGGAACCCATGTGAACAGCAGCACCAAGAATCATCAGGGACTTGACAGAGGCATGAAGACTTGGGAATAAGGATAACCTTCCTCTGAAGACCCAATGCACACTGGAAGAACCCTGTTGACATCAAAGGCAGAGGACAGGCATTTGTGCAGTTCTTTAATTTGCTTCTGTGTTGAGGTCTTGACAAAGATGAGCACATGACCAGGGCTACCCCGCTTACACAAGCACTTTTGGTGAAGTCACAGCAAGAGCTGGTTTGAGAAAAGGAGAAAAAAAACCCCTCAAAAGTCTGCTGATTTTAAGCACTAGCAAAATACTACCCAGGCAGTATTACAATCCCATCTCTACCTAGAACAGAGCATTGGGAATGCACGCCCCTTTCCTCTGAAATGATTTTAGAGGCACAGTGTTCACACTGACCACCTTAATCAGCCCAAATGAGTCCTCTCATCTCCTCAGGAAGGAATTCAGCCCATTAGACAAGCAAAAAGATCTGAGTAACAGTTGCTACATTCCACTGACAACAAATCCCAGTCACACACAGTACACACCTTCAACACCCACACTAGCTACACGTGCAAACCAGAAATACAGCTGCATGTACATCTCTGGGGTTGTCTAACAATAAAATACCCCAAAACAATGAAGAGCTCAATATAGTGATGAGAACCATCAGTGCAACAATAGGAGAACCTCAGCATGAGAGCCTCTATTGCAAACCTCACCACTCCAGCCACTCCTGAGTCATGTAACTGTTCTCCACTGCCACAGGCCTTCAGAAAGAGGCATTTCAAGTGCACAGTTAAAGGCAGGCAAATGAGCTCTGCAAGCCGCAGTTGCAAGATGTTCATGCTACATACAGCTTCTACAGGACAAAGAGGATGGGAGTAGCAGGCAAGGAGCTTTGGAGTGGGAAGCTGGACTCCGGGGTCCAGGCAGCCAGCCTGGTCACTGCATCTCTGCACTGTCTTTGGTCACATGCATTACAGAACATCCTTCCACCAACAGTCCTCAGGCTGAGTGCAGAAAAGTAGCAAACAGTTACCAGATTTGCTCCAGGTCACAAAGCAAGCTCATCTCACAGCACCAAGATGAGTTTTTTCTTTCAAGAAAAAAAAAAAATAAAGGAAAAATTGTACCGTGCTCAGAAAGCAGCTAATCAGATTATTAAAGTGCTTAAAAGTTTAATGAAGAAATCAAGGCTATTAAGCAAACATTCAGCTTGATGTCTCTTTTCCTTCTTACCCACCCTTCCTCAATGCGTTCAAAACCTCTTTTTGCTATGCTATAACATGTTTGAACAGGTACTGAGATACAAACAAGTCTTGGCCCCATCTCATACAGAATGGATTGGTTGCAGATGTTCTCCTGCAAGCTACATCTTGCCTCCTGCAAGAGCATTCATCTCCAAAACACATCATTTCACCTAGTTTGCCTGAAGCCAAAACTCAAAGGTTATTTAATTTTTAATATTTTTTTTATTAACTCTAACGTACCTACAGCTGTGCAAGCAAAACCCCATCTGGTTTTTCAAGGCACAAAGAAGCAAGCAACTAAGTTTAGATAAAAGTAACCAAGTTGGGGCAGTCATCTTTCTGCTCACCTCTGCAGGAGCCAACAGCAATGTCAGGGGTGCAATAAAACAAAAATCTGCTATATTTCAGAGAAGTCTGACATATTTCACTATCTTCCTAGGACAAGTCAGACATGAGCTCATACAGTGGCAGGTGAGTCAGTGACGAGTCAGACAAGCTCCTTAATTAAGCTTTAGGGGCAGATGATCCCTCGAAGGTGTAATCAGATTGGTATGGCCAGTGGAAAATGGGAAAAAAAAACCAACAAAACAAACATTTTTGAAAGCTGAGTGAACTTCTACACCCTTGCTGAGCCATGCTGGGCAGGCTGAAGGCAGCAAACTGCCCTGAGACCCCAGCATGCAGGAATATCTGGGCATCCTGCACCACTCCCTGGCAGCCAGCACCTGCCTGCATGCTTAGTTCTGCTCCTCCAGGGAGCAGAGAAATGCTGACTTCCCCAGCAAGCAGGTCACCCTGGGGTCACACTGTGGACACAGGGCCATCCTGAGTGTCTGGTGTAAGGAGCTCTCCATTCAGAGGCAAGGATTACCAACACCTCTGACCTGTGTGGTGAAGAGGGAAGAGGTCACAAGTCAGTCATTCCTAATCACTAACAGAATTAATCTTGGCCACATGATTTATCAACATTTAAAATGCTACCAAGCCATTTCACTTAAGAGAAAGGCCCCATGAATTCTGTGTTTTGGAAGCTTCTCTGAAATAAGCTGTAAAGTACGCATCAGAATATCAGCGCACTGAAACAAAATAACACCATTAAACAGATTGAGATCAGCAGGGTGACTAACAGCATCAGAGCACTTTTGTTCTCTTGATACCAGACATGCAGCATGGAAATGGTTTTCCTCTAGCACGTGTCCCTGCAAATTCATCCTGGAACTCATCTCGCCCCTGTAGCTGCTCTTCCTGTGCTGCAGCGCTCCCTCTGAACGCCAGCAGCATCAGCACAACCCAGCTCTCCCCATCTTTATCTTGCCCAGATCAGTCTGCTGAAAAACAAGCCCAGAAACACAGACTCCAACCTCAAGAGGCATGGCAAAGGAAATGGGCAAAAATGACTCAGAGAAGTCAGCACACAGAGGGAATGCCAAATAAAGGTCAGATTTATGAATTCCTTATAGAAACTGATTGCAAAGCAGTAAGTCCACATGCTTTGTCTTTGTCAAACCCTACAGAACTAATGATAACACTTAGGAAAATCTTCAGAAGACCTCACCACTTTCTTTGTGAGTAGTAGTACTGTAAGAGGTTTTAGTAGGATATCTAGAAGTGCACAGATTCCTTTCTGTTCAAGTCCTGTTTGCTCATTTGCCTACAAGAACTCACAAAGCATGGGTCTAAAAATGACTAAGAATGAGTTGTATGAGAGATTTGCAGGAGAAGAGATGGGAGACAAGGAACTCATTGCAAAACCAGCCACCACCCTGCTGATTAACGAAGAGGGATCATTCAGTGCTCAGACACTGGACAAACACCTCATGGGAAGACTCTGTCCCACCTGTGGCAATGCTGATGCTCCAATGCAGACAGGATGCACTGCCTGCCCTGCTGTAGGCTCTGCAAACACCCTTCAGGCCGGACACCAAGCCCATGGCACCACTCCCATCCCTTCCCCACAGGAATCCTTTCCAGCCCTGCAGTTGAAGGGGGGATCCAAAGAGCTCTGGGTAAAGGTCTGATAGCAAATCTGGGTTCACTTTTCTCCCACTGTAAGGTGAGGAGGGAGGCAGCTCCCAGCCACAGCTCACACAGTTGAGCTAATGAGCCCCAACAAGTGGTAGGGTGAGTTTGTTAAGGCTCAGCACCACAACTAACATAGCACTGGTACAGCACTGCTCTGCCCACAGAACAGGGACAGGCTTTCCCTCTAGCTATAGCCCCAATGGCCTGTGTGCCAGGAATTTTCACATCTGGTAGGCCTAGTGCTGGTGAAGCTCAATATCTCAAGCAGGGGAAGCAATAACCCAACCAGAAAACAGAAGACACCTTCCAGTTGCCTCAGAAGTTAGTTTATAGAAAGACTCTGATATCCTGCAAACAAAGCAAAATAAGAGACCTGAAACCTAAAGCTAGTGATAGGGCACATACAGCAAGCAGCAGTGTCCAGCTGCCCCCCTCAGGCATCTCACATCAGGGGTCTAAGTGTTTTACAGCATGGGATCACAGCTCTGTATTTGAGGGTGGGTATGTGGAAAAGGGTAAGAGGGGGAGTGGAGGCAGAGAGAATGACTTGCACAATGTTCCCCAGATCAAATCTAGATCACAGGGCAGGAGCAGCTCTGAGGCTGGGCTGGGAGCCAAAGGCAGGCAGTGCTGCTCCTGAGCAGGGCATCTCCTCTCCCCAGGAGGAGAGTGTGGTGCACCCCAGGGCACAACACATGCAGGGAGGAGAGCCCCAAGGCAGGATGGCCATCAGGGCTAATGGGGAAAACACCAGGGCCATAAAATGTACACCCGAGTCCTATCTTATTTGTTTAGGAAAGCCAGGTCAGCCTTCAGGTGCTGTTTTCCTGTTTCTTCTAAGCACATTTTTCACCTTTCCACAAAGCTGAATTTAGGTGGACTTCAGCAGCTAACATGTATCAGCAGACCATAAAACACTTCTTCCTATCAGACGTGTAATATTTTGCTCAGTTAAGAAAACTCTCACAGAACACATTTAAAAAGAAATAAAATAAAACAAATGAGAGAGAAGTAGCACTCTCCTCCTGTGGCTCCCCCAAGTTTTGTTTCAATACTTAAGTGTTATCTTGAACAACTGGAAATGGTAACGTTTGTATCAATACACAAGTCTATTTACAAGAGGATCTAAGCTCTTACTTGAGTAGCTATCCTGCTGTGTTTACAATAACAAATCTGACACACCTGCACATAGCAAAACCTCATGAAAAGATTTCCATTGCATAATAAAGTTCATGCTCTTTCTATATGGAAGCCATCCCTACTCAGGACACTTCTTTTTAAAACAAAGTAGGAATTTCTTCACAGTATATGACCTGCCAAGCACTGCAGCTAAACCCTCAGCATACAGAGCACCACCAATGCAACACACGGAATTATTCTTGCTTCAGCACATCTCCAAACTGCTGTGTACTCTGTACAGAGTTGGCAGGGACATAATATCTATGACAAATGCGGTATTTCAGCTAACCTAAAGAAAGGAATCATCATCTCCAAGGGCAGTCTTTGTCTACATGGTGAGCAATACCTCTTGCACCAGCCTCCCTGAAAAAATTGACCCAAAAGCAACTTATTCACCAGCCACTCAAATAGTTTTTGCAGAACCTTTTTTTTTTGTTGTTTGTTTGTAGAGTTGAAATCTCTTCTAACAGTGCTCAGTTGATGCGGTTTAAGTTACAGAGATCAATGGTATGGGGGTAACTGACAACCCATTAGGAAACCCTCCTTGCCCTGGAGCTGCTGCCTCCCTTCTGGGCCAGCAGCCGCGACCTTTGGAAAGGTAAGGAGGCAAATGTGCCGATGCCTCTCTCAGCTCTGCCAGGCTGCTTTGCATGCCTAGCACTTGTGAAATCCAGGAGAGCTCAGCAGCTTTACATGCCAGCCCAGAGGCAGTCCCAGAGTTGAACGCTACCAAAAAAAAAGGAAACCAAACAAAAAAACTAAAAAAATACCCCAAAAAAACCCAAAGCATAAAAAAAAAAAATCCACTCCCAAAACTGCTGGTTCAGAAACTTTAGCACTTCTGGCACCTTGGTTTCCCTTCTGTAAAATGGCGACTCCACTCCTGATTTGCCTACCAAGCAAAGGTGTTTGCTGATTAGGGAAGTAATGTTTGTGCAGCACTTTGAAGACTTAAAGTACTACATTAATCCTACATGTTGTTCTTAGTAGAAGCCAATTTTTAACTAAGAGGAGGAAAAAAAAAAAAGAAACTGATTTAAATGGTGACCCTCCCCTACTTCAAGATGTTCACTCATCTCCCAACATCAGCTATTCTTATCTGTAAATGTTTTTTTAACCCTTCATTCTCACAGTTCTCAGAAACCACAAGTCTCATTCAGCTTTTATTTGAAAAATGGCTTCTTTCCAGGCTGTGGCTGTTTCTTGTAAAGTTAATTCCTTTGGTAATACTGCTGGAGGCACATTGGTATGTTTAGTGTGTGTATATACACATATATATTTTCCCCCTTTTCACACGGTGTTGTTTTTATATATGTGTAGTGAAAGATTCCTAATCCAGGATTATGATTCTCTTTATTCCTTTCTCATGAAAGTAGGTGGGGTTTTTCTGTGCAAACAGCATTGATGAAAATTATGTTTAATTATGCTTTTTCCTCTCCACATAGAAAAACAAAAGAAGTTTCTTGCACCTAATTTTTACCTTCTGAGTTTTCCTTCAAAAATAACTAAAACCTTAAAATGAATTTTCTGAAGAAAAAAAATTATGATGCCAGCAAAACTAGACATTGCTTGTACAAAACAGCAGAGGGATCTTCTGCCCCAGCAGGGGACACAACCCCTCCCCATCCTATGTTCTAATGCCTCACGATTTTTCACTTGCAGAGCCCAGGAGTAGTGTAGGATCCCTGTAGCGAGCTCTAACTCATCTCCAGTTACAGTGGGAGGGAATCAGCCACAACATTGCAACCAAGAAGGTAAATCCTAGTGGGGAGAGGAGGCCACTCACACTATCTGATGCTTGCTTTCCCCCAGCAGGGCAGCCACGCTGGGCGCCCCACACTGACTGTGCTGTTTGAACATCAGCGTACACACTCAAAGCTGGAGACCCAGATTTTCAGTTCCCAGTGCTGACAAACACCAGTTCATACAGTAAGCAAATAACTTCTCATCCTTCCTGGGCACCACTAAGTTGGACGGGGTACAGACCATCCCTTCCAGCATGGTCCTGCAGCACAGTTCAGCTCTGTCACCATGGAGAGCACTGGTCTAACAGAGCACAGAGCAAAACTCCTGCTTCACACTGAGAGGCTGCACTGCCTTAGTAGGCCTTACAAAACAATCTGGGACATAAAAAAGGGGGAAAAAAAAAAAAAGGCAAGACAGCTTACATCACAAGACATTTTCTAGAAACTGTTCCACAGGTCTGTACAGCTTCTTGTAAGGAGCAACAGAAGATGGTAACTGGTAATAAAAACAAAATATACATGACAAAGATATTACAGGGAAAAAACACAATTACATTCTAATGGGAACTGAATGCACTGAGATCTCATTTTACTCAAGCATAAAAACCCAAACAGAAGCCAGCAGTCCCCTCCTGACTGGTTCTCACAGGTGAACTGGTTCTTCCCAGCTTTGTGAGCTTGAAAACACCTCCCTGCCGTGAGAAAGGCACCTCCTTCAAAGACAATAAGCCTAGCTCCTCTCTTTCCAGGTAGATGACCTAGGACAAGTTACTTATGCCTGAAGAGCCTTGGTGTTAGGCCGTGTAATGTCACACAGAGGGAAACACACCTCAGAAGCTCCTCAAGCAAGAGAACAAAATTGCCACCTCTTCCTGCACAGGAGTGACAGTGGCAATTGACACCTGCCCTGTGCCAAGAGCCCACGCATGCTGGGAGCAGCCTCTTGAGCAGGCACAGCTGCTGAGGGCTTAAGGAAGCCAAATCCAAGCCACTTTTCACCTGAGACAAGTGGCCAAGTTCAGGCAGCACCACCGCTCTGCCATGAAGGCCTCGGGTCACAATTGGCCCACGGCACCCCAAACTGCAACCCCATCCCCTCCTCTGTCACCTCCTCCTTCTCCCCCTTTGGATTACAGCATCTTTTCCCTTCCTCTCTGCCCCAACAAGTGGGGGCTATCACCAGTGAAATAAGCTGGGCTGACATTTAGGAGCAGAGTGGCCCCCAGGTGACCAATCCCCCCTGTACCAATGAGTGTCTCAAGGACCCTTCTCAACCGCCCCGAGCAAACAGGCAAAGCCTACACCACTGCTGGCCAGGAGCCTCTGAGGACAAGAAAACCCGAAGTCCTGTAACAAGGCCACCTTCAATCCCCTCTCTCCTGACAGCTTTAAACACAATGTTAAAGGCTGAAACCGGAAAGCTCAAATTACCCTGACCAACACACCACCAAGGAATGAAAGCTAAGATTTCACAGGAACACTCACTCAGCACAGCCTTCCACATGTATTCATTGAGAGACTCACCAGCATTTAAAGAAAAGTTCTCAGTTATGATACTGAGAGATAATCAGCAGTCAGACCATACTGGACACGGCCAGAGTTACTGAAATCATGCATTACTTGAACAGATTATTTAAGAGAACACTGAACGCATGATTAGGAACCATGGAGCCAAGACAACGTACACATCTAATTGCCCTCTCACTGCTTCACTGTGGTTATGCACAGTCCTCTAATTCATTTTATAGAGATTGGCAAAAAAGTCCCAAATACACTAAGTGGATCAGAACACAGAATGTATTTAAAATAAAAATGGAATGAATCAATCTGAAATAAAAATACTGAGATAGCCCAGCCAAGGAATCTGTTCTCTCAACCACAAAAACCTGTTATTGCTTGTGTGGACTAATTTAAGTGCATTCTTTTCAGCTTCCTTAAAATACAGCTTTTCCAAATTCACTAACTCCAGCCAGCACAATCCACTTAGTTGTTTTCATGCATGTCGCACACACTATTATGCAGCTTTGCTAGCAAAGAGAGTCTGAAATCTGAGAACCTTCTGATGGTTGTAGGTATAGCTGAGTTTACTGAGAAGAGGAAAAAAAAAACAGCAAGCCTGTCTGGAACACGGACTGCAGCTTTGGAGAGCTCCACATTTCATAACAAACCCTGAAAGGACCAACCCAGCTCCACTCCAACCTACTGCAGGGCATGAGAATCAACTGCTAAACTCAGGTATTGCCAGCACCTGAATTATGCAAGTCTTGCAGGGCTTGGTGTCTTTCTTCAGCAGAATCAAAATTTGCAAATAAATTTCAGTTTTCATTAAAAAAAACTTAGAGCAATTTATGCCTTCTTGTGACTATCAAGAAAAGTTTTCAAATATTTAATAGATGCACCCTAAAGGCTCAAAAACCTGGGAGAGAATAAGAAGAACCTGTTTGTCTTTTAAAAAAGTCTCATGACTTGTAAGGTGGTATCTTGCTTTTGGGGATGGGTGGATCAGATCATTTTTTTGATAGCTCGCATTTGGCAGTAATGTTAACTTTTACTTACCTTGACATACAATTTTAATTTACTTTCCTACTGCAATCACGCTTTCCCCCATTTAACAGGTTCTGCTAGTGGCAGGTGATTGCCAAATATTTTTTAGGGGGAAGGGAGTGCAGTTGTTTATTTATTTATTTGAGCTCTGAGTGGGTGGGGAAGGTAGGCACACCACATCCACAAAGAAAAAAAAAAAATCTGAGGTGGCACAATTTTGAAATGCCTTTTTTTCTTCTGCTGCAAAAACAGGAGCAGATACTGCAAGGCATGGGCATATGGGAATTTTCCCACAAGTGAGACACTATTCTGTTTAAGTTCTTCATCCAATTCAGAGGGTTTCTCCCTCAACCTCAACAACCTACTCTGTCTCGTCATTACAAACAGTAACTGCTTGTTCCTTTGCAGTATGGTTTTCAAGAAGGTTTTATTGTATGAGGGTGCATGCGAGAAACTTTGTTCAATTTAGACTATAAAGCCTTTTGTTTTCAAACACTTGAGTTTCAATTGTTAAAGACTTTGCTTCTGAAAAGGCTGATTAACCTGCTTATATTCTTACTTGCCTTCTGAGGTCATTAATTAAAAAAATAATCAAGGATGCTTATAAAGTCCTCTGCAATCCAATCTCAATTTGTCATCATTAATTAGATCAACATTGCATACAAATGAGACCTAACCTGATTAGACAGCATGTTTTACTGGAATTCCTACTTAAGGTCATGAAAGACTTCAGAGAGAAAATTTGCAATATTTTCAAAGTGAACTGCTCATACATATGGAATCACCCTGTCACCTAGCATCAGCTAGTGCTTCTCTTTGTAATTTTGGCCTTTTTTTGTTTTTCCCCCCCGTCCTTTAATTAGGAGCCCATCAGAACCCTGAGCAGAGAAGCTGTCACACTCATCTCCTTCCCAGCTTATATTACACAAATATTGCTGATTTTTGCACTGTCCTAGCACAATAAACTTTCCCCACTGGAGAATTTGGAAGAGAAAAAACAGTACCAAAATGTTAAAAAAAAAAAAATAAAAAATTCCAGGTCTCTTTTCAGAAACACAGCATTTAAGTAACCAGCAAGTACACTCTCTACTTCCCCCACCTCCAACAGAAGTAACCTTGACATCTAAATTAACAAAGTGGCTTAGAAGCCTGAAGCACCTTCACAGGTCTCCAGTCACTCCATGACGGCACACACTCTTGGCTTTTTGGAGAAATAACCCATTCCTCTTACCCAGCTCACTGCCTTCACTCCCATGACCTAATCTGACATGACTCAGCCCAGAAGCTCGGAGCAGCTCTGGTGAAGCACCTTGTCAGCCAAGACAGCAGATCCTCTGCCAGGCACCACCAACCCCTTCCCAGAAGGACAAGGTGAGTCAGACTGCCTTATCCCCTCCATAAAGGAGGAAAGTGCAACACGATGGATTTCCTTACTTAGTTTTGTTTTCTGGTAACTGCAAGATGGAAAACGGAAAAAAAATAGAAAACTAAACCCAACAAACTAAGAAACAAGGCTTTCAAGTTTTGGACTCTTAATAAGGGTGGGGCCATCAAGTAATTAAACTTTTAATAGGTCACTGCAGTGGAAGAAACTCTTCCAGTTGGGTAAGTTCCTAATCCATCATTAAAAAAGACGACAGGCATTAATCAAAGTGTATGAAGTCACATGGGGGGGAGCAACTCCAAGAACTTGCTCTTGCTGAGAGGATGGGGCAATCACTCCTCCTTTCATCAACATTTCATGCGTGTTTCCACACTTCTCAGGACAACAGTGGGAAGGAGAGCCTTCACGTCCTTCCCCACCCACCCCACTGATAAAGCTGTCGAACACAGATTACCAACTGCTCAAGAGCTCATGTGAAACGAGTTGGTGGATTAATTAGCAGAAGGGCAGAGCTCTGAAGATGGATAGATGCTCTGCTTCGCAAGGCATATTGATTGAAGGTCCCCAGCACCACAGGACTGTCATAATCCTGTGTGAATGTACAGCACACTGCCAGCTCCTGCACGAGCAGCTGAATCTGGGTCACTTGGCTCTCTGCAAGGACACCTGGACCACACTCCCTTCTCCCTAATCAGACAGCTGTTTAAGAGCCCATTCCTTTAGTAAAATACATGGACTTAGACCTGAACATTCTGCAACATGCACGGTGAATACACCTTCATCTGCTCGCCCACATCAGGGCAATGAAAAAGGAGGGAAAGCTAAATGAGCCTTTCACCAGGCTGCACACATCTGATGACTGTAGTCACCAAATAGTAATTTAATTTCTTTTTCAAAGTCAGTAGGCAATCTGAGCTTTGACCACTACCTAGATCCGCATTAAAATCCAGCCCTCACTTCTACCCCAAAAAGCCACTATCACTGAGGTGAAACATCTCATTTAAGCTTGCTAGTAGCTCTCTTGCCTTCATCTCTGCTGGAAGAACCTACTACATATGTTCAAACCTCATAGTTGAAAGGACAGCATCAAACACTCTGGCTCCTTGCAGCTGCGTTAGAGAATTCTTTGTACCATATGTATCAAAAGACAATGTCTTTCATATCTTCTTCAAAGGACCCTCTCCAGAACAGCTAGCAAAAATCCAAACCAGCATTTTCTTGCCCTGAGAAAAAGTAGAACTGACCAACAGTTTCCTTACCTACAGGGAACTGAAAATAAATATTGTGAGCAGTGTAACAGGAGAAACAAGGACATGAAAACAAGTGTGAACTACAGCGGAGCATCACTCCCCAGGC
Organism: Acridotheres tristis; assembly: GCA_037013685.1. NCBI lineage: Eukaryota > Metazoa > Chordata > Aves > Passeriformes > Sturnidae > Acridotheres > Acridotheres tristis. The sequence goes on from CM072896.1 coordinate 14,841,957, forward strand.
TGATGAGTAAAAAAATGCACTTTTAACATCACTTGAAAGTATCTCACCCTTTTATGCATAAACAAATGAAAATTTGTTTGTGACTGGACCTATCACATTTTAACCTCACTTAACACGATTTTCTGAACAAAGTTATTAATGTCAGTTCTAGACACATTTTACCAGAAAAGGCTTTTAAAATATAAGGGATGTAACCTTATAATGATCTGTAGTTATATGGCATCTTTTTCCAGATAAGAGCACAAGGGCTCTGCTGCTTTGCTGGCAGCAGTAGCTGGGAGGTTTTTTTTAGTTGCCTTTGCAGCTAGATTGTATCTGAGATCAAAGCAGTTCCTCAGATAAAAAAAAAAAAAAAAAAAAATCAAAAAACCCACACTATTTTAATGGTCTTAGCTTTTGGTAAAAAGCCTATCTTTCTTTGCTTTAAAAAAAATTAAAAATTAAGTCCTTGCTTTTATTCGAGCAGTGTGGGGCATTATTCACTCCATCTACTCCAAGTGCCTGCAGGAAAGGAAGGCAAATATTGAACATCTTCAGGACAGCAATATTCTTCATTGTAAATATCTCTGCTCTAGAGCCCTAAACCACTGCAGCTGGATTTACAGCTCCAGCAGTGCTGTGTCCTAAGCTACAAAATCTCTAGAGCTTGAACAATCAAGCCAGCGCCACCAAAGATCAAGAACTGGGCCTCAAGTTTCAAGCTTGTACATTTTTTTTTTGGTAAGAAAAGTAGTGTTCTGACAGCAAAGCGTTAAATAAAAAACCCAGAACACCATACCAACAACAAAACTCCACAATAAAACAACCCCACCCCCTTCAAGGAAACCCCAAACACCCCCCAGGGATGACCTGAGCTGGTGACACACTGGGGGTCCCATACCAGCTGCAAGAGAAGGACACAGGGACAACGAGAGGCTCACACTCCATGGGTCTGAGCAAGGAGCACCACCTCCACCCTGCTGGCACAGCCCTGCATGCCAAACCTCACACAAACCCACTGATGCTGAGCAAAGCCAAGGGAAGCACTGAGGCAATACTAGTGCCCACCTCGGGTTTTACTCCAGTGCTCCTGCTAGGCCTAAAAGAGAGAGCCAGTAGTTCGTCATGCATGATGTCTACGTGACTGGCTTTTTGCAAGGCATTTTAGTCTCCTGGGATTTAGTGGTATTACTGAGGGTTAAATTCCCACCACACCCTCTCAGAGCAACCAAGATAAATGTCTCCCTTCTGTGTGACACATCACGCCCTGCAGAGGACTCGGGTCACTTTGTTCTTGCACAAGCCTGGGTATGCATTACACGAATAAAGTCACTACAGGCAGGGGGACCAAAGCCAGCGAAGGGATGCTGTGCCCTTACCGTCCATGTTGCTGACTTGGCTGTGCTGGACTGTTGAAATGATACGTCGAAGCTGTGAGGTCCTGGGTAGTCTGTGTTGGAAGGGATGGCTGGGGAGGGAGAGAGGGCATCAAAAGTGGAGCTGGGCTGGGCGTAGGGCGAGGGGGCCGTGACGCTGTTCTGTGCGTGCTCCGTGTTGTAAGGGCTGGTGGAGGAAGAGCCATTCTGGATCTGCTGGTCCATGCTGTTCAGGAGCCCCAGGTTCGTGTACTGCGGCTGCGGAGAGATGCACAGGAGTGTTAGAGGAGCTGCATCAGCACAGGCTGGCCACACATGGTACAGCCTCCACCATGGAGGATGCACAGCATCATCTCAGCACTGCTGCACATGTCACACCAGGCGGGAGATTCACCAGGGATATCCCCCTCCTTACACTGGTGACCGAAACAGAAAGGAGTACAGCTTCTCACAGTCACACACACTGGATCAGCAGCAGAGCTGGGAAGAGAGCCTGTGCATAACCAGGGGGTGATCTGCAGGGCAGAAAGCCTTTACAGGGAGACAGGCTCACTATATCTAGCAATATCCAGTCAGAGGTACTGCTGTAACCTGATAAAAATCAGCAGGTTCACTACAGTGCAATTGGCTCTAACTTATAGAAGGCTACACCATCTTCATCAACCTCATGCTCTACATAAAAACGGTAGATCTGATCCTGCTACACAGGATGACATTAGGACCTCTAACTCAGATAGTAACTGCTGAAGTGTGACTCACTGAAAAACAGTTAGGTGCCACCAGTCTATCTGCACCATGTATTCAACTCCCAGTGACCAGTCACAGATGGTGGTAGAGAATTAAAGTTCTCATCAAGTAGAATAGAAACAGCATGGAGGGCTGCTTCTCATGCTTAAAAACTCAGTTGTATAGTTAAGTGTAGTTAACTAGTAGTAGTTCAGTGCTACTTAAGTGGCCTTCAAGTACAAACAATATATGAAACAACTGGGAGCCATCAAAACCAAAATTATTTGAGAATAGCATACAGAAAAGTTAAAGAGTAGATTAAGGACAGGTTAACAGAGAAAAAAAAAAAACCTAATACCCTAAATTCCATGTTTAGCTGTGGTCCTCCACCTCAAAGAGATAAGAGGGGAACACAGTTTAGAGGAAGATGACAAGAAGAAGCAAATCCTTTTAATGCTATCCTCTAATGTAGCAGTAGATGACAACTTTTCAGCCTGGAAAAACAACCATGAGGAGAAAGGTGGAACTCACTACGATAGAAGGGGATAAATTCTTAGATGACATGGAAAAAGAGCAAATACAAAATTAATGTTCTCTTAAAAGAGGAGCTGGAGAATAAGCAACCATCTTGAGGAGAATTTTGGCTTAAATATAGTTATTCTTCACAATAGAGTTATTTTTCACAAAACCCACAAATAAACATGGTGGTTTTTTGCCAAAAAATGTCACAATACTAAAAGCCTAAGTTCAAAAAGGCAGGAGACAAGTTCTGCTTGAGAAAAATCCATCAAGACAAGTGTATCTGATTTTAAAATTCTGAACTACCGACACTGGGAAGCTGGGAAAGTAATCTGGAGAAAGCTACACAATTGCCACTTGTTTGTAATCCTCCAAAGGACATGGCATTGGCCAGAGTGACAAGGCAGCAGACAAGTGGGATTCAGTCACATCAGGTTCACAGCCTCATCCTTGTATGTGTCCAAAGGGCACTAACTGTGCCCATCTCAGGGCAAGCAGCCTCCCAAAGGTTTGTGGTGCCCATTCCCAGCAGCTCTGGGCTCAGCCAAGAATGTGCAGCAATAAAGGCACCTGGCTCTGCTGTTAGCTGCTGACACAGCAGAAGGGACTCGGGCTCTTCCTCTCATCCAAGGCTCCAAGCAGCTCATGTTCCTCAACATCCTACAGCTCCAGTCCCACCCAGAGTGATCAGGCTCACCTATCTGTCAGTATTTCAGCCAGTCTGCTCACAACTTCCCTCATCTTTCCAACAGTTATTCCTCTTATCAGCCATGAAGCAAAGGCTCCCTGAGTCAGCTTTTTGTTATGGATCTCGTGGTTGGTGCTTTTTCTCAATACTGGGAATCCCAGCAGTCCTACTGAAGCTTTGAGTAGCACATCGCTCCTCCAAAGACCTGAAAGGGAACGGCACAACCTATCTGCTGAGCTCTCCTGGGAACTTTGGACAAGCCACTTAACACCCAGCTTTACCAGTCATTTCAGCCACAGAGGAAAACAGGGTGGTCCCTTTGCAAGGATGAAGTGTCTTCCATGTGCCCAAAGATTTCACACACTCAGTTGTATTTCCAGAATGGAAGTAGAGAAACTTAATCCACCCACTACAGCTCTTCCTTAAGTTTCTGTTTCACTAGAAGAAGCTAATATTTTCAGGGGGTTTTATTAAACACTCAGGGTGAGGCTGGTGCTCTGGGATCTTCAGAGAGGCCCATGGGACCTTCCAGAGATGGATCAGCTTGCTACTACTAGGAGTTGTGCTTTGAAGGTCTGGGCAGGGGGGAACAGCACAGAAAACTACATTTTGGAAGCTGGGCTAGGCCGCAGAGACAAGGGAGAGTTGGTTCCCTCCCTCGCTCTGTCAGCGACTTGCTGTGTCCTTGGGCAAGGCACCTCTCCTCCCCCTCCACCCTCACCCTACTGCAGGCAGCAAGGTCTGCAGGGCAGGGATTGCTCCTCACCATGTAAAAAGCCCTGCACTTAATGGGCCTCCTTTGTCTCAGGCCTGCAGGCAGCAGAGTAATAAAAGCAATTACATATTGAGTCCTAATCCTGGGTGAACCAGTGACTCAGGTTAGTCATTTGCCCTCCTTGCCTCAGTTTCCCCCTCTGGAGCAGTGTGGATGCTATTAGTACCCAGCATCCCTGTTAGATGGGAGGACTTGTATTTAATTAGACTCAAAGCTAAATAGTTGATGGGGAAGAGAGCAATCTAGACTGGTTGTTCTTCTCCAAAAGGAGATTGCAGCTTGGGCAACACAGATGACAGTTATGTCTCATCTCCTGCAGGCTATTCACTCAATCAAGACCTATTTAACGGACTTTTGGTACATGTCTTCCCTTGAGGCTAATTCTGTATGGAAAGAGCCAGAATTCTGATATACTGTGCCAGGAAGAGTCTTACCTGCTCAATAATTCTGCATTTCAACAAAAAACAAACCCTCCTGCTCCAGAAGGCTCTAGTGAGACCTGAAGACTTCTCAGAAATGTAGAAGTATCACTCAATTGTTTCATTCCTCATGGAGATTACAATCAGACACACTCCCTAACCAGCAAATGATGAGAAGACAGCTGTGATGAAAACAGTCTCCTACACCAGCTCAGACATACAGACAGCAGAACAATAGTGTTTCAGCTTTCACTTAAAAACTGTTTCTCTAATCCCAGGCCACTTAAGCTAATAGGGAAAGATGGCCAAACAAGCGGTCGGCGTTAACAAGACAGCACAGCCTGGAAATGCTGAAGGTGCTGCCTGGGATCCAACTAAACAAAAAAAAAATAAAATAAGTGCCCCATTAAAATGTAAGATATCCTTAAGATATTCCAAGATCCTTTTCATTCCTTTCAGTCCAGGGACCATCTGTCTAAATGTTATCAGCAGAGCAGCCATTCCACTGCATTTTTACACTCACATGCCACAGCCGAATGCCGTGTCCCCATTTGCTCTTTAAATAACTATTAATCTCCTTGCACTTAGCCTCATGCTGACACAAGCAGCTGTCGGACTCCCTTTCTGCTGCTTGAGTCCCACCAGCCTTTCACCGTCCCTGGCCCCACGGTCCCCTGGGCAGGCAGGTGCTCCATCCTGGGGACAAAGCCACCAGGTTTGCACACACCAGCTCTAAGCCCGGTCTCGCAGCTCTGCCCCAAGGCAGGCAGAGTTGTTTGCGCTCAAGGGGTCAACACCTGAACTGCTTGCAAGGTTTTGGAGGAATCTGATAAGGCTTCGGGAGGCACACGCCTTCTGACAACAGGACAATTAGAGGGGCAGCAGGCCCGGGGAAGGCACACGCAGGAATTCACCCCCTTGGCCCCAGCAGCGCTGGGGATGGGGAGAACAAAGAGGCTGCAGACTGTCTGCAAGGTATTGCCCCTCGGGAGGGGACTGCAGGGCGTGTGTGCACACACACCGCTTCCTTTCATCACTCACAGAAACGAACACAACAGCATTTAATGCAGAAATTAATTCTTGGCAGGCTGGCAGCCCAGCATTTAACACATGCTCATATTTTGCTGTGGGGTCGTCTTAAATGACTGAAATGTAGCCCGACCACTGATTCGTGATATAAAGAGAAAGCTATTTGGTGGAAAGAAATGAATTGCATATAAAGCTGAAAGAACAGATGATCTAATTTTCGGTGCCTTTGTTTGCTATTTTATTCTTTCCACCAAGTTTCTGAAACTATTAATGTCCCTGAACCATTGCAAAAACCTTCAGGCAAGTCTAATTGCAAATAATTAGAGAGCCACAATTAGATCTTGGACTATGTATTTCAGAACATCATTTCAATAATGCATCTTGAACTATCAGTTTCGTTTCACTTCCTATATCGTATCAGCTTCACTTTCAGGTTTTCATGCTAACTCATGGTTGTGGATTAGGAGAGTCATGGTTCTGCTGGAGGGGCTGCTGAATTAAAACCAGACTGAAAAGCGATGATGGTTAAGCACGGTCCTGCTGCCGGGAGGGTGGATGTCCCCCGGGAACACGGGGCACAAGGTCCAGCAGAGCCGGTAGCCAGCGGCTCCGGGGCACTTGCCACCAGAGGGCAATGCAAATGCTCCAGCAGGGCAGGAAAGATGCCCCAGCCCACCCTTCTCACCCTGCCTTGCAGCAAGAACCCACCCCCGGCTCTCCGGAGTAAAGCCCATTGTGTTAATTAATAAGGTTATGAGAAAGATCTGCAAAAAGACCCTCCGTTGGAAAGGAAGTAACTAATGCAAGTCATGAAAAGCTCTGAAGGGGACTTCCACACCAAAAATCCCCTAAAATACAGAGCTCCAGCTATTAACTACCCAGTTAGCAGCATTTTAGAGAGTTTTGAGAGTTTCTGCACTTGAGAAACTAGACAAAAAGTTACCATCTTCAGGTGTAGAACACCTAGATGCCTCTACCCCTATCAAAACCCTTCTCCCTAAAATACCAAAAGAGCAAGCATTACTATGCACACCTACTGGCTGCATTTTAATTTTCACCACTGGATCTACACAGCTCAAGAGCTGTGTCCAACTACCCAAAAGCCTTGCAAAACACCTGGTGCTTATTCTCCAAAGATATGAGATGATGAAACTAATAGACTACCACGGTTATTACCAACAAGAAGATTTGCACAGCACTTCAGAAATTCTGTGCTTTGTCCTTAACTGCACCACAACAATGCACTAGGGCTAACTCTGTAGGACTAGCAAGCAACTTCAAGAAATATTTCAGTGCTGGCCCAGGGAAATATTCAGATTCCTGTTGGAAAACAGCTATCTTAAAAGCAGCAGGATGAATGCTTCCTATCCAAATCAGATGACAGACACCTCAAATACATCCAGAAATATTTAAATCCACCTAAGTTTTCAAACCTTCCTAGTAGAGGATTTTAGTAGGTGGAAATAAGTCCCTTAAAGCTCAACAGAAAGGCTTTTATCACAATTATTAACCAAGATACTGCTGACTGCCAGTTGCTCAGATGGTAGCTGATACAATACCCCATGTCAGCACCCTGCTTGTGCCATGACAGAGCAGTGCCAAGAAATAAAAGGCTCCACCCATGGCCCTCAGCTAAAATCAGGGCTAAAGCAGAGATAGCTCAGCTCACTCATCACAATGAAAGCTGTGATTTGGTTTTCTTCTCTAGTCTGTTTTCTCATATAAAAAACCTCAAAAAAACTAACCAAAAAACAAACAAGAAGTGGGGCTGGGGGAGAGAGACTGAAAAATTTTTTTATGAGGAACAAAACTCAGTTTGGGCACTGCTCTGTTCCCCTCCAAGTGACAAGGCGAAGATATGCACAGCTCATTTCTACACCAGCTCTGCCACACTCCCTTCAACTCCCATTCTAAAATGGAAACAAATCCTGTGGGTCTATTTGGCAGAGGCTTTTCCACAGAGCTACTGTGCAGTTGAATATACCAAGCACCTGGAAACCCTCAGATACAATGATAATGTGCACCATATACTCAATGTAAAAAGCAAGGGTACAAAACTTTGGTTGAAAGATATCAACAGTTACCAAGATTGATTTGTTCTAGTATAGTGCCTGGAAACCTATCTGATTTAAGTAATCCTACTGTTGGGTCATTGCTTTTTCCAGGAAGAGAGGAGACTATTTCCCATCCCAGTGGTTTAACAGGTTCCCAGTGCAATGGAGGGCATTGGATTAAAAGAAGCCCTAGAGTCAATCACTCTCATCCTGGATATTAGACCTGCTGCAGCACAGCCTCTCCTCAGCTCAATCCCACCTGTAAGCAGGGAGCACAAATATTTCTGCACATTTTCTCCTGTACTATTGAGAAGGGAATCTATTTGACTTCTACAGGGCTGTGCAATATATACAATCACCACAATTTAAAGAAACTAAATTCAAGACTGAAAAAGAGAAAAACATTCTTCTTCCAAGAAGTAACAAAACCCCATGAGTGACACACACAATCCTCCTGCACAGGTATTTCATGTTAAGTAGTTAAATAGCCTCACGAGTTGTCTGGACAGCTTCCAACAGCACCTGAATATATAAGGAAAATCTAAGGAAGACACTCCATTTCAATCAGCTGGGGAGGAGAAAAAAAACCCAAACCAAACCCCCACAACTATCCTCCTCCCCTCAAAAAACCTACCAGTAACTGACCAACTCAAATCATACCACTATGTTTCAAGCTTAAAAGCTTGACTGCTCTGCCCACTTTACCAGAGCATGTCTTCTGTCCCAGCCATCCCAAACAGCCCTACGGCCCCCTTGGGAACAATACACCACAGAAGCTGAACAGGAGAAATCAGTGCACGTCAGTAATCTGCATACACACAGAGAAACACACTTGAAGAACAATCTGGCTTGTATACTGGAGGAGGCAGAAGAGTCTCTGCCATTTTCACTGAGATGAGCTATTCCAGCAGGCACACAGTACCACATCTACACCCTTTAGGTTCACAGAAACAGCACAACTTTAAGAGCCATAAGGCTGCAGGTCACATTTCACTGAGCCACAGTACTGCTGAACACAGAACTTCATGTTCAAGTTAAAGTCCACATATGCAAGTATTTGTGGGTTCAGAGAATGAGACAAATTGATAAAAAGCAATGTGAGGGCAAGTTTCTGGACACCCACAGGAGCTGTAAGCTTTGCAGTTGTCTTGTTCCCCCCAGCTGTAATAGCCTTCTATTTTAGCTAAACTTTTGAGTTTTGCCCCTTGGTTAATTTATTTAACTCAGCAAGAAATGTTTTTCAGCCAAAAGCAGGGTATCTTTTAAAACAAGCACAGCCCAAAGCAGGAATGCCTGTAATTCCTGACTTGTACCACCTGCCACAGGTTGATGAAAAAGACCTTGTCTAATTCGAGGATTATGAGAATGACAGTGCATCCCACTTCACAGAAATATTAAGGCTGGACACTCTACAATGTCTAAGTACTTCTAAATATTTTCCAGCGCATATAAAAATAATATCCCTGACCTCCCCAGAGCAGCATTTTAGGCTCTTAAAAAAAATTTCTAAATTGGGCTCTCAAAAAAAGTTCTCCTTGCATAGTAAGCAATGGCGTTTCTGAAAGTCAGACCATTTTATGGTTTTTAGACTATAAAACAAAAACCCTTTCAAAAACATAAACCACTTTCTTTAGAGTATTTCAGCTAGCTTCACTTATTTTGAAAATTCAGGCAGCTTAAAACAGCAAAGTCCAAGATCCACCCCCACTGCACACAGTCATTTCTTCACTCTGAACTTGTGCTCGACAATTTATTTGACGTGTAATTTGAAAACATATAAACAAAAAAGGCAGTAAAAAAAAAAGGAAATCATACAATATCATCTCTATGAAACGCATGAAATCACAAGACACTAGAACTCAAAAGAAATTGATTAATAACCCAAACACTTGGCTTCTTAAAACTGAAAGAGAGCCAAGAGCTTCCTATGTTCTCCTATTACCAGCTGGACAATACAACATCAACAAAGATCTGAAAGAGCCATGAAGTACAGACAAATAGGAAAAGCACCCCCTCATACTCCCAGGAGATGTAAACATAACTGAAGACAAAGACCTGCATCAGAAAAACCAAAAAAAAGACTGCAAGATCTCAGCGAGGCTTTTTTTGCCTGCTTTCAGTGGCTGAGAACAACTGTAAGATCCCAGCTAGGCCAGCTGCCCAGAAATCCTATGTGCTGAGTTTCTACAACAATACTGAAAAGTCAGATAAAAAAACAAAAATAGAACTTTAGACATTAAGAGGAACGAATTAAAACACAAATGGGGAGGTGGGGAGGAGAAGCAGGGGCTGGAGAGGAAAACTCCAGTAGTTGATTAAAGCTGCGTTGTTTCTTAAACTCTTTACTGGACGGTAACCATTGATGTTATCAGGCATTTCAGACATGCAGCATTTTATTGTGTTGAGAGGGCAGCTTAGGCTGGACAGGATATCTGTGTGTCATCCACAGTGAAAGGCTGCAGGCACAGCAACCACCAAAGTATGGCCAAAGGGCACAAGGACAGTGAATAACCAGGGTCAGAATAGAACCAGGAATTGAAGTTAGCTCCCAAATTCATCATTATGCTCAATAAAATCTGAATGCATCATCTTTTAAACACAAAACACTCCAGCTAGGTACCATTTTAGTCAGAACAAGAAATTCAGATCATCTGCAAGTTAAATAAGTCAAGCAGTTAAACACATAAAAAAAAAAAAAAAAGAGAAAAAGAAGAAAAGAAAAGCCACACACATAAACCCCCCACGCCCACTCTTTGAAGCATGGTGCAACTATGGAATATAAGAATTCATAAGAAGAGTTATAGGAGGGCAAAGGGCAGATTAAAACAAGTTAGAGCAAGCAGAGGAAAAGGGTTACACAGCAGCATCAGAGTCCCTATAGATTGAAAGGAATATCTACTGGATTTTCTAACATATCTGGCCATTTTTCCTGTCCAAATGAGGCAAGAAAACTCCTGGATGGTGTTCCCAAAAAAGTCTGGACACCAAACAGCAGACTAGAAAGCTTTCAAGCTTGAGGGAGGAGTCAAGAAGACTGGATGCCAAATTCTGATTAGATCCCAGCTGCAGAGAACAAAAGGAGGCAGAGTTTTGCCGTCCAACACTATTTTTTGTATGAAAGCAGCTCCTGGCCTGCACCAAGCTGGCATTGCTTGAGCCCAGGGATCTGCTGGGATTCAGTACAGGACACAGAGTCAAGAGACTCCCCAACCCACCCTGCCACTGCAGCTCACATCAGAAACAGCTTCACATCACTACTGCAGCCTACTCAGAGGTGAGCAGGAACTTTATATGGTGTTTTCCAAAGATGTCATGCTGTGCATACACAAGACCAAGAGCTGATCTTTGATAGAGGGGGCTATGAGTGTACAGAGACAATATGCATACAAAGGCACTGCTTCTTCCACAGTAACTTCACTCCATGGAACATCAAGAGTATTCTCCCCAACTGTTTAAATCACTTTGCCACATACTCTGCATGTGCAGGATTTCCAATGGGCTCTCTGGCATGGGGCCTCCAATGTCTAACAGCAAAACTAAACAGTTTCCAATACTTCCCTCCCTGTCCCATACTACTGACTTCAGCAAACACCAGGACATATGGTGCCATGGTCACTTATGCAAGGCACAGCTTCAGAGATTTACATCTGAGGTATTCAGCTGCACAGACCTTTGCCTGTGCAGACAGAAAGGTGTTCTTCCAGATTTTTGAGTAACAATGTACCTACTAATTTCCATCTGATACCACATTAAACACGCTACCCCTCCAATCTGAACATTCACAATTCCTTTCAGACAAAACACAGCAGACTGGCCAAGGCTCATCTCAACAACTTTCCCACCTTACTATCAAGCAGTAGACTCCTGTTTCCAAAATATTGGTGACACCTAGCCAGTGCACATTCTGGTTTCCTTTTGAAGAACTTCTTGCACATTTTTCTGCTGCTGAAAGAAAGTGAGGGGAGATTTGCTAATCTATTCAGTTCTAGTCAGTCACCACCAGCACTCCTGAGGGAGCCAATTCTTCAACTCTGAATGAAATGCAGAGTAAAACTGCAGCAGTGAGAAATCACAGTAGAGGCTCACAGAGGCTACTGAGAATTTCAGAGACATAACTTAAATCTGCAGAAATCAAATTTTACAGAGCACTCAGACAGAACTTCATTTTTTCTTGAGCCATCACTGTCCAAAAAATACTTTTGTGATTCCTAAGGACACCATGACATTACCTAAAAAAAGCCAAAACAAACAAGCACAATGATTAAATATACTTCTCAGTCATTTCTCATACAGCAGAGAGATCCAAGTGCTGACTCAACACTTCTGCTGGCATCCACCTATTCCTATTGTTCTGTTCCCCTTGGCTTCCAAGGCACGGTGCTCTAGGCCTGTGCATCATCCCCTGACACAGCTGGACCACAGCTCTGCAGCACAGAGATCTCTGCCTCAGCAGCACAGCCAAAAAGCCCAACACCTCCTCCCCTCTCCCCAAAGCTGGCAAGATTCTTTGTATTTACTTCCTAGATGTGGATTAAAACTGAAAGATTCATATCTGCTGAGACACAATCCATCCCTTTCATTCCCAGACACTACCCCACCATAAAATATTTCCCCTTCCCTCCCTAAACTGGGCGTTTCCTCCCACTTTTTTGCCCTTGGTAAAAACATTCATCTTCTTGCCATCTTGAGGAAGTTGGACTCATCTCAAATTTCACCACGTCCCCTTGTATACCACTTCCCAAAGTCCTTGGGGGGAAGTTTAATCCGGATCCAAACTCTGGAATCAATCCCAAGAGGCTGCTGGGCTCCAATCAATGCATTAGTTTTCCAGCATGCTCAGCCTTGCCACTTGGGTCCACTTCCAAAGTGAGCGGACGACTGAGCACAAGCCCAGAAATACATCACACCTCAAGCCATCCACTCAAGATACCAGCACACACATCCTGGTTAAAACACTGCTCCTTTAGTTGTTCCACTAAGACCCCAGGTGAAACAGCAGTGGCAGGGAATTTGCAAAAATACAAGATATCATTGAGTGTTCTTGGATCAACTCCCAATTCACTCAATCCTAGTACAAATTAAAAAACAAAATCCAACAGGCACCAAAAAAGGCAACCACCTAAAAGCTCCCCCACACATATCCCATGTTTTTGTTGCTTGCTTGTGTATGGAGCTGATAACAACGGTCAGTAATTTCAAATAAAATCATCAAATTTAGATTCAAGACCCCAAAGAGGATCCAACCAAATTTACTTTGCCAATGCCAAGGACCTAAACCTTTCATATGTCTTATCTGAGACTTCCTGAACAGCTGTTTCTAACTGGGTTTGCTCCTTGTATTAGTAGCCTTACAGAAGTAAAACCTCAATCACCTTAAATATCATTCTGTTCTTTGTTCCTTGCTCAAGCAGCTAAGCGAACCCTGGAAAGCCTCTCACAGGCTCTCCTTTAGAAAAGAGCTGAGATTCTCACCCAGGACTCAGTGTGTTTATAAGTAACAGTGCAGAGAAATACAGGGGCTGAACCTTTCTTGCCAGTAGTTCGCAGCCAAATCATCACTTGCAAAGCCGTGTATGTTCTGGGCTGCTGTACAAAAAGTCTTATGCCATTATTTATTTAGGTCTGCTCCTACTGAAAAGGAGCTCTTTAATCCATCTGACAATTAGAGCCTCTTTTCCCAGCACAGCAAAGTTCTGATGGGAAGCTCTGGGAGACTGAAGACTGGAAGACTTCTCAGAAATCATTTACTACTGTAACTGAAGAAACCAAAACAAAACAGGGAGATTTTTAAGAACAGCAAGTTTAATCACTGGAGAGACCCACCCGCATGCCTGACCATGGCTGAGCTCGTGTGTCACTCTAAAGATCATGGCCTTGGAGAACTGAGAAGGGACTGCAAGGATCATGGCACTGAGACAGCAGAGAAGCCAGAAAATGCGTGCAAGGGGAAAAAAAGTTGAATCTTAACACCCTTGGAGAGAAATTATTTTCCTCTTAATTCTACTTGATACCAAAAGTTACTTGACACTAATCCAGGCCAAGTGGCACAGAGAGCTTTGAGCTCATTTCTCTGCTGGAGAGGATGGAGGGAGTGCTGCTGCTAGAGTACAAGAAGCTCCTCTGCTTTCTGATGATTTATGCAACCTTGTTTTAAAAGGGTTGCATTCATTTTATTGCCTACTCTGCACATTCTCAAGAGGCGTTGGAGGCAGTGCCAGAAAAATAACAGGGTTTAACAATGTCTAGCACAAATCCATCGGTGCAAGAGCTCCTTTCTGAAGCGTTTCCAGATTTTTTTTTTTCCAGTGGGAACATTTTGTAAATAGAATTTAAAGTTTGCCTTGAGCCAGGCAACACCCGCTTTTATTCAGCCCTTCACGATAATGAAATAAGTAGTTTCTCCACTAGTTATAACTAATGCCTTCCAGAGGAAAAAGTGCAAAGCAAATGGTTTACACCCTCTCACATCCCACATCCACAGCTTTCCTGTTGCAGATGCCACGGCTTCTTCATAGAACTACTGAAGCTTCTGTCACACAGTAAACAGACCTGCAACTGGAAATAAACACTTCCACAAGGCATAACTCGACAAATGGAAACTAAAAGGCTGCCACCAGATGGGCTGAAACATAAGGGAGAAAGAGTTCCTTTCTGGTGTTTCTTTATGCACAGGGAGAAAAAGAGAAAGCAATTTCACTCCACTTAAAGCCATTGGTTTGTTATTTAAAATAAACCAGGTAAAGAAAAAGAAAGTAGCTTCTGAGGGAGCTAGGCAAGAGCATAACTGGGCTCATGTTGGAAGAAATCAGGTGCTGGTGACACTGTTGAAGATTCAAACCACCAGACCAATTAAAAAAAAAAAAAACTCATCAAAACAGTAGTTCTAGTCCCCAAGGAAAAACATTTCCAGACTATGGCTATATATAGACAGATTTAGCCATGTATATATAGAGATAATTTCATCCTGTCTCAACAAGGTCAACTTACAGCAAACAAAATGGAACATCAGTTGCAACCACTTCAAGATGTAAAACATCCTGACCACACTGCAACGACAGCTCTTTTTAATTTCTCACATTGTATTTTCATACTAGAAAATATTTAGTATTTTTTTTCCAAATGAAACAAGAAATTGAGAAAATCATCTGTCCCTGATTTCTCATTGCTTAGTAACCTTCATTTTAACCATGGAAAATGGCAAAACAGAGCTGCAATTTCCAATCTGATGTCAAGTGTAATTACATGACTACACAAACCCCAGAGCATGTACATAACTGAGCAATAACATCTCACACGCAGCCAGACTGTCCTGATTTCTGCACAAGCACTGCACAGTTAAAGCAGTGCAGATGGCCCAATGTCATCAGGTTTCATTTTTGTGTGATAAAGCACACATTTCAGTCTTTCCACCCACATAAAGGTCACAATCAATTGTTTCTAGGCTACACCCGTAGCCTTAGACTGCTGAGGTCCCATCCCTCCACCTAAACAAGGAGAGGATTTCTCCAGGCAAAATCCCCAATTCACTGCTCAACGTGTGGGTCACATTACCTGTCCTACCACAAAGGATTTTTGGTACCCTACGACAGAACAAAAGGCCATCCACAGCATGACAAACCTGCTGCAGTGCAGGGCTGGATCCTTACTGGAAGCATACTCAACTCTTGCCCTTCCTCATGTTTCTCCTTGGGGATTGCTTGTTTCTCAAGGGGGACCCCTTGTTTCAGCCAGGAGGGAGAAGGGCACATGGCAAGAGGCAGGTCTGGGCTTCCCACTACCCATCTCTCTGGGCTTCTTCCCTGGCAAACCCCAACGGGGTAGTATTATCCACTTAGTCTGTCCAAATAAAAGATCAACGCATTTCCGACCTTAGGATTTTCTACCTCAGATTAAACCTTTGCAACTGGAAGGCAGCTTGAAAACCTCTTGAAAAAAAAAGAATCTGGTTATATAGGGCTTCTGCAATCTTGCAGAAGACTTTTGCAGTCCAAGGATAAGACCTATGCCTCTCAAGCCTGCACAGATGTCATCAAATAACAAAACTTGAATCCTGTAACTGCAATTACAGCAAAAATCAAAGGATGAATGCACAAGAAGCGTAGCTAGAACTGCAGGGATACATCAAGGAACACATCCTACAATGTGTCTCCCTATTTCTTGCTCCCAGTGACAGCCTGTGGCCAAATGTGTGGGGTGTTGATACCATTTAAATAAAGAGAGGCCACTGGAAGGCACGGAACTCACATCTGAATCCTGCACAGGTCAGGGAGAGGCTTCTTTTCCCAGGGATTGGGAATTGTTTGCCTGCTCAGAGCCACCAGAACTCCAAGAGAACATCACAAATAGGAATGCAGGAGAGAGGGTCAGGTCTAGCCAAAACTGTCTTACTTGAGAAAAAAATTAGACTTTATATAGCATCTATCCAAGTGATTTCATCTTGGAGTAGGACAAGATGTGGGGTTCAGAGGGTACTGCACAGATAATCCTTTCTTCCTGGTACCTCTAGGAAGGAAGCAGGTGGGCTGCTCTCCTGGGCAGTGACCAGGCAGCACCCATCAGAGATCACTTCCTTGACCCTGGGTTTGGCTGAGGACCACAGAGAAGGGGCAGCAAGAGGGAAAGAGCCTTTGTCAAAGGCAGTCATGATGATTATCTATGCCATGTGGCCAAATCAGCCAAGGAAAGCCACAGTTTTGTTCTCTGTTAATTCTCAGCCAAAACCAGGCAGACAGCAAGGATGATAAACCCTGGACATACTTTTACTGCACACCAATGAAGCTGATGCTTAAAATATCAGTTACATCTCAACCCCTAGATTCTTTAACCTTAAACTGAAGTTAGCTGAGCCAATATCCCAGATAGGTACAATAAATTTTTCTCTCATTGAGGACATCCAGCTCCCTCAGGACATCCTTCCAGACCACCCTGGAGCCCCACATGTCTGCTCCTACAAAGAAAGGACTCACATCCAGGGCACTACGGCTCAAACACACACATCTGAATAATTATTTAAAAGCTAAGAAGGAAAAGGAAAAAAACAAAAATTCACCTTTCTGAAGAGGCTATCCTAACCCTCAAAGATATCTGCAGCCATACATATATATAGCTTTTCTTAATTTTCAGTGCAAAGGAATGCTGCCAAAAACCCATAAAGCAGTGCACAAGTTTTTAGCATAAAACTAGTTTCCCCCCTGCCCCTCCCGAAACTATGATAAAAATCTTAACGGAAAGAGCTTCTTTAATTTGTCTCCCACAAAGAGCAGGAAGATCTTTGGGAAGGATGACTGATATAATCAAGAGTCATGGCACATATTTCTTATCACTGTTTGAACAAGATGTGTTTATTCTTTTGGCAATGATTTGGTTTTAGCAAGCACTCCAAACTCTGCATCATCACTCAGTCAAACTGCAGAGGAACCCAGAGTCCCTAAAGGGAATCTTTATTGTTCTCATCTCCCCCCACAAGGATGCAGGAAACTTGGATAAGACTAGACAGACTTGCATATACTCTCCTTCACACCCAGTTCTGTGCATGCTTCCTCACAAACATTTGAACACAACACAAAATTCCACATGTGGAGATGAGGCAGGAAGACAATGACATTCAAAGGGTTCCCATTCATCATCACCTCATCATCCTATTAATAACCTCCCAGAGTCTCTCCTTTTCACATCTACTCATAAGCACACAAGAACAGATATCCAGGGTCATCAAGTCCAGTGCTCTAACAACAGAGAGCTTAACTGTTCTTACAGCTGACCCAGATCAAATGCTGGGATAGAATAAGCTGGAAAAGTAGCTGAAACAGGTTCCACCTCCAGCCACTCGGGGCTGTGATTCACCTTAACACCCTTCTCCCCTCTCTCAGCTTTTCCCAAGCAGATTTGGCCCATTTGGGAGGAGCCCATCTGACCATGGTGTTGAGCACCAGGCTCGCAGGCGCGGGTGGCCCAGGGCAATGGTGCGAGCTGGCAGCCCTGACCACACAGCCTGCACTGGGGTTTGTGCAATGGCCCGTTCCCAGGCTGGGAATGCGTTCCCAGGGCAGAATGCACCACACAGCCAGCGTGTGGGGACGGCAGAGCAGCCAGCATCCTGGGGTGGCAGGGCAAAGCACCCCAAGAAATGGCCTTGGCATGAGAGAGGACTCCATGCTCTCCATTTTAAAACTTGGGTTTCAATATGGGGGGAAAGTAATTCCTTAAATAAGGTCCACTTCTAAACCCAGAAGCTTGTCTGTACTAAGTTTTTCATGAGTTGGTATGCCTACCTTGTGACCAACCCAGCAACAGCTCTAAAATATGAACTGCAATTACCAGTGACAAAGTACTGCTTTCATTTGCACATTGAGAGCTTTTTATTTTTTCTTCTTTTCTAAGGAAATCATGCCAAAGTCTATTTTTTGTTTGCAAGCTTTAGATGGGCGAGGTTCATCATCACCAATATATTTTAATTGAGCATTAACAAGTCTCCCTCTCCTTCGAGTCATTAGCGAGGCTGCTCTTCCTCAGAAACAAAGCCAAGTCAATGCTAACAGAGTTTTCCTTCCCCAGACTACAATGCTTCGCTGGATGAACCAAGTCAGTGTACCTTGTTCAAATCCAAGGAGGTAAGAGGGAGAATGTGAGGAGGAAGAAAGAAAAAAAAAAAATAAAAAATCAGAGCCAAAGCCTTTTAAAAACCTCCCCTGACAGCAATAGTGATGAGTGGCATTTAAGCAGAGCGAGAACGCTCCTGAGCGCATCGTTATGACAGATGAGCCCAGCCAGTCAACCATAGGGACTCCACAGTCCCACTGCTGCTATTCAGCGAAAGTTGATCAGATAGCAGACAAATAACACCAAGCAAACACTCCAAGAAGCACTCTCTCCACATTTAAGAGTTTATAGTTAACCTAGGAAAAAGTCACCCATTTGTGTCTCCTGCATGGAGGCAGCAGAGGAGCCACATGCACACAGGAGTTTGGGCTCCCTGCAGAGAGGGACGGGGAGAACACGCTGGTTTCACTTTACCCTCACGCTCCCCAAGTCACAGACCCGCCATCCCAAGCGTGCAAGCCTCGAATAAACCTTCAGACTTTTCCTCACCACCCGTCTCATCTCCTAGCTATGCTCTCGGCCTTTCAATTTCTATTTTGCTTTCTCTTCCAAGTGGCTGATCTTCTGTCTGCTTTGGGGCTCATACCCCATGCCCTCCACTCAAAGCCTTTTCTTCAGAAATACACACAGAGCTTTGGCTGCTTTGCCATTCTGGCAAGTGTCAACACAGCTGCTGTCTCCGCTGGAATGTAAACCAATATTGTTGTTAGATCTCCCTCAACCCCCGGTAACTTCCTCCAAGATTTGCACAGCATGTGGCAATCCTCTCCACTGCCACCTTACCAAGCATTGACTCAGCTGGTTAAAAGCAATTAAATAAATAATTTTTAAAAATTAAATCAAAGCTACACCTGAAGTTTGCATCCCACTCACACCCATGGAGTGCAAAGGGCTGTAGAAAGCAAAATGCATCCATTGTACACACATTTATCCTCTCATAATATGCTTATACAAACACTCTGTATAAAATACCTTGCTGCTGCAACTTATGAGGCAAGGTATTAACAGCACTGAGTAAAAGAGATATTGGTGTGGACACTAACACAGCATTTGCAGCGGAGAATCTTTGTTTGCATATTATTTTACTTTAAAAAGTAACCTAAGAAGGGATTTATAACACATTTTTAGTTATTTCCTAGATACCATCCACTTTAAACCACAAGCAGTGATTTTGGCAATAAAAGACTCGTAAAAGAGTCATAGCGCAGACAACACAGCCAGTATTCAGACTGCTACAGGAATGCAATCTGTGTGCTTTGCCCTCCATAAACAACTGCCTTGCTTCTCCAATGAAAGAAATTATGTTGGCTGAGCAGGGTTCCCAAAACAAATATGCTGTCCCAAACAAAGATTCGAAGTTCACACTCATTCAGATATTTAGCCCAACAAACTCTGTTTCCCACTGTAAAATGCAAAAGTCTCACAAAAACAAGTGCATGTTCCGCACCTAACTTCAGGGGTGAAGAAACAGCACGTATTCACTAAAAATAAAAATACATTAGCGATATCACAGCTCAAACCTAGAGTCCTTACCTCGCTATACTGGGACTGGGCATTGTTTTCCAGGTACAACATGTTAGCAGTCAAATTGATCAACGCTGCTGTTCTTTCTTCTGGCTCCAGGATTTTGACAAACACCTCCCACCCCCTAGAAGACCCTAAAAATATGTGATGCTACTGTGGAGATAACAGGACTCAGAGTGTGCCTCTCTGCATAATTGAAGTTTCCCTTATATACCTAACTATAGGCAAGGAGGAGGAGGTGGGGCTCTCCTGCCTTACCTGTCCAATCTGTCAAAGTGCCACCTGGAGTCCTCCACTCCAATGGAGAGAGGCCTCTCCCAGCTCATTAAGTAGTTAGAATTCCTTATCACCAATCTCTAAAGAGCAAAGGGAAGGGAAGGGGGGGAAATGGCCAAAAAAAGAGAAAAGAAAAAAAGAAAGACAGACAGGGAAAAGAAAGGAAACAATAACTTTCCCCTGTCACTTTTCAACAAGTTTGGGAACTCAAAAGGGAGCCATGGAATTGGTCTTAAGGAGCTGCTCCAAGAAACTTCTATTTTATTTTCTACAAAGATTCCAGGGTTGTTTTTTTCAGGCGCAAGCTTTGCTGCTACCAAGAACCGAAATGTTCAGGAAGGGATAGAGATGAAATGCTCGACAGCAGCAGTGCAGTAATGCAGCTAAGTATTTGGCTCCTGTTGTGAACAGGTTTGGGACAAAGTCTCTGAGAAACTTTGAGAATCAATCACTGGTTCCATGCACCGTAATCCAGCTACATTCTCGGTCACCTGTGTGCTCCCATCCACACTCCCAGCCACCAGGTCCCATATGTGCAGGGCGTCAGTCCAGCTACGTTTTCCCCCCTCCTTTCTAGTTGCTCCGAATTTGCATCATGATTAAAAAAAACAAGTAAAAAACCCAAACTCGTTCAAAGACTCAGGTGTTGAATTAATACACGGGAGAAGTTTTTGGGTGCCGCTCAGTAAAAACCACCTGGACAGGATGCCCAAGGCAGACACTTCAAAAGATAGGAAGGGCACTTAGCCGAGATCTGCAGGAGATATCCCCACTGTGGCTTCACCCCGGACAAGCAGACAAACCCCTGTCTGTGCTGGTGTCCCCCGGAGCGTGCCGGGGATGCGAGGTCAGCGCAGCGCAGGATCCCCGAGCCCCGGGGACCCGCCGGGCCAGCGCGATGCTCGGCACAACAAAAGGCAGCGGCTCCCGAAGCGCCACCGAGCCACGAGAAACACAACACCTTTCCAAAGGGCTGGGGAGGGGACAGACAGGAAACCGAACATCAGAGCACAGCGCGGCCCAGCCTAATGACAGCGCTCCGAACTTCATTTGCGGAGCCGTCGTCACGCAGGGCTCGGACTGCGGGGGACAGCGAGCGACGGGCCACAGGGGCTTGGCAGGGAGGGACAGGGTCCCGGGCAGGGCTGCCACCCACACACGGGCTCCGCACGTCCCCGCCTCGCCCCGGGCATCATTTAACCCCAGCCGCAGGCTCGGAGATGGCAGCGAGCAGCCTGTGCTGCTCAGGGGACTGCCTGCCGGCTCCTGGGCTGCGCTCCTGCCACACGGCAGCTCTGCAAGGTAAAGGACGCTGCAAGCTCACCAGCCTGTTCCAGGCTGGAGCAGGCAGAACATTCCTAAGGCTGCCACTAACGAAACGGGGCAAAACCATCTTCGATCAGGAAGCGAAACAAGAACAAATACAGAGCAGGGGATTACAGCGTCCGTTTGCCCTGCAGGAGCCCCTTGCCACAAGAAGCAGGGGTCTGATGTAGCTCTCACCCTGCAAGCACAGCTCACAGGAGCTGCTAGGTGCGAGTAAAAGGCTGGAAGCGTTTCCAGTGCACCTTCCCAACTCCTCTGAGCGAGCACAGAGCAGGGAGGCACTTCCCAGAACAGGCTGCAGATAGGAGCACCGAGCCCTCCCGACCCACCGCCATCAGCAATATCCCAGTCAGGTAGGGCCACACACACCTTCAGTGCTGCTGAGTTACCAGCAAAGAGCTGCCGAGCACAGCCAGTTCCCCAGATGGCAGGAACTACTCAGACCGCTGCCACAGACCCTTGTCCTCCTCTCCATCTTCCCCAGCGCCTCCCTAGACCAGGGGCTGTGCCCGATGTACACTTCTCTGATCTCACCCGATATGGGCACAAGCCAAAAGGCCACACCAGTGCTAATCTGGAGATCCAGGTAAAGTTTGCAGGGAGCAGCCACAGCACCGTTAGCAGAACTTACAAAGCAAAGCTTACACACAGCTGGACACGGAGCAAGAATTCATGGCACCCATGGATGTTCTCCTGTCTAACAGTGAAGAAAAGTTATGCTGTGCTTAGAGGACCATTTTGACCCCTAAATACTGTCAAGCTTTTGGTATTGGCCCATGAGTTCAAAAAACTATGGAGGGGAAGGAGAGAGCAGAAAGTTGATATATAAATCTCCCAACCCCAGCAGGTCATTGCAAAAACCTTTTTCATAGCTATGCTCTGAAACGCAGAAGATCCTCCTTTTCCAGGTCATTAATGCAGCATTGTTGTGTGAGGTATCGGCCATCTTCTGCCCCACAGGTGGCTGGAGGTGGCTGTGGGTGAAGCAACACCCAGATAGAGAGAGATACATGGAAGTTTATCCAAAGAGATCTGCATGTCAAACACTAGGAGAGGTGTATATAGCATGAATAAATTGACATGTCAGCACAAATCCCAGCCCTCTGTACATACAGCCCTGACCTGGCTAAGTGTTTCAGATGCATTACTCTGTGTGGTCACCCTGCAGCAGATGCTGGACAAGTGACTTTGCAAATCCATCATCTACAAGGGACACAAAGGAGGACACCACCACACCAGGAGGGGTGGCAGGGGGTAACAGAGCAGGCACCAGACACTGGTGCCCACCAATGCTGCTGCACCCCAGGCATGGATGTGTCCCTCTCATCACCTCAGGGTCCCCAACTTTGCTTCACTGGCCTCAGATCTAAATGCACTCTCCTCATAAGATGCTCTCCTGTCTCACAGGCTGGTACCATGGCTGGTACCATGCCTTGGATATTCACACTGGGCACCAGTGGCACAAAGGCAAAGTAAAGGCTTGAACCTTTCTACCTTGTCATAAAGAAGAAAAGTTTCCAGATCCTCATTTGATTCTCTCCTTTTGCAAAATGTACAAAGTTTTCATGCAGATGAGCCTCCACCAACCCAACAGCAGCCAGGCAGCATCTCTTTGAGGTTCTGAGAGGAAAATCTGATTTCCTGAAATACCATATGCTTAAATGGCTGAGTCATAAATCCTAAAGAACACCTCCACCTCTTTACACTGCACACTCACTTTTCAGCTGTGGGACAGTGATAGTTATAATTTGTCTGAGCCTTCTGGACAGGTCTCCAAGGGAATCATCAACTGTAATGGTCTGAAGTCACAGCAAGACAATCTTTGTAAACAGAGATTATGCCTTATCGTACCAATTAGTCTAATCAGAAAAAGCAAACAGATTCAGGCAAAGGCTCTCCTTTCACACATCGCTAAGAACTACTTCGTGCTGAGGCCAGATGAACAAGGTTCAACTCTATTTTTAGAGTCCAACAAGTTCTCCTCCATACCAAAAGAAAAATAAAGTAGAAAACAAAAAGCATTGAGAGAAAAGCCTGGCACTTATGCTCTGGATGCTTAGTTGGATTGAAATTTAAAAAGTAGCTCAGCCTCAGGAAAGGAAGTCTTCTTAAAGTAATTTACCTCCAATACTGTAGGAAACTAAAAATAATAATTGCTAGTTAGATTTGAAAGTTTCAGCTGCAACCCTCCCAGGTCTGACTCAGATATTCTAGAAAGCTTCTGGCAATGCTTTGTGGCTCCTGCTGGCATGCCAAAGAACAAAATAAAAATGCAAACAAGACCCCTAAGTTTCCAAAAATGAGCTGTCGGCCAAGTCAAACTGCTGATTCAGAGTCTTTGTTTGAATGCTCTTTCCTTGTGCTCCTACATGGTTTATCCCAGCTCCTCTCACCAGTACCACAGGCAAGTTCTCAACAACTCTCCCTGGTCACAAGGTAAATGTGCAAAATTGTGACGATTATAAATGTCATTACCACAGCTGCAGCGTTAATTGGAGATTGTGTAATTTCTTGTAGAAGGGAGGTGTGTGCATGCACACCTGCCTGCGTGTTAGGCAGTTCATGCAGAATTTCCTGCAGATCGAATAAAAAAAAAAATCTGTTCAGACCTCTCCACTTGTATAAAAATAGCATCTGGATGGACTGCATCACCAGACTGTGACATTCACTTAAGTCAGAAATGTTTACAAATTAGGACTGAGATAACAGGAGGAGGAAAAAAATAGAACATAGTTTTGGGTGGATTTTTTTTCCTGTTACCTCTGAATAACTGCTGAATACTCAAAAAACAAACCTCTGCGAATTGGCTTTGACAGTCTGTCGAGTGCAGATCTTCCAGGGACAGATGTGTACTCTGCGATAGCAGGAAGCCAGGTTAAAGAGCAAAAAGAAAATACTTCAAAAAAAAAAGGCAAAAACCAATCTGCCTTCTTGAAAACTCATGCAGAGCTCATTTTCATTGCTGAAACCACAAGGAAGAGAGGAAAAAAACCAACATTGTCTCTGAAACAGGGATTTTCCTCCTTTTTGTTTTTAATCCAAGCATTCATGGCAAGACAGAACATATTTAAAAAAAAAAAAAAAGGTATAAAAGGCAGCATCCTACTTGCTGCTGACTGGCTACAGCCTTGTGTGCATCCCAGCACCGCATGGAACTGCAGCTGATCCATACCAAGAGGGGGACCAGGCAACCCCAGCTCTCAGACCAACCTCTCTGTGCACCTGGGAGCACAAATTCCAACTTCCTGGCTTCCTCACCACTGACCCAGGGACAGGTCTGAAGTCCAGAAATTCCTTTGAAATGCATTGAAATGTATGAACCTTCACGTTAGAAACATGCCCCATCTGCATGTGTTTAGTACTGGGGATCAATCCCTTCTTCCAAGGACTCCGAACTCCATTTTTACCCGCACTTCAGAAGTGTGGGGTAAACAGCTGGACTTGCCAAAGGCAGGAGGCGACCCAGCTCCTAGATGTGCCCATGGTGCAGGTCGGCTGCTCCTTCCCAAGGAACATGCCCTCCCCAAGGCAATCGTCTGTCACAACAGCCCTGCCCTCCGACCCTGGGTAAACATCTGCGCACGCTGCTTATTTGAGCTCCTCCAGTCTCGTTATCTCCCCCAGAACACCCCTAGGGCTAATTAGAGAGTTAATGGCATCATGTCAAGAGATAACGCTACACGGTGGGGGAGCAGGGAGAGGGAAGGTGGAAAGGAATTATGAAACAAAACCAGTTCCCTTCACAACCGCTGTGCAATATTGGTTTAGGAAGGGCGCGCACAGCCCCTGGGGCCCCTGCCCTCCGGCTGCCCAGTTCCCTCTAACGAGAGAGAGAGAGACACTCTCCTCCAGAGAGATTCAGCTCTCCAGCCAAGGTGATGCAAGGTCTCCACACCTTCCCCACTGCCTGCACAACCAAAAACCCTGCCATCCCATCAAGGGTCATTTCCACCAAAGTGCCAGCAGTAAGTCACCTCCCACAGCTGGTGCATGACATAGGAGGCACACAAAGCATAAAGATCAAAAAGTGCTTCTGCTTATTCCTGGCACTCCTTTTATCTAATTTTCCTATTTTTACTATACCCTAGTGATTCTTTAAGAAATTTGCTTTCACTATGAAAGCTTAGAAGTAAAACCATCTGGACACATATCTTGGCAATGCAGCACAGAAGCCTGCAAAACTAGCAGCCAGCAGACACTTTTGCACTGATGAATGCAAACCCATGGGTGAGTACACAGTCATGCATGTAGACGTGTCATGGGGACTCCAGGAATTCCAAGCCAGGGCAGCTCTTTGGTTGGAGTAATGACCCTCAACATTGAAACTGCATTTTTGCCTCATGAGGATCTCTGGATACTCAGTACAGCATGATTGACCACCCCATATTTATACAATATTTTTCAAAACTTGAGAGGAAGTTACACAAGAAAATTAATGAGAATTACTCCTAACTGGCATAAACAGTCCCATGCCTCCAGCTGGAGACAGGACAGGGTCACAGCAGAAACCTGCACCCCCAAGACCAAGCGCTCCAGGCCAGGGAAAGGGAGCAGGAGATAGCAACAGATTACAGAGCTTTTGTTTTCAGTCAGAAAGGAACAACTGTTGACAGACTAGGGCTGTTCTTGCACAAGCAGCTGAGGGGAAAGTGTTGTGCTTCCCTTATCTTATATAAACTCCAGACCAGTCTCATGAAGTGCACAACTGTTTATAAACGCACAATCACAGCAGCTCTTTCCAACCAGCCTCTGTGCTGCTGCCAACTCCCTCCCACCCAAGCCCTTTTACAATAATCCAGTATTTAGAAGAAAGTTGCCAGTTTGCAATAACTGAAGAAGAGTCTTCCAAATGCCTGGTTACAGCCTGACCCTGCATCCCACGGCCATTCACACTTCTATTAACACATCACTGTTATCCGATATTGCCCAGATGCTTTGTAGTGAGACACTTGCCTAGGCAGGAAGCCTGTATATCCCTCTTTTCCTATGAAGAAATGCTGCACTTTGCAGTGCTGCTCTTCCCCAGAAGACTGAGCACTTTTGTTTCAGACCTGCTTAATTTTAATCCAGTCTGGACATCACCATGAGGTCCACCATACCCATCTATGCTCTCATGGAGAAATAAAAGTGCTTCATACCTTTTCCTTCTGTTTAAACAGGCTGGAGGCAGAAGTCCATGCTTTTAGAGTGACAGTTATATTTGTTACTGGAAACTCCTTTGATCTTTCATTAATCTCTGCAAATTCAGCTGATAATTAGAGAAGAGTTCAGTGAGCAGTGAGCAAACTAACCCAGGCCACAAACCACTCCTTAAACCTGCGCTTCACGGAGACAGATTTAATTTTTGTGACTGCCTGACAATCCACTCATTAACTTCAGTGCTATCAAATCAGTGACAGTGAGGTGGAAACAGATAGTAAAGACATTCAGTAGAAAACATTACCTAGTCTCATGAAATTTTAGAGGAAAAAAATAATAGTTATTAAGAGGACTGTGGGCAGGATCTGCAGAACCACAAAGCAACATATATAGTGAGACTCTGGATGCCTAAGACTCTCTTCAAAGCAAGAATCCCAATTAATGCAAGACAGAACTTTTAAAACAAAAGCTACACCCCACAGCTGGCTGCAGCACAGACACTTTGGCTGTGCTGGACAAGGAAGGGGAGCAGGACACTCCCAGGGCTGTGCTCCACGTTTGTCTTAGCCTGGAAGGAGAAACCCCTCCCTGGCATGGTCAGCTCTGCAGCTTGAAAAAGCACTGTGAGGTGCTTCCCATCCACTACTCACCTCACCCCACAAAGAGGGGTACCACAAAGCTCCACAAAGTTTTCATCTGGCTGGATATGGACTGCTCAATTCATCATCCTTCCAGCTAACAAGAGAAAATGACCTTATTTTCCTTCTTCAAACAATTTGGTTTAGAATTAAAAAAAAAACAAACCAAAACAACCCAACAAAAAACACAAAACAACCATAACATCCAAAGGAAGGCGAATTTTGGGGGAAAAAAGAGGATCCTATTAACTAGACAGAAACAATGAGTGAAGTTCCCATCAAGACAGCATAAACCTTAAACCTGCTCCAGAGACAAGAGTGCCTACAATCTATTGTTTCAAGATCAAGATACCTTTTAATTAAGTGTTTGTGAAGACCTTTTAAAGATGTAAAATAAGCACTAATGCATTATTGCTCCATACTTGCTCAAGGAGCACGTGTAGCACCATGGAAACCTTTGCAGGCAGGCCTAGCTGCTTGAGGAAGATGTTTTCTGAAGCAACTGCTTCTTTTGTTTGGAGGCATTTGCATGTAGGCAGAGGACAGGACTCCAATTACCACACTCTTCCATGTCAGGTGCTCACAGCAATAGAATTGGGGAGTTAAAGCCACACCTCCTGAAACACCCCATTTCACTGTGGCTCTCTCCCTGTACGTTTGTGCTTTTCAGCTTAAAATTAGTTTATTCCTTCCTAAGGTGAATGTACAGCAAGATGCTGAAAGGGAAGAAATAATAAGGAATTTAAAATATGCTTCCAAAATGATTACAGAGCAAACAGAGCACCCATTAGTCTTCTTCAATACCATTGAGAATCCTTAGAAACAACATTAAAACCAAAATACTCGGTGTAAAGATACTACTCATCAACTGGCCACATTCCTACAAGAAGAAATGCAGCCATGTCTGGTCTGGACCAGGGATGAACTAGGGCCAAATAGCACAGGAAAGGGAGCTAGGGAAAATTATTTTAAAGAAACATAAATATGCCTTTAGAGCCCTACTACACACAAGATAAGGGAAGTCTTCAGACTTCGATTAAACTGAACTTACAGATACATTCTTTACATTCATTCTTATCTGAAAGAACTGACCATTTCTAGATCTGGATCTGCAGCCTTAAACGAGATGATTAGATCATTTGGAGGGAGACCTACACAGCAGAAGATTAAACATCCAGCAGGCTTAAAAGGCAAGCCTAAATTAAGAGAGCTTCTGAGTTCAACTGTAAACAGAAGAGGTGCTGGAGGGAAGCTTCCAATAGAATAATGCTTTTGCTCATTATGGAAATGTCTTTGCATAATCTCAACTTTCTTTGCACAGCTATGGAACGAATAAATAACCACAAAGAAGAGAAACTTGGCAAGCCTTAAACTCTCTCAAACAAAAACCAGACAGTAATAAATGCTTTGATCACATCCCTGTGCTGTACAAAGTCCTTCCTTCCTTCTTTTCCATGGTCAGTCCTGGAATACTTTGGCATGGAAACAGATGGCAACACAAGCCACTTTGCTGCATCTCCTTATCAAACCAGCCTCATCCTCCAGGTGCAAAACCATTTCCCAACAAAATGCAGGGCTGTGGCAGCTGCCAGAGCCCGTGGCAGCACACATCAGGTGTTAGTCAGTCCCTGCACCGAGGCACTATTCCTGCACTGCTCACCACATCAGCTCCCCGCCCTGCTGTGGGCACCCAGGGACAGCTTTCCCATCCCACAGTTCCACCGCCCCATAACCAGCTTTCATCTGCTTCTTCAGCCCTTACCTTGCAACAAGCAGAGTTCTCTTCTCCTGGCCCAGAAAAACACTTTTAAGAAGCAATTAAAATTAAGAGTTCAGAGCCTGCACTTTAGTATTAAAGCACTGGATAGGATGCAGCAGTCGTGCAGGACAGGGGGGAGAGTTTTTTCTGTCTGTCAATCAGATGCACAGCAGATCCTGACCACAGGTCCCACGTGATGGGCACCAGGAATTCACTGCATGGCCATCAAAAATGAATTACTGATTTACATGGTGCTAAGGCTGAGAGCACACACAAGAGAGCCAGCAGCCACCTTGGGCCAGAACAGCTCTTCTACAGCTTGTTGGGCTGCAGCCTGGGAATGTGCTCTGTACAAGGTGGTTTGGTGGCTCCTTCATGAGCCTACAGCAGATTAAATATAGGAAAGATTTCTTGTTTCCACTGGGAAGCATCAAATACTGATGCTGAGATGTGTCATTGGTAAAAGGACTGAGGCAGAGAGCCTCAACACCTCAATTTCTTACACAAGATGCATCCAGTTTATCTACCCTACAGCCTACTGTTACTTCCAGCTTTATGCATAAAGGAGAACAGCACAGCCACAGAGCTGAAGCTCTCAGTTTTAGAGCTATGAAACACACATTGCACTTGAAAAATTCCTGTAGTTACCAGGCTTGGGACACCCACAGCCTGTAAAGCTGTACACCCAAACCCAAACACAGCCCTACACACACCACCATCCCCAGGCATCCCACAGGCTGCTCAAGCCACACACAGCAAAACCCCATGATTATTTGCAGAAGAGGAGTCTGCAAATTCTCAATTTAATAAATTTAAAAAAATAAACAAAAAACCAAAAAAAAAAAAAAATCCACAGAAAAGAAAAAAGGCAAGGAATTCTCTCTGCCTTTTATGGGGAGGGACTGATCCAGGTTAAGAAAACTCTGACCACAGCACTGTCTGGGGAGCAGGCATTCCACTGAACTGGTTAGGCAAGGGGCTGCAGGAGGACGGCTCGCTCAGGGGCATGACAGGAAGGTATGTACAGGGGGAGGGGGATGAGCTGCTCCATCCCTGGGGACAGCACTCCAGCTCCTGCCAACAGGGCCCCCGGAGCCCTGGCCACACTGCTGGAATGGTGATGGCAGAAGACTTACAGACTCGGCAAACCCCTCAAATAACACTTTTACCAGGATGCTCTTGCTGAAATCTTTGCCCAAAGCAGCTTTGTTTAGGTCCAGACCAGCATCTTAGTTCAGTGAGCAGTTTACAGGACTTGGGAGAAAAGGTAAAAACCAGCAATTTTGCACCTGGTAGAGCAAGCTGACAGCACTCTGAGGGCTCCAGGACAATGCAGGGTTATTGCACTGCCACACACCCACTCCTAGAGAGAGATCTCCAGACCCCTCCTCCCTGATGCCCCAGGGCATTTAAACAGTCAGATACAAATATAAAATTGCTGTAACATCACCTGTTTTCTAGCACTGCAGGACACAGGCTTTGCAATCAGTATTCCTTCTGAATGCAGAGAACTAGACATCATCCTACCACACCCCACAGCTGCTAGCTACATCTTTGATGAGAGTAGAGCCTGGGGACCACCTTCTTTGGGGCACTTAATGAATGGCAGGAGGCCCACAAGGACACACATGCAACTTACCTTCCTGGCCATCCAGAGCTCCCTCCCACACCAGGGCCATGACAGAAAGTAAGTGTTCTCCACACCCACAGGGACCACCAGCCCTTCACTCCAGTTATGCAAAAAAGGCAGATCTTGGCTGGGGTTTCCCAGTCTGCCTGTGGTTCACACCAGGGGAAAGGAAGGGCCACAGCTGACAGCCAGGACGGGCCACCCAGGACATTGTGAAAGAGCTGGTCACAAGGCACACGGCTGGGGAAGGCTCTTGACTGTCTCATGTTATATCAGAAACCTCTTCCTGCGCCCTCCAGATCTCTTCATCCTAAGGTACTGCAGATCCCCAGTTTCTCTTACCCCTTTCTTACACAGGCAAAGGAAGATTATTTCTTCCTCAAAACAAGTGTGTGAGAACTGCAATGTCTCAGCAAGAGACAGCCCAGACGAGAGGGGTTTCTGTGTCACCCAACCTTCTTCCCCAGGTTTCTCCCCAAAGAGCTGCATTCTCAAGGCAGTGAACACAACTGACAGGTGTTCAGCAGGGCAGGATTTGTGCTCATTTTCCAGCCCACTTGTGGGACAATTTCTTCAGGCACTGCAGCTCCTTCCCCACTTCTAGTTCTGTTGAGAACAAGCTCTTAGACCCCCAAAAGTCGAATAATAACAAAAAATTAACAAAAAAAAAAAATCACAAGTTTCACCAACATAACCCTTCAGCTCAAGGATGGACATCTTTTAAGACTGCAAGTTTCATTTTTCAGCCATAAATTGCAAGAAAGTACAAAGCTTATTTAAAAAGCTGATTGTAATTTCTTTAAAGTCCACACAAGGACAATTGCTTTAAATAAACCACTCTTAATTGCTCTGCACCCATTTAAATCTCACATGGTGATGCGTTTTGGAGAAAAACTGACCTTGCTCTTTTCCTAAGACAAATGTAATACTATAATGCACCCTGCCTTGATCTCAGTGCTCATCTCCCAGGGCCCCTCTGTTTCTGCTGCATTCCTTTGTGTTTATCTGCCCTCTTCAACCCTTTGCTGCAATCAGCTGCGTGCAGCACCTCGTGTCTAGAAGTGACATGGCTGAGGTTACAGGAGAGACAGGTGCAAGGGAAGCTCGTGCCCCGAAGCCATCCAAAGGAAAAGAGAAGCTGGAGGGGAAGAGAGTTGTAAGGTATTTCAGATTAAAGCAAACACCTTGCCCCAGGCTACACATTCTCTGCCAATGAAAGCTGCAGCCGCTGCGAGCCCCAGAAACAGCAAAGCAAACACAGACTTCTCTGCAAGGGGAGTTGTCACCTGTCAGGGATGTTTGCAAATTTATAGGGAGGTGGTGGTGGTGGTAAGGGGAGTAAAAAGAGCTTTCCTCATTTTAAAAGACTGGCTGTTTGCACAGGTTTGAAATGCATATTTTGCTTTGTGAAGGCTTTTGTCCAGCATTCAACTGAGAGAAGGTGCTGTCTTCCACTGAAGACAAACTGGAACATTTATTAATGTACATACATTAATGTACCTAAGCTGTTGCCTTTACAGTAAGGGTGAGGATGGGATGGAATTTCCCCACTCCCCCTTCAGCTTGTCACATCAGTGACAAACACTTCTTTTTAAGAAGTCGCCCTGCAGCCTGGCCTCTCCAGAAATGCCTCCTGCAAGGCTGGGCTCAAACCCTTCATCAGCAAGAAGTAACTGCACAGAGAAAGCTTCTTGTCCCAGGCACCAGTGCTCACCTCAGCAGTGCTCAGAGAGAACAAGGGGAAGGGACTTTCCATTCATGTTTTGCTGCATCACTGGGAGGAGAGGGAGACCCTGAACAGTGAGCCCAACAGCCACTGCAGTGCTCTGCAGACAGCTTGGAGGAACAGGAGATGGGGAGTTGAGCTTGTGCTCAATGCCACAAATCCAGATGTGAGCACGGAAGGAGAAAAGTTACTGCTAATGGCCTTTAAACTGTTGGGGATTGTTTTTTAGAGGACATAGCTCAAACAGACCATTGTAGTCCACTTTGAAAAATCAGAATCCCCTATAAACATGGAGAATCTTTTAGACTATTGAAGAGACACCATTTCATTGGAGCTGTGCTATAATGGTGGGAAAAAACCAACATTTAGATGCTGATGGAAGGTTTGCACCCCACCCCTCATGCCCCACAAAATGCTGAATCAAAAGATAACCAGACATGATGTAGGTCACCTCTCCTTGCACATTTGGATTAGTTCACCACATTAGCCAGGCACATACCCAACCTCAAACTGGCTTTTTAACCTTCATGGAAAGGGAAGAGCACTGCAGCTTCCCCAGCAGTCACACCAGTGCAGCACTGACAGGTCAAACCTCCTGTCACCAGAGACTACAGCCAGAACGACCCAGGAGTTCCTTCCTTGCAGACACAATCCTCCAGGTAACAAACACTACCAGGATACAGACTGCCAACACACCATCACTAGGCACATCAAAAATTGTGGTTGATTATCCAGGGAATTAAATGACAGCAGTTTGTCAGGATGGAAACAGTGCAAGAAAATTTACACATACCAACACAAATTTCAAACTATACTTTATTTTTACTCCAAAGTATTCAAGACCCAGGAAGAACAGAAACAGGACATGAACAACTCAAACTCCTGAAATATCTCCTGGTACTGCCTACAAGAAAAGCACCTGGCTTCTTCCAAAGAGCTATTGCTAAGAAAGAGCCAGTCTGTTAGTGCCAAAGGCAATGAACCAGCAACCACCAGTGCCTCATCTGCATTCCAGTCTTGAGCCATATCCCTGAGATACCTACGGCCAAGACTCATTACAAACACTCTCTAGTCTGAAGAAACATGAGGCGAACAGTACCCAACCACAGTCTGAAAATGAGCTTTCATTCATATATGACCCTCAACAGAAGAAAAAACAATGAAGAACCTCTGGCCTTGGTCAGCAAAATTGCAGCTGTGCCCAGAATCCAAATTATTTGAACCCTGAGGTCAAACTAGCTCTAAGCAGGGAGAGTGCAGGGATGGTTGAGTAGCCTGTGCAAGAGGCGCCTCAGCTCTCCTGCCAGTTTAGCTGCCTCATCCCTCTCTCCTGCCATTGCTGGTGCACAAGAGCAGGTGAGGAGCCAGCCAAGGTGGGAAGATAGCCCTGGGGCAATGCAGCTGGAATAGCTCCTGCAAAAACTCCCCTTTTGCCCCCAAAGGTTAAGGAAGTTTCTCATTACTCACCCACATTGGGTCATTGAGCTCGGTGTCCTGGACCCGGACACAATCCATGCTGATCTCAATTTTGTTTGTGGAGCCATCTTCAGATGGGCCATCGATGAAGTTTAAATCAATTGGCTGAACCGAGCATATTGGCCTGCAAAGAACACAGTAATGAAGTTAAAACTGACCAACTTCTGTTTTCCACCACCCCACCTTCCTTCTCTTTCCCTTTGCCCAGGACTTTGGCATTACCACAAGCCATGATAAAGTAAGCAATTACTGAGGAACAACTAGATCCTCACCACTGAGCTACAGCAGCCCCTGAACAGACAGGGCCCAGAAGGACATGTCACTTGCTCTGAGGCAAGAGCAGAGTCAAATCACTGAGAGACAGAACTCATGGAAGATTTATAGCGGTGATTGTTTCAGCATCAGTCATGGCAAGTCAGGAATGGGAACAAAGTCAGTTTTCTTTCAATCAATGGACCTGACAGGGTGAACTCTGCACCATCTTCACCTCTTCTCCACCCTGGCATCAGCAAGGGGAAAACACAGCCTGGACACAGAGTGATGAGCCCATGTCCTGAGGGGACATGGCAGCCAGGAGCCTTAGGAAGCAGCCAGCTCAGCCACCAGAGGCCTGGCAGAGAGTCAGTGTCACTGCTGCCCACTGCACCTGGTCCCCACAGCCTGGCTGTGGGACCTCTGGAGAGATGAAGAGCTGTCAGTCACCACAGACTGACTCATCAATACCTGATCAACAAGGACAGAAGATCCCAAACTCCCCAGCATCAATCCCCTGAGCAGCCTAGTTATAGAAGCATCCCCTCCTAAAACATCTTCCATATGTTCCATGCAAGGGCTACTTACTGTTCCAGGAAGTCCCAGATATGCTGGATTACTTCTGGGCTGAGGAATTCCCTGGGCTGAGAGCTCTGGGACATGGCTGAGCGGTAGTAACTCTCCTTCCAGGAGAAGGGGCTCGGAGTTTCTACAAACCTTAAAAAACAAAAGCAAAAAAACCCAACAAACAAACAAAACAAACAAAAAACCAAACCAACAACAAAAAAGAAAAACACAAAGACACGTTGAATGCATGAATCCAGCTCGATGAAAACCCATAAATAGAAGCTATTTTGTGAAAAAGGAGACACGCTGAATGCCTGAGACATTCACAGCTGTACAACACACATTCCACACTGCTGCAGATGCTGCATTTAGATGGGAGAAAATTTGGCCTCCCTTCCCAGTAAGTTAAATAGTCCATTGGGATGCTGTGTAAGAATCCCAGAGTGGGGGGGAAAAAACCCAAACAAACCACTTTCCATTTTCCCCCAAATCATCAATGTCCATGTGAACCAGATAGCCTTTGCAGTAGGTGAAGCAGCTAAGCAATGTGGGATTCCAGTGTCCCGGGCTGTCTGCCTGTCAAAATGGCATGCTCTTGAATGATTTAGGTGACTTCTACACCCAGCCACTGCAGCTGAGGTCTTGGACTAAGTATTGGGTTGTGGTTTTGTTTGTTTTGGGTTTTTTGGTTTTGTTTTAAACTTGAATAATAATAAATATTTTTGTCTATGGAAATAAGTTAAATCACATCAGATTTCATCTGCTTGTCTAGTGCCTTCTCACCTCCACCAATTTCTGAGCCAGATCAGCTAATTTCCACCAGATCTGTTAATTACCTCGGCCATTTTTATCCCCTTAAGCTCCCACAAGCCTCACAGAAATAGGTGGTCCCAAGAGGAGCAGTGACAGAGCTGGAGCACTCGTGCCTTCCACAGCTGCACATTCTCATCCCACTGGCCAATTTCTAAATTCAAACACAGCAGCTTTTACACTCATGTCAAAATACTTGACGGCTGTAGGGATGTAAAGGGGGTGAGAGGAATTTCTCCAGTATACTTGCAGTTGACAAAAACTCAGTTCAACTTCAGAGTATGAGGCAGGTGACCAACTTTCCTGCTACGGGGTTGGGGCTGTCCTGCAAAATTCCCCTATGGGAGTTATTTCAGCACAATGAAAGTGAACAACCACATCCTCTGCCAGGGGAACGGCTGTGGCAGGAGCCAAGGTTATAACTGGATTCCAAGAGAACTGAACTAGTATTTGGTTTGGCACATATTGGTCCTGGTTAACACAATGGTCTAAACGAATCGCATGGAAGACCCCAATTTATTAAGCTGCCAAAATTAAGAAAGAGTGCTTCAGAGGAAGGATCACTTTATTGTGCTTTTACTCCACTTTTCCTGAAGTATTTACTTCTGGCTGCTGCAAGAGAGGTATCTGACTCTCTTTACTGAATTTTTATAGCCTCTTTCATTTTGAGGGTGACTCTAGTCTACAAAAAGTTGGCTTTCCTCACTTCTGCTGCCCACAGAACTGCATGCTCTTAGAAAAGAGCAGACTGTTAGTCTAAGCTAAAGGAAATCAAAGTGGCTTAAAAGCCCCCAGGAGCTAGTGCTGGGCATGCCTCAAAATAGGTGAAAGCATCACTTCAGTTCCTCATCCTTTTTGTGATCAGGAAAAAAATCTCCAGCATAATTTAAAAGTTCATGAACAGCCAGAAACAAAGATGAAATGTAGAAGCGCATAGGTAATAGCTCTGCCTCACAGATGAGAGCACATGCCCATACCATGTGTGAAAAAATAATCACAACTCCTCTGAGAACAGCAGTTATCCCACAAAGTACCCAAAATTACTCCTTTCAGGCTTTCAGTCAGGTAAGACACTTTCACGAATGCTATATTGAAACCCAGAAGAACAGAGCTGGCCTAAAGCCTGTCATACAAACTGCAGGTCAACATCACCACAAGCCTTGGAGGAACACAGTGGGAAGCTCTGCAACCTCCTCTGCTGCTGAACCCAGACAGACCACAGGCATTGCACAATACCCTGCACCCAGTCCTGGCCACCACAAATGGGCAGAGAGCCCACAACAGGTTCTCTCAAGCCATAAACTGCTCATTTTTAACAATTATTTGCACTTATCACAACTGCTCTCTATCTGTCCACTAAAAACCACTTTCCATTACTACACAGACAGGAACTAACGTCAATGAAAAAAAACAGTTATAACAAACTAAACCGTTCTCAGAGACCTTTCCTTCAAAACGTCTCAGTTCAACAGGGTTCCTGCATGCCATGGCATGCTCCAGTTTTGGTTCACTGCTGGACAAAGTTCTCAGTCACAAGAACACCAAGTGTCCCAGTTCCCCCTGCCTGCTCTGGTCCTGTTCAGCTGCAATTCCACAAACCTGCCCCAACCAGGCAGTGCAGGAGATATCAGCTGCACAGACTGATACAGCCAGCTTTGTACTCCACACCTTTGCAGCCAACAGAGCTGTTGGAAAGCATTGCACCAGTCAAAGACACAGCTGGTGCATCCCTCACTAAACACAACTCTGAATTTCTCCAGAAACTTTCATGTTCCAGCTGCATCATCCTTATCCCTGTAGCCAGACAAGTTCCTAGCTTACTGATTCTAAGAAAAGCACTACTAGGTTTTACTTGATGGCCAAAAAGGCACATTTCCCTATAACAAGCACAAGGAGTCTCGTGGTTAATGTTTTCACAGACTCCTTGAACACTCTCTACCCAGCTCTATTTCCAAAGGAGGCAGCAAAATTAGGCAGTCCACAGCATTACAGTAACTTTGCTTTTTACTCAGTTTGGTGCACCCTGTTCTCAGGTGGGAAAGAGCTGTCAGAAGGCAAGAAAACGAACTTCAGCCCAGCACAAAGCTGCATGCAAGATAAACTGTCTCCTTCCCTGTGGTCTCAATAGAATCTAAACTTAGTGCTATCTTCCTTAACTAACAGCCTTCAACATAGAGGAGAAGCCTCTGTCTACCAAACACATACTAAAGTGTCTGAATTTCTAATGGAAAATAATAGCTAAAGTCTAAGCAAAATCTGTACATAAATTTCACTGCTTTAGTTAATTGTCTTTTCCCACATCAGCAAATACTCAACTTTCAGTAAAATAATCTCTCAGAGCCTAAAATTAATCACAAGGCTGCATTGCTTAAATTGCTTCTATGAACCAAATGCTTTTTTTATTAACAGACACTTTAATAACATCCCTTTTACCTACATCTGCTCATCCCAAAGGCCATTGCAGGAAATGGTACCACTGAACACAGCCTGTTACACCAAAATACTGACTAGAACAGAACAAGACATAGCAGTGAGTCTTGTTCTTAAAGTCTACAAGGTAAGTCCCTGCACCAACTACTGAACTATGTGACAGGATGCTTTTCACAAAGAGAGAGCACTAACTGCACCAGGAACTACAGGGGGATTTACAGCCCCCATCAAACAACAAGCTAAATAGGACATTGCATCCACCAGCCCCTCCTTTAAAAACCACCACGGGATTATTAATAGCAAGTTTAAGTCTTCTCACAGAAGCAGCACCTCACCAAGAGCAGTGTTCCTGTGTGCAGTGCTGGGACACTGCTCCTAAGCCAGTGAATCCCAGGACAGGTTTCAGGCAGCCGTGCCCGCCCACTGAGGTTCTATTTATCTGGCTGAAACAAGAGCAGCCCAGAGTGCAGGTGGAAGCATTTCTCCCAATTCCCTAGGTGGGGGCGAGCCCCAGGCACACTGATTGCTGTGCTGCCTCCTGAGCACTCCCAGCAGAGCTGTGTTACAGGCCCTGAGTAGGGATGTGTCCCAGCTGATCCCCTTTGCCATCGCACTCAGCAGTGACAGCACCGTGCGCGCCCTGCAGCTGTGCCCACTCCATTCCAGAGCCTTCCGGAAGGCTGGGAATGTGAAACTTTACCAAAAAAAGACCCGAATATAAACCAACAAAACACCAACCAACCAAACCAAAGAGCAGCTCACCCTTCCAAAAACCACCGAGCAAAGCACAGCATTTGCCTCTCACAAGCTGTGGGCACGCTGCTGTTGCCTTTACCTGGAGCGGTGGGTCCCATCCCAGCAAGAAATGAAGCCCTGACGGCTTGGCCCAGCGTGACACAAAAGTGGTGGCCAAGTGGAGAGAAAACAAGACCATTTCTGCTCCCTCTAAGCACATCCTTCCATTCTTCACCACGTTACCCCCTTTCCCTACCTTCTTATCGAACAGATTAACGATAAAGCAAACAAACCCCTCTCCACCCCAGGAAAGAATGACAGCACGCTATCAAACTCAACTACTGCCACACAGCAACACTTCTCACCCAGAACACCACCTCTGGCTGCAAACAATCTTTCTTAGAAAGGGCTTAAAAGCAAAACACGCGGGTTTGACTTACCCGTGGGGAAGAGCCACGAGGAGGTGCGGAGGAGGGCAGGAGGCAGGCGGGACGCTGCCATGCGGAGCCCAGCCCCTCCTGTGCCCACCTGGACCTTAAAGGCTGGTGGCACCTGCTGGCACTGCTGCAGGGTCACATCTGACACAGGGCACAGCCGCTGCCGCATGTGTGAGTCCAGCAGCCTCCTTCCAAAAATAAAAGACTGTCGCAACCAAGAGGTGGCCGGTTTCTTTTGTTTTTTCCATCCGAAACGGGCTTGGTGCTTCAACACTCTGAACTACTCCCGGGTTAATAGCGTGGCTTATGAAGAAACCAGAAATGAATAAGGAATTTCGGTGAAGCTACTGTGTTGGGTTTCAAGAGGTCCAAGCACCTCAATTTCTTCATAACTTCCCTCAAAAAGTGGAGCTCTGTTTTGGTTTGTGTTTCTCCTGCACGTTCTCAGAAATTTTCTGTATGGCTTATGGGTGCAGAACTTTGTGGCTTGGTGTAAAGCTGCACTGTAAAATTTTGTAACATAAAATCTTTCAGAGCAATCTTTTTTTTTCACAGCAAAATTATTCCGAGGCTTCTGCTTGCTGCCAAAACTACAGGGTGTTGCTTTCTGCTTCTCCCCATGAGGTGTATATCAATGGTGTCCATTTTTCTATCACTGAGCCTGTAGTTCTCAGTCAGTGGACATGCAGATAGGGCCAGAGAAGTCTTTCTCTGTAAGCTACAAATTTCGTTCTTTTTTCACAAGATACAGTCCCTTAAACAATATGCTAGTGGGGTACTTGGGAAACCTGGATGCAGTGAGAAGAACATCTGCTCTTATGAAGAAAGTACTTCCACGTTATATGAATGTACCCAACAAATGATTAATGATGTCTAAATAAGGATATCTAATATGCCTCATTTTATTCATAGTTCTCAAAGTTCTCAACAAAGGAAGATACTGTGATTATTCCCATATTACCTGTGAGAAAACTAAGACAGCAGGAGGTCATAGAATTACTCGCCATTAGTCAGCAAGCCATAAATACAGCCTTGGTCACCCGAGTCCCAGTCTGGTGCTTGCTCTAAAAGGAGCTAGTGATTTTGGGTGTTTAGATAGAGAAATTCAGAAAGGCCTTAATTTCTTCAGGTAGAGTATACTCTGTATGTCCTATACTAAGAAACTCCCAAACTTCATTTATCTTCAGACACCAAAATGCCCAGGAATGAAAATCAAGGCGCTGCTGAAATGCTCTGACACACACAGAGTTCAGGGTGGAAGGAAAATTCCAATCCAGACTAAAACCTAATGTTTCTTCCTGAATTTATACAGCATTTAACCCCTAAAAATCCCTGAATTCATGTGTATGTTAACCCTCAGCCACCACAGGGTGTGAGCTGGATAGAGATTTAAGTCTCAGAGGAGTCGGCAGCTCCAGCAATCCCAATCCACATGCTCGTCCCTGCCTTCTCCAGTTACACCTCGAAGCGCATCAAAAGCAATGCTAAACAAACGATTTAAAGTTCACCAGCATTACGTCTAAATGCCTGAATCTTGGTGTCGGTTGTATTTTTAGTTTTTGCGTGGGGAGGGGGCTCCTTTCCAGATCGCACCGTTAAAACTGGAGGAACTTGGCAGCCCTCGCCGTGCTGGAATTCCCCCTGCTCTGCAGGGTAACACTGCAGTGATTTGTAGACATCGGTACCTAATGAAGCTCACAGCTGTGCAAGAGGAGAAGGATGCGGGGTCTGGCAGCACGGGACAAGCGTGCGCCTGGCAGGCGATGTCATCTGGAATTCCCCGACTTGTGGCTCTTGTCCCCCGTGCCGGGAGCAGCCACCCTCACCTTCACCCTGAAGCACCCCCTTGTAACCCTTTTCTAAAAGCTAGAGACCTTCCGAAGTCAAACGGCTTCATTGCCATCCCCTAAAGACGGGAGCAAAATGGAACAGGCTCTCCACTCCCTCAGAGAAGATTGCAGATGAATTTCATCAACCTCTATTCCACCTCTTTCTGTGTCTACTTCATCATCAAGCAGCCTCTCTTCCCAGCATGAATTGCACTGTAGAACGGATTTTCCTGCTTCGTTCTTTGCCTGATGCCATATTGCAAGGTATTAACTCACATGAGCCCAAAAGACACTGACTCCCATCCTGGCAGAGGCAGGTTGTGCTGAACTGAACTCGCTAGTATTTATTCTCCTTTCGATTTTAAGCCGAGCTTTCAGGTTTAGCATCTTAAAATTTAGACTTCCAGCAAGTTCTTTAAACCCTTCAGATTGTCTTTGCACATAATGCCACTCCTATGCATCAGTCCTAGAAAATAACTCCAAAAGAATACTGACAGATGCATGGGTTAGAAAGGACAAATATAAGGAATAACAAAGACCAACACAAGATTCTTTTGAGACAGAATATAACATCCACCTATGGTTCAGGTTTTTTTCCCAGTCCCCACATTTGTCAGATGTTTCACAGTTCTGGTCTCTCAAAAAAAACATGGACAGCAGCAGGGGTCACAGGGAGGGGCAGCAGTGAGAAAAGTGGTCGAGTCTCACAGGGGTGTGCATTTAAAGAAGCTGACTGCCAGAAGGGTGAAGCCTGAGCTCAGAAGTGGCCAACAGCCAAGGAGATGTGGGGAACACGTGAAGGAACAGGGAGTGGCAGCAGCAAAATGCTCTGTGACACTGCTGGTGTCCTACAGCATCTGTCAAGGACAGACCAGGGAGCACTGTTAGCTTCTCCTGTCCTCTAGGAAAGGGTGCTTGTCCTGTACACACCCTGTTTCAACTGCGAGCTGCATGGTATTTAGAGGAAATAAAGCAGTTCTGTCTCACAGGAATGCTGAGTGTTCTGCTAGGGTCTCCTCTAACAGTGCATCCTGATCTCCCTGTGACTTGTCTTTTGGAAGCCTATGTGTGTGAGATGAATGGAAAGGGGTAGGAAGGGATGGCTCAGCTTCCTGGTTGCTCTTTACTCAAGTCTTCAGTGCACAGGCAGCACTGACCTATATCAAAGAAAGTGAAACTGGCTGTACAGAGTAATCCTCCTAATTCATCATGCTGCAAAACACAAGGGGGATTTTTCTTCTTTCATCATCTCCTTTCAGTTAGAGTCATCTTGAGTAAGACTGCCTGCAGTGAGGGCAACACTTGCAGCTTTGTGGCAGCCCCTCAAAGCACATTATATCACTGCAGCCCTGTGTCCTGCTCCAGTGCTGGCTGCAGAGCTCCTCTGGGAGGAAAAGACTCCCTCTGCATTCCCACTGGGGTTCTGAGAATGAGCACTGTGTGGCCTGCTCCCTGCAACCTGCTGAGAATGGCTTCTTGAAGCTGAACAATTTCAGTACCTCCACAGCCCAGGAACTCACTGCATCTCCTATCAACAGCTCATCTAATCAGCTATCTACATATCATCATTTTCAGCCTGACAACAGTGACCACTTTTGCATAACAGAGATTTCATCCTCAGGGCTTCAGGCAGCTCAACACTCCACCAGCATTTGAGACACTCTCCCCTAAGTGTAACCCCTATTTTATTTTTTTCCTTCAAGGTTTCCTTCAGCATCTTGTGAACTTTCCCCGATGTCTCTTATCTCCCACTCAGTTTTTGACACCCCCTTTTTACCCATCCTCAGAAGCTCAGCCACGGACATCCCCTCCTTTCTGCTCAGCCCTGACACCCACTCCATTTCTCAGCCCTGGCCAAGGTGAAGCACTGTCACAGCGATTCCTTCACCTTCCCATGGCAATTGTTGCTTTCTAGTCTGGGCTACAAACTCCTCATAAGTCACAGAAGACCACCCAACCTGTGTGGAGAAGCCCAGAGTCAGAATGCAAACCTGGAGCTCAGGACACCCAAGCTCAACCCCCAGC
The DNA here is from genome assembly GCA_037013685.1 of Acridotheres tristis. NCBI lineage: Eukaryota > Metazoa > Chordata > Aves > Passeriformes > Sturnidae > Acridotheres > Acridotheres tristis. The sequence continues at coordinate 14,884,700 of CM072896.1, forward strand.
CCCTGGGTGACCTGTCCAGCTTTGTTCTTCCATTCCTAAGATATAACAGTATCCTCAAATTGGTAAAGCACATAGATATCTGTTAAAAACCAGTACATCTCCAGGGAAACATGGTCCCAAGACTTTCCAAATTTAGATAATAAAAGAAAATATAAATAATCAATTTTAAGAAAGTCTTGAACCCAAAACCAATTAAAAGCATTTGCATTATTTTGTAACTCACTTTTCCAGTCAATCTCTTTTCCAAACCTATTGTAGTGGTGGTGAGAAGCAGTGCCCATCTGGAGAAGGAAGAGTCAGAGCTGCTGGACAGAGTTGAGATCTTTTACTGCAGTAAGTGAGAAAGTCAGCACAAGTGGAAAATCCAGGCCCAGCCCTCAAAATTCTGAGGTATTTTTGGTCCAAGTCCAAAAATAAGTGCTGTAAGAAAAACTTTACAGGCAAACTGTCTAGAAGCCACAAAACATTTGCAAGTCCCTTTAAAAAATAATAAATCACGTAGGTCTAAGTAATAGATATAACTTGCTCTATTTCAAATACCCAGCTGAGAACATTTATTTGAGTCTAACTTTCGAAGTTTATACACGAGTTTTTGTAGCTAGATAGCCCAGGTAGCTTCACAGCAGGATGAACAGAATGATGAGTCCTCCCCTCAGGGGAGGAGGGGACAAGCACAGCTCTCTGCTGAGGCGTCTCCTGATGGGTCAGTGCTGCCTCCAGCCCTGCTGCCACATGCCAGCCTCTGCTGTCCAGCTGCAGCTACAACTCAAGACAACAGAGACCATTTTTTGTCTCTCTGGGCTCAGTGCCCAACCCAAAATCACTCCATGGCCCACTTGTCCACCATCAATAATCTGCAGCAGGTGCCTGGGGGCACCTGAGGAAGTAGGAACTCAGACACCTCTGCTATTGCATTCTGCTGCACAGGATGGGGAGACCCCTCATCTTTCCTGGAGGAGCAGTGTTAAATGCCCAAAGCAGCCTAAACCAGTTAACCATATCCTTTCAGGTACTCAGATCTCTGCAGTGTCAGGGAATATTAAAATAAATAAAACAACAGCCCTAGAAATAAAAGCAGGCAAGGTCATTTTCAAGAGGTGTCAGTCATGAGAAAAATACAGCTATCACAGGTCTTCATCACTACTCTTCTACGGTGATTTTAGATATTTAATAAGGAACACTGCAAAGTTCTGGAGAGGCAGTGGCCAGAAATCTCACCTTCTTGAGGCTTGCTAAATCAAATTCTCCTCTTGAGATTTGGTCATCAGTACTTTTCATGCTATCACAGCATTTACCCAATAAAAATATCTACCTCATATCATTGCTATTTTTACAAGGAGCTTTCAGTATTTCCCACATGAAATGGGATTGTCTTAATTATTGTCTGCCAAACTTCTGCAATGTTGAGTGCAACCAGCATCTCTAAATTTTCACTGGTCTACCTCCATCACACCAGTACAGAGACCACAACACAGAATGAAAAATTACTTTATTTATTTGTAAAAGATGGTAAAATAATTCAGCCAAGCAGATTAGTGCTTCAGAAAGGCTGTCAGAAACCGGTTCTGGTTCTACGAGGCTCTGAAAGAGGCCAGAGACAAGGGAAAAAAAAAATCCAAACCTAACAGGAAAGTTCCACTTGCAGCAGGGGTAGAGTGACAAGGGAAAACCTCGGCTACATCCACACTGATGCCTTGGCCAGAGTTCAAGGTCTGATTTGTGTACTGTCCCTTACCTACATGCAAACATGTTTTTGAGACAAAAAAAACACGGCCTGAGCTCTGGGCTGTCTGGAGAGGAAATGCCCATGAACACTGTTAACCCAAACCTCTCATTTTGTGTAATGTAGGCAAGTTAGGCAGTCTCAACTCGGCTTCTGACATCCCAGTCCATTCCCAAATGTCCTGAGCTCACCTCTTCCTAAGGATGTGCACCCTCAGAGCAGCTGCAGGAAGAACCTGACCGTGAGATCCTGAGAGAAACCCCCAGATCAAGGTTCATCAGCAGTATGGGATCATCACCAGGGCCCTGCTCTGTGCTGGGTGACTGCAAGGGAGATCTCTGTGAGTTCCTGGCTGCCCTGCTTGGTGACACAAGTGGAGTCTGTGGTGCAGAGAGCAAAAGCCTGCAGCCCCAATGGCTCATGATGGGGTTGTAGCCCTGCAACATGCTCTGAGCTCTGTTCAAAGTCTGGCATGGTGCCTGCAGCCTCTTCCCTGCTTGCACCATATCACTATCAGTAGTAATAAGGGCATATGGTCCTCAGGACAGTAATACACTGCCAGACTTGCTGAGATCTAAACTTTTTTGTCACATGAAGGAGTCAGATCGTGCCTCTGCCAGGGTTGCCCCAACAGCTCCTGGGTTTTTTTGCCCAAGTGCTTGGTGTGCTGCAGCTGCAGCCTCCGGGAAGGCGCTGGGCACCCCTGCACGCTGAGCAGCAGGTGCTGAGCTGCTCTTGTCCCAGTGCATACAGGACAGGCATTTCCCAAATTTGGCCACTGTGAGGAGGCAGCAGGGAGAGGACATCCCACACGGGCGATCTCAGCATGTTCCCTCCACCAAGAGGAAACAAAGCAAGAGAAATCACGCAGCCCACGCTGATTTTCAGCCCTGGGAAACTATGCATTGCAGGGCATTTAGTGGTATTAATATAGTGAGAGAAGAGAGGGACAGACAGGGAGCATGAAATATCAGCTTCTTTTTTAGAACAGGAGGGTTCTCAGACTGCCTACTGCAAAAGGCTTGTGACATTTTGTGTTGAGCCAGGTAAGGCACTTGGCTCCCTAAGGTACCTACTCTTACAGAAGCTGCTTCTGTCTTTAATTACACAAACTCCTTATGAACTGCTTTGGGGACTTAGAAAGTCCTTCTCACAAGCTTTCTCTCAAAGGTTGAATTTAAAAAAAAGTTAAAAAAAAATCATCACGATAATACAGAAAGTCCCCAGAACTCTTTAGAAGCAGGAAACTGTAAACAGCAACATCCTGAGTTTCAGTAAATAATTAAAATGCAAAACAGAAACACCAGCAAAGCAGATGTTAGGTGCAGATGCCTGTAATATGAATTTGCTTGAAGCTCCCCAAAATTGTTACCCCCCAGCCAACCTGTAAAATCTGGTGTGTTTTGGACACTAAACATTAACTCCCACTCCTCACCCTTGCCACCAGTGATACTCCTACAGGAAAAGGAGCTCTTCTGCTCCATACCATGCGGGCTGTGTTTTCAGCATGTAGCAACTCTGTGGCAGGGCAGCTATTCCTAACCCCAAGGGGCAGAGAATCCGTCTGTCAAAAATAAGAGCACTTGCAAAAACCTTTCTGTGTGTCACAAAATAGCTCCAAGACAGGGCAGATGAAGGACAAAGAATTAAGAGCAGATTATAGTCCTGGAGGACAGGAACAAATGAAGTGTTTGTCAGGAGCACTGCTGGTGTGTAAGGGAATGCTACCTGGAGCACTCACAGGATCTCTGTTTTTGTAACTATGCCGGGTGCTAAGAAATTACAGGGTTGACTCCCTATAATTTTATCAATACATTGCCACACCTAATGTGATTTATGATTTTTGCTTGTGATAATCTTAAAGCTGTAGCTGCTGTAGTGCTGTGAATACATATAGCATCACCCTTTTCATCAAAAACAGGAATGACGTTTCCATCCTGTATATTTCAAGATGAAAATTCACAAATATGAACAACCAAACTTGGGAAACTGTGTAAAGAAATTTTGTTGTTTCACATGGTGAGTTTTAACCCTGTGATATTTGACCACCTAATACCTGTGTTAACTCTCAGAGCCAGCTGAAATACAGTTTCACACCTGTCACTGCCACCTCATATACCCCACTTTCAGCAATTCCAGCCATCCCACTCTTGTTCCCCCCGAGCTCCTGCTCCCCAGACACTGCTGGCAATACACAGCTGAGCCACTGCTGTTTGCAGCATCCAGCTCACCAGCACAATTCGGGCTTCTTTCCATGCATTTATTCAGCCTGCAGTGACTTTTGTGCCTATCAACATTACTAAACAACACAGGCACTGAACGTCCCAGGGCAGGCTTTTGTAAGCAGGCTTATTTTTATGTTGCAAAGAACCTACTGAAGCCCTGATCACTTACTGCAGGATTTCCCCCTTCTCACTTGGGGAGGTGGCTGTTCTCTTTATAGCTCCATGCACTAACTGAATTCCCCTTGCTTATGTGTACTGGTATTTATCACATCAGACCACCTGTGGCATTTAAACACCTGATTGGAAATGACTCAGCAGCAAAATCCTGTGGGAAGGTGATCTGCTACACAGGAGTGATTGTAAACAGGCACCAAAAACTCCCAAGTAAGGCCTAAGAACAAATACAGATGTTTTCATGAAGCTGTCTGGGCTGATGTTATTATCAGCAGAGCTAGTCAAACCTCAGAAATCTATTATAGCAAAATATTTTCATTCTTATTATTTCAGTGCTGATCATGTGCTACAAAATTTTAAGGTAAAAAGAAGTCAAAATTTGTATGGCAGTATAACCACTGGCTCCCACCACCATGTCCACATTCCCAGGACACATAAATGCAAAACTAGCTTAGAGCCAGGCACCAAACTGAAAGCCAAGTTTCCTTGATTTCTTCCTCATCCAAGACCCTCCTTCCTCCCCCATACCTTATTACTCCGATTGAAATTATTTTATAAGGAAGTCTTCAATACTGATTTGGACATATGTTGAACAGCAGAGGGTTTTATTTTTCCCCAAATCGAAGCTGAGCCCTTTTGCTTTGTATCAGGCCAGAAATCCTGGTGTTTCTTGAGAGAAGCTTTTGCAAATTAGCAGAAGGTACAATGTAAATCAGCATGGAATTATAACTTATAACATGTACCGTGAACATCCTAAATGCCTCTGAACAGATGAACTATTAGGAGCTTGCTTCTTTAATTTCTTCAGGATTTTTGGGAGTTGAGCAAGGTGCTATAAATCAGGTGTCCTCTCCTCACAGTATAAAGGACCCCATGAAAGATTTCACATATTCTTCTTGCAGTCCTTTGGGATCTGAGAAAAAAAAGGTTGGTTTGGTTCCACTTTAATCCTTTAAGCAGCACTAAAAGGACCTCTAAGAACACAAAAATTTTCTTGAGAAGCCTATACTGTTCTGAAGAGAAAAAAGTGCTGTCCTTGTCAGTGGCTGTGGAGTAAAGGGGTCCAGCCGGTACAGAATGGAGGAGGGCAGCAGGGATAAGCAGACTTCAGGGGCTCTGCCAGGAAGAGAGAACTGAAAAAGGTTCAATGTGCAACTCGAGAGCTGTTTTGTAAAGATTTTATCTTTTAAACCCATCTTCTGATGAGATTGCAGTACAAGAACAGGACAGTGGCCAAAGAACAGACCTCAAAGATAAGATAGATACCCTCCCCTGTGCACCATCAGCAGCACACATCCCTGAGGAGGTGCAGGAGGCAGCTGAGAGCTCCCATGCTGGCAGCATGTCCACTGCAGAGCTGCTCTGCAAAGCCCTCCTGCCAAGGAGGCCGCTCTGCAAGGGTTGTTTTGGCACATGGAGTGCTGTCCTCTCATGTGCATCTGGCTCCAGCTGTGGTCCTTCCCTCATGGAATTTTTACCAGGGGTGGCAGCATAGCTGTGAATGTGACCAGCACCCCACAGGAGAGCTCACAGAGGCCAGAAACAAAAGCACCTTCCCACCTCTCCTTCCTGCATAGAGCCAGTTCTGCTCCTTCAGGAGTCACCAGCTGCTCTGAGCACACCACAAGCTGCTCAGAACCATTTCTGGGCCCTCTCTGAGTCTCTGGAAAGTACCTGCACTATCACTGGCTATTTGTGCAACTAGATCTGTACCAAGTCATGTGTCTTTCTTTACTTGACTTCAGGTCTTTCTGCCAACACAGCAAGTTTGGGCTCCCATAGCATAGGTGAAGGCAACTGAAATTTGTCCACTCTGTAATAGCAGGAGTTCAGTTATTCCTCAGCAAAGTATGGTATGGGGAAAGAGAAAAAATGTGCAGTTGCCCAAATGCAAGGATTCTGTAGAGCCTGCACGTGGGATGAGATTCTCCTGCAGGACACGACCCTATGACAACTTGAGCAAATCTCTGTCCCAATGTCATCCAGCTGATACCTGAGTGAAAGGAGAGCCCATTACTCCAGCATCAATTCACAGCCATGAGGGACACAGCCCTCTGCTGCTGCAGCCAGCATGTTTTGTCTGGATGTGTCCCCTCCCAAGCCAAGGGAAAGAAGCCTGCAGTCTCATTAGTGCCTGTTGGCAGTGATGAGCAGGGGGTACAGTGAGTTTCCACCTCTGTGCTGTGTTGCAGCATTCAGCTTGGCCAGACTCCTATCTGAGAACTGCAGTCCATTCACCAGCCCTGTTTGACAGGTGTGGGAACCAATGAGGGAAGATGAAGTGACACATGCAATGCTCCTGATGAAAGATCTCTTGGAACGTGGGAGCTCTGGCTGGCTGGAACTAGGCCCTGCTCACCAAAATCCATCCAGATACAGCACCCAATGGATGAAGCTTCCATGGCTCAAACACTCCCCTTCTTTCCAGCTAATTTCTAATACCCTCCTTAAGTAATTTCTTACAGTTTTCCTCATTATTTTCTAAAAACAGATTTTTTTTTTCTACATACCTGGCTGGGGGGTTTTGTTTGATCTTTTGGCTTTAGCAACCTCCTCAAAACCCAGGACCATGTCTGAGAAATCAGGTTTCCTGCACAGATACTGCAGAGACCAGAGGATTTCAGGGCTGTTCCTCTGTTATTAGTGAGACTTGGGAGGCCGAACTGTATCACATTGTGTTGAGAATACAAAGTGAGAAATGAAAGGAGAAAGAGCAGTTTGTGTGAGAGCCCTTTCATTCAAAAGGGAGGAGTGAGCCACGGTGAACACCTTCGACACAGCAACGCTGTGGAACCTGAGGCCAGCAATTAGCCTGGGCATGGGCAGAGGGAGGAGCAGAGCAGGCAGGACTACAGTGCACCAGCAGGTGCATTCTCAACAACCCCCAAAGAACAGAGCTCCTGGGTAGAACACAGCCTAATGACCATTATTTCCAAGAACACAAGTAACTTATCTGTAAACATCACTCCCCCAACCAGGCATTAGCTGAAAAAAAAAAAAAGCAGCTTTGGGGAGAGATACTAATTACATAGCTCTCAACAGCTGGACTTTGATCATAATTACAGTGCCTTCTTCATCTTACATTAGTGGCTTTCAGCTGCAGCTAGGTGGGCACTTCTTGGAAGGTGGAAATCCCGCCTGTTTCAGATAATCGGCTCTTTTTATGACTCAGAGCTGACCTGGGTTTTCTGCAGCACAGGATGAGCTCCCACGGTACCATCCAAGCCAATAATTCGTGGGGGTCAGTGGCCTGGCACTTTAGTGCAGGTGCTTCTTGTCATTACAGCAGCACTTCCCAAGGCTCAGGAGCCAGAGCACTTTTTGTGCATATTCCTGATTTCAAGTATTTCCCTTTACAAGTAGAAAGTTTTTGAGGTCTGCTGAATTTTAGCATCTATTAGCTCTTTCTGTTTAAGAAGACAGATGGGCAGATTCAAGATACACCTGTCCAAACAACCTCACTTCAGTCACAAGCTACATTTGCATCCTTCACTTCTGCAAAAGGATGTACATCCCCATCAGCAGCCACTGTTCCCCTGCCCCTCTGTTAGCTGGGCTGCAGCTCCAGCACTGAACTCCAGCACACAGCAATGAGTGGGGCTGTGAAGGAGGAGGCGGCTGCCCTGTGACCCAGCTGAGTTCCCTATGATTTTTTGTGATGCTTTGCTTTGATACCCACATTTACAAAGAATTTAATAGCCTAAATGAGGGAGCTGGGTTGTTGAGATGGAGGCTAAAGTGGCCAAACACAAACAATCACACAAGGTGCAGAGTCTGGACACTCAGCTATTTTTCCTCATCTGTGGCACTGAATTACTGTGTTGTTTGGATATATCGTTTTACAATGGCCTGTGAAATGACAGGCATAAAGCATATGAGCATCATAAAGGCACATTAGCTAATGCTCCTCGGTGTGCTCTGTCTTCACCTCTTGACAGAGGAAATGTTTTAGCTGGCTCCCACGTGCCCTGCCTGCTGGACACCCCCAAACTGAAGAGATAAGTAGATGAAGCAACAGCAGAGGGTAAATCAAAGCCACAAACCTTAGAGTTAACTGGGATTTATAACTGCTTCCCCTTCCACACTGAACTACAGGGAAATCTGTGTGACATACATACCCTCCCACCAGTTTAACAGGGTTTAGAACACTTTTCACTACTGGTGTTTTGCCAACGTACCTCAGCTCACCGTTATCAGTTTGCTGGTTAGATAATTACTAGATGTAATTTTAAGATTGCAAAGAAGCACACTGGTATTAGCTAAATAAAGTATTTTGACCACATCAAAGCAGAAGTGTTTCAAACAGTGTAATATAAATGCAATTCTGAAACTATTGAATTTTGTTAAAGCAGTCAGAGAAATGTCACATAACACATCATGAATATGCAACCAGTGGAGCTTAAAGATGAAGACCATCTATGTACCAGACTGAGAAAAGTATCTTTAGGGCCAGCTTTGAGCTGATTTTGACCTGTGGCAGAGCACAGTCACTAATAATTGAACAAATGACACTCTTGGCTCATGTAAAGAGACATGCATAACAGCTGAGACATGTTGTTACTCTAAGCTACATCTCAAACAGGTTTTATGACTGAGGGGTGTCACAAATTCTCTGTCCTGAGGCTTCCCACACTGCAATGGTCACTTAAAAACTCATCATGCTCCTAAAGGCGTGTGTTGAGGAGCAGCATTTCCGCTGTAAGGCTTGACTCGCTGCATGAAGCAGATTTGTAGTGGTGGAAGGCTTATTTAAAAAGTTCTACCAAATGGATTCCTTTTCTCTTTAATTCATGCTGCAGCTGAATTTTTTGCCTGAGCCACAGCACAAATTTTCGGAGCCTGTTATTTGACGTGAGATGGGGATACAATCTGGCAGGAGTTCACAGGCTGGGAAGCTGTCCCACAGCTCAGGTACACTTCCCAGTGCATCTTCACACTTTCCAAGGTCAAAGTTTTCCCCTTTTTTCCCCCCTTTTTCTTCATTCTCAGTTTTGGAATTTGCCTGGCTGGGGCTTTTAGCCACGGAGACATTAATGTGCTGAAGACTCCACCACTGCCAGCCCAAATCCACCTGGCTGGGCAGGCACTGGTCCTGTCCTGCTTTCTGCTGGCCACAGGCACATCCCCGCGGGGTCAGCAGGGCTGGGCGGGTGTGCAGGAGATCAGAGCGTGGCTGCATGTGCCTGGCCAGCCCTGGGCTGGTGTTGTGGAAGGTCTCTCTGGGGAATCCAATACCCCCGGCTCCATTCCATCTTCCTGTGCCACGGCAGCGCTGCCAAGGACCGTGTGCTATTCCCCAGCCTCTCCTTTCCCTCTGCTGGCCCCAAACCCGGCTCCTCCTCGCTGCCAGGTCCCCACTCTCCTCCCCAGGACCTTCACACAGCCCTGGCACCAAACACCCGCATTAATGGGGGATGAGAGTCCCCACAAACCTTGTAACAAAGCACAACAGTGGGAAAAAAGGCAGAGATGGCAAAGCTGGCTGCAATGCCACAGGCTGGGTGATGGTGGCCAAGCCCTTTCCCCAACACAGAGCCATGCAGCAGGGCACCCTTCCTCAGCACCCTGCAAGGATGCAGAGTTAATAGTTAACTCTTCCAGAAATTAATGCCTCTGTCAGACACCAGCCAGGGCTTTTACAAAATACAGACAGAAGCCAGTCTTATAAAGGAGCTCAGCAAGTGACTGTGCCCAGAGGATTTCACCTCTCCGAACTTTACGACTGGAAAAATACCATCTACATGTCATTTGCATGCTTAAATATAGTATCTTCTATTGGGAGAAACAAACAAACCGACAATGTGATACTGTGACACCTCGTGTGGACATGCTCTTTTATCTGCTGGAAAGTTATAAAACTCAGCGTAACAACAAAGCTAAAATAAGAGTGGTTGTCAGGCTCTGACGCTGGCTGTTAGACAGAAGGAAAAAATATTCCTGGAAAATTACTCTCTCTTAGAAGGCAGGTTTTTTTTCTCTCTGAATCTTTTAAATTAATTATTTACCCTTTAAATTCCAAAATCTCAGGGCTTAATATTTCAGCTCATATTGTTCCCAGAAGTTTTTTTCACTTTAAAGAAACAAACAAACACACAACAGAAAGTTAAAGCCATTCCTGCACTACCCAAAGCACAGTGTAACCTTCTGCTCCAAAACACCGGGGAAAGATACTATCAGCTTTCGTGTTATTTATAATATTTTTTTTTCCTCTAATGCCAAAGAGGAAAAGGAGATATCTTAAACGGATGCCTATAATTAAACGGTAACCTGTTAGAAAGCCAAAAATAATAATAAGCTCCACTGAGCGTGAAGAGAGTGGCACATTTTTTCCGCGTGCAGCCCAGCTGCCAGCGGCCGATATCAGGGAAGTTAACAATTACACAGGAGACTGCGATCAAACCTGCGATAGCACAGTTACGTCACGCTCAGACTCACCGCTGGATGCAGGAATCAGGGTAGTATGGCAAGGTGGTGAAAGGTGCTGCTTCAAAATTCATTTCCTTCCAGCCCCTCCTTGGGGACAAGGCGAAATAAAATAAATAAATAGATATAAAGCCAGCAGGCTAAAAGCAATAAGGTCAAGTGGTACACGAGGTACAACTTTAGAGATTTATTTTACACTTGTGGATGGGTGGGATCTGCCGGGGACTTGGCCAATGGGATTCACAGAGTCACCCGAGCATCACCACCACTCCCTCCTCGCCAGCTGGGCATCTTCTGCACAGATATTTTCCCCTCCTCTCAACATCCTTAATAAACTTTGGTGTACGCTGGCCACACTTGTTGTTGGGAGCTCATCTGGGGCTTCTCTGAACTTCTGATCTCGCCGGTCATTGGTTGCCTTCCCGCCTGACTTCACAGTTTAATTTTGGCAGCTCTTGCAATTTTACAAACTACTGTGGCCGCTGGTCATCCTCGTCTCCAGATGGCCGGAGTTTCCTCTGCTGGGTGCAGCCCGTGCTGAATTTCATCATGCTTTAAAAGCTTTCCTTGTCAACTCTGGGGTTAGTACCTGCTTATAGTTGTCTGGGGAATTTTTCAGTCTTTCTCACACCACAGTTCAAACAGTCTGTTGTGGTCACAGTTTCAAAACTGAATGACAAAATATGGGGAAATTCCTCAATTAAAATTAACTCTGAACTTTTGCTCCTCTGCCTCCCCTTCCTGCCCTCCTCCCTGCAAGAATACTATCAGATATATTCAATGTTTCCCTTTATAGCTTTTCGCCATTTTTTCCAAAACAATCGAGATGATACAGAAATCTTGCATTGTTTGGTATTCTGTAAATAACATACACATTTTCTGCATTAAAAAACCCCAGTATTTTCAATTATCTTGAGAAGAAAGTAAAAGTAAGAAAATAGAAATCACATCTTTTTCAGAAACCAAAGCCTAGAGAAACAAGAGTGAAGTCCATCAAAACAAACTACCAAAGATGAAAAGCAGATCTGATTTTCCTGAAGTAATATGAAAACAAGAAAGAACAGTTTTAATTCTCTCCCCACCATCTCTTCTTGTTTTTTTCTTCTCCCTTTTGAGTCACATAGAAAATCATTCAGGAAAGCAACCTGTTTTGTCCCCCTGTTTCTTCCCCCTCCATGATTTATCCAAATAGTACAGGCTGTAAACCTATCCTGGTTTTGTGGGTTTGGAGAATGAATGAAATATGAATCAGGAGCTAAATTAAAATGGATTCCAGCAGGAAAAAAATAGCACCCACATATCTGTGCACCAGAGGGATTGCATCTTCAAGCAGACCTTTATGTTTGTGTGGACAAGGAGAAGTGTCAGGGACTGCCCTATAGCTCAGCTATAGTGCATATTTTGTGCCAATGTCAGCACAAATTCCAGCCACCCCTGAGAAAAAGTCAGGAACCCTCCGAGATGGCAGCAATTGCCTCTTACTTATCCCCTCTTGTTTTCCTTGTAGGAAATGTTGGTTCGAAGAATGTCACGTGGAAACATTTTCCTTGCTGCCTGTGCCAGGGTGGCAGGAGAGCTATTTCAGACTTGACATTCTCCACCCACACTCAGCCTGATAGTTCCTAACATCTGTGAATTGTGAATCCTGTAAACTCGCAGGGCTGATCCCCGGCCAAGTCCAAGCAGCTTTCACTAAATGGCACTCACCAAGGAAGAGAGGCTGGAAGTGAAGGGTGTGTTTATTAACTGGAGTTAAGGGCTCCCTACTGCTGGACACTGCTTCCCCTGCCTGGCCCATGGAAGAACAGTAATATCAAACACCTTTTCTCTCTTAGGCAGAACCCTGGAGTAAGCATCAAACTTTGTAGCTTATGTTATTGGGGAAGAGGTATGAGAATCTCCAAATTTTCTGGGGAGGAGAGAGGAAGATTCACAGCAGGGTTTGCACACACACAAAGCAGCCCAGAGAGAGCTTCGGAGTGGCTGCATCTTCTCCTGCTGCTGAAATCAGGGCTGTGGGCAAATACCTCCAGGGAATGGGCAAGGAGGGCCACACCAACTCACTGCCAGCCTGGCTCTGTTTTAGCCCTTGAGCATCCACCCTGAACCAAAGACACAGCAAGGAAGTGCCCTCCCTGCCCAGACCATGTGAGCAAGAGCTTGGCTTCGTGCTCTCTTGCTCCAGGACGTAGTTTCAATCTGCACCCATGGATGTGGGTATGGATAACCAACAATGCATGCAGGCACCAGGCTGGGCTCTGGGCACACTGCTGAGACCTTGTGCTTGCTCCTGGAGAAACACCAGAAGCTGCCTGGATGTCATCTACCATGCCCATGGTGGGATTAGCTGTTACCTCCTCAAGCCTGACTTCGTGGAAGGGTGGTCATGCATTGTGTGCTGTCCAAACAGCCTGGAAAAGTTTGTCTCTCCTCGTAGATTTCACCCTAAAAGGAAAAAAGAAACGTCACGAGAAAAGTGCTGTTGTTGTGAAACTGTGCTCTACCTACTTCTTCATGGGAGCTGGAGAAGAGTCTTTCCCAGAATGGCCTGGGTGCAATGGCCAATGCATTGGGAGCAGGGAATAACTCCCACCTAGACACAGACCCTCTTCTGGTTTTGGCCAGTCTCCTCACCTGGCATGTGCCCAGATCACACATCCCATGGGCTTTGTGAAGTAAAACTGGCATCTCCTGACATTGCTGCTGCTGGGCTGGCTCTGTCTCTGAGGGTGAACCTGGCCTCTAGTTTTACACTGCCTTAGCCCTGCACAGCCTTGGTACCCCAGACACAGTAAATACAAGTCTGTTACAGCCCAAATCCCCAATCCTGTGGTTCCTCTTTGCAGTGCTGAACACGTCTTGCAGTGCCACAGTGAAGAAGTTGTAGTCTCCAGTAGCAATTCACACCAAAAGAATAATTTCTCCTGAGAAAAAAAATTAGAAAAGCAGCACCAAATAATTCTGATAAGTAGTGGATTGTAGCAGGGCTCTCTTCTCACTCACAAGGCACTGATGAGAGATGTTTCTAACAAGGACATTTCCACAAAACCTTCAAAAGGAGCCTAAGACCTGTACCACCCCTCATGCCAGGGGTTGGGTAAATGCAACTTGCTCATGGTTTGGTTTGCTTTGACAGTGCACACAACAGCTGCCTGCTTTTCCCAGAGAACTGGACATTTTCATCCTCCCACAGAGATCTGGACATGTTCTAAGGTAGCTCAGAATGTATATCTTTTGCTTTTCCCAGCTGGAAAACAGCCATGGAAACCCACTGGCAGTAGTGTACAAAAGCCCCCTGCAAAAGCCAGCAAGTGTCCTGATTTCTCTCCTGCAGCCCAAACTTCCTTCCTCCCTCCTGCTCACAGCCAACACTCAGCTGTGGGTTGATGGACCTGGCTTTTGGGCGGACATACTCACCAGTGCAGTGAGGTTGCATCCAGCTCCTGTCAGCTGCAAGGCACGCTGCATAGCACAGTCGGTGGTGGAAACACAAGCACAGGGGTGTGCCTGTGTGAATTGCCAGTGCCCCATGCATAGCTGGGAGGTTCTCGGGGCTCACTGGTATTTGGCCAAGTTCATTTGCACTGCCTAAAAGGAAACCTACTGGGAGATGGAGCCCGAGATGTTTGAGAGCTGGGGATATTTCAGAGGGGGGATCTGAGTGAGTACTAGTAAACTTAATTTAGGAAGAAATTCTTTACTTTAAGAAGAAATTCTTTGCTGTGAGGGTGGTGAGGCAGTGGAACAGGTTGCCCAGAGAAGCTGTGGACAGCTCATGATGGAGCTCTGAACAACCTGTTCCTAGTGGAAGGTGCCCCTTCCGCACAGCAAGGGGCGTGGAACTGGATGATCTTTAAGGTCCCTTCTAACCCAAACCAGCCCGTGATTGTGATCCTGGGAGCACAGGCGAGGGGGAGCATCTTTCAGTGTCAGACCTCAAGAGGAGAAGGGTTAGTGCCATCCCCAGGGCTGTTTCTTCCAGCCGGGCTGGTGTCGGGCGGCTCCGGCGGCTCCAGGCACGCGTCTGCAGCGGCGGGAGGAAGCCGGGCTGTCGGGGCCGTGTCTGGACAGCGGATTTCCAGCCGAGCCGCGGTGCTGGCCGCAGGCAGCGTCTGTGTGTGTGTGTGTGTGTGTGTGTGTAGGTGGGCAGGAATGCGGGGCTGCGCTCCGCTCGCCGCTGCGAGGCACCGGCAGCCCGGGCACAGCTGCGCCGCGCTCCCCTTGCCGCTCCGTGCAGCCTCCCTGCGCCCGGGCTGCGGCTGAAACGGCCAGGACATTCTCTCTTAGCATTTGTATCCCCGGGACATTCTCTCTTAGCATTTGTATCCCCGGGACGAGACTGCTGGGGATTTGTGATGGTGTGATGGTGTCCGCACCGCCGCCCGAGGCCGGGATGCCTGTGAGCAGCCCCAGCCCTGGGAAGAGCACAAGGGAGAGCGGCGTCCTGACACCTCTGTGCCTCCAGCCCTGCTCCGTGGGACCGCTGAGCCACTTGGAGCTGAAGAAGACAGGAAGATGCCGGCTTTGCTCTGAGCCACCTTTGCAAATACTGTTTCCAGGATTTGCCTGAAATCAGACTCACCCTTTACACCAGAGGATGAAACATTTCATTCACAGCTCGGGGTTTCCAGGGGAGTGGTTGTGGTCTTTTTTATTTTATTTTTTTTTTAAGTTAAAATTAATTTCTTTTAAGAGCAAGAAGTCTGTGGGATATTTGGGGAAATTTTTTTGTTAGGAAAAAAGTTGAAGAGAAGGAAATAATTCCCTCCTACAAGCAATAAACTGTTTTGAGCTTGGCTATCCAAGGGAACAGAAAGCCACATCAGCATGCCTTTTGAGCACATTTTTCGATTTTAACTAAGTGGGGTTAAAACATTAAACATTAGGGATGTTTAAAGGTTTCAAAGGAACTGAGATTTTAGGAGTTTCATGAACAGAATAAGCAAAGACTTCAGTAACTCCAGTGGAGGGAAAGGGGAGACAGGAATATGACCCTCACAGAATTTGGAGGATCTACCTGAATGTTGTGATGGTGGAAAAAACTTCCTTAAGAATTCAGATTTTGCCTCCAGCTAATTTTTGATCCCACTGCTCCAGAAATGTCAAATTTCTGGCTTTTGGCCCATCAAAGCCTTCCCTGCTGCACCTTCCATATTGAGAAACAAGGGACAGGGAGGAGAGCAAACTTAAGAAATAAATTAATAAATAAAACCACCACAATTCTACACCTGATCCTGCCCATTCCCCCAGCACCTTTTGTCCCTAGTGCAAAGACAAAGCAGTAAAGAAGGGCACTCATAGCCCAGGCCTCTCATGCTGGCCCTGCCTGAGGAGCACAGACCTGCTGGTGGGGCCTGAGGGATTGAGCCCAGCTCAGCTCCCCACATCTGTGCAGGTCACACTTGGTCACTGATGGCCAAGTGTGGGCCCAGGACTGGTGACAATCCAGTGAGCAAGCAGTCCAGCACAACCCTACAGGCACATCTGGAGAGAAGATGGCAAAGGTGTCTCAATGTACCACTGCCCACATCCTTCTCCAGCTTAACCTGAACATCTCAGTGCCAACAACTGTGGACTTCAAAATACACACCAGCTTCAAGCTGCCATCTCCATGTCAATACCACACACCTGGAGCTCTGCACAATCCTCATGCTGGCCATCAACTGGTTAGGCAGAGTTAGGAGGAAACAAAAGACAGGGCACTGTTCCAGCCCTGCTCAACAGGACAATGGGAACTGCTTTCAGAGCTGTCTGGTTGCCTTTGGTGTCTCCTGTGTCACATCTGTAGTGTCAGCATCATCCACTCACAGCAAAGGTCAGTATAGTTTCCATTTTTCAGTATTCTCCTTTGCAGGGATAACAGATGTTTTCATGAGGAACAAACCACTTCTTGAGTGTTTGTCCCCAGGGTCTTGTCTCAGCAGGAACTCAGATGACAGCAACTGGAACACTGACTGTCTCAGAGGGGAAAAGCTGAAGTCTTCCATGTTCTCATCTCTCACCATCACCTACTTTGTAGTTATTTCAGGGCATGCCATAGTTCTCTGCTTGAGCAACCCTGAAACTATTAATACTTTCAAGTAACCCAGAACAGCTACAACAGGAGTTTCCCACTGCCTCCCTTTCTGCTCCAACCCCACAGCTCTAGCAAAGCACTTTTTACTCTTTTCCTGTTCTCCCACATGCTTATAGAGATTTCCAGCTGCCACAGAATACTTAGTGGCATCCTTTGTTTGCTGTAGGCTTTCCCATCTTCCAAGTCCCAGAGCAGAGACTGGTTCTAGGAGAAAGCCCAGAGCACCCATCTCAGCGGGTTAATTTAGCTGTGCTCTGGGCTTCCCACAAGCACCAACTCCTTGTATTTCCATGGGATCAGGACAAGCCAAAAAGCATGCCTGAGGCTGGCCTCACTTCCAATCCATCAGCCTCTATCTCTCACTGACTCCCC
Organism: Acridotheres tristis; assembly: GCA_037013685.1. Classification (NCBI taxonomy): domain Eukaryota; kingdom Metazoa; phylum Chordata; class Aves; order Passeriformes; family Sturnidae; genus Acridotheres; species Acridotheres tristis. The sequence continues at coordinate 14,901,693 of CM072896.1, forward strand.
ATCAAGATCCTCAGAGATGTTGTTTCCTGTGTCACAGTGTGTTGGTTAACTCAGTACAGCTATGGCTGTCTCCTCTCCTGGACACATTCCCACCACTGAGGGCCACACTGTGTCTTCATTCTCCTAAACTGGGAGCAGCAGAAAGTTTTGACCCTTGTTTTTGAGTAGCTGGAAGGAGATGGCATAGGAGCAGACCTGAAGATGAACATATGCTTTGGAAGCTGCGGTCTCCATTCTCTCCCCTTTGAGAAGTCATCAAACAAAACTAATTGTAAGGGTAATACCACCAGCAAAGAGTAGATATGAGCACTGGAGGGGTTTCTTTCCACTGTTACTAAAAAACAGGGCACTTCTCTCTATGAAGAGGGAGCAAAAGAAAGCAGGTCTGAGAGACCAAATTGGAATATTGCTTCCTCTCCCTTGCCAGGCCTTATGGTTATTCAGGCAGATGTGAAGAAGGTAAAACACAAAGCAGTGACTATAGTGATAAACCAGAAACAAGGCCAAAAGGAGGCTCTGTCCCAGCTCTGGCCCCAGGAGAGCCTGTCCTGTCCTCGAGAGCTGGCAGACCATGCACAAGTCCCACTGGAAACTCCTGCCACCCGAGGGGGAGGGAGGGAATTTCCCTCCCTGACGTCAGCGCAGCTGTGCCACGTCTCCAGGCGCTCCGAGACACAGCGGGGCCACAGCCTGGCCCAAAGTGGGGCTGGAGGCCAGAGCGCCCCAGACAGGTGGCAACACCCTGCCATGGGGTCAGGATTGCATATCAAAGGGGTGCCAGGAGCTGTGTAGGTGGAAGGCTTGGTCTCCCCATTCAGCTGCCACACGACATGTCTGGCATTCTGGCAAGAGCCGTGCCACAAATACACACAGCGTCATCACCCCTGTAGGGTCAAGCCCAGGTTGGGGACAGGAACCTCGGTGACCACATCCTTCGTGGGTGAAGGTCTGCCCCAGCCCTGCTGGGCACTGGAGGGGGTGGTGAAGGAGGGCAGCACCGGGAGCTCCCTGCAATTTCCCGTCAGTTTTCTAGCACAGGCTCACACTCATCCTCTCACCACAGACCCATCCCAGAGTTTTCTCACGCTCTGCTCACATCTTCCAGGTGTTCACATCAGAAGCCACAGAGGTTGGTTCACAGAATTCTAGGATATCAGCTTCTGAAGTGCTGCTGACAGGCAGCAGCACCAGCCCAGCAGCAAATGAAAGAAGAGGCTTCCTCTACGTGAAGCAAAGCAAAAGATTTGCTGAATCAAGTTGTCTGTGTGGAGAGATTGACTCAGAGAGAAAGTTCCTAACAAGGAGAGCGTTTACTGTCAGCCTCGATGGAAGACACAGAAATGCAGTAAACCGAGTTTATTGCTGCATCACTCATCTTTCACAGCCTCTGACTCTTCCTTGTGAGTCAGAGCCGAGCTGAATTGTAGCAATGTCATGTTGCTGCTATCAACCCTGCTGTTCCTGCACTTTCCCATCTCCTGCCTGCTCTGCAGAAGCAGAAACCTTTCTGCCCTTTTGGCAGCTTCAGAAAATAAATCCTCAATGCAAAAGCATTGGTCTCGAAAGAATTTCTCATTTCCAAACAGGATGCAACAAAAACTCCCTGCTTGGCTGGCAGAGCTTTAGTTCCCAGCATTAAGGCTATGTCTCTCCTGCAATCCAAGGTGCAAGCACAGCTCCTGCAGGCATACCTGAACTAATGGGATTAAAGTCAGTTCAAGAACAGTAGCAATTAAAACAAAAATCCCTAAAGCATTAACCACTAGCGATGGAAGCCCTGGTTGCAAACCTGCACATCCTCTGCTAAAGCCTGCACTTCCACACCTCCCCAGCCAGCAGTACCCGGCTCACCATTAAGGTGGGTGTGTTCACATAGGCAGTAATTTCCCTCCTGTCTGTGCTGGAGATAGAGCCAAGAATGCCTGCAGTTAGGGGCAGAGGTCCTTTTCCAGGCTTACAGTTTGAAAAACACTAGAGATGGGACATGCTTAACTCTGCCAGTTGGCCCGTCCTCCTCAGGATGGAGCACAAAATCCACTTAATCAGTGACAGTACAGTACATGGGCATAAAATAAGCGTTTGATGCCACTTAAGTTAATAAAACATTTTTTGTCTCAGAGCAAAGCTGAGGAAAGCTGAAGAGCCAGTGTTTCATGTCTTTGTGGAGAAGATAACAACTAAAAGAGAGTCTCTTGCATTACCCCCATCCTTGTGCTTTGATGTTAATAACCATACATGCATCCCTGAAAAAAAACAAAGCCTCACATGTGATATGATCAAATCTTCGCACCTCACTTTTTCCAAAGTGAAACAATTTCTGCTGTGACTCAGGCTAAGCACGTCATACATTGCACCCTTGAAGCAGGCAAAAGATAACTCCGTGTCCCAAACTCCCAACTCAGCCTTCAGCTTTTCAAACCAGGGTAATTTTCCCACGGCCACGGGATGGCAGAAGCCAGTATTGCTCATCCTTGGGAGGTGAGGCTGCCAGAAGTGACACCATCGGTAACACAGCTAGAACAAGAGGTACCCAACACACAGGTAATCCTATGCTTTTAGAAGCCCAGTCCCTCCTTCTGAGGGGATCAAATCTCCCCCAGGCAGCAACACTGTGGGCAGACTGAGAACCAATAGTTGGTTTTCAACTATCAGCCTCTTAAAAACCTTGGCAGCGCTGCCTGTTCTGAGGCAGCACCGTGCAGGAAAGTGAGGTACTGCGAGTGCGCTTAACAGTGCCATCTGGTGATCCCTGTCACCGGGGATCCCTGTCATCTGGTGATCCCTGTCACCTGGTGATCCCTGTCACCTGGTGATCCCTGCCATCTGGTGATCCCTGTCACCGGGGATCCCTGCCATCTGGTGATCCCTGTCACCGGGGATCCCTGCCATCTGGTGATCCCTGTCAGCAGGGATCCCTGCCATCTGGTGATCCCTGCCATCTGGTGATCCCTGCCACTGGTGATTCCCTGTCACCGGGGATCCCTGTCACCTGGTGATCCCTGCCATCTGGTGATCCCTGCCACTGGTGATTCCCTGTCACCGGGGATCCCTGTCACCTGGTGATCCCTGTCACCAGTGACCAGTAACTTTCCATACCTCTTTCTGGGGGGCTGCTCCAGAGTCACTTAGTGACCACAGTCTGTGTGGGTGTGAAAGCAGAGGTCAGCTCTGTCTTGCAGGAGTGCACAAGCCCTGAAGAGAAAGGGTATTTTAGCCCCTAGGTCCACATTTGAGACAAGTCCAGAGGTGGGAAATACTCCTGCTTTTTTTTTCTTGGTGCTTTTGTTTGATTTTTTTCCCCCAAGTAACCTTTTTTAAGGGTAGGGTTCCAAAGCATGGCACGAGTTGCTCAAACAGCATCAGTTCAGAAACCTTAACACCACCTGCCTCCTGCTCAAGGATTCCCAGCATTAACTCCACTGAACATAGCATCTTTTACAAGTCTTGTGGAGCCAAGAGAGAATACACACAACTCCTGCACTAAAATCTGCTGTAGCTTGAGACAGCACTAAGGGACAACCAAAATGCAAGGGATGCTGATTATCCACTGAGCACTTATGGGCTGTCTGCATGCCTATAACCACAATAAATATCAAGTAACTGGCATTTCTTGTTCCCTTCATGCTCACTACGAAAGAGATGCCACCCAGGTCCTCCAGGGACAGGTTCTGAAAGAGCAGTGGCCACTCAAGGCTGATGACAGCTTTGAGAAAAACCTGTCACTTAACACTGCTCTTTCCAGCCTGCTGCAAAAGGGAGGAGGAGGTGCCTCTCAGACAGCTGTAGCCCCAGCAGGTGCATCATTAATGTACCAATGGCTGTCCCCATATCCCAAGTAGATACAGGTGAATCTTTCCAGTAAGTCTTCTCAGAAGATGAGGAAGGGGAATGCTCATAAGAATTTTTCTCTGATGTTTTCTCCAGTCTCCAGGAATGGTCCAGAACTGTTCATGTTCTCCATCTGGGAGAGCTGGCTTCACATACCTCTGGCAGATTATATTATAGACCTCTCTCTGCTCTAATAAGAGTAGAGTGCAAAAAACAGCCCCAAACATATAAACCATTTCCAGAGTCTGCAAAGCTCTCCATGTTTCTTTGCCTGATTCTAACTCCTAATCTGTTCTCCTGCCTCTCAGGAAATGAGAATTGCTCATTTTATTCAATTGCTTCCAGTTCGCATGTCATAAGGTCTCTACTTGAAAGTGGTGTTAAATGTGATTTAAATGATATTTCTGAAAACTCCTTTTAAAACAGATTTATAAATAAAATATGTTCTTGTCTAAGAGCACCTAATTAATGCGTCTTTCCAAATACCTTAACCTGAAGCATTGGCAATCAATGGCTAGGCAGACAGGTTTTAAGAAAGTCTCTTCTAAAACGGATTGCAACATGCAGATTCTGTGTTGTTAAAACAATTCACATACCTTTTTCACACATGATTTCAGGTTACTAAGGTAGGCAAGACCACACAATATAACTTAATACATAGCAATCAAAAATTTCCACACCATCCTTTAATATAAAGCCATGTCCCTATGTAATAAGTGATGCAACAGACTTTCCCTCAAGTCCCAATTCCTACAATTGAAGCTTAAGCCCAGCAAAGAAAGAATTAAGATTCTTTGGTTGCTGCTGAATCACCGGCTGCATAGGGTTATTTTCCTGTGCATTAGACTTTAATTACAACTAAGCTTTAGCCATCTGTTCTACTCCCTAATTACAGATGCAACAAATATTTCACAATTCCAACGGTTAAAGCGATCTAAGAAAGCTCCATCTATGGTGTGCAAGGTTGGCTTCACTGGGGCCCTTTGCACTCCTTTTTAAAGCACTGGGGAAGAGGACAGGATCCTCTGCACATGAAGCAGACCCTGTTATTAATTTCAGGAGGCCTTTTCTGTGTCACAGCTCTTGGAAGGACTGTAAACTTCCCTGTGCCAGGGCACAGAGGGCCACAGCAGTGCTACCTGCTGGTGGCCTCTAACACAGATGTTCCTGTCCCACAAGGACTTGAAAGAAAGATGAGCAATTCAGAACAGCTGATGCATCAGCAGTTACAGCTTTGGGAAAGGACTCTTGACAAATTCTGGGCTCTTTTGGTGTGGATGCTGAAGGTGCTTCAACCCCAGCTGCCCACCTGGCTCTTCTTGCTGTGGCTGTTCTCACGCCTCACATGCTATTAGGATAAGTCCCTGTGAGTGTTTAGGCTTTATCACTTCAAGGGCCAGTTTCTCATTCACATGAAGAAAAGTGGGACTTCAGACATTGTACTGTGGTCAGCAGCATCTGAAGGCAAATTCCCCATTGTGTTCCCTGCCTGCTTCAACAATAATTATCTCAGCAGAGAAAAGGGTTGGATGAAGGCATGATAGTGCCCCCACCATCCAGAGCAGCACATCTGGCCTTGCTGGGAGCATGGTTACCAGCTCTCGCTGCACAGAGCTGGGCTGGCTGGCCTTGCCCATAGGCTGTTGGATAGCCCAGGAGGAGAAGCTTGCTGCAGACTCTGGAGCCTCTCACTCACCTTCCCCACAGCTCTGCTCACTGTCACGAGTCACAGCTGCATTTGCCTGAGCTGCCACCACCACACTCCCCTGTCCTGAACCCTGCCCTGTCCGGAGCCTCAAGTGCACTTGTAGCTGTAGGGTTGTGCTTGTGCCTCCACCAACCACCTGGACAACTGCCCAGTGTTTTGTAATTGCACACGCTGCCACTGACCTCAGCAATCCCTTCACCAGTCATAGTCAGATGCCTGCTGAGCTCCAGAGCTGTTATTCATCACAAAAAGATTTGGTTTCACAGCAGCTGCCTGCAACTGCATCTGTGCCCAGTTGTGCAGAGGAGGGCACGTCCTCTCCAGGTACATGCCATGGGCTACTTTTTGTATGTATGTGTGTCTGGAGAAAGCACAGACAAAGGATAGGAGAAGAAAAGGTTAAATTCACACAACTGAAGTATGTTTATAATTGTTAAAGTACGAGAAAGAGTAGACCTTTTCAGACAAAAGAGGAAGCTAAGAAAGGGTAGAGTAACCCAGAAGCACATACAGTTTCCATGGTGGGATTTTACATAGTTGTATTTAAATTATCTCATCCCCTGCATCCACAGTTAAGTTTTCAAATGATATCCAGTGGTTTCTCACCACAATTATATGTAAGACCCTCTTTAGCTTTACATTTCTAACATTTAGGTATACGCCCAGACTTTCATTCTGAATGTAATGTTAAAATGAATTTTTAAAAAGTAATCCACCAACACTCCTCTGCTGTGCTTTGACAAGGACCCAAAACCACCACGTTTCTTGTGGTTTTCTTCTAAAATCATTATGACAGGGCTGAGTGGAATCACGAGGCAGGTTTGCTGAGTGGTTTGGTTCTGAGGATATAATAGAGTCCAGAGTCAAAGTATTTATCTCTGGCATCAGGGCAAGGGATCACAGTGTTTCTGTGGGTATTCATAACCATGTGCTTGCATGTCCTAGCCTCTGGGTGATTATATATCACACAAGGTGATAACATGCACACTGAGAATAACCCTGCAGTAGACACCATGCATGAAAAGAAGCCACTCTCCATGATGACTTCCTTGAAGTTGGTCCCAGAGCCAGAAAATCCTGCTCTGTCATTCTGGTTCAACTTTAGGCCATAAGGAAAGCAACAGCAGAATAATATCAGATGCTTCAGCCTCAAGGAAGAAGCAGAACAACGTCTAATATTCTCCTAAGACCTCCTAAAGCTTTCCAGAGCCATACGTGGAGTTATGCCCTCAGGCAAAGCACAGTTGTATTTATCTCTGCAAAGGTCCTGGTGTCTTCCATTTCAGCCACAGAGCTGCATTTGGTTTGGACTTTGATATTGCACTCAGGAACCATTTGAGAAGTGACCAGAGCCAAGAGCAGCCCATGGATGAGAGTGCAACATGAGGTTCAAAACCTAAATATAAGCAACAGAGGTTTAAATGGCCCAAAAGCAATATAAGCAGGACACATGGATCCAGGGCTGGGCTGAAACTGTCCTTATTCTAGTCACAAAAGAATTCTCACTGACTTAAGTAAGGTTTTTTTGCCAGCAGGATGTTGTTTCAATTTAATTAACAGGCTCCAACTGTATCTTTCCCTTTTTTGTATTTTCCCACTTTTCATGCCCTGGGGAGTGCTCAGCAAGCAAGCAGCCTGGGAAACAGGTATGCAGAAATCCCTCTTAGCACAGGAGTCAGAACTGTGAGCAATTTTCCCTGTGCTGAGGCTGACATGGACACGGTGAGCAAATGACTGTGAGGAAGCCAGAGGAGGGGATCTGCTTAAGGAGATTAAATAATTCAGTGTGGCATTTTTCAAGAGTTAAGTTAAAAGGGAAACAATCTCTTCGTTTGAATGATCCCCCTCTCCCACTTGCATAAAAGGATAAAAACCTGCTTTTATTCCCACACATGATCAGTTTTATTCAATATGATTTCTGTTCCTGATCTTCCTTTACTGCATCCCTGAGCCAGCCAGTTCTGTACTGCAAAGCCCAAGAAAGGAGGAGAGCAGCACAGTGGAAGACAGGAGCCCAAACAGGAGCTGTGTGCTTTGAATCAGGTGTGTGTTCTTACTCACAGATATAGCACAAATTCTGAATCAAACCCCCGGATTTTCCCCACCCACTACCCTATGTTCACTGAACATCCCAAGCAATAAATTCAACACGTCGCTCTGGGAGATAAAGTTATGCTCCCTGCATAGCAAGGACAGCTGCACTGCACTGAGGATACACTTGCAATGTAGAATTATATTGATTTTGGCTGATCTCAACACTGTTGACCTCAAGATGTGTGATGCCAGATGAAGATTAATGGTGAGGAATCTGGATGGATCAGCTACTAGATTCTGTAGACAAATTTGCCATGTCTGTGAGATATGTATGTTAAGTTGTCCTGCTGGTTTCTGGGCAGACCCTGGCAAGTTCAGCCCCAGCCAGGTAAGATTCAGCTCAGGACCCAAACTGTGCAGTAATTTGAGCATGGCTGAGACCCCAGACCAATACACCCAGCACGAACATGGCCATGGTCAGTCTAGTGCTGGCTTTAGTCCAGGCCAGACAGGGGCTCGCATCTGTCTGCAAATGCTGCATTGCCATCCTCTCCCTCCAGCCAGGTCTGATCCTGCAGGGCTCTGTGCCTCATGATGCACTCCCCATCACCTCAGGACACACCAGCCATAAGCTGTAGAAGAAACTCCTGCCCTTCACAATGGTCAAGAACTGTGCAAGCCAGGCTGGGGAAGCCGTTCAGCAGATGATGCAGCTGAACAAAAGCAAGTTATTTGCAGGTGACTGAACAGCAGTAAACAAGTCATCCTGCTTGCAGCAGCAGAAAGCATCACAAATGTGAAGTTACAGTAACTTTCCAGAAAAGGAGAGGGAGGAATAGGTGGAGACCTGCTCGGAGGTGATTAAGTGGATAGAGTCATATGCCCTAACCACAGTGCACCTGCTCTCAGGCTCTCCTGCTCCAGCCCTCCCGCACTGCCACATCAATGCAAGCCCCATGCACCTCTCCATGCTTGGGGCAGCTCAAGAATTCCCAGGAAGCAGGAGCAGGGAGAGGGGCAGAGCTGGGATATGGAGCTGGGAACGGTAAGAGACAGGGCAAAGAGCCTTGCAGTCACTGCTTGTTTGCCACATGGAAAGGATCAAAGGAACAGCAGTCCCTTTCTGCAAATATCCCCTGCCCTGCAAGAGCCATATGGGCCAGGGTTTCCTGCAACTGGCACACAGCTGGTGTGGTCACTAGCATGGCTTTCTTGGGCTCCAATCTCAATGAAATGGAGAACAACTTTGCCAGGACTGCCTTGCCATTTTGGCAGCCAGCTAATACAGGCAACTGCCTGTGGTTAGAGAGTGCCCTACAGGCAAGAGCACCAGATGCCTCTTGTGGGGAATTTCTAAAGAAAATCCAAGAGGACCATCTGAAAGTGTAGAAAGAGGTTCATAAGAGTAGGAAAAAAATTAATGACTCTGTCAGGGGATAGGAAAGCAGCCCTTAAGCAATGAAAGATAAAAAATCATGATTATAGCAGATTGCATTCAGCACAGACAGACCCCAGCAGAAAGGATAGGCTGGAGTCCCAAAATTAAAGCTGTAGGGATTCTCTGAAGATGTGTTGGAGTCTCCTCCAAAGGTGAATATGTAGATGTAGAAACTAGGGTTGGCAGAAATGGTTTAACAGTGCATTCCCTGTTTGTGCTACAAATCTGAAATATGTGCTGTTCTGGAGCAGCCTGCTGGAAGAGGTTTTACTATGATTCTGGAAAGACACTGGAACATGAGAATGGATCTCCAAAGATATGGATGAGAGGAAAAAAGCAAGAAATCAATCTAGGGATGTGGCAGGGCAGTATCCTGACAGGGACATACTCTCATTGCCCTAGCTTCTCTCTACTGTCAGTATGAACTATTCCTTTTCTTTCTGATAAGGTTGGGTCACCAAGAAGTTACAATTTTCTTTTTTCTTTTGATTAATAGGTCGAGCTGAGGTCAGAAGTTTTAGTACATACACTATGTCAATGGCTTGCACTGATCCTTCAGCCATGATCTTGTACCAACCCACAGCCTTCAAAGACTGAGCTTTTGCAACAGAGAGCACGTGCACACGGATGAAAAGTCTTGTGAATGTCACCTGGTTTCCTTGCAGACTCACACAGATGTACAGCCCAGGTATGTACCCACAGATGTACATAAATGTGCAGTGAGGTAGAAAAGAGAGCCCACAAAATAGACAGGACAAGGATGATCTTCAGAAAAATCAAAGTTGTTCTCATCTATGTGCTAACTCAGCTGCCAGAGACCATGAGCCTCTGTCTTGAGCATCACAAATGAAAAAGATTCATTAAGGACACGCTCAGAAATGCTGGGCTCAAACACCAAGTTTGCTTTCTAATGGAAATGACCTGCTAGATACTGAGCATTGTGGGTTATTTGCTGGTGCCAATGGAGAACAAGTCTCACAAGACTAATTCATAAACATCAGAACTCAAAATATTAATTCTTGGCTTGCAAATTAATGTCACTTCAATTAAGGAGATGTTGCCTTGAGTTTGCAAACACTGAAGCCCCTGAGGCTTTTATGGGCATGAGGATCAAAACAGCCAAGCTGTTCTGATCCAGTGCAGTGGTACACACAGCACCACTACAAATGAAAAAAAAGGCCCAAAAAATCTCCTTCTCCAAGAACCAGGCAGCTAAATATTGTGGTGTGACCATGCTACTCTGGTAGAACCAGGTTTGGATAAACCACATGAAAGACAACTTGTCCACACTGGAAAGCCAGCTGGAGCTGGTGTTTTGAAATGTTGTCACCTGCCACTCTGCAGTGGATCCCAGCTGGCCACTCTGTTCCTGAGCAAAAGTAGCTTCAGCTCTGGGAAATTCAAAGACAACCCATCATCCTGGGCAGCTTGTCTTCTGCTCTGTACCCACAACTTGGACAAAGTGTGTCATTCTAAAGCAAGATAATTATACCAAACATCATTAGCAACAAAACAATTAATTCCTAATTCCGAAGTGCTTATACAAAGAAGATGAAGATAAGGAGAACAAACCCTTTGCAAATGCAGCAGAGCATTGACTGTCTGCATATGCCTCACTTAATTACCTATTCAAAAGGAACAAAGCGTCTTTCATACTGTGACTCCAAAAATTAATTAGTCTCAGATCTCATTAAATAAAGATCCAGTTCAACACTAATTAAATTAGGCTGCCTTTGACAATCAGCTGCAGTCTAGCTATTGAAGGTAGCAAGCTCCTTTTCCTCACATCTCTCCCAGGTGTCAGCAGAGGCAGGGATGCTGGCAGCATCTGCAGCCCTGACCCTGTCACCAAGCATGCAGCAGGACCAGGATGCCCATGGGCCTTGGGAGTAGCTGGCACACAGGAAACCTCTTGGACTTGAGGTTTGCTGTTTCAAGAACTAATGTCTCAGGGAGAATCAGCTTCTCTGCGGCCAGACAACATGCATTCAGCATTGTATTTCAGCATGTTCTGCTTTTTGTCACTGCTCTGTTCAGCCCCAGATGTTCCACACAGTCCTGTAAATTATCTTTCTCTGACTGCTGGAGCAGACTCAGCCTGGGCTCTGCATTTGGTCTTTTCATGATTTCCCAAGGACAAACACAAGGCAAACATTCACACTCTGGGCTTCAGCTAGAGGAGATACAGTTTCTCCAAAAAAAAAGAGAGAGGCTGAAGGTTTTTACATCACCCTATCCTCACTGATGCTGACACAGAAAATCTGCCCCATGAGGGCTGAACCCGGCTTTCAGTGCAGGCTTCCTTCTGAGCCAATTGAGAATGGTGGGATCTCAACCACAACAACATCTTTCCTGCTGAGCTGGTGCCTTGCAAGTCTCATTATCCTGCAGCTGATACAGGACAATTCACCTCTCACATTTTCTGCTGTTCTGTTGGACCCTGAAGAGAAGCTTAAGTGAGCAGGACCAGGCTGATCCTTGGGTTAAAGGGGTGGGTTACAGCACTCCAGACTCACCAGGGTCCTACTTGCACCACTTTATCATTCTTTAATGTTTTCCAGCTTTGGGAAGCTGGAAGAATGAGAGTCAAGTCAGAGATGTTAATGTTGCATTTAATAACCCAGTCATATATCTTTCATTAGTTACCTAATTTTAAACTGGAAGGAACTTTTTGTACTCACAGCTTCCTCTGGTAACAAGTTACACCATGTAATGGCTCAGTGTGACAAGAGCAACTCTGATAGAAGAAATGCACAGCTGCAAGTTGCAGGCACTCTCCTTTGGATTGTTCTGCACTTCACAGACACCGATTTACTTTTATGCTCCAGCTCCTGAGAGAGTGAGCAGGAAGCATCTGGATAACCTTCTCCATGTCATTCACTAGTTAGTGGGCTCGTCTTCCCTTTTCTCTCACTTTTTTGAGGCCAGAATTATCACCTCCTTAGCTGTCTCTTTTATCAGAACTGCATCAGTCTTTACTCATCAATTCTTTTGAATCTTGACTAAATTAGCAGCAAACTAAATGTTTCCCAAAAAATCACTGGGAAGTATAATGTGCAAGAAACTTAGGGTAACTGCCACACCTAAATAGTATTTACTCCTGTAACACTTTACATCTCCCATGAGCAGGAAAATTTATAGAGGCAAGGAGATTGTAAATATGAAAACATCAACGGTGACAAACCACAGATAAGCATTTCTGAGAATTTGTATAATAATCTGTTTGTCAATGAGCTGTCAATAAAACCTGACTGAATAGTAGCCTTGTAAAATGAAGTCCAACTCTTCAGCAAATACCTGCATTAACTTTCTTAGGCAGCATCACTATCCACTTCAATCTGAAGTATCACCTCTGCAAAAGACCCCATACAGATGTCCTTGTGCCTTCATCGCTCCAAGGTGGCTATTTGGTGACAGCCAGTGTCCTTACTCATTCAGTAAATGACTGCTCCAGCAGAAAGACAAACAGACCTACTGATTCCCCTGCTCATTTCCCAGGCAAGTTTTGCAGCTCCTAACCCCACCAAATATCCATGCTCAGATCTGTGGAAACTTGTAATGTTCCAACAAGTTCAAGTTACCCTGAACTCTCTGCAATCCGAGAGCTCCCAAAGTGCCCCCACATTAAGGAGATTACACAAAAATGTGAAATGCTCCAGTCATTTGAAATCGCCATGTGATCAGCACAGAGTAAAGGGACATTACTGGACTGCTTTGGATGGTTCTGTAAAGCCTCGTAGCTTGGGATTCAAGCAGCACTAGGAGATGCACACACATCCCTTAAGAGGTATCAGGCAGAGATGGAAAGGAGCAAAGCTGTAGTGGGGCCTTGGCTTAGACAAAATCTGTATGCCAACTACATCCAGATGCTGCAGCTCTCCTTACCTGGTAAGACCTTCTAGGAATCAGTGAATGAAAACCATTCTGTGTAGGAGAGATATGTGGTGGTGCTGGGGAACAGGACAGGAAATATAAGCTACTAGAGAGAGACAGACCTGCAAGAACTGAGCCATTTTCTCAAGCATAAGTAAAAAGAAGTAAGTGTTCCAGTTTGCATCCCTGCAGCACACATACAGAAACCTCCAGAAAACCGTTCAAATGTCTTTCTCCAGGGTCTGGTGCACTGTGACAGTGTCTGAATGCTCTGTTCTCATTTCTCCTTATAAAGGTTTCAGCAGAAGGTGGTACTGTCTTTTCAAGAAAGCTTTAAAGAAGATTGTAATAACATACTTTTCCTCCCTCTGCTTTTACAACTTCCATACTTTTTTTTTGGAGCTGGCTAGTTCCCGCTGCTGCTGACAGATGCTCAGTAAAATTCCCAATTCTTACAAATTTTATGCTGCCTGGTGATCAGGTAGGTAGAAAACATGAGTTCCCTATGTTCTCTAAAGGGAAAGATGCAAGAAGTGGTTCAGCCTTCATCAGATTTAAATTAATCTCAATGAGAACATCGATAAAACTAGGATGTAGGAGAAGTAGTCACAGGGAAGAATATTTTATTAAATAGCAGAGGATCCCTTTGTCCATCAGGAGATCTCTCTGCTCTGCATATTTAATGCTTATTATTACATTGCAGCCTCAATATAATGCAGTAGGGGAAAGAAAGTTCTGGAAACAAAAAATCCAAACAAAACCAAAACAACCCAACAAACCAGCCCTTCATTATCCACCAGACAAAGCCCTAGGAAATCTGACTTCATTGCCAATCACTGAACTCAGTTGCCTGCTGTTAAAATTGAAAAATGTCACAGTCTGTCTCAGCATGGAGGAAAGAGAGTGTGGAAAAGCACTCCATTTACAAGCTTTGCTTTCCCACTGGCATGAGAGGGAACTGGTGGTGGTTTTGCTGCAGATGGAAGCAGCTCTGAGTTCTTGTCCCAGAGCCCATGCTGCAGGGACAGAGCTGGCCTGGGGACACACAGAGCACATGTGCACATGCAAGGGAAGCTCTGCAAAACAAGTGACACGAGGTGGGTTTTATGATTGCAGCTCTGATTGCAACCACTTGTGCACCACTGCAATGAAATACCTACCTGAGCTGGCTTTGGGAAGGACACACCTGGGAACAGGAGCCAAACATTGCACTGTGCTCTAGGGAATGGCTGTGAAAATGTACCCCTGGACCTCAGGGACACCCACCCTGTCACTGAAAAAAGTCATCAGTGGGCATAGGATTAGTTGCTTTGGAGATGTAAATGTGGACAAGCTCCAGTATGGGTATGTTATTTTGAATGCCAGGTACCTTTCTCAGTTAATGCCATTTTTAGTGTTGAATTGAGGCAAGAGGAAGCAGGAGAGGGGGAGACCAAGTTCCTTAGCTGGAGCAGAAATAGAGATTTTCAAGCTGAAAAATGACAGAATGTGCAAACAGATCCCAAGTTCAGAGCAGGGTAGGGGGAGCACGGCTCCACACCAAATGCTCCCATTAGAGTGGGGTGGGACATGCACAGTGCATCTCTATCTTGGACCACAAGTGAAAGACCATGTTGCCAAGCAAACCAGCAGACAGCAGAAGCCTTTTTCTCTAAGAGCAGCTCTTGGATTTAAAGCCTTTTCAAATCCAGTGAAAGAGGTACCAAGAGATCAAATTTACACGGTGATGACAAGTTGCAAGAGAAGGATTCCACTTCTTACATTGTACATATTAGAATTTCAAGGGCTTTTGACTTTGTCTAATCAAAACCCATTTTCACTACAACACTCAAAGACCTTGAATGAAATCAAGATAACTCCCTTGCCAAATTTTCTCTGAGTAAACTATTTCTCCTCACGTGCCAAGTTGAATAAAAAGAAAGAGTAACAAGTTTTAACATTTTTCTCTGCTATTAGTCAGAGAGGAAAGTTAAACCACTGAGCATTGAGTTTCCACAAAAACAAAAACAAAAACAAAAACCCAAAAAAAACAACAAAAAAAACCCCACTCTAATTAAACAGAAAAAAAGTGCATAGGACATTTTCCCAAGATTCCTGGAAAAGGAACAGGGGATAGAAAAGCTATCTCAAGCCAAATCACGATCTTCTCATCTACAGTAAGTCCTGTCTCCATGAATGAGATGTTGATTTTGCAGAAGTTCAGCCTGAGCTGCAGATTCTGCACAGTTCCCATAAAGCAGAAACAAAAGCAAGAATCTCTCACGCTGCATGTGCACATTTCTGCAAGGCAGTGCCTCACCCAGTTCTTAACAGGAAGCTTCCCATTAACAATAAGAGATGGATGACGAATGAATGCTTACATACTCTCCATTCACTTCTAATGGTTTTGTGATATAAACCATGCTAGTCACACAAGTTTTTCAGGGAACTTCTGTATGTTCAAAATGAACCAAAATGGTTCTGTGGCACACCTTGCCCCTGCACTGTACTGCAGGCTGCACAAACTTATTTGCAGGAGGATGCTCTGGCTGGCTATTGCAAATAGCCTACACATGCTCTGGAAAACTCAAGGATGGGTCTGCATCCCATCGCCCTCCTTTTCACACAGATTGTGTCAAGTATTGATAGAAAGTGGAGGAGGAAAGTAATCAGTCTTCTGCTTTGGAGAGATGAATGTTAATTACATCTGATACTCTGAGAACAGCCCCCAAGAGCAACCCTACACTGAGGAGCTTATAGGAATTTCCCACTGACCACCTGCTCTTAAAACTGTAGGGGGAAATCCCACATGCTCTGGGATGAAGGGAGTTCAGTTAAAAACAGCCCTTAACAATTACAGCTGCAGGTTATTTTTAATTGAATTCAGATGATGAATGTGAAATGGATGATTTTGAATGAGATAAGCAGGGAAATACTTGTTCTTGTCAAGAAGGTAAGGAGCAAACAGTTTTCTCAAGCAGAGTGAATAGGAGCTTTTTATCACTGAAAGGGAAATAATAGATCCAAACTATCAATATTTATTTTAATCCAAATTAAGGATTTGACTTAAAGTGGCTCAAAATTCAGCTCTATTTGAATTATTTTGAAACTACAGCTGAGCCTGTAAATCGAAGGTCTTCAGTGGTCAAAATAGCCACACAGTCACAGGAGGTGCAGGTTTGTATCTCTGCACTGATCGAGAGAGCCTTGAGAAGCTTCTCTGTTCAAGGGCTGGTCACAGAGTTGGTGCACAGCTGTCACATCAACACCATGACTGTCCCAGCTGTGGAGAAAGGAGAGGGGTGATGCTCTCACACTCACCCCACTGCAGTTCAGAGCTGCATACAGACTCCTCACACACCCTCAGATACATTGATTAAATTGTCTGGGCAATATGTCCCCCCTAGAGAAACAGGGACAATATTTCATTTCTCCCACTCTTTGTCTTGTCACTCTGTGTGATAAGTCCTTTTACATGGAAAAGGTGGTGTAAAACAGCAAAGCAGCCAGAATTTGTGGCAATGAACAAGTACCTGTAACTAAACTGTAGATTTGGTCCTGCAGAGCTACCAGCTGCTTTTTGTGTGTCACTGGGAATTTGGGTGGGTAATTGAATGCTGAAATGGAAGCTTTGTAGAAACAATGGATGTCCCTCAGCATTGACAGAAAATAAGAATAGTTTTGATAATTTTGGGGTATTTTCCAGAGAAGCTGACAAAAACATTCATCAAAACTAGTGACACCAGACTGAATATTAACAGAGCAATGTGGGCTTGTGCCCAGGCTGCCAAGATGGACATGTCCCACCACCACAACATCTTTTACTTTGATTTTGAGATCATTTTGCTCGTACACATGGCAGAACTGTAAAAAAAGGACAAAAACCTCATCTCCAGGCTATTGTTACATGAAAATACTCCAGTGTAACTTGATCAACTTGATCATTTCCAGTATAATGAAAAGAGCTCACACACAGCTCCTCCCTTTCCCCCAGCCAGAGACCTTTGCAGGACATTATTTCCATTAGAAAACATTAACTGTAAGTGCATGTGTGCAAAAGAAAGGGATGAGCAGAGCTGGGAAAAAACAAACCCAAAACATGCCTAAAAGCGTACACAGTGTTTCACAAGATAATTGCAGAACAAATAGAAAGCAGAGCCAGATAAACACAGCCAGCCTGTGCCACGTTCTCATGGCCATCTCAAAAGCATTTTGAGACAAAGAAATGGAACAGGAGATTTCTACTATGAGATTTTCTGGTATCTCAAAGATTACTAAAAATAAAAATTATTTTATAATTTATACTTTACTAAAGATAAAAATTATTAATGTGCACAGGTGCTGCACACACGGTGCATGTTCAGAGTCAAAGCCTTTATGCTTGGAGGAAGACATATCTCAGCACAATATGGAACCAGCCTATTTCTTAAAAGCACTCCACAGCTGCCACATGGCAATAAAACCTCACTGTGACCCAACCAGGTGGGATGTGGGCTGGCAATCTCCCTGCAAACATTTTTACAAACCTTCACTACGGCCTGCCCTTCAGTTCTCTCTCTGAAGAGATTCAAGCAAGATGGGGAAGTTTTATAAAATCATGCTAAGAGAAGGAAAGGAAATCCAACAGTTACCTGCCACAATTTAAATTAAAAGGAACTGGAAACTATCATCCAAAGAAATGGGAGGAGAAATAATGCATCCCATGAAGTGGTAATGCAAACCATTCCTGCCCTTGCCCCATCCAGGTTATCTCTTGGCCAGGTAAGCCACCTCTCAAAGGGACCATCATTGTGCTCCACCCTGGCTTAGCCCTGGGCTCCAAGCTTCTGATCACTGTTAGCTTCCCAGGGCTCTTTCAGAAGTGGCAGGCACTTACCTTCTCCCTGGAGTGTAGGCTGATTTGTTAACTAGCTATTGGAATTAGTAATCCTCAGTTGAGTCAACAGTTAGGCAGTTGCTTATATCACCTTACAAGGAAAAAACTATTGACACTCTTATACTGTCAACAGATCAGAAGTAGGCAAATATAGACAGAGATAGAGTATTCAGATAACCTGCCAACCCTTGCCAACTGCAAGCAAAAAATATAAACAGAAGGCTCTCCACTCTATGAAGATTTGCAGTAGGGCAGCAACTATGTAAAGAGCCCAAACAGCATCTTCTGAGCTGAGTTTCAGGCCAGAGGAGCATTATTTTACTAATTCAAGGACTTTGGTTTCTGCTCAGAAGAGCTGCTGATGTTACAGAGCAGCTGGAGCAGCAGTGACTCCATTCCTTTAACAGAGGCATCAGTTTACAGATTCAGCTGCAGTTGCAAAATAATACAACAGAACTGAAGCAGTCTGGATTTTGAGCCATTTTAAACCAAAATTCTTAATTTAATTTAAAATAAATTTTGGTGTTGTCCTGCTCATTATGGCTTACTGACAAAATGTACACTGACATGCAGAGCCCATCCCAGATTTCAGGGATACAGTACATAGCCCTGCTCTTCATCACTCACCATCTTCTCCCATGGCTGATGAATGTCAGAAGATGTTGAGCCAGCAAATACTTCTGATTACCCTGTCAGAAGCTGTTCCCTTTTCTGTGCCTTCTCCCATTGCTCTGTGTCCTGTAGCCCTTCTTTCCATCTGTGTACTAGATGTCCTCTTACAGCCACATCCCTGCAGGCTCCTTTCCTTGGGCATCTCTTTATCACTGGGCCATCCTGTACTTCTCATTCTACATGACCTGGGAGGGACTAATGCTTTAACAGGTTACTTCTGTGGAAGCAATTGGCAGAGGCCAAATGTCCTTTTACAAAATCTGGCTAATTGTTCTTCCTCCTAGAGCAGCTGGAAAAAGGCTGGGTTAGCAGCTTGTAACCCTTTCAGCAATGAGTTAGGGCTAATACAACTGAAAAACAACTTTGTTGTGCAAAGACCAATTCTTCATGGAATTATTACAGGGCAAAAAAACCCCAAAACAACAGCCCTCTCCATGTAGCCCCTTGCTCTATTTTCTGAGTCAACTCAGAGGAAGACTATTCAATCCCTTTCCTCATAAAAACCACACAGGCTCTCCAACAATGACAAGTGGCTGCTTGGGCTAACCACATGCATCCCCACAGCCCCTACTTTCTAACACCCTCTTGGCAAAGCCAAAGGGACACATCAGTTTGTGGTCCTGTGGGAAGGAAATCTCTGCTGGAAGCTGAAGCCCACACCACTCTGGGATAGGTGTGCATGGAAGAAATGCTGACTGATGTTCAAATAATCAACCTCAAGGTAGGGCAGAGGGGCAGATGTACAGGAGAAAGATTTTAAGATACCAGCTATACATTTCTCAATGTCTATGAAGGTTAAGCTCTGAGGACAGATATATTCTAGGTTTAGATTTCTGAGATGGAAAAAAACAAAATTTAGGCTTAGCCCATCAAGAAATGGGCAAAGGTTCATTCTGAGCTGCAGTTTCTTCTACCTGAACCAGTTTGCCCAACCCTGGAGATGCTACTCAAGATATTAGCTTTACTGAGGTTCCCACCTGACATCTTTCAAGGAGGGCAGAAGGGCTCAGAGAGCTCCAACTCCACCTTGGCTTATAAACCTGCCAAACATGTTTCTTGGCAAGGCAGCAGAGTCATTTCCCCAAAGGCATGGTGGTTTTGCTTTTTCTTTTACCAGGTTCTAGCTCTGTGGTGCTAGTAGTTGTCATTAGGAGACAATCATAAACCAAGAAAGCAAAGCAAGAAAAAAGTAAATAAATAAAAACAAAAAAACAAAAAACAAAAAAATAAAAAAATCAAGAGCACAACGACACACAAAAAGGACATGTTGTTGAGCAAACAAAAACCAAGACAGATGAAAAAAAGAAATTACTCATTTTTTTTCATAAGTTTTTTGCTTGCTCCAAAGTAAAACCAAATGGTGGAATAAGTAATTTCCATTGTGTTTAGCTGCTCTCTGTGGTTCTCACCAGTAGCCACAATTGTCTGCGTTGACTTAAGTATTATTTATAAGGTACAAGGAATGAGTTGTGGAAAAGTCAACCAGGGATTTGACAAACTGCAAGAAAGAGCTTGGAAGTTTTCCTAGTCCTCACTGTGCCTGACACTCACCAGCACTGGCCTCTTTCTGTCTCTTTCCCTTTTCTGCCCTTGATAAGAGACTTTTGTCATTTCATCCTATTCTGAGAACACCTCAACATCAGCAGTGACATGCACTCTTCCAGCAATAAAAAGAGGAAGATGCTAGCATCTTATTTGAGATAGCATGGGAAATGAAAAAGGGAAGAAGATTGGTTGATTCTCCAGGAGACCTATAATCATCCAGCCTGCACATACTGTCTCATGTGTCCAGTTCACCATTTTATGCTCTACCATGGAAAAACCACACAGTTCTTCCCATGACAAAACCACCTGGTCCAGACCTCACTCTTCCTCTTGCCTGTCTTGGGCTCAAGTATAATTTGGAATTTCTAAACAAGCCAAAATCTTTCATTTTAAACCAGCTATTGAGAGCTGCTTCAGAATCCTTAATACTTGCAGATCCAATAATAGTTTCATTTTAATCAAATATATTACAGAAGTTTTATAGAATATATCCAGATTAACATACTGTTCTCAGCTGTAAAAAATTCCCTCATTATTTCCTGACTATCTTGACACTGTTTCTCCCTCTTAGGATGAATGCAAACACATCTTAGAGTTTCCCAAGGGAAAAAAATACATTATCAAACTCTCTGAACCTCCCTATTAGAACATTCCAGGCTTGCACAGTTTGTAGGAAAGTTTTTTGGTTTTGATCAATGCAAGATGGCCCAGCTGCTTCTCTTGACTCACCTCCTAACATGGTGATTTTAGTCTCAAACTGGGGCAGAAGTCAAATTACAGGCAGCGTGATTCATGTGCCTCTCACTTCAATCTACCCTCTTCTCGGAAAATGAATTACTATTTGCTTTGAAGTAATATTTCTCTCAAGTTAACTTTTATAGGATTTGCAACCTGCTTGCTGACTTGGTTTGGCATAGATTGTTGTACTACTGTGGTGATCTCACTGCTGAATGCAGCAGGGTGATGACAAGAGGAGCTTTCCTGCAGCAGGGCCAGGTGGTCCTTGTGCATTCCCCTCAGATTTGTTTTATACACACCACAGCAACTCTACTGGCACATCACAGAATCACAGAACCACGGAAACATGGAATCAGGTCACAATTGGGTTGGAGACGACCTCTGAAATCACTGAGTCCAACCTGTGACCAAACCCTACCATGTCAACTAGACCATGGCACTGAATGCCACATCCAGTCTTTCCTTAAACACCTCCACCAGCAGTGACTCCACCACCTCCCTGGGCATCCCAGTCCAGTGCTAATCACCCTATCTGCGAGGAATTTCTTACTAATGTCCAACCCAAACCTCCCTTGGCTCAGCTTGAGACTGTGTCCTCTCATGCTGCTGCTGGTTGTCAGGGAGAAGAGCCTGAGCCCTGCCTGCACCCTCATTTCAGGGAGTTATAGAGAGGGATTAGGTCCTACCTGAGCCTCCTCTTTTCCAGGCTGAACACCCTCAGATCCCTCAGCCACTCCTCATAGGATTTGTGCTCCAGACCCTTCCCCAGCTCTGCTGCCTTTCTCTGGACTCGCTCCAGCACCTCCATGTCCTTCCTAAATTGAGGGGTCCAGAACCAGAATACAGTCCCAAACTGTGGCAAGGTTTTTGCTGCAAAATGATTGACTCTGCATGTATTAAGACAGGACCTAAAGGCTCTGCAAACTTTAATAACCTCAGAATGATTCTTACCCTGCGTAAGAACTGTAGTTAATCTTGTCTATTGTCAATTAAAACAAATAAGAGAAAAAGAGGTCCAACTCCAAACCCAAGGACATCTGGATTAATTAAACAAGCAGCTTCCTTTTCTTTGAATCTTGTTGTCTCTATACTGATCCACTCCACAGCTGTCTTGACAAGACTACTCCAAGCCCAATTTTAACTATATCCTTCACTATTCTCTTTCTAAAGAAAGATACCCTGCCCCAGGCTACCAGACTCTTCGATTTGCACTGGTCCCTCATCAGAATCTAGAGAACTGTCATCAAATTTCCTGGTTTTCTCAAGTCAGCCTTTGGTAATATGTATCTTGGACTTTTTGAAATTGCATACATAATCTTCATTGGCTCAGCCGTTCTTAAGCCATGATTAATAATAAAAATAATAAAATGTAAAAGAAAAAAAAAAGATAATTACACCCATGCTGGTAACTAAAGTGAATACATCTCTTGCACACAAAACAAATCCCTGTACATTGACTTCCTCTGAGTCACGCCCCAATACACCCACGCCTCGCCTCACTAAGGTATTTCTCATGTCATCGTAGCCTAAAGCAAACACCTACACTCTCTCCGAGCCTGCAGGAGAGAGAACCCAACCTTGCAGCACTGGGATCAAAGGTGTAAACGCCACCATCTTCCCCAGGATGTCCTGCAATTAGCAGGGGATAACCTGGAGATGGTGGCATGGCCTGAGGTAATTTTTCTCAAGGGAGAGGGTGTGTGATGGCTTCTGGTGTAGCACTAAGCTCCAGACATTGGGCCAAGTGCAACAAAGGGACATCCAGCTCCTGGCCTCAGTCAGTTTGACCCCTCTAAGGACCACAGCTTGGATGGAGTGAAATGAGGCTCTTACACAATGTGGTGGTTTCAGACTGGGGTCTGTGGAGATGCTTAGACAAATGGGCATAACTTGGCATCCAAAAAAGAAGAGAAAGAAAGAGAGGGAGAAATGGAAGAGAGGAACAATGTGGGGGGAAAAAGGGGAACAGAAAAACCATGAAGACTGAAGTGTTGGAAATGCTCTCAAGGAAACACAGACTCTTGCTCCTCTTTGGTTTATTTTGTTGGGTTTGCATTTGAAAATACAGCTCTGTCTGACAGCTCCAGTTTCTGCTGCAAAGCGACCCTGGGCTGACACTTTTGCAAGGTCCCACTGCATGGGCACGGTGTTCTACAGATGAATGTTCAATTTGCCTGCCAGAATGCATCCTTGCATCAGCTCTAGCTCCTGAAGAGTGGTCTTTCCCACCAGAGATAGAAAATTTAATAAGTGTTCATGCTCTTAGGTTAGAAAGAAAGGCAGGTCACATTAAGGTCATGCAGTGTCCTCAGCTTGCTGTGAGCCAGCCTGGCTTGAAAGCCTCAGTGAATCCCAGCTGCCACAGAGTGACCTCAGGTGCCTCTGGGCTGCAGGTTCTCCTCTCTGCTGTGTCATATGGTCTCAGCTCCCTGCAGAGCCTCCTGCCTGCCCTGCTTGTCCTCCTGCCAGTGCTGCAGCTTGGCTGGACATCAGCTGCTAAAGCTGGCAGCAGCTGTGGTCTCCCTGCCACCACTGCCCTGCTGTCCCCAGCACAGCCTCGGCTTGCCCAAGCTGGCTGCAGCTTCACCAAGAAAGTCTGGACATCCCAACAGCAAGGGCCCACTCTGCTCAGATGTTCCAAATACCTGCTGGAGGCAGAGCAGAACACACTGGGACTGTGCCCTCCCTGAGGAAACCAGGCTTGTTGAGGAGGGATTTACTGGACCAACACCTTTGAGCAGCTGCAAACCCCTCAGCTGAGGCTGGAGCTGACCCTCAATTCTGACTTGTACATCAGCTGTGGGTTGGATGGTCTTGTTCTGGGCTATTTCGGGCAGCTCAATCATTATTTATGCACGGCAAGACTCTTGTAAGATCCAAGCCTGAAGCAATACCTTTCACACCAGCAGGGTTAGCAGTGTAACCAGCTCCAAACCCAGCATTAGCTACAGACAGGACACCAAGTGTCTTCATGGCCACTGCATTATCTGTGAGGCTTTCCAGCCTCAGAAGATAGAATAAGAAATTAAAACTGAGGTCAACAAAGTGTTTTGAGCAGCATTTTCTTGTCCTGCACTGTCTCCTTACAGCTGTGACCATCAAAGCAAAGGCTGGGGTCACTGAACTGGATTTTCAGCAACTGTGCCCTTGAGACAGAAGAGGATTTGGGAGGACCCTTACCTCCTTCCCAGCTCACGTGGACATCCTACTGCATCCCTCAATTTACAGTGGCTGAAAATCCCAGGAGACTGAGAAGTAACATGGGGAGCAATTACCCTGTCAGTAACTGTGGGCTGAGAGACTTTCCATGCCAGCCATGTCCCAACCTTTCCTAACAGGACAGAAAAGGAACATAACTAGCAGCAAACAGCACGCTGATGTGTTTCAAAATCTTTGCTGGAGTACCAACACCTAGGCAAACAAACAGAGCTGAGCATGCTGCAACGAATATTTGCCCCATCTACAAATATGAGCCCTCCTGATTTCAGTAACCTGCAGTGAGGAATTCAGCCTATGGATCTGCCAGGTCCATGCCAGGCAAACACACATCAGGGCTTCTCTGCAGCAACCAAACAGACAGAGACCCATGGAAAGGTGATAGTGATGGCACAGTTGGATAGTCCCGAAATACCAGTTTCCCCATAAATAGGCAAATCAATTAAAGGTTACGAAATGCAGTAATTTTCTCTGGGTGTAGCTACATGCTTCTGAGTTTAATGAGCAAGTAAATGAAGTTGGGAGCGAGAAAGAGAAAACACACTTTGGGCTTCTGCTGTTTTGTTCCTCAAACTCTACAAAACTTCACAAGGCTTAGATCACACCTGGTGACCCTTTCAGGACCTTCCAGTTCATGCCATCCTGCAAACAGTCACTCCTGCCCGTCATCCCCTTGGGCCTGACGACTCCTGGGAGGAGGGAAAAGTAGAATTGCCTGTTAGGCACAGAAAGTCAGGCACAGAGATGGGATATTGTCCAACCAATTTTACATATTGTGTGGGGAAAGGAGAAGGGCTAGGAAAAATGTCAAAAGAAAAAAACATGCAGAGAGAATTAGGACTTGAAATGGACTAAGTCAAATATTGCCCCATTTTCTGCCCTTTGAATAAAGTTTTTGCAACCTTTCTTTTCCAAAGCCAGATAAGGACCTCAAGCCAGAGGTTTTATATCTCCTGCAGGAGGACGACTGTATCCCTACAAAGAACAGCCACCTGTGTATGATCCTCTCTCTCAAAAAGCAAAACAGTTTTCCAGATGAACTTCAGGAGAACCTTCATAATGCCCCAGCTTTGCCTCTTAACTTACAACTTGATCTCCTCAGTATCCTACCTTTAAAACTAAACAATTCTTTGTTGCTTGAGGGGCAAGTGTTCACATATTGGCCTTTGGGAGTGGGCCTTGCTTCCTTTACACAGTGAAAATTTCTGCTAAATCAGAGCCATGACTGAGAACTTTGCCCTGATTTCATTCTCCGCTGCACTTTTTTGGGGGTTCCTCCTTCACAGCAGCCCAATTTGTACAAAGAGGTGGTACAGTGAATCATTCCAAGTCTTCCCAGCTCTGAGGGAATGATGGGGACTAGCCCATGCACAGGCAATAATAGGCTTTCTGAATCATTCCCCAACAATCTCTTGGCATTGCATTTGGGGCATGAGATACACCTCCAGAGTTCTCCACTCCCCAAAATAAAAGATACTGCCACTTGGGCACATTTAGTAATAGAAAAAGTAGGAATAAAGTTCCTGTTCCATTAGAACTGGCCACAGAATTTCCTTATGTTGGTTTTTGGTGCACAGAATCACATTTGGTTGGATTTTGCTGGTTGAAGTCACTTCTGGGACCACCTTTCTTGTGCTATGTGCCCTAGTCCTAGAAATGCTCCAGCCATGGTCAAGGGCTTGGTCCCAGATTTAGGAATGGATGCTCTTAGGCATGACCAGAGATCTGGCATTCCTTCCAGGGTAGGGCAGGAGCCCTGGCTCAGCCCAAGGCCCAGAACTACTAAAATCACTGCTTTCCTATCACAGGCAGTTTTGATAATCAGAATGAGAGATTTCTGCTCTCCTGGGATGCCGACAGAAGTGTGGTGATTTCATTGCATAGCACGTATGGAAAGCAAAGACTGCTTCTGATGGAAATGCTTTGTCTAACCAGGAGAGATTGCTTAAAAATATAAAAGTTCAAACACCACAGTGTAAACTAAAGTGAGAAGAAAATTATTACATAAAAAGTTCTTTTAACCAACCCCACGAACTTTAAATCCCCTTTTTAGATCTACTATAAGCTTATTAACATTACAGGGTTACAATAAACAAAATAATTCAGTAGGATTCAAAATCACAATCCAAAGAACCTATAATTTTCCATTAAAAAACAGGGACAAACATTTTGCCTGACTTCACAACCATTAAAGAAAGCTGAATTCCAACACTACAATATTTGAACAGTGTGTTTAACTAACAGATGTGTCAGCAGATCAGTATGACAGTATTCATGTCCTGGAATAATTTCAGCTTCACATCAGGGACAGAAGGGAGATTGTGAGTGTCATTGTCAACACAAGACCTGCCCTTGCTAATACTGTGCTTTACCAAAGCAGATCTCAGCTTTACACAATGGACTCCTCCTGAGGTCCATTTAGTGCTGCACAACCATTCCATTCTCTGTGTAAAGGGACAAGAGGAATTCATATTTCTTCTAATAAAGAACCACTCCACAGCCCTTATTTTAAATTTGCATTACACAGACACCTTTAAAAAGAAGGTGTCGTTAGGCCAGAGGAGCTGGCTCTGCAACATGCTTCTTTGGTAATAATATCTTCCACATTCTGTAACTTCTGAAATATAGGTATGACATAAACCCTATGGGGGCTCAAATCACGGAGATATTGCTAACCCGAGCCCTGCAGCCCTTCTCATTGGGTGCACGGGGCAGACACTGCAGCCAACCACCCTCCCAGGGAAAGCAAAGATGCTTGGATACTGTGCTCTGGAGTCGTGTCCTGCCTTCAGTGGTAACCTTAGAAAGACTATCTTTTCAGTTTGGTCATTAGATAATTTACAAAAATATCCCACGCTGTGATCTCAGCACAAAGGGCACACAGGAGCACAGGTGGAGGGAGATCTGCCTCGCCTCAGGAAGATGCTAAGTGGAAACCAAGGTGAAAGTTGATGATGCCAAGGACCCTTCAACAGTATTTGTCTTTGTGAATTTGTCCTGGTCCTTGGAGAATGTTTATTGCCCCTCTGGGAGATCTGTGCTCAACTGCCTGCTTGCAGAAATGCTTCTTTTCAACCAGGAGTATATATACTGCTTTTGGGCTGCAGTGAAATTTTAAGTAAAAATACCTTCAAGATAGATTTGTAGCTACTGTGATGACACAGCCACACAAGGATGTCAGGAAATTGGATGGTCTACTTCCCGTCCTCCTCCCACACTGGTTAGGATGTGAAGATCTGATGTGTGATGAAGTTGCTATTGCCTAATGAGCTATTGCACATTCCCTGACATGGTGCAAGAGATTATGTCCTGGGCTTCATTTGCCTGCAGCAAATGAAGCTTGGCTCTCTTTTCTCACGTTAAATGCAATTCACTGCAAAGTAGGTGTCTGCATGTGTGCACTATTATCACATGACAATGGATATTGTTGAGCTGCTGTAAAGTGAACGGTGACTGTCTCCCTTCCTAGGGAGCTGCATTTGACACAACAGGCAGGAACTGAACCTCTTGAATGAAAACTCTGTAGAATAGCATGGCTTGTAAAACAGGATGAATTTAGGCAAAAAATATAGGGAAGGAAAGGTCCTGAAAATCTGACCACCAATCAGAGAGAGATCTCCTGTCAACTGCTTCTGTATTGAGACTCTTTTCGAGTAAGGCTCTTCTCTCTGCAACTCCAGCACGGAGTTGTGTGCCTAAAACTCAGCAATGGGAGCCAGGCTCATGGGTCCTTCTTAATCCCAGCTGAGACAATCCTTCATGATTTTGATCAAAGAAATGCAATCCTACAAATCATAGGTAAGAAAACCAGATGCATAAAGCAAGGCAGAGGCTGAGCTGCAATTCCCCAGAGGCATTAAACTCCCAAATTCTTAGCTTTCTTTTTGTAAGAGACTCTACCTACAGAGAACAATATGGACTAAGTCTCTCAGAATTGGGCTCTCTTCCAGAGTCTTTCTCACCTCTCCTGAGAGTGTCTGGAAAAAAACCCTGGCACTGCAGAATAAGGGATGTTTGAAAGTTGGAGTCTCTGGGTGCTTCTATGGAGCCTCAGGTGCTTAAATACCTGCATCTGTGATCTTGAAAAAATACTAGATTTCATGGAACAATTTTGCTCCAAGTGCATTCACTTATGTACAATGGAAAGCATTTTTCCTTAGAAAAAGAAGGGTCCTTTCCTCTGGTAAGGTCTTTGGAGAAAGACAAAGAAGGTTCACAAACACTCTCCACTGAGGCACATTCACCCTGAAAGTGCTTGTGTGGGCATCATGAAAATATTGTGGGCTTCAGCTCATGAGGAGTGAGAGCTGTGCTTGTGAGG
This sequence comes from Acridotheres tristis, assembly GCA_037013685.1. Taxonomy (NCBI): domain Eukaryota; kingdom Metazoa; phylum Chordata; class Aves; order Passeriformes; family Sturnidae; genus Acridotheres; species Acridotheres tristis. Next base: position 14,929,921 of record CM072896.1, read on the forward strand.
CAGGTGACCGATGAGACACCCCAGGGAGCAGCTGCTGAGTCGTGCACAGTCAGAACAATCCCAGCACTGAAGAACATCTGAATAACCAGCAGGGTGGATACACAGCCAGCAGACTCGGGGTGAACAATTCTGCACAAACAAATCTGTAAATCTGCCTGTTTGCACAACATGAGCTCAGACGTCAGGAGAAAATTCGGTAATAAAATTAAATTTTGACTCTTAAGGTGAGAAGTGATGGTTGCACTGGATTTTGGAGACAAAAGGAGACATTCTATAAGAGCCAGTTTTCTATTTGAGGGCCCCCTTTTCCCCTGCCAGGTGCTGACCTGCCATAGCTCGACCTCAGCAATGTTCTGTTGGGATGGGAAAGGCCATGGTCTGCCAAGTAAGAGCCATATTCCAGGATTGTATCCAGGAGCAGAACTTTAAGAAAAAAACAAGGAGGATTCTGGCACACATTCTGGCAGCGAGATGTGCAGCACTGGGCACTGAGGACCAGGGTCACCAGCTCAAGGAAAGGGCAGGACACTAAAAGCGTAAATGAGTGGAAGAGGTGACCAAACACATTCATGGAATTTGCAGCTATTAAGTATCATGAAAGTATCAGGATGGTCTGGGAAAGCACCTGGTTGCAAGCACCAGGACGTGTCCTGTTTTCAGACTTATTCCGAGCCATAAATGGGTACAGCCAGAGGCAGCACTTGGGTTACTCCAGTCCTTAGCCTTAGGAGATCTCTGGGCTCCTGGAGTTCTCTTGGAATAATTCCCTTCCATATAAATGTTTAGATGTCCATTATATCCCAGTACACACATTATAGTTCACTGGCCAGGGCTGGCAGATGGTATGTAAAGCTTAAACACAAGTTCCCTAATTCTCTCTTGGGTTTCAGAATGTGAAAGCTCCAGCTGTCATTGCAGTGAGAGACAAAACAACACCATCTTGAGACTCCCCAAAATTTGATTCCCCCCTCAGCAGCTACCATTCTATGAAAAACTGAATTAGCAAAAGGTGCTACAATATTGTAAGCTGATGAAATAACCCAAGACACTGGCAAAGGGCTGAAAGGTCCCAAGGCCTATTTGCTGGTAACCATGGCACTGCAAATTCTGTTTGCTAAATACTGGCCCTGAAGGGAAGGCAAAGGTGAGAGGCTTGCAGGAGGCAGGCTACAGTGCATGTTGCTAAGCCACTGAGCAATAACATGTTGTGTGTTTCATGGGTGTGATGGCATCAGTTAGAGCAGGCATGTGACTCAGCCCCACCAACACTGAATCAAACCTTTTAAAGTACATGGCTAAATTCTCTTCTTATCTCCAGGGGATACCAGAAGAAGAAAATAAAAACTCGTCAAGAAAAACCTTTCAATTTACTTACATTCATAGAAGTATCAAAAGATTAAACTACTAAGCAGGGTAATTTTTCAAATGGTTGATACTTCGTTGATGTAGGATAGCCAGGCCATTTTGAGTTCATCCCTCACTACTCAGTCAGTAGGAACAAAATTAATAACCACTCTCAGCCATGTCAAGCTTTCAAGATGAGGCTGGTTTCAGACAGGAGAGCAAGCAATGAGCTGATTTCTGAACCCTTGGGGCCTTAGGAGCCCAGCTTCCATTAATGTCCCACTGACAAGCAAAGAGCTTTGATGCTATGTGATAAAACTCAGCACAGAGATCTTGGCATTCATGAAATAACCAGTAGGAAGTGGCCTGGCCAGGCTCTGGCAGTGCTGCAACCAGAGCCCAACAATGTGGTAATGGATTCAGCCTCCCTAAAACTCTGCACTTCTTCATGAGCAATGTCCTTTGGCCAAAACCCCCTTATGTCCCCATTGGGATAATGTGACTTGGAAAATACTACCTTGCCTATCCTACAGCCTAAATGCCAGCCAGGAAAAGAGAAGGAAGGAAAGTAAAGAGCCACCAAGTGTTGCAGAGTATGTGCTCTCAGCTGGCACTCTGCTGTGCCACTCCTGCTCTCTCCAGCACTCTCGGGTTTTTGGGCAGGGTAAGGCTCTCTCCATTCATCTTTTCTGGTCACCCTCTGTAGATGTTTCTTGCAAGTATGAGTGTTGAAGAGCTTCAAGTGGTTCTGTAGACACTAAACTGCATGTGGTTGGTCAAAATCATAATTTACTGATACCAGCTGGCTCCTGGGATGAGCAGAAACATGCTGGGGTCAAGCTGTGCAAATTAACCCTATTAAATTATTCTTCAGTGGCTGCCTGTGCTCGTGAGTGCAGTGTGCACATAACCCATGAGGGGAGCTGTGGTGAGAGCAGGTGAAGGAGAGCATGAGGCTCCTGCTTCCCGTGATTGCAGTGTGGTAAGTCTGGGAGGCACCACAGCAAGACTTTTGTTGAAGAGCAGCTCCCTCACCAATGCTCAGACTGCAGGAGAAAACTCACACCAGGAGTTTCACTTCTGCCTTACAGCTGACAGCCACTCAAAGACATGAGGTGAAAGATCAGTGGGTGGATTAGGATGGAATAAAAGCAAACTGTTTTGATCCCCTCTCCCAGCTGCATGCAGCACATGAAATTGTGCTTTGGAAAAGGCTAAATTCACACCCTCTAAATCTCGTGGTTCCTACATGCATCAACTCTGTCTCATCTCCAGCACTGTAGCATAACCTCCAGAGACCTAGCTGGGTTTTTGGTTTTGGGTTGTTCTGAGTTTTGGGTTTTTTTTCAGAAATTCTACCCTCACAGCATTTTCAACTTGATTTAGGGCACTGACACAACCAGCTCCTCTTCTTGCACCCAAAACTATTAACCAGGAACCTTTCTACCCCACCTCTGTGACAATTTCTGGGATAGGTCAGCACCCAACCTCTCATTTGGAAATTGGCCTATTTTCATAACATAGAGTTCAGTCTCAATGGCCTGCACACAGGATTGAAGTTTGGCCCTTTATGTCAGTGGCAGTATTCTCATGCTTTGTAAAGGTTCCCTGAGACCTGAGCCTTCAAGTGCACATGTACCACTCACAGCAGAAGACCTGTCCCAAAGCCTCATCTCTGTCTCAGGAGAGATCTTTAGCATCAGTGAGTGATGCCCAGAGATCTCTGTAGCTTATAGATAATGCAGGTACTAAGCACAGTCTGGATGCCTTAAAGTAACCACAAACTAGAAATGTTTTTTCAGAAGATGCTCTACTGAAGTTTAGATAGAGCAAGAGCATGCCATGGACATTAAAAAGATGACAGACAATTCTTCAAAGTGTCAGACAGAGAGACCCTTGAATGCTTCACCTTGTCACCACACCAGCAGCATTTTCTGTGACCACTGCTTGGTCACCTTCTTGCAAAGATCCACCTGGTGAATTGCCTGATTACAGAGGCAAAGGTGGTGCAAAAGGAAAGTCCATACTCCTCCCTCCTCATTTTTTTTAGGATCCAGTTCAACCATAATGCATATTACTTTGGACTTTAGGGAGAGAATTGTACTTGGCACAAATTCAACATATTTTTCAGTCAGATCTTCTCCACTCTTTACCAGATTGCACCCAGCATCTAGACCTGTGCACTCTTTGGAGCAGAGACTCATTGTTCATGTACAGATGGCAACTAGCAGACACCATCTCTGTACTACTGCACTATCAGTAACAAAATCTGGCAATGATTTTAAAAGAAGACCCATTACAAACCTGCTTAGTTTTCCTGTGAGGTTTTCACCAGATTAGAACTGCAGGATCCAGTGTATCTTTCATTAACCACATTAAGCTTGTTATAAAACCAGTTTCTATGCAAGAAAAATCCTAAGTGAGCACTCAGGAGTCGAGGCCAGCTTGCTGTGTTACCTTGTTGGAGGCACACTCAGTTAATCCTTGTGGAAAGTCCCCTCCAGTCCCCTGAAGTCATTGTAACATACACGCGAGTGTGCGTGCATGGGTATAAATAAAAAAATGCATCATGGACCTCGCTCCCCAAATCTGGCCTTATTTGTAAGTGCTCCCCTTGCCACAGCCTTTTCTAGCCTTGATCTGATGGGGAGGAGGAAGGTGTCACCTGTCGGTGTCCTTGGCAGATGTAAGTGTGGGCACGCAAGGGGAGACATTTTAGAAAGAGGGAAGGAGGGAAAACCACTCTGGGCAGCAACCAAGGTCCAGCAGAGCCCCTGATGAACAGTAATGAAAGGTACTCAGAAGGGAAAGGAATGAGAGACTGGAGAAAATGCAGAGCAGTGCATTGGGAGCAATGGAGGGTGGTGCTAAGTGCAAAGCATATTCCTAAAGCCCACCTCCACATAACCTGCTCTGTCTAGTGATGAACAGAGTTTGTTAAAAAGTTTCTAAGAAGACATAAGGGAAATACGGTTTTTGTACCACATTCATCACACAGTCACCCTTGTGATTGTGAGATCAATTCCACGTATTCTGCATGCCTTGCTGACAATGCTTATCCTTGTAAGCAGCAAGGTATCAGCTATCTTCCAGTGATATTTTAACATTTTATGGCAGTTTTGCACTTTGTTTATAATTGTTTGTGCTTTCAAAACAAAACAAAAACCCCCCAGAAACCCAAAAACAACAAGTAAGAAACAAACAAACAAAGCCAACTGTTTGGATGCAACATTTTCCCTGGAAATTTGAAACAGACAGAAGAATTTGTTTCCTTGCTATGCTTCTTTACATGAAATTATTGAGGAGAATTTTTTCACATTACTTTACAGATTATGGTCTCATCCTTCACCCATTTCATCATCTTATGTTCTCTGGCTTACGTGCATGTGTAAATTTCTCTATGCACAGGAGTGAGCGCGGTCAGAGCATCCGGGGTTCTGGACCCTGCTGAAATGCACAGTTCAGCATGTGGTGTCATGATACTAGAGCAAAGGAATGGTTCCAAGAGTTAATTCCACGACATATTAGTTGCTTATCTTTGGCTTTGGCTGCTTTAACCCGAAGTCATTGTACCCTTGAAGCACAGTAAAAGCACATTGATTTGAAGTGTGCCTTTTTGCAGTCACACGAGTGCCTGTGTACAGAGCCTTAAACAGACCAGCACTGAGGGTGCACACAAAACCCACTCTCCTGTGTGTTAGCAGTGCCAGAAAGCCACAGGGAATGAAAAGCATTCCCTCCTTAGCTGAGCACTGGGAACCTGTATTTCAAGTCATCTCTGTTTGTAGAACTGAACTGAACTCCTCTGCAGCCCAGGTGGGAGGCAGAGCAGCCCTGGCTCCTGGCAGGAACATGAGCTGCAGAGCTCCTGGAGCCCCAGGCCCCAAAGGAAAACCTCCACAGCAGGCAAGGGCAGAGCAAGTGCCACTTCCCCAAACACCTCAGAGACAGCAGCTCTGCTAACTCTCCATGAGCTGAAGGTCAGGGAAACAGGAGTTTGGGAAGCTGCCTCCTGGCTTCTGGGGAGCAGGGGTGAGTCCTTCACCCTCTAATGTCTAGAGGGCAAAAAGTGCCCAAAACCTCATTATTTGAGCAGTATTTGGGCAGCCCAGGATGTTCCAGTGTGGAACAAGTTTTGACAGAAGATTGCAAGTGTTCCCAACATGAGGGATGCCCCATTTTCTACACAAGCTGCCATACCAGAACTGGGCAGAACTGGAAAATTATACCATATATTAATGTGGCATGTGAGAGGGTTATGGTTTACCTTTTGTTCTTATTTAATGAGAGGGTGGGAGAGGAGGGGGTTAAGGGAGGGGTGAGATCATGATAGATGAAGAGAACTGGCTTGGCTAACTCTCCATAGCCTGTAGCTACTGCAATATTTATGAAAGGGAAGGTGCACCTTGGCAAGCTAACCTGCCTGAAATTGGAAGGTTTCAGATGAAAGGGAAACCCTGTAAAGTAAAACTGAGTGGTGCTTGAGAGGAGAACGATGGCAGGGGAAAAAAAGCTATCTCCTCACCAAGAGTTTCCATTTCTGAATGCTTTGCTTTGCCCTAAAAAAAAAAAAAAAAAAAAAAAGCCACAAAGTAAAGCAACTTGGCCAGGCCTGCCTGCTCCCAGAGCAAAGGAACCAAAGTGCCAACAAACATCAAACTCCCTTTTTGAAACTGGCAGAAGTCCTCTGGTATGTGCTAACACTGCATATTGCCCTGGCTGCAAGGCTGGAAGGGTCCCGTCCCCACAGAGGCTGATTTCTACTGCATTTTCCTGAATTTTGAGGTTATTTGCACAGACGGGGCAGGGCCCTTGGGTGTCCATTACAGGTCTGCTTTTTCAAGAGGAAAAGATTGAAGATGCTATCATGAATGGCATTTCCTGCTTCTCCTACAGTTCTTATTGACACAGAAAAAAGAAGAATTTTTTGTCAATGTTACCAAGACCTCTTATTTACCAAACTCTGTATCAGCACAGGGCTTGGACCTTTTTAGAAGGAAAAAAAGCATGTAGATGATAAAAGTATGAATGTCAGGATCCTGAAAAATATTCCCTTGATTTTGCTTTAGCACAAGACATGGAAACAACTTTGAAAAATTTCAGGAAAATATTTGATATAATATAGATAATTTTTAATTACGATCTTGCCTGTGGGCAGACCCACAGCCCTGGCATCTCTTATCTGCCAGCACAAGGCACTCCCAGTATCCAGTACTCCTATGGAAGGAGCAAGCTCTGTGCATGCAGAGGTGGGTTTCTTTTAGTTGCTTAACTGTTTCCTCCACAAAGATAGCTCCAAAGTGAGGTGATAAGCCACTGCTGGAATTGGAGGAAGGTTTATTTTCTAATTTGGATGAAAAATATAGATCTCATTCTCTCCTCCTACCAAAGAGAAGGGTTTCAACCAGACTGGATGAGTGGCTGTACTTTCTATTGCTTTCATTTTTTAAATTATAATTTCCCTAATTTTGATCTCAATCTATCACTAAATACAAAAGAGCGGTCTGAAGGCTTCAAAAGAGAATGGTGTGATTTTTTCCAGCAGTTTTTCTTATTGTCCCTGCCTTCCCACGCCAGCCCTGGCACACAGGGGCAGGGGAGGAGAGTGCTTGGCACTCTGGAGGTTCTCACACCCCTCTCCTGTCTAGACCAGGGCTATGTCTGATTTTCTATCACCCCAAGGCTACAATTTCCAGTGAAGAAAGTATTAAATTCAAAACCATCTGCCCATCTCGGCTCCTTCCAAAAAGTCAAAACCCGTCAGAGGCCAAATTCCCACGTCTGGCATCAGAAAAGCTCCTGTCCCATTTGCAGCTATAACATCATCATTGCCCAGCCCATGACGTTAAAGCCTCTCACAGCGTCTTTGGGGCAGGGACAGTCACCCATGGAAAGCCAGGATTTCACAGGGGCACGGAGAAAAGAGTGGGTACAACATGGAGCAAAGGTGCTGGGAGCTGGGCAGGATTTAACCCATTTAAATTTGCTCCTTGTCGGACTCGTTCTGTTGTGCTCTGACTTTTCCCTGCCGAGACCTTCGGCTCAAGTTTGCCTGCTGCTGGCTGGGCCAGGATCTCATCTGCAGCATTAATCACGGGCAGCTCTCCCCGGGCTCGGTGGCAAGCCGGGGTCAGCGCTGGGCTGCCGGGAGGGGAGAGGGAACAAGGCGAGTCACTCAATCTGCTGCCTGGTGTCACAGGTGATTTATGGCCCGCTTCAAACACAGCCATTGATCTGTTCTGCTTTCCCCAGCACGCTTGTCAGCGTGTAATAAAGCCAATGGGAATTCCTGGGTGTTGAGTCAAAGTTAAGTATGCTCAGGTTTACTTATTTAAAAAAGCACACCTGAAGTCTCCCCATTTGGGAAACAGCTCAAGATTTACAATCCTGCAGAAATTTGCAAGGGTAAGAACAAGAAATACAACCCCAACCAGCCCTTCAGGCAGCTGGCCAATTAATCTTCCCTTTGCTGTCTGCTGCTTGTTCTCCTTTCTGCCTTCAGCAGTTTTGGAAGATCTAAGCCAGGCAGCAGCAGTGACTTCCTCACGCCTGGCCCGCAGTGAACCCCTGAGATCCGTCCTGGAGGTGAACCCAGCCATTCCCTGGGCTGCATCTGCCAGAAGGGCTGCTCTGGAAATCACCTGCTGCTCTCAGTGCAGGTGAGCTCAGGCCAGGCCAAGCACCGTGTGGGCTGAGCAGGGCAAGGGCTCTGTAGCCACATGAGCTCACCAGCAAACATCTGCCCAGCTCCGTGTTGGCTGGAGCTCAGAGGGCCACTGACCTCAGCAGCTCTGGGACTTGGGGGCCTTTCCAAGATGGTTCTCTGCTCACCTGGGATTGCTGCAAGGAGGGAGGAGGTGCAGGGGCAAGCCAGGTCAGGCAAAACATGACTGTGCCATTGGCACTGTAGGATGGTGCATGGTAAGGGATAGCACAAGGCACTGAGGTCTCCCCCCACTGCTCCCAGGTCACCTGAAGCCACAGCCCACGTGTGGCTTTGCATCCAGGATGAAGGATGAGCTCATGTAGTTCATCCTTCATCATGTAGGATGAAGAAGAGCATGGACTGAATGACAAGAGAGGCACCTTGCCTAGAAGTCACCAGGCAGTTCATACTGTTCTGCCCTTGCAGGATCTGTCTTTGATTATAACATCGGTGCCTTCTGACTTCCATCAAGAAGGAAACATTGCTCTACAGCATAGCATGGGCTATACATTTAAAATGCTGAAAGAGTAACACTTTTTCCAGTAAAATGATGTCAGACATCTTATTCTCTTGCTTTGCTCTTGATTAAAAAGCAAATAATAAAAAATCCCCAATAAAACAAATCCACGTTTTCTCATGCAACCTTTTAAAACAAAAAAATTGCACCTTGCACCAGAAATATGTCAGCAAACTCCCAAAATTCTACTTCTCAAGAGTAGTTTTCCTAAAAGCAGCATTTCCAATACGTTCTTCTTTGACTAATCAGAAAACATTGACTGAGGAACCTAATAAGAAAGTAGTTGATAAGCTCCAGCAGTTTTTATCCATATGATATATTCACTTTCTCAGCAAAGAGAATTCTCACTAACAATTAGTAGGCAGTAGAATAATGAGATTGCAGGAGCTGCTCCACAGATCTCATTAAATCTGCCAATTTAGGAGCATGTCATGCTCTATTTCAGAGCACTCACAAATTCTCAGCTCTCGGGAAAGGCAGAGGTGAACCATTTGCCACAGGTATCTAAAAAAAAAATCACAGAATTCCCAATCAGTGGCCACTGAGAAGATGTTGGCCCCAGTTCAATGGATTTTCAATTTCAACTATTATACGTGTCATAACAATCAAACTGTGTGAAATAGAGAGCAGCAGGTTCCTAAGAAATATTAACGCCAAGTCTGATTGAGTAATGAAGGAAAATGCACACCTATGGGACTTTCCACAAATCTTATCAGTTCTCAAAAAAACCCCAAGGGACACACATCTTCGAGGCTCTTTTTTTCTGGGATGAACTTCCCAGCACACTGGGGAGGAGGGAGAGAAGTTGGAGGAATAAAAAATCCCTTTTGAATGAAACATTGAATTAAATGCCAATTAAATGTTGATATTTAAAACACCCACTCACATATGGACAGTCTGGGATGGTCAGCCCACAGTGGTGCTGGATTCCCAGCCCAGTGCAGAGAACAGTTTCGAATTTTCCCTATCTGAGCCCTATTTTCAAGGAACTCAGTCCTCGTTATTTTATCTTCCCATTTGAAGATTGTCTGTGACATCCAGAGGGGCAGAGAGAATAAGGAAGAAGTAATCTCCTAGGAAAAGAGGTGATTTTGTGGCCAAAATCAAAACTGCTAGGATAGAAATAGAGAGTTCTTGCTTTCTGTACTTCAGTTTTTATTTGCCCTCACAAGTCACAGCAAAGCTGTCACTACAACTGCAGCAGAGACATCAAAACCCCCCGCACTGGGAGTGCCAGCATATTTTGTATAGATTACCACCACAAACTCCTTTGCCTTTCTAAGGCAGATTTTGTGACTTTTCTTGTCCAGAAGGCAAGTCCCAGGGTGATAAAAGCAGCCAGCTTGTCCTGCTAGCAACACAGACACTGCCTCATCTCTGTAGCAGAGGGAAGCTTTTTCCCAACAGACCCTGTCTGGCTTAATCCTACTGTAGCAACCAGCTGGAGTCTGCATGTAAACAGCACACACATCTGAAAGCAGCTGGGGAGCTTGAGTAAATGCTGGCATTCACAGCCAAGCCCTTGGATCCCTGCTCAGGCACAAAAATTGTCTGTAGTACAGTCCTTGCAATGGAGCTCTCAGCTTTCTCACCCAGGAGTGGTTCCCCTGAAAAATCCCAGGTTAAACTGGTTGCAAGGAAAAGATTTTGCTGGTATACATCAACCCCTGACTTCAGTGTCAGCATTCTCCCAACTGAGCAGAATTAAACCTAGAAGTATATGGCATCAGCTCAGTAGGAAAAGGATTTGTGGGAATCTGAGGACATTGTTTTATACTGGCTGAAAATCTGGCCCTAAATGTTTTACAAAATTTGATGGAAAACTGCACAGACTGCTGCCAGGAGGGATGCTCCTTTTGGGGCTTTAGAGGAAAGATAGAGGCAGATTTGAAGCTGTGACTTCCCCAGAATCACACAGTAGAGACCCAGAGAGAAAAGTGCTGCATTTGAAATAGGCTCATACAGTGCCAAACACTCCCTCACACTCTCCCAGATAAAGTGAGAGGAGTTGCTCTTCCACCTCCCAGATCAAGCCTTGAGCAAGGCAATTAATTTGAAAAGGGCAATTTGATTAGACTCAATTTTGCCTGGAGTAAAAAACATCCATTAAGTAACACCAGTGAGTGAAAAGGTGCTCCGTTTCCCCTAGGCTTTCTGGCTGTGTCAACTGGGAGTATACATGGTAATGGATTCATCAGAGCTAAAGGTGACAAGTTGGGGTTTAACAAAAGACACTGTAAACCTGGTATTTTGTATTTTTCATACTTCACATAGGAAATAACCCCAAGATGCTCAGATCTTGACAAGCAAGAAGGGGTATGTGGGGAAGGGACAGACACCTACCTGTGTTCCTGCCACCCTGAACACTGTCCCAGTATAGGAGCTGCCACACCAACAAAACCAGTGTTAAATTCACCTCCAACAAACCAGGATAAAAACATTAGTGGGAGCTGGGAGATACTCCTATGATCAGGCTACAAACAGATTGTCTCACTGGTTCAAATATCTAGAAATCTCACATCTTTACACTCAGGAATGACCTTACAGCCACAACTTCCTTTTACCAGTTTAAATGTGGCTTGTTAAATTTATATGAGCAGCAGATGAGAGCCCTTCCTGGAGGACCACAGAGGCAGATCTACAGAAACAGCAGGTGAGAAGCAGAGCCATCACTGCCCTGTGCTGTGTTCTGTCCATCCAGGGTGCTGGAAAGTGCTCTCAGTGTTCTAGCTCAGTGCATATCCACCCACCCACATGGGCTCATCCACTGCTCTGCAGTATTTTCTAGGCACAATCTGGTGATGAACAGCCCACACTGACACAGCCTGAGGTACACTGCCACCAGGAACATGCTTGCACATTTAATCTGGCAGCAGAAGCAGCAGTGCCTCTTGGGACACCCAATTCAGAGCCACAGAGGGGAAAACCAGTACCCCAATCACAGGAATGCCTTTGGGAGCATCTGTCAGCACTGCCATAACATGGTACCTGCTGGTTCATGCAGCAACAGACTCATTTAGCACTAAATGGGTAACATTTTGACTAACTCTAGCTGTTTGAGCCAAGGTTGCAAAGGACACCATTAACCATGGTACACAGCACTACTGCATGCCTCTATTTGGCTCGAATTCATGGCATCCCTCTTGGAAAAACTTGGAATATCTGCTTATTCTGCAAATTGTAACAATAGCCTTTGTGCCCTGCCTGTATGGTAATGGAGCGTGTTCAAGCCACTGACAATGCTGAGTTCCTTGAAGTTGCTAATGGGTTAAAGCTGGGACATCTGGTGAAACACTAGCCTCAGCTGTTCCTCAAGTGACATCTTCTTGGGTCAAATTTATCTCTTCTTGCCAGTCCATCTGCTCACAGCCTGTCAATGAGAAACACTTGAGAGCCACAGAGCAAGAGAGGCAGCAGACAGCAGTGAAGGACAGCATCTTGGAGTCTAACTAGATAGTGATATGGGAGCAAAAATAGCCCCAGTGCTCTCCCCCTCCCAGTCATCTTCCTCCCGCTGCGCTCCAGGGTCAGGGTCAGGCCAGGAAGCAGTGTGTGCCACGCTGAATACAGAGCCCAGGCACCCGAGGGCTAAGGAGAGGCTTGTCTGTTCCCTGAGGTAACAAGGAAAAAGCCAACAAGCACAACTGAACATGCTACTGTACTTGCTCGTCCTTCCAATGTCCCAGGGAAAAGGTTCACACCGTGCTTCCAGCTGGTGAATGTTCATTTCCTTCTGCAAGGCACTCCAGAGCTTCCCAGTGTTTGCTGGCCACCCCTGGGCAGCCCTGCCCACATACCAGCCCAGAGAAATGCAGCAAGAGGCATGGGGGCAGCTGGAGGATACCAGGGAAGGCACAGGGGAAATGTGCTCTTCAGCTGGTACATTCAAGGTCCAGTGCCTCCTTGCCCATGCCTCTAGGAAGGACACCTTTCTTCCAGAAGGCAACGTCCCTCCCTGTAGACATGACTATAACACAAACACACACACACAGTACTCTCCAAAGCACAAACTCAAGAGCCCCAAATCACCCTGCAGCCTGTAAAACAAGGTAGGGGTTGAACATGACTTCCCCCACTCCAATGTATCTGAGACCAGAATGATATAAAACCCATCCAAAAGGGGAAATACTGCAAGGATTCTTGGAGGTTAACTGGTGTGTGTGTGTGTGTGTGTGAGTGGGCAAGGAGTCACTTCACATTAAGGGTACTCTGGGAAGAAGAGAATAAACTTTCCCTGGTATCAGCTGACCAGCAATGACCTCTGAAGATGCATTAACCCAATGGGTCTCAATTTGGTGAATAAACACTTTGGTTTAAAATGGGCAGACACAGCACAAAGACCACAGTTTTGCTCCATAAGTTACAAGGGTACATTCACAGTTAAACAAGCACACTGTGCTCTTATGTCTTGCTACCACAGTGGTGATGTCCTGGAGCTAGTGAGGATCAGTTTCAAGCTGGCCCTTTTCTACGCAATGAGAAACTTCTACCTTGAGTCACTCGGATTCTTTCACAGCAGTGTCATAACGCTGCACTCTGCTATTGCAATGCACCTGCTTGTGGCCCCATGCTGCCCCAAACACTGCGAGGAGGCATCATCATGACCCCCATGAAGCAACAAGACTTCTTGGCATGCTACAAATCCCCTCGAAGAGAAAAAGCTCTCTCACACTGCCATTGCTATGCAATTGCTCTAATGAGCCACACGACTATAAGAAAAGCATTTGCCTTCTCCTTCACAGACTTCTCCATCCCCCCAATTAACTACATTACCATCATAACTAAGCCCCTGTGCCTGGCGCGTGCTGGCAGCTGGCAGAGCCCACGGTTCAAGACGTGCCTGATGCATTGCTGCACAGCGGATCAGGGCACAGACATTTTAGTGTGCGTCAGACACCACATTTCTCCATCCTTGAAACTGATCCTGCCGGAGTGTGCTCTCTGCAGAGCCAGGACTTTAACCCGAGAGCGCAGCTGCATTTTTGAGTATCATGTTATTGCAGTGTTGTGGTGGGGATTTTGTTCAAGGGAGGATGGCTCCACTCTGACCTTTGGCTCCAGAGGCACGCTTTAAAATTAAAACCTTTCTTCTTCTATGAGCCACCACCAATTTATCTCCATCCATACAATGGTATGATTCTAAACACCGTTTGCATTCTCATCTGGTAGTGTGCATGGCACTTTGTACATGCCAGCAAAGGCCCAGAGAAGAACAATATGTACTCTTATTTTTAACCCAAGAAGTCTTCTATAGATGTGATAACCCACAAAAGGGAGAAAGACCTTGATATTGACCATCTGGCACGGTGTTATCCCAGCTCTGAGCTTGGAGTCAGAGCCACAGACCAAGAAATTACATTAAACCAACAGCAGAGCCAAGCCAAAAGGAGCCTGGACTCTGGTGAAGAGAGAGCAGTGAGGATGGTGGCCAGGAAGAACAGCAGCAGCACTGGGAGGGAATCCTGCTCCTCTTCTGTTCACATGTGCTCCTGATCCATCGTGGCAAGTCCTTTCCTCGCCATGAGTTTGTTTCTGCTCCTCACTGCCCCGTGCAGCCTGCAGGCACTGTGTGTCCATGGATAATGCCCAGGTCCGACCATCCCTGCTGAGCATCCTCGGCACAGCCGGATCCGCTCCGAGAAATGAGACTTCCTTATGCTTTTAATTGTGCTACCCTCTAGTGGCCATGCCATCCCCTTGGAGCTCGGATCTCCGCTCCTGGCAGAGGAGAGGCCTTGGACCTCAAACGTTCAAGAGCAGGAGCGAAATTGGAGCTGTGCAAGAATGACTTGCACATTTGAAAGGAGGCAGGGACCTGGCAAGGTCAAATGCCATCCCAGGCTTCACCACCCCAGCTCTGCTTTGGTCTTAGGAAGGGAAAGATCTCCCTGCCCAGGCTGAGAGGTCTTGACCCGAGCAGGGTGAAGCCAGCTCAATATCAGGTGCTTGCAACACGAAAAGCATCACCAAATTATCACTCTTGGCAGGCTCTCCCAGAGAACACGCTTCTTCCCTTCTCCCTGCTGTCTCACACCAGGAGCACCAGCAGCTTGGATGGCAGCAGCAGCACTCAACACGTCAATAAAATGGGTTAGAATTCAAGGAACGTCCTTGCAATTACCGAGATAATTGCTACATTTCAGAACCAAACATTACTTAATGGCACTCAATTATCTTGTGGCAGGGCCTGCAATGGCAGTAACTAATTGCTTAACTAAAGACTTTCTTCTTTCCACCCTGTGTCAACATGCATGCATGCAATTAGGCCACTGATGCAGGGAGGAGAGATATACCTGTTGTGAGAAGAGGGGTTAAGTGGCAGCCGTAGCCATGTTCCAAAGCTCAAGAGGACAGGTGTCTGCCTCAGACTTTATAAGGATGTGAAGCAGAACCTCAAAAGCTCAGGAGGAAACAAGAATAGAGGCTTTTTCTTCCTGTCTCTGAACAAAGACCTCAAATGACTACACAGTGTGACTAGTGCCCCTCTTACAAGCCTATAGGCCCCTAGGCTAAAATGCATGTCAGCAGCCTTTTCATAGTTTACCAGTCTGTAGAGTTCACAGATACTAACAAAAAGAAAAAAATAATCAACTGCCTAAAAGCTAACAGAAGACTTCCCTTTGGTTACATTCAAGCTTGTTGAAAACCTCTTCTCTGAGCATATCTCTCTTATGAAAGAAAAGCTAAAGGGAAAAGAGGTGCACTTTCTTTGTTATTTGCCATTTCAGCACTTCTTCACAATTCTCTACTGTCTTAAGAACTCTCTTAAGCAGAGCCTTTTGCTTTGCTTTTACACAAAACTGCTCCTTGTCCCCCAAGTTCCTGTCCCTGCTCCCTGGCTCTTTCAGCCTCTCCTCTATATGAGGTGGAAACACAAGACCCCAGATCAGTCCATGACCCTCCTGAAAACATCAGGTCCTGGTTTCTACCCCTCACTGGTCATGTTTGGTTTGTTCCTCTGCCCAGACAGGGTTTACCACAGAGCCAGCCCCAGGCCCTGTGTCCTGAACATTGGCTACTCTGCATCCAAGGGCTGTGCCTGTTCAACTCTGCTCATCCTTTCCAGACTCACATTTCTCAGACACAAATTCCCAAGGCCATTTTGCTGTTCAGTCACCAGCTCAACTCCCTCCCTTTGAAGCCTCTTCTTGCTACTCTTAAGGACATTTCTTTTCTACCATTCATCATAGTTTCCACAGAAGCAGTAAACAAAATAGGGTTGACTGCCCAGCTCAGAGCCCCCCTTGGGGGACCTTCAGTTTGATGTAAAACTATCTGTTCTCACCCTGGTTTTGTATGTTTGTCTGTTTAACTTAACTCATAGTCACAGTTTACTCTCCTCCATTAAGTTACTAGACAGTCCTGTTAACATTTGAGACAAAGGCTTCAGGGCCCCAAATTTTATGTTTAAAATCTCCATTTTCCTTTTTGCTACATTAAGAGTTTTCACAAGCTAAAGGACATGGTCTCCTCTCCAGAACACCACGTAGTTTGCCCTCATTTCTCCCCATCCTTTATGTCCTGTGTATGCTCTTTGGACTTGTAATCCAGTTACAAGCCAAGAAAGGGGATAGGAGCTAGTGGGGTACTAAGACCTTGTGGACTCAAACTGGTCACTTAAAAGAATCATAATCCAGCAAGGGAATAGTTAACACTCCCTAAAACTGAGGCAGTTTCATAGCACACAGTTCAGTTTGCTAGCAAGGCACCTTCTCCATTTTCACATGGGCTAATTGATTCACAGGAGTAACCTCACCTGCAATTAGCCACTGTTTTAAGTCTTTGATCTCTATAACTCTCCAGAGGACAGCAAGATTCCCACATGAAAGTGTTTTATTATTTTATTCACATTTGGGAGTGACCCTGTGCTGCTGGGTTTATTAAAAAAAAGTCCTTACCTGATCTCAGCGATTCCCATTGAGCTGAGCAAGGCTGTGACAAGTGGAAAAGCTCCCTTTGGGGGATGGTTCTCCCAGGTGTTGGGGTAAATGAGTACAGCCCCCACCTGCTGGCCTTCACCTGCTCTCTGAGCAGTCTGCTGCTGCTCTGCCAGCATCAAACCCATCCCAGAGATGGACTTTTTGGGAACATGCCTTGTCTTGCTGATTCACTTCCTAGGGTAAATTTATTTCTTGGAGCTATTGTCCAATTCACAGTTAAGGATCAGCACACGTTGTTCCTTTCCAGGGAGCTTACCTTAGCCAGCGGATAGGAGACATCTACATCTGATCCTGAAGCACCAGCTCAGGCCAGAGGGTGCACACAGCTCCTGAAGAGCCAGCTGCCAGATTTTGCCTGGCTGTTTTTCTAGGGAAAGGGATGGGGCAGAGCAGGTAGCTCAGAGGCCCAAGCCACAGGTCTGGTCCCAAAGAAAATAAAACGTCAGGGCCTCAAGGCTCTTAATTAACTCTATTAGAGTGATAATCATGGCCTGCCCAACCCCAGGGGAATGGAAAAAACCCTCCAGTGTGAGATGCATATAAAGGTATTGGACTGAAACATGAATATTTTCACCCGCTGTCAGCGGTTAGGAAGCAGTGGGGGATGGGAGAATGGTGAAAAGAAAAGATCCTCAGCTCAAGGAGATTCTAGTTTAGCACCAACACGTAGGAAACAACCTAGAAGTCAAAGAGATTTCTGTTAAGTGTATTTGGTTTTCGCAGGGCTGCTTTCGAAACATCTGAAAATTTTAGATTATATCCTTTACAGTTCATTAGTGCACAGTAAAATATGCCCCTAACCACTTCCTTTTGGGGGTTTTTTGGTTTTTTTTGGTTTTTTTTTTCATTTTAATTAGATGTGGCTTAAAAATAAATCTCTCACATTTCCTTGCAAAAGAGCAGATAGGACAGTGCTTTAAGAGAGCCAGCACTGCTTCCATGCCTCTGTGCAAGATCTGGGCTCCAGTGATGAGGCTCTTTTCATCTCTCAGGAATGAGCTTCCAGAAACTGGTTCAAGGGAGCAGGAGAGGTGCCTGGTTCCCACAGATACCAGAGCCCATTCAGTGGCTGGTGCTGCAGCTTCACTGAGTATCATTGAGTATCCTGATGTGGAAAGGGCTCAGGAGGATCATGAAAGTTCAGTTCTTGGCCCTGCACAGGATGGCCCCAAGTTCTATCACTTGGGAGCTTCCTTCTCCCTCTTTGGATATAAAGAGAGCTTACAGGAGTCAGGGTGAAGCCACCCCTCCCAAATACCACTCCAGGGCTGCTGTGAAAGGACACAACATCTGGCAGGCAGCAAGAGGCAGGAGCTACTCTTGTCACTCAGACTGTGTGGGTTTGGAGTTTTAGATGTAGCACCAGGGAGATGCATAATTAGAACACCCCAGAAGCTGCTTTAAATTATGAAATCAACTTAATTTTCCTGCTGCTTTTAGAAGGAAGAGAAAACTTCAAGCCACCTTTTTTCATCTGAGACTGCAGGCAGGAGATTCTGACCCCAGCCAGTCAGTGGGATCAGCACAGCTTTTTCCCCTGCCTTATGCAGCTCTGGACTCCCAGCACATGCTGATAAGGAGGTTTTAGAAGACAGCCCAAAATGTAGTGCTGTCAGGGTGCAGACCTAGCAGGCTCCCCAGCTCTGCTTTTGGTAGCAGCTTCTCCTGCTAGCTGCCCACCAGTGCAGTGTTCTTGTGTTTAAGCACATGGCACATGAGTGGCACCAAATTCAACAATCCTTCCCTCTCTAGGTACCAGCTCAACTGAAATGTCTCTTTCCTCTTTGGTTGTAAAATCTACAGTGTCAGGTCATCACTTATAAAAGCCTCATATCACAAAGTCTCTATGAAGTGTGGTTTGTCCCAGTTATAAAAAAACCCCCACAATCACAAATATTGCCTACTCAAAAAGACCAGTTAAAGGTTGGCTTTGCTTTCTGGCTTCTTCATTTTCTGGCAATACACATTTCACCCTTTCAAACTTTTCTTTGCTAATATGGGAACTAAAATTTCACTTTGATGTTAGTAAATACTGAGATGAGGGCAGAGAAGTGCTAGTGGCTGACTGTCCCTGGCTTAATGCACAGCCATTCCCTAGCTGAACCATAAGCTCATCACCCTCCCACCCTGACCCAGCAGCTCAGCTCAGCTCATGGTGCAGCCACTCTGCACCAGGAGAAGCATGTTACTGTCACAGCCTGACCTCTCTGTCACGCTTCCAGAGATGGTATGTTAAGGGGGAAAGGAAGGAAAGGGTAAGTAACATGAATTTCCCAATTAAAAATCACTGAGTAGTTGACAGTGAGACTTCATCTTTAAGCCCAAAAAGCCTCTGAGATATGAGCCCTTCTGCATTGATGTTACTGCATCTCACTGAGGGCAGACCTTGTCAGCCGTTTCATCATCCTCTTTTGTCTCACAGGCCCCTGACCTTCTCACGTGAGTGGAAGAAGTCAGAAAATCAGGGTCTGTGCTTCCCTGCTACCTGCGGGTAGCATTCAATAACAGGTGCTGCTCCTGCCCTGACCCTCCTGCCAGAAGACTGTCAGGCAGCTGCTCTCTCTAAACTCTACCCTGCTTAACAGAGGACAGTGCTTGCCTTATTTCCCCCCTCCTCCTCCACTTGGAGCTCTTATTTCTCACCTCCCACTGCAACACTTATCAGAGAGTGTATCCTTCACCTCTAGCGTCCCTTTCCTCAGACTGGAAAATCACTGATGATGGGGGTGGAGGTGGCAGCTTGTTCTCAGCTCATTAATCTATCACAAACCTCTGCAGCAGGCTAGCTGCCTCCAGCCCTGATTCATTTTAAGGCACAAAGGATGTTTGTGTTTGATTGGATATGCTCGATAAATGATTCCAAGCTGCGAAATTAATTTCATCCCTAATCACAGACATGGGTTGAAATCCTGTGCATTAAGTCAACAAGTGAACTCCATTGACCTCCGTGGCAAGGTGGGACACTGGTCACCCTGAAATAAATAATAATGTAAATTAGATCAAAGGGATCCACAGAAATGGGATATGCAGGAAGAGATCATTCATAACATCCTTATCTTTACTCCTGGTCTTTGGATTCACATATGAAGGGGATATTTGCTTTCCTGTATCTCTAGTAGCTGTGAAACAGAAACACATCATTAAGGATCCTCACAGTCCAAGCTCAGATAAATCCCAGAGGCTTCTAACCCAGCCCCAAGATGCTCCTATAACATCAGTCAGACTTTTCAGCTTTGCTGGTAGCTTTGATATCCCTATGGATAAGGGATTCTTCTCTTCTCGGCACAAAGAACTCTCTGCCTGCCTCCAGCAGAAAGCTTTCCCATGGAGCTCTCACCATCCCTGGAAGTACAGGGCTTAGGGCTGGTGGAACAGCTTCTGCACTGTTCATTTCCCAGCAGAGGAGATGACTCAGACTCCCTTTCCAAGGACATAAAGGGTCTCCCCCTCCAAACTGGTAAATCAGTCAAGTGCTCAACATGGAGCTCTTCCCAGGAATCAGGAGAAGCAAAAAAACCCGTTTAATTTCTTATTCTTTTTTCTTAAATGCTAGTGATTGTGCAGTAGGGTCTAGATGTGTATGCTTGGCTCTTTTTTTCGCAAAGACCCCAAACCCCAAAGTCAGACCAGGGAAATCAGTTACAGATTTCAGAAAGTTTCTCTCAGCACCTCTACTGTGCCCAGGCAGGCTGGAGTGAGAGTTGTTCAGTCCTGCATGAAATCAGCTGTCAGTTCTCAGCCCAGCTCTGTAGTACAGCATCTTCTTTGGACAAAGCCCTTCTATCACATATAACATCACACAGGAGAGACAGGGGAAGAAAGAAAAGGGAGGTAAACAGGTGACAGGAGGAATAGAGAAGAGAGCAGGACACACAGTCATGGTCTGTGCTTGTTACTAGAGCAGCAATGCACATCTGCACTTCCCAGCTTGTGTCTGTGCTCTGGAGCTGCTGAAGGTCTAATGGCTTCTCCCACTGCTGTGCCATGATGTGATGTGCCACTATGTCCTTGTCTGGGCATTACAGGGACAGGAGGAAACTTTTAGGAGAAAGCTGCTCAACATTAACTGTGCTCAGCAGGGCAGCGTGGGCATCACCTCCCTGATTGAATGATGGATGGACTCAGCACTGCAACCTCCACAAAAATGCACTTGCCTGAATCTCTCCACGGCACCTCACTGGTCTCCAGAGCCTAATTCCTGAAATTACGTACTAGGGCAGAGGTTTTTGGTTTCCAAACCAGACAATGTGCTGGAGAGTGGCCAGAGGCTGTGGGTACACCGAGCAAGGGTGGGGTAATCTGGGGGGAAGCTTTCTGCCTACAGGGAGAGCAGGATGCGTGAGAGCAGGTCTACAGCTCTCAGCTGGAGCAAAAATTACCGGCAGATTATCATCTTGATAGCAAGATTTAGTGCAAGGAGGGCCAGGCCAGGTGAGTCACCCTGCTGCTGCTGCCAGTCGTTGGGGCTGCTGATGGCTGTGATAACCCAGCGAGCACGGAGTGGGGACCAGCAGGGAGATTGCCAGCTTAGTTATGGAGCTGGGCACTCTGGAATGTCAGCAGCTGCTGCCTGTGGCCCTTTGCAGCATCAGAGAGGACAGGGCACAGGGCCCACGACATGCCAGCTTTTGCCACTTGTTGTTTGGTGGGCACATCCTGAGCACAGCGCAGGCAATCCTACTCCTGGAACTGGGTGCTGAAGCCGATTTTGCTCCACCACAAGTTCCTTCTCTGGGGTGCACATGAGGAGCTGAACAGCTCCCAACCCCAACACGGCAGCAGCTGAACGTGGCTCACTGAGCCATGGTCAAGCACCAGGGACTAAAAGCTGTGGCAAGCCCAGACCAAAGATCTTAAAGAACTAAAGCAGAAGGGAACAAATTCCCCAAAACAAGAAACAGCCTCTCTGGTTGTTTCCAAGAATACCAGGCCCTGGTGAGACAGGAAGCCTGGGCTCTGCTTTCTTCAGTTCAGTCATTTGCCACAGCAGGTGAAGGAGCTCACATACTTGTGCTTTGCTCCAGAGTTTGCACACCCAGCACCAGCAGGTAGTGTCACATCAGGTATCGTTTTGATACCATGGTCTCTTACCCTCAGTGCTGGTCTAAATAGAACTGGGAGGGGCTCCCAAACAGTCCTGCTCAGTCTATTAGCCAGGGATCACATCACACCAGAGGGTGTGGACAGGCCCTTGACACCAAAATGTTTTGACAATCAAACATCCCCAAGCAACTCTAGGCATCGAGCACAGCTGATGGATGTGCAGCCAAGGCGGCTTTGAGCTGTCCAGAACTACACAGACACATAACAGAGAGCTCAGCAAATCCTTCCTGAGAAGTGGTGTGAACTCTTGGGTTACTGCTGCACACAAAGCCAGCTGTCCTCTCTGCACACCCAGTGCCACCTATGCTGGTGAGTCTGATGGGAGCCCCAGTCTGTGCAAGCTGAGATTCTGGTGCACACTGGTACTGCTGACTGCTTGTTTTCAGGAGCCACATACACCCTACAGAGCACAGGAAAGCCATCACCCTCCACAAGCCCTTCCACATGGCCAGCACTGCACCCACCAGCCCATCCCATAGCAGAGAGAAACAGAGATTGCAGATGCTGCTGAGCAGACCCTGCAGGCATGAGGCTCCACAGACTCACCACTGTAACCAGCAAGGGATGGAGAGCTCAGACACTCTGGCTGACATGATTGCAACTCCTGCTTAAGAGCAGAGATAGTGGCTGGCCCTGCTTTGCACTGGGGGTCTCTCTCCCATGGATGCACTCTGAGCCCAAACACATCAACCTCTTGCTGAGGCTCCCATCTTCCTTTTGCTCCAGGTGGAAGTGGTGACTGGACGTGATGAGGTGCTATTTGGCCTGAAAAATCTTAAAATGTTGCAATTTTTTGCTCAGGGGCTGCAGCTGGACTAGATTAGATTACACTGGGCTAACCAGAGAGATTTTTGCTGGGTTTCTCCAGCACCAACTAACCACAAATCATGAAGCAGCAAGAAGACCTGAAAAATGTTCACATCTGAAATGCTTTCTCACAGAGCAAGTCCAATTAACAAAAAGTCCCATGAGGTCAAAAGAGAAATGAAAAGTAATCATTGGGTCAGAGGTTGTACAGTGCATTGACTATTGAAATTACTCACCCTGCTGCAGTCCAGCTACAAGATTTCCTGTTTGCTTTGCCCTAATTTTTGGGTGTTTTACAGTGATTGGAATGATAAATTAAACTCCTACACTGGTGGCAATGGAGATGGAGTAATTTCATGAGTTAACTGTGACAAAACAATGTGAGAAACATTATGGTTTTATCTTGGTTTAAATTTGGAGACAAAAGTACACCTCAGTCCTTATTTTATTGAAATAGCTTATTCAGCTCAAGAACATATTTTGCATCCCTATTTCCCTGCTGCCCAGTGGAATATGATGCCGTGCACTCTGCTTGTCATAGCTCAGATCCTGTCTTACATTTCTGTAATGCCTTGCGTGCTGGAGAGTCTTGGCATGCTTCACAAACTGCTGTATACATGGCCAGAATCAGACATGCAGCCACTTCTGGGGTGGAAGGCAGCAAGGACTGCGTGTGCTGCACTGGGGGAAACAAGATTCTGTCCCGGAAGAGATGCTTTTGCATAGCATGTCATTAACATCAATCTCTGAACACCCATCAGGCTCCTGGCTGCAAGTTTAGCTGCATCTCAAGGACTGGAAATTTTACTGCTGGGATGTGAACCTGTAGTTCCAGGCAATCTATTTCTGCCTAACCTGCTAGGCTGTTAGTAGCTGTTTTCATCATTTACGTATACTATAAAACAATAATAGACAAATATCAATGTAGGTCTCAGCCTCCTGCACCTTTTGGAAGGGGTAATGTCTTCTCAAAGAATGCTTTTGAGAAAGGAACCAACACCAGGTGGAAAAGGAGTCAAGTTGCCAGAAGAGAGTAATCTCTCTCCCACCTCCCATCATCTGCATGTCTCTCTTCTCACTGCCCCACAGTGCAAGGAGGAGGCACAGCCTGATGGCTGAGAGAGCAAAGGTGGAGAAGGAGAAAGGACATGGCTTGGGCTGTGGTTCTCAATGAACTGCATTAGCTGCAGAGATTGAGGAGTGCATGGCAGTAAAGTTGTGACACAGGTTCTGTTCTCCCAGTGCCTTCTACAGCCCTCAGGGTCCTGCACATCCCTCCCTGGTTGAAGAGAGAGCTGTGTGACAACACAGTTGACTATCACAGTTAGAGTTTGGTGCCTGGAGCTGGCATGTCCCCACTGAATACACCCCTTAATTCAGGCTCCTGGTCCTACTCTCATATTAAATGCCAGATTCCAGACATCCCGCAGTTTCTGTGACACCTACCTGGAGTCATTTACCATAGCCTACCTGCTCATCTCTGTCCTCTTTCCTGAAATTCTGGATGCCCAAAGCATCTGGTGGTCAGAGAGAGGTTCCAGCAAGGTTCTTGTTGAGGTACCTGCTTGTTGCCTTCCAGAACTTGGGAAGGTACCAGTGAAAAGGCAGGTGATGCTTAGCAGATTGGAAGTTGACCAAGGGCACTTGTGACCTGGCCACAGTGCTACTACCAGCTTCTTCCTCACCTGGGTATTAGTTTACTTGTTTTGATTTCAAACAGGCCTAAAAGCTGTCTATTCTTAGGGAAAGAGAAAGGCAGGAAGAAAAATACTTTCTCCATGCCAGTCTTTTTTAACATCCTATGTTACACAAGGATGTAGTCCTTTCTTCCTGCACACTGAGGAGGTACAGAGGAAATTGCAGCAGCCCTGAGCACTGCCTGAGGCACTGGCTGGCAGCTGAAGAACACCTGGTTTGCAGCCACACAGCCAAGTGCTGTGGTGTGTGTCCTACCTCAGCCTGAAACACAGCTGCCAATAGGAGTGAACACCAGGGTTTGCAGGGAATGCTGCCTTCAGCTGCATCCAGCTCCTCATGCTCAGGAAACCACAGCCTTGGGTATGGTGTAGCTGAAACTTGGGTGAACATCTTTAAGCAGTGGACAGACTGCAGCTATTTTTTAGAAGGCATTTCCATTTTGGTGGGGTAGAGGTTACAAAGTGATTTGCTATAAAATGGTATCTAACATACTGAAAAGATCAATTGCTGCTGACACAGAGTAGCCCTGAGCCAGTTAATCCAGCCCTGGTTCTCAGTGGCCATGAGGACACAAGAGCCTCCCAAAGCAATCAACTGAGTATTCTGCATGCAGGCCCGCAGGGTGTTGGGGACCCTGCTAGCTGGAGTTTGCTGGAATATTAATTTCCTAAGCACTGATGTAGGAATGAGAGACCACTGGTGAGGCCATATACCAGACTGTCTTTATAAGGTGCTGTGGCTGAACAGGGCTGAGGCTTCACCTCCAAAGCCAGTGTCTGGATAATGACCTTGAAATCAGCAAACAGAAGAAAACCAAACTCATTCCAGGCTCTGCCTTTCCTTGCCACCATGCACCATCCCAGATGCTTCCTGTTCCTCAACAGCATCTTCCACCTTGAGACATTTGAGAGAGCCTTTCCCTGCATCTCAGAAAAGCAGCAAGTGGGGCAGAGAGAAAATAAAGCACTGGTATCTCAGAGCTACATCTCTGCCTTGTGTATTTCTGTGCAGTGCCAAAAACCATTTGGGTGGCAGCCCCGGGGATAGCCACTGTCTCCAGCCCTGACTCTTCTCCCTGGCCGCAGGCAAATGCAGCTCTGGTTTGGGCCAGGATCTCATACCAGCCTCCAACGTCATTTGTTCCATCACCTGGACCTGTTGTTTTCAAATGTGCAAGGGACCAAGGGATATATTTGTTGATAGTATGTATGTTGGTTACTACCAGGATTGCAGTTTTAAGGATTTTCCACATATCGTGTGTCCTGTGTCTGTCCACATTGCAGTGCAGTGACCCAGACACAACACTGACAGCTGCAGGGTAAATAAATAAAAACAGAGTATTTTGATCTTGGAAGGGGAGGTGGTTTGGAGGGGAAGGGGGGGCAGGGTGTCAGCAGCCAGAACAGGGTGGCCACAGCTGTGATGGGAACAGATGCGGCATAGGGAGCGGGAGCAGGGAATAAAGTTCTGCAAATGCAAGCAATGCTGGGGAGTCTTGGAGAATGGCACACATATTTGGGACAGGTGGGAAGTGTTTACATTGAAATAAGAAGGATGATGGCCTGACAGAATGCTGGTCACGTTACCTGTGACCCAAACTGACCGGCCACAGCTCTCATGGGCCCAGAACATCTGAGACCACCATTTCTTTGTCACAGCTGAATTTACAGGGCACACTGAATTCATGTAGGGTCCTATGCAGTGGTAGAGCTGCTGCTGCTTAGAGGTGTTTTGTCCCTCTCATAAACAAGCTGATGGTGCCTCTAATCCAGCCTTTATTCCAGTCTAGCTTGTGGTAGGTCTCTGTCAGATCCCTGTGCATGCCTTGAACCAGGCAGGTACAAGGCACTATTGAGACCAAGCCAGCAAACCTGCCAGTGTGGTCTCCAGCACAGCTGGAGCACAGCTGGCAGTGCCCAAGGACACATATCTGACTCACCCCAAACAGCAGCTCTGCCGTGGCTGGGTCCCAAGCTGGTTACATTGGTTTATTGGCTTTGGTGCTTGTTTTTTGTTTTGGTTGTTTTGTTTATGTTTTTTTGGTTGGTTTCTTTTAATAAGCCTAGCAAAAGTTGTTTCTCAACTGATGTTCCAATGATGAAACAACTAGAGTTGCACACCTTTCGAATTCTCACCAGCAGCCCAGCTGCCAGGAGGAGCTCACTGAGGCTCTTACAAACAGGTAACCTGCTGCTGCCTGACTGAAGTGGCATTTGGGGACAAAACAGTTGTGCTGTGTGCTCTCTGCTGATGGTTATTAAAGACAGGAGGTTGTGGGTCTTACTGCAGAGGATCTTTGCAATGCTTCACTGAATTCCGTCCATCAAAGGACTCATCGCAACAAATGATGTGAACAAAATCCTTCTTCTGGCCCTTTATACCCTTTCCTTACCCTTATATAAAACATTAAGAGCTGGGTTTTTCAAGGACCCTAGAGGCACATGTGTCCCCATTTAAAATTAGTGGAGGGCAGGGAATCCATCTCCCTAAGGTGCTCTTGAAACCCCAGCTAAAGGGGTTTAGCTGAGCCCAGAAAAGGCAAACCACATGGGTCAGTCACACCTGCATTACTCAAGGGTGCCAAGGAGACTTGTCCAAGGTCATTTTCTGTGGTGCACTGAAGAAAGAGACCAGAGGATCCATCTCCTAAGCCTCCAGTCTGCCTCCAAGCTTCCCTCTCGCTCCTGGCTGCTTGCTGACTCGTGTGACCCACGGGAGAAGAAATCCTTCTGACTGCAGCTGTGTCACAGGAGGATGCTTAAAGACAGCTTGCAAGAAGGTTTGAGCATTTCTAATCAAGTTAGAGAAAGGCTCACACAAAGTCATGTTGAGAGACATTCCCTGCATTTATTCACACCCTAGCCCTTAGATAAAAATGACTTTGTATGTTAAGTTTAGGACCACAGAAAGCCCAGTGGATAGCAAGGGATTATCACAAAAGGGCAGCAAGGCTGTCAAAAAGAGCCTGAGGGACATTTTGTACGATTTCTATGAAGAGAATAATTAATTCAAACTGTATACAGACAGCTCTGGGAGTGTCCACTCTGGAGATGTTCAAAGAGTCTTTTGCTGCTTTGGGCTCACTTTAAATCGAGTGTCCTAAAAAAACACCAGCTATGCCTTTCTTTTCAGTCATACAGAATGCTTGAATATCAAGGGATCAGGGAAAACTTTGTTATTAAAGAGCTGCAAGACTTTAACAAGGTACATAGTCATTAGAAAGTTGTTGAGTCATGAAAATACTCTCAATAATTTGAAATTAATGTTTAGTGTGTGCTGCACCATAAAAATGCTTAGATGTCGTGGCTATGGATACTAAAGAAAAGCCTTAAGGCCATGACTACACGAGCAAGTTACCACAAGGTGAGCAAGGGTGTAATTTTAGAGCACACCACTTACAATAAGGTAACTTCCCTTTTTCTAGCTCTTGTCCTGGGACCAGGGAAGTTGGTTAAGTCCTTGCTGAACATGGCACAGGCTGCCTTTTGAAGGCTGCTGGCTGAGGGCATGTATGTGTACCCAGCAGAACAGATAACGTGCAGTAAATCTGTGCAATAACTGATCTTATCTTCTAGTAACTTTGCTCTCCAGCACACATGCAAGGATGGATGGACTGTGTGTAACAGCCAATGCCACAGAAATGGACACAATCAGATAATTAAGAAGGTAAGTAGAAAGTGCTGGATCTTCATGTGAAGATTCTGTTTCATAAGAACATATTTATATATTAATAAATGCTTGCAAATAACAAATAGGGCTCTAGTTTCCCCTATACCAGTGACTCCATTGATAAGGCAAGGAAAAATGAGAAACTGACAAATGCTTCCATCTCTCTTTTCTAGAAAAAACACAGTTATCTGAAGTCAGACTGCTCCTGGTAATCTATCCTTTCTTTTCCATCTTTGGATTGTGCCCGGCAAAATTCATCAAGTTTCAATTATGATTTGTGAAACTTATTTGTGGAGTGTGTTCCTGATAAAAAACGGCTTCTATCCCAAATGAAGCATTCATCCTAGAGCCTGGCATGAGCCTGTCCAATGCTAGGTCCAGGGTATCCTGTGTCTTTTCTCTTTTCTTTTCTTTTCTTTTCTTTTCTTTTCTTTTCTTTTCTTTTCTTTTCTTTTCTTTTCTTTTCTTTTCTTTTCTTTTCTTTTCTTTTCTTTTCTTTTCTTTTCTTTTCTTTTCTTTTTCTTTTCTCCCACTAGTTATTTTAAAGAAGGGAGAACTGTATTTCTTAACCAGATTTTGGAAACTGCTTATACCTCCTCTTGTAAAAACAGGAATGGAGCTTCATCAAGAGAGCCTTGCTACTGCTCAGGTAAGCAGGAGGAAGATTAGTCCTCCAGGGCAAGTGACTAATCCTGATATTCAGGCCATCTCTACATTTCTCTTCATCTCTCCTTCCATCCAGATTGATGTTATCAACATTTGGGGAGTGAAAGAGACTCCAAAGGAAGCCACGAGCCTGATGAGTACAGCAATCATCTTTCATTGCCTCTCACAAGGTAAAGACTTCATTAGACAAGAGTGCAGCTTCCTTTGGAAGGGTGTGTTATACTCAGCAGTAACACCTCTGCATAACCCTCTTCTTGCAGGTTAAGAACCCACAATCCCATAATCCAGCTTGCCTCCTTCCCTTGTGGGCAGGCTGTAGGTCAGGGCTGTAGGATCTCACTGGTAAATGCACCTTACTCAAAGCAAAATTATAAACATAAGATTATATCCCTAAATCTCTATTTATATCCCCCAAACCAAGACAGAACTAAAGTGCCTTTTCGAGGTCTGGCCTATACTTATGTAAGTTTTGCAGGCATTGCACAACACTTTGTGTTTTCTAGGTGTGAAAAGGGGGAGATGGTGAATGGGACGTGTGGGAGGACTATGAGTGCCCTTTCTGACCAAGGGCAGAGGGATGAATTTTGGGGCAGAGGGATGTATTTTGGGGCTGTCATACCTTGTGTTGAAGAGAAACAAGCTGTGGTGGTGCTGCTCACCCTCTCTCATGCTCGTTGTGGAAGCAGGGACAGAATGCAGATCCCAGCCAGCACAGTGCCTGAAATTACACAGAACCTGGGCAGAAATGATGGTTCCCCTGCTAGGAAAGGGGAACTCATATTTTTACTCTTGCCCAGCTCTACACTTAAGAAATATTGTTCTGATGATGGGTGTCTGTAAGCATCTGGTTTTTTTTCAAGTGCTCACTGTATCAGTGTCTCAAGAGTTAAACTACCTGGAAGAAGGGGACTTTACTAGAAGATCCGGAGTGGTGAACATTATCAGCAGTGTTAATCTGTCACATCTTTCCTGGACTGTACAAACCACGCTCCACCACTCTGGCATGTCATGGCCTGCCTTGTTACAAGATGTGCTGAAGCTGTAGCCAGTCATAGCTTGGCATCTCAGTGAACCTTCTGATCCAAGAAAATACAGGAAGGAGAAAATAATAGTGCCATTTTCAAGAAGAAAAACCCTATACAGACCAACCCACCTTATAAAAATTAACCAAAACTAACTTCTAAGGAAGTACTAAAATAGAACTTTTCAAATGCAACTTTAGATCAAACCTGTTTGAATTAAAGGTGAGTTAGACCCTTAATTACACATCACTAAGGGATGCCAGGTAGCTCAAAATCTGGAGGTTTTCTCTGTCATTTTTCTCTTGTATTCAGACACATACAAACTTAAAAAAAAAAAATAGAAAAAAGTATTTGTTTTCCTGGTTCCCCTTTCCTACTTCTGGCAAGAACCCGGCCAGCAGCCAGGCTGGCCTGAAAGCATTCCTTTTATCTGAGCTTGCAAGTGCAGCAGACTCAAGCTGGAGCAGTCCTTGGAGTTGATTTGGAGAGCCCACAGCTCAGTGCAGACACTGGGCTGCAGACACCAGATGAGAGGGAAGGCCCTTGGCCCTATTGTTGTTGTTGAGCTCCGGGAAAGGAGCTAGTGAGAGGAAAAATGTTCTGGATAGGATAAAAAACTCTCACAGGAATGGATGATCTCACTTGTCCACACACACACACCCAGATGCACAAATATATATAATTAACTGGAAAATACTGT
Source organism: Acridotheres tristis (assembly GCA_037013685.1). Taxonomy (NCBI): domain Eukaryota; kingdom Metazoa; phylum Chordata; class Aves; order Passeriformes; family Sturnidae; genus Acridotheres; species Acridotheres tristis. The sequence goes on from CM072896.1 coordinate 14,960,093, forward strand.
GTGGTACAAAGGTTTCTTCAGCTTGGGATGATCACAGTTAGGCTACTTAAGGTTGGTACAGCCATAACAAAGATTACTTCCCACACATCTCCTGCTAAGAGCCCTTCTACCACATCACAGCCTTTTAGTAGGCATTTATATCTGCTGATAGGTACCTCTATGCTTTTCACACAGAGAAAAGTAGGCATGTGATACAATTATTAAAGGTGCATGTAATAGCCCATCTAGTCATCAGTAGAGCAGATGTGCTCAATGCACACAAATGCTTTTATATGGACAGTCTGTGGACCCCTTTGAATGGTCACAAGGGTATATAAGGGAGAGGAGACAAAAAGACTGTGCTGTTTGGATACCATAAAGAATAAAAATAAAAAGAAGAATAAAACCAAAAGCCACTGAAGGCAGATCCATTTGATTTTGCCTCTGTACAGGACATCTGTGGTGGAGCAAAGGGAGGACCACTGGGAGGACTGTGGGATTTTGGGGTTTCTTAAGCAGCTCCATGACAACCTGGACACAGCTTCAAAAAGCAGCTCAACTTACAGACACAAGTTATCCATTTCAAAGGTGTCACAAAGCATCTTCTGCACCTCTCTCCCCATTTCCTAGACAGTGTTTGCTAAGGGACACAGCAGAGTGCTCCTTAGAGCATGACTGAGACTTTACCAGCTCACCAAAGCATCAAAGTCATTGCCAGCATTTCCAGGCACTGCTGGGCTGCCATATCACATAACAAACAAGTCCTTGGTCTATCTTGTTCCAAAGATGATACATATCCATATATATATATTTTAATCTGGGCCTGGGTTTTGGGGTTTTTTTTGTTTGGGTTTTTTTTTTTTTTCCTTTTTTTAATGAAACACATACTCCTCTATTTGTTTTGTTGTTTAGCTGAGTTGGTTTTTTGCTTTTTTTTAATTGTTTTTTTTTGGTTTTTTTTGGTTTTTGTTTTTTGTTTTTTTTTTGCTGGGTTGCTGCTTGGTTTGGTGTTTTTGTCTTGTTTTTCTGTTTTTTGGGTTTTTTTGTTTGGTATATTTTTTGAAGGGGGGCAATTTATTTAGGTTATTGTTTTGTTCTAGGAAAAGCTATTAAGAATTCCCACATACTTTCCATTCATGCTGAAAATGAAGTTGGGTGTCCTTGAATAGAGCTACCTATGTTTCCACCTCAGTGGTGCACATGGGCATCCAACCTTTTCCTTGCAAAAAGCCCACACAACATCTCTTAGAATTTTGCAAGAACCAAAACTATCTTAATGAAACCAAGGAGAGCAAGGAAGGAGGTGTATTACCTCTGCTTTGATAATTCCAGAAGCCACTTCATGCTTGTAGCATCAACTGGAAACATTTTACTGCTTCCACTGTCCTGCTAGAGCAGGAGCTGTTCTGTTGTTTGTCTTGCACTGAAGAAGTAGGACAGTGTTTCTCAACAGGAAGGCTTGTCTGGATCTCAGACAAAGAGGGCTCAGGAACACCAGCCCTCAAATAACCCAACCACTCACTCATCCCAACCCTTTACACATTGAAGAAAACTCTCCACCACAGCTGCAGATTTCCATCCAGCTTCCCCACAAAACAGTTAACGTAATCCCTAAGCAGAGATACTAACGTGAGAAGCCAAGAATGGTTATTTTTTAGGTAACAAGAATGCCCCAAATTTTACTGGTGTTACATAACTTTTAGCTTCTTGTTCCAAGCCCCAAGCTACTGAAAAGCTTCTCTGTTTTTTGGGACTACAGGTCATTCCTTTCTCTGTGTCCAAGCTGCTCTTCCAATATATTTTTAAACTGTATGCTTGTTTCCAGTGAGTGGACTCCAAATGACAGGAAAAACTCTGTAAGAGAGATTGTCTTCTTGCATATAAATCTTACTTTGAAAGGAGACAGTATTTTTGGAATTCAAGAGCTAGGTTTTTTTTTTTCCTCTGCAATATTTTTCTTCCGTCACTTACAGAAACACTTTCTCTGTAGAAGGAAGTTTCTTGATCAACTCTAAACTGAAGCAGGAGGCACAAGGCAAAATGCTCCTTTCTAACCCACATTTTTTGGATGGAGGAGGTATTTTCTTTTAGACTGTGCAGGACTTCTTTCGTCTACATCCAGGCATGCAGGATTTCTATTAAAGAATGCTACATCCCCCTAAATACAACAGAGTACAAATTTTTGTTTTTCTGGTCTCACTCTAAAATGCCCTAGGATGTCAGTGCTTCACCTAATTTTAAATCAGGAGGAATGGCCCTCATGGTACAGACGACTCAGAGATGCTTTGAGGTTCACCAACCCATTTTAAGAGTCTTGACCAAAACATTATTTATTACTGGTTACTCAATAACAACAACAACAAATATAAACTTGCAAGAATGAGTTGGGAGTGTCAAAGGCAGAAAAGTTCTATCCCAAAGGCTTGTTCTTTATACAAACTCAATGAAAAGAAAGAGCACAACATAATGATGAGAGGCTCAGAAAATGAGTTATCTCAGACAGTGGGCAAGTTTCAGATGGGTACAAACATACACCTAAAGCCAGCTCCTCACCCTTGATGACTCCTTGCATCCATCTGCTGATTTGTACACTGCTGCTCTGATGGACTGGCTGCTAGAGCTCCTGCTGAAGGCCATGCCTATCACCAGGACGTGGAAGCAGCCCAGAACTGGAGAACACCTAGCAGACCCCCCAGCCACACACTTAAAAGTCACTTAGAATCACCCCTCTTTTTTGAAGCCTGGTGCTGTGGGCTTTTCTTCACTAAGGGACCCAACTTACCCCCACACAACAGGTAATGATCTCACACTTGGGCCAAGGAGACACCAAGATATTTGGGGACTTTGTGTGTACCTGATGGTAGCTCTCATGACTTACTAGAGAAAGGAGATACAATCTATGCTCAGCACTGTGCCCAGCTGGTTGCACTGACCACACTGAGGCACACCTCCAGGTGTACATTACAATTTCATTATAAGATGAAGAAGGATATATAAAAATTCAAGATGGGGCAGTTACTTGATGTTCCTTTCTCAACTCCAGAAACAGCAGAAGACCTGGAAGACACAGAGACCAGCACAGAACAAAATCAGTTTTCTCGTCTGTTGATGCTTTACATGACCACAGCCAACATAAAACCAGGGAGAGGGATTCAGCTTGCCTTACATTCCAGGATCTCCATCCAACCTGAGCACTCTGGGCTTGTGTTGCAGCTGCTGAAAAAAAAACAGGCATTTTTTTAGGACAGATTAGCCAGGCTTGTTTGGGCTGTCAGGTTAAAATGACTCAGTCCCTAGCCACACCTCTTGCTTTTCTCTTGTTAGAAGGGGTGTCTAGACAGCTCAGGTGTAGGTGTTTCCGTGTCCACATTCAGTGGGATTAATCCCTGTTGGAGGACCACATGCTGTGCCAAGGCAGCCCTCTGACACCACCTTGGTAAGCAGGGCAGAGGTGTGCAAACAGGCAGAAGAGGCTCAGACCCCCATGAGGATTTAGTGGCCTCAGTCCTGGACGACTTGCACAGCCACATGTGGCTGCAAGCCAAAAACAGTGCCCAAAGGCCAGCTCTCCTCTGCTCCTGGGGTATTTTGGTAACTGTTGTTCCCCTCTAGGAGCTCTGCAGGGGCAGCAAGAAGCCACATGGCAAGGAGGGCCAGTGCTGATGAAGCCCCCAATTAACCTCCCTAGTGGATGGGCTTCTCCAAGCAGCTCCCAGCGTCTGGATGGAAACAGGAACACTGCCCTTGCTGCCACATGGTCTCCAGGGCAACGTCCCTGGTGTGTACACAACAGGACCATCAGGTAGCTGTTTCTGTGTCACTGATCATCACAACCTTTTATTCCTGGCACAGGATACAGAGAGATGAATGAGGCTGATATGAGAAATGGCAACACCCTTCTGCAATGGAGATAATTCTTCAGTGTCATTCTCCAAAGCTGACTATGTGTCTACATACACACAAACACACCTCACTGCCCCTTTTCTCAGTATCTCTCAGTTGCACCAGCACTGCTTACCTTAAGAGGTACCTTTTATTTTTTTTTAATTCATTTTCACTAGTCGTGGTCCAATTTTAGTGGTGTCTACCTGTAGCAAAGGGCACTAGTCATCATGTTTGTGTTTAGGAGTAAACTCAGATGGTAGGACTGGATAGTAGTAAATGAATAGTTTTCATTAAAATGTCTAAACCAAACAAAATTTGGAGTCCAGCCCTGATTCCATTTACAATTAATTCCTTCAACAGCCTGGTCCCAAGAGTAACTCAAGATATTTCCAGTGAGAGAATAAGCAAGGTATGGAAGATCCTGCAGACACGTTGCCTGTCCTAAATGCAAAAAGGGCTTCAAAGAGAGGATCTAACAAATGAGATTTAGTGCCTCACACAGCCAGCATTCATGTGAAGAACTTTACACTCTATGAACCAGGTACAGTGATTTCAGTGAGTACCCTGGTGCTCTTCCCTGGTGCCCAGTAGGTTTCCAGTTACCCAACCTTGGGAAGCACTGTTAACCAGCTTATTTCAGTCTTGTCACGTATATCAGAGTTCAAATAGCTGGACCTCTGTGGGTGCCTATGATGATGACCATGAATTTAATCAAAGGACTTTTCAACCACTTTCCAGACACACGAAGAAAGAGCAGCCCTGGAAGCCAAGGAACAAGGAATGCACTGACAAGTAGGTATAGAGGGACTTGTGCAGAAATCTCTGCATGTGCATGTGTGAGGGGAAAAGACAAGATGAACTAATCCCTTTCCTTGGGGCTATGTCTTTTCTCTTTCAGACTGGCACGTGTCTCCTTTGTTTTCGATAATAAGAGGCAATTATATCTGAAATGTTAAACTGTAAATCCATCACGTAATTAAGGGAATTCAAACTGCACAGAACTATGGGAACATTTAAGGATGGATTAGGGACAAGGACTGAGAATCACACTGTGTTTTCCATTCCTTGACTCAAAGACTCAGGCAGTTAATTGCTTTCCCCAGGGACTGTCTATTTCTCCACAAGATAAGGGAACCACATGCTGATTCCAGGAAGAATCACTAGTGTACTGTGATGGAACAAAACAGCCTTCGGAGAGGGGTTTATGGCTTGTGTTTCCTTTAATTTTTTTTACCCTTCTTATCACTAAACAAAAGGTTGTGGTCTTTCCTAGATAATCACATTTAAGCTCTTATAAAACCACATGCCTGGATAAAGCAAGTCTTGTGCAACTCAGATGAAGGTGTTTTTCCCCAGTGTAATCATTTTTGAAGGAATCTATCATATTTTACAGGAAAGCCTAAAATGCAAAGTGCTTAATTAAAAATACAGATGAAGCAGTGTATTTCCAAATCCTCCCACCCCTCTACCACTTGCATTTGCAAACAAAAGAAGGAAGAAAGGAGGAGTACGAAAAAAGGAGACTCATTCTTTCCTCATAGGATCACCCGTGACACTCATCTCCCGTGGGCAGTGGAGGAGGGAGTGCCTGTGCTTATCCCACAGTACTGCATGGAATCCTCTGCAGGACAATGCTGGAGTGATGGTGCTGGTGAAAGCAGGGACTCAAGCCATGGGGGCCTTAAATGCAGGGTCTGACATCCTTCACATCTCCCTGTTGGTGACTGCGGGCCAATCTCAGTCCCAAGGCATCAGTCCTTGCTTAGAATGAGCTTGATCATGCTGCTGCTGGGAAGGTGCACATCTGTGCACATCTGTGCTGGCCTCGGCTGCCACACCAAAAGAGAGGAAGGCACCATATACTTCCTTACAGAAAAGGGAGGAGAGGGTGGTTTGAGCACAGCCTCAGACATGGGTTTCACCAAAAGAAACAGGGGCAGACATCAGGAATTAGAGATTGCTTGGCTCCTGCTGGGTCTGTCTTGTTGTGGGTGCCCAGGTGATCTGTACCTGACATTACGAGCAGAGGCAAGGGTCATTTACACCTTTCTCCCCAACAATTCTTTCCAATCATGAACAGAGAGTGATTTTTGGGGGGTGATCTTTGGGCAAGAATGCCATTACTTACACCACAAGTCACTTGGGATAATATTTATTACCGATAGGCTTCCATGGGGCAAGCTCAGGCAAGGGAGATCAAATCACTGCTTCAGGGCAGCCCTTGACTTATAACTGCAGAAATGCCAACACCACAAGAAGTTAAATGCAAAGGGGAATATGAGTGTACAGGGCTTGACTCAGAAACCGTAAGATTTGGTGAGGTATTTTTATTTTGCTTTGGGGTGTACATGGGTCGTAGTCTACATAAGTGTAAGGGCTAGAAACACATTATGGATTGATTAGGGGGATTGCTTGATTCGTTGGTTTTTATGAGAACTCAACTTCTTAGATATTAACAGATTTTTTCTTTTTTTAATAGCATCACAGTGCAAAATTCAGAATAAAATTATGAGAACTGCCTGCATAGTAACTATTGCTCCCACTTCTGCATCCAGCATTGCAAAAATGTTGATTAAAAGCTAGACAACTTTCTACCACTCACCACATTTAGATCATTAAACAACCCAAATATCTTCATATATTAAGTATCATCCAATATTAGTTGAAACCTTTTGGCTGGCCTGGATTTGTTTCCTTGCTGGAACAAGAGGGACAAATACTACACCCTTTCTTTTAAAAAGACTTAAGATGTATTATTGAAATTACTTGGAACAGAGTGCAGGGACCATCAGGAAAGGATTAACTGTAACAAAATCTTTGTGAGGTTAAAAACTGGGCAAGCTGGTCATTTAAACTTTGTGATGGGTCATTTGCCTGTAGCAAACCAACTTTTCCAAAAACCACCCTAATTAGGTGTGTCTACCTTAAAGGTGCTGCGTGAGGGTTTCTGCTGTTACTGGAAGATGCCCCAGTGGAAATGGCTCCATAAAGCTTTTAAGGAGCCACCAACTCGGACAGAGCGGATGGGTGGACTGCAGACTGGGATTTATTTAGTGAGAGGCGTGAAAAGCCAGCAATCCAGCCCAGCATTCCCTGGATTTCATCTCTGGCACAGGAAGGGTTTGCATGTTTCCCGCTTGTGGCTTCTATTTTAGCCTGTGTTCATTGCTGGGATGCTTGGACACAGCTGTGCTGGTTCATTAACTGCCCAGCATGTCACTCAGCCCAAGCAAATGGCTTTGGGGTAGTGTTTTCCAATGACTCAAGGGAAGGTTAGAACTCTCTGTGAGGAAAGGAAGGTGTTGGTCTAGGAGGTATTGATAATCTCCTGAGATACATTTAAAATGAGGAACAAAGAAGAAGTCTCAAGCAAGAGCGAGAAGGCTGGGACTCAAATGAACATTTCAGATATAATCCTCAGCCACTGAGAAACCCTAATGAGACATGACCCAAGACCATGAAGTGATCAATGAACCAATATCTCCCTTTGTGTTACAGTCAATATCTGTAATAGAGAGCTCACTGCCCCTGTGGTTTTCCCTGTAGGCTCAGAATGAACTGTTTGAGGGTATTAACTGGACACCAAGAATGAGGGAAACGGATCTACAGTACCCCCACCCTTTTCTGGTCATTACATCCTGCTGTCGGGTGAGAGCCATTCACAAAATTAGAGCATGCCCAAGCCTTGCCTTTTGAATGCTTTGGTTTGGAAGGTGCCCTGCCCTGTTCCAGAAGCTGTGTCAGGGATGTGCTGAGCTGTGCAGCTGCTAGTTGGGTGCTGCTTCCAAAGAAACAGGGTCCACATCCTGCTGCAAGTGACTCATACTGAGATCATCCCACTCATGAAGACACAGAAGGAGCTGTCCCTCTTCCTCTTCTTCCAGGGAGGATTTGTGGCATGGAGGAGCAAAGCAGGTGCTGCAAGTGGGCAGGATTGGGGCTTTTTTGTGCAGAAGAAAAGAGACAGCCCCTAAGGATGATGTTGTCTGTCAGCCCACGCTATGGCATCCATCACGGTGACAGCCCTTGGCCAGGGGCAGTCTGGGAGAAGCATCCCTGGCATGCTGGCACGCCTCTGCTCCTTCCCTGAGCCCAGCTTTAACCCCTGCATTGCCCTGCCACAGCACAGCCTCCCTGCTTCTGCCTCCCCATGGGCATTAATACAACCCCTGGGGACAGCTCACTTCAGCCTTTCCATGGCTAGTCTCTGGAAGGCCACTGTGGGCCCGGGTAGATTTGGGGGCTGTGGATACTTGGCTTTAAAGGCAGGAAATCCACATGACACCATGACAAGCAGAAAGTCCCTGTGACTATTGCCATGCTGGTACCAACCCTATCTCAATAACCAGCTGTGGAAGCCACTCATCCTAAATATTTCCCAAGGCATCTAAAACTAGTTCTAGTTTAAAAATCAGATTCAGGCTTAGACAGGCCAGCAAGAAGTGAGCCCAGCAGCCCTAAAGCTGTCAGTCCAGTCCCCTACTGTGGCACAGCATTGCTCAGCATGAACCGTTGAGAGATCTATCATTTGTATACTCACATCTACATCTCTAGAAAAACATATGCTTAAGAAAATAAGGACTCTGTAGGGTTACTTCTTAATCTATCCCAGTCTGCTTGCCCCTGGGTTGTTCTAGCCTTTGCCCTGCACCGTTACAGTTCTTCCCCAGTGGGATCCTCTGTAGACACTTCCATGCACATGCACTCACACATGCCTGCACCACACAGGCTGCTGACTCCTGCTCCTCCAGGCAGTCAGTGCTGCTCCAATTGCCCACTGGAAGCCCAGCTTGGCCCAAAAACTAAAAGAGTTTGACAAAAACACATTTCACTGCTCTTCCTGCGAAACTCTTGAACTCGTGAAAGTTGAACACATGAAAGCAATCTGAGGTTAGCGTGCAATACAAAAACCACATGAAAGAGGTAATTTAGCATTAGACACATGTTACAGGAGCAGGTTGAAACTAATGCAGGTTTTGCATTCAGGTAATAAAATACAGCCCTTACATCGCCTTGTGAGGTGTCCCTACTTAGAGTGCCTTGATGGGGGAACAGCTGCAAGTGCTTCAATGCTGATATGAGTTGAACACATGAAACACCCTTTTCCTTTCACTCTTTTCACCCACTCTATGAAAGAGATACTCATACCTACAGGACAGACTCTGAATAGTGACAGAAAATCCAGGAGGACTGTGGGTCAAAACTATTCTGTTCCCATTCCAGACCTACTGAAAGGCTGGACCAACAATCTGAATCCAAGCAGTCCAGCAATCTTGTAACTGCTTTGTCATGTCCATAACATACCTGGTGCCAGTGATCCAGTTGGAGCACCAGAAGGGAGAGTAAGTGGTCCCCAGCACTGCCCACTGACTGCAACTCTGGAATGGAGGGATGAGGGCAGAGATCAGCCTCCAAGCAGCATTAAGGAACCTTTGTGGCATCTCTGGAGGAAATCACACACAACCTGATGTTAGAAATGTCTGTCCATGGTTGATTTCTGCAGGATTCAATCATGTTACCACTATTTTTACAGATCCCAAAGCACTCATTATCACTTTAGGCCAGAAAAAACCCAACAAATTCAACAAACTTCAAACAAGATTAAGTTCTGAAAATAGAGCTCCGTTGCACCTTTAAAAAGTGTGTTGGCAGAGGAACTGGATTTACTTTGAAAGTTAGTTTGGTATGAAAGAGCTACACAGCAAAATTCTAAATCCCTTTAGAGAACAGAATGAAATAAAAGCAGATATTTCATCTCTTAACACCTTGTCAGCAAAATTCTCCTTCTCGGGGAAGACTTTTTTTCTTTTGCAAAATTATTGTGCTTGTTTGCCAATGAAGCTTTTCTAAGAACAACATAGCTGCTTTCTCACCCTGCCTCTCCCAACACATCAACACTCCCTTCTGTGGGCCAAACAGAAAATTCTTTCCCTTGGGGCCTGCAATGAAGCTCATACAAGTTTTTGGGAGAAAATGCTGCACTGATGGAGAACCCACGTCCCTCTTTCCTCTCTGCCTTCCCCTTTTAAGTTCCTGACCCTGACTTTCAACTCCTTTTCTAGCTGGAGCCTCAGAAATGGATTTGATTTGAGATATTTCTACTGGTGTGCTTTAAACAAAAATAAACCTATCAAGGGGCACTAAAAATATGAAGATCAATCAACTCAGAGTAAGGCTGAAAAAAGTCCCAGTGTGACTGATGGCCTGACTTGCCAATGATGTCCTGGCAAACACAATTCAACTGATCTTGTGGTCTGCATTCAGCTTAGGCTTTTAAAGAAAAATCTGGAAATGTGAATATTAATCAAAACACTCTATCACTGAGAAAGGTTCTATAAACATGCTGGGCTAGCAGTAAAGACCACAGAAGAGGACAGTCTATGTCCTATTTTTAACTCTTTATTCACCAGCCGAGAATAGATGGAAGAATAGCAAAGGTATCACATACTGACCTTAATTAAGACAGTGATTCACCCTTTCTCTCTGCACACAAATGGAACAGCTTGGAGCTGGAAGGCTGACATGCAATTTAGAGTTTTTTGGGTGAAGAGGTAATATTTACCATGCAGGGTATTTTTAAGGGAGAATATGGGGTTCCTGATAGACACATTATCCTGGAAAAGACACACTGTCATTCATCTGTTTTTCTGGAAACCTACAGAAATACAAACATGAAAGGTATTGATTTTTGAAAAAATAGAAATGACAAATTAATTTATCACTTTATTCTGACCCTTATATAAACAGGGCTTTCATAAATACAATATATTTATTGTACAAAAAACCAAAATTTGTGACATCTAGAAAGCTACTTTTTTTATTCTTCCTCACCTGATTTTCTTGGTCCAAGTGAAACGTCCCTCTGGAACAGCTCCAGAAAGAATGTTTGTCTTGTAAGAATGGACACAATGTATTTCAGTGTTATTTTTGCTATGACTAGATCTTCACAAATTTAATTTCAACAGCAATCTTTTATTGACTAAGGAGACTCGATATTGACAGTATATTGAAAAAGGGAAAATTTCTTTCCAGTTTTATTATTAGGTTGTTTCAGAAGTTTCCAACTAATCCAAATCAAAATCAGTTATTTATAAAACAGAATATATTTTAAAAGCTATTATTAATGATATTTCTACCATTGCTCCACAAAGGTATCAAATGTAATCATCCTACAACCTATCTTGAATGCCTATCAACTGCTGATAGCTAAAATATTTATATTACTTTACAGTCATGATACCAAATACCTTCAGATGAAACTGGGAAATACATCTCTATCTACCACATTGATAAAGAGCTTTAAAGAGAAAAAAATGAATGAGAAGTATCCCTTGGACTTCCTGTGGGATGGGATTTCAAAAGCCCAGCTTTACACAAGCAATTGAATAAACAAACCTGTTCTGATGCCCAAAGAAAGCCAAGGGCCCTGTGTAGGTGTCAGCACAGAGAGCCTGGTGCAGGACCACAACCTACTGTGCTGGGCTGCCTTCCACAGTCTGGGTACGGATAGAAAAAGGGAAGTTTCTCCAATAAAAATGGGGAAAACTAGGAGTACAGAATCAACTTCAATCATAGCAGAGCCTGGGTCTTACAAAAGCACTCCTTTAGAAAGCTATGTATAGACATGAAAGTAAGCAGAAAACCTCCCTTGAAATAAAACGTTTCAGATCAAGGCTTCAGCAAAATTTCCTTGCTTCACATTATCCTGGTGACAATACTTTTCTGTAGGAGGAAGCAAAGTGGCCTCTATTTGTTAAACTCAGAGCTCAGAAATCAAAGCAGCCTGGTAGGGAAGTGGAGAAAACCACAGATCCGGTTTTATTTGAAGATTTTCGAGTGGTCCTAGAGAAGCAAACCAGAAATTAGTATTTCTAAAATGTCAATAACCCAAATTCAAGGCTCAGACATCCTCTAGACTTGAGGTTTGATCAAAGAATATTAGAATTCAATCCCAAGTCAATGCACACTGAGATGTGCCATGCCCATTTCTATTTTTAAGGGCTGGGGAAGGTTTCAGGCAGAATTCTTTCTCACAGGGCATGCACAGTATGGCCAGCAGAAAGGCAGAATTTCTCACTGTGCCGTAGCCAATGTGGTTTTTTTGCTGCCCAAGAGGAATTCTCTCCTCAGAGAGGAAGGCAGGGTAAGAGCCAAGGCCACAGGCCATCACACAGATTGACTGGTTTTCAAAAGTGCAAGGTCAGGCTCTGTTACAGGGGTAAAACCTGGCACCAGACAGATGGTTCTTCTCTTCCCTGCTCTCCTGTGTTCATTTCATAAATGTTGGTGGATCCTTCTGCCAGACCATGACTTCAAGCCTTTGAGGAAAGGAGCCTGACTGTTCATTCCAGACCTCCTGCCCTGCCCCTGCCAAAGGCTGTGTGCTGATATGGGAATTGTAAACGCAGAGAAATGGTTTTAAAATTAACATGAGTCCCTAAGCTTTTCATATGGTCAAACAAAGTCTCACATACAAATTCTTCCACAAATTCTTGCTTTTTCTATCCAATCCTACAGTGAAACTGAAGAATGGGGTTTAGCATCAGACAGCAGAATTAGTATGTTGAAGGATTTTGTGTCTCTATGTCAGAGTTTGGAGTGAGAACTCTGATCTCTAAATTAACAGAGCCAGAGGGCAGCCATGGTCAGCTAGGTTTGACTTCTGAAGGGCTGCCAGCCCTTCAGGCTGCTCTGAATGAATATCCTGCATGAACCTGAGTGTAGCTGATGGGAAAAGCATCCAATCTCTACTGCAAATGATGGTATAAATCATAGCCCTGACTTTTGCTCCAAGAATGGTTTCTCCTGTTAAATGTTGAAGACTTATACGCAGTATGAACTCATCCAACTTCCAGCTACTAATGCTTATTACACTATTGCCCAAAGGAGCTTCTGTTTCTGAATTTCTCTTCCTTATATAGCATACTTGAAAACCAGACTTCTTTTAACTTGTTGTTTGGTAAGCTAAGGGGATGGACTGCACTCAAGGGCGTTTGCCCATCCTCCAGTCATTCTTGTGGCTCCTCTCTGAAAGATCGCCAGGTTTTCAATATCCTTCTTTAATTCTGGGTACCACAGCTGGATGGAGTGATCTCAAAGCACCTGCACCAGTGCCAAACACAGCAGTAAAGCAATCCCTGAGTATAGAGACAGGGAATATCAAGCAGGCATTAGAAAGGCTCCAAGGATTTCTTTAGACCCTTTGGCCACAGTACTAGAGTGAGAGATGACACTCAGCCAATTATGCACTCAAGCCCTCAATCCTTTTCCAGATTGCTGTTTCTCAGCCTAGTCTATTCCATCTGGTACATAGATCTCAGATTTTTAATTTCCTTTACCTGTAGGATCCTGAAAAGAGAAATTATTTGCTATTTCCATTCTACCAAAGGATCCAAACCATGCTAAACTGGTCCTTCTGTCATCTGCTAACACCAGCAGAGTGGAGTTCACTCCTTCTTACAATCACTGCCACGCCATTAAGCAACTCAGTGCAACAAATGGATCCCACTAGGAACACAACTATTTGATGTATTTATACTTTAAACCTCTTTACAAATCCCACTTTGAAATTTGTAACTGAAACAGTTGGAATCCATCTGCTATTTCTTATTTGGTACTGTACCATTTGAGTTTATGAAAGAATATGTATGGAAGCAAGTTTAAGGCATACAGAAAGTTCTTCCATCAACATTAGTGCAATAATCAACCAGATAGATCTCTTTTTTTTTTAAATCCAACTAAAGCTGACCATAATTAATTTCCAAAAAACAGTACTAGATATCTCTTCATATGAGACTGCTTTAGAGTGTTATTCCTTAAGTATTCCTTGCATATCCTTGAATTAATGTTAATTATTAATGATCATAGCAATCTATTTAAAATACTGATCTAAATTTAGATTTCTTTAGCCCCTAGAACTTCCCCAGTGCTTCTTATCAGAAATCAAAATAAAGACCTAGGGAGCTCTTTGGCTTTGTATCTCTAGGTTTTGGAGTTAGAAAAATCCAGTGAGATTTGCATATAAAACTTTAAAACCTGATTAATATACTCCCAAGTACCAATGAAGTGAAAATTATTCCATTATCCAGAGAAAACATTCATCTTCTGTTTATTCATAAGATACAAAGAAGGTTCTTTTTGTGCTACTATTATCAATTTTATCACAACCACTCAGCCAATTGAACTCCTATGGATTATTTAGTTTAAATTCTATTCTCTTCTTTATTTATCTGATTTTCCAAGTAAGAATGTCCTAATCATACCTTCCTTGAGGCATCAGCATTGAAATCTAATTGAGCATTGATGTGCAAAGTAGCAGAAGCAGTTTTCCTACTTATGGAAACAAGGAATCCAAGCATTCTAAAAAAGATCTGGTGCACAGCATTTTTCCAGGCATATTTTCTTACTCTCGAAAAAGCTCTAGAATGCCTTCTGCCTCCCTGGTGGCAGCCCCACTCTGCATTGGTTTGGCTGCTGCCTCCCTGAAAATGGGCTTCAGATTCCCAGCAGTCAGTGCTGAGGGAGATGCTGATCCAGAATTAAGTTTGTGATTCTACTGAAGGTCATTTTCTCCCCATGTGCAGGCGAGCACAGCCCAACTGGTGCTTTAGAATAAACAGATGCTATCAGCACCAGCAACAAATTATCTTCCTAGGCTTTGTAATTTCTGGAGAGCAGCAGGTTGCAGCAAGTCAATTTACACTGAGGATGGAGAGGGAGGGAAGCAGAGGTTGTATTGGCATTAGCAAGCAATTCACTGCAAGGGAAAAGGAACAGTGAATTGGAGCTGGACAACTACATTGTGAAAGAAGCCATTATCTGTGCATCCATATTGCTCCTGGTGAGGTACACAGCAAACCATAGGTGGGGATATGGAGGTTTCACACCTGAAGGAGATTTGTGTTTTATGCTCAAGTGCAAATAAAGAAAAAGAAAAAGAAAAAAAAAAGTAGAGAGAGCAAGTGCATATGTATGTAAATGTTTAGAGAGATCTTACATGAAAAGCAGTTCCTTGCACCAGGACTTGGGGATATGCTGCAGCAGGAGGGGACAACCCACTCTTTGTTTGCTGTTTCCAGAACACTTCTCAGTGGTGGAGATTCCAGTCCCAAAACCAGAGTGGTGGCATAACTGCACTCAGGAACTCTTTCACTGCTCCTCTGCAAGAGTGGGACAGCACATCTCCCTATATATTTTTAGCTGCACAAATATTTTAGCCTATAGTACTATGCATAGGTACCTGCCCATAAATTGTCAGAACTGACAGAAAGACATGGAAAAACTTTATAACAAAATGAGGAATGGAGCTCCACGTTCCTAAATCCCAGTGTTGGGTCCCAGAGAACAAGACTTGCTCTATTTTTGTGACCCAGACTGGTCTCTGCTATGTGCAGACAGAGCACACACACCTATTTGTGCACAGAACTGCAAGATAAACCAAGATAAGAAGTTTATGTAATTCCTCCAGATAAGGTACCCATTAAAGGCAAGTCTTACACCTCTGCTTTTAGCCATGGTGTCGCTACACCCATTTCACGCTTGCGCACAAAGCCTGCACTGCTTTTTAATATTATTTTCCTCAATGTTTTAAGAAGAATTCATATTTCTGATCGGGACTGGGGAGCAATGAAACCATCTGCTGCAATCTTATTTGCAGAAGACACCAGACACTCATTTCAAAATTAGTCTGGCTTTATCATTACAGTGAAAGACATTGGGATGGAAAGAAAAAGTTGCCACACATCTCCATACAGGTAACTCTTCCTACAGCTAGACTCAAGGGAATTGTACTTCCCTTCCCATATGTGCTAACAAAAAGTATTTATTCCAGCACCCTGTGGCTCCAGCCCTCCTGTTTTCCACTGCTGTCAAGAAAATATCTGCAGAAATTGATGAGTTTTGATGATTCATTCATATCAATCCACAGCTGCCTACACAATCTAGTACTAGTTTGCATTTGCCCAACCAAAAAAGGAAACTCATCTTACCAGTCCTGAAAGACTTTAGTACAAATGTGAGGAGGTAAGTTGCTCACAAAACTCAGAGACACAGAAATTCCTTCCATTTTTCTATACGAACACATTTATATTTTTAGCCTAGAAGACTAAAGGACTATATTTTTAGTCTAGAGGAACACACAAAATTTAGTCACCAGTGACCTTTACAGGCTATATTAGAGACAAAAAATTTTAAAACCCCCCAGCCACTTGCAAAGTATTACAAATATTACTCTCTGTTCCCTACATCATCCTTTAGATACTTAGGAGTTTCCACTTGTTGTCCTGATCCCTCATTTCCCTTACCTGATAGAGTGCAATGAAAATTCTACTGCCATTCTTTGTCTGATGGTCACTAAAGGTCTCCTAGGGGACATCTGTAGACCAAGAGTTTCAGTGGAGCAGGACCAATCTTTCCTTCAAATGACTCAAGGGATTTCTCATGCCTTCTCTTTTCCTTAAATAATCGATTCAGAACAAAGAAATACATTCAATAACATAACTCAAAACTAAGAGCTCTCAATAATTTCAAGTTAGTAGCATTCCAAATTCTAGAAAAGCTATTCACACAGAGCTGGAAGCAATTGGTATAAATCTAGATTATTTTTTGAAGAGTCTGATGTCTCCTGTTCAAACTGCTGGGTTTGAAACTGTCAGACAAAAAAAATCAGGCTGAGGATTCTCTGATTTAGGAGCTTGCAACATTAGAAATTAAATAATCCAGTCTCCTGACTAATTTCCATAGCCTTTGGACTGCAATCAAACCTGGGTGGGTGCAGCATCTCATCCTTCTAGCATAATATTTACAATATTCTGCTATTCCTCCTCAAGCACTGTTGAGGTTCCTTCATTCTTCAATTCAGTTCAAAACAGGAGCAGTACTTTTTCCTTCTAATGTCCATTCATATTTTAGGCAAATCCAGTTGAAATGGCCTAAGATTAGCTTTGAAGGGGCAGATTTATATTATATTATATTATATTATATTATATTATATTATATTATATTATATTATATTATATTATATTATATTATATTATATTATATTATATTATATTTCCCTACATTGCTCAACATTTGAAATTATGCTGAAAAAGAAATCTTAGCAGAAGGAGAAGTCCAAATATTCTCCCAAGAAAATTGGGCTAGCACATTTAAAGCACAAAAGTTTCCACAGCCAAAACATTCACATCTGGATGCTTTTAACTTAGTAAGCATGGCCAGACACCCACTTGTATCTGGGTGTTGTGCAATTCCAGCATGAAACTCAAACTCATACCATGAATCCAGAAGCAGCAGTCTAAGACTCTGCCCTCACACCCTTTCTTGTAAATCTTTGGTCCTAGAGAATTTCTTCCAGCTCTAGGGTTTGGAATAACTTATTTTCAGACCAAAGCTGTCTTCTCCAAACCAAGTCCTGTATCCTGGCTGCGTTTGCTGGAGTTAAATCAGCATAAAACTAAAATAGCACAATGGAAAGTCAGGCTTACTGTTAAATCATGCTTCTATTTTTATCTGGCAAAGCACTTAAGCATGTGGTTGAGATGCACAGAACTTAAGCATATGCTTAAAGTTAGTCCTCTGTTTACATGCATTGTTAACTCAGGGCTTATAAATCAACTGATTTTGTGAATCTGGCTGAAATATTGTGTTTTTTAAAAGAAAACACACAGTGCTGATCTCTGCATATCCATAGGGTCAGGATGCAGAAACTCATACATCAAGCAGGAAAAGCTGAATATTGTCAGTTGGGCCAAAAGCTCACACAAACCTACAGAAAGAGGAATATTTCCAAGTGAACCGTGGGACAACACAAAGCAGAAAACAAATTTTGGAGTTAAGCATGTTCAACCTTAGTAGAATAGGGACACAAACATGGTGGTGCAGGTAAAGCCAAGTCTTACCTGGCCCAGAATTTTACCTGCAACTCTGTCCAGAAGCAGATGCTTAACACACATGGCACAGAATGGCCACAGTCCTGCAGCTCCTGGCCATTGGCAAGTCAGGGACTTGAAGCAATCTCCAAGCCCACACAGGCCTTTGTGTTTAGAAGTCTCTGATGAACGGATCCTACAGAATTTTGACTTATCCTCTCTTAAATTTATTTCATTTTGCAATTTCCAGCATCTGTAATCACTTCCACAGTAAAAGAATAAAAAATTACTCCTTTTATTCAATGCCACTATCCATCTAGTTTCTTTAGCACCCTTAGTTCCTTCGTTGCAGGGAGAAAGGAATGGTCAGTTCCCATTCACCTCCTCCATATCACTCACACTTCCATGAGCCTCTGTCAAATGGTTCTACAGTTTTTAAGGCTGAGAAGCATTACTTTATTTAGACTTCTCCATTAAAAAAAAAGATATTTCATACTTCTAGCTACTCTTACTGCTCTTTTCTATGCTTTCTACTTCTAATACATCTCTTTTGAAATTAAATGAACAGTCCTGCATACAGCAGCCAAGATGCAGGAACACTACAGCAAGAGCCACATCTCTGTCTCTCTCCTCTATATACTGCAGTGGCATAAGTTTTTTTATTTTGCTGTCAATTAAAAAAAAACCCCTAAAAATTTCTCTTTGATATTTATAGGACTTGTAGTACTTGCCTGACATTTCAGGAAAATGAGCAGCTATGACATTATTAATCATTTTCCTGAGTACAGAAACCACAGAAAACACAGCAACCTAGAGACAAGAATGGTCAGGATTATTTTCCCCTGTATTATTTATGTATATTAACATTGACTTTTGTCTGCCACAGTATTGCCCAGTCTCTCAAGATCCTTGAGAAAAGGACCAAAAAGGTTTAGTTATCACTGTGATAATGAATTTTTTTTGCCTGAATGACTTTCCTGCTCTCCCTACTAATTCTTTTTTCAGGTAGGGCTGTTGAAGAACAGTTTTCCTTGCTCCAGAAACTCTGCCCTCCCCTCCTCACCCCCAAAGGATCACTAAAAGGAACATGAACATTTTCTAATGTGAAAATTGGCTAGTTAGAGCTATCTTTTTCTTCATACCTTGCTGAGACTTTTTCAAAGTCCATTCAAAACCCCAAGCACACTATATTAAATGTCACATGCTTTTCCAGACTCTTATTCATTCCTTTGAAGTTCTCCAGGGTTTGCAATGCATGCCTTTAATTTACAAAGGTCGTGTTAGCACACCCACAGTATATCGTATTTAGGTATGCTGCCACTAAATCTGTTGTAATTTCCTTTCAGTTTTCCTGGTAGACAAGCCAGACTTGAGTCACCTGCAGGTTTTTTTCATCCCTGCTGGAACACTTTTTAGGATTGGTGTCACATTAGCTACCCGTGCTGGGTAAGGTAACTGAGGCTGGCTCAAAAGTTTCACACCAGAGCAATTAGAACATTTGAGTGACTATCATTTGTCCTGGTGATTTGCTATTGTTCATTTCATTCGTGTCTGTTTTAAAAGCTTTTCTGTTAACAATTCAATTCAGGACATTCCTCGGGCTCAGCCCTTGGAGGAATTTGCTGTTTGCTGTGCAGGCAGTGCCTCTGCTCTCAGTGGGCTTGCTGACCTCCACTGCTCCTTTCACACCTTGAGCATTTGCTGAACCCACCAGACTGTCAGTTCCTGTCGTATTTGAAGGACATTTGTTACGATTTTCTATGGGTTTTGTGAGGCACCCTCAAACCATTTTAGTTTTTGTTGCAATGGGTTTATATTTAACTTGTAAGAAATTATAATCCTCTCTGATTTCTTTGTTTAGGCATGATTTCCACTTTTCGGAGGACACCATTGTATTGTCCCCTTCCTCCACTGTTTAACTGTAGTAACTTTTTGGAGGGTTATGTGAATTTTGGGAATATATTTTCTCCACTATACAGGCATGGTACTTACATTCCTAGTTAATTTACTTACTTATTAATCCTATTAAAATTACATTTCTTAATATTAAAATGCTTTTGAAATAAAAACAGTCATGGTCTTTGGGTTTTTCCTAATGTTATTATTTCTTCTAAGGTAATGAAATTTGCCATGAATGGTCACTATTGCCAAGCCATTCTTCAGTGCAACAGCTATAATTTAAACAAGGTCTTAGTCAAAAATTACTTTTCTCTTTTATTGGTGTGTTTAGAAATGTAAATTTAAATTTGCCCTTTATATCTTAAGTAGGATAAATCTTTTCCATTCTATTTTCTTGCATACTTTCCATTGCCTCTGATCTTCTTTTAAGTATTTCATAGATATTTTCACTGCCATGGTCAGCCATTTAAAAGGATAAATTTATTATAATGTATTTCTTGATTTGGTGTGGCAACATCCAGTTCATAGAGAGTGGGTGGCAAATGATGATACAGATAATTGATTTATCTTATTGGACTCTGATTCCCAACCGACTGTGAGTCACTTCTCCAACGGCAAAATCTATTCCAGTTATTTCCACATCATGAGTACCCTGGTAGTGCAGTGTTGGTACTGCTCACCTTCGTTCAGTATGATTTCTCTGAGGCCAGTGCAGTGAAACTCACCCATCCTCACTTCACATGCATTTAATACTTCTAGCAAAGTATAGATACTTTTGGTCTTGGTTTGCATGTGCTTGGTTTAACTGGACATTTGCTTAGACTGTTGGATTATCTGAACATTATCCGTGGCTATTCTGTCCTGCCATGAAGGCACAGAAGGAAATTGCCATCAAGATGAATGTGTTCTTCTCCAGGACCTCATCTCAAATAATTTGGAAGACTCTCCAGTATTTGTTTTCATTTGTAGGGCCACCAACCTGGCTGGCCTCATTTCAGAAGACATCATCCCTCCCATCCATTTTTGAGCATCTCTCCTGTTTCTAAGATGTCTCTCCTCTTTCTTCCCACACCACTTCCTAGACTCACAATGGGTCTCTCATTGTCTGGGACATTGAATGCTGTGATGGAGCTCCTGTTCTTTACCATCCTCTCCTATCCAAATGTTATGTTTTGCCTCCTGGACCTCTCCCTTGTATTTCTTGGTGCTCACACAGCCATGACCAGACATGATGCACAAGGAAGGTCACCAGCTCCTCTCCAGTGCCCTCTCAAAGGCTGCCCAGACACCACAAGAGATACAAAGGCCCCAGAGCACAGGCAAACCACTGCATGTTCCCTCCTGGCCTTGTATTCCCAGTTATCCATCCCACAGCACCACAGCCTGCCTGTTCCTCCTCAGCAGGGCTGTGGTTCTTCCAGCATGTGTCTGGCTTAAGTGCATACACAAAGTTGCCTTCTGGCAAGAGAGGGGTCACATGGACAGTATCTTTTGCACACATGTTTACTCATTCAGTCTGAAATGAGTACATGATTTTATGATTTGCCTCATTGTCTCCTAATTCAAGCACCAACATCAAGTCAAGCAAATTTTCCCAACCAAATCTCTCCTAAATGTTCATTGTATATTCAGCACCCAGAAAACTAAGCTTCTTTTACCATGCATCTAAAACCAGCACAAAAACAGGTGAACATGTTTTTTTCCAGAGAGAAACCTTGGTGCCTATACTTCCTATCACCACAATCCTCACTTTCCTGTGCTTAGGGAAGTTTTCTTTTATTTAGAAGCCAACCTTCTGGGGAACACAATTGTGGTTTTTGCAATATTTTTATTTTCTAAAGACTGACCCTGTGTTTAATTTGCAGAAAACACATGGTACAGAACTGATCAGGGTGTTCGTCACAGAGGCAGGAGGTGCCTTCAACCCTTGGTCAATTAAACAAGAAATGTAAAACCTGGCAAGTATTGCATTTAATCCTCTTTGCACCCCTTAGCCCTATGCCAAGGATCAAAAGTACTTCTCTTCTTAAAAAGAATAGAAGATTTGAGAACACATCATCAACTCCTCCCTTCAGCCCTCAATACTGACAGTGTTATCTCCATACACAAAGCTTCTCCCCCTTCCTCCAGCTTGGCAACAAAACCCAAGCTCAATGAATATTTTATATGTGTGTGGTTAATGGAGCATTCTGGCTCCAGTCCATTAGGAACTTTACACAACGGTGTATTAACTGCTTCTCAATGTAACATTTTGAGTCTGTCCAAAGGGGATGTGCGTTTGCCAGTTGAGCCAACACTATTATTGTCCTGTCAGCCTAGTTCCTGTCTTTGCTTGAAGAGCAGGGTCCCCTGCCACAGCAATTTGCCACCATTGTGCTCCCAGCAGCAACTCGAGAAGATTAGCTCGGCTCCAAGCTCTATTTCCCCTTTGTATTTTAAGGTCTGTATCTCATGTGGGGTGGGGAATGCCTGCAGTCTTTCCCCTTCAAAGATATGCACAGGGATAAGCAATCACATCACAGATTAGCATAAGGGTAAATATGAAGCAGTTCAGATGTTTAGTTTTAATGGAAACCAGACCCCCATATTTTTTCATCAGCTCTGAAATTGGTAGCCTTAAAATCCACCTGATTGATTGAAAAAAAATCGATAGCAGAATGGCAACATTTGACAAAGTAGTTATTACCTTCTCACTTTTTTAAAAACCTCCGGGCCACCACAAACAGAACACCATTTCCATCAAAACCAAAATCAGCACAAAGACATCTCAACGGTCAGATGGGCTGGTCACTCCCCTTAAAACAAGTGACAGTGTAATTGTGCACATAGACAATATCCATGGTAAATGGTAAAAAGAAGCAGGTGCTGGATTCCTCGGATGAAGAGCCCTGTGAGAGTGAGGGGTCCAGATCTGAATGTTCCCCTGTGCCTCCCAGACAGTTTGTGGGGCACATGGGAGCTTCCAAAGTGTGATTCATCCCAGCCTAGGCAGATGTCTAGAGTGGGTAAGGTGAATGGCATGGGCTGTTTATCACTCCTCACTGAGCAAAGAGGGAGTCTAGATGACAATCTTAAACTTTATGTCTAAGTTTTAGATAACTAAAAATCAGGTGAGACGATTCCCTGCCCCAAGGTTTGCAGACTCATTACCAGGTGAGCCACAGACCCTGACAGACTTAGGGCAGAAAACAAGATAAAGAAAAGTGCTGATGTGGAAGGACTGATCTCATTCCTTCCTGCCTGAAAGCAGAAAGAGCTGATGTTTCAGAAAGCAAAGCCCATCTTGCTCTCACATCATTACTGAAACACAGTGGAAGAAAGGGAACACTGGTGCTGGACTTGCCAGGATGCTGTAGTGCCTTCAGTAACATCTCTATGAGGCACTCACCACCCACGAGGGGCTTGGCCAGTAAGGAAGGCCTAGAGAAGCCAGAGAGGGACAGCTGGCCAAAATACAGATGAAATGAAGGCTTTCAGTAGGTAGGGATCACCTCTAGACAAATGGTTCCTCCTCACCCAGCAGTGCCTGCACACCCATGACTTATTCAAAATGGGCACTGGTGGAAGGGTCTGGACCTGAAAGATGTGGGGAGGGTCTCCAAGACACATAATTAAGGGAATCTCCATACAAATTTTGAAGGACTTTCCCATTGCAAGGATTTGGAAGAAAAAGCAATGGTTTCCCCAAGCACACTGACAGGATCACCACATCTCATGTCACTCTTGAGAAAGGACAGACACTGCACAAATACAATCAAAAGCCATAAATCTGACTGACCAGAAGCTCAGCTGCTCTGAAGTCAGGTTGTTTCTCTCTCCCAGAGGCACAGGCAGAAAATCAGTCATTCCACCAGTAGATAATCTAGGAACTAGCCCTCCCTCTTCTCCCTCCCAGATCCCTCAGCTCCCCCCACACCCCTTAGCGCTATCATCAATGGAAAGTTTTAGAGAATTAGCTAAAAACAACCAAAGTGCCTAATTGACTGAAGAAGGGAAATGGCAACTTCCATCATCTCAAAAAGCTGCACCTTTCTCCTACTCATCTCAAAGCTGAATAAAGGAATTAAAAACACAGCCTGGGGCAGCCAACAGATTTACAAGAAGCAGACATAAGTTCTAACTCTAAAGGCTGGGCGTGTGCATGAGCAGGGAAGAGCAAACAGAGAAAGGGAGCAGAAGCATACAGTTTTTGCATTTAAGGAGGAGGAAGGAGAAGGAAAAAAAAAAACGAAAAGAAAATCAACAACCTTTAAGCCCTTCCTAATAAAACAAAGATCATCCTGGCAACATGAAATGCTACCCTACTTTGTTTATTTATCGACACAAAGAAAGAAGCAAGTTGGCACCTCAGAGGGTATTAAATCCTGGTTTTTTTGCTGACTGAATGACCTCAGCTGAAATATTTTCCATGACAAGAGCCCAGAAGACGCTGGCAGAGTGTCAGACAATAAGATTTTCAGAGTGTATTTACATTCTATCCATGGCCCCAGGCTGTTCCAAACCCATAGGCAGGTGCTGCCTTTATCTGTTCTTTGCTCACCTGGCTCCCTAGCAAAATGTTCTGAGACCTGTGGCTCAGCTGCTTTAACTGTTTGCTGTCTGGTACTCAGAAACCTTCAGAGACATCTGGAATCCTGGCAAATAGAGATGGAGACACTGTTTTCCCCTCAAAGCTGAGCACTGAATGGTGTGTAAGGCACTCTAGCCAAAAAGCAGAGGGAAAACAGTGGTGATGCAATGGTAAAAGAAGCTAAAAAACAAATGAATTCATGCTGAGAAAAGTGATGCTTTTTTAAAAAGGAAGGGAGAAGGTGGTTCATTCAAGGATGCACTGTATTTTCCATGACTTGGGATCTTTAAGTAGGTCTGGATAGCTCTCTAAGAGGCAACAGTCAAGATCTTGAAGACCAGCGGCAGGGGTGAGAATTTTACAACTTCGAGTCTGGAAGTCTGTGCAGGACAATATTCCACTATCAAGCAGGGGACAGTCAGCAACCCACATCTGTAGAGCAGTGGACAAAAGGAAGAGAGGCAGGCTAAGCCACAAAGAACCACAGTGTTCTGCCTTTCAACTCCATGGCACAAATTCCCTACAATGCAGCTTCCAGCTACATTCTCCCCCAGACCAGCTCCCGACCTGGTCTTCAGCAAAACAATCTGTTCCATCCCTGCAGTGGAAATGGCCTCCTCTTTGCTCAGTTTAATTTGGCTTCTCGTGCACAGCTCCTCTCTCTTGAGTAATAAGCCTCCAGGAGATGCTGCGAGAGGCTACGCCCTTCATACCGCCCAACCAGGAAGAATGATAATTGCACTTCTAACAGCACCATGCACAAGGCAGCCACCAAAGCACAGGAAGCATGAATTAAAGCAGCATAAAAAGGAGGGGCTTTACCCTCTACCTAATAAGGTATTATTCATGCTTTTGGAAAGGCTCCTTGCAGAGAGATAAAAACAGACATAATGGGTATTCATAAGCAACTGCCTCTGGAAAAGGAAAGGCTTGCCTGCCACCTCACCCCCATTGTCATGCTGGACTCACACACATCTTCACATCAGTTCCTCCAGTCCCCTCACCTTCACCCAACCAAGGAAAATTTTTTTCCTTTCTTCTTCCCTTTCTCGCATTCTTGTCCCCCCTGCAAAGGTTTTTCAACTCAAATTCACTCCAGGCCTACTGTGTGCAAGTCATTTCCCCTTCATACCCCTCCTCCAGCCCACACCCACCAGATCATTCATGCCACTCCACACCCGAAAGGATGCAGACATCTGCAAGCTGTGTTTGTAACCCTATTCCTGTATTTGCCTGGCTTCACTTTTCACCCAGGAAACAAAGATGTGACCTTACTCTCCAACAAATTTATCACAATAAATTTCCACTCATGAGCCCAAAACAATGGTGAGTTTTAAACGTCTTCACAAAGTAAATTACCCACTGCTCACTTGCATAACCTGTCACTGTCCTTTTCAATCCTGTCCAACTGGTTGTCATAGTGTGTGAGCACCTTGCAGCCTTTGCCATTTCTGAAGCTGTTCTGTGCAAGCTGGACAGGACTTGTCCTGTTGGGAAGTGCAGCTCCAGGCACAAGACAAACCAAACAAAAAACAAACCCTGATTATACTTTGCAAGGATTTTGGGTGCATGGCAAGTGGACTCCTAGAGGAATTTTCAAAGGATCCTAATAAAGTTAGACTTATCAATCTCATCAAAGTCACAGCAATTTGGGTATTCAATGAGCTAGGGCACTTTGAAAGCTCTATAGGCATCTTCAGGCACTAAAATACCTTTGGAAACAAGGCATGGAAACTTCAGCTAGGTTTTAGATGTTTAACCAGGTCTGTGGGCAGCCCTTTGGTGCCTGTCCTGGGATAAGATCATATGCACACATGCACTAAGACCACCACACAAGTAGATGTACAGAGAACTTTTCAAAGCTGTCCTTTCCCTGGCTCTGCATTCCCAACCACCATTACAGACTGGTTTAAAAAACAAACCACAATAATCAAACAAAAACAATCAAACAAAAATCCCCCAACATTCAGTCAATCAATCTGCAGACCTCCTGGGATGAAATAAATAAGCTATGAAGAGCTTCTCTCAGCTGGAACAGCAAGGATAAAAATGGAGGAAAACAGAAGACTAACCAGGTACTGCATGTGGTACCTGGCACCTTCCATTCTCAGCAGAAGCTCTGAGTAATGCCTGCACTCAATGCTGCTGCCACTGTCCAACCCAAGGACATCTTTTAAACAATGCCTCACTGATAATCCTGTAAAGATTTTCAGCTCTGTCCTGCACAGCATTTTAATTACTCACATTGTTTCATGAGCTCAATCATTTACAGAAGGTATTTTCATCCCATTAATTGTAGGCTTCCCGGAGGACTCAGCACAGTATTTCATGTCCTCAGTGCTATTAAACGCATTAGGAAAGTATCCAGACTTCCAGAAGTTAAATTTTTTTTCGTGCATGCATATGTTTCAGGAGAGGAAGAGGGTAAATCAGGTAAAGGAAAACTTTTAGGCATTAGACAAAAAAGAAATTTCAACTGAAAACTTTCAAGGAAAAAAAACAACAACAGACGATATTTCAAATAATGGTACAATAGACTCATTGAAGTCAGCAGCAAGTCTGGAACCTGAAACCTCTAATGCTAATAGCATGCAGGTATACCTCTGTGCTGGGAAAAGCAATTTCATGAGTTAGTAGGTAAAGGTTATATCTGTATCTCCAATAGCACCAGCCTAGCGAGCAATTCCCAGCCTCCCAGGACAGGCAGTACAAAACATCTCCTGGTGACACCACCCAGGGCCAGCTTGGCTCTGGAGCAGAGCAGCCATGCCCACAATTGTGGCTCTTGGCCTTGTAGTCATAAGACACAATAGCTGCTTGTGTGTGTGCTTGAAGTCAACATACCTAAAATAATTTGGGAATTGTGTGGCAGCCCACGAATGACTCTCCTGCCTGGCCCTGAAGGTCTGTGCTGCAAGGGCTGCAGGAGGAGCCTGGTGGCAGGGTACAGCCAAAGGCACAAGGTCTAGGATGGCACAGAAGGGCTGCAAGGGGCAGAGAGAAGCCAAACACAACAGTGCTATGCTGCCTTATGGGAGCAGTCCTGCAGGCTGTTTTTTGGTGAAGTCTGGCTGGTTCACCCCAATGTCAGACACAGAAATGGGCTAGGAGGCTGAGATGTCTGGCATGGGCGAGCTGTGACATTTACTCCAGGCTGTCACCCTGAACCATGAGAGTCAGAGACCCACAGCTTCCAAATGCAGCAACTAGAGCCATTTATTTTTAAGGAAGGAAAGAATGGAGGTTTCCAAGCCTATCTGTGTAGCATATCTGAAAGGTAATAATTGTATGCTACTGCATTCCCTGGAGTGGTGGTAACGTCAGCCCTTCCCTCCATGCCAAGGAAATTTAGACACAGCCCAAGGAGGAAACTGCAATTCTAGTGGAAAAAGGGCTGAGATCTGCCAAGTGCCTGGAGCTCACCACACTAGGACGGGTGTGGAGATACAGCAGGTGGGGGACCTATAGCCCAAAGGAGAATCTCTTTTCCAGACCCTTCCTATTGGGTACAAAGTGCTCTAAACTGAAGATAACGTTCAGCCTTGCGTTCCATGATCCTGTAATGGTGGAAAGGGCTCACAAGTGCTGCCCCACAGATGAAGGCCCTTGTACATGAGCTGAGTAGTGATAACCCTCAGTGTAGATGCTCTTAGTTATTTGAAAGGCAGATTTGGCACTGTGCTCATAACAGGAGCTGTGAGCTGATCAGCAATAAATTATTGGATTGCTGTATCTCAACTGTGACCTTGAGTCTTCATCAACAGAAGTCTCCACAATGGTAATCTCTGGACTCTTGTGGTATGCAGATCCCAGGAGGCAAGTCTGGTTTATGCTGGCTCTTAGCAAACGAGAATCTGTGTCACAAAACACATCATTGCAGCTGGTATTAACCAGTAAACTTCTTACTAGTTATCTCTGCAAAAATATCCAGATGAAATAGTCCAGACAAGCCAGAAGACCCCTACCTGCATAAGAAGTGTCCATGCTGATGAGAATTGGCTGCTCACGATATGAGATCATGCAGCAGTTCTTCAAGTGCTGAAGAAGAGACATCTTCCAGCTGCTCCTTTTGTTGCTCCTTTAATTGTCATCAAAAAACACTTACAAGGTGATGGATCTTAGCATTAGGTGGGAATTAAACTCAATGGAATTCCACCAACCAGAAACAAAAATTAGGACAAGACAATCCATTGGGAATTTCTTTTGATTTCAGGTGTGTTTCCACTCAAAAAGGTGGCGTGGATTGCTGGGACGGGACCACCCAAACCAATTACCTCAAATACTGACCTGTGGGTCCTGTCCTGACAGCAACTGTATCCCGAGAGAATTCACTTTCACTACCCACAATCTTGCGCTTGGAACTCTCACCTGGCACATCTGGCTCGGGTGGACCTAGGAATATCCAAAAATGGAGCTTTTACATCCCCCGCAGGGGTACAAAGCACAGCATAAATGGTGTGACTCAGATACTGCCTGGAACATGTAATGAGGATATTAAACTAGATCATAGTTTTATAGGTTACCTTATTTTTAATTGGGGAAAGAAAAAAGAAAAAAAAAGAAAGAAAACACAGAAGCCAACCAACCTACATATTTGGCCTTCGGATGAATTTTTTTGTTTTACGTGACAGCTTTTTCCTCTATTTAAAAATTTGCATAAATACTGTCAAGACAGGACATGCATGGTAAAGAATATGCAAAATCCTGAGTTAAGCCCAGCTGCCTCTCCCATTGTGCTGTGCCAGCACAGAGCAGTGGGGCTAATACTGGAAGCACCCCTCCTCCTGCATGTCACTAGGTCAGGGACACGGTCCTGCTGGCACACAACCCTCCAGGGAGCCTTTCATGACAGACCCCACACAGAAAGCCTAGCCTGGGTTCACTCTGCCCCTTTCCTGGTGGTAAAGAGGGATTTGCTTATTTTCCTGTGGAAATTGAGCATGAGATGCTTCAATGTGACCTCCCCTGCCAAGAGGGGAGAGCAGGCAGGCGATGCACGGCAGGGAAAGCCAAGGATGCTGGAAGGAACGTGAGGTTGTGTTTACCCACACAAGGACACCCTGCGTGATTTCACACAGAATTAATTCAGCTCGCACACACTCCCGTGCAGACACTTACTTGTGGTTCAGGGAGATTTATCTCTGCTAACAGGATTAGGAAAGGTTTAAGCTAAACCAAAAGAAAAGAATGCACACAAGCACATTCACAGCTTAGAAAACAAACAAATACCGAGCAAATCTGCCTTTAGACATGGCCAAAGCAATCAGAGCTCCCTTCCCAGCAGCCCTCGGCACAGAGACCATGTTATCTAATGCCATTCTCTTCCCTGCTTTTCCTGCTGCACCCCTACCTTACCACCCACTCAGAACAGAAAATTACTGCACTTTACACCTACATGCTGCTAACTAACTTACCTCACTCCAGAATTTGGCCTAAGTAGCCACACTAGAATATGAAGAGGTGTGCGAAACAGCTAAGAAAATGTCTTTTTGTCCCTCAAAAAGGGCAGTGGGCAGCAGAGTGTACCTGTGCTGTGAGAGCCTGGTACTGTGCTGCAGTAGGCAGAAACAAAGGCAAAACAGAGAGAGACATCAGCTGGTATATTCAGCACAAGGAGGCCATTGCTCAAACCAGGTATCACCAAGGCTTCCCAAATCCCCACTGGTGGGAAAACACTCCCCATTTAAACAGTCGCTTTACAGTGAGGACACTTGCACAGGTTAATTGAGAGGGCATGTGCTGCCTGCCCCAGTAGTACTGCTGCCATCTGTCCCAAGCTCTGCAGCAGTTAGCTGGAGGTACCATGCGACCCAGCAGGGAAAGCAAAGTTTGTTGCATCCTCCTGAAAGGGCAGGGAGGATCTCCATCTGCAGGGTGTGGTTGCTTTGAGATGGAATTTGGTTGGGACTTGAGGGTTATAGCAGGAGTCCCGTGATGTTCATTCTGGAAAGGTGAGGATGTTGGGTTTACATTTTTTCCAAAAGGTTAGCAGTTGTGGTGAGCCTAATCATTCTGGCATGTCAGCCTGAGCTACCTAGGGGGAAGAGCACCACCTTCTGAATTACCAAGTCAAATTGACTGTAGCAATCAACTTCTTCTTCTAAGTCCCCATCCAAAAACAAACAGGCCCAACCCTGCTTAACTTATGAGATCATAGCCCAGGGCAGTGTAGCTCCCTGAGACATCCCTGCCTCACCCATCATCTACAAACATCAGTTGTGCAGGGATGGTATGGATCTCTCTCTGATTTTACATTCACAGAGATCTCTGACCAATGACAAAAGCCCACTATAAAGTGCCTGCAGCACCTCTCCGAGGTGGTAGGCAAGCAGCAGAGCCATGGAAATAAAGACAGAGCAGTGGAGTCATGAGGAACGTGTCCTGTGCAGATCTCTATCCTCCTGGATGGCTCGGAGTGAAAACCTCTTGCCCAAATTGGTGTTTGTCATTCAAAGTTGCCTTTTGTGAACCTTGCCACACCAACGCTTGCTGCTGCTCAGTTCTACTCTGAGTAACATATTCATCTTCTCATCATCACCTTAGAACCTATTTGCATTGTTAAACTGCTAGAAGAAATTGGTTTTCCTGTGATACCTTCAAAGCTGCCAGAGCTGGAGATCTTTCTTCTGTTAAGGCTTGTTACCAACCCTTAATGGGTTTCTCAAATGCATAATCCAAACCTTTCACTTCATAAATCATAGTCTTACTGCCCTACAATTCATGCCTGGCCCACCACTGAAGCAAAAAGTTCTTGTTGACATTTTCTAGAATCTGGCCTTTTCATAGCACTGGCTCTCTGACATCAATGCAGGAACCTTCATCACTGCTAACAGAACTAACTTTATTGATCCACACCTTACAGGTGACAAAATAGAGGTATGATGAGCTGCAGGCCAGGCTGGGACTCTACCTGTACATGATATCAGGTCTGAGCTGAAGTCAGGTGGTCAGACTCTGGACTCCAAGACAGCTCTTCAACTACTTTCTATCAACTTATTTTTTTTTTCCCCCCCATGAGATGCTGTCATGAAACAGAAAGAATAGGAGAAAAATAACTATTAATCTCCTAAACAGAGTAGAAGTGTTGTAGCTGGTACACCTGATAAGCATTTCATAAGTCACATCATCTTGGGTGTTCTTCATGCCAGCCTTGATCCTGGAAATTAGTTCCATTCAATAGTTTCATAAAGAAAATCACATTAATTAATTGACAATATGTATGACACTTCAGGAGGCCAAAATGGCTAAGCTGAGCTGACATTATACAGAAGAGCAGATTAAAAATCAAAATCATCTTGATAATTTGTGAAAATTGGGGGTGGGGAGGTTTAATTTAGTAAAAATCACTGCAAGATTCTATGCTTGTAAAGGCATCCTTCCTGTCTGCTCGGCACAGGTAAACTCTAGACTGGTGGATTGCTTGCAGCTTCACTCACTCTTCAAGAAAGATGTGGACAGATCACAGAGTCCAGGGAAAAGAAATTGGAGAAACCATCTCCAGCAAACACCTGAGCTGGGGTGTTTAGGCAAGGAGAGAGCTGGTTACAGGGAGCAAGAGGGATTTCTTCAACTGGGTGAAAGGCCATTCAAGAAAAGGCTTCCAAATCAGCCCTCCTTCAGTGGCTGTATGAAAAATTCACTTTTGATCCCTGGACCCATTTCTGTAACAATTGCATGCTTTATGGTTAAGAAAGAAGCTTGAAATATAATTTAAGGGTAATCTAAAGGTTAAAGAAAAAACAAAACTGAAAAAAGTTTGTCTTATGTCATAATTTGGCTCGTACTGGATAGGAAGATCCAGAATTTTTGATTACCATTTGGCAATGCTTACTTGCTTCCCTAAAGGGTTTTTAAATGGCACCAACATTTTATTAACCATGTTACCTCCTCCCATTGTCTTTATTTTCATTGACATGACTATCTTGAGCCTTGAGCAGCTTTCCAAAGCACCCAGGCTGCACAGGGGCAC
Source organism: Acridotheres tristis (assembly GCA_037013685.1). NCBI lineage: Eukaryota > Metazoa > Chordata > Aves > Passeriformes > Sturnidae > Acridotheres > Acridotheres tristis. Next base: position 14,992,263 of record CM072896.1, read on the forward strand.
GGAGCCTCTGTCCCTATTTTATTGCAACTTGGCATCAAATTCCTCCTTATCTCCCTGAAGCACTTTGTAAAACTAAATCTGATTTTCTCTGCACTGGTCTGTGTAGGTCTTGCAGAGCTCTTCACCTCCCAGATTTCACTCTCTATGCCCTGCAAGCATCAACAACCAGAGTGAATCTTCCCTCTAGCTAGGAGCTTGGCTTTCTCTCAGAGCAGTCTCATTTTCCTACCTTCATGCACACTTGCACATCTTTAATCAAGAGCATGAACTTCCACTAAACAGGAGAGTTTAAATGACAAGTGTTACAGTAATTTTTTTAACCTATTCTCATTCAGTAGGAGCCCTATTTCCCTGCAGACCCAGCACTGCCTGCAGCCTACTCACAAAGCTGTGCCCTTCCTGACACCAGCATCTCATTTTTATCCTGATTTTCAGCTCCTTGTAGACAAAAAAAAAAAAAAAAAAATAGCAACTTGTGTGGATCACATCTAAAACCACGTGCATAAGTTCAAAGATAATTAGCCTTTTAGTTGCTAAATGCTGTGCAAAGCACACATTTAACAGCTAAAACTGATTTTAATCTTTGCTTAATTCTTTTGCCAGAGAGTCCCATTCATAGTGAGGCAGCTGTCTAAATATCTCAGCCCCTTGGGGTGAGGAGACAGGGGAGCCTCTTGCAATGCTCGTGGGTGACCTCAGCTGGCTTCTCCCACCAAGAGCTGCTTCCAACTCATTTGGGGCAGAGGATGACAGTGGGGCTAGGCCCCCAATGAAATGGTTTATCTTTGAAGGGCAAAACTTCTCTCTTTCCTTGGTTTGGGTAACTCATAATAAAGTTGTAACAGAAATTTGGGTAGTGAGAGTGGCCAGAGTAATGCAAAGCCATTCCATATTAGTAAGAAGTACATGGATTTACAACCCATTGCCTTCACACTGGCCAGGCACAAAACCATCAGTCACTGCATCCTTCACCCTCTAGGACAATAAAAAGAGTCTCCTCTGGAGTCAAAAAGGCTCTGAACAACCAGAGGACAACTGCAAAACAGTCACATGACATACCCAAAATTCTGGGGTTTGATGGATATTTTTTCTTTCATAACACCTTGTCTTAGTTTTGCCATGCTAGAAGTGCCTGCTTGCAATTACACTCCTTAAAAATAGGTAAATAGAATATTTTTTTTTAATCATCTCAAATTGCCTTCTGTGGAATGTGATAAGACATTAGTGCTTTCTACATCCAGGAGTGTTGCACACACACACACAAAGGGATGGCACGAGGACCCAACAACAAAATATTAACAAATCTTCCCTTTGCAACAGGCAGTACCCTACCCCCAGGTTCATAACCTCAGTGTCATAATATTCTCCAATATTTAGAGAACTAAGACAGTGCTGTGTAATCAGATGATACTCCTGCATATGGGATATACAAGGCACTGAGATGGGAAGGAGCCAAACAAAACAGTATGCCTGTGTCTGTGGTGTGATGAGCAAATGTGCTTTGCTCCTTCTCAGAAAAGCTGGTGCACTCCTCAGCTCCAGACCAAGGTTAATTATCATGTGAGGATTAAAATGCTCATTATGTTTAGTTTTTTTATTTTTGCTTGACCAAGTACTCTCTTACTGGCCCTTGGGTTCTAAAATATAGGAAGTGGCATAAAAATTGCATTATTTTCAATAAGTTCCTGACACCTAATCAGACAAGGGTTTCCATTACAATTGCTGGCTAGTTCTTTCCTCCCCTAGAGCCTGGGAAACCATGGTCTTGTGCAAGGAAAGGAGATGAGAACCGTGAAACAGAGCTGGGAGAGGACACAAATTACAAGAGACATTTGGAAAGCAAACAGTCACAACACAAGATTTTCCTTTCAGGCCTGTGTCAGTCAGTCCCTCTGCCAAAAATTTCCCAATGGGTGGCTCTCCGTGCTCAACACCACACTCAGACTTAAGAAAAATTCAAAAGCCTTATGAATGGCAGGGAGATTTATTTACTTCTCATTTACCTGGGCTCTGGAGTTAGCTGACAGACTGCACAGCTCTTTCAAGTGAGAAATCTCTAGAGGAATATTAGAGATAGTTATGAAAATTAACATGAAGAAAAGGCCTTTTAAATTTTCTACCAGGTTCCCTATAAATGCAGTATCTACAGGTCTAAAAGAGCATTAGCTCACACAAGAATTATGAAAGACTAATCTTAAATAAATAGTTAACAGGACTCAGAAATCACACCTATGAAATAATATAAAGGCTTGTCTAGAAACAGAGATATAAAAAATAACAACAAATCCATTTGGAACACTTCAGGCTTGCCTACAATCCTTACAGTTCACACCCACAATGCAATTATATAAGCCCTCTTTTCTTGCAAAATCAAACAAAATCCAGTCTATCATAAGAGAGGTAGTATAAACATGACAGTTTTGTCCTCAAAATTGTTACTTTTCCCGATTTGATATACATTCTCCCAGCTTGCTAATCCAAATTCTACCTTTTCCTTCTGGGGTAAAGCTGGTGGTTGCTGAAGGCCTCCTACAGCTCACCAATGGTCTTAGCATTTCAGAATACAGCTTTAGATCAATGTTCTCGGCTGGAAGGATAAAAATACAAATAAATCAAACCACAACCAAAAAAACCCCACCAACCTCTGGCAAACCAATGAAATCTTATAGCTGTTATATTCATCTGCAGGATGTGAACTTCCCATGTGCTTACTGATTTCTCTTATTAAGCAATCATCAAACACTGATAGGAATTTTTTTGCAGGAAATGGAAGTACAATGTGTTCATTAAAAAGAAAAACTAACACCAGTAGAGCAGGCAGCCAGTTTAAGCCACTTGACATTTCAGGAAATTAAGTTATACTGTGGTCCCAGCTTACAAGTTCAGCAAGACTCATGAGAGAACTCCTTGGAGACCTGCTGTGCTTTCGTTTCAACAGTGATGGCCACACAGGCTAATTGAGGGCAGGAGACACGTGTCGTGTCACAGCCATCCTGCTGCCCTTCCTCTCTCCCAGCAGCTCCTACACTGCTCACAGTCTGCATGCTCCAGCCAGCTTTCTCCTTTAGCTGCTGAGTATGCTCTTCTAGGGGAGAGGAGGGAAAAAAAGTAGGATTTGGAAGGTCAAAAAAAAATCCAGTGAAAATAATAATAAATTTTCAGAGAAAACCTCAGACCTCTGTCAAACAGCTGAGTGGAATTTTGGGGCACAAAGTTCAAAGCCCAAAGCATCTCACCTCTGGATGGCAGATCACATTGGAGTTGCAGGTATTACAAGTACAGACTGGAGATGCAGGGTCAGGCACTGAAGCTCCCAATCTGAAAAGATTTATAGGCTGTTTTTGTCCATGTCATTGCCAAAAGGGCAGAAAGGATGAGGTTGAGCAACAGCAGTACATGGGCCAGCTGTGTGGGAGATGAGAGACCCATCCTGGAATGGTGGGAGCAGCCACCAAGGCTAGTGTGGTTCAGCCTATTCCTGGTGGAATTTCTTCTGACAGAAAGGGAAAGACAGTGAGACACCTCCTAACACAGCTACAGCAGGGACAACACACCTCTCCTTAGTGAGGGGCACAGAGAGAAGAGATGCCTGGGAGCTCCTGGGGACTGTCTCCAGGCAGCCTCCCTCTCAGGGGAGTGACACATGAACTCTGATGATTGAAATTTGCTTTAAGTGACCAAGGGCTGCAGGGGTACAAAGACAATCCAGGTTGCTCAGACTCCTGGAGCTCTCCACATTTTCACATCTAAAAAGCTTGGATGATCCTTGAAAGCTGGCAGGATCGCAGCCAGTTGCTACTTAGGCAGTTGCTATCAGTACTTAGAGGACGTGGCTTTGTACTGATTTGGGAAGGGCAGCTCCCTCACTGTGTAGACAGCCTGGCTACGAGCAACTTTCATACCCAGCTCAACCTTCACAGGCACACAGAAAAAACAGAGTCCTGAGGAGAAACAACCTGTTTGAGATCACCCAGCTGGTCAGGAGAGGATCAGGAAGCCATCAGTGCCTCCCTGTCCCCATCATTCTATCAGAGCTCTGTTCCTGAAAGAGGAACAGTCAGGGATGACTCAAACCCAGCATACACTGCCCAGTGAAGAATTATGAGACTATAAAACAATCCAGCTACAGGCCAGCCTAACCAAGGAGTAGCCAAAACCTTTAGTGGAGGGGCCACTGAGAATCCCATCACATCCAATAACCATCCAGAACCTCAGTAACATCTGCTTCATCTTTTGCAGTGTGATCATACAGAAAAATCATGTGAAGGTAAAATGCTTACTAAAAACACTAATGTTGCAAGCATTCACCTCCATGTAGGCGTGGAAACCTTCAAGTTTCCTTTTTATTATATGGATAGGATCCTTCTTTTCACTGGCACAATAGAAAATAGCCACAAAAATTCCACACACACAGCATCAGACCCCACGACCAGCCTCGACACGCAGAGCGTCAGTAATAAAACACACCCCTACAGGGATTTAGCACTTTGGCTTGTGCTCAGCTGGGCGACTAGGGCAGGCCTTTCACTCTTCAGACATAAAAAAATATTAATTATATTCAGCTCTGTCATTATTCCAACCCCCGCATCCCCCCTTCCCTGTTAGCAAAAGGAAGAGGAGCCATGTGCTGATGGCATTGTGGGTTTGCATGAAAAAGATGGAGCTGTGTGTACGTACTGCACTTGCCCTGGAAATCAAACAGCAACTCCAGCAAGGGCATCCTGGGAAAGGCCCTCAGGTACCAAAAGAGAAATTCAGGGAAACATTCCTTTATCAAAACAATTGTAAGAGCTGCTGCAGGTACTTCCTTATGCACCCCTCCTTCCTGTCCATCACACACCCCCTCTGCCTCAGACACTCTTGCACAGCCAGATAACAGAAGGAGTTTTCAATTTCAATCTGTGCAGGACCCAGAGCCCTTCTCTTACCAACCATCCCTGGTGCATTTGTCCTCCTCACCCCTACCCTTCCCAATAAACATCCTGCCCTGCCCTATCACAGGAGTCCCCAAAGTGTACACACCAGTGGTTTTGTAGTGGCACCACAACAGGCACTGAAGCCAAAAGGGCAGGCCAGAGAATGTACAAGGTCTGAAAAGGCCAGCCAAGGCAAGGAAATCTCAGGGATTCCTGAAATTATCTCCTTTTCTACAGCCAACCTCTTTCTCCCTTTCTAACTTTCTCTTCCCATGAACTGCACTGGTGGTGTCCTGCAGCACTGACTAATCAGTGGCTGAGAGGTCATGCACCAAAGTTTGAGAATTAGCTCTTTGCCAAACATCTCCCCAAAAAGGTGTGCAAAGCTGCTTCCACAACACCTGGAAACTCTCTCCCCTAGGGTCCTGGTTAGACTAGTTGCAAGGTGCAATTCCTGATTTTCCACTACACTGTCACTTTCTCCTTCCAGCTCTACTCCACCCACAAGCTATCCTGCTTTGGCCTTTTATATGGTATCTAGTCCTAAAGCTTGACAGGGAGGATGTCCTTCTTAGCTGTCTGTGTAGTGTTTACCAACATGGGCCTCTGACCCACATCTTAAGGTTTCAAGAGGGAAACTCCAAACCCATAACACCAAGGACTATGCAATTATTTTGTTTTTCATTGAAAAGCCTGCAAAAGGGCAGGAAAATGCAGACACACTGGTGTACCTCCCTTGTCTTACAGATACTCCTCTCCTTTACAGTTTACCTGCATTGCAAATAGAGTTTGGAAAGAGGATGGGACTCCAGGGAGGACCGCTGAGCAGGCCAGGCTGTCCCTGGACATGCTGCATGGTGCCATACATCTGTGCTTCCCACAGCTGGCTGCAGGGCTTAATCTGTAATTGATCCAGGTGGACAATTATGAGAAAGATTGGGCTCCAACACAGGATGGAGGAAGAGTAAAGATACACAGGGCTGGAGCCCAGTAGAAAACCCTGCTGGCATCATTTTCACCTTCAGTGCTGCTTCTGCTCACACCTTCACCTGGCCATGCACCCTGCCATGGCCAAACAGGTACCCAATGCTGCTCTTCAGGTCTGCTCTGCCTTTGCTTTGTGCAGGTGTTGGCAACCACACTTAGACACAAAGCCAGGCAAAATCCAGCCTATCCTGGAGAGCACTGCTCCGAGGTGATGCCTGGAGGCAGCATTTCACCTTGCAGGTACACTCTGCAAGGCACTGAGATGCTACAGCACACATGGCAGAAGTCATCTTGCTCAAGGAAAACACTGACTTTTGTAATTCTCCATGACAATGGTTTGTTCTTGCTCCAACCATCTCTTTGTTCATTTTGGGCACACTAAGAAAAGCAAGACTGCATGCTCCTGGAAATTCCGATTTAGGAAATATCTCCTCTTTCTTTATACAGATATGAGCAGGCTCTACACCAGAAAGAGAAGGACATTCTTATCAAGAATCTGACTGAGTAAGAAGAAATTTGAATTTTAAGCACTTTTCTAGTTAGACTTGTTTAGGACAAACCACTGCAACTCATTATGCCTCAACTTCTTCATATGGAAATTGGAGGGATGTAAGACTTCTTAAGTTCATAAAAATCTAAAAGGGACAAGGGTTAAATGGTTGCTAATAAAATCCCCACTTGCCTCAGCAGCCTCTACCCAAATATAACTGATATCCATCTAGCCTTGGTAAAAAAGAGGTCAATAAGCAGACAGGAAACTCTTTGACCTGCAAGACAGCCATCCTCCTATCAGTGGAAGCTTGCAAAATGCTCAAGCACCTTTAATCCCTGCCCTTCAGCTCTGAAATTTGAAGAAGGGTAAAAGCATATGCACTGGGCTCATACTGGGAAGCATGGAGGTCTCTCAGAAATGTGACACCTAGATGGGAAAAGCATTAATGTCTGAGAAATGTTTCTGTAGGTGCAGAAGATTGAATGAAGCTGTGAAAGATCCAGCTCAGCAGCTCAGTCCATTGCCCAAAATAACCAGGTGGTGGCATGTGGGCTCCTCCCCCACCAAGCCCACCAGCAAATGCCCCAGCTCACCCCACCATCACGCTTTGCTGGCCATTGGTGGTGGACAGCACCCCACCCTGAGAAAACATGGGGCATTCTTGGCACTTTGCACTGCAGGCAAGGTCATCAGACACGGTGACAGATTCTTTGCCTGCCATATCCACGGAGGAATGCAGGGAATATGATCTGCCCTGAGCAAGCGCCAAGTTTGATTAGGGCTGATTGCTCCAAGATCCTTCCTGTGAGGATCTTGCAAAGAGGGACTTGATTGAAACATATAACAAACCCAAAGACAGGACATAAAAGTTTGAGAGGATTTTGGCCAAGTCTCCCAGATATATAAAGCAGAGCGGCAGAGCCTATGAGAACAGACAACCTTTCAGTTAGGAAGTATAGTGGAAAGTGACACTTTTCCCAACGCCCTACGACCCACCACAAATGGACATGGCAGAGCCTTACAGGCATCCTTTGCAACTTGGCACTAATTTGGCCCTTGGAACAGAGAAACTCTGGCTTGTTTCAAAATGATCCGCCTGACACAAGGCTCAAATAGTTGGCTGAGCAGAGCTGGGATCCACCCTCATTCTCCTTCAGGCACTCTCCGTGGGACTTTGAATAGGTCCTGCTTCCTCTACTCTCCGTTTCAGTTTTCCACTAAGGACAACTGCCCTTTCTTACATCAGCAGAGATCTGTACCCAAGGGCATTAACTGAAAGGATAGCCCAGTGTCATGGGGATGGCCTCATCCCACCCCAGCCAGCTCTGGGGCACACATTCTCATGAAGATTTCCCACCTTTTGCTCTGCAGGAGCACAGCAATTCTATCACAGATGCCTCAGAGGTCTGCTGAGGCCCAGGGGGCTCCAGAGAGCAGAGTCAAGCCAATGTAGAACGCCCCCATGGTGCTTCTGTACCTCCACCAGCCCTAGAAACTGGGAGTTCCACCTTGGCAGAGATGCCCACAAAAATGATAGCTCAAATCCAAATTATTTCTTTTTCCCTGTGTGCAAAATGCATATCAGTTCTTATATGTTGTCTTTCTTCTCTGTGTGATGGAAACCCATCCTGCTTCAGCCAGAAAACAACAAAGAAACTACAAAGGCAGCAAACATTAACCAAATCCTGTCCTAAAGCCTCCCCACACATACATTTTCCCCTCCACCATCTGTTTTGCAAATGCAACAAACTGAACTAAACAAACTCCCGGTAGCTAAATTCCTTGCATCTCTGAAAGCACAGGGATTCCTGTGCCAAAGTAAACAATCTCATGGAGAGTTTACATAAAACAAGTGAACTAATTTCATCATAAACAAAGGAACAACAAATTGGTTCAAAGCCTGCCATAGTACGTTCTATGGAAACATCCCCCATCAAGGAAAGGAGTAAAATAACCATAGTGGGACATTCAGTGCATACCCAGCCTGGCCTTACCTTCAAAGCAGTGTAGGAAGTACAAACCTACCCTTCCTACAGGTCTCATACAGATTAATGCCAACCAGCTTGCTGCTTTTGCTGCAGGTTTAGTAGCAGTGCAATGCAAAAGGTGCATCAAAGGTGATCCATTCCAAAAATCAGAGGGAGAAGGGATGATGTGGCTGTGTCACCATGGTGCATGGGAGAATTGGTTATGGGCTGGTTGAGAGCTGCATCCCGTGCAGGAAGCCACTGCAGCACCATGTCTGTGCACCCATCCACAGCAACATGGTGATACAGTGATGGGGGGGAAAAAAGAAGGGAATGAAGTGTGTTTCCTTCACACGGAGATTTCTTTTTCCTTGGGTTCACATGCGTGCACCAAATTCTGGGATATTAACAAGTGTCCAACAACCCAACACAAAACACATCACCAGCCTGAGAGTGGAAAAGGGTGGGGAGCAGAAGAAAGATGAGCTCCCACTTCCATGCAGGACTGGAGCTGGCCTGGCTTTGACTCTGATATTTCCCAAGTCTCCTTTGGGAAAAGTCCTAGAGCCACTCCATCTGGAGTCTCAGATTTGGCTAAATGCAGGCTGAGGACATCCCCACATAGACTGGTCTAGAAACCTTACCTGGAGTTTGACTTTAGGGGCTCAGGATTGGAGATTCACTCTTTCAATACATCAGCCACCAAATTCAGTTCTTTATAGAGACACTTTTACATATCCTAGGTGAATTCAGATGAAACCTCAAGCTTACCCCCAAAGAAGAGCATCCAGATAGATATGTCCATTAGTTGGGAAAATCTACTTAAACGTGTTCAATTTTCCCAAAGAGGCAGCACTGTGCAGCTCGAACTCAACAGCTCCTGTCAGAGCCCAAATCTGGAGAGTCATCCAAGTCACCCTTTAATCTGCTCTATTATCAATTTTTTTCAAGTCATCCATGCTCTTGGCATGTTTCTATTACCAGGACTCATTAAAGGATGTTTTTTAATCCAGACTTTAAAGAGATGGACCCTAAATGCACATCCCCGAGCATTCACTCCCCCATGTCACTTCCAGGAGTGCAAAAAGTGCCTCCCTTGGAGCCAAGGAGCTGCATGGTGGCACTTCTCCCATGGATCAGTACAGTGATTTTCAAAAGCTGCTACCAAGAAAACAAAAAGCAAATGAGAAATCCCTCCCTATAATCACTTCAAAGCACATTGATTTGGAGTCAAAAGGCAGCAGATTATTCTCACATGCCCCAGCTCCTGCAGACCCATGGAAACCCGTATGGCACTCCAAGCACAGAGACTTGAGAAAGAGCCTGAATCCCAGGGGCCTTGCTAAGTATTACAGACAATTCTCTCTGGTACCAGTTACAGTAAGGAATAAGGAAAGATGACATAATTAAGAGAGGCAATAGAAAATAAGTGGCTTTTTCTTCTCATTATGCACTTCTGGAGGTGACATACTGTGGACAGCAACTGAAACAAAGAAATGCATTCCAATATTCTATATAGTATTGATTATTTGATGGTCTCCTTTTAAATCAGTGGCTTTTAAAGCTTTTATTAGAAAAATTGCTGAAATAGATAGAGGTTGAGTATCCAAATACAGTCTGTGCTGGCATAAATAAAAAACAAGTCCATGGATAAGAAGGGAATTAGAGTGGATATGAGTACACAAAAATTACTCAAATCAGCTTACAGATTTAATGCATTCTGCTGACAGTGGTGGTGGGGGAGGTTGTTTATTTAATCCAGAGAGTTTTTAGGCATACTGAAAAACAGAACTAGGGAAGGCTAACCCACTATTGCTAGATCCCACTGCAATTTGAGGTTTGCCTCTCCATTTCTATGGCTTGGAACATTTCCTTCTGAATGCAAAAGTCAAATGAATATTGCCCAGGTGGCACTGTACAGTCCCCACTTTGCTAATGTACATACTGGAGCAAACAACAAATGGGCAAAACTAGTTTGGAGAGCAGTCGGGAAGGGATGGAAGCAGCACTCGGTTGCCTTGGAGTTATCCAGGTTTATCTACACATCACACTGTATGCTCCCTGATTCTCATAATTAGAGTGTCTAGACAGGAGATGATGCCAGTGAAGTAGCAAGTAGAAAAGGTTTTGCAGAGTTTTTCAGAAAAGTCCATCTAAAGCAGTGACTACAGAATAATGACAGATATCAGAGCTGCAGAACCTAGCTAAAATTAGAGAAAATTTTTACCCAAGTAAAGGTCTTTTAATAGCCCTTCACATCCCCAAAGAGCTGCTAAATCAGAGCACGATGGCTCAAGCACTCAGGAGGGCTCAGACCTTTTGAATCAGCACCAGACTAGAGTTTTCTGCAAAAGTAATTCCAGCTGCCTCAGCTTCATCCAAATACTGGCATTTAGCAGCCTCAACTTGTGTAAACCAGCTTCACTCCACTGAAGTCAATAACAATTGACACCAGCTGAGAATCTGGCGCTCAGTGTGGTTTAAATATAGTCTAAAGAAAGAACTTACAGAAGGATTGCCCAATCCCTCATGTCCATTTCCCCCTTGGGCTAGAACTGAATAAGATTGATTTTTTCTTTATAATTTAGCTCCATTTATTTTTAACAACAACATTATGAACTCACATTTATTATAGCACCTTCCATCCTCCAGCAACCAGGCTGCCTTTCAAGCTCCACCAAGAATCACAGAGAGGGATGGACACAGCACCAGGATGGAACCACCTTGGGATGCAAAATAGCAGATGCTCAGCTTGCACAGACCACTGGCCACAAATACAATAAATCAGCAAGAGTGCTAAGATAATTCAGCTTCAGCATTGCAAGAGTAAGCCATTTTCACAGAGAGAAAATTTAAGGAGTAGTTTCAAATCCTCCCTTGAGCTGTCCGTGAGATGGACAGGACGTTTGTACAGCAATGCAGGATGTCATGGTCACACACAGTGGCCCTACCTGCACAACACTACGACAAATTACACAGTGCTGGGGAAAGGCAAGCACAAGTGACCTTTGAGAAAGAAAAAGTAGCTGGGTCACTCCTACTGTGATGAACCCGGGATCGTTGGTGTTGCCCCATGTCTTTGGCTCAAATGTCCCTGCAAAGTCAAAGGATGAGGGTCTGAAGACATGGCAATGTCCATGCACAGAACAATCAGGCTGTGAGCCTCAAAAACTTTAGCCACCACACAGTAACATGTGCACTGGCTGCCAACCAAGGCAGACAGGTGATTGGTTTTGGAAAGCTCAAAGGTCTGACATCCCTCACCAACCCTTTTTCAACATGAGACAAAGAAGCTCAGAAAGTACAACAGGAAAAATAGGCTGTCTTGTGGCCTTAAATCGGTGCAATTACACTAGAGGTAGAGTGATATCAAGTTTTGTCAACAGTGGTATAGTCCATTTTATCTGGGATCAGAGTAGGAAACCAGGGCCCAATCAGATCCTACCCTATGGGAATGGCTCAGAAACAACATCTTCCAGATGGTCCCTCTCAAGACACCACAGAGCAATGGAAATGCAGCAAATAAGAGCTGTGGCCACCACCCAAATGTTCCATCAAAGACATGAACTCTGGCCTCTTTGAAAAAAAAAAGAAAAAAAAGGAGAAAAATAAAGAAAACCAATACAAACAAAAAAAAAAACCCAGATCCATTAATGAAAACTAAAGCACAAGGCAAAGGGTGATGAAAACAAATAAAACTAGGGCTGTAAAATGCCTGGTATGTAAGATGTGTTGAAACTTGCTGCTGACAGCAGCTTGAGCAGACATTCACATGCAGCCGTTCATAAGATGCACAGTAATTACCTTCTCTGGGAGGCTGCATTATGATGATTTCTTTAAGCAGAGCACAATATCTCTAGAAACAGGATATAATTACAGCAAAGGATATGCTTCTTAACCTCTTTCTACCCCCCCAGCTGGTTCAGGGAGCAGATCTGGGAGCCGGGGGCTCTGTGGCAAGGGTGAAAGCAGTTTACCCTGTGCTCTCGTTCCCTAGAGCCAAGCACGCTGCTGGATGGGAGCTCGTGGTGGTGTTACTCTCACAGGAACACGATTCTCTCTCCCTGGCCTCTGGGTGAAACGCTCCCAGCACTGCAGGACTTTGACAGGGCTGGCAGCAGCCACTGGGCCACCGAAGGAGTTCAGCACAGTCAGCCTGCTCTGGGCTGACACCTCGGTGGTAGATAAATAATTACCAAAAGCAAACAGGCAAGGGAATGACTCGGGACTGGAACATGCTAGCAGCACTATGAGGCAGCAGGACTCCTCACCTCCAGACTGGGACCTTCCTGGCCCCACATACCCCACACTGCAGAATTCCTTTGGAGAGCTGATGGGCTCTGAAGAAAAACCCAAGGCTCCCATGTAAGGACTGGTACCATGACTAGCATGGGCCATGGTGTCTCCAGGGGATGGATGCCACTTCCTGGTGCTTTCCTGGCTCACCTGCAGTGGTCCTGTTCAGCTCCACTTCCATAGGCTTCCTTCAGAGACCATAGGAAATCTTATTGCTGCAGCTGTTGCATTGATTTATGTAGGATCCAGAATCAGACAGATGCAGGCAATGAGAGAGTCCCAACAGCTGCGGGCTCAGCTGAAGGACTCAGTCCCTCACTGCCTCCATCCATTCCCAGTGCTCACTTCTCCAGATTCCTGTGGAACAATGAAGTGTCCAACACAGTCAGTGGTGGTCAGCGAGTTTTGCTGCACTGGGAAACATCTCATTGTGAGGTCCCACCTGCAGACCAGCTGGTAGGAGGCTGTGAGCACCACAAATACCTTCTATTTATTTCAGTCTTCAATCCCAAAGGGAAAAAGTAGAGTTAACCCTTGTCCCCAAACCTCTCCACCCCAAACCAAAAATGCAGTGCTGCATCTGACCCTAGGCTCTGTTGTTCATAGCTCACACACTGATTATCTGAAAATCAACATCAGAGCTCAACCTTTTTTCCAAAACCAGCCACAGTAGCAGTACTCAGTGGCTTGGGCTCTCCATGCCAGATGCTGAGAGCAGAGAATCTGGGAAGCTTTCAGAGCCCTTTTTCAAGATTTAGACAGGTTTCCATTACATGACAGAGGATGTTTTTTGTAGATGAGAGACTGGAAATAATATTTTTCTAATATGAAACAACTAAAATTAAAAAATAACCAGTATTTTCCTCACTGGTCTGGAAATTGCGTTACAAGTGAGAATCAGCTTGGTCCAAGTTTGCAAGCTGTGATATCAGTAGGAGAATTTCCCTTTGCATTTACAAAAGGAAATGAATTTTGCATCCGCCGGATGGCAGTGTAGGGAAGAGCAATCATATTAGTCATAGTATTATTGTTTTCCTTTAAAGCCTCTCAAAAGTGATTGCAGACACAGCAATTCATTGCTTATTAAGATCTCCCTGCATTACAACCAGGGGAAAAAAAAATCTAGGTCTCATTAATAAACCATCTTCTAGGATCTCTGTTAGAAGACAGACTTTGATTAGCCAAGATCATTCAATAAATGATTTGGCTTGTCTGACAAAGTGAAATGATTGATTGGAGAGAGTGTGCTTTAAATAGTTCACTCTTTATAATAAAAGCAAAGACTTCAGAAATGCAAATAGTAAAAAGGCAGTATTTCTGTTTCCAGAGAAGATCACTCCTTGTACCAGGCTAGGGGTGCTGGCAGCATACACAAAGTTCACTACAGAATTCGGACTCCGCACGACTCAATTATTCTAAACCTGAAACGGCAACATCTTCTGCAGTTTCCCTTGTAAAGCACATTGATGAGCAGGGAAGTCTGTTGTACTCCCAGACATAGCACCACATTAGTTATCAATTGTAGAGACCAGGTATTTGTTTCCTGCACAAAATAAAACTGAATAACAAGGCTATATGTTAAAATCCATGTAAACAGTACTGCAGCATCATGTAACCCAGAAGTCAGCCCCAGAGCAGCAGGGCATGGGAGAAAACAGCGCTTGGGGAGCCAAGCCAGCGGCCATCCCGTTTCCACTAGAGGGCAATAGAAAATCAGCGACAGAAAACCGGGAGCAAGGGCTCGATTGCGATCATTGGTGAGAAATGGTCAAGCCGCGTTTCCCGAGGCAGCAGCGGGGCCGCCCGGGGCTCCCCGGTCCCGCAGCCCAGCCCAGCCCAGCCCGGTACCGCCTGCCCTCGGCCCCGGGATCCGGCACCGGAAAATATTCACAGATGGCTTAGGTCTAGAAAAGAGCCACAAGTAAAAGAAGGACTTTGCGCGGAATGTATTTAAGCATCATCAAATAGGTGGTCAGATGCCGCTCTGAACAGATGATTGAATCAACCTCGCACATCGTTCAATTCCAGATGTTGCAGCGAGCGAGAAAGATCAGGCTGCTAAAGTCTTTTCATATCCCTGTTTGGTTTACCAAAGGGAAGGTTTGGAGGGGATTTGATCTAACTCTATTAACATTTCTCAGCAGGGGACTGTGAGAGATGTTAAAGGACTTCAAAAATCTAATAAACAAAACCATAACCAGATCCAGAAGCTCAAAGTAAAAGCTGGAAAAAATCAAACTGGAAATAATACCAGTATTTAAAAATTAAAACTTGCAATAATGCCAGTAGTTAATCACTTGAACAAATGATGTAGGGGAGAGTTTTATTCTCCACCCTTAGAGCTCTTAAAACAAGATTTGCTGTCATCCTAGAACATGTGCTGTAGCTTAGCAGTAAATTATTAGCCTTGATGCAGACATTACAGGTACAGGTCTCGTCTGAAGGTGAGATTAGATTAGCAGCATGGTCTCTTTGTGTAATTACAGTCTACAAATATCAAGGTTCTTGTCACAAAGAATTGTCTTTCAGCTGTAGGGACCGATTTCTATCTTGGCAAACTCATTTCATAGGCTGTGTGGACACAACAGTGACAGCAGTTCCAAGGACTGCAGCTTCTCTTACCCAGGCATTACCTGCCTCTACAAAGAAAAAGCCATGAGCTTAAGAAACTCTTCTCTACACCAAACTGTCCAGGATTAACACTCAGGCCATTCTGTACCTGAGCTGGAGTACTGTTTCTTGGGCTGTGGTACCAGCTGAGAAGAGACTTGGACAAGAACTGATATGTAAGAGTGATGGAGAAGAGGTATGGGCCAGTTTTAGCATTTTGAAGCCTCCAGAGAGGTTTCCAAAAGCATCACTAGCCTCAGCCCAGCCCTTGTGAGCTGCAGGGCAGACAACACCAACATAAACAAAAGCTCAGCCTTTCTCACCAGAGACATGGAGCAGTGCTATTCCAACTGTGATCTGCTTCCAACCTAACCAAATGCCAGTGCTTTACGAGACTGGACAGTTATTAAACAAGCCAAATGTGATGACAGTGCATTGGCCTTTGCAATTACTCTGAGGCATTTCTCTGTGGAAATTGCATGGGATGGTGCAGGACCAAGGCAGGCAGAGAGCAGAAGCTCACAGCACTCAGCGTTCATGCTCTTCTGTGGAGGAAAGGCTTGCAGATGATTCTGAGAGTTTTGTCAAGGCTGAAAGGTGTTGCCAGTGATCTGAGGGAGCACAATGGGAGACAGCACAGACGTGGCACACTGCACCAGCCAGGGCACAATTGTCCTCTGTGCTGAAATGGGAGTGCTAGCCCAGGGGCTACACCTGCCTTCAATAGCTCCACATGCTGGGCTCCAGCTCAGCTTTCTAAACTGGAAAAAAACCCCACCAAATTGAAGCAAAAGGATTTGAGGTGTAAAGGAATATAATGAGAACGTTTGGACATTGTATCATTTTGTAGAATGGAATGCGCCCTGGTCCAATTTCCTCCAAGCACTGCCTCCATGACTCATCTGCAGCAAGTCTCCCCTCTCCTTCTTCCCACCAACCTCAGTCACCTGTAGGAACTCACAGATGTCACCCCCAACTTTCTTCAGGCTTCATTTCTCACATATCTGCTCACATGTGATCTAAGAGCTGCAGCCTACCCTTCATAAGGAAACCCCATCTGAGGGGCACTGTTGTTTGTGATCAGCAATCAAACCCCATCTCTTAGAATCAGCTTGCAACAAGTCCTACAAATCAACAATTTGAACAGCTTTCCTGGACAGGTCATCTCCAAACCAGAAGGTCTGGAATGACTGTGGCTGTTCCCATTCCCAGAGCCACAGGCATGTGAGATGTCCCTTTATCCACACATGTAAAGCAAACACCATAATCCTGACAGTAAATGCTGGAGCCAAGACCATGCTCTTGCACTCTCCTACTCAATTTGCAGAACAGAAGAGAGGAGGTTATGGGGCAGCAAATCTGATACAGGCAGGTGTCAGACTAAGACAGTGCTGGTGGAGGCAGGAAAGTAAAAGCATCTAGGTGGGAGTGGAAAGCCAAATTACAGGTCGAAGGGTTAAGAGAAGAGAGCCCATTATTCATCACTACTACTGTGTTCCAGGCATAAGAAACATTTGGAGGTAATTAGCAGGAGAACAGAACAATGCACTAGAGAAAGCAACAATGCCCTGGTTCAACCCAGCAGATGAGCTCCGTGCTCAGAGCAAATTGGTCTAAAATAAGTATTGCTCCATCTCAAAACCAGAAAGGTGTGACCTACTTCTCTGACCCTGGCATCAGCTGGCAGGAAGGGAATTGACAGAATGATTCTTCGTTCCCATCACTGGAGATAGAGCATATTCAGTTCCATTGCAGAAATAAAAGCCAGCAGCTTTTCCAGCTGATTTTGGGCAACTAATAACACAGAACTGCACTCATTAACTAAGCTGGTTTGTATTGTAAAGAGCTCCAAGGCAACAACTAAATGGACTTGATATCAACAGCTGTGATAGTGTCAATGTTACTTAGAAGCCTTAACATTTTCAAATATAAAGTATATTCAGTTTTTAAATTATTTCAAGGGCTTGTATGAAATTTTGCCCAAATACTAGCACTTTTCAAAACTCTGAATACAGGACCTGAATGCTAGGCTCTATTCAAGACCTGAGAAGCATTTTGGTCCTCCTCAGATGAACTTTCCCAGAGAATCATAGTTACACAACTGTAGTTCTGAAAGTTATTTTCCAAATATATTTAGAAGTTGCAATGTCAAACTAGTTTGATTTTATTGCTAATTGATTATTTGGGTATTGTCTTTTAGTGAAGATACTCTTGGACACAGAGCTTGCTGATCACAGAGCTCATGGTCTAAAGAAGAAATGAATACTTCAAGTTTCAAAGTTTGGGGAAGAAGGGTATACTTTGAGGTCTCAAAAGAAATAAATTTGTCAGTGAACTTGTGGGCTACCAGCACGTATTTTTCTGTATCCTGATTCCCCACTATTTGCCAACAGAAAATCTCAAAAGCTGCTGCATCCCAAAGTGTCCCAGTGAAAGTTGCATGGACACTATCTGTACTTTGTAAACACAAAAATTTCTGTCTGTGGCAGAAATTAAGTCATCAACACCTAATGATCAACAGTTACTCTTTATAAGAGTACATTTCCCAAACATTTTCAAACTTTACACGAATCAAAACTTCAGCTGAACTGGCTTGAAAGCCAATCTGTTGTACGTTGTAAAGATGTGCTAAAGTGCAGGACCAACCTGAAAGGTGGCAGCAGCCTGTCCCAAAGGGAAAATCATCAATAAATGAGCCTGACATCCTTAGCAACTTCACTTAAAAAAGAGCAGGTCCCATTGCATCTGCCTTGTGCCATCCTCCTTTGCTATATGGGCTACTTGAAAATTAAAGCAAATATATATAAATACACAATTGCAAGGACAGATAAGTGCTGACACGAGTATTGCTGCTAAAATGAGCTATTACCTCCAGTCCAGGAAGAATGAAGAGGAGTTGACAGCAAAGAAGGGCAAGAAATTAAAGCAGGAGGCAAAACTCAGGGGCAACATTCTAAGCCCGAGAGCAGAAAATTAGTCCTTGTGTTGGAGGATTCTACAGATGTGGATTCCTATTTTCTGCCAGAAACTCCCTGCATCTCAGAGCATATCTGGTACAACTTTATAGATCCTGAGGAGCAGATATTTGAAGAGATGACTGGACAGAAGACACTGTGTTCCCAAAAGAAGTGGAAGAAGCCTATTGACAGTATATTTGTCTGTTGCCAAATGGTCAAATCAGTTGTTGCAGAAACCTGGATATATTCCCTGTGCTGTCCAAATCAACTGAATAATAGCAATATTTTTGAAAACATACCCTTTGTGCCCATACCAGCTAAAAAACTGCCTTTGTGAAAAGACCTTCTTCATCCCCACTTTGTCTGTTCCAGTTACAAATTCTTTGGAGAAGGGACTGACTGGGGCTCAGGGCTTGTGTGAATATAACCCAGCACTTGGAAATGCAGCATCAGTTTTGGCCTCTTGCATACAGCACTACATAAAAGGCAGACTTATCACCTTCAACCTGGGATTTAGCAACAAGGTGTTTCAGTGGCATGTGGGGAAAAAAGCTCTCTGGTCATGTAATAAGGCTGGGTTGAAAGATTTTAATACTGTTTTAGCAAGACCAGCCTCTCCAGGTGGGAAAGCCATTTGCTCAATCTCTTCTACTCTTTTCTGCCTTTACCAGCTCCAACAAGATCAGGTGATGCTTCTTATGTGAAATGTCACTTCTTATAAAAGCAGAAAATGAGTTTTGGTTATGGAGTTGGCCTGAGCTGCAAAATGGGTTGGTCCTGAGGCCAGATCCAATCTTAGAGAACAGTGGGAAGTATTCCCAAACTTTGTGATGCAAATGGATACCTTGCAGCAATTCTGACCTAAGGTATCTCCTCCTTTCTACAGTCTTCAAGCACATTGAATAACCTGTGAGCATTTCAATGCCAGCTCTCCATCAGTCATGTTGGCTCCACCAGCAGCTCTCCATTCTCTTACTGGTATGAATGGCTACCTTCCTTCCAGCCACATTAACATTCACAAACTCAAGATTAGACAGAGGTTTCTTTTCTTCTCCTCTTTAGGATGACAAACAGGAATATTACAAGTTTTTCAGAAAGTATCAAAAAGGGAAGCAGTATGCAAAAGAGAACAAAAGTTAAAGAAGGCTTTTCCTCAATGGATGACACCTCAGGCTGATATTCAGCCAATTTGTACACAATGGGTTTCCAAAGCACCTAGACATGAACCTCCACTACCTACTTCTACATTTTCAAATGGCTTTGTGGGGCATAAAAACTGTCAGGAATGGCAATAGATGTTATTCTTGTCTCTGCTAAATCGAGGGTGCCACCTGCAAAGATTCTTAAGTTCAGAACATTTACACTCCCAGACAAGAGTGCTGTGCCACCTATTAGACTGAAGAGTTGTCATTTGCCAAATGCTAGGATTCTCTTAACTAGAAATAGGCACTGCAGAGAAGCACCAATTTGCAGCAAAAAGAAGAGCTCTGGCATCAACTTTTACTGTTTCCTTTAAAGAAATAGAAGAGAACTTTGAAGTGAAACCAATAATGATTCAAGTTCCCATCTCCCCTTGCCTGCTCTGAACAAATCAGAGTCACTGATGTTGGATGTTATTATCTAAATGAAGAAAATGGTAATAACTTCAAAAATGCATTCAGAATTTGTACTCAATAAATGTCTGAGCACTTTTCAGAAAGGGCAGTATAATTATCTCAGTTTTATGAGTGATTAACTGCATTTTAATAGTGAGATAACTAAGGCACAGGAAGAGGCATTAACTTGCTCAGTTGGCCAATCAAATACAAAGAAACAGGGTGAGATATCCTGAATCCCCATCAAGTGCCCTCCAGATAACACTCTTGCTAATATAATCAATTAGAAATATTACATATCACCCATCTTCAAAGAATTTCAGAAAGAGTGAACAGACATCATCAGTGTTAAACCACCCTGTGCATCTCAGTATCCCATTGCATCATCTGCTTTGATCATCTTTGCTCTGTGCCTATAACTCAAGTAATTAATAGTTACCATTATAAGAGGAGTGAGATAATTGACTTATCTGGAAATCACTTCAGAAAGATTATTATTAGAAATAGGTCTGCATTCTAAATATACACGTGCCTCTAGATGAGCTAGGCCAAATACCAGCTACATGTGAAGCAACAGTGGCACTGAGGCCAGCACAGTGCAGGTGTTTGGGCACCTGTCCTGTGTGCACAAAGCTCATGTGCCCCACTCAGCTGCACCTCTGCCAGCCTGGCCAAGGCTTCTTGCCAGCAACCTTTCACCATCCCCACAGCCTGGCCCCACAAGAACCTTCATGATCTCTCAGTCAAATCCCAGGAGCTGGAGTAGTTTTCTCTGTACTCTTGACAACACGGACCTTCCATGGCTTGGACAAACACTCCTGGATAAAGTCAGGGAATGTTGCAAAAGAATACTAAAGTAAACCTGGCAATAAAAGAACACAGCTAAAATATAACTGTTTCAGCTTGATCTCCAGGTCATCAGTTCAATGATAAATGTGTAGGTGGTGCCTCCACAGAAAGTCATTAACAGTAGTTTCCTTTACAGCCTGTACTCCATAGCAGCCAAAAAAATTGCACAGCTACCTTTCATCTATCTTCTATCTGGCAAAATCAATAAAAACAAATTTTATTAAAAAAATTATCTGCATCTCCACATGTCTCATGTAGAGAGCAACAAGGCAGCCATGACATCCTCACTGACATTCTGTCACAGAATTCGTGACAGGGAAAGATCAATTAGCTCTATTGAGCAAGCAATATTTCAGTCACCAAAAATAAAGCATTAAAAATTACCAAAGCTATCTCAAAGATCTTGAGTTATTACAACAGGACCTGAGGTGGAAGCACAGAAAGCCTCACAGGTTATTACAGTCATCTGTTGGATTTTAAGTTTCTGCCTTGCTTGGATTCCTTGTTGCATGTGTGTTATTTCAGTAGATTTCCTGTAACTACATCAAATTTAGAGCAATGTTAAATGAGGAAGAAAATAAAGAAAAAAAAGAAAATTCGGCTGATTCTTCATGAAGCATTACTATTGACAGCTGACACAAAAGGCAGAGCTGGAGAGGGAAAAAAGCATGGAGCTACTGTTTGTGTCTCCTGAGATATAAAAGGTGTGTGAAGGCCTCAGACCTCATGTGTTCCTCTATCTAGAAATCCAACAAGCTTCAACATTAGTTGTCTCTTCATGTCAGCAGCAAAACACAAAAATGAGGGGCATTTCAGATTATTTCAGCCTCCCTAACATTCCTCCTGCACAGCTCTAATTTGACTGTATTGATGTCTTCCTCAGAGGAGATAAAGTTGCCTTCCACAGAGAAATGCAAAGCAAAGGAACTAGACAGAAAGGACTATAATTAACAAAGTTGGATATTTTTTTTTTTACTCTGCAAGTAGGACTCAGTTCTGTGAGTTACTGTCTATACCTTTATACCAAAGCACCTCTGATCTGCCTCCCACAGTTGGATTCAAAGCCAGTAAATAATGACTTTCTCACATAATCACTACACTTGGGGTTTTAACCAGCTGAATACTAACTTCTAAAATGAAAGCTCAGTTATGAGTGTGTGTATACATCTGATTTCATACATCCCTATAGTTTGACTCACATAGAGTATTATGTGGCTGAAAGCTCCAGACTAGCTTTTGGGAGTATATGGCAAGCCCAAATTGATAAGATCCAAACCTGGGCACAGGGAACTTGCCTCTTAGGGTGTGTGCTCACAGCACAGGCTATGGCACAGCAACAAAGAGCCATTAATTAGGCAGCACCAATCCCATGGGTTTAGCTCCATTCCTCTATACATCACATCTTCTGAACTGTCAAATTCAGGGATAATTATTTCTATCCCCCTTTGTCTTTTGGGTACAATGGTTTATGGATAACCACCGATGGCAGCTTATCAATATCTCTCTGATGAGCATGGCTCTCCTGTTTTGGATGAGCAGCCTACAAACAGAACTAAAGATCACATTCACATTGTGTCACAGATTAGTGCCTTTCAACGTAACATTTTTCCTTTCTGAAAGCCTCTCTGCCCATCCCTTAGCCTGGCACAGAAACTAAGGACACAGCCATGCAAGGTGCTCAGCAGCTTCTGTCTCAGTGGAGGTAGAAAGAGTTTAAAGCAGTTAGAATTGAGTCCTTAAAATAATTGTTTGACACAATAAACAGCACTGATTGACCAAGTACATCCTGATGCTATCCTTGTACATTCCCATATTACAATCACCACCACCAATGAAGCTGTTCCAGTTAGTCATTGCAAGGTAATTTCAGTCTCCTGTACTGTACTCTGCTTCCAAAACATTAGGGAATAAGCCACCACCAATATTACAGATTGGATGGCAGCATACGTTAGGAATTTGCTGTAAGGCCAGCCCTCAGTGTCTAGCATAGCTTCAAGTGTAAACAAACAAAAGCTGCAATTTGCTCCAAATGTTTACTCTGATTTTAAATCAGGGTTAGCTTTGCCAGTACAAATTACACCTCCCTTTGTCTTCAAGAAAGCTGGCCGTAGACTAGAGGAAGTTAGACAAATTTTTTGTGTTAAATGAGTTGTCTGATTAGATAGATGTTTTTACCAGCTTTTACTTCTCCATCTATGACCAGGGATTTACAGCATTTATTATATAACTATCTTCCAACATTACTCAAACACAGATTTAGTCTGTATCCTCACTAGAAGTTAGGAAGACAGAGATTGATCTGCTGGTGCAAATGACAGCATGAATGCTAGTGAATCAGATCAAACTACTGGGCATTTATTCACCCTATTAATGTAAGTCATGAAACTCCAATTCAAATTTGGAGTCATTAAAGCAGAGTGCTTATGATTTTCTTGGCTGTATAAAAGCTGAGTATTCCAGATGAGATTGTAGCTCCCAAACAATTCCCAGCATGGATGGACTAATGAACAGTGAAAATAAACTGTTACTGGCTTTGCTTACCATAACAATGAAGAACTTCCTCATGGGATGCTGCTTTGCACAAGGGCTTGCACAGAGTGGGCTTGGAAGCCACAGGTGGGGACTCCCAATCCCAAGCACGGGCCTCCCAATCAAGTGTGAATCTGTAGCTTTCCCATTACCATCTTTGTTGTGTTTCTCTTCCAGTTGCTCCATCTGGAGCTCTTGCTTGTTTTCATCATCTGACATTTCAACAGCCTGAAAACAAGCAAAACAACTTCTCTAAACAACCAAAATGTTTGATCAGATCCTTTATATAAATGAAATGTTAGTGTATGCCAGGCATCTGAACTTGGTAAAAATAAATGAGTGCTTCAAACCCACTATTGTTCTCAAGGTCCCTGACCTTCAAAACATCATTCTATTCTATTTGTAAACAACACAGACATGACAGAACATGTGAATACCACTTCACCCTTTGGTAACAGTATCTATCCCAAGACCTCAAAGTGTTCTGCAAATATTAGCTAAGCCTCTCATGCCTCTAAAGAACTCCTACTCTTCAACAAATATTAGCTGAATCTCCACCTGCACCACCCAGCTCATAGGAGACCAGTGCTCTTCTCCAAGTTCAGAAAGGTTGAATACTCTGGCGAGGGTTATTCAAGAGTTTGTAAAAGACTCAGGCAACAGAAATATAAGTTTATGTCTTCTAAGTATGCCTAGACCTCTGGAAGTTTGTCCAGAGTATCATCCAAACCTGGACACTACTTTTGTCAACTTGAATATTAAACATCAGACCCAAATCTAGACCAACCCAGATTTCATCTAAACAAGAGAAAGCAACCAAGAAAACCAGAACACTAGTTTACCATTCATCTTCCCACCACCTTTTCAGGTCTCATAGTCATTTATCTTTTTGTGCATACCCAGATAAACCAAGGAGCCTCAGCTTGCACTTAGCAAGGAACCAAATGAGGCATGGTGAACTGCACACAGCCCAGCTCAGCACCACGGGGATGAACACAAGTAGGACTCACACAGGTTTCAGGCAAAGAGCAACTCAGCACAGCTGCATCAGTACAGCTGGATCAGTTCCTGACCACAGATGTAGGAACACAAAGATAAGGCCATGGTAACCTCCATATGGTAAACAGCCTGAACTTCCTAGGAGGGCCCACTGGAGGCAATTCATTTCCAAGGCACAGAAAACGTGCTTGGCTTTGACTCACATCTCTCTTTTGCAAAACTGGTCATGGACATTTATGTAATGGAAGCTTTCAACACATCTTGTTAAAGGGCATCACTCCAAGCTCTGGCCAAAACTGCAGCTTACATTGATTTTGATTGCCTCTGGACTATGTTTCCATCAGAGGAGCACCTTCCCTCTGCGTTGTGTTGGATCATCCAGAGCTCCCAAGCAGCTCACCTACTCCAGTATTAACAAAAGAAACAGGTAACAACAAAGCCAGAAGTTCAGACCCTGTGCACCTCAGAGTTGAAATACATACAAAAGTTTCCAACTATGCTCTTATTGGCTGTACATGACAACTTATTCCATTAGTGAATCAGTTATCTTCCTAAAGAAGGGATACTACTCTCTATTAACATAAAATCATAATCTAATACAATGCCCAATCTATAATGACAGATAATGTGTAAGGTTGGGGTTTTTCCTCCAGAATTTTTTCTTCTACATTTTATGCTATCTTCAATTGCATTTCAACCTAAATTGAAAGCTGATTGAGGATGACACAGGATAAAGCAATGGTAATAGCAGTCAGTATGAGGTTAAAATTCTCCAGAGGTTACTTTTTTATTGCCCAGAAGGGACCAGTCCACACGGGTGTTGGTTTTTGGCCTTTTTACAACATATTGTTGACTCTTGGAGTGCACTGTGATCATTACACAACTCTAATACTGAGTATTCCCAGAGCCTTCTAAGCACTCCAGGAGCAAAAAGAGCAGGTCGATGAACAGCTTCATGATAGCCTCAAAGTACCCTCTGGTTCCCTTGGCATGGAAAAGCATTTTTACTACAGTGCACTTACACCCATGGGTAAAATGCAGTGCAAAAAGTGAGAGCTAGGAGCCTGAACTAGCCAGGCAAATTCAGGAGGAAAACAAAACCTGCATCATTACCTTGGGGTTGGGTGGGAAGGCTGAATGCAAGTGAAGTGATGGATTGTTTCCCTGAATGTCTGCAGCCCAGGACTGGGAACGTTTCCAGGCGTAGAACAGAGGTCCCCACTGTTGGCAGAAGGGAACCATGCAGATTTTGGTGTGACTTACAGAGTTGATCAAACTAGAACAGCCTATTTCAGCCGTCAAAACAGGGAAGAAGCAAAAACCCAAGAGAGGTCTGACACCCACTTTCCTCATTCCATGATTCAAACTGCTAGAAGGAAGAGTTCTTCAATCAATATAAGAGATTTTTCATTCAGCAGAACTGGCACAGAGGCCAAAAGGGTTGAGAAACGCTTCTGCTCTTTGTAAAAATCCTTTAGGATTCTCTCTTCCAAGAGGTCTGCTGGAGGTCCTGATCAGGCTGGTGGTGTGCTCATTTCCCAGGCACTGTTTCCTATTTTGGGGTCCTCCTTCCATCACTGCACCACCAATGCCTTGAATCTGGGTATGTGGTTAAACACTGCACCCTGAACATGGTTACCAGTCTTCAGGCTCTCCAAGGCTTGAAATGCTTCTGAGGCAATACAGTGGTGAAGAGCCTCACAATCCTGAAGGAATTCCTTTTCTTCAAAAGCAGGTTAGGAAAGTGAATCTGCCTCCTGTCTGAATAGGCTTCTCCAACTTTTCCCTGGCTAAAGAGCTGCTCTCAAACTTCTTCATAGCCAGTATGATGTCAATTCTTCATCCACTTGTGCTGCCTTACTGCAGATAGTGTAGCAGAATGCCCAGCTGGAATTACCCTGGCACAAGGCACAGGGAGCAGGACAGATAAGGTGGTTGTGCTATTGCTCCCCCCTCGCTGCATGGATCCCCAGAGGCTCCCCTGTGTGACTCCCTGAGCTGAACTGGCTCTGCAGGCTCCAGACTTGCCAGGTGAGTCCCCCCACCCTCCTGTGCCCACAGGTTACAACCAGCAGTGCCAAGAGTACCACGGGCAGGTTCCTGTTCTGCAGAATATTCCAAAAATGTAAGTTAAGACACTCCCTGCCCTGAAACACCTCATGTTTAAACAAAAAAGGAAATCAAAAGATAACAAAAAAGGGGTGGCCTTAACAAGGGCATACAGTTAATCCAAAAACCTGGTCTTTTACTGATGAGCAATGCACATCTTACCACTGATGCTGCCAGTGGTGTTTGTGACAGACCAGTGGAGTCACAACACGCCTGATGTATCTGGTGCTTCCCATGGGCAATATGTGCATTTGGAGAGAGCTTGGAGCTAGGAAACCTCACTTTTGATGTTGTGTATCAGGATGAACAGAGGATCTGCTTTCAAAATGATATCTTCATACCTATCCACTTATGTCACACCATAGACTGCTCTTGAAGCAAGAGCAATTGCATAACATTCTCATCTTCATTTTCCTGCTGTCCAGCCAGCCAGAAGGAGGTCACATCTCCTCTAACAATTTCTTTGCTTTGCAGCTCACTCCTACATATTTCAAAGGAGCTGCCAGTGTTGCATTCTTTTCATAGAACCCCAGGGAAGTTCTAACCTCAAAATTAAGCAAAACAAAGTCCTTTGAATATTTTCCAATTAACCTAAGATTGACACTAACACTTTTCATGTTTCCACTATTTGAACAACTGGGTTTCTCCTGCATGCCTCAGTTGTCAGGCCTTTTGGACCATCAAAGATCTAAGTTACTCCTTTCCCAAAGATTACATTGGTTTTAAAACTCAGAGACCCTTTCCTACTAAGATCGTTCTAGGTTGTGTTATTTAGTGGAAGAGATCAGAGAAGCCTCTCAGCAGCCCAAATCCAGGGAAGATATCAAAGAAGAGACAGCATGGCAAGTTTCTCATACACTAGCACTGAGGACAAGTTAACACTGCTGAAAGCCTCCAGGGTTGCACAGTCTTACAGCATAAATATCCAGAGAAACAGATATGACAGAGGTAGTTCTGAGTTTCTAGAGTCAGCAGAGAGCATAATGGCAATGCCATAAAAAATGGCAGGAATCAGGCAAGAAGCTGGAGGTAGCAGGCACGGTCCCATTCTGGGGCTTGCTGAAGCATGTTGGCTCATTAGCCAAACTTTCTCTGAGTTAATGGTGATGCTGAAACACAGGAACCCTCTCAATTGGCTAGAAAAGCAGGTCTGCCAGCAGAACTGCAGGCAGCTTCTGTGCAGCCTGGAACAGAGGGAGGAGAAGGCTCCCAACACAAGAGCAGCACTGCCCACAGACCCACAGCATGCAGGGAGCATCCAGCACTTTAGAGACAAAGTGTTTGTGCCCCTTGTCACTCGCTGTTGCTTAGGCAAGGCACATCTAAAAGCTATTGGGCAGGTTGCCAAGGTGTCCCAACTGCCGAGGTGGGGAGTTCCTGAGCACTTTCTGTCCATTAGCTTGTAAATGTCCCTCTGAAGAGGGTGAAATATTGTCGCCCACACTTTATAGATAAGAATAGTAAGGCACAGAGAGCCAAGTATCCCAGTTCTCTCTCCCTGCTTTCTAAACCATAAACAACAGTAATTCTTCCCTCAGTTACTGGAAATAACAGG
The DNA here is from genome assembly GCA_037013685.1 of Acridotheres tristis. Classification (NCBI taxonomy): domain Eukaryota; kingdom Metazoa; phylum Chordata; class Aves; order Passeriformes; family Sturnidae; genus Acridotheres; species Acridotheres tristis. The sequence continues at coordinate 15,020,125 of CM072896.1, forward strand.
CTCTTTCAGAACCAGGGAAGCTGCCCCTTGCCTGGAACCAAATAGCCAAAAGCAGTTGAAGGTAGCAGCCTACAGCCTATGCAGTGCCAGACATGGTTTTCACCCTGAGAACTTTTCCTCCAGCACATCTCTGGGGTCTTTTTCTGTACTCACAAAAACATTCTGTGCTCTGTATGCTCAAGGAGTTCACCTTCAATAAATAATCCAAACAAAGGGAGTTAGTGCTGGCACAGTTGCATGGGTTGCTTTAGGGACAGTTTGCAGCAATGTCAAACTCACCTTTACTGGTGGCTGCTACCATTTACTGGGAAGGAATCCAGCCCCCAAAGGGAACACTCAGTAATTTCAAGAGCCAAGAGCAATTTCGTCCCCATTAGTTAATATCAAATATAAAGGACACATTCCAGTACATAGCAAGTAGTCTTTGCCTCCTTGAAAGACAGTTATGGAAGATTTTGGGTTTAGAATCCGTAAATGACAAAACAGAAATACGTCAAAAAAGAAACATTTCAGACTAATTTCAGGATAGCATTGCTCAGTTAGCATCAGTAGCTCTCAGATTATTACCTGGAAAATCCTGGGTCGGAGGCATACTGTTGACCCAATCCAGAGAGCAAGCAGAGAGCCTCATGGGCAGTATTGATGAGAATGTTGAGGAAAGTGGCCAACAGTCTCCTTTTTGGTTTTAATAAAATGAAGCATCATTCATTCTTCCTGTGTGGAAAAACAGAGAAAACAGTGGGTCATTCTGAAAGCAGAGCAGACTTCTTCATGTTGGGTCAATGGACCAGCCTGAAGCTGTGCAGAGATTGCTGTTTAGTCTGCAGATGTACTACAAAATGTTTCAGCAGCAAAGGTGCTCCTTCCCAACACTGCAGTTAAGAGGATAAAGGAAAAGATGCATTCACCTCATGGCCCTTGAGGAACTATTGCATCCCTATGGAAATGTGGCAAAAGGAATATGAAACTTAGTAAGGGTCACGAACTTCTACGAGAACAGTAGTCAGCTTGTCTGTGAGTGCAAATTTCCAGCTGAGCTAGCCCAAAGTTGATGGAGAAGGCCAGGCTCATCCATTAACTCTGCAGGTTTTTAGTGGCACACAGCTGTGCTGCACCCCTGGAACCAGCCCTAGGACAGCACAGAGCCTGCCTTCACAGGGCAGAAAAGAGAAGCTGGTGGAGGGTACATGTAGGGATGGTGGATGTTCACAGAGCAGGGCTAAGGGACCCAGAAAATTCCTGTCTAACTTTGGCTCTCCCAGAGATGTTCTGCACGGCCTTTTGACAAACATCTCCCTCACCTTCCTTCTCCCTCATCATCTCTCAAAGCCCTTTGTTTCCCCATGGGGAAAAAACTCAGGATTAAAGAACTTTCCCCTGTACCATGAGCCAAATACACCAGTGATAGCAAAACATATAATAGAAGTTATACTGCCTAGAGGAGGCAATAGTTCTCCCTTAAGATCCCCACAACCACCACGTTCCTGCAACAGTTTCTAGTTCCTGGCAAAACCTGGATCAGAAAACAACTTCACTGCTAAATAAGTGCTAGTAGAAATAAGTAAATAATCTTGCACTCTGTCGTATTCCCTGAAAGACTGAGCCTGCCAGCAAAGGCAGCACAGACTCTCAGAGCAGTAAACAACCAAGCAGGCATAGCAAACAAACATTTCAAACCCTGTATGTCAAAAAACCTCTCTTTGGAATAAAGAGGTGAAAACAGTTTCATAAGAAAAGAGGAAGTTTTCTCCCCTTCCTTTGTCCCCACTTCCCCAGCCCTTCCTTCCCTTGTTTACTTTGTTTCCCTGTTTCAAACCAAGTCAGAGAACCTTTGGTATTTGTGGCACTGGGCTCTGTTTAACTCCAGCTGTGCCCACAGCCTGCACACTGGTTTGGTAAAATCTTCCCAGTCTGACAAAGTGGTTTCTCAAGCTTGAAATAAAACCATAGTGATTTTTACACTACTAAGATGAATGGCCCTTGACAGGACTCGCAATTATCTATGAATTCCAAAGAAAAGGCTTGCTGCATGGCAAAGCAACGTGCTCCACACAGCACTGTGGCAGGGGGATTCAGGGGGCTTTCTGTGCTTTTGCTCTGGCACTTCTTTTGAAATTTGACAGCATTGAGAGCTTCGAGGTAAAAAAAAACAAACAAACAAACAAAAAGCCAAAGAAGAAACCCCCAAGACTCCAAAGATCCCACAGGAAAACAGCTCAGAGGATTTTTACCTGTCACAGGCATGGGGTTGGAAGGAGCTCTTTGCTAGTCTCTGGTAAAGGAAGAAGCAGCATCCAAATTCAGAAGAAAAGCCCTTGCCAGGAATACCAACCATGAGGCTTCCGTGTGGGAAAGGGGATCCTGTGGTGCTCCCCACCACAGGGCATCTGTGCCTCTCTCTTTACAAGGAATACTTGCATACATGGACCCAGAGATGAAGAAGGCAATTTGTTTCCTTATGTTAGATTTAGGAGTGGCTTCTTGGGATCTAACACCCTGCTGTTATCAGAGAGGGTCTGTGGCCTGTGACTGTGTTATCAGGTATCAGAGAGCCCCCTTGGACAGGGATTGTGGGAACAGATGCTGACCTCAGCCTGCCAGCAGGAGAACAAACCTCAGCACTAAAGGGCAGGACGCCACGAAATAAGACTCCTTGAGAAAGGAAACCGGGAGAAACCGAAGCTGAAATCTTGATGCTTCTAGGAGCCATGGAGAGGGATAACTGAACAGGGTGAGACATGGCCAGCACAGGGTTGCACAAGGACAGGCTGAGGGTCTGAGCAGCGCCAGCAGGCTGGGCCAGCTGGGGAAGGAGAAGCAACACCTCTGCTGCAACCAAGGGCTGCTTCCAGGGCAGCAAGCAAAACCTGTGAGCGCCAGCCACGCTGCTGCTTTCTGTTTGTCTGCTCACTGAGGTCTGGCAGACAGGCTCTCCCTTCCATGTGTGCCTGGTCAGTGCCCAGCACAGCACCAAGAGCCTCTCAGTCCTGCTAGAAGGGAGAAAACAAGCCTTTGCCCAGGATGAGACTGACACGGGGAAGGTAGGTGGTCAGCCCGTCCTGCTTTCATGTCTTTTCAGACTGAACATTTTGGAAAGAAAGTTTGCCTCAGATTGAGCCTCTGTCTGGGATTAATTCAGCTCAAATTTGTAGTCACCGCAGGCAGCAGGGAAGCTGCAATAGCTATTAGAGAATAAGCCAAAGAAGTAAAAGCAAGCAAGGACAAAAAATAGTCCTTGCCCTCCCTCCAAAACAGAGCAGAGGCACAGGGATCCAAATCAAAAAACAGCTACTAGTAGCCAGTGCTAGCGAGTCACTGTGTGCTGGCCAGCAGCAGGACAGCAGCCTGGCCAGAGCCTGGCTGCCAGCAAGAGCTCTGGCACAGGAATGTGGCACACCCTGCTCTGGTGTCCAGGCCAAGCAGTCCAGAGCTGACTCGGAAGGCCATGGAGCTGGGAGCTGCTATGAACTGCAACAAGGGGGAAGAGGGAGAAGAGTCCTGCCCCTGCTCCCCACTGCTGCTCTGCCAGAGGGAAGCAGCCAGCTCACCTCCTGGTATTGCTGCTGGCCGGGTACCTCCAAGCTATTGGTACTGGTCATCCTTTAGTTGGGGGATCTGAGTGGACAAGATACCCAGAAAGAACAAATTGTGGAAAGAAATGAGGCCATTGGACGGTGGAGACGGAAAAAAATGCAGTGAGAAAAGGTCAGCAGCCAGCAGTAGCACCCAGGAGGGCTGAGATCCTGGCTGCCCTCGCAGGCATGGGCACCGCTTCCAGAACTTCAAGGAGATGGCAATCCCATGCCTGAAGGCTGGAGGTGGTTTCCCATCCGCTCCCCCAGCAGCGCAGGTCCCTCCGGACGGGAGGTGGCAGCAGATGGCCACGGCAGCCCCGGCCGGGACCGCGGGCATCTCCGGGGACACGCCGGGACCCGCAGGACAATCCCGGCAGGAGCTGCTCCCCGAGAGCGTCCGTCCTCCCGGGATGCGGATGCATCGCCCCATCCTGCCCGCTGGCTCCGAGCCCCCATCCGATTCCACACACGCCACACCCTGGAAGTGCTTTGCCACAAGTTGAATTGTTTTAAAAACAGCCTTTATCGAGAAAACAGATGGCAGCGACTAGGAAGGTCTGATTATTATTGATGAATGCAGGATTACAGTTGGCAATAGGACATACTGGGAGCAGCAGAAATATTAACCAGTGGAAGGGGAAGAAAAAATCATGGAGTAAAAAGAATCATGGAATCATTCATGTTGGAAAGGACCTCTGAGATCACCGAATCCGACCTTGGACCTAACACTGCCAAGTCCACCACTAAACCATGGCCCTAAGCACCACATCTACAGTTTTTTAAGAACAGTTCCAGGGAAAGAGGAAGACACGTTATCCAAGTCTCAACAGGCTCTCAACGGTCAAGAATCATGGTCAGACAACATAAGGATACACAAATGTTTGGCCCCTGCATCATTTATCAGCTTCCACCAGAATAAAACTCTTTCTGAAATTTTAAGAAAAAAAAAGTAACTGGACTTATTTTCCAGCAATCTCTGATTTCCATTTTTTGTCTGCCATCTTGAGAAATACCAACAGGAGATCAGATCAGCCCAGATGAAACAGGGTGTCCCAGAAACTTGTCCCCTCTGTATCCCTAGGGCTACCTTCCTCAGACCAATAGAACCTGGAAACCAGCTGGATTTTAGAGCTCCTACAAGTCATCTCTCCAGAGCCATACAGGAAATCATAGTCGAAACAAAGACACAAAAGAGTGCAGATACCAGTACAAGGAACAGATTGAGACACCCTGTAGAGCAAGTCCTACCTCTCATCCCTTTTCCAGAGGCTGGTACCTGGGGGGTCTCTCCAGTCTCTGTCTCCATTCAGATGCCAGTGCCACACAGCCAACATCCAGGTAGTGCACCACTGGTTTAATTAGCTCCTCTACCCCAAGTGAAAGTTGAACTTGAAATCAGTGATGTTTGAGGTCAGTCCTTCATCCACCCTTTTTTATTTTTGTGTGCCAGACCTCACTTCTGTCACCTGCCCTTCCAACAGGAGAGGTTCACACACAGCTGTCTCCCAGAAGCAGCAACAGATAAAACCCAGCAGGCAGCTTTCATTTCCTCTGCCCAGAAAAAACTTACCTCTGTTCTAGGAGAGCCCCCTAGGAAATGTAATGGATTGCAGAGTGCAAAGCTGAATGGGAACTCAAAAAGTTACTGATACCACATAACCATGCCTGGAGACACTGGGCATCTCCACTTTGAGAATTTCTGGTGTGGTTTCTGGGGAGCTGGATTTTGGAATTTTTGGCTGGTGAAGTCTGTGTATTTGTTTTGTTTATTCTTTTTTAGATCTTCAGCAAGGAAAATTATATAGCCTTGCCAGAAATCCATTAACTCCTCTTACCCTCAGAAAATACCATCACATATCTAGGCTTGATCACATTTTCTGTCTCAAGGTAAGCTCAAGACTTTCAGCCTTACCCACAGCCAGTAGAAATGTTTCTCTTCACGGTATCTGTTTACACTTTTAAAGGCTGTTCACAATGCCCTGTCTCTCCACCTGCAGAAGAACCCTTCAGACAGAGAATCCTTGATGGAACAGCAACTCACATCTGTTAAAATTTATTGCTTTCATGGATCATTTAAAATGTAACAAAGAGGGGGAAGCAGAGGGACAAATCTTGAACCCAGAAGCTATTTAGTAGTAATAATGGAAGTCACATAATCCAAAAGTGTGGTTTATTCTGTTTGCTTTATTTTAAAAACCAGATGTAAAATCTGTTTACTGAAGACTGTATTGAAGTGGAAGAAGTAGACTTGCCTGTTTTACAGGTTACTATGGAGACATCTTTCCCTTCGTTACTCTGTAAACAGACCATGCTGCACAGAAGTAAGAAGTTCTTATTTTTGGCCATTCAAAAATTGCCTGTGATTGGAACACTTCACGTGCTATGAACAAGTAAATATCTCTGGGTAATTAATTTTCTTAATCCCAAATTTGGCCAAGGGAAACGGAACTGACCAAGCAATGAATGTCAAAAATATTTTACAGTATTACAATTCTAGTTTTGAAGTCCCAGCAGAGAACCAATGGCTTCACTTGCTACTAGGTTCCCAAAACCTTTGATATTTGTCCCCAGAATAACAAGGGCAAAAGTCATCAAGCATAAATAACCACAACCCTTTTTCCTCAAATATGTTTCTAAGAAATTATTGTGAATTACTGTGCATAGCATCAGAGTATGAGAATGAAGGATATCAAAAACTGGATCTCAATTCCCAGTGGCCCTCAGGTCACAACTACTGTATTTTTTGTTAACATTTTTTTCTTTTAAATTATTACAGGTAAACTAACAGGTAAACTAAGATGTTCCTTAATCAACACCATGGCAACATGGTATCTATGGTCCATGGATCTCCAAAAGTACACCTTCAATTTCACACTTTTTATTTCACCCGCACTCTCAAAATGCCCAAGATGCAGCACCTGTCCATCTTGGCCCTTCATACAGCTTCCTCTCTGCTAACATCTTGACACTTCACTACAGTTTGCAGAAACCATAAATAATTTTTATCTATTTCTATTGCACTTATATTCTATTCTATTGCAGTTTTCTTCTTTAAAGCTTCCCCAGAAATCTGAACTAGAAATAAGACAGGCAAAGCTGCAGCAATGGGTGAGGATTGAAACCAGATGAGAAAGGGCAGCAAAAGATCAACAGGGTAGAAGCAGACAACCACTGTAAAGGTGGCTCTGGTGGGAAACTTACCTGAGTCCATCAAAACCTGAGTCACAAGTCACGTATGGCCACGTAAGCAGCATTCCTGTTGTGAACAAAATAAACAAAAGGAGAACCTCCTTTTGGAGAGAGAGCCACAAACACTGCTCCCACATGACCTGAGGACACTCATGGCAAAGGAACACAAAGCCCAAGCACTTTTGGTCATCAGAAGTGCTCGGATCACCAAGCAGGGGCAGGACAGAGGTCTCCGACAGACCCCATGAGGACATTACACATACAAACCAGACCTCTTGCTTTTCAGGACAGGGATAGCATCTGGGCAGGTCTAAGCCATCTGGAACGAAACCTGCCAGGCTGAATCCACAAGCATTTGAGGTCTGAGTGCTGCAGGTACTTCCCCAGCAGAGAGAGGCATCAGTATCAACAGAGCCTTGTGCAGAACCTCATGGATCTTGTCTGTCCTTGTCATGGGGACTCAAAGCACAGGAGCAGAGAGGAATGTAGCACAGCTTAAGGTCTCTGGTGAGACAACCAGAGGATATAGGTTAAACCCAAAGGAAAACCCTCTCCAAAAAAGATTCCTCCTGTCTTTCCTTTCCAGATGTGTAGAGTGCTTGCTCAGTTTTTTTCTTTGTAAAACTAAAGTTATTCCAATGTTACCTTTTCTTAAACATAGAAATACGGATGATTACCAGAAAAACAAATAATTGGGATGGAGCCCAGTTGAAATCATTGAGGCAACTAAGTGAGTATGCCATGTGGAGAAGAGGGAATTGCAGTTAGGGATTGTCTGTTGTCACATTTAGGATAAACATGACAAGGAATAGCTGTTTGTCCTGCCGCTACTGAGGACAAACTAACCACTCACAGTCAGGAAAAGATTGACATCTGGGATTTCTCAGAAAGAGGTTTAAGAATCTGAAATAGGAAGTTACTTGAAAATACTCTCTTTTCTACCCATATTCATATAAGCACATAAACACACAAGTTTATTTTTGAATTCCATCATGTTTTTCAGATTTTAAACCTACGCTAAGATACTTCCTTAAAATGTATTTTTATCTTCCTGGATTAAGTTTAGATTAGTCACCTCCTGGGGGAAATGAAATGTCTCTTGGTCTATTCAGCTCCCATGCTGGAGATTACCCTCACTTTCATTAGCCACACAAAGCAAAAACTGCAGTAGCCTCAGGCTCAGAAATGAGACCCTGACAGGTCAATTCTCACATTTTTAATTGAAGTAAAGATAACACAAAATTAAGTCTGGGTCAAGGGATGAGCACACCTATTTTTTTATCTCCATGTAACTTACAGGGTTTCTCCCTGTGAGAACACATGAAATATTCTGGCCATCTGGAACTGAGAAAGGTCAAAAACTACCTCATCTGCTCTCTGGTCCAGGTCTTTCCCCTGTCTAAAAGCATTCCCTAAGAAAAAAACAAAAACAAACCAACTTCATTAGCCAACAGCCTGTTTCTATTTTTCTGGCAAATTTGCCCATATCTGTCCCCATCAGAGATTATCACAGCATTATGGGTCAGGACACTGAAGTATTCACAAAACAGTATTGCAGATGTGAGAATCAATGAAACACAAGAGTCCAAGCCAGGTAATACACATGCCTTAGCTCTACCAACAAGTATAGAGAAATGTAATAAAGAAAGAAGCAGCAATGTCCAACAGGCACATTAGTCTTATTTAAACAAAGTTATTTAAACTGTTGGGAAGCACTTTGGGATGCTGCAATCATTTACAGAGTCAAGCATTCAAGGCTGAAGATTCCAGGATGGAAGAGTAGCCTTTGATATATTGCCATTTTCCCCTCCTATATCTCAGGATTTGAGGCTTGTGTAATCATACTCCTGGAGCTACTGATACTGCTTCTGTCTCCAGTTCTTCTCAACAGCCAGATACAGGTCTACATTGAAAGAATTTCCACTCATAAGAAATTTTCACAGAAGTATCGAAGAAAAACTGGTGTTGAGATCAAATGCACTCACTCTAACTTTTACTTCTGGCCACAGCCCACCGCTGAGATTCTTGACACATCAAAGGCTCAGGGCACCAAACAAATTGTTGGTTTTGCAAGTAACAAATAACACGGTTTTACATAGTAGAACAGATGCTTGTGGTCTTCAGGGTGGGACTGACCAAAGAAAGCAATGAATAAGCAGCACTGTGAGCTCATGACTCAGATGCCATGTCCCCACTGGCCCACAGCAACAGATTTCTTGCCTCAAACCCAATTCTCTTCAGATGCAGCTTGTATCTTTTTCACTATGGGCAGTGCTCTGAGTGCCTCAGGGAAGAAGAGAGGAGGACATCCAGAGCCGACAGTGAGAAGACACTCTGAATTATTCATATCACTCAAGTAGGAAAATTAAAATTAAACTACCTTACATGACAATCGAAGATATACCAACACTGAAGAAATTCCACAGCAAACTAAAGCTGGAATGGAACACTTAATGGTTAAAAGGCTCACCTGTTTGTGGATGGATATATTTCTTGTTTTGCCTTCATCTATATCAAGTCTTTACATAACTGCTGGCTTCATACCCGAGGCTATCTTCCCGAATCAAAAATCTCTCCCATGCTAGTAGCAGAAGAATAGACTGCTTCTCGCTTTTTAACTTGTTAATAATGAACTTGCTCTTGTCTGATTCTCCTTATCCCCTTCTCCCTGTGCAATACCTGCCTTGATAAGTACATGGCTTTTGCATCAGTGTTCAAGTCAGTTTTCTGTACTTGCTTGGACGGCTGTCAGGGCCAGTTTTTGAGGTGCAGTCTCCTTTTGATAGCTCCCGACAAGCTGTGCTAGAGGAGAGCTGGTTCCCAAAATACATTTCTCTCACACTTGTTTTTCAGGGTTCTCCACTCAACAGTGTGGCAACGAGAGGCACTCCAGACTGGGTTTAATGCTACCATATGCTAGACAGCATGAGAATCCATACTGCAGGAGAGCAGCCGGTACATTTCCACGTTAACAGAAGCCTGATTGCAAATTGCATTTAGTCTCAACAGCTCAGTTCACTGCACACAGATGCCATGGGGGACTGTAAAGTTAGCAAGATGTGGGGGAGTATGGTTAAATTTTTCAAAAAGAGCCTTGGCTGATCTGATGCCACAGACATTTGGAGCTGATGCCACAGAAGAGAGTTACTGCTGCATTTCTTTTGCCGTAAATGAATAAGAATAATAATGTCATGCGCTGTTAATCAAATTACACTCTTGCAAGGCTGGTGATTGTCTGCTGATACAAACAGCAGCATCGGCATTGTCAAACACTGCTCTTATAATTTGGCAGCCAGCATGTAAACGAAGTCAAAGAGGAATTTACTCTTTCAAAATAGGTCAGCATGAGAGGAGATGGGTTTCCGGAGTGTGCAGTGTCTCCTTGGGCTGGCTGCATAGGGTACCTCAGGTCTTACAGCAGACTTGACATAACTGAAGGTACAAGAAGACTAAATGAATGAACTGAGAGGAAAACCTGCCCCATTGGATCCTCTCAGAGCAGGTATAGGAGCAGAACTCTCCTCCACTTACTTGTGTACAACCAAACAAATCAAACTGGTAGCCTCTGTCCAAGGCCTCTGCCACAAAAATACCCAGGTCAGCTCATCCTAAAGGGCCTTCTAACAAGGCTAAGCAGAGAGGCCAAAGACTACTCACTGCCTGGGCTGAGCCACAAGGACACAGACTCAAGACAAGGTAAAGGCGCCTGACAATGTGGGCATGGTACGGGGGGTGGTTTCACTGTGCAAAGCTCCTAGGGCAGCACTAACACACAGATAACTTGAGTACCTTTAAACATGAATTTAAACACATACACCAGTGCACAAACACTGTGTGTAAACACAGCCCTTATGCCATGGAATAAATGCTTTGCTTCATGTGAATCAGGTGAGGTCTTCTACTCCCTCCTCTTTCTATCACCAGAAAGCATCACACATTTCAGCTGCTTAGATCAGTGTTGGTAAATGAAGTAGATAGTCTCTCAAGGTTTCTTTTCCAGTCTAGCATCTCTACAAAGCATTCCCATATTCTTCAAGGAAAGGCTTTCCCCACCCCTACTGTATAGCCAGTCCATAAAATTTATTGTTAGTGAAGGTCACCAAGTCAAATACTGCAGCTGGGTCATTTTATAGACATTAACAATTCCTTTAGCTATGAGAATAAAGGTAAAAGTGATCTAAATCCTGCTCTTGAGGACATGAGCCAAATGTACATCAAGGTCAGAAAGGAATTGCGCCCACACTTGAATCACATAAGGGATTGCACTGCCTCTCAAGCTCATAGTGGGGTTAATTTCTTCCCTGCCTCTCCCACCATGTGTTACCAGAAGCCACAGGAGCAGACAGGAGAGTGCTGTATACCTACACTTTTGCAGTTTCCCAGAGGAGTGACCACCAGCCAGAAGATGCAGGGCTCCAGGTTTCTCAGGCATGAAAACAATTGCATGATTCCCTAAAGCTCTGCATTAGTGAGGTGGCAGCAGCTTCCATGCTCTGTGAGCTGCCTCATGCAGGAATCAAGTGCTATAGCTCAGAGGAATTGGCTTTACATTTCCAGGCAACAATGCCACTGCCAGGCAAAAGGCATTTTTCAGCCTCTCCCTCTAAACACAGTCCCAGGAATCAAGCATCCAAATGAAGAGAGAAAGGAAAGAGCCATTTTCCCAGGAGGTGTCCTAATAAACCCCAAACAACAACAAAAAAATATCATAGAGGAGCTCAGGATTTCAGAGAGTAAGAAAAATATAAGTTCTCTCCATCTCTGCTCACATCACAGGATGGGGACTGCAAACCTGTTGGCAGGGGGCTCCATGCCTAGGGAGCCAGGAGGATTTCATGAGGAGTTAGGATGATCCATTTAGGACTACCAAATATCAAGCTTCCAGAAAGAAGATTTCTTCCTACCCTCAAAGCACCTAAAGTGCATTAGTCACTTGCCTAGGGATGCTCAAGAGACCAGGATAAAGCTCTCAGTGAGAGCTCTCAATCCCAGACCAATGGGAATTGCTGGGAGAAGACAGCCAAGTGCCCCAAGTCGTTGGAACCATCAGCAAGAAGCTTTGTAGGAGAAGCAATCCTGCTCAAGCAGCCAGCTGCTGAGCTGGCTGGGAGTAAGCCATGGAGCTGGCTGCTCCTTGGGTGTCCCATGAAGCATAACAAATCCATTTAGACCTGTAAAGCAGGCATGAAAGCAGGGACCAGTTCCCAGCTGGAGCTGATTTCTCCCATGAAACTTGTTCCATGGTTCCAGGCAACCATGCTTCATAACATGAAGGTAGAAAATCCCCATCCTTTTATGCAGTTCTTGGCTTTCATTTTTCACTTTTTGTTATATGAATGGGTGGTTTAGTATTTCTCTCCACTGCTTGGACTACTTTGCGAGGCTGCTGACTCCTTTTTGCCCTCCAGCATGGATGGTCATGTTGTGTGCTGAGCAAGCCAAGGCCTACAGTGATCCAAATGCTGAGGGTGAGCAATACTGAGCAATACTTAGTGGCCAGCTCTCATAGTCAGCTCTTTCACTGAGTCACATCTCATTACTCAGTCTTAATCACAGCTATCAGAGCTCCAACAAGGCACCCAGAAATATCTCAGTCATACAATGGTTAGGTTAAAGCATGGTTAATAACCATTTCATTCCAGCCCCTCTGCTGTGGGCAGGGAACTTCCCAGCAGTTCAGGCTGCCCAGAGCCCCCTCCAGCCTGGTCTTGAACACCTCTAGAAATGGCAAGTCCACAGCCTTTCTGGGCCAGTGCCCCACCACCCCTATAGCAAAGAATTTCTTCCTAATATCCGAACCTACCCTCCTACAACTTACAGCCATTCCCCCTTGTCCTATCACTACATGCACTCAAGTCCATGCTCTCCAAGGATTTCCACCCTAAGGAATAACAGCACTTCCAGGAACAGCCCCTATCCTGAATTCCAGAGGCATGAGGGGAAGTCAAGTGGATTCCTAAAGTTCACCAAAGAATTGTTACTCCAAGCAAAGTTGTGAAGATGCAATGAACTCTCAGAGTGTGCAAGATTGGTCTCCACTACCCACTGTGCATTCAGTCTCCATTAGTGCTGTGTGTAGTATGGAGACCTACTTTGGTTTAGTTTATTAGTAAATAAAAAAACCCCCAAGAAGTCTAGTCCTAACCTCCACTGTAGAGATTTCTCCTAGTAATGAAATCCATCATTATTTCTGGCCCTAAGCCATGCTTCCTCTTCTTTCTGCCATTCACCAGTCTCACCCGTGTTTTTATCAGTCTCCCTCAGGCTTCTGCATGGGACTTTGCTTCAATTGTTACTGTAGGATTTACAGGTTTGGTCTGAGCAGCTAAACCAGGGAAAGAAACCAATGACCCTGGAGACTCCCCTGTTCATACCAATACCAGCAGCATAACTCTTGTTTCTGCCAGAACATGAGCCTACAGAAGGGCTTTCCTTAGACTTAGAGAAGATGCATCTAACATCATCATAAAAGGATGGGGTTTTGGTAATGCATACACTAGAAAAGAGAGAATTATATAGCCCATGTTCATTTTTTTGAAGCAAGATATTAAGATAAGCATTTTCCACACTTTGGAAAAAGGGGCTGAAATTCAGTATCCAGTGGTTGAGAATATCTGCCAGGCCCTGGTCATGTCCATCTGATTGACATTTCATATTTCATAGAGCCTGGCTCCACAATAAGCATCTTCATCTGGGAGCAACAACACCAAAGACCAACCTGTTCAGCCTCACCCATATTCCCATCCCAGCAGGGGAAATATCAGGAGGATTATAACTGGCAGACAATGAACACAATGAAACTAGTTTTCCCTTTTTTTTTTTTTTTGAAAGCAGAAATGTATAATTTGGCAGCATACAGCCTCCCATAGGTATGTCATGCAAGACATCTCCTTAATGCTATTAGGACTCCATGAATTTTGTCCTCTACAGTCAAAGATCCTGCTCTAAAATATGGAACTTGAAGAGGACAATTAAGCTTATTTTTTTTATTAACAAACAATTTCCAGTCTCCTTCTCCAAAACAGCTGAACCACCCTAACTGGAACTTTCCAAAACACAAAGAAAGAAAAAACAAAACCAAGACCAAAATGAGAGAGAAGAATGACCTTTTGCACAGTAGGCATCAGCTGAAGCAGTTAAAGTCTGCAACCTGGGAGCTCTTACAAGCACTGGCTTTTTATGGAAAAGCCTTAACTTTCTTGGTGATCCTGACATCTCTACCTATAATGCAATGCTGTAAAGACTGACAGTCTGCTGAATGGCCTGCACCACAGAGAAGAATTACATACTCTTGCTATATAAAGGAAACATCCATGGCCTGAGTTCAAGTGTTGACTTAACTGCAGATGCAAAGTTTGACTCAAATGAGAGCAATTCTGCCCTGGACAAGGTATTGCAGCTTGTCTACTGCAGCATCACATCACCTCATTTCACACTGCACAGAGAAAGTCACTCTAAAGATGAGAGTAGGATTAATCTGGGTGCCAGCCAAGCTTCCCCAGCAGGAGACAACTTTTTTTCAGAATTAAACAAATAAACAAAAAACCCAATCAACCAACCAAGCAAGCAAAAAATTTCACTTAAAAAAGTGTGCCTGCCACTCTAGAATTCATGTTCTTTTAGCTCACTTACTAACCAGGCACCATGTTAAGAGCTGTAACTCAATTAGTACTTCAGAGTTTTTACTTGGCCTCTGCACCTAGTCTTTAATATTTCCTTGAATTTCTTGCATATCCAAACTTTCCCTCTGAGTTGTTGTCATACTCCAAAGGAAAATTAAATCAAAAACTGGAAAAAATAACAAACCCTGCACATCACCTACAAAAGCTCTTGTATTGTCCAGGAAACAAAGGTTATCTGCTTTGGGCTCTTGCTGTTTGGTACCTACAGACAGCAGCTTTCCCCTTTGCCTCCTTCTGTCCACACCCAGACAGCTACAAAATACAGAGTGCAAATAATGACAAGTTGTACCTGGATATCTAGCAGAGAGCAACTCAAAATTGATCTTTTCTCTGGCTTAAAGGTGATGTACCTGCCATGCTTCAACAGAAAAACTCCTTGACATCCATTCTAGGAGCTTTTTCAATACCAAGGGCGCTGGAGGAGGAAAAGAAACAGAAAACCCACAATGCAGAACTCATTTCATATTGTCCTGATTTAAGGACTGAACAGCTCTGTCAATGAGACACTTGACTTCAGTTTTCATCTACACCACTAGTTCAACTCCCCTTGTTGAATTCTCTGGCTTGGGACTTCACTCTCAGCTTGCTGCTGTCTGAGTAGGCTGGCAGATACCACCTCTGTTGTTCAACTGCTCTTACCCCAACCCATCAGGTTTACATTGTTTTTTCTTCTCTTCTCCTCTCCACCAGGGCCAGGGAAGTGAGTGGCTGTGTGTTACTTCACAGCCAGGTGGGGTTAAATCACAACACCCTCACAAACACAGGCTTTCCTGGGGCAAGTTGGCTGATTGTGCTCCATCTCCAGAGCACCCTACACCTCTGCTCAGGTCACAGGCCATCCAAACCAACAGCATGGAGCTCATATCTCCTAAGTGGGCTAGGCATACCTGGGGGTGGCAGAGGACATTCCTCCTGGGACAGCCTCTGGCAATGCTCCAAGACTACAGATGTCTGTTGGGCTTTGCTGCACTGTGGACACATCACAAGCTCGAGACATAAAAGCAGCTAGGCTGGAAATTCAATGGACATCTAAAGGTTAATCTACACTTGTTTGATTGTCAAGCACCTGAGATATGACGACAACACATTGGCACACTGTAATTGCAACATATTATTAAGTACCTTCAGTCCCCAAAGGCTAAGACACTTTTGAAAAAATAATAAAGCTAATGCACATAATAGCCTGTGTCTTGTTATTTAAGAAACCTCTTCCCGGCACTGGACGTTGACAGAACGTGTAAATGCACTTTCTCCAATAACTATGCACAAGGAGCAGTTTGATGGAGTGCCAGAAAGCACAATGACTGTTCTACCTTAGCAATGTACTGAATATGACATGTTCCCTTTAGAACTAATTGCTTTATTTAAAAAAAAAAAAAAAAAAAGCCATTTACTAAATCCTAGCCTGGTCTCTCCCCTTGATGAGCAATTTTAGACTGCACATTGGAGCTTTTGTTTGTTGCTAAAAGACAGGGAGAAAAAGCATGTTTTGTTAAGTAATTTTCATTTATAATGGAAAATAGTTCAGAAGGGTATTTTTCATTATACTACGTGAACATATGCATTACATATTCTGCTGGGCCTTCCCTTACGTGACTCAAGTTCAGGCTGTCAAACACAACCTTTTGCATCTAGGAAATTACCCTATGCCAAGATAGTTATAACTATTGACACAGACCAAGCTATACCTCTGAAAGTCAGAAAATATTCTTTATTATCCTTCTTCTGCATTCCCACACCCATAATAGAAAGGCACTTCAAGAACTGCTTCCAAAATTCACTGCATTCTTACTATCAAACTGCTTTCCACCTCCCTATCTTAAAAAAAGTAAATCAGGAATTCCTCTTCTTGTGCCTTCAAGAGAGAAACAGCTGTAATGACTTCATAGACAAATGAATGCCATTTCCAACAGAACTATTTCATTTTTTTCCCCCTACTTCAAAAAATTAGAATAATTTCACAACAAGCCCTAGGGAACAAGCTCATGAAAATTCACAGAGCAGACAGCATGAGGAAAGTGTTTGGTTATATATTTCAGGAGGTAGGAAATGGGCCTATCTGCTGCTCTGTGAGCAGTGAGAATAATTATGCATGCATTTACTGCATCCCATAATCATCATCACCACAAAGATGACATTTCATAGCTGAGTTGAGAATGTGTCTTTTCCAAAATTATTTTTTATTTGGAAGGAGAAATTTTTCTAAATAATGGCTATGGAGGATAGACATAGGAATGCATAGATTTGAGAGTCAAAACCCTATCACTAGCTGTCTAAATAATTCTATAATTAATTCCACATCAGCAAAATTGTAACATGTGTCTGTAGCAGAGTCCCAGGCTACTGGGAATTTCTGTTAGATATTATAAATTGTTGCATTAATGTGAACTACTCAGACTGTGTTTGCATAGGAGAGCTCCCATGGACTTTGTAAAACCTTGGTCAGGTTTGGAAGGGGACAACAGCTCTCTCTTCACTGTTTGATCCTGGAGAAAGTGTCCAGGGCCCAGTCATTGCCTCACTATAGAATAGCAGGCATTAAGAACAGGAAGAAATCATAAAGAGTTGTGTTTCTCAGGGGCTCTCCTTTCCTCAGATTACCCAGAAGCAGAGCTCATCTCTTAGCTCAGTGGTGAGGGATAGGACAGGAGGAAGAAGGACCAGCTTGAGGCACAGTGGGCTCAGCAGACATTCCTTCCCCAGGAGTATTTGCACCCACTGGGTCACAGCTAGTACCAAAGATGCACCAAAGCCCTGCTCTCAAGGGGATTACTTGCCCAGTTGCTCTGGCTGAACTTGCTGCTGGATTCCTACAGCAGAGGAGAGCTGCTCCAGAGCCAACCAGGCTCACACACCTACCCCTGCCTCCTCTGCACTCTGCTTTTCTCACTGGTTCCACATTAGACCATGATAATCAGTCACAAAACCACATCTCATCACCTTTTCTTACTGTGATGGTGCTAAACCTAGCCCTGCCCCTTACTGATTCTCCAGCTTGGGTGGAGTAAGGATTAGGACACAGCTGGATCAGTAGCAGTTTCCCCATGAAATAAACTGGATTGACATGTAGGAAGTCATGGCTGCTTCTAATCATAAGACTTTAGGTGAACCATTTCACTTGTGTCCCTTCTTCTGGTAGTCTTGACATCTTGATGTTTTTCTTCAAAGGACTAGAACTCCAAAACGTCTTTTAGAAAGCTAATTTCTATTTTCATTGGAGAAGCAAGAAAGTGGGGCCCTGTTTATGACATAGACTTTAAAGAGAAATGGGTGCAAATAAAATCACCTCTGCAAGAGGTGTATTGTTATAATATATGAGGAACTCATTAGTGGGCACACTAGATCACAACATTGTTTTTCTATTCCGGTGTGACTTGGACTTTCTGATCCACATCAGTTTCTCACAGCCAAGAGGTTTACACAGGCTAACTGGCCTGCTACGCACAAACCTTAATTTGTAAATGGTTCCTTGCAGGTAAGTAGTGCCTAAATCTTAGTGCAGGAACAACTGCCTGCAAAGAGTAGTTTTCAATGCAAAGAGGGCTCAAGATCTAAATTGGCCACAAGCCTGCCTTTGTCTGCCTAGCACACACAGATCAGAAATCCTTACTTCTTTGCTAGGTAAATACATAGCAACTACTTGCAAATGCAAGGCCTGCTCTCCAAGTATCCTGTGCAGTACAGTACACACTGTGCAGAGAATTGCTACCCAACTTCAGGCCAGGACAAACTGCTGGCTGGACAAGAAAGCAACATTTACCCAACAATATGATGTCACTTGTGCATTTGGGGGAGGAACAGAAAAAGCTTGATTTGTTCTGGCTACAGATGGGGATGCAGCTTGAAATTAATTGATTGTGAGTACATTCAAAGTAACAGCTTGGTCCACTTCCAGCAAAATCCAATGGCAAAACTCTAGGACAAACACTAAGCATATGCCAGACTTTCTTCCCTAAGACTTCATCTCACACTTCACTGTTTAGAAGCAGTCAGACCCTCTATGTACATTGCTGGGGAAGTTCTAATCAGCCATTCAGACCTGAGCTCCCTCAGTGGTGGAGATTGGAAGAGGCAAACTAGGCTGATGAGTAAAAAGTTTTCTTTGTTTAAAGATTTAAGTTAGAGAAACAAATTAATTAGGATGAAACTTGCATGAAGATCCTTCAGCCAGGAATCCACGCCACAGTTTGTTCTTTCTACCTGTATAGTCTCTATTATAACAGCATCTCAGCACTTTGGAAATTCACTAAATTTCATCATAAGCAGTCTGAGTCATGGGGATGTCTGCTGCCCCCTTTCAAGAGATACATCTCTGCAGAATTAGCCTAAGGGATCTAACAGTGGTATTCTGGAGGACAATCCTTGTCTCATGCATGTCCAGTCTTCATTTTCTGCAACACAGTTTTTCCTACTGTTTGCTTTGCTTTTCCCCAGATACCTTACACTCAGCTCAGAAAGCAGAGCTCAGCCAGTGTGCTTTACTGCCATTTACAATCAATTTAACTTCCTGGCTCTGGGGCACCTTTTGCTGGTCTTGTGACCACTGCCACAGTTCTGTTTAAATCCAGAATAATTTGCTGACGTGGAAATTAAGCCATTGTTCTTTTGATGCCATTAAACCAAAGTGCTGACAATTGAAACAATCATTCCAACAAAATGGTCAGGAGTATCCACGTTTGTCATCCAGATAAAGAGTGTTCAATTCATAAAAAGCCAAAAGATGAGTTCCCAAAGTACAAGTGTCACAAAATTGGAATCCGAGTGTGTTTTCTTAGAGCTACTTAATAGAGAGAAGTGTCTTTATTTAGCACCTGTCATCTCAAGTTCCCAAAATGCTCTCTCAAAAATTAAGTTTCCTAATAAGCCTTCCTAGCCAGACATCAGGCACCAATTTACAAGGGGTAAACTTGTTTAAGGTCACCCAGCATGGGAAAGAAGAGCTGGGAAGCAGCTCCAGGAATCCAGAGGACCACACCCCTCACTAGCCACTAGACCACACAACTGTCCCCATTTCACTTGAGTCATTATTAAGCAGGATAGAAGAACACTGTGGTTTTATTTTATGTCAGCTGAACTCTTGTATTAACATTTTACTGTCCCACTGATGTTTTGCCTAGAACATTCTGTAATCCACAAATTAATATGTGAAGAACATCCAGTACAGTTTGGAGGAATAAAAAAAGTATCCAAATGGCAAAGAAATTTTGATTTCCAGCAGTTTCATAAGTCAGATGTGCTGGAGGAAAAAAGTTCCTTATTTTATCACACATAGCCTTTTGTCATGCCAGCAAAACTACTGCCCTTCCCAAAACCAAGCAGAAACCCTATTGTTGCGGCAAACCCCATCTGGTCACATGGAGAACTTAAAACCTCATGGCATTCTGTTTCACATCGACAGAAAGGGAGTTCTGCTCCAAATACATGACAAGGGCCAAAAATAATTTTGCTTTACCTAGTCACAGTATCTGAAGTTTTTGTTGCCTGCTCATATTCACCACTTCATGTTTTCTATGATCCTGCCTTTAGCTTCTGGAATAAAGGTTTCTCTGCCCTGAAAATTCTTCCTTATTCTCATTTTTGTGAAATCTCTTTTTTAAAGGGTTCTTCTAGGTGGGAGAAGATCCTCCCCTTCTAAGGACAGATCTGTGCTGCACACAATGCAGTGAAGTGCAAAACTAAGGCAAAACCCGATTCCAATTCAGAAAGTCTTTGAGCAAAGTAGCAGGAAACATGCCCAGGCTTGGATTGGCACAGGCAGTGCTTGTGCAGAGTACAGCTGGGGAGGTCAAGGAACACCATCACTGCTCCCAAAGTCCAATGCTCCAACCTGAGCTGGAGAGCCACCACGGAGCCAGGCAGAGCATAAACCCGAATCTGAACTGAATTATTTAAAATGCATTCAATGCGAAGTAATTAGCGAGCATCCCCACCTGCCATGGGGATGCCATGGGCTGCCTGTCCCCAGCCCTGCCAGGGATGTCCCGCTGGAGCTCTCCCGGTGCTGAAGGCTCCGGGACACGGCTCCGGGCAGGAGCAGAGCACGGCCAGCGCCAGCTGGGAGCGAAGCTGCCGGAAAAAACGCAGTTTAAGGGCTGAACTGAGCCTCAGTAAGACCGACTGACACTGATGGAAGGGGGAATGCCAGCAGGGAGGCTCTGCACTGCTGGCATGAGACAGCTGGAGAACAACTGTGCTACACGTCAAGGTTTTGAGAAAAGTGCCTCCTTTCTGCTCCCCCAGAGCCTTTGCTTAATAAAATGGTGCTCTCCCTCTGCCTCTCCTAAGAAAAAACTGCAAACCCAAGAACAGTTTAAGGGAAACAAAGCCTCATCCCTCTGGTCAGAGATATTACACCACTTCACCCAAAAGCAGTTCACCTTAGCGTCCTTGGCCAGCTTCCAGCTTGGGTTATCAGAGCCTGCACACCTAAATTCAACTCTCAGCAGTAATCAGACAGGCTGTCCTGCTTCATCCCTCACAAGTAAACACCGTTCTGGATCACAATTCAGCCAGAAGTGAATGTGACTGGACATGTGCCTGGACATCCAGCGCTTTGGATGTGCTTCAGGCACATCTAGAATGGAAGAAGCTAAAATACAGATCAGAAGGTCAAGAGGAGGTAGTTTTAGCAAGTGTCTGGTAGGCATGAGCACAACACAGCTGTCATGGCCTTACTCAGATACCAGAGTTTGTGGGTCTCCTCTTTAACTCACCTGGAATGACAAAACTGAATTTAGATGTCCCAGACTGAGGCAGCAACTTCATTAGCACACACACACCAGATTTTATTTTCCCTGGTCAGCATAACTTCTTAATCCCTTATGACCACCCACAGACTGATGTAGAAGTGATTCCCATGATACCAGCTCTCATTCTGTGCCTTGGTTGGTATTTTTCCCCATCTTATAATGTCTTTGAGGCAACTTCAAGGATCCAGCAGTGGTTGCACTCAGTGCTGGGCTGCTGCAAGTTTGGATTCTGCCAGACTGTGTGTTACTCCAGAAACAATATTGTTAAGTGCAGTAGCCAGTGGGCTAATGCTGGGCTTGTACTGCACAGGGTCAAACATCAGATTACCAGGTATTTATGTTGCTTTTTACTGAGGAAAGGAAAAATACATGGAAATAAGCTTTAGCACTCTTGGGCCCATAACAGGATAACTACAGTAGGATCAGGAGAGTGTAACTTAATGTTATATGGGATTGCATTTGTAATCAATTCTCCAAATAGTTTCTATTATGAGATTTCCTATTTTAATAGGACAAGCACACTGCAGCCATCAAAATACACACTCAGGGAAAAGACACTCCATTGCATCCATCAAAATATTCACTTAGGAAAAAGACAAAATATGACCTGCTCCAGTCTGGTTATTATGAGGTCTCAGAACATACACAGCTACCAAAATTACTATGTATATTACTACTGTGCTTAGAGGCTGCACTGAAGACCTTAGCTGCCTAATATAATCAAAGCTGTTCTGCCAGTAAAAGTTCAGGGGCTACTCTCCACCAAGTGAAGAGCTATGACAGAGTGCAGCAGGAGTGACACAGCTAAGCCCTTTGTCCAAAGGTTTACAGCCTGGACAGGCAAGGCAGACAGACAGATTGGCAGAGCAAGGTAAGGCAGGAGGAACATTTTAAAACAATGTAGTGTAAGTGATGGCAATGTCACAAGACTCTGGGGACAAGTGATAAAGACCCATAAGGACATGCCCCAGAGGACTCGGGCTCAGGAGAGGATCAGCACTGTGGAGAGCATTACTGCTGGGTGTTACTGCAACCCATCAGGGTGACAGAGGGAACCTGGCACCGAGGTAAAACCCAGTAAGTGCCAGGGAAACCTGTGCCAATGACTTTGTAAGGACACAACACATTACCTAGATGAGCAATGGCTGCTTTGCTTATGACACTGGCAAAGGGCAGCCAGCACTGGCAACACACATCAAAAGCAAAGTGCACAACTACTTAAACAATAATGGGATGCAGCCTCTCAGCTCCTCTGCTAACGTCTAGGTGCACAGTCCTTCCAAACATGCAGCTGGGTGCAAAGGAAGCTCCAGGAGAGGTTATGGATTTCTGCAGGCTATTGACAGTTGAAACAGATGAGCTTGAGCTAGTGCTTGCAGAGCAGCAGTGTACAAAGGTTTGGCCCAAAAAGCAAATTCACTGCACTACATTCTACAAACAGTCAGCAGTGTCAGACTCTGTTCCAAGGAGCTTAAGATTCAAGTAAATAAGACAAGGTCATAGACAGGTTTCATGGCTTGCCTGTGGTCATGTGCCATTGATAGCCTACCCCAAAACATAGCTAAAATCTCCTGAGCTCCAGCCTAATAGCTAATCAAACACCTCACCTTCTCTTTAGCCAATACTTCCTTCTCTTGAAGAAATCAGGCCACAGAGAAGACACTTCAAACTACAGTACAGCCTTTGCACTGAAAACAAACACATTTAAAGACACCAGACACTATGCTGCTTCATCTATTATCAACTGACAGTTAATTTACTAGTTTCTTCCAAGCATATATTTGCTAGTCAAACCTCCAAAAAAGCTGAAAAAAATAGCACCTCCTTCTGCACACCAACATATTCCTTCCCCGTGGGACAAGACCTGTTCCCAACACTGTGATGGAAAGCTGTTTCTGTAAAAGCTAAAAAGTAGAATTCTTCCTGCTCTTGTCAGTGTCAATCAGTAAGGTCACTGCAGCATGAGCTTCCACTGAATGTGTAAAGGCATTCAATTAATCTTAGTTTGCTGAGAACTCAGGGAATTTAAGTAAGGTCAGAGAGTTAAAAGAGATCAGGAGACTCCACACTCCCACTGACACAATACTTCCTGAAGAGCTGAACATGGATATATAATTTACTCCACTGATAAAAAAAAAAAAAAAAAAAAAAGGTTTTTTTTGCAATCAACACCCTAAGCACATATACATTTACTTCACACACCAGAAAGCAACAGATGAAACAACAGCAATAGGAAGGGTGCAGAAAATAATCCTGAAAATAGAGAAGTCACATAAAGAACTCTAAAGCCCACAAAAACAGCCATGTGGGCCCAGACATCCCACAGATGCCACAAAATTGAACTCTGTCCAGGCACATTAAGAGACCAGAGGCCTTAAAATTTTTCTCCTTCATCCAGCCTCTACTTCTCAAGGAAGCTCACCACTGTAACTCTTATCCCTCTGTACAAGGGAAAGACCATGGAACTATGGAGAAAACAGCAGGATAGAAACCAGGCAATCAGTAGCAGGATGAGGAGTCCCACGAGAAATGGGAAAAAGTAGATGCCATTTGAGAAAACACCTACAGAAGTTGTGGACTGTGCCCAGACAGCGACAGGAAAGCAGCCTCAGTCAGAGAGACTCCAAATTCCGGTGCCCACACATGAATCAAAAAGTTCTCAGGCACAGCTGCATTGCAGGCACTAACTTCAGAAAGTCTGAGTATGTGCTCAAAGCCCAAAGCTAGTGGCTCTCCCCTCAGTACTAGAGACAACATTTGGGATTTCTGACGAAGATACCACCTTTCATGGTCCTCACCACACTGAAGGAGGCAGCACTGGAACAGCCCAGCCCATCTGTCAACTCTCCCAGGCAGGGCTGGGAATGCTGCACACAGGGATCTGCAGTCCCCATCCGGGTCAAACCTCTGTGCCTGAGAGCTCAGCAGGACAGCACTCAGCCCAACTTACATCACCAAATGTAGCTAAAAGGATCTTGACAGCTTTCTATCAGACAAACTTTCATTATTGCTGCTTGGACTGACTCTCATTTGCTAATGCAGAACAGATTAGAAGGTCTATCTATATATTATGAGATTCTTCCTGCTGGTGCAGGAATCCATTTCAGTATTTAGAATAAGTAACAGCCTCAGAAACTCAGCTTTTCTGATCATCTTACAATTGCATCCTTGTAAACAAGGAGACAGATTTTACTCTGATCATCAGCAAAGGGAAAACAGCTTCTAAATGGCACATTGAACACAGAGTTGTGCTTGTGTCACCCCACAGCTGCACAGGTAGCAGGGGATTCCTGGCATTACCCTGCCAGGGAGTCAAGGAAAGAAGAGTGGCAGGAGTGTAACTTTGCCAGCAGTGTTAAAGCAGAGCAGCTCTGTGTTGAGCTAGGATGAGGAAGCAAGGAGTCATGATCACAGTGAATCCTTGCTTCAACTTCCATTTCCTTTCTCCTCAACTGAGCAGGGAAGCTGAGTGAAAGACAAGACTGTCCTATTCCTGGGAACAAAACTAGGAACACTTCTAGGGAGCTAAGTCACTCTACAGAGTGACAGTAAGAACTGTTAACATTCCAAAATAACCATACAGGGCATGTTTATAACACTGATTGCTACAAACAAATCCTCTCCCCTTCTCTTGGTCTAAAAAATTACTCTGCAGATAGGGAGGATGGAGAAGATGGTAAGAAAAACTGTCCTGGGAAAAACAGCCCACTGAAAATATTTACAAGGGAAAGCATGCATAACTTTGGAGGCAGCCAGTATAGCTGGCAGACCAAGCAGCATGAATTCTTGCCTTCAGGATGACTGCTGGGGTTTATAGGATCTTTGTCAGGAGATGTCAGCATCCCTGGTGTATGGAGCCACACAATTTCCCTTTTACAAATACAGAGTACCACGATCACCATCCCATATACCTGCCTGCTCTTCTGGGATCGCTTCATCTCTGGCAACACTAGCCAGGCACAGTTCCTCCACATGCCAGTGCACAACCTGGTAGGAAACAAGGACAGCTTTATTCAGGAAAAAAGTGCAAAAATGAAACCATTTTGGAAAGACACAGCAATAATTCATCTGCTTAAATGATCAACAAAATACTTTCCCATGTCACCTTGGCAATCTCCTGGCAGCAGCGTTCCATGACCAAGAGTGGTCCAACAGGCAAACGTCCCATTTCCACATTACCTCTCTCTCCCATCCACTAAACCCCACTCATGGTTTGGCATCACTGGGTAGCAGTGACCTAGCACAGCAAGGTCACTCAGAGAACAGCTCTGTAGGGCATCTTGCAAAGTATTTCTAGATTTGTGGTGAGAATTCACCACTGAGCCCAACTACATGCCACAGAGTTGGGAAGGGACTCACTGGAATTAACTCTGCTCATTCCTCTGGCATCGCACCCAAAACTTCTGTTCAGAGAGCTGTTTCTGCTTCAGCATTTGTTGAAGATTGCCATTAAATGCAAGGCTTCAAAAGGAAAGCCATTATTACACAAGAGTGGAGCAAAGACCTTGCTGCAGGGAATCCATGTTCCACTAGAAAGTAAAAGCCACTTCCCCAGTCTGTAATTCAGCTCCTACCACCCAAACATTTTAAAGTCTGTCATAATACAGTGACTCCCAAAACATCACTAGGAGATTTGTGAGCACCTTAGCTGTATCTCCGAAAGCTTCTCTTTATATGATTGTATATTAAAAATTTTGTGGAAGAAGCAGTTCTGTGCTCATCATTTTTTGCTGTTCAACAACCTCATCACCTCACTATCTTGTTCTGGGCCACCAGACTGAAGGTTACAACATGGCTATATCATCTTATGAAGGGTCTAAGGCTAAATATGAATTTACTCATTGACCTTCACCGTTTTTAACGCCCTACATTTTGCAAAGTATGTCCCAAATGGGAAAAATCTTATTCATTATCTGGAAAGCCAACATTTCTCATCTGCATCCTACAGCCAGAGAAGCTGAGTCACCAGCTGCTTAAGCAACTTCCACTTCTCCAGAAAAGAAACTGGCATTTAGATAACCCTCCTCCCAAATCCACTCAAAGTTGACACAGACTCATCCCTGTAATATCTAAAGCCTCCAAGAAGGAAAAGCACTTCTTTTACCAGTCCATACCATATCAACATATTGTTGATATAGTCCATGAGTGCTCCCTCTCTGCAGAGAAGCAATATCATGCATGTGCAAAGGCTACAGTTCCAGCCTGAGATGCATTTCAAGGGTGACCCTAAACCTGTTTAACAAGAAAGCTGCAGACACTCAGCCTGCTCAGGAATGGGGGGAGGGCAGTGTGGGGTAGATCCCACATTATTTATTCTGCTCTAGGCAGACTAAATCCTTAAAAACTAGGAGAAAAGCAGCCTCTCCCACCCCAGGCATAGCCAGAGGGCCACTAGATGAGAGACCCTGCTCTCCAGCCAGATGCTGCAGCACTGTCAGTAGGTCCACACTGAGCCTCAGGATACCCTGGCTTGTGAAACACAGGTCCAGACCCTCATTGCTTTCCACACAATCCAGAATCAGCAGCAAACCTCTTCCTCTCCCCCATTCACAAGCCCACTCCATGTGTTTAGGGGTTTTTGAGTGTTTTTCTTTTTATAGCTCACCTCACTTCACACGTGTCTTTAGCCTGAGGGCTGGGACTAAGCTGGCAAAAGCTGAAGTTTGGAAGAGAACATACCCAACAAACAGGCCTTCCTTCTCTCACCAAACAAACCAAGCTTAAGGCAAAACCAAACTTGCAGGCATCACACCCAAAGGACAACACAAATAGAAACAGTCTTGCAAGCAACAGCAAACAGGATTGAAACGAGTGTGACTTGGCTTTCCTCAGCAGGAGAGGCATTGACCTCCTCTGAGGTCAGATCCCACACAAACATGGGCTTTATTATCAACGAACAGAAAGAGGCATTGAAGAGGCACCAACACCTGACAAAGAGGTCTCATAGCCCAAACCACACACTTGGTTCTGTGTATCCACTTGTCCCTAGCTCTAACCAGTCCCAACATTCCTATACACCTAAAAGTGCCACCAGCCTCCTGCCAGGCAGCTACCCCTTGGATGTCACAGGTGCTCTTTGTTTCAGGAAATAAGCAGTGAGTTATTTACTGTGTTGATTCATTAATTTCTCCCTGATGGTTTTGGAAATAGCAGACTTCATTCTGCTTCCAGCAAGTCCCACAAGAAACAAACCATGACACAAAGAAGGATCCTTGCACTTATTACACAAATTTAGGATTTTGCTCATGAGCTGTTGATACAATGGCTATAGGGTGTCATACAGCATTAGTGCCTAGCTACAAGACCATTTGTTACCAGAACTGTATTCTAAGCCATGGCTCAAGCTCTCCCCAAATCCTATAATGGGTAAGTTAGCATCAAAGTGAGGCTTCCAGCTGGGAGAAATTTAATGGCACTGTTTTACACAGCACACCTCATTAGTAATAAGCAGTGCATTGGACAAGAGAAAAATACCTACCTTGCATATACTGAACTAACAAGGTCACACATTCAGATGTTAATACTGGTATGGCATCATGCTGAGCTAGAAAACCTCCTGGAGCAGCTTCTATCTCTGCATTACACAGATTTGTAACAAAGCCAGAAGTTGAAGGACAACACAGACTGATTAGACACAAGCCAGACTAATGAAGCTGGGAGAAGCTAAGATAAAAACAAGATAGGCAAACCAGGCAAAGAGATCAGATACTCAGGAGTACAGGACCTACAAACCTAGAGAAAAACAGAAAAGATGCTCGGGTAGGTTCCATGGCTTTTTGCCTTTCCCAAATGAGAACACAAGAATAAACCTGGTTAGATAACTTTTCTACATTTTAGAGTTTTTTCAGATCCATTTACATTTTATTCCCAGCCATATACAAAAGAAACCCCAACAATAGCTTTAAATCTGACCTCTAATTGCACATGATGATCCAGAAGTATTTGGAACATTACAACAATCTTTTTTGACACGTGTATCAAGACTTTTGTTTAAACATCTTCAGAGCTCGAGTATGTTTAGGTGCACACTCAGAAGTCCCAGCCAGCCTACAGGCCTGCTTCTCAGCTGCTATCTGGAAAGATAAAAGCATGCTAAGTAGCATTGCTTGGTTAGCCATGACAGTAATCAATCCTGTGTGCTTCAGAGTGGAGTATTCTACATCAGAATAATGAGAAACAAAAGCAAAACAAACAAAAAATTTAAGCCGTTCTCTGAGAAGCATTAAAAACAAAGCCAGATCATACCAGACTGCATGTTATTTGGAAAAAATACTCTTAGACCAGGGCTCTGGGTAAGTTCCTGAAGAGATATCTCCATAGGTAATGCAAAAGAACAGGCACTGCTACCTCCTGGACCAAAGGAGAGTTCAAGACTTACATTAGACCAACATGCAAGCAAAGACACCATTCTCATTTCACTGCTGCCCCTTGTACAGGTGAGTGATGGAAATGAACCCCATACAGCTGCTACAGATGCCACACTGCTTTCTAAAAGCAAAACAGCAGGGAATTAGTTGAGATATCAGCATTTTGTTAGAGGGCCTGAGACTGATTGATGGTCTGCAACTTTGCAATAAACTTTAACTGCTGCTAAACTGTACACACAGCATATCTGAAAGCAGGAGTAGGATTAGGTCCTTCACCACTTCAGACCCTCCAGTCAGTATCTCCGCACTTCCTGCTCTTCCCAGCTGAAGATAAAGCAATGCAAGGACATAATAAAACAGTGACAAAACAGGAAACTGAACCCAGTTCAGATGCCCCAACTGAATGGAATTTCTTGTCTCCAAACCATACAGGACCCTACATTTTCCAGCACTTTGTCCAATTCACTAAGTATCTCCCAGACGGAAAAATATTTCATGGTTTAATAAGCATCAGTGTTGGGAAAACCAGCTGACATTTCCCTCTGGGGTTAATGTGGGCTAAACATCATGAGAATTGCATTTTGGCTAAGTAATTCTGCTTCCTCTTACATGATTTCAAAGCACCCATCTCATCTGAGGTCTCAGGCCTCAACTCCTTGGGCATCTTTGCCTGGTTTATTCTCTGAGATATCTGCAAACACAATCCAAGATCTGCTGAAGTCAATAGAGGAGGTAGTTTAGCTTAAAACAGATTTTTCTCTACTATAAATCCTAATGTTTGCAATGATAAGGGTGGCTAAGTTTCCCACGATTCAAAAAGCTTGAATTATGCATTTCACAGTTATTAGAAAGAATTCTAAGGAAATACTGGTCACTTCTGGTAACTGAGCATGAGATATGTTATTTTTAATATGTTTGGCTAACCTCACCTTAAAAACCTCTAGTGACAAGAGCTCCATGACATTCCCAAATATTTCAAACTACTGCATCAATGTCTACCACTGGGAAGGTTTCCTAAGCATCCAACCTGATTCTTCCTTGTTACAATTTAAGTGCATTATTTCCCAACATATGTCCACTGCTATGGAGAACAGTGTCCTTCTCCCTCCCTGCATGAGTTTTTCTACATTTTTTGAAAGTTCTTTTTGTACTTTATTTTAATTACGGTTAAGTCAGCTTTTCCCCCCTCCCTGGTCTGAGGTTATGCTTTTAAGATCTACAATTGTTCTCCCTGTTCTCCTTTGGCATCTCCCCATTGTCCACATCTTCCCTGAAATGTGCTCAGCAAATTGTACACAATGCTCCAGCTGTTTCCCCAGGACTCTGTCGAGTAAAAGAATTACAGATGACTCTCCTGACACTGCATGAGTAACTAGCTCATGGTTCTTCAGAAATTTAAGATTTGTGCATTCTCCTGCTGCTACACAGCAACTCAAAATATCCTCTGTTCTTCAAGATGTGGAACAAGCTAGCAAAGCTCGTCAGAACTACAAGTAAGGGATGTTAAAAAGAATCCAGATTTTAAATAGGGTTTCATTAGAATTTATCATACCCTTAGTTTAAAGGGGAAAAATTCAAAAACCCCAAACACTCTGCAGACTTTCATTAACTTATCTGTACTGTCAGTACCAGATCTGTTTTGAAGTACACAAGTCTGACAATACCCTTGGAAGAGAAAAATAAATGAGTTAGTCTCTGGAGGAATTATTTTGAATAGCATGTGTTCCTGGCCTGTTTCCTCGGGGCCTATTTTATGAACCAGTCCTCAGAAAAAAAAAAAAATATCAGTCTCACCATCAGGTCACCAGGAACTCAATTTTTTATTTTAGCAGGGCAGTAACTAATCTAAGAGTTCTGGGGTGCTATTGGGCTTGATCCGGAAATGAAATTATGCTACTGAAACAGAACTAAACTGTCTTCCATGCTCCAGCATCTGCATCATGGGTGTCTAGTTTGTGCTGGTGATGTTGACTGAGGATCCATCTCTCAGGAGAAAGAGCACCTAATCCAGAGTGATCACAGAACAGGCAGCTTTTCCATCTTTCCATTCCAGGCTGGAAGGATTAGCCCCAGAGCATCCCCAGCACTGACAGGGTACCAAACAGGACCTGCAGCACAAAGCAATGGTTCAGTTGCTGTCTAGTGGAAAAGTGCACAAAACCACTGCTGTGCAGTTCACAACAGAGAAAGTCAAAGCAGGTAGTCAAACAATCTGATGGGAGTTAAAATATGGAGGCAGGATATAAGGCAAAACTAGAAGAAAGAATTACTTGGAAGTCCCCTCAAAATATGTATTTCCACTGCTTTGGTCCTGCAAGCATGGGAAGAGAAGCTGTTCCCTCCCAGATTGCCATGCTCTCTCTTTAGAGGATTCACTGGACTTTGAGGAGGCTTGTAATAAATTTTTGAAGAGGAAAGGCTTCAGTCAATAGAAGAAGATAAAGAGAAATGAGCATTTTTTTAAAAAAATTCAGTGCCCAGAATTATGATCTAGATTCATCTAATTGTACTTGGACCCAGTGAATTAGTTCCATCCATTGTAAAAAATGGAACCAATTGCAAAATTTGGATGTGGGTCAGTATTTAGAATCCAAGCCAAAGGTTGACAGCAGGCTTTGTTACAACTCTTAGTATTTAAAGAGTAAGGGAAGAAAGAAATTAGAAGAGAGACACTATTTGGCACAAATTTGGCTCTGAAATGCTGAAGCTCTGGTTATCAGGATACCTGCTGATCACCACAAACACAAAATGAGGGAAAACAAGTGGCACCAGCCAACCTTCTAAACATGATTAATAACAATGTACTAGGAGGAACGCTAAAATACAATTCTTGGTCTGGGTGAATGTCTTTCAGTATTCTGATTGGATTTATTGCCTTACAAATAATTAGGGAGAGCCTAATAGAAGACCTAAAGACTTTCATGCAAGTAAATGAACACCAGCAATGCTTTGATGCCATTTAATCTACTGCTGCTTCCCAAAGGTTTTCTCCACCCCACTCACTACCTCAAAAACCATTATTTTCATCTCCCAGTCTCGCAGGGGCTAGAACAGCCACATAATTGTGCTGTGCTTCCAAATACTGCACGTTGTAAAGTTGGGTTATTCTGCTTCCAAAAATACACACTCAGGTTCTGGAGGAGACTTCAGGTGAGCTAACACATTTCAACAAAGCCCATTTTATGCTTCTGTTTCAAACTGTTTTCCAAGCTCACACCTAGTGGGTAGGAGAAGCAGTAGTGGCCTGCACTGGTGAGCACCATGTGCTGACTCAGTTTCCGCTCATAAACAGGCTGGTGAGTGCAGGACAAGCAGAGCCTTTGTGAGAGGAGGGACAGAGCTGTCACATGTGCCTCAAGCATGGCAGCAGGAGCCAGGAGCACCAGCACGGGGGCTGGGATGGGCAGACACCCCCTCACTTCTTGTGGCCCCTTTTCCTAAGCAGGGGTATCCTCCTCACCAAGCAAAATTCTAGGGGCACCAAGAAGGCTTGTTGGTGTCTGCTTAGTATTCAAAGATCCCTGGAACCAAAATCTTTTAGAAGCACAGACTAAAGCTGGAATTTCCAGTCAGCCAGTTCAAACAGTAAACAGGACACTTACTTTTCACAGGGAAGGAGTAATTGGCCCTTGGCACTGCTGAGACTCTCACTCTGGACACAAGGGCTTTCTGCATACCATGGTTCAGCTCAAACACCAGCACAGGCTGTCTACAGGAACAACTGGCTGCAGACCTCTGGACTGTGCATACATATTAGTGCCATCCTCCTGAACCAGCTCTTTCTAGGCAGAACTATTTTAAAACTGACCTTAAAATCTCTTCTGCAGAGCCAGCAGCAGCAGAAATCCTTGGTTAGACTGGAGACTTCTTGCTTCAACCACTCACCAGCATTTCCAAGCATTTGCAGAAGTAAATTGGCTGAAGAACAGGAAAAGATGAAGGTTTCAAGAAACATTCAGACAGGACTTTAGCACTGGCTTCTCTGCAGCTCAGGCAGCAAATGTTGACAACACTAGGAGACTGCCCAGCTCTGCTCCACCAGCCCTGTTTGACACAAGGAATGAGTGGGGAAAAAACACAAGAATATTTCAGCATCTTAAACATGACAGCTTCATCCCCCAAAAACTGCATACAAGGGAAGGTTTGCCTCAAGTGGCTGAAGAGGCATTTATAGCCAGAGGATGGGGGATTTGAGCAGGATTTAAATGCCAGCCTTATACAGAAAACTTTTGGTTTGTCTGAACAGGGTTACAGAAAAAAAAAACCAAAAAAAAAACAAACCCAAGTCTTCCAAATTTTAAAAGAACCCTCACTTCTAAGCTTTGACAGTTTGAGCTTCTTAATCCAGGATCACTTCCTCCCAGTGGGCTCCCACCCCAGTTCTGAGGTTGGGAGTTGAGACCTGGGGAAGAAGTAAGTTGCCCTTGCTGCATATGTGTTTTGGAGGATTGGGAGCCCTGCAACATGTGTTGACCCAGGACAAATCCAAAGTGAATTTGTCCTGAGTGACAACAGTGATGCCATAACAGGCTGGTGAGAGTCAAAATCAGTCCCTGTATCTACAGGACCACAGCAAGATTAGCACCCCAAGCTCTCTCAGCTGGCACCCTCTGAAATGTTTTTGTCTTTGGAGTTTTATTCTCACCCTTGGTTTTGGTTGTTTTAGTTTTTGTGTTGAATAGGTTGAAATGCTAAATTAGGCATGTAGCAGAGCTCATCATCCACACCAAACTGTAATCAGCATTTCAAGTTAAGGGATGCTTACAGGGATAAGGCACATCTCCAGACCTGAATTTCTCCCTTTAGACACTAGGGTGGAATCCTGCCTCAGAGATAAGGCCAGGCTTGAGTCCATCTTCCAATGAGATCTATTCCAGGCCCAGTGAGTAATGTTGCAGGAGAATCAAGAGACCAACAGGCATAAAACCCCCTCCTTCTTTCAAAACACAACTGACATAAACAAAGGGACTCTAATCTATAAAGAGGTTTAAAAAACAGTTTTAAAATTTTTTGCAAACAAAGATTTTTTTTAGTCTGCTAAGAGTGATTTCCCATGCCTGTTCCATGCTTTCTGTGAGTACTATTTGGACTGAACTGCGGGGCGAGGGGAAGAAAACCACAGAAAAAGGCCTGAAACTAAACATCAGCATTGCTTGTAAGAGCAAGGAAAGCCGTTCCAGAGGGAGCACCTGTGCCGGGAGAGGGCGCATGGTCCAGCGGAGCCCCCAGCCCCGGAGCCTCCACCTGCCGCGCTCCCCATCCATCCATCCATCCATCCATCCATCCATCCATCCCTGTTTATCCCGCACAGCTGCTCATTCATCATCCCCGAGCCCACTGGGACTTTTTTTCCTCTGCGCTCGCCATGTTAGCGCTCAGCTGCCTTGCATGACACCATGACCTACTTTATTTTTTTTCCCTCCCGGAGAATAGCAAAGCGCTGCTTCAGTGTGGCTTGCAAGGAGGAAAGGCAGAATTAAGCCGTGCTGGCAGAGCAAACCAAGGCCCTTTTCAAAAATTCGTGGCTGTTTGTGCAAAGTGAGGCAAGGAGAGGTGAGGCCAGTCCAGGCACTCCAGACTGCACAGCTGAAAACAGGGGGATAACAGGAAGAGAAGAAGGGTCTTGTGTTTTGAATCTGAAAGACCATGCCTGTAATACCTTCACCAAAAACTAGAAGCCCACCTGGCTTCCACAGAGCTCAGATCAGCTGTTTCAGAGGCAAGGGTAAGAAACACCATCACAGGCAGCAGCAGGGACTCAGAGAAGCAACTGAGGGAAGACTGGCTCAGGAAACACAGGCTCATTTCTGTCCTCCCCTACAGACACCATCTAAGGAAAATGCTTAGACCCAGAGCCTCCAAGATAATCAATTACATGCCTATATACCAGAAAAGTCAATCAGCTTAACCATAGCAGGATTTCCTCAGGGTTATCTCCACCATTTTCCAGTGCAAATTACAAATCTACATTCCTTTGAGGATGTGGATTTTAGTCTCCATATGTCTCACTTCCCTGGTGTTTGAGAAGAGATAAGATTTCCATAATTCTTCAAGGTATTCTATGCAGCAGACTGTTAGGCTTGCCTAAGAATTCAGTGAAGGGGTACCTAAAAGAATAATCTGGAAATATCAACTCCAAAAATAGCTAGAATTTGGTCTGTTCTGTGAGGCCAGATAATCCTTCAAGAATGTTTTATTCTCTTATCCATCCAGGCTTCCTTAATTCTTAAGCTTTCAAAAGCTTGTCTAGCATGATTTTGAGGGTACATTGCTCTGGTTTACCATGGCTTTCTTGAAACACAAGGATGGTTGTCCTTGGCAGACAAGCTCAGAGCACAACTGCAGCAGAGCAAGCAGTATTAGTCTGCACTCTAACAAGACTAGAGAGTCAAGACAAGCTATTTCCAGACTGGTATTTGCATTCTTCATTGCTGGAGAGCTTGCAGAACAAACAGAATGTACCACCACGTTTGCAGGTCAGGCCCAAAAAGGTCCCCATGATTTTTGCTCCTTTCCTTTCAGGACCTGGTTTGCAATGGGGCCAACGCAGACATGGTTTGGCAAGAATGGCACAAACCCTGGCAGCACTCATGTGCCTTGGAATAATGCTCAGTGGAAATCACTGACAGAATTGTAACCTTGAACCAGGCAGTGAAAATCTGACCTAAGGAATGGCTCCAGCAGCTGCAGGCATTTATATATTCAATCTCAGAGCTTTAATCACGACAGTGCCTGCTGCTAGAGAGGAGCTAAAGAGCTCTGAGGTGCAGCACTAAGCTTTGAGAACTTCTTACTATCAAGTTTAGGACCTAACCCAACTGGTATCTGCTGGAAGTTACTGCCACTGTACTCGCCAGCCCCTGATGCAGAAGGTTACGTTGTGCTGTTCAGGGAAAAGGATCTTGTTTCACTCACCTCTGAATAACCCCTTGGGGTTTATTCTTGCTAAGCATGTCAGTAGCTGGGGCAGGAGGTGCTGAATGTCCAACATGTCACACTTCACCAAAATACAGACCCCATCCACCTCAGAGGTGTCCCATATACACAACTTACCCTGTGCTGTGTCCAGCTGCCCTGGTACACAGGGCTGGAGCAGGAGATGCTGCACTTGGGAATGTTCCAAGTACCAAGCCCTGCTGGAGTCAGCTGCAGACTGCAGCCTCTCTCCTGTCACATACCATCCACGTCTCCTTCATGTGACCCAGAGGGGGTCATATGTTAGGAGGAAAAAAAAATAAATTAAAAAAAAAAAAAATCAAAAAGAGTGCTGACAAACTGATCTGCACTACAGAATGCATTTGTGAATAGAAAATAAGCTCCAGGGCTCACAACCTAAATGCAGATACCAACAGCTCCTAAAAATATAACTTTAAAAAAAAACAACAAACCCACACCTGAAAACTGCCCCTCAGCACAGGAGACACTGTTCCCTTCTGAGCATCTTTTTTTTCCAAAGCCCTTCTGGAACCCAGCTGCTCTGCATAATCCCTAGTTAGGGACAACACACAGCAGCCCAATACAAGCTGCTCTCAGTTTTCCACTGCAATTAGCATAGGTGGTGTTTATCTTATTTTAGAGTGACCTGGCTCCTCTGGGGAAGGCCGTTGTCTCCAGTTCACTCAAAGACACAGCAGCTGCTTCTCTGCTTTCAGCATGAAGTGTCCTTGCAAATGGCTGGATGGATGAGTAGAGGGTAAATGAGAGTCACTACCAGAGGCACTGAGTGTGCACAGACTCACTGCTAAACACCTGCAATCCTTCCCCAGAGGCCACAGATAAGTTTCAGTGGCCTTGTCAAAAGTTCAGGGAGCTGCTTTCCAAAAGCCATGGATTCCCTGGTTTGCCCAAAACTCGTGGACAGAAGAATAAAACAATCCCCTCTCAGCTGACCCACACACAAAGAATAAACACAAGAGACAATAGGCAGCAGCAAGGCACTCTGCACACTCTTTTGGCTCAAACACATGCTTTTGGGCTTTACAGATGTGCAGCTGGCATGCCCCAGGACCTACATCCATCCTTCAACACATGTCAGCATGCCTAGAGATACCAAACAAGCATGTGCATTCAGACAAACAGGGGGTTTTGAAGCAGATCTCCAGCTCATCCTCACTTATTGCACTTTGGTTCACTTCACAAGGTGATCTTGGAGGGTGCAAGAGAGGCTCCTTTCAGATGAAGCCAGACAGAAATACATGCCAGAGCATATCATACTCCAGACACCCACATCCAATCCCAAGAGAGTAGAGCTAATCCAGAGGAAAAAAACCCCCAGAAATGCCAACAGCACTGACCTTCTGTTCTCAGCACCATCCAATTTACCCTGCAGAGCCACTCAAAGTACTCAGTGACACAGAATCCCAGAATACTCTGAGCTGGAAGGAACCCACCCTCAGAGCCACTCCAGCTACGCCTTTGCTCCCACCTGTCTGCTTTCACCTGCTTCTCTTGCCTGGTGCTTCAATGATCAGTCCTCAGAGACAATTTCTCAGCCTTTATTGCCTGCAATTGCAACAGCTATCCAAACAAGGCCTTCATTCTCCTCGCCCAAGATGTCTGAATAAAACAAAATTAATTCATTGCAGTTTTTACTGCTTCCAAATTTGCTTTCTACAGATGTTTCCCCCATTTCACCAGGAACCATTATACTTCAGTTTCAGCTGCAGAAACCATTAACCCATTATGAATAGGCAATATTGACCTATTTTGAAAAGCTGGTTCTAGTTCCTCTACCACAATAAACAATAGCAGCAAAGCTGCTTGGCACTAGCCACCTTCCAAGAGGCTATTCACATTCTGGTGTTTGTGCATGGTTTACGGCAGGGATTCTGCATTGTTTATTTTCTGTTTCTCTGCAGACAGTGGCATTGTTAAACAGCATGTGTCCGAGAGAATCCACCCTCTCCATGGGATCTCCTCCCAGCTATTACAGCACTTCCCAGAAACCTACTGAGCTCTGGAATAAACAAGTCTCAATGGGGGGGACTGAGCCCACACCCAAGAACTAGAGTGCCATGAAGCCTCCATAGCAATGAAAGTAACTTGGCTTTGCATGAAACCTTCCTTTTGCCTAATGAAAACCCTGTGCTGTCACCCTTCCTAATGATGCTCTCTCATCCCTTACAGGCAGAAGACACAATAATGGACTTTTCTCTGACCTGCTCCAGCTATGATATGGGCCACAAGAGATGTTTTCCTTCTTACCCATGAGCTTGGGCACCCAAAGCACTTCACCTTGGATAGAAAGAACAGAGATCAGTATTTAGTACAGATGAGCTGGAAGGAGGATGAGGAAGCAGGGAATTCCTCCCAGCACTGAGAAGCCTTCCACACAGTCAGTTTGTTTTTCCTCACCCATGCAAAGTTAGACCAAATGCCAGATTTGAGGTCAGGAAGGAAACTCCTCCAAGTCCAATTGCAACGACCACTATGTAAATAACTCCTGTCTTTTTATTTCCCCCTGCAGTTTGGGGCTTGATACATCCTCAGTGTCATCCAGCCATTCTTCTCTGGCAAACACCCTCCCAGCAGCACTGGAAATCCTCTGCTGGCATTTTGCCTTACATACATTCACTCATCTCCTGTCATACAATACAGGGAGATGCTCTGCAACATGTTATATTAGCAAAGGCCAGGACAGCCCTGCAGTAAATTAGGATTGTGGCAACTTTGATTCATTGATTCAGACAGTGCATTTCATACTCACATTCCAAGGGTTTTGGGTTTTTTTTTTTTCTGGCTGGCAACAGATGTCCAACATTTCTGCTGCACAAGGGAATCACTGAGCAGTGAAGACATGGGCTCATTGTAGGATCTGTAGCTGGCAGCTCACCTCTTTTCTGGGCCAGAGCAGGCCTAGACTGACAAGCACTATCAATGATTGTTCTCCATATGGCATGAGAGGGAAATACTCCCAAACAGGAAGAGAAACACTCAGTCCTGCATTTCAAAGATTTTGCCATCTGACCTGAGATTTGCTCTTTTTTTGTAATGGCTTTGAAAAGCATTTACCCATCTATCTGGGTCTTTCAACATTACCATGTTTACAAGACATGCACATTTCACTGCTCTTCATAATTCATTCCCTCTACAGTCAAGCTCACACACAGTCAAAGCAGAAGCCCTTCAGAAGCACTAAACCCAATACTAGGTTGCGTAAAAATGATAGTTCCCATATGTCCTTATAAACACCATGCCAAACTGTATTGTGCTGTATTTACATTGTGTTAACATCTACCAAATTACCAAGCCAGCAGGAGAACATACACCCATTCACATTTCTAAACAAGGCTTATAGTCTGGGTGAGCATTAATTTTTGTTGGTTTTTCTGTCTTTTTTTTTAAAGCAATGTCTATGAAAAAAAGAGAAAATTTTAGCATAAACTTGGCCTGCAGTTTCATGTTACTTGCCAGAACTAAAACATCAGCGTTCTGTGGTATCAGTCCACTTGGGGACTTTTAATTCAGAGGCAGCCAGAGTTTTGGATGGTATTACCCCTGGGAGAGCTTCCTGTCCTCCTGACATTTCACGTGGTTCAAAAGAAAAGAATTTAAGCTACCATGACTAAATTCTCTCTGTCATTTTACTTTATTTTCAAGTGTACAGTTCTACAAAACAAGGAATTAGGTCTGTTAATACAAGCTGAGGATTTGAAATTACACTCTGGAAATTTCCCTCCTATCCAGGGATATTTCCTGGCTAGCAGCCTTCTAATTTTCCTGGACCTGGGCTTTCTTTATAGCTACTAGCTGATCAATCTCAAGGCTTGGAATAAGAGACCTTCATCATAGTTTTTCAAATGAGGACCAAGATACTCCCTAGGGAGACAAAGTCAGAAGTACCAAACAGATCCAAGCAAACAGGCTGTTAACTAACAGCAGCAAAAGAGAGAAATTTAGCTCTAGACCCCTTCTGCCCAGGCTCATGAAATCTTTTTCTGACTAGGGTAACTAGGCAGAAGATTGTATTTGTAGGCAAAAGACTGGGACCTTCCCTTTTAATCTATATGGTTACAGGCAATACCTCTCATTATTTTACTTGTACACAATAATCAGTAAGATTAATTCTAAGACCTCTGTGAGAAATGCCAAACCACCCGGCCCAGATTTGAAGCAGAGGCTGAAGTCAGGATACAGTAAAAGTTACCTGCCTTTTAGAGGCAGGTTCTGGGTTCTGACTGCAGCTTCAAGGGAATTGTGGTTGCCTCTTCTGGTACAAAGAGAGGTTCAGCAGGATTTTGGTCACAAAGTGCATCAGTGCCTAGACCAGTCAGAGCTGAACACTGGAGACCACAATGAGGAGCCAACCTGAACCAGACCAGAGCTGGGGACATGCAAAGTGGGTTATACAAGCTGCATGACCTCAGAGCACTGGTGTAAACAAGAGGTTCCCCACTGAACCTCTCAGGCAAGCTTTCATCATAGACTATTCTTCTTGCCTTTCTCTCCTAAGTCACTCTTCAGCTTCGCTTACACAGGTCAAAGGACAGTGGCAGCTTTTATTCTGCTCACTTAGGGTTGATCTAAACAGACACAGAGGAAAGATAAAAGATCTTCTAAAGAGTTGCTCAGCTGTCCATCAGACCTGAAACACCCGTGAGCAGGAGTGGTAACAGGGCTCAATTCTTCATGCACTCACTCTCTGTATCACTGCAGATGCATCAAACTACAGATTCAAATTAATTTGTCATATTCAAAATACCAGTTTATAGCCATTATATCTACAGCAGAAGGCAAAGCACAGGAATGTTTGGAATTCATCATACATGCCTTATTATAACTTTGTTTATTCTTCATGTTTAAGACATTTGTCATATCTAGAACAAAAGGAACACAGATCACTACTTCCAGCCAACAAAACTAATGGAGATGATTTTCAGATACTTCTGTTTGAAACTATATATGCATTTGGTAGACAATGCAAGTGAAAAGCTTTGTAGTCAGCAGCTTGGGCA
This sequence comes from Acridotheres tristis, assembly GCA_037013685.1. NCBI lineage: Eukaryota > Metazoa > Chordata > Aves > Passeriformes > Sturnidae > Acridotheres > Acridotheres tristis. The sequence continues at coordinate 15,060,641 of CM072896.1, forward strand.
TAAAACCCGAGGGAGTTCCTGGGTGGTCACATCCAATTCTCCAGGCTGCCATATTTTAGACAGCATTTTGGATCATCTCTGCAAGCAAATTCATGCTCAGGTCTCGGATTTCAACCAATATTTTGTCCTACTTTTCTATCTGTGATGGTGATGCTGCTGCTCCCTTACTTTGGTCTTCTAGCAGCACACACTGATTATTCAGGGTGAGCAGAGGTAAGGTATGATTCAAGAAAGGATCTCGTGCTTGAAGGAAGATTTAAGCCTGTCCATCAATCTTTTGAAAAAAAGGTCACTGATTTTGTCAGGAAGCCTAGTGGTCTGCATCAAAAGTTGTGGTTCTTTTGTGCTACTTCAGGCTTGAACTGAAAAAAAACATATGGTAAAGTGCCCTTCATTTCATCCACACTTTTCCTCTCCCTTGTTTCTTTGAGGAACTCAGAAGCTGATAAAGGATTGCCACAGGCACAGGTAGGTCACATAGATGCTGACAGCCTCTACCATGCAGGATGCAGCTGTCTTTCTAAGAACAAATTCAGCCACTCTGGAAGGGAGGAAGAAAGCACAAGAATTTGCCTGTGGTCCACAACTTATTTATAGCCACAACTGCAGTTAGAGCTCAGGTCTTGCTGGCCACTAGGAAAGCACAGTCTGAGCCTCAGCCATCTGTTTGAAGATTAGGCAGCCTCCACCTCTGCCAACTCCTCAACTTTAATGAAAATAGGGTTGGGTTTTTTTTCCCATTAAAGCTCCTCCCAAGCTTAGATTCAAGAGCCTAACAGTAACATTTCAAAAATACCTCAGTGATTTGGGACCACAAGTCACAGTAATTTCATGCAGACACTGGTGTAGGCTGATCACTGACCAACTCCTACTATGGAAAAATTTTGGCCACCATCCTTCCAAAAGATGGCAAGGAAAGGGCTCATCTCCAGAGAGACAGTGCAGCCTTGGAAAAACATTTTAGTAATACTTTGTCATACACAGCACCACTGCTGGAGTTACTAGAACTCATTCCTCTGGGACATAAATTCTTCTCCTCAAAATGATATTTAAACTATATAGTCATTGTTTTTGAGCACAGTTCAAGACATTCCTTTTCCCTTAGCATATATGCCTGTTTGACCTAAGCCTAGGAGTTGTGAGAACTCTGAAGGACTTTTGGTAAGTGAGCCAAACTGTAAATGAAGAAATGTAATAAATTACTCTTTGAGTCAGGGATGTCCACTACCTAAACTTCACATCTCAGTTTGGGTAACAAAACATCTCAGAAAATCCAAATTTAGCCTGGAACGCACTTGTATCTTTTGTGATAAACTTATTTCTTAATATCTGAGTTCCCTTAACATCTGCCCTAAAGTGGCCATTCCTATATCATCTTAAAAAGAAAAAAACAAAATAAAATAAAATAAAATAAAAAGCAAACACTGTCTTCACAAAGTATTGATGGGATCTTTCAGCTGAAAGGGCCAACTGATGTTGGGTTGTAAAATTTTAATGTTTAATTTCAGAGTAGAAAAGAAACCCCACCCCTCCACCTTCCACAAAAGCTTCAGGAAAATGCTTCAAGACCAGTATTTGCTGCTAGCAAAAGGCTCATTGCACATAACCTCCCAGGGGAAGTCTCACAAGAGGAAAGGCTCTCCAAGACAAAGATCTCTCCCAACCAGCTGGAAAACAACACGCCTTCATTAATTTATTCAAGATACTGGGACTTTTGCAGAGCTATGCTACAGATTTGTGCAATACCCATATTGCAGGCCTCTGGGTTCTAAGGAAAATATGAAAGAAGGGGTGGGTGGGAGAAGACGCCTACAATGGAGAATTCTGATTTCTGATCTTAGACCTTTATTAGGGGAGGTCAGGACTCCCAGCATTGCACATCTGCTGTATCCAAGGGTAAGTGAGCACCCAGCTCCTTCATTTTCATACACAAATCCCCCTTTCTGAGAGGTGCTCTTGTTACTCACTGTCCACCACAGGCAGCATTTGGCAGCCTCCAGCACACAGAGGCTGTTCCTGCCCAAACAGCTCCTGGTCCTGATCACAGAGAACACAAGGTGCTCAGTGTTCACACACCTGTTCACAGCCCAAGAGCCCTGGTTGGTGATCAAAGCCCTTATCTCCCCCACATGCTTGCTATCAGCAACTGACAGCATGTGATCAGATCCAGGGCAAAAAACAGACTTGCACCTGAGCACATTTTCCTATCACAACAGCCTTGACTTTTCCTCCTCAGCACAAGCCTAACCTAGACCACTGCTGAACAAACTCAATGATCTCCAAGGACCACAGGAAAAATAAGTGCTGTTAATAAACTGTTTGATCAGTAAAGGACTTAGTACTTCTGGGATGATCAGGAAAAAATGTGGAATATAAAAATGATCACAGAAGAGAGGCTTGGTAGGGATTCCATTCCAGCTGAGAGCCATGAGTGCCTCAGTTCAGAGGCTTTAAACACCACAGTGTGTTTCAAAGCAAGGGGTAAGGTGGGGGCAAGGCTGCATTTACCTACTGGCAGCACCCAGACCTGCTGACAGAGGGGGCCAGGAAACCAAGGCAGTGGGAGAAGCTGCCAGTCATGGCTCAGCAGGCAGGCATGGAGCTCTCACAGCACATCAGCCACCTCCATCAGGGCCTCAGCACAGCCAGGTTTGCTGCCAGGAGCCAGCACTGACCATCAGTAAACTACCACAAAGCTGCTCTCCTCAACCTACACTAAACCACAGTCCTTCCCCAGAGCAATGAACACTGCAGCTTAACTTCCCTGCTCACCACCACCTTGAAAAATAAGTAGGACAACATGCTATCATCAGTTTTTCCTTCGTTGCTGCATTGGATTTTGTTGTTGCTTGTTTCTTGCTCCTCACCATCATCCTAGAAACAGCAGATACTGAACAGACAGAGCCAGCACCAGGGTAAGAGAGGGCCTAACACAGCCATGGGCCCCCTTGAAAGAGAAAGGGCAACCACCAAGAAGATAAGCTACAAGTATTTTAACTTCCACATGCACAAAGATCACATTAGAAAATACTCTGAAAGCAAGAAAAAAAAAATCCCCAACTTTTTATGCTATTTAAAAACTGTAAACACTTCCAAGGGAGGGAAAGGTGAGTAGAGGGTCAGTCAAACACCAAAAACCCTGAGTAATTTTAACAACACATATATATTTTGGCACACAAATTACCTCTCCAGACAGCTTCTGCAAGGTCTAAGCAACTTAGCAAGCTTGTGAAAACTGAGAAAAATTGAAGTGGCTGTTAACTATGGTGCTATGAATCAGATCAACTTTTTCTAGCATGGCTACTGCTGTAATCCTGGACTTTGTCTTTGCCTGCAGCCCATCACTAAAACCTTCCATTAGGCTGCTTGTTTACCTGCAAGGAAAGATGCCTTTGGGTTCAGATGTTAGTTTAGACTTCACACAGGCTCCCATCCCAAATCTACCACTTGTTTCCTGTTGTCATCCCACACCTTCACTTGCACAGGCAGGCTGTAAATACATTAGCAACCTACACCATGACAAGGGCCATAAAAATTAGAATACATGAATGCAAATCCCTTCCTCCCCATTCTGCCCTAGGCCTGAGGTTTTGGGGCTTTTCCCCACCCCCCTCTTTCCTGGGAAATGTGATGAAGAAGGGTGGAGTGGCTCAGGCTATGTACAAATATTCAGACAGTCTCTTAGCAATAAATGGATCTCAGTCAGTTCTATTATCTGTCTGGCTGTGGCTCCTATTATCTGCTGTGAATTGTAGCAGCGATCTCTGGAACAGCATTCAGGCACCATCATTACTTCCACACCCTCTAAAGACTGCACTGTAACAAGGCATGCTGGATAGTACTTGCCATTAGAAGAGGGAACATAAAGGCTTCAAGCTATGACTAACACAGTAAAAGGCTCTGCATGGGGCTTTTACATTCATTGACCAGGGTTTGTTATTAAAGAAAATTCTAGGTTCAAAACCTAGACCTGCATTTTCTACAGCACGTCAGCTGACTTACACAAAAAGGTGATTTCATCCTGTTCTTGTTCACTTCCCCACTCCCCTCAGCTAAATCCTCATGGAAGGCTGCAGCTGGAGAGTGGGGAAGGCACAGCACAGACCTGCCTGGAGCTCACAGTCCACACATGGGGACCATAAGACCAAAGCAGTGAATTTGTCCAGCCCAAAGTGCCTGGGAGCCTGTGAGGCACCAGAAATGCAAGCACCACAGGGAGCATCCAGCAATCCAGAGCTGAAAGCCTCCAAAGCAGCACTCACATGGCTCCTTGTTAGGAACAGGAGTTTTGGGATCCAAACCCACATTTTACTTCCTCGCGTTTTTCACAAGCCCTCCCATTTGTTTGAGGCCCATCAGAAAAGCCTGGATTGAAATCCAATCTCCTCCCCCGGGGTAGGATAAGGGTTTTAAGAGAAAAAAACCTCTTAGGTCTCCCTCTCGTGCCAGCAAGGCAAGGCCACAAACATAAACTCCACCAAAACTAATTTTCTTACGGGTTTCTACCTGGCAATGGATTGGTTTCAGCTTCCCAGGCACAGAATCTCTGGATGGAGGCTCTCCTGAAACTGGGACATTTCAGAAACCTCCCTCTCCTACATAGCTTCCCTAATGCTTTTCTCACTTGGACACCTATTTCACAGCAGGGCTTAATATCTTACTATTACCCATCATTCAGCATGGCTGAAAAATTAGTCATCAACCTAAGAAGTTATTAAGAAACACTTGATACTATGATTGCTTTCCTGTGGAATGAAGCAAAGGGATGAGGTAGGGGAGGGAAGGTGGGTCAAACCTTGCACTTACAGTCAGGAAGGCTTTCCCAGCAGAGGAACAGATCTCCTGGGGAACTTCAGCCCACAGGAGAGCACCCAAGATCCCAGCTTGGCACAGCCCCTCCACCACTGATAGCCCAGAGGCAGCTGGCAGAGGCTGCCTTAAGTAGAGCTGCTGCTCCCCAGCAGCACCACCCATGGCTAATGTGCTCCAGATGAAAGTCATTCCTTGGCCAAAATTGCTCCCAGGCCTCAGCTGGGAATCGAGGCCCTTCTCCCTGCTCTGCCCTTGGGCATTGGGTCCAGGAGCAGGGCTGGCCCCTCTTCTATCTGTGCACAGAGCAGGACAGGGACAGTAGCTGTTTCTGGAGCATCATGCCATGGGCTGTGATGCTCAGGGGAAGGTATGGGAGATGAGGGAAGGAGCACAAGGTGAGCTGCACAGGGTCCACTCAGGTTGGGGACTTGCAGCTACTGCCACCAGAAGCATCTCTTATCATATCTTGTGTACCCCAAGGCTTTGTTTAAGCAGAGTGGCCCAGTGCTGTATTCCTGCATCCTCAGATGGCTTCTGGCCATCCCAAAGTGCTGTCACAGGCCACCCTCTGCTCTTTCCAGCTCTCCTACCCAGTGTCCCGGGAGCTCCTCCAGCTCTGCAGATGGTGTGATGTGCAAGCCTGAGCTGGAGACAGTGAATGGCACTAGAAAAAGGGAAAAGTTATAATGGGAAGATAAGGGGGACAGCTGGGAGCATTGAAAAAGGGCATGGGATTGATCACAACCACAAAAAGCAGAGAAGAACAGAGTATCACACCTCTTCATGGCCATTTTCACATGCATAGTCCAGGCATCTCAGGGTGGAAGAAGACATAACCTGTTGAGGAAAAACAAGAACCAACAGCCTGTAAAAACATGGCATCTCCTTAGGCAAGAATTTTTTTTTGTGAGGCAGAGCTGAGCTATTGTGTGTACCCGTTCAACCCCACCACCCTGAGAAGGCATTTGCTGGGAAGGGGCTGCCACTGGCTAAGAGTCCTCGTGCCCACAGCAGGGCTGGCTGGAACAGGCAGGCTGAAAAGCTGCATTTTAAGTGGCTTTCTGTCAGGCAGTGCCAAATATTTGTGAGGATGTTTTGAGAAGGGAAAAAAAGAAAGAAAGAAAGACTCCCTCCAATTTTATGCTAATAAAAACATATTTGGTTTGTATACAGTTTATATGCTTCATAAAAGTGCTAATTACTCTCCCAAACAGAGGAGAAACAGAACAATTTTTTTGCATCCCACCCTTCCTCCTGCCTTACCCTTTTTACTTTTATGACGCAGCACTTATTTAAGTCGGAATTGTGCCCAGCTTATTCTGCCTTTCGCATGGTGCATCCTCACTTCTCTTCCCACTCATAACAAAAATAATAATAACTTGCAAATCTATGTCAGTGGAAATTTGGAAAAAGATTCTGAAGGGAAAAAAAAATGTCTCCAAACATAAAGCACACAAGGACTCCAACACTGCCCCCCCACACCCCTTTCCACAACTTTTTCCTTTGGTGCATACATTTTTCCAAGGTCACCTCGGAGGCTTTTCCTAGTTGGCTATTAAAACAAAAAAAAAACTCTGCCTGCCCCAAGAAGCACATGAAGCCATCACTGTGGCTTGGACTGTTTCCCTGTGTATGGATGCCATGGGAGAAGCAGCAGGGCGGGGGGGTTGAGCTGATATTTTTCCAAGACTTTTTCTCTCACCAGAGGAGGATGAAGATGGAGTGATGAGTGAGGTTCCGTTTGTCTGGCAGCATGAGTCACTCAGCAGCAGTTTCCGATACACACTTTTTTCTTTTTTTCTTTCCATTACAGAAATTGGTGTCATTTATTCCTTCCTCCTTCTCAAGTAAAAAATAATAATAATAATAAATCCTGCTACCGTTATGTCTAATTTATTCTGGGAACTTGTCTGAGGACCCACCAAACCTGGGGGGAAGGGTGATTTGAAGCACAATCCAAAATATAATCGGCTCTGGAAGCTTTTAAAGAGACTCCTTTAAGGCTGTGCCAAACCTTAAAGAAGGAAAATACTTCCACTAAATCCCTCCCACCATGAATGGGATCCTGTATGTCTGAGGCTTTTTATTGGCTGGGTGGTTTTGGGTTGTTGGTTGGTTGTTTTTTTTATATCAAAGATGTTACTCTTTCAAATAGGGTCTGAGCTCTGTGGCTTTTCAGCAGGCAGTGAATTCTTGCTCCTCGGGCATGCAGTGATCTGACACAGCCCTCCCCCACGCTGGGTCGGGTTCTCATGCTAAGATCTGGCTCCTGGAGCTTGAGCTGTTGTTTTTTTCTGGAAGCTGTTTTTTTCCCCTTCTTCACCCTTTAAAAGCAAAACTAAACAGAGCTAAGCCTTTTTTTTTTTTTAAAAAAAAAGCCTCTCAGGGCCCAGAAACCCAGCCTGACCTCCTTACTCCTGAAATATCAAAATATTCCCACTGTCTGCAGGCAAACGCTGGTGCTACTGCTGGTGCTCCACCAGCCCCCTGCATCCAGCCAGAACCAGGGGAGAGGCAGGCAGAGAACATGAATAAGACATCACAGTTGTAGTCAAGACCACCCAATCAATGGTGTTAGGAGTGATGTGTGAGCATAGCCAGGCTTCCTCTTATTTACCCATAAATGAACCCCCTTAGACCATGCTCCAGGTCCCCAACACACCAAACCCAAGCTGTGCCCCTGCTGTGACTCACCTGTGTGGCAGAGCTGAGGCAGGCTTTAAATGGCTACAATACTACTACTACTAATAATAAACCAGTCCCCTGCATTACCAGAGAGCAAGGATGACTGCAGAGCCTAAGTTTAATTATTTTGATGGAAGAGTATCTCAGGGAGTAATGGAAATACTGTTGTATTTTATCTAGAGCTGGAGGTCCTCCTGCCCTATAGCTCTTTCCTTCATGTACATCCAGGTCTGGAAATGCATACCACTGTAATTTGTGTTTTACAAGGAACAGCATTAATAAGCCCCACAGCCTGTGGTTGTTTATTCTCTTAGATGCCCCATTTCACCTCTGCTCCTCTGCCCAAGACTCAGCTCTACCAATCCACCCTGTTCTGAGAGGGTAAAAGGAAAACTCAGCAGCAGGGCAAAGCAGTGCTCTAGGAGCAGAAATCTCCTTCCTGAGTTCAAAAGGCACAGGGAAAAGGCTGCAGGGAGAATGTCTGGATATTTGGTTGGAGTGAACCACACTTTGTCTGAAAGCAGGCATAAGGCAAAGAAAGGTCCTTTCTCCATTGACTAGGAGGTCAGGGATCTCAAGGCATCCTGCCCACAACAGCCTCATTCTTTACATGCCACGAGCAACTTCTCTTCTGCATTTCAAGTTCTTCTGTGGTGCAATGCCACCCAAAACTGGTACAGCCCATCTTTGTACCAGCAGCTCCTCTGGTACAGACTGGAAGGTCAGGAAGGAGCTTTGGCCCCATGGGAGCATCTCCTGTTTAATTAACATGCTCCTGCTAGGGGACAGCTGCAGTTCAAACATTCCATGGCACTTCCTGCTCCTTCCCCTGGAGGAGCACGAGCTCTTGGGCTGCCCCAGAAGGAGGTGGCTGTACCCAAACTCCCCTCTCTGAACGCGGGGTGAGCCCAGAGAGTTGGGCTGCTCCTTCCCTGGCTCCCAGCGTGTCCCAGCTGGCTGGGTGTCCTCAGCCAGGCTCATGCCAGGCTGACCACCCTGCCCTCCCTCTTTTCTGCTTGGCCACTCTTACAACACTCGGCTGTTTGGGCGCACAAAGCGTCCTGGAGACCCCACAAGAAATACTCCCCCTCAGCTCTGATTTCCTGTTTACAATGACATCTTGGGATCTGCTTCCAAGCCAGTGTTTAATCCTTTTACTCTGTCACATTGATTTTGAATCATTCTAGTTTAAGTGTTATGAGTACCAAGACAAATATTTTTTATGAGTCTCAAACCACAAGTATCTTTTTTTGACCTTATTTTTAATTTCATCCCAAATAATCCCAAATTTAGCTTGACAGGGTCCGTCTTCCACAAGGTACCAGAGGCTGCCTGATTAGGACCCAGCCTCATGAAAGCAGATATTTAATCAAATTTCAAGGCATCTCTGAAAGGAATAGGTTCAGACCTCTGACCTCACAGTAAAAAAGGTACATAACCCCCTTTGGGAATGCAACACAAACTGTTCTGTAGGGAGATTGTGCTCATGAATCTTTACTTTCCTTATGTTAGTTTTCAGTAGCTGCCAGGCATGACTGGCATTTCCCAAACACAGGCAAACATTATTTATTAAAGGAAATTGAAGTCCCCTCCCCGAACAGCCAGAGGGTCCTCAGTCTAGGGCACAACCCCAGAGAAATCCAGAGCACGGGGGCACTGCAGGCTCTGGGCACTGCCTGATCCATCTATGGATCTGTGGCTCCCTGCAGCTGAAAACAAGTTCAATGAAAACTGAATGGTCATGTTTCTATGCACAGGAATACCATTTTCTGTAAAGGCAGCTTGCAGCAGAAAGCTCAGTGTGTTTTTCTTCCCCTTTTTGACCAGCATGACCCAGCAGAATGTATTTGCTGAATGTGAGGGAACCCAACTTAAACATTGTAAGTTAAAACGAAGAAAAATAAGTCAACCTCACATCACGTTTTTTGTGCCAAACCTCACCATATAGAGATGTGCAATTATGGAATTGCTAGAAAGAGGAGTGGGTAAAGGTTACATGGGACTCTGAAGAGCCTCATGAAAGGATACAGGGTCATAACCAAAAGACCCACTGAGTGGGGAAAAAACCCCACAGTATCCAGTTTCAGATGGCAATCAAAATCTGAGCTCTCAAATACATATGATAAAGAAGGTATCCACAAACAGTATGTGCCAGCATGGGGTTTTCAAGCACTGATTATACCCGGAGGCAGTGGTCCCTGTGTGCCTTGCTATAGATTGGTGTTGCTGGCATGAGCCTGCTTATTCATTCCCAGGAAAAAAATATGTCCTTTTAGAGCAGCGTGCTCTAATATAAATTTCTCTGGCCTTCCCCTAAAATGTCAGCACTTCTGGTCAACTGCTCAATATCATCAAGAGAAAGCTGGACCCTCTCCCTGCTCGAGAGCCCACATCTCATCTCCCACAAGGCCCTGAGACAGGCAGGATTTCTTCAGCCTTCGTTGCATTCCAATGTGCTCACTCACACAGGTTTGTGACCTTTATCAGGGTCGTGTTTTTCTTTGTTTTTTTTTTTGTCCTGGTCCTTGCAAACCCTAATTATGAATCCAAGGTCGTTTTCAGTGATGTCAATTATGCAATGGCTGAGCAGCTGCTCCCCCTGTTGCTGGCCTAATAGTGCCATGTTGAAGGAGACAGCAGAATTTCTTGTACCGTTTAAAATTTGCCATATCATGAGTTTCCTTTCAATTGCAAAAGCAGAAAAACAGCTTGAGTACTTTTCCTCCTACATCTTTACTTCAAGCTGCTTTTACAGTCCTCAGTACATCTTTCAGCATCTCATGCCTTAAATACATATCCCAAGGGTAATAAAGAGGAATTAAAAGACCAATTTTTCCCAGATGGTACCTAAAGTCGTCTGTGAACACAATGATAGGAACTGCTTTAAAATAAACTCCACTGGAGGATTCTGGCTATGGGAGTACAGGGCAAGTGGCCATTCACATGTTACAAAGTGCTGTACTGGGTACTAAAATACAACATCTTCAGGATGAGAACATGGAGGCAGCTCAGTAGAGAAGAGCAGATTTAGCACACCACTGAAAGGAAAGGGGGCTGCCTTTCTTCACCTTCATAGATTTTATAACAGTTTAGATAACTAGAAGGAGGTAGCCCCAACAGCAAACTATCAGTTATCAGTGATTTCCTCCTCTGTGTGCAGGGTGAGGAGTGTGGTGTGCCACATCCCACCACGTAGGAAGTGTTAACAAGCACTTGCTTTTTCATGGCAGGCGTCTGGTAGTGAATATGAAAAGAGACCCAACTCTTCCCCTTTCACATATATTGCATATTTTTTCCTTCTTCGTCATCTTGGAAGATAAAAGAAGGTGTCTGGATTCACACGAGGTGGCCTCCTTTGTGACTTGCCTCACAATGTCACAAACAGCAGCACCAGTGGGAAACACCCGTTTGCCAAATCTGAAGTTTGGCTGTAGAAGAAATCCATTTCAGTGCCTCTTTTAAATAAAGCAATGCTAACAGGATGTTGTATAGAGGAACACAGCTGTCTTTTAGTCTGCACATCAACTGTTCATAAATGGGTATCTGTTAGTGAGGAGCTACTGGGCTCCTCTCCCTCTCACCTCTTACTTCCCATTCCCAACTTCTACCTTGCAAAACTCCTACTGGAGCCGACTAAAGCTCTTCCTTGCTGAGCACTAATCCCAACAAGGAAAACCAATGGTCCAATTTATCATCTTGTTGATTCTTACACAATCCTATCTCTGTCCCAGTGTTTGCTCTGCCCCTTCTTATTGCATTAACGAGGTTGGAAAGCAAATTAAAAAACCCTGCCATTGTCAGTGCAGCCAGAAGCTATGACTCAGAAAACACAGAGCCTGCAGATCTGGTGAGTAAGATGGAGCTTTTTCTCCCCACACCCCACACTTTTTTTTTTAAAATAATCTCATTAGAAAAATAGAAAGACTTCAAAGAATTTGACTCTTTCTCAAAATTACTGTATGATTAAGGATTTCTGGTGGAGCCACCTTTTCAGCTAACTCCAATGACAGGCGAGGCTCTCCAGGCTGCCAGCTTTGCATGGTCTGAGCAGCTCCAGAAGCTGGAATACCTCCTGATGATGCCCTTAGGGTTTGTGCATCTGGACTTTAACCATGCAAGATCCAGAACTCTCAATGCCTTCAGAGTTTGAGAACTTCCTGCTCCGGCCAAGAGGATGCTGTCAAAACAGACTTCTTTACTGAGTGACTCAGTGCTGCTTTCAGTCCTTGCCAGAAACCAAGTACAGAGGCATGAGGAAAACAAACACAAGTTACTGAAGCATTTCAGAGTTTTCAGAAAAGTTTGGTTCAGTTTTAATTCCAGTAAAGCTCAGAAAAGGATGAAGCAGAAAAATATTTCCTAACCAAATTCCTCATGCAAAGGTTCTTAGTACACAACATGTGTAAATTTTACAACAGTTTTACATTCCGGGTCAGGAGTCACAAGGTTTCACCTCTGGAATAGGCACATACAGAACTCATGGAAAAATGCCCTAAAGATACCAACTTAAGTTTTGCCCACAGCCAAGCAACTTCCCCAGAGCTTCATGGGTTTCAGAGGAGAATTCAGCCTGGGGATTTTTTCCTTTTTTTTTTTTTTTTTTTTTCCTGTTGTTTTTGAACCAGTATAATCACTTTATGGAAGAGCCTGGCAGACACCAAAGGCTGCACTCACACAAGCCTGCTTGCTGGGAACTCTCCCCCAGGAATGCTCAGCTTGGATCTGGCCAGCTTTTCATCTAATTCAAACAGTAGAATACCAGTTTTTGAAAACAAAATAGTCCAAATATATTTAAGTGTGAAAACCAAAGCTATATTTGCCTAAAATTGGAGGAAAAAAAAAAAATTAAACCCCAGATATGCTCCAAAAAACACTTCCATGCCAAAGCCTATTTTGGATTGTATTCACACACTCTTTTGTGGGTTGTTTGTGATTAGCATCTGGGGAAAAGGAACCATTGGATATTTCATCAGCTTCTTCCCTTCTACCTCCCTCCAGAAAAAGTACCATAGCTCAAAGTAGGACACCAAAGCAGTAACAGCCACCACTATCACCCCAAGCTTGTGATAATGCTACAAGGGCAAACTAGTACAACAAAAACATTGACTTTCTGTGTAAAAAAAAAATAATTTAACCTAATCTGGGCCAAAGAACACTGAAATATCTTCTTCATGACAACATAGCTAATTCCTAACATGACTGAACAGCAATGGGAAGTTCAAGTCCCTGAGATTACTGCTGCAATTTATATTAACTATAACCTTTTAAAATTTCTTTTAAATGTAACTGCCTACCTCATGGGGCTTATGGCACTGTGACTTGGATCAATTTAGCCAGCCTACTCTTTATTTTTAAACATGCATCTCCTATACATGTACACACATGAGCTCAAACCCATCTTAATGAAATTTCCCTAGTCTTCAAAATTACCAGAAGAGCTAAAAGCTACACAACCATACATGGAGCTCCAGGCTACAAACACATCAGGAGCACAGGCTCTGCAGCTGGCCACAGCTCCAGCACCAATAGCCACAGCTCAGCCCAGGGTCCAGACTGGGCTCAGCCCTCCTCCCATCAAACCACCAGCACCAGAAAATCCCTTGGCACACTCAGCTGCAAGGAAGGCTGGCTATTGCTCCTCCACAGATTTATCTTGATCAGTAACCTATCTGTGGGCTGGCTAATCCCAACAGACTGTAACCACTGATAATGGGCCTTAATAACAAACTGGTGTGTTACAGCAGGGCAGCAAATCTCAGACGTTGTTTTCTTCCATCTTTACAGTTATTCAGAGTGCAAAAAAAACATTTATTTTCCCTTCATAATTAAAATAATTGTATCTTATTAATCAAACTAGTTAATGAAGCAACTTGCAAGTTGTCTGAAAAATTCACATGGCATGCAAAGTCCAAGGCTTACAAATTTAGGGAATTCATTAGACTATCTTCCTTATGTAGGACAAGAGGAGTTAACTCTGGCTTTTTAGACAAAATAAGGCCTCTGATTCATCATTGCACTAACTGACTAGCACAGTAAGACCAATTTAGGCAGTTTCTAACAGACTACAGAACCCAAACCAAACAGTCAACAAAATTAGACCAAAAACCTGTGCCTCAGGGGGGGTGGGATTCTGACCCAGCCATAAATCATCAACTGCAGGTTCTTCAGCTGTTGTTTGTAAGGTCACACTCCCCTCTTCAAACTCACTGGAGATCCAGAAGACAACTTCAATGCATTCTCCCAATTAAATACCTCATTTGGATCTAATACAATGTTTATTGACTCCTGGGCCTGTATTGATTCTGAATAGGCTACAGCTAAGGTTTAGTAAATGCCTTGGAGATAAATCAGCATGCAGGTAATAAACTGCAGATCACATAAGCAAACATTACTTAATTATATTCCTATTAATATATTGAGTCTGTAATGAATTTTTGAGGCATTTAATTATCAATTTGACAAGATAATCTAGAGGTAGTTAATGATGGACCAGGAAATTGTTAAAAAACCACAGACACTTAATAAGTCTCCTAACTGACACTGAATTAACTTGCTTTAGCTGTCTGGTTAAATAGACAGCAGTTAATTACAGAGTGCTTAGGCAGTTTCACAATTTTAATATATGACCCTCTTTGCTGTGCAGTAACCATACAACAGGGGACATGGGGTTTTCTCCATGTATTTCCTTCTGATGGTTGAATTATTGGTTGCTGAAACCACTTTTGCCTTCAGTAAGATTCAGCATTTAGGACTTTATTATTTACAAATACAATGGACTGTTCCCTCTCTTTAATGATCAGAAAACAGTGTGTGTTTTAATCCCTCCAGGATTAACAACAAAAAGGGAATTTCTCACTCCTAGGAGGGGTAACAGTTTGGAGATGGAAGTGGCTTGAGGCTCCAAGTGGTCCACGGACAGGCAGAGACACCAGCCAGATACCCTGGCTAGCCACAGATGTCTGAGTTTTGCTGTCTACATTTCGTGTATATCCAAGAAATGTTCTACCCAGTGCAGAAGTGCAGCTCCTTATTTGGATAAAATCCGACTCTTCACTGCAACAACGGGATCAGTACTGACTCATACCAGGATGATCACTTGCCATCGTGTTTTGGGTGCATAAAAAGAATTAAGGGAACTGAGCCAGCCAAGGCAGCACCAGAGACAAGCACTAACAGTTCATCCCAGAGGTTAACAAATAAGGGTAACAAGTAGTAATAGCTGTGACGCCTTCCCTAGGAGTAGCCTTGAGCTACGCTGAGGAAATGCAGCTTCCTCAAGCTGGGGAAGTGGTGGCACTAGCTGGTTTGAAAACACTGCTGATAATCCCGGGCTGTGCATGAATAAAACATTGTAGATCCTTAATCGACTGGAGAGAACACCCTTCTTTAAGAAAAAGACATTTCAGGAAGTAGAAGCAGTGTTGTTTGGCTCCAGGACTTCAGAGGCCCAGAGTCATCAGTCTCTCCTATCATTAGCTTCATGAGGAATTTTCAAGTGCTGGTTCTTTTAATTTATTTACTTTGGGGAGCCTCTAAGAATGAAGCCTTTTTCCACAGTAATTCTGCAGCCTAAAAGATCTTTTTCCAAAAATAAATAAAAACATTCATGCAATAGCACAAATCCAGGGAGAAGGACTTTAAAAAGCCACCAAATATTTTTGCTACTGGAAAACTTGATCTGAAGCCCCAGGGATCCTTCCTCAGCCAGACATTTGCATGGCAGTGCAATGACACCAGCAACATCATTCTGCTCTGAAAGCCCTTAGCAGCTGTGGTGGTGTTAAGTAGCTGGGTTAGTGGGCAGAGTCCTTCCATCACAGCCTCCTGAAGGTACAAATTCACTGGAGACATCCCTCAGTCTGGGAACTAAGAAGTCCTTGTGAAATCTGTGTCTCTAGCTGCTTTATTTAAGTCACGTCATGTTGTGCACAGCTAGGCCAAGAAAGACTGAACAGGGTTGTTTCAAGGCACAGCTCCCAAGGCACCATTCTCCAACTTCACCTAGGTGAGAAAAATTAAAGTTTCTCTGTTTGAGGGCAAGTTGGACACCTGAGGAGGCTCTGATGGCTGCTGAGGACACCCCAGCTTGAGCAGAGCTGCTGAAGTGGTCCTGAGGGCTGTTCTGCCCAGGGAAGGCAAGAAAAGCCATCAGGAATCCTTGCCACCTCCAAAGCATTGCTTCCTACAGGTCTGTCTGTGACACAGAGAGGGAAAGGATCACGTCTTGGCCTTTTGCTCACCCCCCCAGAATTAGCACTGATTTGTCACCTGCTGACCAGTGACCTCCCTTCAAAAGGTACCGGGTCATTTTAGGGCAGATCACCATTAGATCAAACATCTACACTGGGTCTCCTCTGAGAGAGGGAGCAGTAGCTGAGCTTGGAGGGAATTCACAGCCCTTCAGTTTGTGCTGCAGGTAGGACCTTGCCAAGTTCTCAGACCATTCCCTCAGGGCAGAGAGGGGAAGCAGAGCTGGGTTTAACCCCTTGCCCTCTGAAAGAGAAGGCAGCACTTTCCCTGCACTGACACCAAGCCAGCGAGGTCACTGACAGGGCTGTGCTCTGCAGGATACTTGCTCATGCCCGGTTGTTTTGGGGCTTTCCAGTACAGAAACTATTTTGCCAGAGATGTTGTCAGATTTACCACTAGCTCTGCATATGGAACTCAGCACATGCATCACCAACATGATGTGGCAGTTCTTAAAATCCAATTTTGGTCCCAGCGCCCCTTGGGATGTCTAGAAACAGGCACAGCCTATGGTGGTTTTGGAACTATTTGCCATGACATGCAGCTGTGCTCTGGCCTGGGAGGTCAGATCACAGCCCTGGCCCTCGAGATCCTTGGTCAGTGCTGCTGTGGTCCAGGACCAAGTGAAAGTTGATGTCCTGCTCTCCAAGACTGTTGCTTCCTCTGATCTCTCCCTGTCTGCTTCTTCTCAGTGATTTCTGCCCAGAATGGGCAAGACTGTCCCATTTCCTCAGGGCAGGCAGCTGCCGTGCCCTGCTGGGGCTGCAGATGTGGCTGTGGGTCCACCAGCCCTTCACCTCTCCTGCCCAGCCCAGATGAGCACTGCAGCCCCTGCACATCCCTCCTCCTCCTGCACAGATGGTTGCCGCGGTTTCTCCTTGGCTGCTGCTTTTGGGCCCAGCTGCAGGAGGGCTCTGCTCCAACACAGGCTCAGCTGGGCGAGCACAATGGGAAAACAAAGGCCCGCTCGCTGGGGATCTAAGCCTTTTCAGCCCTGTTTCCTTTTCCGATGCTTTCATTTCCTCCAAGTGAAAGGCTGCTGAAAGGAGGACACTGTGGCTGTGGCTACTGCCATGGGCATGGGGCTTGGATGTCACTAGCTGCGGCTTCATCTGGCTCAGGGATTTCACTCAGTTTCTCCCATAGCGATAATATTTCTTCTAAATAGGTTTACCCAAGCAATCAGTAGAAACTTGGGATCACTCTACCTTACAAACAACTGGCCTTGTCTGGCCCATGCCCCTACAGCTGGTCCCTGAAGAAGTGCTGGACATCCTGGAGCAAGTACAAGCAAGACAGAGCCTAGCAGGGGCTTCTTAATTTTTAGCATTTGCTCTGCAGTTTTGAAGGCACCCAGAAAACCTAAGGATGCACTTGGGAAGTCAGGAGGAACTGGAGTAACTCGTGCTTTGACAATTACAGTGTAGGGCTGGAAAGGAGAAAAGGGAATAAAGTGGCTTAATTGATATCATGGCTTCACTGCCATTGCCCCCGACAACGAGGGACTAGGGGAATGTTTGGTATTGGAGAAAGGGAGGCTGCATTCCTTTAATAGCTTTTTGGCAGGTGACAAAGCTATCCTTGCCGGAGGGAGAAGGTGTTAACCTGCGAATTTGCTAAGGAAGGAACTAACATTCCCTGACTTTAGAGGAGCCCTTAGGCTAACCCACACCGATCTGAACCAGGAGCGGGAGATTCCCTGGGGGTGGGATATCCCCTGGTCCCAGGATATTCCCTGGAGGCGGGAGATTCCCGGGTTCCGGAGATTCCCTGGGGCGGGTTCCCGGGGACCCTCCCGGCCCCGCGCTGCCCAGGCCGGCCGGCAGAGGGCACTGGCGGAGCGGGATTGCGGCTGTTCCCACCTGGAGCCGCCGGGATGGGCACAGCAGCACCTGCTTATCCCAGAGCTCCTGCGCTTGGGAATGTCCCGCAGGTGTCAGCATGAGGGCACCAGCTACAGGAGTGAGCGCTGGGCTCCTTGGGCAGCCCAGCCAAATCTCTCCTAAGGATCGATCCCTTCCAGAGGACAGGGATGGAAATAAAGCGCCTCTGAGGAAGGAGCCTGGCAGTGTGGTACCTTTCTTCTCCTCTCCCATCCACCCGCTAGCCTCCATCCCGTGACCTGCACTCTGAACAGCCACTGAACAGTTGGGGGAGTTGAGGATTTTTGGAGCTGGAACACCATTCCCCCGTCCCTTGGCTGACTCTGGCCAGGATCCCCATTTCTGGGGGACCCCTCCTCCTGCAGCCTGCAGAGCCCTCGCTCCCATTGACAAGCAGCTTTGCTTTATTTCAAGTTTCACGGAGTGACATGGGCTGCGGTATTTGAGCTCAGGACCCTCCTTGGCCTGTTTGCTGTTTCCCAGCTCTGCACCTCTTCCCATGGAGGGGAATCAGCCAGTTCTGCCTGCAACCTGCAGCTCCAACACAGGCAGGCAGCTCAGAAATGGGGTGGCCAGAAATATCATGAGCAGCTGGGGATGGCAAAGAGGGGCACACAGGTCCTTGGGGCAATGGCAGCACCTGGTCCCAACCTGCACGAGGGTTGCCATGGGGCTGTACCCAGGAAAAATCCCTTCCTCGGAGCCCCTCTGAGCACGAACAGCAGGAGCAGCACGGCTCTGGAAGTGACTGGTTTGCTCCAGTAGCCTCTTTACAAGCACCAAGGGACAGCTGTTTGGGGACCGCTGGGTTTTTAAAAGGCCACTTACGAGCTTTAATACTGCACTGGGGGAGAGGGAAAGGAGAAGGGAGGTTAGGGAGGGGTGGTTGCATTGACTGCTCCGGAGTTAAAGCTGTAAACCTCTTCTTCCCTCTCTCATTGCTGGGACATTTTTATTGGAGAGATGAAGGGAGACAGAGCACAGCTCCACAACTTGCTCTTCTTCTAGAGGTTAATGACCCAGTTAGCAGCTCTTGGCTGCATTTCCCGACATTTTGCAGACATCAAGACCCGTCTCCCTGCCAAGTACATTCTGTTCCCTGGAGCTCGGCCAATGCATCTCAGATTACTATGTAATGCGACAAAGAGGGAGAGCTGGAGGTGAGGGAGGGGGCTGGAGGGGAGATACGGGAGTTGTAGGGGAGGGGGCAGGAGAGGGTGGAAGAAGGGGAAACACCACTTCTAAATTTAACAACTAAGATGGAAATGAAGCTCCCAAGGTGCTTATTTGCTGGATAAAACATGAATCCCAGGATGAATTGGAGTGATGCTTCTGGGAAACAGATGCAATCAGCAAATAATTCCCCCCTAGGGACTGTGCAGGCCTGTGCTTCCTGGATCTGCTGACAGTCGAGCTCTGCTTGTGATGCCCTTGTGCCCAGGACAAATACTGCTGGGGAACTGGGGCTGCTTTCCTGAATGATAGTCCAGTATCCCAAGAGGAACAGGGTCTTAAACAGGAAAGTGGTGAGTGGGGGATTGAAGAGATGGAAGTTCCTGCATGGTGTTTTATTTACCTTTTTGCACCCAGAGAACATAATGCTGCTCAGGCACATTGTGCTTGGTGATGCTCCAGATCTCGACACTTTCACAGGAAAGGAAGGGCAGACCATGGGGAAGGCTCTCCTGGCTGTGGTTGAACATGCAGCTTGCAGAGGGTCTGAGCTGGCAGACCTGATGGTAGCTGGTGCCTGCCATTGATAGAGACCAACCTGATCCCACACTCCACACTTGCCCTCAAGCCTTTCCCCAGTGACCAGTCTGGTGTTCTCTCCCAGCCATGCTGGAGTCTTCCCCTGGAGCTCTAAGGAGATCCCGTGGCCATAACATGCACTACAATGCCTTTGGCCCTTGTAAACCTTCCCTCACAGGCATCTTGTGCCGTGTTTCTGGTTGAAACCACGTTGTTTTCTACTTGTTTCTTTGAATCAGAGACCCTTGCATGTTGGCAGCGTTGAAAATGCAGCTTGGGGTCCTGATCTGAGACGAACTCCTGCAATCCCTCTTCTCCCAGGCTGGCATCTCCGTTACAGTTTTCCCACGCTACTTAGGTGCAGTATCTCCTACTAATTCAGTTCTGGACACTTGGGAACCTTCTGTCCACAGTTGCTTTTAAAGCCTTCCAGCCAGACCTGCAAATCCATCATGCCCTGGGCTGCTGCACCACTCTGATGATGTGCCACAAGCCTTTCTCCACTCAGGGACAGTTTCTGGCACATGGTCATGCCAGTTCTCAGCCCAAACCTTTGCTAGGTCTGGGATTTCTTTCCCTCCCACCTTCTACACTTGTGTCAGCTCTACATGGTCTGAGCATATTGCTCATAGACATCCCAGCTGTGGGCACCTCTGCCTGAACCCTGCACTGATGTAGGAGCTCATCCAGTCCCGTCCCTGCTTGGACATAGCCATGGTCCCAATCCCAGCCCATTCCCTCTCCTGTTCCTGCCATATCTGCCTGCTCCTGTGTTGTGGTTCTTGGTCCAGCCTGGCCTTTCCGGGGCTCGGGGTGTGTAGGGTCTCCTCTCCTGCTGCTGGGCAATGCCTGGCTGAGCCTGCTGGCACAGCCCTCGTGCTGGGAAACCAGCCTTGAGAGTCACCTCTGCCCGAGGGCTGTAGGCAGGGTCAGGAGCAGTGGGTGACAGTGGGACACCACCAAACAAAGCAGGAGAGCTCAGGGCAGGGCGCTGACACACACAAGGTGTCAAAGCCTGCTCACAGAACCTGAGACACCCCACCCCTGCTGTCTCCTCATGGCCTGGCAGGATCAGCCAGGCAGGGGCTGTTCCCCAGCATTGCAGTGCAGTCAGGTTGTGCACCAGGCAGAGGATCTGCTCCCTCCTTCAGAGGTGGTTGGATGGAGCCAGACTTCCAGGCAGCACCTCAGTGCTCCCACCCTGCTCCTACAGGCTGGCATCTCCTTTGTGCCATCCCTCAGGATGCTGCCTTGTGGAATGGGAAGAGGAGAAACACGAGAGGTCTGGCTTAATGGGACTGCTTATCTCCCTGGAGCAGAGCCCTCCCTCCTCTTCAGGAATTATTTCCTTGAAAGACACAAACCAGCACAAAAGTGCCTCTTGCTCAGCTCCATCTGCCACGCGGGGGCTGGGTGCTGGGAGGCCACGGTTGCTCACTGCATTTCCCACACAGACATGGCTTTAGGAGGATTTTTCACTATGTGCAGCCTAAGAAAGAGATGAGTTGGCTTTACCTGTACCAGGAGTTGCTCAGGAAAGTCTTGGAAAAAAAAAACCAACAAAGAAGAGTGTTTTTATGGAGAAGAGCTTCCTCAAAAACCACAGTAAATGCTAGCATCTAAAAATCTGGCACTGCTTCACTTCACTGCTGAGCATCTGTCCTCGAGGCCAGCCCCACAGAGAGAAAGTCATCAGGGGCCAAAGCATCCTTTAAAACACAAGCCTTGGCTAACCACAAACATGCAACCCTCCTGACTTCTAAGCCACATGTCAGCCTCCTCCAAAGGATGAGAAGGTCCAGACACAGTCCCATGATGTAGGACAGCTGGGAGGAGGGCACAGGTTGCAGGAAAGAAGAGGAGCTGGGTACAGGAATACATCGAGTCTCAATTTTCCAGCAAAGCCATCCCAATCCTCTTTGTGTGGCTCATGTCCTTCCACAGCAGATGCCCAGTGTGGAGATGAACCCACATCACACACACTGTGCTTGGTGCTGCACAAACCCAGCCTGCAGTGATGGTCCTGGCCCCACACACCTGATATTCTACTGCCCAGCAGAGCTGTTACAAGTCAGCAACTCCAGCAGGGAGGGCATGGATGTGCAAATGGGGAAAAACCTGCCAGAGGCATCTCACCATCTGGTTCAATGCTAAGACTTGGGTGGGACAATTGTTTCAAGTATTTCTATTACCAATGCCAGAAGAAGTGTTTGAGCCCTTATCAGGGTAAATAATAGCAGGTAGCTGACTGCTAAACTCACATTGCTTTTTCCCACCCTTCCCTTTCCCCCCACATCTGTGCTGGAGTAGAAATCATGGCAGTAAACAAGCATCAAGAGCAACGCATATAAAGACAGAGAAATGTTCCAGTCCTATTTGTGGGGCAGGGTGAGCCAGGCAAGCACCAGTTGGGCCCTCCATGTGACTTGTAGTAGGGAAGTAGGGACACGAGTAGGGAAGCTGATCCCAAAAGCTGAGACTTTTTGTTGTTTTAGGACACCAGCAAAGACCTCATTTCTGTCTCAACTGGCTCTTGAATTTACCAACTCACAGAAACCATCAGGAAGTTTTTGTGCAGTAACCACACCAGTCTAGGCTCAGTTTCTCACCTTTTAACATCACCTCCCAATCCACCTGCTGCAGGAAGGAGTAACCCATGTCAAGCACAGCTCATTAGTCCAGTGTGGGCAGGGCAGAAAACAGCAAGCTTGAAGTGCATCGAGGAGGATTTAACTTTGGCCCATCTCTAAATGTTTTAAATAACAATCACAGTTAAACACTGAAATCGTTGCCTAGGGGGTCTGTGAGGTCTGTATCCTTGAATGCTTTCAGAACAGGACAGAAGCAAACATCTGTCTGAGCTAGCTTGGGTCCAGCTGATCCTATGTTGTGGCAGGGTATGGACCAGTGGACCTCTTGTTATGCATCAGCCTTTCCCATCCCAGTTTCCAGGTGTGTTTGTTCAGCTCCTCTCTGTCACAAGCCCACCCCTCCCTGTGCGTTCACAGGATGTGTGGCACACTGCTGAGCCTGGTGCTGAGCAAGTTGGTCTGACTTGTGAAATCATGTTTTCCTTGAAATTAGGATGAGTTTTGAGACATACATAAATGTATAGAATAGCAGAGAATATTTATTAGGGTTGAAATTAACATTGATTGATTTGATTTTTGCTGATTAGGTAATTATGAGAACTAAAGGGGTAATCACCTTTTTGACGAGGAAATGAAACAATCATCTGAGCTAGACAAGTCCTGAGTTTCTAATTTGAGCAGGGAAGAAAAAAAAACAACAAGCTACAGGTGAGAAGGAAAGAGCAGTATCTATGCCCTGTTTCCTTTTACTCTTGAAGCAGACTTGGGCTGGGACTTTTCCCACTTGGTCATCTCAGTTTTACCCATCCATATGTCTTGGGAGATGGACTGTGGAGAGATGCATGGGTTAGCATGGGGAGAGCAATGCAAGGTGCAGATTTTGGCTTAGTTCACACCCAGAGGAGGAAGAAACCTCGCCAGAAGTATGAACAGATCTATCAAGTCTCTGACAGCTGAACATGAGGCTCACAGGAGTCCTGCCTCGCTCCCCTCCCCAGACCTGTCTCTTGCACACCTGCAGCCCCTCAGGGCCTCTGTTCCCCAGGCTGACCCCCAGACTGGTTCACTGGATGGTCGGGATATCTCCAGGGCTCACATCTTGGTGCTCTGGGATTTCTTTCCCAGTCAGCACCATGGGGAAAGGCCACCAAGGGCAGACCTTGGCCTCACTACCCATGGCCAGCAATTGCCACCCCTCGTTGCCTTGTGTATGGCTTGGTTACCCATACAAGTGCCATGATTCCTTGGCCCTGTTCCCACCTGTGTCATAATGCAAGTCAGGATGAAGGGACACTCTGGAAAGCCAGCTACCATCAGTCCCTTAAAAACAAAACAAACAAAGCCCTTTTCTGCAGTGGCATGAGCAGAGCTTAGTCCCCCTGGTTGCTCCAGGATGTGGCTGAGATCTATCAGGGAAGAGCAGCTGTCAGCATGCATGTGCCTAAAATTAGCTCAAAGAGAAGGTTTCCTCCATTTATTTATTTTTTTGCTCCTTAAACGGTCCCTTCTTATTAGATGCAAATTCAGCACAAAAGCTTCAAGCCAGTACAAAGGCACTGCTAATATTTTTCAATTACACTGAGAGGAAGGTCACAGCACTTTGCATTTGAATTTCTACTTGGGACAGAAGCTGTAGTGAAGGAGAGACTCTTTGGAGATTTGGCTGAAGGAATGTATTTGGAAGAGCTGCATCATGTGCAGCAGGTTCAGCTGGTGAGCTGATGTGCTGGAGACCAGTGTGTCACTTATTTGATGTCTTAGGTACCCCAGGAAGAAATCGTGGAGAATGGTTCTCTAACCTTAATTTATCTCCTTTCAGATATACAGACACTCCCTTCCAAGAGTTTTGTTATTATACATTATGGCATCTGCTTTCATCTGTTGGCCAGCTTTTGCTTACCATCCATCTTTCCCACCCTCTGATGATTCTAGGACTCCCTCACCAATTTCACTCCCTCAGACTGTAGGGGAAGAAAGGGAGTGGAAAAATCTTAAAGATACTAGATTCCAGTAAGTGTTTTGTCAAAGTGTTTTGTCAAAAGTTTTTTGTCAAATTACCTCAATAGGGCCTTTTGTAAGTAAAAGACTGGAGAAAGAATTCCCCCCTTCTTAGAAAAGAATCCACATATGGCATAGATCCATAGGAAAGCAGGCTTGATCACTTCTGGTGCTCAGGGGACCATCTGTTAATTATAGAGCTCACAAAACTTCATCTCATCACCTCTGTTTGGCTCATGATCCATGGACTGAAATGGGAATACCTATACAGACATTTAGAAGAACTGAAAAATAATAAAAAAGAACTATAGCTAAAAAACAACTCCAGATTTACTTTAATGTACCTAGTCCATCCCACACATCTCAGAAAAAATACCTTAATGTCTCTTTGAGCATACTCCTGGAATGGGCTTTGCAGGACAAAGTGTGCCTTCAAACTCCTCCTGACACCTCGCTGTGCAGTGACCCACAGCCAGGCAGGAGCTGAGTCCTGAGGCTGCTGCCTTTCTGCAGACTTGCTGCTCTCTCTGCTGCCTTCCCTTGCTGCCTTTCATTTCCTACTCTGCTTACCATATTTTTTGAGGTGAGGAATTGCCATCAGCATTGCAGGAAGGCACTGAGCAAGCCCGGGGCAGGGGCTGTTCCTGAGGAGTGGAGAGGTGATGAATGAAGTGAGCAGTGAGCAGCAGCAGTGCCTGGATCTCCCCTGCACACAATCATGCTGTAATGCAACGTCTGGTGCTGCCTGGTCAAGTTATGCCACAAGCTTTGTCTCCTCACTCCAAAAGTATTTGGACCCATGTTTTTGATTTGTACAAGCAAGGGAGGCCATGCACTACAACTCTGTGCTACCAGAGCATAAATAATCGGTGGGCTGGAGCACTGGCTCTGAGTAGGCCATTCCATCTACAGCCAATCTCCATATTCAAGGTCCAGGAGCAGAGTTTCCAGGCTGCAGTTTCCAGGCTGCAGTTTCCAGGCTGCAGTTTCATTTTTTTCTAACCCACCAAGTCAATTGGATGCACATGCAAGTTGGATCCTGAGATTTTATGACTTTTTAATGAGAAGGTGAGAACTATTTACACTTTGCATAAGCTCTTCCCTAGAGAGAGCAATCCTGCTCAGGGTTAAAGTCCTGATAGAGCTACCTGCTTATCATATCTTTATCCTCTTCTCCAAGAAAGTACATCAGAGAGCAGAAAGTCAAGCATCTCAGAGTACATCTGGCTTAAAAAGCCAGCCCCTCTGCCCCATATCGCTCATCCGTCTGCTCTGATGGCATCAATGTTGCTCTGAACAGCACTGCAAGTACTGCTGATTGCAGAGCAGCAGCAGGAAGATGGGAATCATTAAAACAACTCAGCCAAAGCCCTGTAATTAATTAGTTAGAAAAGCATCTTGGCGTTATTAGAGAGGCCTCAGCAGAGGAAGTGACACCTCTGTTCTAACAGACTCACCTTCCACCAGAGCTGCTGCTGTGATGTTTGACATTGTGCTGGTGTAAACAGAAATTAGAAGTCAGTGTGACAGGGAGAGGAGCCACTGGCAGGCTGTGCCCTTGGCCAGGCCTGTGCTGTGTGCCAGGAGGTTTCTGTGCTTTGCTCGCAGGCAGAAATCAGATCCTGGAAAAAGCTCAGGTAGGGATGATTGCTGCTCAACCAGGAAGACCCTGATTTCTGCTGTGATTAAAAGCAAACCGAGATTTCCCAGGGTACTGAACAAGAACCTGGTTCTCCAGGTGTTTGTGATTATAAACTGCTAAATGTACACAGAAATGCCACTCAAGACTCCAGGAACTGGTATCTCCTGGGATCTAGACACTTGAAGGATGCTGCTGTCCCTGGCAAACATGCACAGGCTGGCTGCATGGAGAACTGGGCCAGGCTCAGGACTGCATATTCATGGCATGCAAATGTTATGCTACTGCAAACTCCCACAGCTGTCATCAGCACACAGCACCATGGCCATGAGCCCCAGAGATGGAGTAGCATCCTGTGGGGAGCAGCAGGATGCTGCAAGATCTATGTGCTGCTGAAAATAAGAACATCAAAAGGAGGATGGAAACACAAGACTAAAATAGTCAGGATTGGTTTAAGGACTCTTAATTTCCTCTAGGGCAGGAGGCCAGGCAGTGTGGCTGGTCCATGGGGTGAGGAGGAGGTGGCAGGAGGCCCGGCTCTCCCACTGACCTGCTGTCATGCATTTGGCAACTCTTTTTTTAACCATAGGCTAACTTTGCCCTTTCCCCACTTGGTACTGTCAACCTCTAGGAATTCATAAGTCTTGATTTGGGCCTCCAAACACCATGATTTTGGCTTAAAAATCAAGAGCTATAAGCATATACCTATGAATTACGTGCCTTTTTGAGTGGCCTTGTGGTTTCTGACTCTTTACAGATCGTATTCCCAACTGAGCAGGTCAGATTTTTTTATTATGATCATTATTATTTTAAATGAGAGCCAAGAGTTTCACATAAACACAGGGCTCTGGCAGCTTGAGTTGGCAGCACTGCCCACTCTTCATGTGTCCTGCCTGCTTAGACAGGGAGCATCTGAGGCATGGGCTGTCACTGGCCATGTCTGCAGAGTATCAGACAAAACCTCCCCAGTCTTAGCTGGCTTCCTGAACTTCCCCAGGGCAACTGAGGAAAAACAGCCATTCCCCAGATGTTTCCAGTGAGGGCAGTAGTTGGGATAACTCCTGAGTTTGGCCTGCATCAGAGCACAGGTAAGCAACAGACTGGAAGTGACCAAAGAATAGACTCCTGAGGAAGATTTTTGGTGCACCCTATTTTGGCCCTGCTGTTGCAGCCTTGCACAGTGCTTTAAGTGCTCCTCAGAGCAGCAGAAAGACTAAGCTCTGAGAACTTGTCCATGCATGCATTTGTTGTTCTCTTTGCTGAGTTTCAGATGAGGTCCTGGGCATACTCTGGGCAGAGGTTTGAGAGGAAGATTGTGTGTAATTGAACTGCCTTGTTCATCCCATGATGAGCAAAAAGCTCCAATTCCCCGTGTTTTACCTTGCAGATGTGTGGATGTACCATGGGAAGCTCCCTGTCTGTGCAGCTGTCACCAGATCTGCAATAACAAGAATCATGGCTTTGGCTCTCAGCTCTGAAACTCATCTCTTCACATTCTGAAGTGAAGATGTTCTCTGAATAAATGAACAAACTGAGATCTTCAAATGAACAACAGATTCTTCCTCAGGTCAGCTTTGCAGAGAAAGCAAATACTTCAGGAGAGTATGGTTACTGCTCATAGCTCTCTGGAGCCAGCCTGCTAACTCCTCTGCGGTGGCTGTAAATCTGCTGGTGGTTCAGCTGAAGGACCTCACAGATGCTATTTCGGGCTGATATAATGTACCATAAATGGGATTGAAAGCACCCATCTATAGCAGACAAAGCCTTTCTGCTTCATTCAAACACCGAGGAAACCGACCATTGTGTATATGCACAGTTGGGATTCATCCAAAAGTGAGTGGTAGCCAAAAGAATTTACACGTTCCCTGCCTGGGGAACATGTTGATTTCAGAAGGAAGCAAAGGTAACACAAGGATACAGGGAGACTCCCTTGCCTGGCATTTAGTATTTGAGTCTCATCCTTTGACTCACCATGAAAGGGAAGAGTCCCAGAAGGACAGAAGAGCCCCCACCATAAATAATATTCCTCATTTAGAGGCAACAACGTATTTGGTCTCCATGGGATGGCAAGAAAACATAACTTGCTCTCAGAGTCTCTGGCTGAATTTTAGAGGGTGTCTATCCAGCTAAAGTGATACATCAATAAACATAATATCAAATATCACAATCAGGTTGTGGAATGCATTTCTATAAAGCCCTGCAGAGAACCAAAGGGATCCTGAAAAGTTTGAGGTGCAATTCTTCAACTGTCAGTACAGGAACAGCCACCAGCCCCCTGTGTTATGGATAGACATCATTTAACCCCAAAAGCCATCATTTAACCCCAAATGAGCACGATAGCAGGGGGAGCGTGCCTTCAATGCATGAAAATATCTCGAATTAAGGGGGTCGGGAAAGGGTCCCCCGGGGCAGACGGCCACACCAGGGGTACACAGGGTGCCCTGGGAAGCTGTGCTCCTGGCATTGATCCCACGTGGGCCACAGAACCAGAGGGATGCGTGGTTTGATCCTCCCTGGCAGTTTCTCTGCAAAATGGGGCCAATTTGCTGGGAAGCTTCCCACTCCCAAGGAGGGAAGAGGTGGGCTGCGAGTTTAACAAACATTTTGGTATTTGGAAGTCATTCCCAGCTCTCATTTAACACACAGACTGCATTTCCCGTTGCTAACTGGCAGCAAAGAGCTCATCAACATTTAAATAAGAGGCTTGTTAATGCCAGCGTGAGGCAGGTTTGCATGCCAAGGCTGGCTAAGGTTTCGTGCCAAGGATTTTCTAAGAGAGAATTTCTCTAGGAAACTCCTTTAAAAGAAGAATTCACTACTGGTTAAAGAGAGCGAGGGCTTAATTTGAAGAGGTGCTGAGCTGGTTAAGTCAAATGGATGGTGCAAGAGCTGAAAGCCTGTGAAAATCGGACTCCAGCTTTTAAATCAATTAACTGAAGAATGGCATGCGGAGTTTTGCAACTGATTATTCTTTCTGCAATGCAATAACTGAAGGAAAAAAAGGCTACACATAACCTCTTCCCTCAGTGTCACTGACTTGCCTATTGATGGTAAATATGCCCATATGCCCAAGGTGAGGCTTTAAATGCACCCGTTACCCGAGTGTGAGAATACTAGGCTCTACAAATGGTGAAATGTGCCTTAGTGCAGGGAGGATGTGCAATATTTGGCTCTATTTCTAGATCTCAAATGAGTCCTGTAAATGAAAAAGCATTTTTACTCTGGGACTTTGTTTTGAGCCTTCCATAGCGAGACAAAGTCCTCATCTCAGAGCCTGGAGAGAAAGGGTGGCAGTTTTGGCAAAGCTAGAGGATCCTGTGCTGTATGTCTCTACAGCATGGTTTATTGCCTTTCCTTGCTCCATCACAGAACAGGAGTAATGTCCATGGTGTCAGAATATGCACATGGTAATTGGCTTTTGCTGTAATTAAATGCCTCAGTGCCAACGTTTAATCAGCCGCCAAAGCCATTTATTGCCTCATATACGGCTGCACCATGAGCATTACCCCTTAATTAGTTGCTGAAATAGTGATGATTTAGCAGCGTCTTTATATTTGTACTTTAAGACAGCAGATTCAGTCCAACACCAACAATATGGCAAGATAAAAAAGCAGACCATTCTGCTATGCAATGATTTGGGCTTATTTGTTTTTCCTTACCTCATGGAAGACAGTGCGATGGGTAACTCCTAGTGGCACCACACTGGAGGTGGTTAGCACTTGGAAAGCAGTGGCTACATCTCTGCTCTGCTCCAGGGCTGACCTTGTGTGTTTTAAGTGGATTCAGCATCCAGAAAACATTGTCCCCAAAACCTCTCAGCAGCAAAAGAAGTGTAGGCTTCACCCCCTTTGACTCACCATTACCAGGACTGCTGGGTCGGGCAGACCAGAGGCAAAGAGCTCTCAGTCTTCCTCACAGGAGCTCCCTGGGGAAAGGAACTCCTTGGTCTCACTGGAGTAGTGGCACTCTGTTCTGCAGGACCGTGACAGGCTGTGACACGACACTGGCAGGAGCAGCAATTTTCCTGACAACACCATCCAAACTCCTCTTCCTGCTTTTCCCCGCTTGTTTCTGCAGCCATGGTGGTGCTGTGGTGCAGTCACTTGCCATTTTTGGGGAAATGGAGCAGTGAAAGGGCTCACTCATCCATTCATCTTCTCCAGTTTCAGTTGTCTGAAAGGAAGAGGTCTGGTCTGATCTTTCAGAATCCTTTGACAGTTAATGGCATTAGAGAGACCTCTCCAGAAAGCAATTCACCCTGACAAAGCTATGTTGGAAGAATGGCCCTTTGCAAGTGTCCATCTCTCACAAAGGGAGCCCTGCTGCTCTCTTGCATTGGACTCTTCCCTTCCAAACTATTATTCCAAACCCTTCCCAGAACACTAATACTGCCTGCCTGCCTTCCAGGTTTCTTTTCTGCTTTGAAAACCCCTGAGGAATTTCAGGAAGCCCCTGAGATCTTCTCAAAATTGACTAGAAAGCAAAATAAAACTACCTTTTTGACAGAGATGTCATACAGGAGGTTAGCCTAGATAAACATCCCAGGCCCACCTTTCTTCAAAGCCAGGTGGTTAAATCTCCAGTAGCCACAGCTGGAGACAGCCATTGCTCCAGGAGAGCACAGGGGTGCGACTGCTTTTCATCTGAGCAGGGACATCACCAACAGAGCCAAACAGTCACCTCTGCCTCCATCCCTCCTCAGCCCCGGGACAGCCCCCATTGGCACCTGGATTTTAGATACACTTCACTCCCAAAGCTTTCATTGTCTTCAAAGGATTCTGGTAGCCTTTGATTGCAAGAAAAGCAGTGCCAAACTATGGAATTAATAGCTCCCCCACCCTTGGCCCTCGCCTCTGGCCCCTAGCCTGCTAATGCATTTTGATTTGTGTGTGGACAACGTATCCCTGGAACTTTTCCACTGTAACAAGTTTAGGAAAAAGTACCTTGTGCTATAAAGGAAGTAATAATATCGAGTTTGGAAAACTATATAGCAGTTTGAATAGACTTGAAAGCCCACACCACCACACTCCCTTTACTGCCAAGACAAAAAGCCTGTCAGACTCCCGTGTCCTGTAGGAACAAGCTGCAGTTTGTCCTTTCCTGAGGGAGAACACAGGCCCTTCCTAAAGCCCCCTGGGGAAGAGGAGGAGGAGCTGGGAGCGAGGCTGCTGCCTGCACCTCCTTCCACAGCTAACAAAGCATCCCCTGGCAATACATAACCTACTAAAAAAGTCCTTCATTTTCCCTGGTGATGGGAAAGTAAGGATGGCATTTAATTTACAGCCAAGAATATTTCGTCTGGACAGTAGGAACGACTGTCCAGGGGTGAACAACACTGCTATAGAGAGGACTGCCAGGGGAGGTTGTGGGATCTCCATATGCAGATGTCTTCAAGTTCACACTAGGTAAAGTTTTCGTGGAAATTACATGGAAGGAATGGGTTTAGCTGTATTGTGTGGCTTGGGATTTTTCTACAACTCTCAAAAATTCTTTTAAGATAACTATTTCTGCTGACAGGGAGGACAGTATTCACCCCATTTAACCCTTAAAGGCACAAAACAAACCTGTCTCAGGTGCTTACCTAAAGAACAGATGACACAGCTTCTCTGCTGATGCGAGGGCCACCTTAGACAACAAGTCTGTCTTCCAGACTGCTAAAGTTCATGGAAATGAATTCCACATTGAAAACAATCTGTGCAGCACTGTGCAGGAGATTTCTGAGAGAAAAGGGCTTTTATAAAAAGGTCCAGGGATAGAAAGGGTAGAAAAACAGAGGCTATGAGCAGGGTGCAGATATTTAGCATGCATTTATGGAAAAGCTTACTGGGATACACTGAACTCCCCACCACATGAAGCATTTCTGGCAGGAAGAGCATTTGGTGCTGCACCAGGTTCTCTGGCTGGAGAGGTAGAGGTCAGGCTGTGTGGCAACCAGTGATATTTTTTAAGCAGATGGGAACAAGCCTGATTATTTACCACAATGATACTCTGGAAACAAGTTTTTAGAAGAGATAAGCTTTGCTAACCACACTTCTTTCTACTCTCCCCCACAACTGTTTGAATAATATTCCTCCATTCAGCTGCAGAGCAAGGTGTCTGGTTCTACTGTCACCCCATCATAACCCAAATTTGAGAACATTTGTGGACACCTTCCCATACAACCAAACTCTGCAGATTACTGCATGGGTTAGGAATAGAGTGCTCTCCACTGCAAAGGCATGCATTTTTAGGAATAGTGCAAAATTCATCAAGAGATGGTCAGTATGACTGGGGGGAGCCTCTCTTGGGACACTTTGCATCCTTACTTCACCCAACAGTGGAAGAGACTCTTGAATTAGGTATGCTCAGGAGCCACACAATGAAATTTTGAACCTTAAAGAGAAAAAGGTGAAGGATATGAAGCATAATTGCAGGTGGAGGCTGGGAGAAAGTAAATACCATTCAACTTGAAAAAATAATTTCACACACTAGCAAACAAAAATGAAATTTATAAGAAGTTTATTGGATTGGTAAAATGTAATAAAAAAGCATTTGTGATACTTCTTCTGCAAAGAAAAAAGGCATCTGGCGATTTTGCATATTTATTTTCCCTTACAAAACATTTGAAAAGCATAACTGATAAAAAGGATAACAACTGAAAGAGCAGAGCAAAGAGGAAAATACATCTCAATATAATTGGATAATGCATAATAAAAATACAGAAAACACATGCTTAAAACAGCTTTCATTCTCTTACTGTAAAAAGTCATTTTACGTGTTGAATAAAAAATATATGCCGGTTGCTCTGAAAATTGCAGTTTAGAAGAGGTAACTAGCTGAGAACAAAATATATATCTCTATATATTTATAAATATAGAAAATGTGTATATGCTGCATCCGTCCTCAGAACAAATTGGAATAAATGATTTTCAATTCATGCACACAAGTTACCAGAGAAAAAACTTCATTTATTGCCTAGTAGATCGATCCTGTAAGGTGCTGATTGCATTTCCTGAGTGCCCTCAAAGCCCTGTGGAAGCAGTCAGTGAGGGAGACAAGTGGCCTGATGGGTTCAGTGACAAGGGAGGCTACTCAGCAGCTCACAGGAGGTGCACTCAGCAATTCACAGGAACCAGGAAAATTCCAATGGCAGCAGGATTAGGCCCCCCCACAGACTTGGGTAGTGCTTTTGCTCAGCAAGGAGTAAAACTCTGGTACCCCCAAGCTCTGGCAGACAGGAGACCAGTCCTAAAAGCTCAAGTAATGTTACTTCATTAGGATCCAAAGGCATGGAGTGTGCAGCAGAAGCATTCCTCATATAGGAAGTGCTTCCTCGTGCCCCCCTTGCCAGATCCCTAGGCTAGTGATTCACATTTAAAAGGAAGATGCTTCCCATAGCACTGAGAGCCTCTGTCTGCTGACACCACACAAGGAGAGCGGCCAGTCATGCTCCCTCCCAACTGCAACAAAGGCAGCAATGCAAAACCTTCTCCATCTCAAGGGCTAAGCCAACAACCACCATGGAGCTGGAACACCACCTCAAACCACTGTGAATTACTGCACATCCAGTACAGATCATCCCTGCTGAACCCTCGAGCAGACAGCTCTGCAACTGGCAGGGACAGGCCAAAGCATAGCAGCTATGTAGGACAAATACATTCCTGGGAGCACTTCCTCCTTGCAGTCTGAAAGAGCTGAATCATTCTCCCAGCCCTTACGGGGTTCTCCATGGGGCATGGAGCCAAGAGGAATCCTTCTGGAATGACTTATGTGTGGTCCAGACCCCTTTGTATCAGCCCACAGGTACGGACAGCATGAGAAATTTGGCTCTGAAACATGACAGACCTCTGCTGTTTGTTCTGTTCTGGAAAGTGACTTCCATAAAACTGCAGAATTAGTACTCGGGGTCTCTCATTTGACTAACTAGAGGGAAGGCACTGGAGACTGCTCTCCAGTCTCTATGACTGTCCAAAACACTGTGGCATGGGAAAGTGTAGGACCATTAAGGAAGTTGATGTCTCACCAAGGCAGGTCCTTTCTAGCAAGACTATGAGAGAAAGTCCAGGCATTACTTGGCTCTGCCTATACCTCTACCAATATTCAGTTCTCACTCTCCAAAGAGGCAGCAGAGGAGGTCACAGCAGTGCAGTTCAGAGCATCAAAATATCAAATCTTTGCCTTTTACTGCATTTCCAATACACCTTGCATTTCCTGTCTGATCTCAGCAGGGAAAAATTTGCTAAAACATTATTTTGAGGATTGAAAACGAGAGCATATCAGCTTTTTTAATACAGTAGCACCAATCAAACTTTGGTTATCTTTAGATTTTCTCTGTTAGCATTACAGAAAAAAAAAAGAGTGATGGAAATTTTATAAGAGACAATATTAAGGGAAAAGAATTCTTCAGATATGAATGACTCTGGAGTTCTGATCAGGAAGAGATGTTTGAGTAGACATACCCAAGTACCTCTCCTAGAGAACACCAGACAACAGGGTGTATAAAGCAAGACAAGCTGTACTGATGGCATAAGCCATTGCTTTGCTTATCCCATGGAGAACAGATGCTCAGCATTAGCCTCTTGCTTCTCTTCTCCATCGCCCTCCTAGTTCCCATCCCTGCTCAGCACTAGGACTGTTTCTCTGCTGCCCATAAAGGAGCACAGCAGGTCTCTGAAAAGGCACACAGTGAAGAAAGTGGAATACACTTTTGGTAAAAGCAGCTCTGTCAATAGCCTTCTTGTCACCTTGTTGGTTGTTCTGTTGAGATGCTTGTCAGCAGCTTAGCTACTTAGGCACATCAGAAATACTTTTTAGGTGGATGAAGCAAAGAACTAGATCAGACTTGGGGGACAAGGCACAAAATGTCCATTTGCCAAGCTGAAATGGGTTTCCAGCCCACACAGAGCTGTCAGTAAAGCACTGGCAGATGCAAAAAAGCACCCCAGTTTCGATTTTCAATGGGTACCATCTCAACAGAGTTGAAACACAAACTACAACCTCCGGCTGTGCATTTCAGTGCAAACTGCTCTTATCTCATGCAGCCCTGAATGAAACATTAGCACAAAGGCAGCCTAATTGGAACAGGATCTTCTCCTCCCTCTCTGCAAATCCTCATCATTGCACACAGTCCCATAGCCAACGGCAGAGAGAAAAGAGCTGATTCTGGCAAAATACTCACACTGGGAAGGCAGGATCAAGCCCTAGGCTGGACGCAGACTCACCATGGAGAGCAGTGCTGGCTGTGGAGAGGATGAGGTTGACCTTGCTCCCTTAGCACGCCTTCCTCACTCCCATGCTGCAGCAGTATGGAAAGCTGGAGCTGGAGCAAATGTTTGCAGACGAGATGCTGGGTTCTGGCTTAGTTTAGGGAATAGAGGGTGTCATTTTTCTCCTTGTACACCACCA
Organism: Acridotheres tristis; assembly: GCA_037013685.1. Taxonomy (NCBI): domain Eukaryota; kingdom Metazoa; phylum Chordata; class Aves; order Passeriformes; family Sturnidae; genus Acridotheres; species Acridotheres tristis. The sequence goes on from CM072896.1 coordinate 15,095,632, forward strand.
AGGAAGATTATAAAAGTGACAAGAAAATACACTGAATGGCTATCTTGAAATCTAAGCATTTCCCCCAGACATTCCTCCCATGGAGAATTCCTATTTTGAAAATCTCTCTATTTCAGACTGGAAAATATTCTTATTGCATTTGCTGGTTCCAAATTCTAGGTAAGCTCTCCTAGACAGAGCTCCTAACTGTTTTCACTCAGTGCCCAAATCAAAGTGGCTCCATACCCTATGGGGACCAGAGCAAGACTACAACTCAACAAATGAAAAGTAAAAATAATGATACCATGAAAAAACACATGGTCCTGATTACCAAAAATGCTGAATAAGCAAAGCTACTATGGAACAAAATCAGCAGGAGACATAGGAACAGCCATTAAAATAAAAAATCAGAGCAATCCTGTCTTTTATTTTCTTGCCACGTTTATTATTTTCACCTCTCTCTTCTCACAGATGAAGTGGGGCAGGCCAGTTCTTTTTCCTTTTCAAGCTGGCTTTGCTCTCTGGGCTGTCACGCTGCTGGCACAGCCCTGCAGAGACAGGACTTCCCGCACTTCAGGGGAATGCTGAACTGGGGCTATTTTTTAAACATCAAACTATTCCTGTTCACTGTACACTCTGCTTCCAAAAATAAAACAAGCATCCGAGTCTTTAAACAAGTAGAAGGACCCTTTAAAGTCTCATAACAATGCTTTAAACCCGGGGTAGGAGGGATGGGAACGGGAATTCATTTTCCTACTAATTGGAAATAATGAAACCGATGTTTGTGGATATGAAATGCTGGGTAATAATAAATCAGAGGTTTGTTGCTGAGCCCGTTCTGCCAGCCAGCCTTTGTAAGAAAAAAGACAGCAAGAAAGGCTTTTTTCTTTGTATTGATGAACTTAAAATGAAAGCCGGGGCAATACATGGGAAGGAAAAGGGCAGACAGGTACAGGGCATGGAAATTATTTGCCTGCAGTTACCACAGAAGTAGGAATAAAAATGGCAAAAATAATGTCCACTTATTTCCTTAGTCCTGGTTCCTAAAACTAGTTTGGGAATGAACTGGGGGAAGGGGAGGAAGGAGCAGCAATTTGAACACAGCAGATGCTCCAGTTAAACCATATCTTCCCAAAGAGGAACCGAGGGTGGGGGCAGGGGAGATGGCTATTATTAATGTCCTTCCGTATATAGCAAAGCAGACATCCTGCATAATGGCAACACAATACATCAATAATAGCCCAAGAATAGCTTCCTACCGGTTTTTTCCCCCTGACAGTTAGAAACATAAAGAGAAAAATCAAGCTGCTGAGATAAATAGCTGAGTCTCCACCCCCACCTCAAATTGCCTTGGCATATTTTAAGAGATAAATGGTTCTATGAGAAATTTAAATAGCTTTCTCTTTTCTTTTTTGGCAGCTGCAGGAACTGGGTCAGGTGTAGAAATTATTAATTTAGAAGCCTGAAAAACCCATGTTTGAAACTAAGTTTTTTTTTTTTTTTCCTTTAAAGCATCAACTTTCTTAGAAGCAGAGTTACAAAAAAAATAAAAAATAATTGAGGGGTATTTTATAAACAGAAGTCAGGTTAAAAATAATGAAATAACAGTGCAAGCAGTAGAAAAGGGACAATTTGTGTAACAGTTTAATGGACATTAAAAGTATCCATAGTAGATTGTTAATGGGTTTTTTTGCAGAGTACAGTATTTGCCTAATGGCTTTCATTCCTCTTGATCAAACATAGCACTGGGAGTCTGCCTTGAGGAAGAAGTCTGGGGGGCACCATTCTGGAGCTTTACCCCAAGTTTAGTGCATGTTTCCAAATGAGACAAGAGATTACTGCCAGAGTGACCAGCACCAAACACTCCCACAAGGGGCCCATTATTCTCCTGCAGGTCTCAGAACTGACACCCCAGGGAGCTCATCTGCTTGAGGCTGTGCTCAGAGCTGGTGAGCCTGGTACTGAACCACGTGTAAATCACTGCCTTCCCCCTCCCACTCAAGTTACTCTTGTTTTCCACATTGATACCGTGATTTGTAACACAGCTTCTCTGCACGATGCCAAAAGCCATCTCCCTCCTCATGCCATATGGGGAAGGATCTGTTTGCAACCATAAAACCTTGAATCTTACAGAGAAAAAAAGGTCAAATCCTGTAGGAACAGCTCAGAGCAAAGAAATGCTGATGAACTATCTCACAGGAGAGCACACTAGTTAAGACCTGTAAAAGGTTCAGATTTCCAGTTCTATAAAGAACTCTGAGGTCCTGAAAGATACCCAGTTGGCAGGCAGCCACTTCCTCTGCTGCACGGCTGGTAAAATCTTCCTGCTCCTCGTGCTCTGTTCTGGGTCCCAAATCAGGCAGATACGTGAGAGGGAGGAGAACTCCCTCGTTTGTTCTTGCTGCACCTCGCAGGGCTCACGGCTCGTGCCCTCCTTTCCTTAGTGACCAATCAAAAATTTAAAAAGGTGACAAAGAGCCAGATGTAAACAGAACCGCAGTGCCTAGAAAGTCAGAGCACAGATAGGATCAGAAGGCAGACTGTAATTACAGGCCCTGCTACTTATTACATAGGCCAGTTGGGCTACATGAGCCTTTGGTGGAAACTTCCTGAGCAATTAATAAAGGAGAAACAGAATACTTTTGCAATCACTTTTCTAGCTTTCACTGTGGGGGTCCAATCCTGCCATCCTGGATTAGCTCTAATCATAGACAATCTTTCTCTGCATAAAATGAAGGCATCTGTTCTGTAAGTCTAACAAAAAAAAAAAAAAAAAAAAAAAGGACAAAACCCTCATTGCAAACCTACACCAAGCAATCAAGAAAGAAAGGAAACTGATCCTGATCCCCCCCAGATCGTAATCTGACAATGTTTTCAAGGCATCTGGCAAAAAGGAAGAAGAAAGAAGAATGCTATGAAATATTTAAAATCCTACTTCTGTCAAGAATACATGAGAGAAGAAAGGTGAGTTTGAAAGGGCTGCATTATTTGTAAGGTAAAACCTGAAAGCACCACCTTTTGCATAGAGGCACGAGGTGCCCTTGGCCTGAGCCAGAGCAGTCCTGAGAACAAATACCAGGCACTGATTCACAGGGACTGGTGTGACAAAGTCAAGGCTGGGTGTGAGAGGGACCAAAGCACTGTCCTGCAACACCCTGGGATGTACCATGGGACATGGAGAGTAAGGACACGTGTTGATAATACAGCAAAATAGCAGCACCTTTGCAGCCAGCAACTGATCCTCCTCATCTAAAGCTTGAATCAGATTTTCAAGAGCAGGAGAAATGGAGCATCCCCAGCAGTGGATTTCTCCTAAAGGCACTTTTTTTACTGCTTTTTGGTGAGATTCTCCCCAAAGAGACTTCCAAAGAAGGTGAGACTGCCCTGTGAGATCTGAAATTCATCAAATGACACCTTGCTTTGCTCCTGCACCCAGGATATTGCCCTTTCTAATCTCAAAACCCCACTGGTATAGAGCACCTTTGCAGAAAGATCTCATAAGGGCCTGACACTAACCCCATCATGAGAAGCAGGCACAGGAAAGGGCCGGATGTGTCCAGCTGTCATAAGGAGGGAGCCCCAAGCAGATATTCAGGAGTTCCAATGCTCAGCTGAGCCTTTTCCTTGGTCACATTCACCTGCTTTCTGTACAGTCCCAGTAGAAACTGTAACAGACTTCAGGACTGGTACTGGGCATACAGATGGGACCAAAATGATCCTGAAATGCTGAAACAAAAGACACTTTGGAACAAAACTGGCACAGTCACAATCCCCACAATGCTTGTGTAAGATAGAAAGAAAGAATCCCTAGAACATATTTATCAAAAGCCATTTTATGCAGATTTTTCCTTCTGAATATTTAAAACATGGTGAATATTAAACTTCAGAGATTCTTAATATGTTCCAAAGCCCCATGGACCTTTGAAATGCTAGCTCATCAATATGCAACATCTAATCTTGTCAGGAAAAAAAAAAAAAAAAAGAGGGGGAAAAGAAAAGCTATTCTTCCTCTGCACACAGAGGTTACAGTGAGAATCCCAAGGAAAGTAAAAAACCAATCAACTTCCAGCATCTTATGCAATAGGTTAAATTTACTCTGGTTGGGAAAGTTTCACTTTCTGCAAGAGAGAAAGTGCCTGTACGTGCATAGCTACTGGAAGCTTCTTCTGAAGTGTGAGGCTGAAACTCTCTAGCTGGATTACAGTAAGTAGTTTATTAAAAAAAACAAGGCTTGTGGCTTTGCATCCTGTTCCAGTCCAATGCAGTCTCAGGATCCCCTCTCCAAAGGCCAGCAGACAGTGCGCCACCTAAAAATCCATTCTAGTCCAAAATGCTGTGGTTGAAATGGTTTTGCTTGTTTATAAAGTTTAGTGTTTCGTATCGCTTGCATCTGACCTTCAGCAGAAAGAAAAGCTCAGTTAAATTGTGCAAATATGTACCAAATGGGAGCAAGGGAAGGCAGCCAAAAATGCTGCATGAGCTTTTGCAGGGCTGCAGCCTTTTAGGAGCACCAGTTAGATGAACTGGAAGAGAGGCCAAATTGATTTAGGCTCCAGGCAGGAGCTTAAAACACCACGACATCCAAATTCACAAAGAAAATGTTCTGTTACTGCAACCCCAAATTTCCTGCACATGAAAACACTGTTTTCTTTCATCTTTAGGAGATGCTCGTTCTGTAATCCGACATTTAAAAATGAACAAACAAACAGGAGTCAGCTGACAAAGGATTCTTGCTGGTGAATGGAAGTAGGTCACTCTGAGTATTTAGCCTTTACAGTCTAGCTTAATATTAGTGTTGTACACAGAGCAGCAACAAAACTGCACTGGAGACAGGGAAACACTCTAATTTAGTCTTTTCTGTGAAAATTAGCATTAACATTCTGCATTAATGTGCAATGCCTCCCCAGCACCTAATATCTGGTTAATTAAAAGAAAAACCACAACCACAAAGCAAACCACACACTAAATTAAACAACAACAAAAAACCCTTACTGGTCAGCCTGCATTTAAAGACATCTCAGTATGAGTAACTGGGGAGAGAGGAATTTTCCTGAAGGAACATAAAAGAAAATGAAAGCTCTACATACAAGACCAAATAAAATCTTCTGTCTCTCATGAATGCAAATTCTGGCTGCCCTTTTACACAAACATATTAAAGGAATATAACTGGAGGGAAAAAATAAAAGAGGAAAAGCTAATAAAATCATTTTTGAGGAAAAAAAACCTTAAAAAACAAACTATCCTTCAAACATATTTCTTCATGGTAAATCCCTGCAATCATGTGGTTCTAAATTACATGGTTAAATATGACTGAAAAAGTAAGGCACAATTTCATAATAATTTAAAAAGCAATAATTATAACAATTTTCTTTGATATCCATATGGCAGGCCACTGATACTAAGGACGCACAAAACTACTTGATTAAAGATCTGAACAAGTTTTTCCAACTACTAGCTAAGACTCACAATACCTTGGTGAAGTAAGTAAGAAACCATCTTTACTGCAAAGATGAGTGCACATTGAGGACATGGAAAAAATGGGTAAGAGAGAGGCTTGTGGGGAGGCAGAGGCAGGAAAGTAGAGACACCCCAAGTGGGATGTTCCTGGGGAGGGACTCTAACCCCTGGAAACGTAAAGGTAATGCCACCACTGGGGCTTCTGTTTCCTTCCTCATTTTCTAAAATATCTAGGTAAGATGAGAATACTGGACGAACAGCAACATTAAAAAAAAAAAAAGAAGTTTCAACTGGATGCTCTTGCTACCCGTGATAAACCCTGTGCTTCCACACGTTACATGAAGCCAAAGAGACCAGGGACATGTAGTCAGGAGTAAAGCCCAGTGCAGTATTAGTAGCAACAGTCAATATTGCAGCCTTTATTTCTACTCTCTTACAGCCCCACAAACACCTGATGTGTGTGTGTTTATGCCAGACTGCCCTGCAAGGGTGGAACTTAAGTTTTTTTCAGACCACAGCAGATTTCCAGGCTGAAGTGAGAGCTGTTCCTCAACGTCCACCAGGAAACCTACTGAGGTTATGTTTTTTCTCTTAGATTTTTAGATGCTGGATGAATGTTATAATTTCACACGTGTAAAATGTGTTCTCTCTCAGGCTCCAAATGCCAGTTGGGCAACCAACTGTTACAAATTCAAAGTTGAAATGCTGAGGGAGACAGGTAATATTTCTAGAAATATGTAAGGAAAAATGCCATTCCCAAGCCCAGAAAGAAGATGAAGTTCAATCAGCATCTCTTGACTTTCACGGCACTTGCCATAATGTGCTTATATTCTTCAGTAATTTCAAGGGAAAAAGTCAAACAGAAAGAGACCCCAAGATAAAAACAAAGAAGAAATTTGCAGTTGCCACAGAAAAAGACACTGGCAGTCCCTATAGCCAGCCCTCCATGGCTTTAAGACGGATAAGAAAAATGAATCCAACAGAAGTAACACTGTTATTTTAAGAGTCACATTACTTGGATTGTTCTAACAAAGGAAACAGTGACTTCAAAATTAGCAAAACTAGTTAAAAATAGGGAAAAAACATCTTGTGAAAAGTTTCAAAGCTTTTTTTTATTTCTCCAGGTCCAATACTGAACCACTTTCCAAAAACATTTGCTTGGTTTTAAGTAGAATTTTTATCCAAAGAAATTTTCAAAATTGTAACAGAAACTTAATTTACCAACAGAAGAATCCCAAGAACTACAAAAAACTGTGAAAGACGACATGGGTCTTTGTGAAACAAAAATATTTGTTAACAATTCTGAAATTTATTTAGATAAAAAATCACTATAATTTTAATCATAACAGCAAAAAACAACCCTTAAAAACCGTTGTGGGTAACATTGCAAAAAGAGAGAATTTCTCATTAAAAAATGGCCCTTCTGATATCACGTAATTTAGTGTAAAAATTGCAACCAGCTCTAACTGGAAATAGTGTTCTCACAGCTCTCTTGGTCTGTATTTTACCAACCTCTAAGGTTATGGAGCAGTTCCTGCCCTCCTTCCACAGCAAACCCTCAGTTACCATCACTGGTGTTTTCTCAGGGGGATTTCACCACAGTGGGATGGTTCAGCATCCCCTCTCCAACAGCCCCAGCTTGCAGTACTGAACCTGTGTGAGGTGTTGTCAGCCAGGCTGCTGAACAAACACAAATCAACACTGTGACCTCACTGCAGGAACCAGAACCAACAAATTCCAGTCAGCAACTCAAACCTTTCTGAGCCACTCAGCACAAGCACCAGGTGTCTAACATTCATCCTTGACACGGGATTTCTCTCAAGAACCTTCTCTTGGGTCCTGTTATCCCTTGCCTTCCAGACTACCTCAAAATCAAAAGGAACCAGCATTTATCAACCCTAAGCCAGGCTTGAGCTAACCACAGCCAAGCAGCAGCCATAACAGGTCCAAAGAGATTTCAGACAGACTTGTTGCATATTCTCCTCAACAACCACCATTTCTTGAAAGACTTTTTTTTTTCTCATTCTTCTCAGGCACATTTTGCTGATAGGCAGAAAGTCAATTTAAGGCCTGTGTTTTATGAAAGCCTCACTCCTACTATCACGATGAACACTATTATGTAGAGTGACAAACACTTTGGTACTCCCACACCTTTATGATTAAGTCATTACCCAAGTGTTTTGCAGCCATGATAAAAATCTAAGAATTAAAATATTAACACCCCTCCCAAAACCAAAATTAAAGGTGTATTATCTGATAGGCTAAAGAATTGGTGAGGCTTTCTGCTTTTAAAAGTAATGTTCAATGAATAAAATAAGTGACAATAAAACTATTACATTCACAAAATACTAGTGTTAGCCTTGGGGATATGCTTAAGGATTGGGCTGTAACCAAGGCAACCCAATCTCCTGGAGAAAGTTTAAGTAGACAGTTTTAAAGCCATGGCTCAAAGATACAGTAAATCTGGCTGTAGGGCTACTTGTGAAATGAAAGGCGCCACAGCCACCCAAGACAAAGCACTCATCTTGTAACAACTCAGCCTCCTGTCATCCAAATGTTACATTTGATCAGCTGTGGTGTTCTCCTGCAATTGGCACAAGGGTGACACAGGAGCCATTTCCTGTGTTCTGGATAATTTGATAGAAATTTGACTGTGCCCACATCCTACCCAGATCAAACCAGTATGATCACGAGATAAAGAACCAGTCTGGTGTTAACGGCTTATGTCACACCATGTAATGGCTTTAAGTCTGCACTTAAACAAGCCCCAGGGACTTAAATATTTTGCTAAATTAGAACCTGATCCTGGGCCCTGTCTGGCCACACAAATCATGGGATCAGGCCCTACTTGCCAACAAATAATAGACAAAGCAGCATAAGCAGAAACTGCAGACTTGAACAGAAATGTTTGTGTGATCTTCCAATTCTTTCTGAAAGGAACAGTTTGGACATTAACACAGCTACAGATGATGTGAATTTTTGTCATGGCTAAGAAGGTCCAGCTTTAAAAAAGCAAGGTCTCTTTGGCAAAAAGACTCCTTCTTTGGAACAGATAAACATGATATATTATAAATATGTGATAAATATTGTGATGAAGCCATATCCCAGTGGTTCTTAATTGCAGTACAATTGAGATAAATCCCACCAGCATTTCCTAATTAAATCCCAAAGCATCAGCAGGGAGATTTCCATATCCATGTGGGTGATGAGAGCCTCCGTGATATATATTCAATATCTTTCAAATATATTTATAGCAATTTTGGAAAACAAAACCACACAGAATAAAGATGAGGGTTTTGGACACTCCTTCCAACAGGCAGATGGCTTTGGTGTTTAGAAGTGAAAAAAACCCCATCACAGTACCTTTGCACAGATATGTCAGGTCTAGAAACCAGCCACAGCACCTCAAACATCAACACTGCTCAATCTTTGTCAATCATATTTCATCCATGAAGTATTTAGTGCTTGAAAATTTTGGCTCTCACCTCTGTGCGTGCCAGCCCAGCTCAGCACAGCACTCTCATAACAGAGAGGATTCAGAGCTGATCTCCTGGCTGGCCGCATGCATTGAAACGGGCTGGAATCCCAGGCCTACATACCAGCAAAGTTTTCTGGAAAGAGAAAAGAGAGCTCCAGAAAGCAGTAGTTTGGGCTAGTCTGTGACTAGCTGAATCCCCATAATGTCTCTGGGAAACTGCAAAGCAGCTCTCTCACACAGAGGACAAGGAGCCATATGACTTGCTCCAGTCCAGCCTATGGCAGCGCTGTAAAAAGCCCAAAGGCTCTGAACTTAGGTCCTCCTTAGTCTAGGCCACATTCTGCTGGAAGGCACAGCATTTTGTCCCCATCAATTACCCCAGGGTTATTCAGGAGAGTCTCATCAGCCACTTAACAACCACAAGAGAAAGGAAGATCAGAGCTACCTTTTCTGCCTGATGAATGGCTCATTCTGCACCAAAATGCATCACATTATCACCTGTGCTTGTATCCCAGCACTGACCTCCTCTGTTTTTGTAGTCTTAGTTCAAACTAAATTTGCTCAGTATTTGCAAGGTTTTTTTGACTGGTAGTGGTGCACACTGAGTGTCAAGAAGCGAGCTCAGAAGGACCTTACATGCCACGGTTCAGGGAGCAACAGCCCAGGTGGAACCTGGTGGGAACAAGGGTGCCAAAAAATCTGTTTATGTCTGAGGCAGTAACATTCTTGCAGGCCAGGGCAGAAATCCAGTATAAAAAGTCAAACTGCTTCAGCACAGCCACTATGGTGGTGAAGGAAGTCTGCTCAATGATGCCACCCTTCTACAAAGAAGGATTCATTTCAAGTTGTGAATTTTGGGAAACTTCCCTGACACTGGTGAAGTTTGCCAACATATAAACCATGTAAGGAATGGAAGTTTCAGACTGGTATTTCTGCATTTGAATTTACCACAGACAGCTGAAGCTACAGAATATCACAGTGCTCTTCCAGAAAGGTTAGTGCTAAACTGAAAGGAAATGCACCATTTGCAGGAGCTGCAGTATCCCATGACAATTTTTCCTTTGCTTCCTATCAGTTCAGCTCATCTAACTTTTCTTTCCAGCATTAGTGGATATAATTATTCTCTATAACAGAAGCCTGATACAAAGAGGAAAGTACTACATTCTTATTGTTTTTCTGTGGGATGCATAAAAAAAATCTTTTAACTTACTCTTGCAAAGTGCCAGTTTGTCACTTATATGGTCAATCAGCCTGTAACTGAGTTCTGCATCTTAATTTAAGTGCAAAGAAAGGTATTTTCCTTGATTACATCTGCAAATAAGATATTAATGTCAATTCAGTGATATGAAAATTACTCCCTCACTATGTAATTTGCACCTTAGTTATTATGGGTTTCATGAACAAGACTATTATAGCTGCTCAGAATGCCATGGATTTCTAATTTTTTTATTTGTTTTTAATTAACCAAACTAAAAAAACCCAAAAACTCTCTAAACCCACGATCATGGGAAAAAAGGATTATCTATGCCCAAGTTTTATTTACCTTGGCATATATATTAATTCTGGACTGAAGATGAAAATGCTGCTGCTGGCCCAGCACTCTACTGCCATGAATTTCACCAGAAGCAAGTTATAAGTGGCTGGAATGAAAATGGGAAAGGAAAAAAATTGCCTGCTTTCTGTAATGGCATAGTGAAGGGCTTAATACCTTCTTTAGTTTTCTTAGGATGAAAACTGAACATGTACTTAGGATGATATTTTTTGCTGTTGTTGAAACAAGATCTGATTTTTTAAATTGAAAAATACAGATCACATGTGTTAACATCAGAGAAATATGTATCATCCCAAAGCCCAATTCAATCCCTGTTACTGTAGAAGGAAAATCCTCCCATTGCAATAACTGGAGATGTAACAAGATTTTATTGCTTCGATGTCTCCCCAGAGACCAACACTGCCAGTGGTCCCACCAGAATGGGCTGTATGAGAGAGTGGTGTAAGATTTTTTTGAGCATTGCTTTGCACTAAAGTTTATGTAGTCATTTTAATCTTTTTTTAACCACTGGGATTTCAGAAATGTGTTTCCAGCACCACATCCCTTAAAGATTTTCTCAATGGACATGACTGGTTTATGCCCCTGGTAAATCAAAAGCATGCTGTGTGTGTGTAGTGTACAGTGTGTGTGTAGTGTACAGTGTGTGCAAGCTCACATCTTTCTGTGATTACTCATACATTGTGAACTGGAAGCATCACTACTGAATAAATTTATGCAATAGCTAAGTAGATTTTCATGAGTAAAAAAAAATCCTATTGAACTGGAAGGGAGTGGAGACAAGGAAGGGCCTAAGAAATAACCAATCTGTGTCCCAGAGATACAAGATCACACCTACACTCAGGTGCAGAACAGTTGCAGTTGCATTGTTTGTGTTAATGCTTGGTCTGCTCTCACACCTAGCACAGTGGAGCTACTTCTAGTGGTGACACATCTTATTGAAGTCACCAGCAGACATTGAAGTCCCATGACTTCAATGAGAGCTGGTCAAGTTCTCAAAATAACTTGGGAGAAATTAACTACCTCAGCCACCTTTCACCCTCTACCTTAATGTACTTAAGAAATAGGAACCAAACACAGAAGCATAGTAAGTACCATGTTCAGACCTCCTTCTACAGGCAGATAACCTAGGTGCTGTGACTCTTAACTCCACCAGCTGCTCTGACTCACTCACTGCCCTCCTGAACAGTTGTGTCTAAACTAGGTGCCTGTCAGAAGCAGTCTGAACATGGCCTCTCAAACAGCCCTCTTGTTCCAAGGCCTTCCAGTTTTACTTTTTTTTTTGTTTTCTTTTTTTTTTTTTGTTTTCTTTTTTTTTTTTCAATAACAGATTCAGACCCTAAGCTGGAAAGAAATCATGCAAAGCTTGTGCAATAAATCCCAATGGGCATCCTGGGGAGGGTCACAGTTGATACTCAGAGGTCAGTGCTGGCCTTGGCAGTCAGAGCCTGGATCCGAGCAGAGTTGCAGGTCTTGCACAGGATGTGCCCATCCAGAGGGTAACAGCCCTGATTGTCCCCTTCAGACAGCAGGCCACCACAGTCCTAGGAAACAAGTGAACATGAAGAGCAAAGTAAATAAGAAAGAGCAAGATTAAGCAAAGAATCTGTTAGCCAAAGAATCTCTCTCCTCACTCTCCACCTTGTAACAGGATCCAGCCTGAGTCAGCGCGAAGCATGAAGCTGAGGTACGTGATGTCTTTTACGATTAAGCCATTTTCTGATAAGAGACAATGCTGCAGAGAAGATGGGTTCCCAAGCTCTCTGCTGAATTTAATCCAATTGAAAATAAAAGGAGATTATTCCCTTCACATTTCTGAGGAAGCAAAGGTCTTCAGCATTGGAGAAACATCAAACTGAAGCACATATTTATTAATTTAAAAAAAAGGATAAAAGAGAAGCATCACTGGGAAAAAGTTTAGCACCAATGTCTGACTGTAGGCGATCTCCTTTGGAAGACTTAATGCCACAAAGTTACAGCCTCCATTCTAGGGGTGCCAACTAAGCAAAGTCCCTGCCTGTCTCCCCTTACCAGAACTGTCACCTGTGTTTGCATTAAAATTAGCCAAAAAAGTTGTGGCAAAAAGGAGGATGTCAGACAGGAACATGGAAACCCCACTACAAGGCCCCCAAACCTGCTCCAGAGACCTCAGCCTATAAGCCTTAAGGCTGAGTATAGCTGCTAGGAAAGTTGGGAATTACCCCTCACCACGTGATCAAGCAATTGCTTGGCACAGGACTGATGGATCCATGAGTGTGAAAGCCTGGGTATCTCAGCAGCCAGCATGGGGACGTGCTGTATGATGAATTAGGCTCTACAAAATTAGTGTAAGAATGCCCCAGCATCTTAAAAAATAACGGGCCTAAGTAATGGGCTGATATGTACCATGAAAGGCAAGGTCAGATTGAGAATTGAACCAGATGCCTCAAGTTTCAGCCTAGACCTTTAAACCTTAGTCCATCCTTCCTTCCAATTAAGGTTATTAAAACTTGCAACTGCAATAAGAAATATATTTAGCTTCATTTTCTTACCCTGCCATCTGGTTGATGTATTATCCAACAAGTAACACTAGCACTGAAGAATTCTTGAAGGTTCCCTCACACAGCTGTTCCCACATGCTAATTGCTTTAAGGTGATTTTTATTCTCTGTCTTCAGATTCTTACCATCAAAATTACATGAAGTGTGTAATGAAACTGAACAGGAAAAGTAGCACAAAAAACATTGCACAAAACAAGAATGATCATGTTTATGTGTCCATTAAAATTCTTCAACCCAGAGCCATATGCTGAGTTTCCTGTACAATCTTGCTCAAATCCTAACATGCATTAGCTTTCATTTTAAGAACATAAAGATGAGCTACATTTGTGTCCAGGCTATAATTTATGAAGTTCTTAAGTATTAAGCCCTAATTGCCTGAGTCACATTCTTTTGCTCTCCTAATGAACCTGTTATAAACAAGGGACCTGATTTTCCTCTCATTTGCATGGATATAAATGAGGAAAAATTCCTTGCTTGCTGAAGTCAACGAAGTAATTTGATTGTAGAGCCAGTGTTACAATAGGGTATGCCTGTCGTGTGAGCAGCGTGAGGTGGTGCTGAAGTTAAGCCAAGCCTTGCTTTGTGTCCCTGCTGTGACTGGAATACCAACCTCGCAGCGGTAGCACTGCACATGGAAATCGCGATCCAGGGCAACAATGCGCACGGTCTCCTCTTGTCCTGGGGCTGGCATGATGGGCTCCTTACACACAGAACACCTCGGGGCAAATTTCCTGAGGAAGCAAGAGACAGGCACAGTCATCCTCCAGAAATTTTTTTTTAACTGGACCAGCCAGCCAGAAATGTGTGCATTTGTACCAACACAGACACGTGTGTGCATGCACAACACAGGCTGGAGCTCTGCACAGCTCCCTTCTTGGAAAAAAACAGGCAGGAGCACTTTGTCTTACAAGGCAACTTCAAGCACGTAGGATATTAAAGAACATTTATTAGGAGAGGACTTATAGAACTTCTGACATGCAGCAAAGCATTTTACTGCCCTAATTAACAACGAAAGTGCCTGTTGAATGATCCTTGATTGTGGCACCTATGCACTGCCACAACCCTCAGCCTCTAAGAAAATACATGCAAATCCCAAGATTAGAAGGATGACCAGGATCTGCTTCAAGAGCATCTCTTGAAAACAAAAATTGAACTATTAAAATTCGGAGATTGGAACAAATAGTTTAAAAGTCTGAAAGGAAATGGTAAAAAGAATTGCCTTGCACTAATTTGTTGAGGTTTATGCCATCCCCTTAAAACTTCCAAGCCATCTTACCCACTTATGCACACAGAAGCACACTTCCGGCTCTGCTCACTCTCAGTCAAGAAGCATCAAGGCAATTCTGACTTCCTGCATTTTTTAGCTAAAACCAACTCAGCTATCCAACAGGGTGTTGTCCAGGTTTAAAAGGGAATGGGTTTGGGTGCAGAGACCTCAATGTTCTCTCTTCCAGTCAGCCTGACTTCCAATTGTATAGTGACAGTAACTCACTGCATGAAGAGACTGACTTGAATTAGGGTCAGCTCAGGGATCAAGAGAAGCACAGCCCTTTCTTTCTCTCTTCTATTGCTCACCATATGCCCTTCTGGATAATTTACTCAGCTCTGCATTCCCTCTGGTTTTGCTCCCCTCAGGTCCCATGAGAAGTGGTCATCTCTGCTCCTAGGCTTGGGAACATTTTGCCTGTGGTGAATCATTATCTGCTGTTTTCGTTCAAAACCTAATGGTACCAGTTTCCTGGCTGCAAATTCTGCCTGCAAACAAGGAAACTTACACCCACAGAATCTGCTGCTATTTAACGAGAGCCAGGGGCAGGGGCTGTGGAGTGACAGAGGGCAAAGCTTATGGCAAACATCAGAACACAAGGAGATGAAAGGCCCTTCTCTTCTGAAACGCCTAGTAAGGATTGACTCTGCCACCCAGCCTGTCACATGAACCATCTCAGAATTAACTATCTTAGAAACGAAAAAAAAATAAAATCTATCTGTACTAGGAATAAAGAAAAATATTAATTTCACTGGCAGCAGATGAAAGATGCCTGTGTAGCTGTGATCTAATGAAAGAATGAATTAAACAGTGGCTATAACGAATGCTCTGAAAAATAACTTAAATGGATCATGATATGACCGGAGCTGTGATGGCAATTAATTATGTGCTGCTTCACGCAGGCCCTTCCATTTAGCTCAAATGTGGTACTTAAAAAATACTTTAACATTTCTTTGTCCAGGCTACTGTGAGTACTGTCATTATGAGACAAATATTATCTCCCAGGATCCTGAGATCATTCCTGCAGATTTCAGGGGATGTGGATCTGTTACTGTGGGGCCTGAGCTCAGGGGTAGTGTGAGTGAGCATCAGCTACAGTTTTGTTATCAAGAGAATGTAAATGTAGAACATTCAACCTCCAGATCAAGAGGACGTGTCATCCCTAATCAATTTAAACTGGGATGGCCAAAGTACTGCAAAATGTGTGGTTGGCCAAAGACATTCTCTGAGTGTCACATTGGGTTTCGTGCTGTTCCCATCACCTTCCCCTCAATCCTTCACTCAACAATTTTTATGTCCTTCCTTGCACTGACAGCCTCCCACTTTCCACTCTCAGAGCCCTGAGGTTTGTATGCAGCCACTGCCAAAAGGCTTCAGTGTGGTACATCAGCTCTCTTTCTCCTGAAAGCATGTGAGCCTTTGGCCCATGGAGCTTTGGAAGGGGCACTCTGCAAATTTTTGAGGGCGTGTGAGGGAAGTCCTTCAGGTGCCTGAGTGGTGCATAAAACTCCTATTGGGGCTGTGCTCAGGACCACATTTTACCTTACACACAACTGGTGGCTTAGAAAGGCAACACAACGCAGCAGCTGCCAATTAATCCAGCCTAGCTGAGCTACAGGGAACATCCTACTGTTGGATTCTAATATGCCAGTTAATTGTGGCTGCTTCTCTTTCTGTCAAGTCAGCCAGCTTCTCTGAGTTTTCAGACCCACACACTGATGTCATGAGGCTCTAATTAAGTCTACCCCCCTAGAAATTAAGAGGTAAATGGTTGAGATGTAAACTCACATTTGTCAGTATTGATTTCATCTTTTAATTGAGGGGTGTAATGTATCTGTCTTTTTCATACAGGGAAAACATTTGTGCTCTGATTATATCTACCTGTCTTCCCTAGATTAGTTGTGATGATGGGGGTGGTAGCATGTCAGTGACAGAAATTACTTGCAGCTATACCTTTCAACTTACTTTAAATAGCAGTTTCACTATAAATTATTACCAGGGCTGTATTTTTAGTAGCTTTAAAAAGCTAATTAGCAACTAGAAACAAAAGGAGCTGTGAGCAACCTGTGGCCACTGAGATCCCTCTAGGAGGTAAGCAAACACCTGCAGAGTGCAGGAGGACAGGACCTCTCTTAATTGCTCAGTGGAAGAAGAAGGGAGGTGGTGATGTGAAAGTGCAGGTAGAGGCAGTGAAGAGACATACAGTGAAAGGTAAGGGGAGGAGGGCAGAGCACTTAAAACAGAAGGACATAGAGGTTATCCCTCAATTCAGCTCTAAGCAAAACAGAGACCAAGCAGAATCATCCCCTAACCAATTAACCTTCTATGCCACAGTGTGCCTGCTTGGAGCAAAGCTCTCCCTACTATTTAAGAGCCTTGGAAGGAAGTGGCATAGGATTCAGAACTTCCTGAAGGCTCAGTATAAAAAAGGAGAATTTTTAGGGGCAAAAAACAAAGACAACAAGCAAAGCACTGACAGCAGCTTAGACTTACTTATGGAAATCCTCGATGCAGTGGATGTTGCCACCAGCATCCACAGTGAAGGGGATCCCATCCAGGCTGCGATGGCACATCACACAGGTGAAGCAGTGGGGGTGGTAAGCCTTCCCAGTGGCTCGCAGGATCCTCTCCATGATGGGCTTTGCACAGACACTGCACTGCTCCAGTGTATTCTGCAAAGAAAACATGCACAACACATGTGAGCACCATCTCAGCAGGACACTTACAAATGTCAGCTGGGTTGGAGGCTGCTGATGGTTTGCTTGGAAGCTTTAGGTATCTTCTTTTCATTTCTTGTAGATAAAGTGCAGTACAGTCAACAGTCATCAAAGAGTATGATAACAGCACAGGGCGTGGGTCAAGCCTTTAGAACCATGTGAGAACACAGACCAGAGCCTTCTCTCAGCAGCTTTGACAAGTGATCAGAGATGGCTCATCAGGTAGGTTATCTGAGACACAGCAGCTTCTGTAGCTAGGAGCACATGAAGGAAGGAGTTGTGCAGCCACCCTAGGCTTTTGCCTCTGGACTGCCCAGTCTGAGCAAGTTTTTGCAGCAGAGTTCATTAGAGACAAGTTCCACAGAGGGCAGTGCTAAACTGAAGTGCAAACTCCTGGGGCTACACAGAGACCCTCTAATTTCTTTGTCAATGCAGATCCCATAAAAATATCTTTATCTGCCCTGTATGAAAATCTTGACCTTCCTCTCTCATCACAGAGAATACTGGTAAGTCTTAGAACAAAGCAGTGGCTGCAAGGAAAGTATCTGCAAGGACAGGAGTTCAGGATGACTTAAATGCTTCATTTATCTCTGGCCCATGATCTTTGAGATAATGACTGTGAAATGCCAGATCTAAGGCTACGATCCTTGCTGCACAGGTTTTCCATACTAGCCTGCTCCTAAAGTGCTGGAGCCAAAAAAATTCCCACTTTTCAAGTGGGGTCCACTGTATGATTCATCTCATTTCAACCCTCACTCACCCTTACAGTTAATTATAGAAACACCAAGATATTTTTGTTTCAGATGGTTGTCTGTGAGCCATATCAGCCCTTCTGACACCAACTGGGTAACTAACCATTTCAAAGTAAGCACTTTAAAACATACATGCCATGAATGGAGGATGCAAACCATATAGATACTAACAATAAGTCTGTGGCAATGATTTGTGTAACTTCACTGGACTTTAGAAAAGCAAACTTCACCTACTATTCTTGTTTGATGTACCTGAAGTTATCAAATAATGCTATCAACCAGCATTTGCATCTTGGGTGAGGTAGAAAAAAAATCTATCATTACACTATTGATTATTATTTAGATAGACAGAGATAGGGAGGTGGGAAGAAAAAAAAAGGAAAAAATTTAACAGGACAGAAATACAGAAAGCTGCTGAAAGGCAGATCTTGTTGACAGAGACAGGAAGGCTAAAGTCCTGCTTCCTCATGCCACAAAATTCCCAGAGAAAGTGGTCCTTTGACTGACTGCATTGTTATTGCTTCTTTGACCCAGTATTCTCAGGAGCAAGATCCAGTCCTTACATGTGCAACCAGAATGCATTGTAAGGAGATGAATCACCCAGGAACTCAGAAGGTTCTACATTCACACATTTGCTCTCAGACATTATCTCTGGGCTGCACGTCACTGGTAAGGTACAAACAGAAATACACAAGCTCCTACCAGAGGATCAGAAGGATTGCTTTTGGAAAGGTCGATATGAAAAGTCCTGAATTTCAACCCGTATGAGAACTGCCTCATGCATTTGTAAGGAGAGCACAGCCAGACTAGCAACAAATTCAGGCTGGTTTTTGCTTTATACCTTGTAATAATGGGCAGGAAAGAATGACTGCTGGCCTTTCTGTCTGGTTGCTGTCACCATCATCATCATTATAATGGTGCCTGGTATGCCAGAAAAAGCAAGGTCAATAATTTTCTCCATGGAGAAATAACCTGGCAGATTTACCATTTTGCTCTGCATAAACAGATCACATCATCTCAGTCCGCATCCATGAGGTTCTCTGTGTTTTTCTGCCAAGGAGGGAAGGCAGGATACCTGCAGATACTGATGGAAGATTGTGCCATTCGTAAGGCATTTGCCATGAAACTTTCTGAACACACACAGGTATGGAGCATTTGCCTCACCAAGTCACTGCTTGCCTCATTTCCAACAGCTGCCAACAACAGAGGCCAAAGTATGAGAACAGGGTAAGCAAAACACAGAAATTCCTTGGGATTTGCTTCCAGTCTCCACTGATTGCTGGTTTAGGGACTTCCTGAGTCAGAGCTTGGCTTCTCAATGCTTTGCCTCAAGTAGATGCGTCTCCCATGAACTTTCCTAATTGATTTTTGAATTCTGATAAATACTGATCCCCCACAACATGACTGGGAATTCCATGGCTTATTTCCATGCTGGAGACTGATCTGTTCAGCAGTCCTCCTAGTCTGCTACTGCAGCCCACCCAGGAGTGTGACCAGAGCAGGCACCTGCAGCAGCCATCCATGCTGCAGAGGGGTCTAGCACCAAACAGCAAGGCCTGGAACTGCTCTCACCACGGATCTGATGGGACTCCTGCTCACACATTTCAGGCACACAGAGTTTAAGCACACAAGGGGTCAGTACAGCCATCCTGTCTGACATCTCATGTTAACACTGATTTTGGTGGAAACTCTGCAGTGACCATGACAGCAGGCAATCACCCTGCTGGATCATACCTTCTGAAAACACACATCTGCTCCCAAATCTCAGCTCAATCACAGTTTGACATTCTCACAGCTAAGTAGACAAGCATTATAAATTAACAAACTCCTGATTAAGCCTTCTATACAACCTCAAAATCAGACCTGAGAAATTTATTCTTTTCATCCCTCCAAGTCTGTACCAGTAAGGAAAAACAAAGTCATTAGTTTCAGACTCTAGCTCACTCCCTGTCTGGGAGTGTATTTGCTTAAGCTTCTCTCTCCTTGCGAGAACCCTGCCTGGCTCACACCCTTCTCTTCAAGGTGTTACCAGATGATGCCAAAGGGAAAGCTTCCTTGATTCACACCCATTTGACATCAGGTTGCTGTAAGGCAGGATTTGGCCTGTGAAGCTACCAGGGTTTTCTTTGATTCTCTAATCAGGTTATCCCACATGCCTAAGCGCTGCCGTAGCAGCTAACAACCTGCACAAAGGTATTTCTGCACATTATGGGAACAGCATCCCTGTAGGATTGTAAGTTTGGCTTTTTGATTTTGCTCTCTTTCACAGTTAGTCTAACTCTCCTAGCATCTCCTGGAGCTTTCAGACCTTCAAAAAGCCAAACAAGATGAAGGAAAATGTCTAACAGGTCTATTTTCCTTCTTTTCTCTCCAGCTGTTGTTGTAAGCCTGCTCTGTAATCAACAGGTAGAGCTGAATGCATCTGATGAGCTATACTGAGAGTTAAGGCAAGGCACAAAGAAGAAAGATGAGAAACAGCTAGGAAACATCAGACTTAAGGGTTGTGGTCACATTCATGTCATAAGAGTATAGACCACAAATCTAGTGTGGGCTGAGGGTAAAGTTTACCATTCTTTTCCCATATTTTTGGCCAAGAGGCAGGGAGTGCCCTTGTGTCTCAAAATCCAGCTAATTTTTTGGGGGTTTGGAAAGCATAGGGAAGGAGCCATCCATTTCTAAATGGAAGGCTGGCGCAAAGTCTGACTCTGGGTTCATGTCTCTTGAGAGCAGAACATCCACGGCAAAGAAAAAGAATCTCACATGGGGAGAATAATGCACCCTAAATGCCTTCAAGAAAAAAAAAAAAAAAACACAAGCAAAGATACACTAAAATACAAAGAAAGAGCTATAATGACCAGGACAACATGAATAATATTGCAAGTTAAAATTAAGACACTTGAGCATGTACAGCACAATCAGTAGCAAAGTGGGAACAAGATGCTTAGGAACAAGCCTCTAGCAAGTGGTGATTGGAGTTGACCTCCCTAGAGCAATACTTGTCCCTTCAGAAACTACAGAAAGCTAAAGGGAGATGCTCTGCAGATTTTAGGTTTAAACATGGGACACAAAGTAAAAACTCCAGCTTCTGGGAAAGACTTCTGGGTTGCAAGAGCCACAGAAGACTGGAGCTGGGGAGTGTTTGAGCCCTCTCCCAGATGGCAAGGTGGCAGAGGCTTTGGGGAGCAGAGGCGCAGTGACAGCCCATGGGCTGCAGCTTTTCCTGCTGCCCTAATGCTGCAGATTATAACCCCTCCTAACCAAACTTGGGGGACAGCAGTAACTTGCAGTATCATGCTAGTACAAGGGCTCTCCCACGATGACCCAGCAATGAATACAGAAGAAAAGCCACACAGATTAGTCATTGCTACTTTTGCATTGGCAATTCATCCCAAACTCTAATGAACATAAATAATGTCTCCGGCACTCTGAACAGCAGAGGGATGTGAGCATGGTATTGCTTATTTTGTTGGGAGAGGGGAGAGAAGTTGCTGGAATAAATTACACTGGCAACTCATGCACAGGGACACAAACTCACTTTCTGTAAGCGCTGCAGAAGAAACACATTTTTCGAAGCGACTGAGCAGAGGAGATGGTTTTAAGCTGCACAAATGAAATGTGACTGTAGGGCTAAAAACAGGCACATGGTCGAATACTATAGTTGAACTGTAACTTAGTAAAGTGTGATAAGTGACATGCTTTAAATCTTGTGACTCTGTCCTTCATTTCCCCAGACAGCGAGGAGAGCAGAGCAGCAGACATTTTCCCCTTTGTGGGATATTTTTTGAGGCTTGAAAATGTTTCCATACTTAAGTGAAGACAGAACACTTTAATCTCAAGAAGCCTGGTGAATTTATAAACCTCAAATTAGATCAGGTCAATTGAAAAACTGCACTCCAAAATAATTGCAAATGGTTTCATTTAGGTTTTGGGTCTGAAAATATATAGTTGTATTATAAATTAAATATAAAGCAGACAGTGGTAGAGAGAGTTAAGTGTCAAGATGTAATTTCAACACTTTAAAACACTTTTTTGGCATTATTTCTACAAAAGGAAAACTAAGACCTGATTTCCACCCAAGCTCCCCAGCTGCTATCTCCACAGATGGGTTAAATATTGGCAAACATAACATTCAAGTTGCTAATAGCCAGCATGAAATTCCTTCCTGCGTGTCTGAGGAGAGAACTTGGGCATGAGTTAATCCTTTTTTCACTTCACCTGACCAGCTGGACACATTGTTAGCAGAGGGTGACACTCCCCTTCTTGCTGCTCTGAGGGGGAGAGCAAGGGAGAGCACTGCAGAAGCACCTTGGCTGGTGCTCTGACCTTCAGACCACGCTGCCATAGCTTCATCAGTGTGTTGGGGCAAGAGATGTGACCCCTGACAGCCTAATTCAGACACAGTGGTGAGCAGTGATTTGCTGGGAGATGGCAAGGAAGATAGGAGAATAAATTACATGGGCAAATCTGCAATGTTACCAGCATGCTGGTAATGGGTCTGAGCTGTGCTTACAGCTACCCCTTGCACAGTGCAGACTCAGATACTGGAGATTACTGTATTCAGTGGCTTTCAAACCATTCTTCCATTCGGCTCAGTTTTTAGTGGCTTTCCCAGCACAGTAGCAATACCACGACTGGCATGCTTCTCCTCTGCTGGAATTTGCTTTTCTCGTCAGGAAAACTGAATTCAGCTTTGTAGTTTTGGACTCAGAGCAGCTGGAGGTGAATCTGGCAGAAAGTCCAATGAACATACAGGATGGGGGAGTCCTGTCTCCTTGCCCTGTAACTATTAGAGAAAGGCTAGATGTATTTCATGGCTTATGTTAGCAAAGATAAAAATGGCATGCAACTCAGTCCACAAATGTGCAGTAACAGACCATGATGAAAATGGAAGAGTGCTTGAGAAATGCTTCTCAAATGATAAGCAGATGTCAAAATATGCTCAACAGTGAGAGGAGGAAGGAGCTCCATTTTTCTTATCAAGTGAAGGCTGAGGGATGGCTTTGCCATTGTTTGAGCATACCAAAGGCTAGAGAGGAAACTTAGAGAAAGCTGCTGGGCCTGGCAGGCACACAAACTGGTCATACTATCTGCAGAAAGAATTAGATCTTTAATGCTGAGTGTAACTAATAGTTGGGGCAGCAAGGGCAGGGACTGGGTGACTTCTCTGATGCTCAGGGCCAGTTTAGATGAGGCTTGTATCCCTTTCTCACCAAGCTAAGAGTGGTGAAGGAATATCAGGGTTAAACAATCTGCTCTGCATTATATTAAATGTCCGACCACAGCCACATTGACTCCTTCCAGCTAAAAATCCACAAGAAGCGTCGTGTTGGAATTTATTTAACTAATTTCTGGCACTCAAAGTTACTCATCTTCTGTTCATTTCTTGCTCTGACAACAGAAGTCTTTGTCCCTTTAAAACAGCAGAGCCTATGAATGTAAGAAATGAGGGACCTGTCTTCCAAGCTGGTAAACTGGAAGATAAAATGGCTGAACTTCTGGCTTTTAAACCAAGTAGCTGCCATAGACAAAGCATTCCCATGCTCTATGCTTCAGTTAGCCTGTAAATAAAATGGCTGTAGAAGTTACATATCCCAGTGAGAAACTGGATATTGTTAGGTTTGATAAATACTTGTGAAGTAGTCTGTGTGCCTAAATGTTATTCAGAGTACTCCAATGTGGCTACAGCCATTTGCAAGAGTAAAGTAGTTTAATACTGAGGAAATGCTTCTAACTTACAGTTGACTTTAAAATAGTACAGAGAATAAAAAAGTCTATGCATATGAAATTTTTTCAGCAACAATAATTATAGTTGCATGGAATACTACAGTAAGCCAAACAATTGAAAGAATCCTTAGCAACTGCTATGTGAAAGAACATTGTTAAATATCTTAGTAATCAGCTCCAGTCCCTTCAGCAATTTTCTAGTGGAGCTGCATTTCCAAGCCTCCTCACATCTTGTCTATTGCCACCAGGAGAGGAGAGCTGCATGCTCCCCGGAGAACCAGCACACTGAGCATGTTGGTGAGCAAAGCTCACTCTAGCTGTTAGCACTGCCAGCATATCCCACCCTGGGTATGAACCAGTACAACCACATGAAATCGGTCACTCCACACCAGGACTTCAACTGGCCCAGAAAACATCCAACCAGCAAGCTGGGACAGACTTTTGGAGCACTGGAGAGAAAAACATCTGTAAAGCACAACAGTACTAGCAGAGCACGGGAGACAAGCCTGCCTTGGCAGGGAGGGATGATCTGATAAGACAGTTTCCATTGCTGGTTCCTTCAATCCAAGGAGATCCTAAATGCACAACCAGATCTTCATTCCAAGACATTGCATAATACAATGCCTGGCATAAGACGCTGATTTTCAAAGATTTCTAATTTGAAGGAAATCCCTCAAAATCCCTCCCAGAATGTCAGAGGTAAACAGTTTGTTCAAGGCTCCTGCAGCTGAGGCGAACTGGCTCAGAGCTGCCACGGAAATCCCTGGGCTGTGTCATACAACAGCAGCCATGCCTCAGCAGATTAGTATTGCTTCACACACTGTGGTCCCTACCTAGGGAGAAAGCAGCCCATGGCTTTCCCCAATGCAGAAAGATGTGTTTGAGGGTTTGCTAGGACTCCTTTTCCACTGAAGTGAACATTGGTAGCTTTAAAAATGATGATATTCTATTAGCTTTGCTCCCGAGGGGTGGGGGGGGATACACAGCAGGTTTTGATAGCCTGTGCTTTTATCTATTTTTAACACCCACACATCAGGTGAGAGCACCTACAGACCACAGGTAACTCAGGGCTCTGCGGAACAAAGTGCTCTGGGGATAAAGCAAAGCTGTTCCTTATTCCCAAGTACTCCCAGTCTTTGTGCTGTTGATGTAGCTCTGCTTGCCTTACCTGTTCTCGCCACCAAATTCCTCAAAACATGATGTGCCTGACCTTGCATGCTGCACTGAGAGTTTTGCCTAAGTAAAGGCTCTGTCCTATTGTGATTACTTTCTGCACAGGCAGCAGAATTGCATGCAGCTGGGAGATGTGGCAAACATCGAGCAGATACACTCTCCTTGTTTAGATCCAATTGTGGACAACACAGAGATTTCAAGCTTAATTAGCAATACCAAGGAAGCTGCTAGAGAGGCATTTCAAACTGCTTGCAGTTTAAGCTGATTAGAACTTTGTGAAAACAAAACAAAATTCTGTAGCAAATTGTTAGGCTAAAATTCAAATTAAACTGAACCACATCAAAGAAAACTGAGAAGTGACTATCGGCAAGAAGTGGGCATTTTTTCTTTTCTTTTGGTGAGGAATTTAATTTCATAGCGTTTAATAAACCCAATGTTCCAATTCAAGCTTGCCACTCTGGCAAGAAGCTTAACCAAAATAACATTGGAACTCAGAACTGACGGACCAAAGAGACTATAAATTGGTCAAATCTGGGCACAATACAAGAAAAAAAAAAATCAAAAATTCCATTCTATTTTCCTGTTTTAGAATTTTGATGTAACTGACCATTGACATGGAAATGTTATCTTGCCCTTAACTGCTAAAGCTGACTTGCAGAGGAAAAAATGACTGAGACTCTGACATCTCAGTGGTTATTTATAGTTCCCCTCACTCTCCTCTTTCTTGGTATTTTTACATTTGAAATGAGTTCTCGCCTGCCATGCATTTCCTGAAGGACTGTTCGAGCAATGCAAGAATTTGTGACATAAAAGCCATCAAGAAAATGGAACTTCGTTGATTAAAATGGAAAACAAATTTTAGTTGGAAACTCTTGTCAGTAAATTAGTATCCAGCAAAGCTGGGCTTGCTTTGGTTACAGGAAAGACAGGGCTACTGCTCGAGAGTCTGGGTTCTTCTAGAGTTTGTAAGGAAAAAAAAAAGAAAAGACAGAATCCTTCCCCTTCACTCCTTCAGAATAAAAACTCCTCATCTCTGTAAGCCACAAGGAAAGGCACAGAATCTATTTTCCTCTACTTATTTCAAGTCACAGATAAGGGCATCTCTAAGTCACTTCTAATGGCTACTAAATAAATTAAATATTCCAGTTGGATATCAGTTTAGCAGCTCCCCCCTTCTACCTTAATTGCTCAAACAAGGAGAATGCAAACCTTCTCCTGAGGATCTCATACAAATCACAAGAGAAATTAATTTTTTCTAGTGGCAGGGGCAGAGCACTGGAAACTAGGGGTGTTTGGCTTCTGTCCTTGGTTCACTAGTGATGCAGAGAATAATTTAATTATTTTCCTCCTCTATTCTTCATATTATCTCTAGAGTGGCTTTAGTCAGCTATTAAGAGGTGTGTGATGCTCTGACAGAAGTCACATCTCTATTGCAAACACCAAAGTTGGCACCTGGAGCTACCAAGAAATAAACACCTTCCCAAACTGAAATAAAATGAAAACCCAAGCAAGAAGGTAATGAGATTTTGTACAGAATTTCATGGAGCTTTCACTGAAACACCTTTTGAGTGAAAGATAATGTTTTTTTCAGTGTATACGTGCAAGTTGTGAAATACAGGTCATTGCAGAAGTTCAGCATAAAAATAGCTGCTTTTAATAGATAACATAATCCAGTACAAAGCTTGGGAAAAAACTCTCCCAAAACTCTCAGAGCGCTTGGATGCTGCTGCTACCTGAACTGACAGTGAGAATATGATTTGCCCAAATCCATGATATGTTTCCTAAAGAGTTGCCAAATACATTTATGTCCCTAATGTGAGGAGAATGTCTTGGAGCCTTTGGGGCAGTAGGAGACTTATCTGTGCCTGAAATACGAGGCCTGAAAGCTTTGTGGGTGCTCCGAGGTCCTTCCACAGGGAGAGGAAGAGAGGCTTGAAGAAAGCCTCCTGAGTTAAATGCCAACTTTTAAAGACTCTGAACCAACACTGGAAACCCACAGACAATCAGCACTGCCCACTGTCAAAAATAAAAGAACCCCAAATTGAGTGAGTCAATGTAAGGTAAGAACTGTACTATACTCTCTCCCCTCTACACCAAGACTAGAAATTTCATTTTTTGGGGAGGCAGGATTTCTTCAGAGGTTAGAATTGAATTATTTCCTGGAGCAACACCCCTTCTTCTATCTAGAGTCAGAATCTAATTGGAAATAAATCCAGGCTGCTGACTAAGTCCAAGGTCAAATATGTCACCTACCAGGTACTGAGATTATTTTTAGATGCAATGACATCCCTATTCTTTTCAGTTGACCTGGATGTTTGATTCGGTTCCTTGTCTGGGAAAGCAAGTTTGAGCCACCTGCTGAGATAAGAGTGACAAAGAAGGAAGGGATACAAAACCAGAAAATTGAGACGGCTGTGTAAGAAGAACCCAGACAAGGCATGGCACAGAAAACAGAACTTCCCAAAGAGGTCAAGTGAGATGAGAGAAAAGCGAAAGCTGGAGACTGATGTTCCACCCTGGGAACTCGTCCATCACCTTCCTTCCTCCACTGTGAGATAATCTCAGCCACAAAGACAGAGATAGAAAAGATAATTTACATCAGTCACTCTGCATCTCTTGCCCACCTCTGAGGGTGCTTCTGCTGGAACTTAGCTTGCTGTACAGTTGGAAGAGAAAGGACAGCACATTATTCCTTCTAACCTCACAAATAGATACCCATGCAATAGATCAGATCCTTCCTTAAATAAGTGAAAAGTAAACCAGAAGCTTTGGGCTACTTTACTGTTCAACATACTGCTGTGGGAGATTAGGCAGAAGAGTCCTTGCAACACAATTGTCTGCTGAGTTGATTCAACCTCTTGGCACTGTTTCTTTGCTCTCAATCTAGAAAAATTAGGGCTCCCTGAAAAATAAAAAAGTTTTTCCTATTTTGCACAGACAATATGGAGACTTGGATACAGAGATCTTGGATGGAAAAACCATTGGAATGCAAATAAGCTCAAGAGTTGCATCAAGAGCAGACAGGCATGTCTGAGTAGGTGGTAATTCTCTGGTGTCTGCAGGGTTAGTCAAGGATGTTCAGAGCAGGAAACATGCACTCTAAAGTAATTTCTTTCCCTTTCATTACCATGAGAAATTTTGGATTAATTTGGAATATGAAGGACACTGGTCTGAGCTGTCAGAAAGGTTTATGTCAAAGCAGAGCAGACCAAAAATCAAGCTGACAGTTGGCATTTCTTTACCAGGTCTTTTACATCACTTGAGGAGGCTGCCCTGGATGCTATTTCAAGTTGAAAAGCACAGCAACTGAACGCTGTGCTAGTCAACTGTCAGTCCATACTATTTACTAACCATATTACTCTCATGTTTCTGAAAGCAACACCAAAGGCTTTCTGCCAAACATTACATTTTAAAAAAGAAACAACAGTTCAGAAAAAAACCAGCAAAACCCAGTGAATGGAGCTGCTAAAGAGATTCACTTGGGCACACACATCAGCAGCACAACCTGCAGTGTCTTGTGACAGTGCTTAGGAATCAACAAGAGAAGCAGAGCAGCAATGGCAGGAGAAACCAACTTGTCCAGCCTCACTGTTTTCCTACTGACACAGTTACGTAAGAGATGTGCATTTATATAAACAGACTGAATGTATAATAGATGTTATATAACATGTCCATTCTCAAGTTGATAGCATCTTCTCAGTGTATGGACTCTTAGGCTGAAATCACAGTGATTATGGAATATAGAGGAAAAAACAACATTTTTGCAGGATCATTCTGATCTGTAACTGTTCCATTCCATTATGGGGATTTTATTTCCATAACAGTGGAAAAGACCATGCTCCAGTACTTCTCATAGTACTTTAAAAGGTCTGAGATCACCTGCATCAATGGTTGTTTCCCAATGTAACTGCTGAATTGCTCATTTCCATCCTAATACAACTTCCAACTTTCCTTTCTGAGGACCAGAAGTTGCCATTTCCCCAGAAGAACATCTGAACACCCAGAGTAATCTGACCCTCCTGTTTTGCCAAGCAGCTCATGCAAAGTAAAACTGGGCCACATCTTTCCATACACAGCTTCTGACTTAATGGATCTATGAGGAACAAAAGAAGGAAGGGCCACTCTTCATCAGGCTCTAGCTATAGACCAGATTCAGGTGAAAATGGACAAGACAGCCTCGTATTAGCAGGTAGCTCAGGTATCTGAATGATCCAGCTGAATCTGAATGATCCACCAGCACGTCATAAGGACAAGTGCTGGTGGTCTTCTAATGGAAAGATCACATCTTATTGCCACACTGGTGCTGCAAAGTGGTCACTCCCCACATGCACTGCCATGCCAGCTTCCAAAGATATAGGGACAAGGACAGAGGGACAGGAAGTGGCAATGAAGAGTGAGGAACTAACAAGTTATCTTAGGGCTTTTTGAGTCATTCTCTTTCTCAAAGTTTGCTGCTGGAACAGCATAGTCCAGCTCTGCCCTACCTGCAAGTTTTCCTATGGAAAAGTTACTGTTGGCTCCTTCACATGCAGCATGAGTCCAGTGAGCATTGTTCTGCCAGTTTTGCAAGGGCAGCTAAGGAGTCTTGCTGGAAATCTGGCTCCAGAGAGAAACAGCAGAGGAAAGCAGCCATTTCAGAAGCACGTTATTAAGCCATCAGACCAGTAGCTACAGGATCCCCATGGAAAAGTTGATCCAGGCACTTTGTATAATTACTTGAGCCCTCTCAGTCATTTATTCCCCTTTGTGGTTGGCAGGGAAAGTCGGTGTCTTCTGGAGCCACAAAGTCATAGGGCTTTTTAAGGAGCCAGGTTTGTAGGTGAAGACATTTCCCTTTGCAAAATCTTTGCTGGAGCACACACTGCTCAGCAGCAATCCAGGCTAATGCAGCGAGTTCAAATGAGCATGGCACGCAGGCAAGTCTAAGCTTTCCATTTGCTTTACCTACATATGTTTTAACACTCACATTTTTAGATGAAGAGGCATAAAAATAGCTTAATTGTGCACATTGCCTACAGTACTGCTGGACTCCACCTGTGGGAAGGAACTGGAGTTTAAGTTTTATTAAAGTTTCACATGTATCCAGGAGGTTGCCTAATTATCCTGCGTGTTTTATACAGTATTTCTGGCTCCAGGGCTTTTCTGCACTTTTCTGAAAGAAACCCAACACAAAAATATTTGAGCTGAGACCTGGAATGTGTGACTGAAAATAAGGTATTCATTTCAGGGCTCATCTAACCCTATATATCCTTGCTCTTACCAAAATTTGGAAAGCATTTTGAGATCTGCCGGTAAGAAAATACTATCTGCATACCAAAGGCTTGTCTTTGCCATTTAGTTCCCCTGCTTCCATGCACTTTAAATTCCACTGTTTACCTGGCATTCCTGTGACTACAGCTGGGTGTAGAGTTGATCTTTTCAGGCCTAATGTAAGAATTAATTCACTTTGAGTACAGCCCTCCTTGACTAAACACTTAGTAGTCACACACTGTGAAGTGTCCTCAGGGATAGGGTGTTGTGTATTTTAGGGTGGTTAATTCAAACCACCTTTTCTTAAAGACACATCAAGCCAGCAGCTTGAGTTTGGGTATGTTCAGTGTCCTGGAAAAAAACAAAGCAGCCCATATTCTCTGACAGAGAAGACAAACCACAAGATAGCTGGAAAGAAGGCCAGGTTTTGAAAGCAGCAGCTTTTACCTCTTTTGACCTAGATAGCTGACCACTCCAAGCACAACCTCCAAGTCCTTTTCTTGTGCTCCTTGAACAAAGGTAGACAAATCTCCAGTGGCCATAAATCATCGTTCTTCAGTGGTATCAGCTGGAGTTACTGACATCTGGACCTGCTGTGGCAATGGTCTAACAGGAGGATTGTGTTAGCTGGTGCCATGTACAGAACACAAGGATCCTGTCAGTACACTATGTGCATGCTTCCCACCGTACCTGGGCTCTCTGCTCTCTTTTGGGAACGTGACAAAAAGAAAACCAAACAAGGTACCATTCCTTCTACCCCAAATCCACAGTTTGTGATGTCCCTGGTGTTATACCAGCACTGTTTCTGTGCAGAATCTCTGGCAACTGATCCACTTAGGATTTTTAGTGCTTTACAGGTTTGACTAAATACAGACTTCCAGTGCAGTGCCCAGGCACAGCCTGAACAGATCAAGAGACCAGACTTACCACTTGCTAAGGCTCCATTAGCTGGCTGTACAGAAAGCTCTGATCCTTCCTAAGGAAGGTACTTTGCTGGAGGAACCTCCACCTGGAGATAAAGTTGATGAGCCAGAAGATGGTTTTGTTCCTGGACAAATAGATGGCCTCACAGCTGAGTGTGTGAAACCAGTTTAGTTCAAATTATTTGGGGATGTTCATCAGTCTGTGCCTCTCCATTCCACTGCTCTGACATCTTACTAATATACTAACTTTATCAGCAGTTTTATTTTTCTTTGTTATTAATAACAGACTACGGGTAAGCACCAAATACTATCAGACGTAACAGCTCTGCAGTAGCACACCAGAAATCTGTTCCAGCCATGCTCATTCACATGGTTTCTCTTGTAGGGACAGTTGCACTGGTCCCAAAGATGTGGTTGGGGGACAGATGGTTTATCCCAGGTTAACATCACAGTGAGTCTTTAGCAGAAGCCATTAATAAACTGTGTGATTTAATGACATTTCAGGGTTTGTATAATATGTAGAAGTTACTCCACACATTTATTATGAAATAAAATCTTCAGTATCTTTTTCCAGAAATACTTAAGAATTGCTTCAACGGCAGAAAAAAACTACCTTACTACAGGATAAATTGTTAATTACTCCACCAAGCCCCTGGAAAGCAACAAGCTCACTCTGGCTGTTACTGTGTAGATGATATGAAATGTCTAAATGACATTTTCAAAGCTACTGGTCAAGCCTATCTATGCAGGAAGTAAAGGGCTCAGAATCACCATGCAGAGATGATCCTAGGGCTAAAAGCACGGAGAGAGCTTAAAGACTGACTATTCCCCAAAAGACAAAACTGCAGTGTAAAAGAAAGTGCAGTCCTAATGTTAGATCTTTCACAAATAGAACCAGGAGTAAAAGATGTGGAAGTTCCCTTGGGAAGCAAGTGGGAAGCATCTGCAACAGCTGATAGTGAGCAAGGGGAACCTCTGAAACTAATCTGAGCTAGTTTTGTGCATCTGTAAATCCATTTCTGTAAGCTTCAACTTTATAAAGCTTTTAAATTATTCAGTGTCTACTGGATGTTACAGTTACTTTCTGTAATCTTAACACAATTTGAATTAATGTTGATGATATTACATTAAGGTATTTGAAGTGGAGTACCAGGAGTCCCTAATGATGCCCTCTGTCAATAATATGCTGCTGCAGAAAAGAGAACATGTTCTCCCTTAGCTGTCCTTGCTAGCCTAAGAGATGGGAAGGTGCAAAAGAGAAATCCAGCTAGATGCTCCCAGCACCCCAAGACCAGCTAAGCCCTCTGAAGTCACTCCATGCAAATCTCAATGAACAAACAATTAACATCAACCCATTTCTCAGGAATGTATAACTAATGCACAGTGAAGCAACTCAAGCAGAGCAAAAAATAGACATAAGGCAACGAAGGATTCAGAAGAGAAGCAAGGGCTGTGAGATATGGACCCAGAACTATGCTCAAATAGCTCAGGCTCTGCTACTTTAAGTTATTCAGATTTCTTCTTTCCTTCCTCCTCCTCCAGGGTACCCTCAACTGTTTTGGCACATTTGAGGCCACAAAGCCTCAATTCTGGATTCTGGATCTAGGAGCTAAGGAAGCACCATGGGGAAGGAATGCCAGGCAAGAGGAAGAAAAAGGCATTTCCCAGTTGGCTCCCAGAACCCTGATATTAGAATACAAGTGGTAACTCAAGTGGCAGGAAAACATCTTGGGAGAGTGTGGACAGAAAACCTAGTGTTCAACACAGCTTCAGCAGCCTGACCATGCCACCCCAAATACCTGGTGTTACAGAGGGGCACAGGGTAGCTCACCTGCCCATCCAAACCCTATATGGGGTAAAAGCAGCACCACAGGGTCATTTTTCACACCAGGACCTCATCTCTATGAGGCAGACCAAGAATTCCTTCTCTTGGCAGACTTGTGAAGGACTCTTTACATTTTCCTCTTCCTTTCCAACAGGTGCTGCCATTTGGCACACACAGCTGACAGATCACCCACACATGCCCCCGAGCTTTGTAAATCCCATCAAGCAACATGTTAGCTCAGACATGTAAGATGAACTTAATTCAGAATGGAAGGAGAGCAATCACAGTAGAACCCCATTTTTGAAACCTTTGGCAAGGATTTCAGAGGGTAAAGTAATCTCTACTGCATATTTTTATATGACAGGATATTTTCCGAAATTACTTGTGCTTTAGATCCCATTCACTTCCTAAAAAAAGGTTTTTTCCCACCAAAACCTGCTGAAAAAGAAATGTATTGCAGAAAGGGGCAGCTGCACCTTGCGATATGCACAGCTGAAGATCTTTTATGTAAGACTCCCCCTGACTGTGTGGAGAGCTGTTAAGATGTCAGATCATGGTTTGTTGCTCTCAGGGAGGCTGCTGCAGCACTCAGTCAGAACAAGTTTACGTCTTGGAGGAATTAATTTGTCTGAATAATGTCATCCTGGTTAAACAAAATGTTAGGGAAAATATTGCAGCGTTCTGGTGCACCTCCCTGAACTGATGCCTATATATGGGGATTAGCCAGCGTGAAAGGGATCCTGCTAAGTCAAACTGGATTATAGCAGTATTATTTTATAGAGACAGTAGAAAAGAGGAGGGAGGAAGGAGCTAGGGAAACCTTGCAAAAACATCACCTATTTGACATGTTAAAGCGAACAGCACAGATGTGAAAACACTGCCTGCTTATACAAGTGCTCCCAGGTCAGCTGACAGCAGTAACCCAAAAATAAGTTTTTACCCATTTTAGCCCTTCAAGCAACGCAGCTCCCAGAAAGCAAGGTGGACTCCCATGCTTTCTCAGGCATCAGGAGAGGTGTTTGTGTTCCCATGGTGGCAATGGTGGCAATGGTGGTAATGTTCCTTATGTGGGGAAGATGTCCTGGAGAGCCTTGCCAGGCCTTCCCAATTGCCCAAACAGCATGTAAGAGGTAAACGAGCTTGCATACTCAGCTCTCAGAGCCCTTGGGGAGCTGGTGCAGATGGCAGGAAGGGAAAACGTAGGTTTTCAATAAAATCCCTGAGTTGCCTCCATTTATTGTCACCAGGCACTCACACAATCATCTATGTGGTGATTGTTCAGTGCTGGCTAGAGACTCGGGGCTGGTGGCAATTCACAAATGGGACATGTCCTTGTACATCTTGTTTGCAGAACTTGAATCCACAGTGTGTTCTTAGAACATGCCTGGAGGGCTGATGTCCTCTCTCTCCCTCTCTCTCTCCAGCAAACAACTTTACCTTACAGTAATAGCATCAATTCCTCTGCCTGTCTTTCTCTGGCTCAGAAAATACTTACCTGTGCAAATAAGAGATGCCCTAAACCAACCCTCTGCACCCTGCAGTGCAGGGACAGAAGACTGGGTGGATATCCTACAGCTGCAGTCCGTGAACAGTGCAGAGGACCCAAGGGTGGGTGAAGAAGACCCCTCCAAAATTATGTCATTGAAGGACAGACCCTATTTAAGCACATAAAAGTACCAAAACTCAGGCAGAAAAAGAGGTGGCACATTTTAGGCCAGAAAGAGTTGTCACAGTGTGAGGCAAGGCTTGTGCCTCTCTTTATAGTGCATCTATTCAGCAGTGCTGGTCTTGGTGGATCAAAACCCCTGTGCCTGCTCCCCCTGGGAAGTGTCAGTCTGAGTGTGGTGGAATTGTGCTGAAAGTTGTGCTTTGCAGCACTGAGCTGAAGACTGCTGTGGTAGCAGTAGAAAAACACTCCTCCATCCTCCACTGCCCAATGCCAGAATATCCAATGCAATGCTATGCTAGTCAAAGCGTACAAACACATGGTTTGAAGGAAAAATTCAAAAGGATTTGAGTCATGGGAGTATAAAAAAATTCTCAAAAAACCAAATAGAACATATCAGTCATGTTGTAACTTGGAAAGCCAAAATTTCCTCCCAAAGACAGCAGTGAAACAGTGTCCAAGATTCCAGGACGCATCTCTGTCTGGAGCTAATAAAGACACGTTTTTTAAATCCAAGTTTCAAGCCCAGTAAAATCCATTTCTGACAATAAGAACCCAGCCAGCTGAAGAAATCACACTATGCCTTCCTAACCCACCTTTTACCCACAGGTAGCACCGCAGCTTTCCCCTCCAGTACTGCCATGCCCATCATGGTGCCCACTGCACACCTCCCATGGATTAAGGCCCTTTTCCACCTCCTTTTTGCAGTCATCTGTATTAACTGTGTGTTTTTCCAGATGGGAAGGTGGAGCAGGCTGGGAGACTGTGGTGGGAAGACAAGTGCAGTCGTGACCCACATCGTCCCAATAAACATTCCATCCCTGCCTTGACCCTCTCTGGCACATCTCAGGGCATATTCTGCATGCTGGCTTCAGCTGGAGCTGCAACAAGAGCTCTTCCAGAGCAGTCTTTTGTGTCACATCTCCCCTACATCTCAGAAAGGGCGGTTTTGGTTTTGTCCTCCAGCTGAGGTAATTTCAGAGCTTGGGTCCACTCATCTCCAGGGCCCATTTCCTAACTACAGAAAACAACCTCGGCGTATTGCAACTCCACTTTCTCTTCCTGGCTGCATCACAGAAAATGGTCAGAACTGCCTTTTCTGGTGGAGTCAGTCCTGAATAAGAGTGAATTAGAGCATGACTAAACAACCGGGCCATGTGGGAGCTTATAGGTGGAAGAAAACCTACTTTCTAGGTACTCAGATGCTGCTTGCCTTAAATACATCAAGCAAAGGTGACACCAGCACTGGGGTGATTGCAAGAGTTGCTGGTAGGGCTGGTTAAAATATCCTTCCCTAGGAGGTACCAATATATCTCCACCATCACTCCCAAGGCACATGCATGTCAGCCCAAGCACGTGGCTTGTAGCGAGATGGTTATCTGGGATGAATTCCACCACAAGCATCAGACCCATTTAACAGCAATCCCCTTGTGCTCCCTTAAAGAAATAGCAGTAAAAACCAAAACAACCCCCCACACTCCCTGTGTGTAAACATCACCAAAAACTAAGTAGTTTAATATATTTTGCAAAAGTAAAACCAGAGTAAATGCTTTGCCTCCAACACATCAGGAACATATTATTACCACATTGTCTTCAGTGATTATTCAAGCAACACACTTAGATGTTCAGAGAGAAGAATGTTTGCTAAAATATTGTTATGTAACATGGGGAAAATGACTAATTCTGCCCTTGATCTTTTCCTATTTTGCTCCAAGTAAGAGTCATTAGAACTCATTCTCTGGTCGAAGCAGCAGCACGGCCGAATTCTGACCCAATTCCCCCGGTGGCTTTTACAGTGGGCCGATCCTACCCCAGGCAGCTGAGCTGTTCCAGAATTACTGAGCATAACTGTCTTCTGAATCAGTCCTCCAGGGCTGCATTTTCCAAAGACAGGTGGAATAAACAATGCACATTTCTCCATGCTCCCTGCTGAGGGAGGTCAGAGATCATTTACTTCCCGTTCCTCATGACTTGTGAGGAGTCTGGAGCCTTACACATGAGCCAAGTGGGGCCAGCTCCATCCAGCAGTTGTGTGCATACTTCAGCAACTGCTGATTCACAGAGTAGGGTTTCTACATGAATTCCTCTCCTGACAGATGCAGAAGATGAAGACCTGTTGTGTGTATCCTTATTTCCAGCCCATTTGCATCAACAGTATACATACAAGACAAATGGACCTGTCTGCTCTTACAGACAGATATGAAAAGCTGATATTTTCCTATCTTAGTGGAAAAATTTAAAAAAGGAAAAAAAACCCAACAACTACAAAAATAGAAAATCAGAGGTTGAAAATTTTTCAATAGCCTTTTTTAAGTTGTAACCCAATCCAACCTATATTGGACTGAAACCTGTCCTGCATGTATATAAACAAGGTGACACTGACCCTGGGCTGTATTCACAGGAGAGTTTAATTCACAGCCAGTAAGAAAAAACAGTGCTGTTTAAATCTCCAGAAAGGCCCCTGACTTCCCCTCCTAAATTAAAAATTTGCGTAGGAAATGCTTAATCCTGCAGCTTTCCACTAGTGGGAAGAAAAATGAAAAAAAAAAAAAAAAAAAAGATAAATCTGTTCTTGGGGTTTCCTTTCAAAGCTTTTAGATTCTAGACTTCAAAACATGATCTAAGATTTTCATTTTGGGGGATAACTGGGGTGCAAACAGAAGTTCTCAATCATCTTCAGCTGAAATCCATTTATTGGGCAACTTTTTCCCTAAGTCACTAGAGAGGCAGGGATAGGTTACAGCTCTCACAGGGCTGTTACCCCATCAGGTGATATACCACAGCTCAAGTATCTTCAGTCCTTATCAGGCTGGGATTGTTTTTTTATCCTTTCTATAACCTCCAGCTAGGAGCATAATACTATGCATTAGATAGGCTGGACAAGTCTACATCTTGCTTAGCTTGGAGTTCAGAGGGAGAAAATTTATTGAAATCAAGTATTTGGGATTTATCCAGATATTTCCACAACCAGAATCCAGCACCTTGGGGCCAACCTTATAATATTCTCTCCCTTTTCCTACAATTGAGGTTTAAAGGCACTCATGAAGCTCTGTCACTGCATTAGCCTGTTCCAGTGAGATTTACCCACTCTGCCACAGAGATCCTAATTGTCACCCACCGGACACTTGATACAACACTTCTGTTATTTTTAATTAACCGCATAAAAAAAAAAAAAATTACCAGCTCAGTCCTCAGTGAGTCTGACTGGAATCCATGTCCCCTCAGTAACAGTGAGGGCTAGTCTAAGTGGAGGAAAATGCATCAGCCTGCTAAGTGATGGTGAGGCACAAAGTCTCTGACCGTACCAGGAAGTTCTGGAAGACAAAGAGGGCTCCTTCTCCAGCTAGAGCACCAGGGCTTATTTTGCAATTAGGCAAGAGAAGATAAAGGGACAAGTAAATTTCCTGCTGTGATAGGGTATTTGCAATGCAGTCCCTATAACTGCATCTCATTCCTAGCAGTACCAGTCTACACAGCGCTGGGTTATTATGTAGTGTCTTGGACTGCTAGGAGGTAATAAGCATTCACCGAAAATGGACTGCTATTAGCCACTGGCAAAAGCTGATTATAATAGTGCCAGCACTGGAATATGTTTTCCACCCATTTACAAGAGGAGTAAAATAACGAGAGGGAAAAAAAAATCACATTTGCCAGTGTTTGGAGCGTAGTGTGCTCTACATACAATTATCGAGAGAATGACAGGAAATTGACCCATTTACTCAGAAAAGTTCCTATCGTGTTCTGCACTATTTCATTTCATGCCCATTTGAGAACAAGTCATTTCTCTTCAGGGCAGAAGATAAATTGTCAGCTCGTACACACATCTCTTTCCATTGCCAGGCACAAAAATATCACAAAGAAACATTTTCCTGCCCTCTGCTTAATTTTCTTCTTCTTCATCTTCTCTAATAAATGGTGCTAACTATAAAAGTCAACAGACTGTAAATAAACTCAATTCTATTCCTACCTTACCTTATGATTGATTTTTGGACATAATATATTCCACCCACAAGGTCTCTTGTCTGATTCAACTGCTTTTCTCAGCACCAAAGAAGAATCAGATAACCTCGGTGGAATAGCTTTATGTAAAAACAGAAACATTTGGCAACTACAATTTTCCTAATGGCACATTGCAATACAGGCTGTAGAGCACATCACAGAGCTCAGCTCTGTGTCAGTGTGGGGAGAGTCGTGGGTATTTAGGCAGAGGGGCTGCCAGCAGGGCCATTTCAGAAACAGCAGCAGGAAAAGGTGCTTGGGTTATGTATGTACACCTTGGACAGGGTGTGGGGATGCCCTACACAGCTTCCCAGCTCTGCCTTTGGACTTACCCTGCCTATTTGAGCCAACTACCTCTCCTCCCACTCTGAATGTGCTTGATAGAAGGCAAAAGAACAACTGGATCACCATCGTGGCCAGGAAATTCACACAAAAATTGCTGTCTTTGGGACCTAGGGACCTGAAGACAGCAAGGTGCAGGGGGAGAGGCAGCATGTGCATGTAAGAAGAAAAAAAGGACATCATGGAAATGTGTCTATCTACATCCTGAGCTGAGGTTTGTAGAGAACTGAGCTTGCTGTCCTGCTCCATTCACGTGGCAGTGCTCAGCTCTGATGAGTATCAAGGACATCAATCAGCAGAGAATTCCATGGCATCCCTGATGGAAGTGCCAGCAGTCTGGGTTTGCAAGAACACAGGTGTCTCTTGTGCTGTACAGCTGGAGAACTGCTAATGTAAGGATGAGCCTTGGGCACAGAGGAGCCAGCATGGCAGTAATTCTGTACTACCCAGCTCCTGTCAGATCCATCCAACATCATTCCACTCCACAGCTGGTTTCTTTGTTCCCTCACACCAGTTTCTTGAGGTTTAAATTAGAGCAGCTCCACAAACCCTAAGTTCAACAACTTTTCCTGCAGCTGGCACATGGGCCAGCATACCCCAGCTTGTCCTCCAGCCCTTGCTCTACAAGGTGCAGCTTCTTTTACATGTCCATAGTGCACACAGTGCTGAACAACACACTGTTCATTTGCTCTGGAACTTTGTATTCAATCTGACCACTCAACACTGTTCTTTCACCTGAATAGCAGCTTCCCTGTGCTCTTCCATCCTGAAGCATCATTTCTAGGAGTGGAAATTACCAATGATTTGGAGCAGAAAATGAGATGGAGAAGGGAGCTCAGAGCCAGAACCAGCCTCAGTAGTTGCAGCACTCTGTTCCTATACTGAGCACAGCAAAACTCCTATTTTGCACAGAAACCAGCCATGGAAAATGTTATTCTGGCTTTGACTATGATGGAGATATGGTATGGAAATAGCCAGAATATCAGCTCGGGAAGTGCAAAGGAAAGAAGAGCCTTCCTTCACCAACAAGCAAAATATTCAAGGTTCTGCTAATTCACATCTGGACTACTTCCCCTCTCTCCCCCAAACCTGTTCCCCAGGTAGTAAAAGGGATTTGCAGAAAAACAAAAGGAGGAATTTCCAAATCGAGAATCATAGTAAAAACTAAATTGCTTGGATCTGGTCTTTGTCCCAGGGAAAAGCTGTTTGCTCCTGCTTAGTACAGAGCCCAGCTGCCTCTGAAACCCAGAGTCTGCACATGCCTACAGGGAATATGAAAAAGAGGGAGAGAGAAATAAAACAGCTCCCTACCTCACAGTGAGAGGGTTTTGTTCGTCTCTGGCCAACAGCATGGACATCTAGACATGTGCAAGAGAACAGCAGAGATCGTTACCTGCTGGGGAATAGGATTCCTATTCCTATCTCTGTGAGGAGAGTTAGATTCACTCAACTCCCTAGGAAAAACAGTGGAAGCATTGAGACACTTTTACCTTCCTGTCTTCATCAGCTGAGGAAAGAATTTCCTGTGGCTAATTACACATTCTAGCACCAAGATAGTGATTGTCCTCTAACTGCAAACATCTGCCTCCAGCCTGGGGGAGAGCCCAGCTCTGACCACAGCTCCTTGGGCACTGGCACCGAGCAGCTGCAGGACAGGATGGTGGTCCCTCACCTCCTGCCCCATGGAGCACACACAGTCATGGGAACACGACCATTTCTGGAATGGGATCCAGTGCTGGAGGTGCCAGCTCCTGACTGCGTGCAGCCTCCTGCTATGTGCCAACCCCATCCAGACCTCTGTCCAGCTGCCCACCCTGTCTGATCAAAGCCCACAGAGGCCTTTGGGTCTGTTACCAGGAGCTGAACTCTTCCTTCAAGGTCAGGTTCAAAGCCCACCAATCCACATACCTGTGGTAATTTTTCCCCTGATTGGATATAGCTCCAGTTTTCAATCAGGTAATAGCTTGCTGCTTATCCACAGACCAGGATCTCTGGGCTCACTCTTGGTCCCTCAGAAGATAACCAAATTCTTCCTATCATTGAGAAAAAGGAGACAGGGATCTTCAAATATCCCGCTCCCTCACCTTGCTTCATATTCCTTTGTTTATAAATGTTGAAGTATGACGTTCATATTAATGCCATAGCCCTGAAATTCTGTTGATTGCCACCCAAGGGTGAGAACAGAGATGTGACCCACCCACCATCTGTGCATGAGGAAACTCCCTTGCACAGTTGGAGGAAATTTGCCTCCAACTCCCCACCTCTCTTCATACATAAATTCTCACCTTCTCTCAACATGAAAAAGAAAACAACAAAAAACAGAAGGAAGAAAGAAAACAAGTATCTTCCTCTGCCAATACATGCATGTGTACACATGCACAAAGACTTAGGAAAAACTGAAGCATCTGTAGATGGAGGGGTTAGTATCAGATTTTAAAATTATTAAACATTATGTACAAAGAAAACATAATGAGCTCCTAAGGGATGTAGAAAAAATTATCCATGAATGAGAGAAAATGGATAACCACTCCTGGGTTTGCCACTGGTGAATTATTTAATAATCACTCCCCAGCAGATGGAATATATTTATCTACCCCATTGGAGCACACTTTGCAATTTATTTACACTGCTTTAAAATATGATTATTTATTTAAAAAATAAACAAGGTAACCACATGGGAAAAGGGAAGGAAAAAAGTTTAGAAGGGGGGGAAAGTACGTTTGGAGCTTTTCAGTTAATTTTAGGGAAATTCCACTACAATTAACTTAAACCTTCCTTACTTCAAAAAACAGAAATTGAAAATTCTTTTAATCAAGCCAGTCTAGGTTCTTAACACTTTGTGAGATGGGGTCTATGTCTCATATCTTTCATTAGCCACATTGTCTTGGGCACCACAAATTGGATTCAGCGGCTATTAATTTTAAAGAAAACATTTTAATTGGGATCAGTGTGAGCACACCCATAACTGAGACTAATTTGTTTTATGGGATCCAGTCCCTTATCTAAGTTAGAGTGACTCTGACCCATAGCTCAAACAGCACTCAGCCTTGCCATTTAATTAGCTACTTATTCTAAAATGCAAAGGGTGCCATTTAGCAAAGTTTGAAAATGCAAAAGGTACTCTTTAGTACCATATAAGTGCATAAGTGTACTGCCTGCTCCCAAAATTAAAGCAGCAGTTGTGAGTAAAAGGCTCTGCCCACTCAACAGCAAAGTTGAGTACTGATAACTGAAGACTGATTTTGACAAACCTGAAGGAAGGAAGGTCCCATGAGAGGAAGGAATTTCTTTCCCGGGCAAATGCCAAATCATTTCAGATTGAATTCAGGCTTCCAGATTCTTCCTGTGCAAGTCTGTGTGTATGTACAGGTATACATTAGCCATGGAGGGCTGCACAGAAACTCTATTACCCAGGTGGGCACAGATGTTTTTAGGAGCTGGAAGTCATCTGGGAGAGGGGAGGTCAAGAGAAATCCCACAGTGTAACACAAGCTTTCATACTTTGCCTGAAGAAAACAAAAAAATCCCAACCCCAAGCCCTAAATCACTGTTCCCTCATCAAAGAAAAAACTAGTTGCTGCTGATGAAACCTCTTCACAAGTTTTTCAACAATCCATTCTGTTTTTCTTTAAAACCAGCAAAGTTTATTTCTATATCTCAAATGTGGAGAGTTACATGGTGAAACCATCCATGGTTATTGGAGACTTAACACTTTCTAAAGTGACTGAAGAATTAGATGACTTACTACTAAAAGTTTAAGTCTCATTATGAAGAGTGAATTAGCAAACCAAAAGCAGCCAAATCCTCAGTCATTTATGTGCTTTTGAATTAGTTTGCAAGAACATCTGCAACTAAGATGAATCAAGAATAGCTATTTGTTAAAGGTTTCACCTTAAAAAAACATAGCAATTGGATAGACTACAATCCAGCAGCAAACCTGGATGTCACTGTTTTACCAGCTAGCTAGTTCAGCAAAAGGGCTGCTCTATAAATAATCTAGTATAGTGAATGCTATACATCCTTGAAGTAAAAATGGACTACTAGAATACTCTGACTTAGTTCAGGTTGAGGAGAGCAAATTAACATGTCCTCCTTACTAGGAAAAGGCTCAAACATAAGCAAACCCTCTCTTGAACTGGGAGTGCTACGCTTTCAGCAAAAAATCCAAACTGACCTCTACAATCTCAACATCCTGGAAGAGTAAAAGCAAGTTTACTGTATGTTATTTCTGGAAAGAGAAAGATCAGATTTCAAATATTACTTCCACCACAAAAATCTAACACATGAAGACAGATAGTACAGATGTGCATGTTTCTGGTACAATGTGGACAATACAGATGAAGGAGCAAAGTCCTCCCTAAGTCCTCCTGAGAAGGAAAGATGGAAAAGTCAAACACCTTGTGTGGAATTATGCACTCGTTTATTTAAAAGACAGAAAGGATTAAATACATCTGCATAAAATAAAGTGTTTAAACAACAATAAAAAAAAGATTTAGTGCCATTAATAAAGAACTCCCTTAAACCAGCATGTCACCATTAAAGTAATTAATAGGGCATGCAAGACATTTCAGTGGAAAGTGAGCAGTGCTCACATTAGAGCCTTTTAAGTTTTCACATGACCTCAAGACAGACTATGGCATTCCTGTGCAAAAGTACCCTCTAAAAAAGAGATGGGGGCATTCAAGTCTATAAAAGAGTGATTTTAAAATTTAAATGATATGGTTTAAGTCTAAAATGCAAAGGTTAAGGGAATATTAGAAGGGCAATAATTCTATCTGATTAAACTTTTATCCAAAGTGACAATAAAATGTTCAAAATGAATTAAGGACTGTATTAACAGATGCAGAGGCTCTATAAAAAGAGTTTGAAATCTAAGTACCAGAGAAGAGAGGTTTAATTTTTTTTTGTCTGGATGGAGGTGATATTACTATAAAACTTTAATCTTATTGCCATGCCACAGTGAAAGTAAAACTGTCAGAGGTAATAGAACAAATCAGGACTGCTTTCTCTCCCTGCTCTGTTGCAAGAGCCTCTTTCCAGAATATAAGAATATGCACATTCTATGTATGGCATTGATAGGTGACAGACATGTGGACAGGGTATAGGCTGATGATTCACCTGGGCTCCTGCTGGTTGCAACAGTCCT
This sequence comes from Acridotheres tristis, assembly GCA_037013685.1. Lineage (NCBI taxonomy): Eukaryota > Metazoa > Chordata > Aves > Passeriformes > Sturnidae > Acridotheres > Acridotheres tristis. Next base: position 15,139,418 of record CM072896.1, read on the forward strand.
GAGGCGGTAAGTACAGGTAAATTACATGGACCACTTCAAATGAGTACTGAGCAAAAATTGGTGCTGTGCCACCAGGGACTCTTCAGAACATTTCAGCCTGTCCAAAATAGAATTTACTATTTCAGGACAGTTTTAGACATTTTACTTGTTTATTAGTACTTGTATGTAGTAAGAGGATAACATTGATTTCCAAGCCCTTGAACAAAGGCAGTTTGCTGCTATAGAATGATCAAGTTTAAGCCAGCCATACAGGACAATGTGTGGCTGTGGAACAGGATAAAAAACCAAGACTTTTTCCGAAAATTACTGCTAAATGCTAGATATGAGTCACAGCACAGCTCAGCTCCATCAGGGCATTTAGCAGCCATGATTTTGGTCATCACTAATTTTTCCTTCTGTTTTGCTGCTGCTAAATTCTGGCAACGTGGTTGCCTTGGTGATGGTGCAGTTCCTGTGAACATGCATTGCAAGACATCCTGAAAAGTGGTTTGGCTTTTCTGGGAACTCTTGAGCCTTTTGTATGTTGGCAGGAATGCTGTGATGACCACCTGTGCCTGTACCACCACCCTCCAACCCACCAGTGTCAGCACTGGGCGCAGCCTGGCCCCTAGCTTGCCTCTGTCACACCCTCCATGGGAGACCCAGGGCTCGACCTCTCTCTGTCCCCACAGAGCCCCATCATGCTACAGCTGTCCCCATTCCCCACTGAGGAGCCCAAAAGGCACCTTTAGGGATTCCCATATCCTCCTTTGGCCCTGCTGCATCCACTAGAAAAGCACAGCTCCTCAGAGGAGCAACCAACTGCAAATTGCCGAGGAGACGAGGATGTCAAACAAATATTTTTCTTTTCACAACAGAACATAAATATTTGGCAGCACATTTAATTTAAAGAGTCTAGAAGTTACTCAAAGAGAGTGGCGAACGTTGCTATGATGTTCATTTGCTTCCTAAAATATGACCAGTCACAGATGGCTTGCTGTAGGAAATATTAAATAAATTTTTTAAAGTGTTGTCTGGTTTGCACACAGATTGCATTTACACAGATACCTTTGTTGGTGGAATGCCAAGATGGTGTATTGGTTCAAACACGACCTTAAAAAAAAGCTACTTTGTCAGGAGCTAATGGAATATTCATACTTAAAATCTCAATCCCTGATAACATCTGAGAATTAATTTACATTTCAACACTGTTATTTTTTCCCCTCTTGCTTTATTTCCCTTCACAAACAAGGGAAAATATCAGGGTTTGGTCAGCAGCAAATTTAGGTTTTGGGCACAATAACCATTAATTTTTACATCTTCAAAGTGGTTTGAAAAAACACCTACATAAAGAATGTTAAGTGACAGGAGAATCTGGAAGGCCACTCAGTGTTAAAAAATCGAACAGCAAGGATGTAAATACATTAAACATATTAGTAGATTGACTTCATCAAGAAAAATAAAAATCAAAACAATACAAAGACTTTTTTCAATGATCAGCATCTGCACGATCACATTTTTACAAAGACTATTGAATCTGTGCTTTATAACCTCAGAGCAAAGAGGTCACAAGGATTCTTGGTTTATTTATTTCCATAAAGCTCCATTTTTAACAAGAACAAAAGTCCTTGGAGCATGGGCATGCAACATAAGAACTGCCACCAATTTCCAACAGCCTGCACGTCCTGCATTGCCTCAGAGAGCTGCATGGTAGGTCTGCATGGTAAGACAATTAGAGCATCAGGTTGGTATGGAAAACCTACACGGTGCTTCTGTGTCAAATGTTTGTCAGGATACAGCAGCCAGGGAAAAGCAGGGACAATGCTGAGTGGATCTCATCACTGATTTTCAGGAACCCAGATGTCCTGTGAGCTCCATGCTCACTGATGTGCGTGGTGCCATCCCTGCCTAACCCCCAGAGAGGCCTCACAGAGATGGGCACACACTGCAGGACTGAAGGTTTCACTGACCACATCAACCTCTCTGCTCCTGTGAAGGCTGCTACCTGCCAGTGCACAATTATCTCTTGTCCCCAGCAAATGCCACAGCATCAGAGTTGAGCTATAATCTTGTTTTCCTTCTGCCCAAAATACCCCAGTGGATGATTTCTCTCTTCTGTCAATATTGTACTTGGCCCACAGCTTTGTAATCAATGCAGATGAGATGAAACAATAGTCTCACAATTTGCTTCGTCCCTACGTGAGTACCAAACACTCTCCATACTCTTAAAATCAAAAAACATTTTCTCCTGTCACCATTCCCATTTGTTGTACTTTCCCTACACAGGCATGATTTTGTTTATTTCTAACCAGTAATCTCCCAAGCCCATTGGGGTTTCTGTGTGCATGATGGCAAGTTAAACAGTTTCCCCCACTACAAACAAACATCACAAGCACATAGATCATGTCCTGGAGTGAAGAGCAGAGACAGACACTAGAGGGAGGATCGACTCACAGACTGAGCTTTTGCCAGAGCAAATTCCTTGGAGTGTGGCTTCACCAAGGAGACGGCTCAAGTGACATGCTGCAAGAGCCTGCTGGGCTCCCTGGCACTCAGGCTTGCAAATCACTGTCTGGACTGCATGAGGAGGGCATCTGGAATTGAGAGTGAGCAAGACAAGATTTTGCTCTCTTCAAGGCTGCTGAAGGAACCATACCTGCTAAATCCAAAACACCCATTCCAGGATAGATTAAGCTCTGTTACTCACAGGTACTGCAGTATGCTTTGCCAGCAGCTCTGCACAGGGGCACTGGTAAAAACAACCAATACTTAAGGGTTTGTTTACTTCAGTGAGTTCCAATTTTTTATGTCTGAACACTGCATTAGAAAGGACAGAACTCTATATTACATGGATCTGATGGAAACATACACCTAAATTACAGGTCCAATTTCAAATAAATCACAGCTTTTCCAGAATAACTGTCTTCCACAGTTTGAATGGACAAATAACTATGTAGGGTTACAAGCAAGCAGTAGGACTACATGGAAAGGAACACTGTCATGGTACCTTCCATCCTCCTGGGTTTTCCAAGAGCCCTCACTCAGCTTTCAGATGTTCATTCATATCCATGCCCAGTCTCTAAACAGCAGTGATTGGAAGAGGGGAAGAAAAGAAAGGTAGCTCCTTCACCTCAAGATCTTGGCAGGCTGAACTGCAAATAGGTAGGAAGTTGGGGCATGGAAAACCTGTGCTGTCCAGTGCAGGATGTATTTGTGATCCTGGACAGTTATTCAAGCTCAGAATTGGAACAAATAAGGCTAGAAAACAGCCCTAGGTCTGCCCATGCCTAGACCTTAACTATACCTAAGAGATGCTTGTCCCACCTGTCCTTGAAGGCTTCCAGCAACGGAGATCCATGATCTAAACAAACTGCATTTAGACTTCTCAGCATCAGATCTTCATCTGCACTATGGAGACATTGCTGTTGCCTTTTCCACAGACTTGCTGTTTATCAAGAAGTTTTTTGGAGGCAGAGACTTTCATTCACTGACACACCACACTAAGAGTTTATTACAGTGGTATCTCCAGAAGCTGCTTGGGCAGCAAAGGGTGAAAGCAGTGAGTAGTTCACTGAGGAGGTGGTGAAGAACAGTTGAAAAGAGATGGACACTGTAAACACTGGATGTAACTTGCCAATACCCATCTACACTTGACTGCAAATGAGGAAGATACTACAAAGATGTTATTCTTTCCTTATAAGCCATTTCTGCTAACTTGCAAAGGCAACAAGCTTTGGGATACGTTCCATAGGGAAAGCTCAACACACAGCTAAAATCCATTGCTAAATGTCTTCGCCATCCCCTCTAGTGTAGCATGATCCGTAAGTGGATCTATAGCCAGGAGCCAAAAAATCCCATTAGTTCTCCTGCAAAAAGGAAGACTATTTTCTTCCAAAGAATATACAGTTGGTCAGTGGAATTCACCCTGTGAGGCAAGAAATTCACTGAATGGCAGCAGCTGGTCCTTCACAGTACTGTTTTTTCAGTCACTAAGAACTCTTCATTTCCCATGGTATAGTTTTTCTAGATTATACATGTCAAATCAACACTTAGTTCATGTAATCAAAATATGAAAAATATCTCTAATTATAAAAGCACAAGGCAGAGACAAGACTACAATTCAAGTTGTTATGGCTGCCAACACACACAGAAGGAAAGATCTGGATTCTAGCAAGCCATCACAAAAATCTCAAGCAAGTCCAGGTGTGGAGGAGGAGTCGTCACTTAATATGGACACATTTTAAAATAAGGGCCATGAAAAGGAATGAAAAGTGATCCATACCTAACATAACTTTGCACCACCAAGACATCAGTGGATAGTTAATCAGCACTTCATGCCCAATCTTCCAACACAGATGTATCTATTAAAATTCTGTCCAGCACTATGATACTTTTCCAAAAATATCCCCCTCATGACACTGTTCTCATTGGTAGCATCAAGTTCCTTTACCTCTACAATCCATAGCTGGTCCTTCTCTAAAGCAACACTCAGCTTTCTGGAAAGTCAATTACACCAAGGTACACTGGTTTCAGAATCCATCACCAAGTGAGCCCAGTGCAATTCTTGGCAGGATTCGCTCTCATGTCTTCCAACAACGCTTTCTTACAGGCTTGGTTTGCAGCCTTCTTGTCCTGTCCTTGTTGGACAGCAAGATGAATTGGCCCTATCTTCTTTAATACGAGCCTCTGGGTCTCTACAGAGGAGTCCCTGTAAAGCATTACCTCATCATCTCATGGTACACTTTCTCCCCTTTCTTTATAATTCCAGTTTAGAAAGGAGGTTATTGACCTCTGCTGACTCCCCCACTCACCCACCCCTGCAAAGGAATCTTTTCCCTTGCCTCGTGACAAAACAAGAGGCATGACCCATCCCCTGTAACAGCTGGTAGGCCACTGAAAAAACAGATGCAGTCTTCCAGAGGGTCAGCTAAGTTCAGCTGTCCCAGTTCTGACAGAAGCTGCTTCATCGACATATTCTCTCACATATTTTTATACCTCTTAGACCTGGAGTCCTGGAAGCTCCAGGTGCAGCTTATGCAATAGCATCCCATCCTCCTCTACCTATGCCCTGATTGCACAAGAATATTTACCACTCAAAGTAGTAGAGTTGAGCTTATGGCCACCATTCCTTCTCCATCTTCTGTGTCTATTTTTTATATCAGCTGTTGCAGAGTGCTATCAATAGAAAGGGCTGTTACACTCTTAAAGGATTTGCTAATTTTTCACTTTTAGAAATGACCAGTTTACTAGATGTAACAGACTTCCCTTGCCATTATGTTTTTCCCAAGGAATTACCAACTGGGTGCAGACTAGCAAAATTATCAATGGTAATAATCAGTAGAAATAAAACACACCTGTGAGTGAGCCAAAACTCTGGACCTGTTTTGTAGCTGCTACGCCCATGAACCACTTCTGTTGGGGGTAAGAAATACCCAGGGCTGAGCCTGCTGCTGCCTGGCACAGCCCAGCTCCATCTCTGTGCCACAGGAGCTGAGCCTTAATGCTTTTCGATCCACGGGTCACAGGTTCAGCTCCCTGCTGCTGATGACTCACACAGGAGCTCCGAACTAAAACTAGCAACACCAGCTTTTTTCTAGGAGAGGATTGAAAAGCAGCATTGATCTCAATGAAATATTTCGAGGGCAGAAAAATTCCACCACGCAAAGAGTGCGTGACTTCTCTTTAGTTTATTTTATATTTTTGTTCCAGTTGTCATTTTGAATTCAAACTCTTTGGAAAGCAGGCATAATAGTCTTAATGATCCCATTGAGCAGTTTAAATTCAAATTGTGGAGCACTTGCAATACCATGCTGGCAGCACTTTCCATAAATTACTCTCAAATTCAATACGTTGCTTGACAAAAACAAGAATAAAGGGCTTTTTACTTTAAAAAGAAGAAAACTTGTATCATAAAAAAAAAATCTTTAAATTATAGTTTCTCTTTTCTGGTCCAATTTAAATTGTTACATAGTTGCTAAATTAGTGCTGTAATCCCTGCTTACAAATTGCAGAATTATTTTTAAAAATAGATGTAGTTTTACTGCAGGGAACAACCTTACACTTTAAACTCTATGTGCTTCAGGAAGCTGCTCTTGCACAGCTTTCAACCAGCCACACTCACGTGCACACAGGGTGAGGTTTACAATACCAGTCACACTGAAGCCAATAGCAGTCTCACTAGAGATTTCAATGAGCACAAACTGAGTTAACACTGACATTTTTGAATGATTAGCAAATTTAAGCTTTCCCAGGATGCTCCATGGCACCAGTGGCTTTTGTACTATTTCTTAAAACATCAGCATTTCTTTTGTGTTCTGTTCTGAACTATCTTCTCCTACTGAACTATAGCCACTGATAGGTGAAGAAGTTAGAAGACTCTAAGAGAAAAAAACCCCTCTAAGATATACTTTTTTCTGCTCACAAAACAAGCAATGATGGGGAATATTATCCCAAGTTCAAAGCTGGAGAACAGCAAATAACTGGGGCAAGACATCCATGCATAATTCTTCTTCCTTCAAGCACTTCCACAGCTTTAGTTCTATGGAAAGATGAACTTCACCTGCAAAAAATCCTTGTAAATGATCTTTGGGGATGAGTTTAAGATATTATCCCCAATATCTTGCAGTGCTAAGCAGAAATAGGAAACCTCGATCCCTGGGTCTCCACAGGGCTCTGCAGAGCATACCCACCATCTCTCCTGCTCTAGCTTGACAGAAATTAGTTTCTTTCTTCTCCTTCAATCGTACATCATTTCTAGCTCACCACTTCTCTGAAGTTTTTCATGTGACCCTGGTTATTTCTGCTTTCTTGTACCCCTCCCAGTCCCACTGTGGTCCCCTCCTCAGTGGGTTACATTGACTTGGACACAACAGAAGAAACCCTGAGAGGCCAGGAGCATCAGCGAGATATTTCTGCTTTCTGCACTAACTGCAGGAGCTCAGCCCCTCCCAGCCCTCTCCTCAGAGTGCGCATCTCCAGCTGCCGACTGCCAGACTGCCAGGAGAGGGGAGAAAGAATGGAGGAAAATTTCCACATCCTGAATAAAGTTATCTGGACATCAAAGAACACCCCATTCACAAAACAGCAGCATCACTCTTGCCAGACTGGTGTGTCTGGTTAACCTTGTGTTCAGTCCTTATGATAACACAGTATTTGGACAGCAGACAGCTGGCACTGCTCAACATCTTGCTCTTCAGTCTTTTATAACAGTTCCACTGATACTACGCTTAGCCTTTTCCCTGCTCTGAGTTCAGTGTTAAAATCTCTTCAACTACTTAGAGGAAGCAAACCAAATGTTCTTTTGTCAGTAATTTGCCCTGTAAGGGAGGGGGGGAATATACTGATAACATACTGCAGACATGGTGTTCATCACGTGCACAGCAGTGCACTGGTTACACTGGAAACCCTATCATGGTATTTCACATGTTAACCTGACTGTCATAATGACTGGGAAACATCTGTCTCTTATTAACACTTTAGTTTTTACAGTTGCTTTTAGCTCAGCAGAAGTGTCTTAATGGAGAAGACTGGTACTCTTTTAGAAATAACATCAATAATGAAAGAATCCTTGGATGCAGAGCAAAACCAGCAAACACATTGGCAACAGAACTTGCTGCACTCAGAAAATGTAACAGGAAATGATAGTGATGGGCTTATGGGTGGGAGGATTTTTGTGTGAAAGAAATTAACTCTGGTACTCAAATTCCCATTAAGGAAAATATTCCTTTTTAAACAGGTGATTGATTTCCTTAGATGTTAATTCAGACTTTTGGGGAATTTCATCTTAATTGGATCACTGATAAATAAAACCAGAAACAAAAACAACAAAGAAAACCCCTTCTGCAGGCTATTTAGGCTTGGTACTGACTAACCAGTAATTAAATACAGCTCTTCACAGTAATCTTAATTATGGCTTCACTACACCACAGCTAAGAAGAGTCACACAACAAACTGAGGAGATTAGCCAATTCTAATTGTTAAAAAATATTTATTTTTGGTTTTGTGCATAGTTTTTGTGTGCATAAGGCCACAAGTCACACCAGTGAATTATTAAAAAATAATCAAAGGCTTCAAGAATTTATATATCACAACTAGGCAAGGGTTATTAGGCAAGTACTAGTTTATTTTCTTTATATAAATGAAGCCTCTATGGCTTGCATAAGAGGTCAAGAGTTTTCGACTTGGGAAGACAGGGATGTATGCTAGAAATCAGTGTGAATTAGGTAGCCCAGAAACAAGTTTCACTGAATTTCTCACACTTATATCAGCTGAGAACCCTGTTTTCTCAGCTGGCCACTGCCATGAATTAGCTGTGCAGTCTTGGGCCAGTCACATCTGTTGCACCTTCCATGGGAATTCAGGTCCAGAGGAATCTGAATAAAGGTACTTCAGTCCCATTGACTTTCTATACATCTAGAATTCCTAGTATCCAAGCTATTTTCTGATACAGGGACTCTGGGAAACAAAAAATACCCCACCCATCTTCAAAAACCAAACACCAAAAAACCTCACAAACCGAAAAGAAACAGAAAAAAAAACCCAAACCAAAACAAAAATAATCAGAGGCCACAATTCAGCGGAATGTGGTTAGACAGGCTAGATTTTAAGCAGGTCATTAACTCTCAGAGTTCAGGATAACTGCATCACACATCTAAAGGCATCTAAAGACAAAAGCAGTCAGACTGTGCCTCATCAATTTAAGGGTCTCATTCATCTGCAAGAACAACTTGCAAGCCTAGCTCAAAGCCTCAGTGTACTTAGGCATTCATTATCCTACTGAAGCCAATGCAGGCTTCATTCCACTGAAAAATCAATGAGACATATGCTCTAGGACACAAATTCCTCAGGCCTGAAGCCAATGGCATGGCAGAAGCCTAGATCCCTTGTAGATCTGGCTTTCAACACAGCAGAGTCCTGAGCTTTCTGAAAGCCACTGAGACATCACTTGTTTCTTCCACATTTAATAGTTTAATATGTGCTTGGGTTTTTGGTTTTCTTTTTCTTTACTGCATCAGACTGCCAGATTCCTGCTTCCCATTTTCCACTGACAGTACCAGCTGTCCAGCTACATATATGTAGCCCCATCAGCATTGCCATCCTTTCCCCTGCATGTGCAGCAGCAGATGGATTCAGATGTGTTTTGGGTTAATGCCATAACCATGTTTTTGTGGACTGCATGGATAAACATTTAAAGGCCCCTTCTGGTTATATAAAAGGAAGCTATTAAACGTTTACTCTTTCCTCTGTACTCAGAGCTGCAAAGCTGTATCACAGAACATACAAACGCAGATGCAACCAAGCAATTATCGTTCCTTTATCCCTTAAATAGATAGAAGATAAATTTGAAAGAAAATGAGGAACAGAATCCTTCTCCCTTTCTTTTTTTATCCTTTTATCTCCCAATGTAGGAAGTTTACTGAACCATTGCCAACAATTCACTCAGGCTAATGAAGTGTATAAGTAATGGGATTAAATAATCTTAAACCATTACTACAGTGGCTAATGCAGATGTTTTCCCAAACTAAAGCAGATGAGTGGTGTAGAATGCGTGCTTGATTTAAAAAAGAAGAAAAGAAAGTATCAATCTGCAAGCAGATGAAGTCAATTCCAGCCTGAAGTCAATGAAATGTTTAATTCCAGTTACATAAAGTTGCTCCAATTATATTATGAATGCACCTTCCTAAAGTCTTCAGTGCTGTGCACGTGGTTAAACTTGCCACAAAATGAAACTTAAATTTTTTATGGCGCAATCATTCTAGTACAAACAAAAATAGAAATTATTTAAAAGGTACATATTCCACCAAAAGACCATTTACTTTTTAAAAGCAAATTAACAAGGCCCATCTATCACTGCCATTGTAAATAAGACACAATCCTCCCTTTTTATATTCAATATTTCAGTAACAATCTCACTGTGAAGGCTCTGTAGAAATAGAGAGAACAATGAGATACTGGTGGCATTTTCAGAAATATTATAGTATTATCACTGTAATTATCACTGAAATGACAGAAATGTCATGAAAAACACCAGTTTTTACTTTTTGAAGTGTGAATCAAATTCTAGAAGGGTCTCAGGTCCAGTGTTTGTAAGAACTCCAAACTGGGAAGATCTGCCAGTGTTTTAAGAATGCTCCAGTGCTTTTCTTACTCTAAGTTACAAGGATAATCCTTATATACTGGATGCTAAGGTCAGACCAAGGTAAAGCCTCAGGCACATTATGAGATGTTTCTTTAATTTGCACCTGTGCAACTGGTTCCAGTTACTTGTTATGGGAACCTCTTAAAATGTGCAGCTCCTCAGAGCAACTGTTAATTGCTTGAAGACCTTGTTGGAGGCATGAAATGAAATTGTAGGGTAATGTAAGCTTCAAAAAATATCTAATCCAAACACCCTTAGTTCAGTAGAAAGTCTTCCATCAAGCAAGGCAAAAGTCTTGATTTTAGTTTTAGTGCTTTCTTGCATCCCACATCCTTAATCTTAGTGGGCAGCACAGTCTGTAACCATTTTGGTATCAGGTTTCTCAACACAGAAAACGGAGAACCACACTAGTGCTAAAAAATGACTGCATAGTTTACTCCTTACAGAGATGAAACAATCACAAAACCCAGCTCTTTCTCCTGCTGCGTCCACTTCATTTCAGAGGCAGGTTAGGCCAGGAAATGTAATTCACCCAGTAAGCTGAAAAGATCAGAGTTCTTCTGACGACTATAAAAAAAACTTGTTGCTCATGGTACTACCACAGGGTTGTAAGATTTTCACTGTAAGGCAACTCCACAGCAATGAAAGAAATAAAGGTTTCCCGTGTCTGTGCATCAAAATCAGGGCACAAAGAGGAATGGGTACTCACAATGTAGCAGGGTTCACAGTAGGCTTTCTTCTCCACGGCATAGAAAGGCTGTCCCCTCAGCTTGTTGTTGCACATTATGCAGGTGAAACACTCCACGTGGAAGACTTGGTCCATGGCTGTGCAACCAGTGCCTTCTCCAACAACATTCTCCCCGCAGCGGGCACAGCGTCCTGTTACCAGAGGGAAAGGACAGCAGTCAGAGCAAGCCCCTTGTCCCATCTGCAGAGCAGACCCCTCCACTCACTCGTGACTGCAGAGCGGGTGAGGGGGACACAGCAGCTCAGGCCATAGAAAAACAATTTGTGCCACTGCTGGCAAAGATCCAGTGCCACTGGAAGGCACTCTGGTGCTGGTCCATATGAAAAGATCTAGAAAGGATTGAAACTGGCTCCCACGACAGCACTCATGACAGTTGTGCTGCTGCAAGCCAGCAATCATTGTAAGGATCTCGAGCTCCAGATACAAATCACACATCTGTCATTTAACCCAGCTATGTAGTCATCCTCAGCTCCTCAGTTAGATGGGATAAACCTGTGCCTTAAGCCTGGATTCCACATGAAAGGATTTTGTTGTAGGAGGCCTCATAAAGCTATCTGGTGGTAGCACAGTTTAAAGAGAAGTTTTTGCTTGTACGGCTTAAACCAGTTCTCTCAATGGAGCCAATTACTTTTTTTTTCTGTTCAAAGATTAATACAGATTAAGATATTCTGTCTATTTAAAGCGCAGAAACTATTCCTAAAGAAACTGATGGGTAGATACTTTATTCTTACCATCCTTCAAGAAAGGTGTATCAGAAACTGCTGGTAAAGACTCTAAGTAGAGACAAACCTTAAGAGCTCTGTCTGTTTCTGAAAAAGGCCCTTAATGTCAGATACAAATGCATAACAAAAAGTCTGCAGACTTTTGTATGCAGACATACAAAAGGCTTTCTGCCTTGCTCAGATTGTTGCTAAAGATGTTATGTGGCAGACAGATTTAAAGTGAAGACAAGATTTCCTTAATTCATGGGAAAAACATTTCTCTAGGGAACACTGTGGTGCAGAGATGATGGAAGAGGTGGGTAGAAGGCACAACTTTACCATTTTTCTCTGCCATTTGAGTTCTAGAAAATGGAGGTAGCCCATGAAGTTCTGATGTCCTTATACAACAATTGACATTGAAAATGGAAGGCATTAAGGACAAGGTCAGCCACACTACACAAGAGAACCCCAATAAAGGCAATAGAGCAACTACAATCTGGGGCACTGTCCCACTCAAAATGATCTCTCCAGCTGAAGAATAACTGTGGTGACCCCAGCCTTGGGGCTCTGCACTTCTTGAAGGCTTCATGGGTGGAGTGGTGTGGTCAGTGAGGGCAGGAAGGGAAGCAAGAACCGAGGTACAAGCAGGAAAGCAGACTGAGTTCAATATACAATTATTCATAAAAGCATATAGAAATAATATGTACCTGATAGTAATTACATAATCCAGTAATGATACAATGCTCTCTCTTACCTGTTTATTGGTCTTTTCATGCAAAAACTGCACAACTTCCTACTAGGACCTAGACCTGCCATTCCAAGAGCAGGACTGCTGCCCTTCACTGTGCATTGTCAATGTCCTCATACTCATGACTTCTTTTCTGCCTGTCCCATGCTCCAACAAGCTACATTCAGGGAACAAAGCATGCAAGCTACTTTTGGATGCCTCAAGATATGGCAGGATGATATATATACACATTTGAGATATATTAGGAAAGCTTGGAAAAGAACCCAGATCATTACAATTTGCTACAATGGCATAACTGTAGTTGGCTTTAAACAGGACAGACAGTTCCTGACTCAAACAGCTCCCAGCTTGAGCAATGTGGAGGGAGAACTCACCAGATGAATCCAGACAAGTCTGGAAATCCCCAAAATGGAATTCATAATGCAGTATTGAAACTTAACTTTCCTTAGCATTTTTTAATAAGATTGCCACTGTTGTGCTTTAATCACTCCACGGTAACACTTCTAGAGAAGACTCTTTTTTTATGAGCAGAAAAGGAATTCAGGTTTCCCAACATGGTGGTGAGGCTACAGAGCATAGGGGAAGAATGGAAAAAACCATGAGGGCTAGGAAGAAAAAACCCAAAGCCACTGGAGAGAACCACAGGAGTGAGTACTGCATTGAGAAGAAGCAAAAGACACCTCCTGTGTACCACAGGAGAGTCCTGCTCAGCCCTGTGTGTGGACAGCACAGAGCTGCTCCAGGGCCTTCTCCAAACATCTCGTGTCGCTGGGCTGTAATACGAAGAGACGTCTGGGGAGCAGTTAATATCTCTATATATAAAACATGAAATTGAAAGCCATTAGTGTATTACTTTACACAGTGTTTTTCCAGAGGGAATATTCCGCTGAAGAATTTATTTTCCCTAGTGTGCCATTCTGTGATCATCCGGTATTATTTTTATGAGGCATTTGGACATGGAATAATGTAGCGTCTATGCAAACACTTCTCAGCTTTCTTTGTTAACATCTGAGCAGAACATGTGGGAATCTTTTCTACCCCTCCTTCTCTTCTCACATTCATAATTTACCCAGCTCTTGTGTGCTTCAGCATTTATCTTCCTCTTTGACCAAGGTATCTCTACATTTGTTGAAGAAGCTGTCTACATGGAGACCATGCTTCTGGCTGTACTTGTGCCAGGAGACCTGGGTCTGTTTCCTGACTCAAATACATAGTCCTGTAATCTTGACAAAGTCATCCAGTGCCTTTGTACCTCTGTTCTCTTTTTCAGCAAAGGGCATAAAGACATCTTCTCTGCTTCCCAGAGGTGCCCTGTGGCTACATTCCCCCACAGTTCTGAGGTATTCCTCAACTACACTGCTGGTGGTGAGATACAAACCAAAGAGTAGCACAACACAAGTCTTGGCCAATTTCTCCCCTTTAAGTTTGTTTCCTGAGGCTTTCCTTCCACTTGTTGGGTTTTTCCACAGATGATTCCCACTGAGGCAGCAACAGACTTAACCTGTCTACATTTATGAGAAGTCCAGTTTCTGCTATTAAGTATACAGACAGAAATACTCCTATAAACCCTCACACAGGAAAGCTTAAAGAATGATTCCTTTGTTATAAGTTTATATGCAAATTATAACACTGTGGCCTTGAGTAAATCATGTTTTCATGAGACATGGCCACTGCAGTGAGAATCAAAACACAAGCTCTGTGCCTAGCAACTCTCCCAGCTGACTCACTCACTCAAAAGGTACAAGCAAATAAGCCAAAATATTCAGATCTGGGAGCTTACAGTTGGGTAGCTGGATCCACTTAAAGGCACCTGGGCAAGTACACAACCGATCTGGTTTGCAGCGACATGATCACTGGAGACTGCACCTTCTGCAGACCTTGGTGCAACCTGGGAACTCACCAGACTTCTGCAAAAACCTGTCTCTTCTCCCAACTCCTGCAACTCGCTCAAATGTAGTTTAAAATGCCTATTAGTTTCAAACGTTGGTGAGGGAGGAACTAACAAGCAGAAAGGCACATGCACACAAGCAGTGAGATTGCACAATCCTAATTTCCTTAGAAAACCAGAAAAACCCCACTAAAAACAATGTATCTATCATTATGTCTGATAAAAACAAAACAAAGGTCTGCTTTTCCTGTGTGCCAGTTACCAACGGCGAAGGTATTTGTGGTTGGGCTCACCACAATTAAGTGCCCACACATGTTCCCCATTTTAATATTTTCACACTGGCTCAAATAACCCAGTCTCTTGTGTGCAGAATACCCATGAGTGAACACAGAACAAGTTGCACTGCTTATTGGGAAAGAAGTAGCAAAGGCAAAGTTTGCAAGACTCAAGAACAAACAGATTGCACAAAAAAGATTACACAAATAATCTAAGAGAAAAATAGCAGGCAGCGTATTACAGTAGAAACACAGCACAACGTGACCCATTTGCTTTCCACAAACAGCATTTAAAAGGCAGCTTAAAGACAAAGAACAAAATTAGCACTAAAATGCATGAAGATGAGAAACTATGTCATTTCAACATTCTTCTTTTGCCCCTTCAGCCCTTTTTAGATGCTTTTTCAAGATCATTTCAGCAAAACTAGAAGGCGATATGTTGGCAGCAAGCCTGGGAGACCGGAGTCTTCTATTTTTGCATGAAAGAGGTTCATAACCTTGGCCATGCTGTGACCTTCCTTCAGCCCAGCCTGGCTGCCACATGGTAGTCTTATCTTGGGGGGATTTACAGAAGTGCCCACAGAGGCTTTCCTGCTGAAAATGCCATCATTAGTGAGTGGATCACACAGAAACACTTCAGCAGCTGAAAAGATACATCAACTACTATACTGTTCTGTTCTGAAACCTCCTCACTCACTGTCTTCTGTTGTGTAAAAAATTTGAAATATTGTGAATCTGAAGGAAGACGTGGAAGGGAGAAGAGGAGCTCATATTGCACATGATGCCACGTTCTAACTTCTTGTTATCTCATTGCTATCATTACATGTTTTTTTGCCTATACCACCACAGATCATAGAACAGACCTATTCTGCTGGGTATCGGAAAAACACAGAATTCAAAGAAGGGCCCAACCGCAGGAGTTTGTAGCCTAATACAAGCAGTAACAACCAGGTAGTGATAGGAAATAAAAGGAAACAATCAGACAAAACCAGTCAGCAAGGGAAGCCGTGGTCTCAACACCCTAAATGCTTTGCTGTTGACAAGGAGACTGTAGACAGCACAGCAAAGGAAAAGGTTAAGTTAGAATTTGAAAGAGGACCCAGAGGGAATTTAAAGGAAGTTTAATGGAACACTTCTGAAGAAAGGACAAAGACAACACAAAAGACAATGTAAGTGCTTGAAGGCTGAACATAGATACCTTCAGATGGGAAGGATGAGTTGATATGTCACTAGAGAATACTAGAGGAAGAAGGGTGGGAATAGGTCATTACAGGTCATGCAGGTAAAGACATGAAGCTTCTGCTTGATAGGAGGAAGAAAAGAAACCAGAGGAGAGATGTTTAGGAGTTGGATTTGATGATCCTTGTGAGCCTCTTCCAACTCAGGATATTCTACGACTCTATGACTAAGAGGCAGAAATGATCTGGCTTAAGTTAAAAGCCAGAGAGTTATTTCTGCAGCTAGTTGATCACGAATAGAGAGAAACTGCATTTTTTGAAAAGGATGTTGCAGAGATTCAAGGTCACTGGAGCTTGGGTGCAGGTTTTAACTGTGAAGATGAATAGCAAAGCCCATAATCTGAGCTGTTACTCAGCAAAATTCTTAAGATTTGGCGAGAAACTGGGCCCAATCTGAAGATGAGGAATTAGGCACAGGGTGTCCAACCTTATCTGGGACATACATCACTCTTAAACATCAGATTAGGAACATGAGCAAATGGGACAAACATCGATCCATCACTGAAGATGGATGATGGAATACGTACATGTCATACTAATGTTTATGGCAGTAATATTCTGATAGCAATCACACTGGAGCCGAAGATAAAGGCAATGTAACTCCACACAGGTGGCTGGAGATGCTCCTCTTTGCACATCCAGGGACTTCAGTAGCCTTCATTATAGGCTACAGCATTATTTTTCTGTCATACCTACTTAGACATTAAGCCATTGGCATCACCACTGTGATGTACAGTGCCTAACACAGACAATTCAGGCAGTAACTACAGATGCCAAGAGCAGAGAAAGCAGAGAGAAAATGTACAAACCTTTCCACAAAAGGCTTAAATTCATGAATTCAAAGCATGCATTCTTTGTAGAAAAGAGATAGGGGATAATTTTCTGATAAAAGCATCAAAGTAGGGAGGTTCTGCATTTGCTGAAATGTGGGGAAAAAACGCTGGTATCTCAAAAAACTCTGCATGATGGAAAACACTGTTTCCCACCTAACTGTATTGTGGGAATACACCACAAGGTCATATCCTCGGTGCCTATCAATTACACAATTTCCCTTGATCAGCTAAGTGTATTCCCTGGCTCTCACTGCAGCCCTGATACACAATGCAAGAAAGAATTAAAACGATACAGAACATTGCCTTTTCAAAACAGTACCAAGAACACTTTTAAAATATATAAATACATTGAACAAAATATCTCACTAAAAGTTCCCCTAGCAGCCTCAAAACAACCAGTATTTCCGCTGTGTTATTTTTCTAATCATCTCTGTTTAGAGTTCGCCAGCGAATGCATTTTAGAGATTCATGACACATTCTGCTTTTGGATGGCTTTGAATCAGCTGGCAGTAAATGTGGAAAAATCATTATTCCTAATGAAGAAATATTGATGACAAAACAGCATTTCGAGGACAACGTTGACTATAAGTCAACATGTAACAAGACTTTCCCCTCTCTCCCTCCTCTTTCCTAGTGACTTTTATCCAAGGATTTTCAAGCATTTCCCAAGAATGTGGAATTCCTCAGGACACCTATGTCAGACAGGCACAATCACTCCATTTTAAGGGGATAGAGGAGGAGAAATTGATTATTAGGATAACAGTGTAACAGCAAACCTTAACTTAGTACACCCTAATCAAGTAAAGTCCCAATGTCATAGCTTCTGCAACTCAGAAGTACCCAACAGGTCCTGGGTTCTTTGATTCATCCAGTGGGAATAGAAGAGGGATCTCTGATCCACAAGGAAGGGTTTATGTCCTTCTACAGTGCATGGGAGGTACGTGTCTAACCGATTATGCTAGGCACAGATGTGTTGATCATATTTGTCCCAGAGTGATTCTGACATTTTGGCACTCATGGCACTGCAATAATCCTACAAAGGCAAACCCAGAGGCATTTTGTACATTTTGTAGAAAACTATATTATTTAGCTCATCTTACCCTTGCCTACCCTTTTCTTGCTTTTGAACTCAAGACTTTTCACTGAGTGGGAAGCCCTTGGCAATGGTTTATTGTGCCAGGATCCAAGCTTGAAGTGTCACCATTTGACAGTAGCAGGCTGTATGCACCAGTTGTCTTACACAGCCTTTGGACATGAGACAGATCAATCTTAATTCCCTCTTCTTCAGCAGACGTCAGAAAACACAATCTTTCACAGTAAACACAGCTTCATGCTGCAATGTGTGCCTGAAACACTTCATAAATTAAATCCAAGGCCATGATTTAATTACTGTGTCCTGGTTATTCTGCTTTAACTGTGTTGCACTTGTACTCCAGATGTACAGGTCCCTGCAGTGGCCTACTTGTCATTTGTACTGTACAGCACTGTGCAGTAGCTGGACTCTCATGTTGTTTGTATCCCTTTCCTCCAACCACAATACAACTTCATACTCTCACTTTGCTTGGCTGTAAAAACCTGACACATTCTCAGTATGCCCCGGAGGTCCCATTCCACACCACAGAGCAAACACACTGCAACTGTGCAGGCTCGCTCTGCCAACACTTTACCTTCTCAAACATTTCTTCATGCTGCTCATCACAAGATTACTGTCCCAGCTGATCTCCAGGCCTCACAGGGAACGTTTCAAACACATCAGGGAAGGTAAAGGACTCTTAGGACACCCAACATGCAGGCAGGGAACTTGAGACCCACACAGGTTAAATAACCCTCCAAGGGTCACACAAGAAGTTTATGATGGAGCCAGGAACTGAAACCATATCTTCTCAATCACAGTCTGGTTTCTTTAACCACAAGGCCATATCTGAAAAGACTTGATGGTATGAAGGGTTTGTGGCATAAAAACTCCATTTCAGAAGGAGCTCCCAGCACCAGTCTTGCTAAAATCCCCTCCACAGGAAGAGAAATTTGCTCCTTGTGTGGACCACGGCATTACTCTCTGGCAGCCTGGCTGAGCCACATAGCAACTGAGCACACAGAGTTCTGTGCCTCTGCTACTGTCCTCGGTTTATTGACAGAGAAAGAAAGGCTTCTGCTTCCTTTAACACTTGTGTGGTGATGATCCTTTACCCATCTATATTCCCCTTTCCTGAAGATCTTGGGACACAAGAGATGGTTTAGCTTGTTTCTGATACAAAGCATATTACAATGAGAGGTACCTCCCAAAATTATTGCAGCCACAATGTATTACTGCCACAAAATGGAGAGGATCACTACTGATTTTCCCCCCGCCAAAAAAAAAAAATTTCAGGTTGAACAAAATCTTGAGAAGATGTGGATCTTACTGCTTTGAAGGCAGCACCAACTCTCTCTACAGCATTCTTGATAGATACTTGTTTAAGCTGCTCCTAAAAACCTCCAGCAAAAGAGATTACACCAAGCACTTGGGCAAAAAATCTCAGCGAGTAGCTAAGGGTACCGCTAGTGAGCTTTTCTGCCCTCCAACCACAATGCCCCTCGCAGCAAGCCACAGCAATGCCTTTTTACTGCATTCATGATGGACATGAAGAAAGCAGACAGGCTCGGGTGTGCCTGCAGCAGGTTTAAGGACCGGCTGGCAGATGCCCCCCGGCAGGCCAGTGTGTCCCTAGCCCCACACACCGGTGAGGTGCAGTGAGTGTGCCAGCCCAGTGGGGGTCAGTGATGCTCTACAATATTTAACGTCCCAGACACCTTTTTTGCAGCATGCTTTGCATTTTCTTTTTTTTTCCCCCCTCCTGTTGTTGTTGTTACATTGTGTCAACTTTTTGGCACGTGTTTTACCATGTGCGAATGGCTTGAAATAGAGCCCCGCTTATATCTGGAGACAGAAACAAGAGAAAAAAAGAGGGTGAAAAAAGAGTGGGAGAGAGGAAACATTCCTCCCTTTGCTAATCGATCAAGGAAATGCAAGGGAGAGAGTAAAATGTACTCTATTTCCTTTAGAAATGTTTCCTTTAATGCCGATGAAAGCCGCCAGATGACAGAGACTACGGCTGTATGTGCAGCGAAGAGCCGGGCTCGGGAAGCAGGGAAGGAGCTGCTGGCCCAGCTTGGCCAGGCTGGGGGTGTCCCTGGCAGCCACAGCAATCCCTCCTGCAGCCCCTGTCTCTCCGGGGCTCTCCAGCACAGCAAACAAGGTGCCGTGTCCCCTGCTGTGTGCTGGGCACTCCCTGCTTTCCCTACCCACTGCTCCCACTAAACTGGGATGGCTATCGTGAAGAAGTAGCTTGAAGTTGCAAGTGTAGAGTTGGATTGAAAGAAGTAACATTTCTTAATTATTCTTTTAATTAAAGAGGTGTTTGTGTTTGGGGGCAAGCCTTTCAAAGCAACAATTTGTACAAAACACCTCAGTATTTAACCCAGTTAAATACAAAACTAAGAAGTGCAATAATTTCATTTGGTAAAAAAAAAAAAAAAAAACCACAAAAAAATGCATACTTTCACAGAAGTCCCCCACATTCCTGTGCCATTACTCCACTCTGATTGCATGCAGTAAATTCAAAAAGCAAGACACATAAAAACTTTTTTTTCAAAATATCGGGCAAAAATTATAAAGGCTCTAAGAAAGCGGGCCTTTTTCCATACTGAGAAAGCTGAGAAACATGCTGAGAAACCTCCTATTTTATTTTACTTTCATAGGAAAATAAGACTTTCTAAACTAAAAATGATGCTTCTCTTTGGAAAACATCACCAATGTCAAAATCGTATTTTTTAGTGAGACATTACCAATATATAGCACACAGGGAACAACCTCAGCAGCTCTCTACTAAAGCCCTGGTGAAGGCGAGGCTACCAGCCAAGTCCTAGTGGAACTGGCAGGAAACCTCTCTCTGGGCAATTTATCCCAAAGCTGATTCTGTGGGGGTTTACCCCTCCTAGGAAGGACCTTAGCAAAGGGCAACAGTTGCTGGCTGAGCTGCAGATCAGACAAATTTTGGCAGTTTTGGTAATCCCAACAGCCTCAACCACTGAACCACTCCCTTTGCACTCACACTTTCAAAGCCATATTGTATGATAAACCCTGGACAGTGAAACCACTAAATATATGACAAGCACACAAGGTGAGCCAACCGTGCTTGTAACACTCTCTTGCAGGGAAAGGAAGGCAAGAGACCAGGCAGGAATCACTCCGTCTCCCACCCTCATCACGAGCCACAAGCAGGGAGGCATTTCCTGAGCTATTCCCTGGCCCACTGGGCTTGTTCTGTTATGCTGCACCAAATTTCAGTAATGAGGTGCAGCTCTGTGATGCTAGATGCAGGACAAACACAGAGCAAACAGTGTCCCCTGTCCCAAAGACTTTCATCTCCAACTGTATCCATGTTGAACAAGGGCACTTCAAACCACTTCTGTCCTCCTGCCCAGCCAATCCATTTCATAAACCCAGGACAGGCACTATCAGTGTGTTAAGCAGACTCAAGCCCAGCCAAAAATCACATCTATGGCTGGGCATGAATGACTCAATTCACTCTTCCATAGCCTGTCTGCGCTCCAGTTAGTATTTTGCAGCTCATCTCTGCCTCGTGCCATCATTGGGAAGGTTGAACTGATTTTCATCAAAGGCTCTGTTCAGGGGTGAAGATGAAACTGCCCGAGTAATGGCAAAGTTTTGAGTCAGAGATGCTTTCTGTGCCATTGGCTCTGTCCTACCAACCTGGAATGCCTCCTGTATGCCTGCCTGAGGAAAAACATCTGACAAAACCCAAAAAACAGGGCGGGAACCTATCTCCCCACTGCCAAAAAAGAAAAAAAGAAAAAAAAAAAGAAGAAGGGCTGGATCTGACAAAGAGTAGTGTCCTGAACAAATGGCAGCTCTCATAGGCCCAACAACGTTAAGGTCTGAGGTTCTCAAAGGTGCCTGGCTGCATTAGAAGATCTCACACCGAATTTCAACCAGCACCTCATTTATTTCAGGTCTTTTGAAAACCCTGCCTTTCACAATCCAGCACCAGCCCAAAGCTTCCTTGCTGTTTGGAAACATGCGCTGTCTGTGTGTTGACAGCAGCTCTGCCATAAATCACATCCCTCAGGCACTGGAAACCACCTCACCTGTATGCTGAGCACCCACTGTTCCTTGCAATGAATTCCATCACTCCAAATTTCTCAGTAGCTGGAATCAACTAATGCTGGGGTTTTTTTTCCTCATTAAAGCAACCTACCAGACAGAGGTTTCGTTCTTCACCCCAAAATCTGAGACCTTTCCAACGAGGTACAAGGTCCAGTATTTGTTTACTCTCTTGGACAAGTAACAGGAACTTTACAACCTGGGATGGAGAAGCACTCTGATTCTGCAGGGGACGTTCAATATTTGTTCCTATTCAGAATGACCACACATGTCATGATCTTAAAATGTGACATTGGTATTGAGAGCAAAAGTCCTTTTAAAATGTCATTTGATGTTGGTAACACCATATTTATTAGACTGATGTAATTAAGTAATAACTATAATTCTGCTCCTCCTTGGGGTCATGGGACCTGCTTTTACTGGCCAGGGTAGATGGAAAGTAATACTGATAACTGTCTAATTTGAGTATAGCCTCCAAGTGGCACATGCTTCATCTAGAGTCCATGATGGAGCACTCATATCAAGTATCCACAGATCATTATGCTCACCTGATTGTCACATTCTCAGAGCTTGCTGAATAAGGATATCAAAGTTTTCTTGCTTGGCCTCCATTACAAATGAATTAGTGCAAAATATGAGATACATATTTATAACAATTATTATTTTATTTAAAGAAGGTATGTGGAAATCCATCTGTACAATTGCATGTGTCACTCTCACACATCCTACAGCTTTTGATTCAAAATTAGCAAGGCTTAAAAAAGAATAAGTTAAAATAAAAAAACTCACACCATAAAACAAAGCTCTTTAGTGGCATTAAGTCTGATCTGTTTGAGGTGGTGGTTTTGACTCTAGGGCACCTTGACTAACAGTAGGAGACACAAGAATTGTGGGTACTGATCCATTTATCACTGTTAAAGACTGTCCTGACATTTCACCTTAAGTTCTCTGTGAGGAGGCTCTGATGTTGACTGGCATCTACAAAGGCGTGCTCGAAGTACTACTCATCACTCAGTATGACTAAAATGGAAGATTCTTCCTGAACTGGCTTCCATGCTAAGGGCTTCCATGCTAAGGGCACCAATCCGTGTCTCCTGAATTATTCACACAATTCATGACCTAAAAATTTTGTGCCAATGGAAACTGAAACCACAAAAGCTTTCCCTCCTCCCTCCCACAGCTGAACCAATTGGAAAGGACTGATTCAATATCCAGAGCTCATGATGAGTTCTGCCAGTCCAATGCCCTTGAGCAGGCATTAGAAAAGGCCATCATCAGCAGGGACTGTTTGCCAAAAACTTGGTGCTGGAAAACGTCCTGAACATGCCGTACCAGTGACGGCAATTCTGTACAAGCAAAGTTGGCAAATCGATGAGCTCTGAACTTTCAGGGTGCTCTTTATTGGTTTCCTACATTCATGGGAGTTAACTGTGAAAACAGTAAGGGTATCTAATCCTCATTAAACTCTTAGGTGACAGTAGGGAAAACTGATGGACTTGTTTATATGTGATAATGGAATCATTTGAAATCCACTAGACCTCCAAATTTAGATCTGAGGTAAATGTAGGGACAGTTTATACCAAGCCCGATTTTAGCTGACATAAATTTAGTCGACTTATTTTGAATTTATATGACCAAACCCAGAAAGCCAACACTGGTTTAAGTCAGTAGGTTTCCATTTGCACATAAAATGATGCAGCTTTATTATGTTGACAAAGTCAGATGTGATGGGTAGGTCAGAGAAGCTACTATTTCCACCCCAGCATAGGAAAAAACATGGGAGACTTTTGTCCCAGTGGAAAGCTACAACTTACAAAAAGCCTTCAAAACAGAACCTTTTGGGACTTCCAATATTTTAGAAATTGCTTTCATTGTTTTCCATTGTTCTAAGCATCCCTGCACAGATGAGGGCCTACAAAACAAAATGCACTATGTAGCTTGTGGAAAGTCTACAACCATGTTCTAGACCAGATGACTCCAGAAGAATTTGAGATAAGATTCAGATCCATGTCCAAACATTAGTACCTGCAAAAAGTCTGAGTTCCAGTATTGCTTCATGAGAAATCAAAGGAACCTCACCATAGCAAACAAAGAGAGAGACTGGCATTTTGGAAATCACAGAATAAAGTTTTATCAGCTCCTTTTCATGCAGATGAGCCCTGTCTGAGGTATTATGGGTCACTATGTGATATTCTCAGCTAAGAGCGACACAAAATTAGTAAATTGCCATAGGAAAACAATATTAATATCTCATTTTACAGTCTTATTTGTGCTGTATATTGTTCTGTTCTTCCCTGTCCCCAGAGCACAAGAATGAAGCTACTGCACATACAGATGTCCTAAGAGTATTCATTCAACTAGACTGATTTTACTCTAGCCAAGCTGATGTCAATTGCAGCATCTTCTAGTCAACCTATTGAGTTGTGAGCCACTATGTGCCACAATTAGACCATGCTCCAAAACACCATCCTGTGAAATGTTTGTTTTTTTGAACACACTGTTCTGCAATTTCCCTAGGCCAGAACAGCTCTTGTAATCAGACATCTGCTGGACACATACCATTTCTACTTGTTACCTAGCAGCTGTTACTCAGAGTACCAGGACTTCTGTCACTCACAAAGGACTCAAGGCCATGGGTTAGCCCCCTTGTCTTCCCTGAAAGTTGTGCCACAAAGGGCAATAGAAAGCAAGGCTGTGTGTGCACACCTTGCAATTGTACAAAACAGAAGGAAGCAGAGTCTGTAGACTTGAAACAGCTTAGTCATGGCTCCTCACCCAATGTCCAGCTGTAATCAGAGCAAAGAAATAGCAGAAAATCCACTGAGATCCCAAGACTAACTGGCTTTCTGTGAAGTATTGTTTTTGTTTAAAAGACCAAGCCACACTCGGATCAATGGGCCTTACAAACAAAAAACTCTTTACCCATGACCAGGCATGACTAGAGCTAGCTCAGGGCACAGATCTCCAACCCCAGAGCAGCAATGTCCCTCTGGCCTGAGTTTGGGGGTGGCCTCTTTTCCAAAGCCTGTTTCTGACCCTCTTGCTGAAGCTCCTAAAACTTGCATTATCAGTGGGTTTTTTTGCCTAAGCCCTCAAGAAAGTATGTGACTCTTCCCTGCGTGAGTGAACAGAGCAGTTTCACTCAATTTAGAGACAGCAGGACAGAAAGAGACTGAAAGAGTTCAAATGACAAGCTTTCACTAGGAGCTGGCCATATAACTGACATAGACCTTGTGGTCCTGCTCAGCTGCCTTTCTGGCAGAGGGATGCCATGGAGATAGCAGTGCACCAGCTGTGCACATCTGCAGTGCACATGCTCCACTTCCTTCACCTTCTGAATTCTGCCTGTGAAGAAACAGTAGAAATAAATCTAACCATTAGCAACCTTCATTTTTCACTCTCCTCCCCTTTTTGTTGCTGTGCATAGAAGTTGAGTATACATAGAATAAGAAGTTATAACATCTTATATAAGAAGTTATAGCATCATCATATAGCATAGTTATAGTCTTAGCATCAGTAGTGGCCTAACTAGACAAGCACAGCACACTGAAGCCTGTGCTTTGCCATTTTATCTTTAGAAGAAGACAATGGTTTTAGGCATGTACAGATAAAAGATGGAGTATTTTAAGATGTCCCACCCAAACATCCACTGTTACTGTAGCCATATCTTGCCCAGTCCTACCCTTCCACCATACCTCCCTCCCTCCTCTAAGCAACACACATCAGATTTGCCAGTGTTGGAGAGAGTCACACTTCATGTTACCCATGTAGGCATCAAAAGCTGGATCAGTTGATGAGAGACATTGAGATGGAGAATGAGAAAAAAAGGAAAACCATTATACTCAGACTCCAGGTAGTATTCTGCACTATATATATATGTGCACACACACACACACTCACATTTATTTATGCATTTTAGGATTCTCACTAATTTCAGCCACGGGACAGAAATGAGAAGCAGCTGCCCAGCTCGTGGAGATGACAACAAGAACACATGACCAGAATTAGCTCCACGCTGGCAGTGACGATCACTAGGACTTTCCTGTCCAGAAGAGCTGGCTTCATATGACAGCCTTCTGCACAGCATAAAGGATCCACATTTGAGTCCTTTCTAAATGTCTCCCTCCAGCTCCGCCAGAGATAATTCCTTAGCTCATGTGATCACAAACTCTGCTCTAAAAGGAGCATAAAAATCAATATTGTCATGTCCCAACCATTCATCAACACAAGTGAAAATTCAAGGTAAAAGGCTTCAGGCTTCCTGCAGTGTTTTTGACAGTCACATGCTGAATTCACTTGTCTTTCACGGCAAGCACATAGTGAGGAAATAGAGACATTTAAAAAGCTGGGTTTTTTCAAGTGTAATTTTAAATGACAACAGAAGCAACTAAAACCCCCACAAAAAGTGTCCCTTCTTTCAACTTGCACTCACAAAGAATGCAGCACATCATGTGCCCAGCCTGCCCCTGACAGTACAGACAGAATCAGAACATGTACTGAGCAGATAGTAAGTTATTAACCTCTCAAGATATTGTCTGGAATCAGAATTTGTTGAGGAAATTGTATATTAAAGTTCAACACTTCTGCTAACTGAACACAGCCTGATTCACAGCTTTAAACAGACACTTTAGCATGGCTGGGACAGTGATTTGGAAGGATCTACAAAACAAAATAATTCACATCCCACATCCAGCTGTCTGTCTTTAGCAGAGGACAGTGCCTTAGGCTGTGGAAGATGGTTGTACCCATACCTCTAAACTCTCAGCAAAGAGGTCTGCTATTAGCATGGTGTTTTACTGAACCACTTGTGTTCAATGGGGAGATACATTTTGTCAACTGTCAGAACTCATGCCACTATCTGTGCTGTCCCCTTTTGACCCTGGTGCTGTGAACACAATTTTTCAGAGGTTTGGCTCTTAGCTCACACTTCCAGAAGTAATTATTTCTACATCTCTGTGCATGTTTTGGCAGACACACAAGGAGAAAAAAAGCAAAAAAAAAGAAAGCAAATGAGCAAGTTCCTAAAGGAAAGCTGGTGACAAGGTATCAGATGTAGTCTAACATCTCTGCTTTGCACCCACAGTGATCCTAGTGCTATTGACATTGCCTGTTTCCTTCAATGGGGCTGGCTTAGGCAGGGCCATGTGCTTTGACACTCTCTCCTGCTCAGCTGACACAATCTGTGCTGGCACAGTCCAGGCAGGGGACATCTCAACTGCAGGTTTCACAAATCAAAACAGGTTTACTCTTGGCTGCTTGTAGCATCCCAAATCTCTGCCAGGGCCGGCTTCTCGTGATCTGCCTGCCAGTTTGAGATGACAGTCTCCTGACTTTTGAGCAGCAGTTGTGACCTTGGCTTGTAGCCAGAGACATGAAAACATGTGTTCATGACATGACATGATGAGCAGCAAGGTGTATTTGGAAACATGAAAATAGTGCAGCTTACTAAAACCAGCAGGAAAGTTTGGCTACTTTTGATTCTTTTCATTCTTTTAATCCTCCCCTACCTCTTTGCACCACTGAGAATCACTCTGTATTGATTATGCTGACATTGACAGCAGAGCTGGAATTTTTTTTTTTCACATCCCAGATGAGAAAGTGGGTTATGATTCATCTCACAGAATCTGAGTCAAAGCAATTCCTTATAAAAAAACCAAACAGTTTTGATGCATTTCCATCAGAAGAGGCTAGAGAACACTCAGCAAATGAGACAGTCCTGTTTAATTCTTCTTTTTAACACATTTCACTCTCAGATAAAATCTGTCCCCTTTACCCCCACTGGAAATAACTCATTTTAAGTTAATGACACTAAAATACGCCCAAAAGCTACTAGCAAAAGACAAACCACCCTATCAAAAAAAGACAGCATGAGACAAATGCCACCAGAAGTAGAAATAACAAATGCCACACTGTGCCCCACTTCCATAGAACAGTGACTGCTAGAGTGGAAAGTAACAGATTACTATGGTGAATTATCAATTTTCCTAATAGCCTTGAACTATCTAAATGCTGAAGTGTGATAACATTAGTGGGTACATTACATTAACAGCAGTTAAAATGATCAAGTGTGATCCTGGAGCACGTTTTCCCCGCTTTCTTATTTTCATAGCCTTGTTACTAACCCTGGAAAATAGGGCTTCTGCTCTGCGTGCTGGGAAGAGCCTTCCCAGGTTGTGGTTTCTTATCAGACAAGGCTCACAAGTCCTTTTTGGTTGATTTTCACATGAAATAAAGAATGTGGCCACAACTTTGGGTAAGGCATGGAACTTGAAGGAATTCTGGGCTCAATTCCCATTTCACTATTGGATCTCAGCACGACTCTGGGTGAGTCATCTTAACTCTGCTACTCAGCCCTTCGTTTGTAAATTAGGGACAGTAATTTCCTGGTCCTTGACATATTTTCAGTTTCAGAACTCTGAGGGATGCACCCTGTCCCTACATGTTTAATTTGCACTTAGTACAGTGTGACCACAGCCTTGGATGCCACTACAGCACAATGTGCCATAGTGGAACATGGGAGCAAACTGCAAATTTAGTGCATCCAACTCAAAGAACAGGTGAGCTGATTTTGGTTTTAAAAAGCAAAGAAAGGGTTCCTTTCTGTCAGGTCACATACACAACTAACTCGAAACAAATTAAACTCTTTTCATATTATTGGGACTATGATTTACCCAAGACTACATGGCTGGAAGGGTTTCTAACTCCAGCTCAAAAACTGAACGCCTGTGCCTCATTCAACAACTTAGATACAAGTCATGACAAGAGAATGTCTTAAGGCTTTAAACACTCCAAAGCTCTATCTGAAGTGAAAATTATTTATATAATATTACAGTCCAGAAAAACATTCTCACTCATTCATAGACACACACATACACACAACCCTCTCTCAAAGTACCTGTATGTGAGAATTTAGAGCTTATGACGTCCCAGGTGGAGGAAACTCCTGGTTGCACTCATCTCCATAAAACAGGAGATCCAATCTTCTATATCCTGTATGTCCTAGCCTAACAGTCCATCTTCAGCTCCTGGCCTCATCAAGGAGATTCCCAACCAGAGGTCCTCCAGGTGCCACAATTTTTAATTCAGTAGTTTTAATCAGGTGATGACATCCCTGCAGAGAATCCCCAGGGCCCAGCTAGCTTACTTAATGTGCAAAGTCAACAGCCAGCAGGTTGGTCCCATTTTCACTTTTTAATGATCTGAGTTAGCCACAGACTAAGGAACTACAGCTGAAGACTTGATGGCTATCAATTCTTCAGCCCTTTCAGTTCACAGAGTTTACTTTGTAAGTTCATCATGAACAAGCTGGATTGTCTTTGAACTGTTTGTCAAGTTAAGGTAGAAAGATTTGGTTTGTTTCCAGGTTGGACTCTTAAATATGGGGGGTTGGCTAATAGCCTCATGATCGTTCAAAGGTTTTTATGAAAGAGGATGAGCTTTCCTATCCATCTGTACAGGTCCTAGCACACTAAGGACCTTCTCACAACAAAGGAAGTATCTACCACCCTCGTGGATGGTTTTTTCACGGCTATGTTAATTTTTAAACATGCTGAAGAATCCTGTAGAATACAGCTGTAATTTAGAAAGACATATCCCTGAATTTCATTATCACATTTCACTCCTCTTAGAAGACAGAAGGAAATTATCAGTTTTTATTTACTAACTTTCAGAACAAACCTAATTTCATTCATGGCCTGAAACCCACCTCTCTTTCACAGCATACAAGTGATCATGGGAATCCCTTTGATAAAGTGCTACTTTGGTATTCTGAACTTATTTTCCATTAAATAACTTCTGCATCAAAAATCAGTTCAGTTTAAAAGTAAGAATATGTCTACACTGACTGCCAGAAATTCAAGCTAAACCAGGGAATTAAAAACACCGAAGTCATGCTGCTTGTTACCTGATCCAGCTGGGATTTTATGACCTACAGTAACATAGGGTAATTGTGGTTTTGATGCAAGATTTAGATTCCATCTGTGAAGTCATGGTGGTCTCTGAAGAGACTGCTTCAGAAACACTCATGATGCAAAGTCTTGACCACTCTTGTGTGGATAAGAAGAGGAAAATGGAAGGTGAGTTTCCTGTCTCCTGGCCCATGTGGGCATCAGGTGCTCAGGACTTAGAGAAGTGCAACCTTCTCTCATTCCAGCTACATCTGTTGGATCTTCATTTAAAAGATGTGCACTCAAGCCTTTATAAGGCTAAGATCCATGACATAAAAAGATCTAGGTGCTTAGCTTCATAAAACATGTCTCCCAGAATTAATATAGAATAAGGTGTGGATAGGATCAACATCAGGAAGAATCAAACTTTTGCATCCATTTCCAGTCTTTCAAATGCTTGAGAAGCAACTTAGACCAGCTCATAGCCACTTGCCTTTCTCATGGCTGGATGTAAGT
Source organism: Acridotheres tristis (assembly GCA_037013685.1). Lineage (NCBI taxonomy): Eukaryota > Metazoa > Chordata > Aves > Passeriformes > Sturnidae > Acridotheres > Acridotheres tristis. The sequence goes on from CM072896.1 coordinate 15,169,532, forward strand.
GCATGTAGATATGGTATATTTTGCTCTCCAAACACTCACTGGCCTACTCTTTTTGTCTTCTTAGTTTGGAACTGTGGGCTAAAATTCACTGTCTAGGTTGCACTGAGATTACCCTTATAAATTTACTCTACCTCCATTTACTGTGCAAGGAACCCAGTTAAGAAGGCAAGCAGAAGACTCCCCGAAAAGAAGCTAGACAAGGGTGGCAAGTATTGACAGAAGTGAGACTGCAGAAACAGGCTCTGAAAGCCATTTACCAAGATAATTAAAGCCCCTGGGGAGCAGAGGGAGGGTGACTCCCCTTGCGGCAGGCCACAACAGGGCTGCTGGATGTTGATGATGCTGCACTGTGACCTCCCCGAGCAGAGGTTGCTCCCAGGCTTTGTAGCCTGTGTGCAAACGCTGGAATATGGCTTGAACATAAAAATATAATGACTTGAACTACAATGGAGAAAAGAGTTCCCATTATATGTCTGCTCTTCCTGCTTTTGTGAGTGGTTACATAACAGAAAAATGACTGTCGGCTCATCAGTTGTTGAAAGTCTAACCTACTATTTTCTGACCCAGATGTTGCTCAAATGAGGACAGACACCATCTTGCAGCAGAACCCCTGCTTTTAGATAAAAGACACGTCACATTACATGGCAAAATTACAATATAATTATGCTCTTGTAATAATAATATGCTTCTTTTAATGATAACCTTTTCAGAACAGATCTAAGAGTACAGGCAAGATATGACAACTTTCAGTTTCCTTTTCTGTTAATATTTCAGATGAAACCAAGTGGCTACTTGTGCCTCTTAGAGGCTGCTGATATGCCTGACCAAGACTGAAATGCAACACAGACCATGTTCAACTTAGAGCCTCTAGAACTGTACAGTGCTCAGAGCCATGCCAAAGGAAACAATGACACCATGAACCAAAGGAAGTCATACCTGGACCATCCAGTCTCCTCAGCTGAACCTCCTACAACTCTTACCACACTCTCTCCCATACCTGACTTGGACTGCTACCTGCTAACCTATGTCCTGACTCTCAAGAAGTAAAATTAGGGAACACATTCAACACTGTTTGGATACCAGGTCTCTGGTCCTATTGAAGGAATTTTAGCTTATGAATGGAAGCAAAGCCAGTGATGGGAAAGGTTGGCAGAGCCTTGACAGATTCAATACTGGTGTCACTTATCATTCTTTTATCTTAACGTGACATGGCATCTCAAAGAACCGTTGGAGATGAAGGCTTCTCCATAGGGGATGCACATATGGCTGCTGCTGTTAATCATCTCCAGTAAATTTGGTGAAAAAGGAAAAAAAAAAAGTTTGAAAAGGTAAAACAATCTGCCACAGGTCAAGATGTCAAGGTGAGAAGTGGAAAATAAAGTCAAGCCTCCCGTTTCTTGGCCTTGCTCTTTGACCCAATTCTGCACTACCTCTCCTATTGTCAAAGCCAGGGTACACAGAAAATACACATAAAAAACCTATATATCCTGAATTATCAGTTCAGAGTTAAATCAAGATTCCTTTACTGCACAAACAGTATTTCCCACAGGATGATTTTAGCATCTCTTCTCCCCACGTGCATCCCTACAGCATGTTAGAACTACAAAAGGAGACTGCTATATTATCCAATACATAAAACTGGTGGTTCCTTTGGTAGCTCTGAGCATGTATGGTAAAATACCAGTGAGAGTTTCTTCCCACCAGTCAGGGAAACTGCTGTGGGGAGTGACTCAGCTGGGACGTAGTCCAGAAGGCAACAGGAGATGAGGGGCCCCAGTGGCACTTTTCCAGTCTTAATCAGCACTGTCTGCATGGTGATAGAGACTGATAAGCTGCCAGAAGTCATTTCTTTCTATAAGACTTGAAATAGTGGTCCAGAACAGTTGTGATCTTTGTGTGTGTGTATTTGGTTGGGTTTTTTTAAATGCAAAATCAAGGGCTGTAATTTCCCATGGTGGCCAACAAACAATTTTGATAGTTTCATTTTAATCTCCTATAAGTATCCATTTCTCCTCCCTCAACCTTACCCAATTTCCACTCCACTAAGTATTATTTTTTCCAAACAAATCAGACATGCCTGTCTACAACAGCACATTTATCAATAGGGAGGGCTGTGATAGAGAGAAACTATCCCTACTGCACAGAGCATAAGACATTTGGGAATCCTTTCTAATAAAAAGGGATTTGATTAAACACAGCCAACTACCACAGATCAGCAACTTAATCATCAGTAAAGAAGGAAGAGCGGCTTAGACTTAAGACTTTAATTTGCTGATCTGTCAAGGACTTCACAAGAGTAGTCACTCCACAAGTTACTCTAGAACCTACAAGGGGGTAGAAGTGGACATACACCAATGACTGGGGTGCTTAGACTTACTATTGTAGTGTGGTCTTAACAAAGTTAAGTTAGGCAGAATACCCAACAGGCATGTTTAACTCCTAAAAATTCACAGGAATTAAAAAAAAATTATTATGCCTAGTGATATTTCCATGCTTAAGCACCGCCTTGCCAATGGCAACTAGAGGATTTCTCAGTGACTGGATCGTGCTGCTGTGGTAAATCCCGGCAAGACAAAGCTGCCAGCTGTGATCTTGCTGCTCCCAAGTGTCTCCAGCATGATGCTCCTGGCTCCCACCACATTCCAGGCTCCCCAGGAGGACAGTGTGATCCATGCCCTGCTGCCAGCTGTGTGTGCTCCTGTGAGCAACCCCTCTCTAGAACAGTTTCCCTAACGCTGAAACCACCTTCAGTCATTTCCACCTGGGAAGCTGCAGAGAGGTGCAGTGAGCACAGACTGGATGGAAGTGTTGGCTGTCCTGCTCCTCTCCTCTCCTCTCCTCTCCTCTCCTCTCCTCTCCTCTCCTCTCCTCTCCTCTCCTCTCCTCTCCTCTCCTCTCCTCTCCTCTCCTCTCCTCTCCTCTCCTCTCCTCTCCTCTCCTCTCCTCTCCTCTCCTCTCCTCTCCTCTCCTCTCTCCTCTCCTCTCCTCTCCTCTCCTCTCCTCTCCTCTCCTCTCCTCTCCGTGTCTGCCAGCAGTACCAGAGAGCATTTCCAGGGCAAATGGACAACTTTAGTGACTCCTACTCCTCTTCCTTCCCAGGAACCTTCATCCTGCCCACTGCTGGGCAGATTCTGCTGACTACAGAAACAAGATGACTTGATTGAAAACCAGAGATATGGTGAGTGAACTTGCAGAAGGAAGTTGGTTACAGAGAAGATTTCAGAGTGCTGGTGGACCAAGTAAAATGACCTTTCTCCAGCCTGACAGTTCAAATGTAATTATTCCAACAAATTATTTTCATGACTTAATATAACGCCTTGCAGCTTTCTAGCAAGGTTAATTAGATTCTTCAATTCAAAACCTCTCTGCTCTTAACCAACTTTTAATATGCTGAAATCCAGTTTTCTAAATTCAAACTAATAAAAGTGATTAGCTGACAGCTATCTGGTATGCTACAATTACCATGGCATTTAGACCTCAGGCATAAGATATTTAATGCAAATCAGAGTCAATGTCTCTGCCCATTTGTCCTTTTTCAGATTATTTGATCAATGTGCCATATGAATCCTGTGCAGTCCACTCTACCATTCTAAACAACTAAAGAACAAGGGCAGAGGTATTGGTTGAGATAGTTAACCGAAGTTGAAAGACTCTTTTTTCCCTCCCACACTTAATTTGTTCTTTCCACATGAACACGAAGTTACTGAAAGGCACTGGCTGACAGCTCAAGTAGAGATGGGTATTTAGTTCTGACATAGCCAGAATTAGTATAAAACTCCTGGCCTGCACTGCCAGAAAGTTTCATCCACTGTGACTCCAGAGACCCAGGGAGGAACCTAGGCTGGAGCAAACCCAGGAAGATGAGGGCAGCCTACCTCTTTCACTGTACCTAAGCATAAAAAGCAGTTGTGCTCCAGCATTCTGTATTTTGTTAGATAGAAATGATCCCAGAAGGCTGTATGGGGCACAGCATGCTTAGGGAGCTGAGAAGATGTTCAGCCCAGCACACGGTTCTTTGGCACATCGGGAATGCCAAGGCTGGACACCACCTCAGAGATGAACTTCAGTGGCACACAGTACATTAGGAGATCAATCAGGTACAGCTGGTAATTACACATGACCTGCCCAGGGTAGGACTAAGGTTGTTGTTTGATTTTTCCACAGTGCATCATGCATGACTATTCCATTTTTGATTATGCTACTGTTTATATAAATAACACTGGCAAAACTTCTGAGTGCTCTGAAGCCTCCTTTCCATTTTCTCATCTCCTGCTGAATTAAGAGCTATTGGCATAGCATTGGTCTGACCTCCCATCTGATAGCCAAATTGATGACCCAATAATGAGAGACTTTATGTTCCCACCCTTTCAGCTATGCATCCCTCTTGGATGAAGAAATTTTGATGTACCATCTCTCCCAAACAGAGCAGAGCAATCTTAGTCATACAATATTAGACTGCAAAATTTCAGCTTTGCAGCTTCATAAATACAAGTGGTAAACAAAACTAAAGCTTCACTTCAGGAAGCAATTTCCGAGCTGTGAGGAGAATTAATCACTAGAACAGCTTATCAGGATAGGTGGTTGACTCACTATTGCTCGAAGTTTTTAAGATAAGATTAGATCTTTTTTTTTTTTTTAAGTCATGATTCAATCATGTTTCTGGGAGAAACTAAGAGTAGGACATTAGCCAGTATAATGGCAAGGTCCCTTCTGACCTTGGAGCTTGTGAATCTTCTTTGTTTATCTGCCTACCTTCTTGGGCTGAAAAGAGAACTGAATGGGCTTTGGTCTATCAACCAACTCCTGCCACACAGTTCTGCATTAAGAAAATTGCTGTAATCAGATCTCATGCTTCAGGGCTTCAGCCATTTGCCTGAAGTTTCTCCCTCTTGCCTGCCCAGCTAATGGCTAAGTACATGTTATGTTTATTTGGCTGTAGCTTCATGTTTAAAACATCAGAGAGTGAACCCAAATGGCTATGGGCAGAGATAAGTCAAAGGCAGCAACACAGAAAATGCTCCCTGGTTATTTTCTATTCAGTTAGCCATTCCTGTTCACACCTCAGATCTTTGATAGTCATCAATTTGGATGACTATCAGTGTTTACAGAGAAGATATTTTGATTATTAGGGCGCAGCCCACAGAAGGTTATAGGTACTGGTAGAGAATTGGGACTGATACTAACCCCACCTAAAAGGGCAATGTTTGTTTGATGAGAACACCTTAATCTTCTCATATTATCAGATCCTTGCCACTGCAAGATCCTTGTTTGTTAGTGAAACTGTGGTCCCACCCGCTTTTTGATTAAACCAGACCATGAAAATTTCCTTAAGCCAGAAATATTTTGGTCCAACCAAACTCTATAGCAAATACACCTGGGGGCAATCTAAATAATTTTTTAAGAAATGATGACATAAAGGAAGATAAAGAACACAAAATGAATGGCCTGCCCCAGTCTTTAACTCCACAAACTACAGCAGTTTGTTTCATAATAACATCATTACCCAAGCCTGCAAGAAATCAAGCACACAGGCAGATCCATCGATAGTGCCCAAGATTCTTGCTTTCAATGCAGAGTTCAGAGACCTTATTACTGTGTTTCATGTAAAGGCAAGATATAATTCTACACCTATAGATGCCTAAGATAATTATACTCTATACCACTTAAGAAGGAAATTAGATGCTTATCTTTTTCCCGGTAAGGAAGATGACACTGTTATGAACCAATCAGTCCAGATTTGTCTTACTTGTATTTGCTGGATCCAGTTCTGGGTCCCCATGTGTAACCAACCTGATTGACTCAAAATGGATTTCCTTTTAATCTGTGCCAGCACACAGAAAACGAAAATCCATGCCTTGGAAGCAGAACACATTTACACTGCCAGATTTTTTTGCAGCTGCAATGAGAAGGGATGGGGCAGGCAGGCACGGCAGCAACCGCACCTGAATTCAGACTGCTAGCCTGGAAGCTGAGGACAGATGGTGTGAAAATGAACCAGACACTGAAAAATTCAACTTTATATCCAGTAAGACTATAAACATACAGTGAGTGAGCATGAGATTTATGCTGAAATTACAGAGGAATTCCTATGGATGATTACACTTCCAGCCCAAGCATGGAAAGCACATCCATCAACACGAGTGTCACTATGTTACCAGTGCAGCTGTCAGGCCTGCCATTACTGATCCCAGTAAATACAGAAGAGGGCCACAGACACTTGTGACATGGCTCACCAAAGTAGTCATCAGAGGGAGGATTCTCCATGTCATACAGCATTTTCTTGGTCAGATGTTCCAGCTCATCCTCAGGCCTGAAGGCAGGACTGCTTGATGCAGGTCCAGAGCTTGGATACCCACTCTGGAAAAAAAAAAAAAAAAAAAAAAAAAAAAAGCCTGTGATGTGGTATAAAAACATCCACACAGTAAGGGGTCCATATTGGCTGTTCAGTGTTGAACATCATTCTTTGTCTTATTTTTCTTAAGACCCAAGGGATTCAAGCAAGTAAGCACCTTACTTAATGTAATGAAAATGGACTCTGAAGAACATCCAGTGAAGTACTATATATCCTCCTAGAATGGGAAGTATCCTGTGCCTCATAATTAGATGTCTACTGGGTAGCACATAATAATAAATAAAGCAGAAGATTATTCCAAGAATAACATGATATAAATGGTCTCCAAAACTGAAAAAGGCATTGGAAGCATTTAAGTTTGGACTTCGTAGAAGTTTCCATCACTTAACAACACAACATAAAAGATAATTCTACAGTGGTAGAGTATATGGACAAAGACAGATAATCCCAAGCTCCCAGTTACTTTCTCTTCTTGTTTGTTTCCACACAAATCCTGCTGTTAACATTAGTGAGATCAGGAGCTGGTCCACAGGATTCTAGTACTAGAGATACAAAGGTTTTAATACATGTGTAGAAACTGAGATCTCTTGACCTTCATAAGCTAACAGCTGCATACTGTATTTGCAGCCTGTCTCAGAGAGTCTTCTTCCTGGAAAATACTAAAAGTATGGCATATTTTGAGAAGCATAGAAATAGTCCTATGCCTAGAAGTTTCTTAGAAGAAGCTAAGTTTGGTGTCCATAAGGAGAAACTCGGTCATTTCAGGATTAAAAAATGCTGACACCAGCTCTCCTTGTGTGCCCTGCTTTCTTGGAAGACTTGCATATGAAAACTAACTTATTTATAAAACACATCATTTCAGCAAAGCAAGTGATTTAATTGATTAATTGCTGCCTACATCAAGGATTGAAACTTTGATATGAAACAAGGAAACATTTTTCCATTCTCCTTAACTACTAAAATAGCAAGAAAATGTAAAATCACTTGAGAAACAATACACTGACCACTTCTAGGGACTACATGTGACATGATGAATCTTTATTGAGCCAGTGATGTTCAATAGCAAATAGTGGCTTTAAAGCACTGCACTTCAAGAGAATTAACTACATGCTGCCATGCTTTTTTCTGTCAGGCAAGAAGGAGATTTCAAATGAGACATCAATCAATTAGAGAAGGTCTCAGAACAGCACTTTGCAATAATACTTCAATCATTCACTCCCAAAACCCAAACACCTGCATGTTCCTGATACCTTTTCTAGGCTAAGGTGAACCATCACCCTTCTCACTTGTCCAGAGTAGGTACCTGTGCTCCCTGTAAGGGCTGGATTTGCTGTGAACATACTCAGTGCAGCAGCTGCACCCTCTGACTGCCCAAAACCACTCTGTAGCAGAGTAGCAGAAGTTCACAAGGGAGAGGGCCAGCATGGTCCCCTAGGGAAAAAAGTGTACCTGGAATAAGCCCCAGGTTGGATGAATTTCCTTGAAAGGCTGTTCAAGGTCTGTTTGCCACAAATTCAGCTTCTTTGACTGAGAACCAATATTGGACCTAACATACATTCAGGTTTCCCCACAGATGTTTTCTTTTTCTTTTTGCTTATGAATTTTTTTCTGAACAACATTTAAGGATTTTGTGCACTTCTCCAGGAATTCTGGTTGCCTAGCAGCTGTCCCGAGGAAACTGTTGAGCATCTGGAAATGCTGAATGTCCACATAAGAGCAGTAAACTCTTTTGTACAAATGCAACCATGCTGATGTGTTTGAGTTATCAAAACCTTTTTCACATGGGGAAGCAGGCAGTATGGTACACCTGCATTTGCCTTCCAAGTCATGTAAGTGTCATCTCTGTGGGATACGTATTTTGGAGTGGATAAGGCCATTCATTCGACTAGAAGTTCTAGAAGCAGGTATTTGACCCAGAACACCCAGACTCCTTTGGCCAGATCTTTGTAACTTTTTTTAGAAGGGCTAGTCTACGACTACTTCATTAGAATTAATATATAACATCATCCTAAAAAAAAAAAAAAGTTTATTAATAAGTCAATTATAGGTGTCAAATGCAAGACAATCTTGGAACAACCTGTTTTTTCTCTTTGCTCTCTTGTTCCTAAAAGCTGATCACAAATCTTGCCTGAACATATATTTTAACACAGCAAGTGCAGCCAAGGATTTATTAGCTTGAGAAATCAATCTGGCAACTGAGCTTCTCGAGGTTCTATTCCAGGTGTTGTACCTATTTCAGTTTCCATGCAGAAAAGCATGACCACTGTCATTCCATCAACAGACTCTTTTCCTAGACTTGGCATGGAGGAGACATCACGGTCTGAAGTGGATGATGGCCCCCATCCCTGTACTTCCCATTAGTCATCACCAGCCTCTTCTGCTGGGCTCTGTCCACACATCATCAGAAACACTGCCTTTACCCTTGGGCCCTGTAATATAAATGGACCAAAACAGAAGGCACAAGCCACAGACTGTTCACAAAAAAGGTCAGTGAGCTATGTGGAGCTGAAGAGATTTGCCCAGCATCACACGTGGGCTCTAAAGCAAAGACAAATCCTGCACCCAGGCTGCTGGGAGCCCCACACTTTCCAGCCTCAGACCTACACTGGACAATCTGCAACCCAAAGCCACTGCACCTGCAGGCCACCACAGCCAAGCTTTGGCAGGAGGTGAGTGAAGTCTCAGAGGGGAGGCCCTCTTTTCCATGCTGACTTCCCATACCTCCCAACTACAGAACCCTCCATAACTAATTCATAAGGGCTTGGACTAGGCCCTTTAAACTGAAAGACCAAAATCTGCAGATTTTCAGTTTTGTCTGGCTCTCTTTGGTTTTGGAGGCCACACTGTCTCATACACACAATAAATAGGCTGCTCTCGTATTTTATCTACATTGCACTTTTCCAAACCAGGCAGATTTCCTATCCAGTACCCAATGTCAGCAGAAATAACAAATACCAACCACAATGTTATGAGACACTTTAACTTATTTTGACTAAAATGCTATGCCTTTTTGACCAGCATTCAGGTAGTGCTAGGCACATCTTTTTCCTCCTCCCATGGCACATGCTGACTACGTGACTCCAGGAAAATGCATTTCATGCATATGAACATGCTGTTTGCTGGGACATGCACACAAACACAGAGAGGAAAGTGTATCCTTAGTCCAATATAAAATGCTTGTTTCAGCAAAACAGTTTCCTTCCTCCTCCTTTGTTAGGTCACGGTAAAAATATAACTCCGGCTTTCCTTACAAAACAGAGTTGTGGTGTTGTTGTTTATATTAAACTTCCTCTATTTTCTCCTGATCTGAACAATAATCAAGGCTGTCTAGAAATTCAATGTGCTGTCTGATCTACCAGTTAACTTCATGCATTCTCTTTTCTCCATGATGCCTCAATGCACACAAGTACCACTTCCTTAGCTAGACACAGGTCAAAGAAAGGGACTGCATTGACTTGTAGACCCCGAGCACCATTGTGTCTGGTTAACCACAGAAGCATCAGGGATGATAAACTGACCCACAAAAATGGAACAGAGATCACAAAAAGCTGGCAGGAGGGGCTATGCTTTGGAAGAACAGGCACCTGAGTGCCTCCTTTGCTACTGTCATCAAACACCGAGCAACTTCAGGGAAGAGAAGATTGCAGGAGCAAGCTGAGGAAGAGAAGAGGATTGCAGTAGCATGTGCAGATGCAAAAGCATTCCTAAATAAACACTGTCCTGGATACTTTGCTGAGATGTTAAGGAAAACACCAGCACTTCCAGGGTTAAGTTCTGTAGCAGAAAGTATCTTCATGCTACAAAGGAAGTGAGCTAATTGCTTGTGCCACTATCAAAATGCTGCAACAACATCTGGCTCATCTTCCTTATTAAAGTTCAGTTCCTGAAAAGCCAGGTCAAAAGAAGCAGTCGTGTGGAATCACTGCATAATTATTTTGGTACACAAAGCTGATACTTGTTTCAGTGCTTCCCTGGCACATGTTTTCTACTCCAGACCTGTCTCAGATGTAAGGGCTGCCCAGGGAGCTCTGCAGTCAGTCTGGTGCATTTGCCAACAAGAACCTTCCTCATTCCCACATAAATATTTACCCATATGGGTAAAAACTGCAGTGCAAAATCTGCAAAGATATATGAATATGATGCTGTGATGAATGCACCATCATTCAGAACACACTGTATGTGGTCATTTTTCTTGTCCATTTGCAAACATTGTAGAAGAAGCTTCTTCTCTCTGGGAGAAAATAACTTCAATTACATGTTCTCAGTTAAAGAAACGTGGAAATTATCTTCTTTTCAGAAGGTAGCGTTAGCTGAATTTGGAATTGAAAGGCAGCCAGAAACATCTTTCACTGATAGTTACTTTCTCTTCATTTTTTTCCTCCTGCTTCAACTGCAAAAAGTTAGTCCTCCCACTTCACTCACCAAAACTAATCGTCAGTTAAAAAGTATTGCAGCATAGTATTTTGTTTAATGGTTTGACAAAGACCACATTTTTTTTATGTTACTAACTGTCCGAAACAATTGCAAACTTTCAGAACAAGAAATCCAGCATAGTGCCACATCTCTCATGAGTTGTGCTCCCAAGGAAGTATCAAGATTGCCTACAGCTGTAATTCAGTTTATAATTAAGGCCAACTCTTACAGAGTAGATGCACTAGCAAAAATATTTTAATTCTTGATTTATTTTCCCAGTGAAAGGTTACAGCTGCCAGAGTACATAAACATTCCTGAAAAGAGGATTCTGCCTGGAATCCTTGCAGCATGCACGTTCCTGGGTTTACTCCTGGTCAGAGGATAGCTCATCAGGATCCTCTGAAGAAGGTGCCCTGCATGAGGAGATAGCCACTGACAGCCAGTGCCCTCCAGCCCACACCAAAAGACCAAAATTTCAAGTGTTGGGCTGCCAGGAGGGAGGGCTCTTCTGGGACATGCCAGAGTGGAACAAGCCACTGGCTCCCTCGCTGCCTACCTGCCCTGCCACTCCACCAGCAATCCAGAACGTGCAGTTCTGCCAGCAGAGCCCTCATTTGTTTAACACTGCCTGGCTTTGAAATAGGACAGTTTTGTAACTGCTTCAAAGCTCTAGAGGATATTTTTCTTTATTTTTAAACTTCATTATTGCAACTGTATCCTCACTTAGCTATCCATGCACATTGCCTGTTCTAATCCTGCTAAGCTCTTAGTTTCAGTGATCTCTTGTGGCATTAAGCTATACAGAATTTGAGTAATAATAACAATAAAAGTATTTTTCTCCGTTTTAACTTCACAGCCTGCAATTTTGCACAATTGTCAGTATTTTTTTTTTTTACGCTGTGAAACTGGGATGAAGACAGGTAGGAAGGGGACGTATCTTATTGATAGTTTTAAAAGACAGTAGAGCCAGAATGCAAAATCACTATAGAATGGTGACGTTTCCTGGACTTCTGAAAATCAGGCTACTCATACGGGTGTCCATTTTGACTCACCAGAGCAGAGCTTTTAGCTTACAGTCACGAACCCAAAATCTTGGTCTTTGTGTACTGATACTGAACTCAACAGGCTCACTGTACATGCATCATAATTACACTGTAAAATGGGTTTAACAATATTTCTGTCTTAATCAGTGCTGCAATTCAAGCTATTCAAGCTTCTGCAACATAAGTGACTACACAGAGACAGAGCATTTTATTAAACATCAAGCATGGTAACAAATGAACATGACTGTTTTGTCCTTGGATTGTTTTATGCTATTAGATGTAAACAGACTAAGTAGCTTTTCTTGCTATTCTTCAAATTCTCACTAATGTTTTGAATCTGGAAGGCCTAGTTATTTTCTCTAGATATTATAAAAACTGAATACTCTGTAAACACTACCATCTACTTATGGCTTCTGCACAGAGCATGACTGTGTTAAAGGACACCTTCCACTGCTATTCTGGTGAGTCCTTGCTCCTGCTGGGCACTATGGACTATTTATATATTCCCGGTTAACAGCAGATGTGCAAGATTTTTGTGGAGCAACATTGACCATTTCTCATTATAAAATACAGAGCAGTGGCTGGTTCTCCAAGTAATAAATTTTTTACATGTTATCTCAGGAAACAGCAGATTTAAGCTATATTTCACATATAAAATATTACATTTTAATGTCCCATTGTTGCTTAAATGTATACACAGAAACAAATGCAGCAATGCATGATCTTGCCTGGGGCCTCTTGGCCCTATCATTACACAAATTACTTGTCAAGGCTTATCTCATGTGAAAAGGGGAGCAGGCTGTTTTGTTTTCTGTTTTTCCATTAACTCCACTTATTTTGGTAACATTTTAGGCACTTTAAAAGAAAGCCAAGAACTCAAGGAACAGATGGATGGTACTACTGAGAGAGAGAAAATGAGGCACCGTTATTATACCCATATACAAATAAAGAGACTGTACCTTTTTAGCCCTATGTTTTTGGCTGGAAGAGCTCAGTCTGTTCCATAAAATTACATCAGGAGGTCCAATGCTTACTCATCTATTTGTTTCAAGATCAAAGGCTTTATTCTGCTCTAAGCTGCTTGTCTTGCCACATCTCTCTAGGCTCAGAGACAAGCACTCTCTTACTCCCATGGATCATCACCAGCAATAAAGAGCCTACAGGCTGCTTATCAACTCCCCTCCTCTTCCCATCATAACACTATGGGCTTCCAGGATGGCCTTCAAAGCACTAATTAATTAAGCGTTATATTTACTGCTATCAACAGGTCAAAATCTGCATTTCAGAGTAGGAGCCATAAGCTTCCATAGGAGATAACAGTCTCACAGCTTTGACCCCAAACTGCACAGAAAACTTCAGTACATGAGCTTGAATTCACTTCTTGACATCTTGGCTGCAGATCCTGGGGTGCACAGTGCATCTAGGACTCCATGCTTGGGCAGGTGGTGAGCCTCAATTCCTGTACAGGGCTCCCTTGTGCCAGTCCAAGGTGGCACTACTGAAAGCATCAAGCTCCAGTGGCAATGACTGGCACTCCAAGGGCTCATGGTCTTGCCACCAAGCAAGCCACATTCCCATCTAATAGGACAAGCACAGAGGCCAATCTAATAAAAATGGGACATAGTACTCAACTCTCCCTGATGATTCATTGCCACCATGAAACGACTGAAAGAAGCACCTTCCTTCCAAAGCCTATCCTTCCAGAAGCACCCTTAAAATCCAAGGAAATAATTGAGCTTGGCCCTTTATGATGTTTTTCATTTGCAAAGCCCTTCAGAAGGCAGAGCAGAAGCGTTTCCACAGACAGTGTGGGGTGACACGGGGTGCCGGGCTCACACCCGCGGCCGGCGCGGCGACCGCAGCGCCCAGGGAGCTCCCCAGAGCTCCCTCACCACCATTCACCCCCAGAGCTGGGCTGGACCCGGTGCCCTTGCACCAGCACCACCTGCCCTGCGGTTCAGCTTCGGCACCCAGCGAAAAAACAGGCGGCCCCAGCTGCGAGGCTTTAGCAGGTAACAAAAACAGAAGTGCCGGGGCATCACTTGTTTCAAAAGAAAAATAAATCTCACCATTTTAATGGTACTAATTTTGCATGTGAAAGTTGCATTCATACTGTATTAACAGTATTAAATATAGCTTTCTTGCCAGAAGCCTGAATAGGCTAGAAAAGATACTTAAAACATGCAAATTGTGTTTCTGTTTTAATACACAAAGAAACCTAAAATCACATCACTTTCCATCACCAAGACAGGTTTTAATATAAGGTTTTTTCATGTGAAAACTGTAACAGCAAACAAATGGTTAACCAACTGTGTTTAACCCACTATCTCTAGTCTCACTTTTAGTCAACTGTGACATGGGCCATTACACTTCCCAGGACACCAATGACTTAAATGAAGACTACATATTTTGCTTAACATTAAAAGATTATATATATAAATTACAGCATTAAAAAAAAAAAAAAGCCTTCTCAGACTGGAGCGGGTGCTTGATTCAACATCCATAGCATTGGAGGGTAGGATTTCTGAGCTTTATCCTCAGCAATATTCTTAACCAGGCTGATCCTGCACCCTGCTGTTATAAATGGTGTTCATAATGCTTGGCTGTCTCAAGAGAGTTTGAGAGGCTCAATGAACTCTTCATTACAAAATGCTTTGAGATCCTTGAATGAAAGATGCTGAATGAGTACAAATCATGACTATTATTAATTACCTTTACTAGCCAAAATTGTTCCTCCTTTCACTCACATGTGCCTACATTTTTTCTTTTAAGATTATAACATCTTCAAAACAAACACTCGTCTCCCAACATGTCCTCAGCAGTCTTGTATAAATAAAAGTGATAAGAATAATATTTGAGGAAACAATAGTGTGGCAAAAGCAAATTACGTTCCTGCTGGACTCAGAAGCTTCTTCCTTATTTCACAACTGGGAGATTTCTCCATTTTACTCATGTTCCAATCCCAGAATCATTCATTCTCTTTTCCTTGTGCATATCTGCTTTCATTCTAAGAGCTTTCCTGTTTTTTCTTTAACTTTGCACAGGCCATGTTTCTTGAGGTTACTGGAGGGTGCCAACCCCTTTTAACAACATGGGCATAAGTTCCTTTGGAAAGAAGATAGGGAGCTCCAAACATGCAGAGAGTGTAAGCACTGAGTACAATCCTTCATTTGACTTTGGGTCTCTCAGGTAACTGAGAAAGGGAAAAGGAGGCAGAAATTTAAGAGACAGTCCAGACATCTGGATTCTGCTCAGGCCATCTCAGCCAAGGTGTGCTTCAAGGGTGATAGAAAGTTTTCAAAGTGACACCTTTTCCAGTGATGCAAGAGAAAAGAGAACTTGCAAATAATAATGAGAAGATTGCTACTCATCGAAGTCAGAGGGAGACCTCATTTGTTTGCACCTCCAGGTCTTGTGGTGAAAGACTGCAGAGAAGATTATTCAAAGGATACTGACACAGCTCAAGACAATATGTAAGCAGTAAAGATCAGAGTTCACCTCACCTCTACTTCAATTAAAGCATCTCTATATTTTATACCATCTATATGGATGGTTTTGTGGCTGAATTGCTTTATTGACCTTTAAGAAACTGAAGTTTTACTGCATTTAAAACAACTAATTCTCTTCATGAAGAGCCCTCTGCAGGTATCTGTAGGTCGCCTGGATCTCAGCTCAGTCATCTAACATCATGCCAAGTACCATTTGCAAACGTGTTATTTAATTCATAAAGAGCAATCGCCCAGCCTGTCAATGTTGAGCAGACCACACTGCTACCAGCAAGCCCTGGCCTCTCTCTCTATCTCCAGCGCAAGCAAGGACAATGGCCTCTTCACAAAATTACCAGGCTAGAATTGGCCATCACTGGTGATTAAAAAGTTACAGAACCCTTCACCTTCTGTTATATGGAGGTCCCCACCAAAAGCAGGCAGTTGGCTCACAGACCTGACACTGCTTGCTCACATGAGAGTCTGGGGAAGGGTTTGGCAGCCAGCTCATGGCACAGCTGCACCCACAAGGCATTGCCTGCACTTGCAGGTGCTACTGATGTGCTGAGCAACATCAGGCAGAGGACAGGACACACTGGCAGTAAGGAGGGAGGTGGTGAAATTAAACAGTGCCATTAGGAGCAGAGGGAGAAAAGGAGGAGAAAAGAGTGAAGGGCTGCAGCCTCCAGTGAGTGTCATCTTGACAGCCTAAGCACTACTGCTTTAGAAGAGACTTGTACATGTTTCACTATGAATTACCTCAGGATAATCAGAAATAATATTTTCAGAACAAAGCAGTGCCAAATTCTATACTGCACTTGGAGGAAAAAGGCCAGGGTAAATGCCCGTCATCTAGATTATAATTTATTTCACCCAATGTACTTACAAAAATGATCTCTCATTTGGCTCACAGCAGTAGAAATTTCTCAACAAAGTCATAATTCTCCTGTAATAGAGTCCAGGGCAGTAAAGTATTACTTAAATAAAAGCTCCAAGTCTCACTTGAAAAACTGTCCCTGCTCAGGAATTTCCCACAATCACAAGGGAAGGCAGCTAAGAAAAGGGCAGCAAGAGAAGAGGAATGATTTTTCCTCAGAGAGAACCACAGGCTGAAGACCCAGCACATCCCAACTGGTGGCCAAATCGTGGCAGACAGGCAAAGAAGCAGGGGTTATGTGCTAGCAAAAAATGCTGCAGGAAGTTTCACCATGGCTATTCAATATTCAAAGGGTCTCAACCTTTTCCTTGCAACCTGCTGGAACAGGAGTGAGTTGGCTGTTTTATTCCTGTTGTGCATTCTATGAATCCTGGTTGTACAGAGGGCAGGAGATGGCTCTTGGAGGAGATGAGCCCCAGGAGCAGAGAGGTGAACGTCAGATCTGGAATGAGGGCTCTGGACACATGGGGAGGGAGGCAGGGGGAAGAGCAAATTAGCAATTAAAAAAGGCAGAACTACAAAGGCAAGAGAGAAGTGCTGGTAAGAAGAGGGGAAACCACTCTGGAGGCAGCATGCAGTAAGTGATTTGAGCCAGAGCCCAGCATCAAAGGGGAGGATGGAATGAGACAGAGAGGAAGGAGAAGAAAGTGCAGCCTGGCTAGGAGCTTCCAGAGCTGGCAGGAATCCCTGCAGAGAGGGCACATGGAGATATGCACCCACCACAGAGAGAGTGGCTTAGGGAAGACCAATGTGCAAAGGAGCTGTATGAAATGGAAGATAGACTAATAGCACCCTCAGAGCAGGGAGCAAGCAGGGAAGCAAGACCAAAGGAGAGGCATCAGTGTCAGCTGATTTTACTGAATAATTTGCTATGCACAGGAAGTTCCAGTCTATGAGATTGGTCAGATGCTTCCAGACACAGACGTGTGTGTGTGTGTGTGTGTTTTTGATGGGACAATAGGTACCCAGGGCAGAGCACCACACCCTCAGTGTCACTTTAGATTCCCTCCTGGAAGTGGTATATGGAGTTTCAATGTCACATGATCCTCCTTTCCACTTCCCCTGCCACATGTAGTGTGTGATCCCACATTTGTCACAGGCATGCTTTCCATCCAAATGGAAAGCTACTTTTATGGCTATGATGCTTAAGATGGTAAATGCATAGGGGCTTGCTGTGGGGATTGTGCTGCGTGTTCCACAGAAGTACCTATGGAATAAAGGGCAAGGAGAAGGAATTCTACTTGGCGCTAGAACCAGAATGGAATATGGGATTCCCTAGATTCAGAGCTTTTTTACTGCTTTTCCTCATCCTCTGCTTTCCCATCAGCCTCTCAAAAAGCCCCAGGATCTTGGCAGCCAAACCAGGCAATGCACTAAGGAAGGGAATCTAACTTCCCCAGCTGCAGCCTCTAAGGCTGCTGCCATCCTGAGGGCACAGTCACTGTACTGACATACAGACCTAATGATCTACACTGTTCAAGGCATCAAATGCTTGAAAAAACTCACCCTGCTCAGAAGGTCACGCTCAAGCTGTATTTCTGTGCCATCTTTTGTGTGAGGCTGGGACTGTCTCTGAAGAGGTCAGGAAGAGCCTGATGGCTCAATAAATGAGACACTTGGGAGAGTTAGTCAAACTGACAGCTCAACAAGATCCATGTTTAGTTGTCAAAACATTCCTCCATGTACAGAGATGCAGCTAAGAAGGCTGTCCACATCCATCCTGGGCTGGAGACAGGCTTATCTCACTAATTGGTTGAGCAGTATTTCGTGGAGAATGGAGTGAACTGGCAGAGGTGGTGGCATGTGCAATTAGAGCTGAGGGGGCTGAGAGCTGTGGCTGGACACAACACTATGCTTGGACAATTTTGATGCATTGGAAAGATCACTTTGTCCATGAACCATTTCCATGTCCTGTTCAGCCATAACAGTTGCAGCCTCCTGTGTTTCAATGACTGAGCAGCTCACAAGCAAAGGCTGAAGAGGAAAAACAAAGGTGTATATATAAAATTTTGCTGAATTTATTTGAAAAGGATGGGCTAGGGATTCAAATGGTGCAAATCAGAGTTACTCCAGGGAACTCGCTGATTTACACAGCAGTGGAGAATCTAGCTCAACATGCCAAAGAGAGCAATGTACTCAGGTGTACATTGGCTGATTGAGAGGCTCTATTTGAGTCAAAAAGGCTGTCCATACCCAGACCAGACTAACTGAGCTCTCAGCTGTATTGGTCTATCACAGAACATATGACACAGAAAGAAAACTGGCTTCCAGTCTGCCGGACTAAGAGTGAACACCACAGACAAAGACCTCACTCTCTGAGGACATGGGTGATTGAAACCAGCTTCCTTGCAGGTGACACTCCAGAACTTACTTAAAAAATAGAGTTAAAAGTCTCTGTCCCCATCTGTGGGGCATGTGTTAGTCTGGCTTTCATGGGCTCCTGTTATCAACTCTCAGTTCAAGCTAGTATGTTTTTCAGGGCCTCCTCTCTCCTGGCTCCTTTTGAGGAGCTGGCTCCCTCTTTTAGAGGACCTTCAGAGCAAGCATGCCTCCTCCTCCTCCTTTCTCTACACTTGTTTGTAAGATCCACGCAAATTTCAACACCATGTCTAGAAAAACAGTTGAGAATATCAAACACTTTACAGACTCCTTCCTCTTCTTTCTTTCAATACAATGTATTCTCTCCACGCTCCCTTTCTTCCCTTCTGCATTAGTTTTACACTATTAAATAAGGGACTAAGGCCCCCTCCCTGTGTAGGACCCTCATCTGAAAATCACACACTTCAGAGGGTTTGCAACACAGAGGATGAAAAAGTGAGGCCAGAAAAGTGCTGGAAGGGATTGCCTGGGGAGAGTCTGTGATTTTCATCACCAAGGCTTTTCAGAGTAGGAATAAACAAATATTTGTAAAGAATAGCTTAGGCAGAGTTGATCCCGTCTCTGAGTAGTAGACAGATCTTCAAGTCTGTTCCAGCTTTACTGTTTATGCTTCTGTGATTGTGACAGCAGTTGTGACATATTCTGCAAAGGAGTTGAGCAAAGCCAGCTGAAAGCCCTATGGATCATCTTCAGGGCTGAAACTGCTTACAGGAAAGGAAGCTCATATGCAGTGTTGAATTACCTGGGGGATTTGCTCCAAACACTAAATCAAGGAAAGTTTGTTCAGCAATGGTAAGAGAAAGAAGCTGGGTCCTTAAGCAGGGCCTGTCCTGCTTTTACCATCTCCAAAATGCTGTATCTCCAGGTTTGACTCCAGGTGTGAGACGCAGCACATTCAGAGCACCCTCTGTATGGGCAGCAAATATTTGTGCTAGACAAACAGCCAGCTTCTTTTGTCCCAGTCCTCAGGAATGCCCATCTGGCACTTGGTGTTGAATCTCTATTAAAATCTCCCAAAAGCTTGACAAGATGCAGTGAGTCTGGCCAGGAGCATGGAAATGGCAGGCAAAAAGCATTCAGATAATCACCATAGGTGCCCCAGACTGCAAAATGCTCCACGTGTCTATCGTGCAAAAACCCATGTGTATCTGCAGTGGATTGAAGGAAAGAAGATACTCCAGAAACATCGATGCCAGCTCTCCCTGCAATACCACCTTCTGGGGAAAACAAATGGTAGGGGAGTTATCGAATCTACTCATTGCAAAGTCTTTATGCCACAAGACGGTATTTACTAGCTGGTACCAGACAACATTCAAGCAAGAACAGAAAGTCACTTTCCCAACGCTCCTTGTGAATTGCTCCCATCTGTGCAAGAGAGCAATCCAAAGCCCTTATGCCCACAACAGCGCTGCAATCACACGCTTCATGTTTTCCACCCAAAATAGCACCAGTCAGACCACGGTGAGGCTCGCACATCCCATGCAGCTGCACTGATGAAGAGGAGCCACTGGAAGTGGCTCTGGGGCCGTGGGTTGCTAGGGAACATGGCAAAGCCGCTGCAGATTTCCCCGTCGCTCGCTCCTGGCTCTTTCCCCTCTTTCCATCTCGCTCACGCTGTGCCAGCGTCTTCGCCCCGAGAGTGCTGCTCTTCCTGTCTGAAGTGTGCAGAAACAAATCTGCCAGCAACAATGGAGCACGATTGCTTGGCATGTGCTCCCAAAGAAAGAAATCACTCTAGCCTTTGATTTTCAAAGGCAGCCAGCTGACGGGTGGGGAAAAAATCAATTCTCACCATTTTCTCCATGTCTGTGTGTTATTTCATTCCACCTGTGCTACGGTTAAGGGTGGGTGGCAAGCCCAGGTGACACAATGCAACAAGCTGGGTTTGTGGGAGCTGTGTCAGCTTGCAGATGGCAAGACTGGTGCCCTGAGTGTCACACTGTGTCCCCTGGACCCCTTCACTTCTCCTAATTTGCTGCTCTTTGGAAGGTGGCTGCAGGAGCCAGCACAGCTCTGCGAATGTGGCTGGGCACTGCATGGTGCTCCCACTGCTCCACTGGCCAGCAGGGCTTATGGAAAAGGGCACACAAGCAAAGGAAGATCTACCAGAGAACTGGGAAGGAAGGGAAAAGGAATTTGTGACTTCTTAAAAAAGAGCTGGGAGAAAGAGAGAGCAGTGATCAAGATGGAAACATAAGGCTTTCCAGTATTAATCAATCTTTAAACAATTTGACTGAATGATTAGGAAATGCAATGCTCCCTACTGAGGTATTAGAGATTTATATTTAGATGTTAGGTGTTTTTTTCCACCCTGCATTATTTTTAGCTACTCGTTGATGCTAGGCTGGTGTTGGATCGATGAGGCTCTCCTATGATGGCAGCTGGGTGAAATATGCCAATAGGAAGTGGGATATCATTCACCCCAGGATGCTGCTTGGGATCCCTGTCTGCATGAGGAAATAGTGGGACAATCAGAGCAGAGCAGTGGCTGGTTCCCCAGACTTGTACACACCAAGGCTGCACGCCTGGACAAATGTCCTTCAATACCAAAAGGGACTTCATTAAACCCTAAAAGCAGCAGAGAGGAGACACTTAACAAGCCTCTGTAACTAAGAAATAACAAGAGAGAAAAGATTTGGAAGTGATTTTGAGAGATTGCTTAATAAACCCCTTTATCCCAAGAAGGAATAAAATGAAGTATGTTTTCCCTATTAGACACGTTAATTCTGGAGACAGAGGAAGAGGCATTTCATTTTCCTAGTAATAGCACACCCCAAATATTGGGTGTTCACAGTGCTTTTACTCATAGCACTCTTTGGACAAGGGAAAACTCACATGATCCCCTGGGCTGGCCAAAGATGCAATTTCTACCCACTGCAGGGCTGCATCTTCAAGAAGAACCATCACCTGATGATGAAGGGGTAAAAAAAATCCATGAAATGTGAAACAAAAAAATACTAAATGCTATGTCAAAAGACTAATTTCTTCTTCACTCCAGGTAATTTGTAATTAGACTGCTTTGAGATAGGAGGATTTATGTTTCTTCCTAAGAACAGTGCCTCTTATGCAGCGTGACAGCATGGTCTCTTATCTCATGACAAACCAGGCAAGGATGGTCAAGGTCTCATTTTGAACTTCGCTCAGCAGCACAGCAGCAGCACACCAATATGCAAATATCTTCCATGGAGTCATGTTATGTATCACGTGTCAACCTCTCCACAAACAAGGATGAGTTCCATTTTATGAGGGAATACAAAAAGCTGAGTGCAAATGCATGTCTGTATATTAGCATTCCTATAGAGAAATTGCCTTGCACCTCTGTGTCATCCTCCAGAGACCCTGGAGCAAGACCTTAAAAATGAGAAATAGTGCCAGCAACTCCTAGAGAAATTATGTGAATGCTACTATGCTACCTTCATTTCCCCTTTAATCTACATTTCAAAAATTATATTCACCTGCAGACACATGCTAGGTTGATACATGTCAGGCACACTTTATTCTTCAGTTCAAGCCATATGGTTCTAATAATAACGGCTAATAAAGGAAGAGTATGTTTTCACTTGTAATTTTTCAAATCTCATCAAAAATGGTACAACACAGAACACTGCAGACTGCAGCACAGCACATGTGCTCAGTCACATTTTGCACTGCTCTGCACTTGCTCTGTTAATGGTCTTTAATTAATATTCAAAACCAACTCAGTGTCAAGTGCAAAAAGAAAGTGGTACAACTCTTGAGTTTGCAGAAATGGTACCTTAAATTAAAACAAACAATGCAATTGCATGTTTATTAAAAGTGCATTTGGAATCAGAGCCCTGCAGCAGACTTTGGAAATAGGAAGGAGCAGAGGACATCAAGATACCTAATGGGCTTTTGGCAATCATTTTCCACCACAAATAAATTTTCCAGTAATACAGAGACAAATGCTCAAGGCTAACCTTGACATCTTGGTCTTGGCATATCTCAATAACCACTGTAGTTAAAATCATCGATTGGGCAGTTCCAGGAAAGATAGGCACGAGGTTTCTCACAGGGGAAAATCAGCAAGTAGCAACCATAGTTAACTTAATCAAGCTTAATGGAAACAAAGGGTTGTGACTGGTATTAACACCCTGGTCTAGTGGTAGGCGATTTCCAACTAATTTATTGTGGAAAAAGGTATCATTCACGAAGTCATCCAGAGAGTACATATTGCAACAGATCATTTAATAAAATAGCCTGGCATGATCTGATCCCAGATGAAAGAGAAAGAGGATATATTTACACTGCACATGACTCCTGCACCTCAAGGCAGTAGCAATATAATCTTTTAGCCAGTGGTGTCCTTAGCTTGCCATATCTCCCGTGCCAATCTGCCACAAAAGCAGAGGTGTGTGCAGGCAGGCTTGCTGAGGGCAGCTGGAGCATGGATAGCAATCCAGCATGCCTTGTTCCACCACTGAGGCTCTCGCTGTCTTCCAGCTGCCTCCCACAGCTCTGAATGAGCCTGAGAGCCAAGCAAAGTCTTCCAGGTGACTTTTTGCTTATGGAAGAGAAACCCAACAAGCCATAGAGAGGCTGAGCTGGCAGCTGCACAATGAACTGCGGCAGACAAGTGTCCTTGGAGAGCCCAACAATGAGCACGTGGCCAGAGATGACACAAACTCTAAGAGTCACAGCTGATCTCTGGGCTGAGCTAAAACCATGTTTTCTGAACCCAAGAAATCCTACCATGAAGACAGGCTTTTTCCAAGGGACAGAGACAAGGCATATGTCATTGGCATAGTTTTCAATTACAAGCTGAGACATCAAGCCTAACTTAGCACTTAGGTTATTCCAGGGGGCCTATGGGACACGATCTCCACTGAGGTCGATGTCTTGAGTCTGATTTGACTGCACACAAACCTACTTGAAGAGACAGTCCTTTTCTCTAAGGGCTTCAGAATAAATAGGATCAATTTTCTTAATAGGTATTTGTCTAATTGCCCAGGGGTATCACAAATGTCAGTGCAGCAGTAAACATTAATTCCCACCTTACTGCCATGTTTATTGTCTCAGTTCTTTGGGAGCTGAAGTCTTATTTTTCACCTCATGGGTTAGGAGACCAAAAGACAGCAGCAAGGGAAAGAATAAGATAACCATCTGCCTTCTCAAGCAACTGTCAGTTGTCTCTTCTCATTCAGGGAATCCAGCTGTTTGCTGTACATGCATATTCCTTTAAACACAGATAAGTTTCCACCTGTAGCAGAGATATTTTGCACAAAGTTAATGCCAGAAGCTTAGATTCCTCTTTTAGGGTTCAGATCTCTTGATCCACATGACCTCTACTAAAAAGCATCCAACTGGGGACACTTCTTGTTAACATCACAGAAAGACTCATTAAAAAGCCAAGCCTTATGAAATAGGAGTGGGGAAAAAAAAATCATGTTGCTAATAATCTACGGCTCATTTCAAATTATGCATTTTTAGTCCATGATCTATTTTTTCTCATATCAGCAGCTTTTGAATTTCCAGACCAGATCCCCACCAACACCTGCTCTCTCTGCTCAGTGAGTACCAGTGCTAGCACCTAGTACTAGCTCTAGTACGAGAAGTAGCTGACACACAGTTCACGGCTGCCTCCACTTTGCGTCCCATGCACTCTCCCAAAGCTGGCTGCTGTGTTTTCAGCGACCTGAGAAGGAATACTTGTTCCCTTTGTAATTAGGATTCACAGTAAATGCGGCAAGCGAAGCAAAAAGAACACAATGTTCAAAGCTGCCACTCATGGTTAAATAATTAGTCAATATTACGTTCAAATGCTGCCTCCAGTGTTCATGCCAATCTGTACAGGGAGACATTTGTCCTTACATTACTTTGGCGCCTCGTTTCAGTAATTTCTATAAGCTGGCAGTCTGGCCTCAGCAGAGAATGGGTCACACCACTTCTAATTCAGATAGATTACTAAATACAAATATGAATGGTGAGAGATTAAAGGTGGTGAGGTGTTAACAAAGCTTTGGTAAAGTAATAGATGCAAGAAATCCTTTCACCCGATTTTTATAAAGTGAGCCTTGTCTAAAAACAAGGGGCTAATTATCTGATAACTACTGCAGAACCATAATCCTGTTTTGCCTACATGTTCTGCTATAGTTACACACAGAGGAGTGCTATTGGCTCCCAATGAGAGAGGATTTGGTTGCTCCTCCTCACTGCATAGGAATTCACTTCTTTGCACAGTGATATTGTGGGTCCTGGTGAGATTTTGAAATGCTTCCCTCAGTCTGGAAACTGCAGTTTTCTGGGACACTGTTCCATGTTCGTGTTGTGCCTCCCAGTGCAACCTTTATTATGGCTGTATTTTTCCAAAGCATTTGTGTGTGCTAGAAGCATTTCCTGACAAGAAGAGTTGTGATTGCTTATAGCTGATCTAGAGCTGAACTTGATTCTTTTGGAGAGCTAGGTGATGCCTGAATGAATGCTGCTGCTTGTCTAAATAGGCTAACTTAGAAAGAAAGCACAAAGGATGTCATGAGCAATAGGAACAAATACAGACCAACTCCTGGAATGTTCCTGTGTCACCGGCACAGCCATTCTAAAACTCTTCCATCAAAAGAATGGAGACTGTGTCAACATTTAGCTTAATTGCCTAGCAGCTGCCTGGCTCATATCTGGTTAGGCTGAGGAAGTTTTACTTCCACCTCATGCCACCCAAAGACAGGAGTACTACACACGTGAATTTTCACTCTGTTGTGAAAGAGAAGCAGGGAAGAAAAGCCAGTGCCCCTTCCAGCTTTGCTGAACCATGAAGCCTCTGCTGGGAAGCTGTCCACAGGGAACAGCATTATGATCTTAGAGAAAATCATCTTCCAATGCTTTTCACCAAGACTGAACTCAGAAAGGATCAATAAAATAGCCACACCCCAGAGATGAGGAAACAAATGGTGATCTGCAGCATGAACAAGCCTAACTTAACATCAGGTCTTTTTCATAACATTGTCTGCCCCTGGAAAGGAGACACTTCTTCCTGATCTTTGCCTGGTGCAGAGATTACTCTGACTTGAGCTACTAGAAGTGTCACTAATACAACCAAAAGCAATACAATCACTGCTAAAAGCAAGAACATGTCTCACAAGCAGGCCCTGCAAATGCATCCAGCCAGCTAAGTACCATTCTTATTTCTCAGACACCTGCTGGATGTGGAGACTAAGGAGCACGGTGGCAGGGCCCAGACACCCTGCCCAGCTTTTAACACCATGTGAAAGAGGGGAGACAGCAGAAACACTGATAAGAGAACTCTGAAATGATTCATTTTGTCTGAGTTTTACTATGCATGCCTAACAGTGACTTCATTAATCAGATAGCTCACATCTGGATTGCTACTCTCCCCTGGCTGCTTCATCCATCCACACAGCTTGTTGGGGAAAAGACAGTGAGATGGGATCCAAATTAGAAACTATTTATGATTATTGAAGTAGAAAATTAATTGCTTTTCTTTCCCTTCTTCCTCCATTCTAAAACACCCCTCCCAGGGAAATTTGTGCTAAGAAATCCTTGTGAACAAACACATGAAGAGTAACAGAACAGGGTCCATATGTACCAGCAACCAAAAATAAACTGAAGTCTGAAATCCACACAGTCAAGTGGATTCACAGTGTCTATCTCTAAACCACAGTAACAGATGGTCAGTGAACTGTTACAAGACAGACCAAGACTAGTTAAACAGATGGGCAGTATTATTTTTATACTGGTTTATAAGTGAATCTTTAAGTTTCCACTAGGTTATCTGAGATACCATCAAAGAAGCACACACAATACCCGTCCAGCCAAAACCAAATTCCATGAAAGCTTCTGCCCAAGGAAGGTACTGAGCTTCTTACGGCTTTCTGCTGATGCTGCTAGGAACTGTGGCAAAACCTTCGGAGCTCACGAAGGATGGCCTGAGGCTGCACACCCCTGGCAGCCCTGCCGGGATGGCCCGAGGCTGCACAGCTCTGGAAGCCCCTCTGGAAGCCCTGCTGCTGCCGAGGGCAGCTGGGGTGTTTGCTGTGCCCCACAGCCCCGCAGAGCTCTGTCCAATGCTGAAAGAGCTGTGGCAGCAGCAGCGATATTTGAGCCACAAGGCTCCTGTGACTGCGTCCTCTCATCCCTCTTCCTTTAGCAGATTTTGTCCTTGTAATTAATTCACAAACAGTTGGACTCCACAGCTCAATTCATACTTGGTGGACAGAAGCAGCAGCATTACAGAGGGGGAAAGGAAAATGGGCATTTTAGAAAAGACATGTTTTTAGAGACATGTCCATGCTGTGGGAATGCATGAGAAAGACACAATCTGACTTTTCAGACTTCTCTCCATTTTGTAGCCTGCATTACTTTTTTTTGCAAATCTCTCACCTACAGGCACATTGGGCAGATGCGTTTTCCCCTTCTCTGGGTTTAAGCAGGACATCTGGGCTGACAAAAGGGCAGGACAGACTAAAAAAATAAGTTAATTAGCAACTCACAGTACCTTAAGTCATATTCAAAAACCTAACCCAACATTTGCTGAAGATACTGACACATCTCACTGCTGGACATCTCAAAGGCATTGGGCTTTTAAAAAAACTACTGAACATCACAAGACAATCTGAGCAGCCCATTCTTTTCAAGGTGGGCAGAATAATACTGGAGACAACCACATTCGCCTACTTGCGAGAGGGGAAAGTTCTTTAAGTGCCCATAAACTGAAAGAATCATTCTCCTATCCACAAGATGCCTGGTTCCCACTTGCTCTACAACTTTTTTTAGCAATTCCTGCAGTGGGCAGGTGCAGATTAGTTAACCCCCACTTCAAACCCATTTTTTACAACCAGGGTGATGCACAAAGACTTCAAGTGTGACTATGACTCAGGCTCCCCTTCAGCATGACTGCTACAATCAGATGTGGTCACAATTGTTGGATCAGTGCATGGTTTTGAAATTCACCATTCAAATCCATTTCTTACATTTCAAAATGACCATTATATTCTCACTGTTTGAAATATTGCTGACTACTGCTATGAAGCTGCAGGGGTTTGCCTACAAGCTTCAGAAGAGCTTGTACTTGCACTTCTTTATAAAGAAGTTTCACTTCATGGCTGCATTATCTGTCCAGCTGCCACCAGACAATAGTGCTAAAGAAAAATGAAACTCTCTTCGCAAGTATTTATTCCTAATTTACTAAAGGCTAACAGTATCTAGTGACAAAATCCAAAAAATTTGTCATTGAAACATTTCATTTACCTAACAGCATGAAATCTCCAGGCTGAAGATTATGTGCACACATATGCCTGTGTGCTAAGTCTTCAAATAAAGAAAATATAAAAGCTTTGCAGTTCAGCCACTGTGAGACTTTTAAGCATTCACAGCTTCATCTCTTTGCACATGAAATGTTAATGGGGCAACCATGCAGGGCTGGCTCCACAGATAATTGTTCAGATAACAGTGGCTTTGTGATACCTATCACTGGGCTCCAGAGGTGAGGGGGCCTGTCTTGCTTCGTAGTGGACGACTTCTTGTCAGCATGTCACCTTCTCCAGTCAGTTCAGGAGTTCATTACATCTAGATAACACCCTTTTTTCTCTATGGCACTTGTTTATTAATGCCACACACAATGTGGTGATTCATCAGAGAAGATGAAGCAGTGTTCTGCAGCAGGCAGACAGCCTCCAGTGGATCCACTGCCCTGGTTGAAGTTCACCACAGGGCTTTAATTTCATTCATTTATTTACTGCAATTTCTGAAAGTCCAGTGCTGTTATAAAGCAAGGTAATGGCACCTGACAAAGATTCAGGGCTTGTCAAAATAGGTCTAACTTGTTTGTTGTGTAAACAACATCAGCAGTTTGGAAGTTTAGCATTAAGCCTTCAGTTATTAAAATGGCATTTTTAAATAGGCATGACTAGAGAGAAATTTGCTAGTTGTTAGTGTGCCTCATAACCAGCACAGGGCAGCAGTCTACACACAGGACAGCAACCTACTGCAGCTCTCAGGCCAAGGGTAAGAGTTCAGGGCTCGCTGCTGTGACAATTAGTTTCCTGAGATCCTTTAGCAACGACACAGAAAAGGCTTTGTAGTTTTGCTCAGTAGTCTAAAATAATCCATCTGAGGAATTGGCAATACCAAAACCACATGCAAATGTAGCAAAGGCTTTAGGCCTGATGTACCAGAGGTCAGCCTTGTGAAATGCTTTGCACTAAACTTACATTACTTCTTTCCCTTGGGCAAGCTTGCAACATCCCAATTCTACTCCTTCAGTCTGATTCTTATTAACATATCCTCTCCATGCTCTGCAAGACCAAGATTTTTCAAAAATATAATCCCAGGTATATGGTATACATATGTATAATACATACAATATACACAAATACAGTATAGCTATAAAAACACACATCCACCTGTAAAGCACGTAGGTCATGAATCTGGGCAACTTCATGAAGCAAGCTAGAAGTGCCACAACAGTGTTCACAAGATGGAGACACTTGTCTTTAGGCCTAATATCACTGCAGGAAATTTCACCTTGGGCCTGGCATTTCCAGACTCATCTCAGAGGACAAGATCATTCAGGCACTGGAGCTGGCATCCTCTGAGATAGCATGGCAAAGAGGAAAGGGAAGCTGTACACTCTGGACACAGACAAGTCAGTGCTGCTGGTTTTTTGACAAAGTGCATGCATGTTTTATGGGAGCACTGGTCAAGTATCAACTGCAGAGAGATTGAAAATACAAGGACACCTAAAGAACCTCAGATGCAACTCAGTTTCACTTAAGGAAAAAGAAAATGGTGCTTACTATATCATAGGTTAAATTTTGGCTCAGCCAGAGTCAGTCGGAGTTTAGCCAAGGCCAGGTTTTGAAAATGCAATTTCTCTTCAGAGATCAGCACAGCCTAGTATTAGATTTACTTCACAGTCTGATTTCATCTCTGCAGAATGGGGCTTTTTTGGTGGGTAATGCAAGACTGACTGTTTCACTGAATGAACAGTGGAACAAGATACACCAGATAACTACTGTTACAGCAGAAGATTTTAATACTACATTTAATACATTAACTTTGATAAACATACAACTGCAGAACCAATATGCCACAATTTTAAGTAACGTTAGTCTGCTGAAGGGTAGGAGCAGGAGGATGAGCAAATTCTTGCTTTTCAAGAATAGGGAATGATACCTAAAATAACTTCAACAGTTAAAACCATCTAAAATCCATTCCTCTCTGTTAAACAGAAGTTTATTCCTGAGACACACTTTTTAGATACTATTTTCAATCCAGTTTCGGAATTTTATGGACCAATGCGGTATCAGGGTGGTTGCTAAAGCAGTTATATTAGTCGTTAACAATTATATCTTCCTTCTACAGAAAACTATAAACCTTCCCACTTGTTGCATAATGCTGCAGTTACTCCATAAACTCTGCCAGTCAATTCGTTGACTGAAAAATAAAGTAAGTGTCAATGAGAGTCACTGGTCTGCACAGAGGATGAGAATGCAAATGGCAACCAGAGAATTCACCAAACAGATTTATGGAGGAAAGTTTATGGGCTGTTATCAAAATGTCCACAAGATTCAAACTTTCCTCAGCAAATTAAATTTGTAGTTGTAAAACAACAGTATTGCAATGGAACTTTCCACTGCAGGACGAAAAGGCGAGAAGGAAACACTGCTGCACTCAGGGAGGTGAGGCTCGCCCTGACTGCCACCCTCCAGGTCTTAATTCCCTTTCTGTAACTCCTGTGGTTAAAAACAGCCCCTGCTTCATGTGGTGATTGGCCTCTTTTCCAGAGGGACTGGAAAATGTTCTGCCTGTCTCAGGGGTGTGAAGAGGAGCTCCTGCTCTGACCAGGAAAAGGAATATGGGCAGAATGCCAGCAAGCTGGTTTCTATCTTCAATTTCTTGGACTACTGCACACTATCAAAGTCTTTTGCTTCTTTAAACCCTGCAGTTCCTCTTCAGCTGACCTGTGAAGTTGTTTCATCAACAAACTCAATAAAAACTCTCAGTGACAAGCCTACAAGATTTATGATTTTTGTCATCTTTAAATAGACATCGTAAAAAAAATATTGTCAAGTTGCTGAATCCATTTGCTGGGAATTGACACTTACTGATAGCTGCTAGTAAGGGATAATGTGGTGACCTGCTACAGTAATGACCAGATAAGAGCTGGCAGTAAACCAAAAGGGGAAAAGGACTTTAGGTCAAACATTTTCAAACTCACGTGCCTGAAGTCAAGCTTTGAAATGCATCTGTAAACACTAAATAAGAGGTCACCTTTTCTGAACTGCTGCATCCCCTCAGCCCCTACTGAAGTCAAATGTATTGTTCTATGGAAAATCACACTGTGGGCTGCTTCTAATGCTGGGTGCCAGAGTGAAAAAAATTGGCCTCAAAGGAAAGAAAAAGAAGAGAGATTGCAATGTGTTACAGCAGTATCATACTCTCACTGCACAGCTATTTCTAGTGAGAAAGATCAGGTGCTAACCTGTGTTTGCAACACTTGGGCCTGAGGCCTTGATTTTATATTGAAGGAAAAAAATCACAGTTTGGCAACAAAAATAAAGATTTCCTTGTTTTGGGGAACAGAGAAGACAAGGCAGCTCAGGTCTCAAACTGTCCAAAATCTACTCCCCAAAGCAGCTCACCACCCCCATGCCAGGCCCACATTTGTTCCTATCAAGCTTGCCATGGAAGAACCATCTTGAAGGGCTGTCTCAGCCTGGGCACCTGCTTCGTACTACACCAGCAGGAATTCAGGTCAGGAGCCCAGCAGGCATTTGGTAGCAACACTGAGATTCCCAACTAGAAATGGCCTTTGCCAGAAGTAATGTCTGAAAGATCATTCCTGAGATATGCTCAATCCTGCTTTTCTGATGTGAATGGGATAGTGTCCATGCAGAGTCACCATCCCTCCCAGATTTTACATTTCTAAGATTCAATGAACTGAGGCATTTTGGGTGACACCAAGGCACCTGGCTTGGTGTCACCCAAGAATGGCACTTGGTTCCCTCAAGAATGTACATTTTTGGCAGAGAGATGTCCAAACTGCTCCTCTCTGCCAGCAGCAAAGACTTTTGGCATCCCCTGCTCCTCTCCATGCTACAAACCAAGAGAGAAAGTGTGTCCAAAAAGGGAAGACAGCTGCAGGAACCTACTAGTTACATCCCTCTCTCAACAGGGAATTTCTACTCCCTGTCCTTGCCTCTTTCTACACAGTCACTGAGTCCCTGCCATGTTCCCAAAGCTGTTGGCCAGCATTATCCCAGTTGTCCACTATTTCCCATTGCTGCAGAAGAATTATGAAATGATGCCCTGTCCCTAACAAAGGTCACAGATGCACAGAGTTGGTCTACCACATCTGCCATCTCCAAGGCATCCTTTCTGCAACACCACCGAAAAGCAGGCAGGGCAGAGGCTGCCCAGCTTGGATACTGTATTATGGAGTTGCTGTCCTGTGATGGAGCAGAGTTAAGAGTGGTGACCACACTGTTAAAATTTTGATTCCAGCACATGAGAGGTATGCTGGGTGCCAAATGCTTCAGTCTGTCCCTGTAACATGACCTAAAACCCAAAGAAATGGATTGGGTGTGAACATTTCTGCCTAATTTGCTTGGACTTGCACCAAATTCTCTGAGTATGGCTGTCAGTGCAGGACAGCAGTGGCAGGGAGGGAATGATGGATCCTCACCAAGGACAAAAGTGGATGGTGGATGTGTGAGGCTGAAGATAAACATCAGGGTTAACCAGTGGTATCCCTGGTCCCAGTCATGACAGTCCACCCAGACACCTGAAAAAAAGAGGTGGTAAAAACCAAAAGGGTGAGGACCACAGAAAAGAAGCAAATGAAACTGCAGACAAGTGAATAAATAATGGATCCTGGGTATGCAAGCTACAGCCAGATTATCAGAAAGGAAAAGTATAAATACTTTTAAAAGAGAGCAAAGCCAAACCTAGTGTAATCAAGATCAAAGACAGTATGCTTTGGTGTGGTGGTTTTGGCTCAATCCATGACACTTGGACAGTTTCAAAGTAAATGAATTAAGGGGAAGGCAACAACCTTACAGGCTAACCAGAGATACTGGTAAATTGGTACCAGCAGCAGCATGAGTTAGTGGCTGAAGAACAGCTTAGCCATGTCAACACTCAGGGATTAGGCAAGGGACACCTAGGAGGTTAATCTCTCTTGCAGATGGATCAGAGGGGCCTGCAAGGCATAGCACACACATATTTCAGCATAACCAACCCAGCCAGCTGCAATCCCATAAGATTTAAACAAAACATGGCTCTTAGCCAATAGATTGGAGGTTGAGAAACCTTCTGGCAAGGCAGATGCCAGAGCCCACAGCCAGTGAAAGTTTTTATGCACCAGAGGACATGGCCAGACCCAGCTTTGGGCCTGAAATGACTGTAACGGGAGCAGAATATTTTCTCTTTTCAATGTATTGCTGTTTTCTGCACCATGCGGTTAGAACACTGCAGGTGACAGTGCAGCTGAATGGTGACACCACATACCACAAAGATTAACTTCTCATAGCTCTTCTTGGGGCTGAAGACATGGAATCTGACCTTAGCTTTCATCTGGTCAGTCTTAGATAATTCAACAGGGTTGCTAAATGAGGTGCAGAAATAACAGAATGATTGTCCCTTGCTTGAGACCACTGCAGTCCCTCGAGCTCAGGGCTTGGCTCTAGTAGCCAAACCAAAGTGCAAACCTCATGTCTGTTAAAACTGTCTCACAGGCAATAGGAAACTATGCTTCATTAAACAGCAACTCAGCAGCTTGCACATGTGCTGTGTTTTGTAATGTAACAGATTTAGGAATAACTGTGTCAAGTTTGGAAAAGTAAAAGTCAGGAAGATTTCTCAAAGCTTTTGACAAAGGGGTTTGCAGTCATTTCCCTGTGGTTTCTTGTTTCTCTCACACTTAGCAGAGGATATGCATCCTAGAGCTCTGTCAAAAGCCCTCACAGTCACTCTAGCCTAATTCTGAGCTCTGGTGTGCTAAGTGCTGTCCTATGCAATAACCATTCCAAAGCTGCTTTTGTTTGTGGTAGACATCAATCCTTAGTGTCCTGCTTTCTCTGTGTCTTCCACTCCTCAGCTTTGCTTTGCTCTGGAGCAAACAGGGCTTCTGGGATTTGTCATGTTTGCTCCTCTACTTTGATCTGAGTTTCTGCTTTTTCCTGATGAAACTTTCAGCCTCCTCTTCTTCATACAGGAAGTTTTATCAATGGTTCAAAATACAATACATTAACCTCTGAATGACTACCAGACCAAGATCTCACTGTCCTGTTAACACATGTACACTTTACTTCCGTCTGTAGCCAAGGATTACAAAAAATGAAAAAGTGGTGTTCTTCCATATGCAAGATTCCTCTGCCTTTTATTTGTGTCTCAGGTGCTGTAAGGAAAAAAGGAATGCCTTTTGTTCTTCTAAATGCTGCAGGTTGTGCCGAGTCTTTCTTATAGCCAGCCCGGCAAATGGTAGAAAATGCTGTTCATGTGTGCAGCTCTGGAGAAACTGTGCATCCCTGAGAGACTTTTCAAAGGGGATGCAAAACAAAGTGCTTGACTCCCTTGTTATCACTGGTGTCAATATATCCTAATGCCACCCTCTAGACCAAGTCACAATTGTTAATTTTCATTACAGGAGACTCTCTCCTAAGCTCTGGGCATCCCAGAACAGGCAAGAGCAGCTGGGTGCATTTCATTTGAAAAGCAGGTGCACAGACATAGCTTCTGAATCCTGCAAGTATGCAAGAGAAAATAACATTCCCTTTCTTGGAACTTATTTTCAGAGGTTGAACAATTCACAAAGAGAAACTGTTAGTGCAAGCACTCAAAAGGTCAATCTCTAAATAAACAGAAAGAGAGAGAGTGATGAAAGGGATTAGTTGTTAGTAATGAAGCTGAAATGATCACTAGTCAAAAAAAGCAAAGCAGCAATGAAGTCAGAGCACTGTGAGCATGCTAGAAATTTTGGCAAGATCACATGTGAAGATACGAAAAGTTACATTCCTCAGTCTGAAATGGCACATGCCCCAAAAAATTCTTCTTTACTTTTCCCTGGGATTGTCAGCTACTTTCCCTCAGTTTAGGAAGATCAACAGTTGGTTTAGCACTAGAAATGAGCATCAGCTCTCCCCACCTAAATACTGTATTCATACTAAAACAAAGGATGAAAACAGACGTAATTTGCACCTACTACACAAATCTTTGTTTTATCTTCATGCCTGAACAAGATTTCCCTCCAAATCAGAAGAACATTTCTCCCTGATAAAATATCAGCAAAACACGGTGTGTAGTTCACATTAGAAGGAATCTGTACAAAGTCAATTAAGAAAAACAAGAAACAAACAAACCAAAAAGATGATGACAACATTAGACAAATGATAATAATTGAAAATATTTAGGGAGATTTTTACATCGTTTTTACATCATGTTCATAGGTTTCCTATTTTACAGTGTTTACTTTTGGGACTTGCTTGTTTACCAGTCATGTGGCTGTGTCACATTGACTATAAATACATACTTTACAGAAAATGCAGAACTGTAGAAGTTAGAGATCAGTTCTTAGCTCTGAGGTGAAATTCAAATCTGATTATGTATCCCAGTTAAGGACTGGCTTTCCTGTAATGGGCTAAGCTCCAAAGATCAGCACAGTCAACATTTGGCTCCATAGTTTGTAGCTTGACCCTAGGTAAACCTCAAGCAGCACCATTTGTGGTTCAAAACAAACAAATAAAAAAAATCCCTTGATGTTTCTGAGTCATCACATTGCATTAGTTCAATTTTCAAAGGTGAATTTGTCTCAGTCAGTCATAGAGCTTTTGGAGGGATTAATAAGTGCTTTGTGGCTCAAAGGTGATTTGGCACTAAGGACACCACTTCTGTGCAAGGAGGACCTGTGTGAAAACAGCCATGTGTTCACATCACAGAGCCCTGTGCAAGGCTGAGAGGGCTGTTTGCAACTGTTTGGAGCTGAGCCCCAGCTCCTGAGAACAAGGAGAGCACTTTGGACATTCCTCTAAATATCAAACATTTGCTAAAAGGGCAGGATAAAATCTTTCCTCACACACCGGTAAAACCTCTCTGCCATCTCATATTGTGGTGTATGTCTTGTCCTTTTCCTGCTGGCACCCATCCAGGACAGTGTAACATGAGGACACATGGCATGACAAGAGCAAACAATATGTCAAATACACACAGATCACCAGCCCCAGCTATACAAGTGCCAGTGTCCCAGCACAAGCCAACAAAGGTGCCTAAGAAAGCCAGCAGCTCCCTAGACACTGAATGACAGAAGAAAACTCTCCAAAGCAAAGACTGGGACCAAAACAGCTCAGACACTGGTGGGGAAAACAGCAGGTCTCTCAAGAGGCTGATCTATATACAAGGCACCAGCAGATTTGCAAATAACCCAGATAAACAGAGCAATGGATCTACGCAGTGGCCTTACAGAACACAAGATTGCAAAAGGTGGTATGTCTAACAGTCTCTTGGTTTGGGGAAAAAGTAAAAAAGGGAAGGACTTATTGGTATTACTGATCAGGATGCTGAAGACACAGGAAAAGAAATAGCAATGAACTTCTGGAATTCACTACTACTACAACAATATAACCAAGACAAATACTGCTGGACCAACAGAGCATCAAACACGATTTAAGTCTGGCCCTGGTCTTGACCTGTCACTTTGAAGTTAAACCTACTCATGCTGCAACAAGGAAAATGCTGAAGGTCAGCTCTGCAAGGTGCTCAGTCCTTTCACCAGCAGCCAGACAGCTGTACAAACTCCTTGTTTGTTAGACAATGCAAGAGAGAGATGTAGAGTGAGAGGGAATACGTGCATTTGTGAATCAGCAAGTACTAATGTGTGTTGTGGTGGCAAGAGAGAGATCAAACAAGCAGGACTGGCTATGCCTTGAGCTACACTGAAAGCTTTTCTTGAGGTTTGCTCTTTCAGTGTCATCCACAGGAGGAATTTCGGGCTTGCTGCATTGTCAGGCTGCCCTAGCCTTTTGACTAAGACAAGGTAGGGGATAAACTTACATGCTGTGTGGGCAGTGCTGTCCCTTAATAAACAACACAACCAAAGGATTAATTGAGATCATGTTTTACTAAAGGCGGCTGGTGACCGCTGGCTGTCCCCTTTCCCTTGTGCTCTGAAACAAGCGGACAGGGCAGCTGCGCTCTGCTGAGCAAACACACACACACACACACACACACACTGTGTGCTCTGCTCACTGCCTGGTGCCTGTGCATCCCAGCCAGACAGGCAATGTCATTCCAAAGCATCACTCCAAAGACATCAGGACTTCAGCTCCTAGGCTTACCAGTGGTGCCCAGCAGCTCCCAGGAGGACACACAGACACGGCCCTTTCCCTCAGAGATTCTCTGAGAGCCCAGTGAAGCAGGAACGAAGGAAAACTGAGAGACTCACTGAAATTTGGATTTGGCGGTTTGGATGGCCTCACACAAAACTCCTCAAACCTTACAGGTGCCATTACAACTTCCCCTTTTCAGGGGAAGCACAGACCACTGCTTGTCAAAACCTCTGGGTTCACTTCCCCCACTTCAACACCACTTTCTCTTTGGACTTGGGCATGTTAATTAACCCAAACAAGGTTTGGTTTTTACATCTGCATGATGAGCATTGTCTGTTCAGAGGCATTCTTCTGGTCCTTCACTGCTTGCACACAGTAATGTCCAGGCTTCTTCCTTAGGGGGAAGATTTAGTGATCCCACCAGAGCTCCTATGAAAGGAGAATGAGCCACCTGAATTGCTCATATCTGGGGTAGGCAGGTTGACGGAGGAAACCAGCGTGAAACAGCTCATCCACAGTAACCCTTAGGGAAAAGGAAGGTAGTACAGGGTCCAAGCTGTCAAACCAAGCTGGTGAATTCTTTGATCAAGTGTGCTAAAGGCTGACATTAGACCACTCAAATATCATGTTTTGGTTAAAAACAACTCATTGCACATATTCAGCTGAAGGCCGTAGGAGTCAGTCCTCAGTGTTAGTACTTTAAACTTCATGAATAGAAGGCACAAAAGAGCAGAAATGGATGATGAGCCAATACTGAGGACATGGGTAGAACTCTAGAAGTGTTATTACCCAGCTGATATTTGTCTATACACATGTGCATGCATCTGGGTGTTAATATCTCACAACAAACCTCCAACTAAACATATGTCAGCAATTGACAAGTTGCTTCTTTTTGTCAGGTAGGTTTTGTATTTATTCTTTCAGTCCCACAATTTGAGTCCTCATGGTTCTCCCAGCACTCAAATCTCTTGAGCTCCTGCCAATCTAGATCTACCCAATGGCAATGACACAGGTCCAAGGAAAGCCACACACCTTGGCTGCGGAATTGCAGTCTCCTGCAATTCAGGTGAAAAGTCAGTGTTGGGGAAGAAAGGCATCTGCAGAACAGCTGAGGCAGATGTGAGCTGATATGAAACCATGAGTAATAAACTCTCATCAGCAAAAGCTCAGTGTAGCTGCCTTGCTCACTGTCATCACAATGCTATGGACCCTGTATAATGACCTGTGAATATATTCATCACTGAGGAGAAGTAAACAGTTGTCTTGTGTAGAGCGTAAGAGAAGCAGGAAAAAACCTCTGTCCAAGAAAAATAGGATGCGAGATTCAGAGAAATCCTTCTGGGAAAAATCAGGAGTAGGGGGCTTGGAAAGAAGGCTTAGGAAGAAATGTGTATCTGTAAAAATGGCTCAAGTTTTCAACATTATTTCTTTATTTCTGCTTAGTATCTGTAAGGATGCATGTTCACAACCAACCCCTCCTGATACCCACCTTTGCTCTCTACCTATACTGCCAACAGTTCTTTCTTATGAGGTTCACATCACTGGTGGTGTCTGTTCAGCAACAGCCCTAATCACTCGCAGCCTACTCTGAATGCTAGAGGAAAGGGCCCAGAAATGGATGGGTTTCCACCACAGGGTTTCATTCACTTCAGCTGTTCTGTTACAGCACTCCTCTTCCTTCTTCTTTAGAAGAACTCACACAGGGAGATCTTCCTATATGTGAAGTAAAATCTCTGCTTAAAAACAATGCCTTAAGAAAGATATACTTTCGAAAGAATCACTTACGAAATTATTGAAAAATGCTAAGGCTGGTACCAGCAGGGAAAAGGTGTTGATTCCCCTAGAGCTAACCATAAAGTCACTGTGATACCAGAAACAGGTTCAATGTGTAATTGTTTTAGGCAGACAGGAAATAAGAGAACAGAAAAGGCTACTCTATGATTTACTCAGTCTCCTAGTTGTTGATTGAGAAGCTCAGATGACAATACTATGTTAGCTTCTGATCTGTACTCCCAGTTGTTACTAAATCAACAGAGTTGCTCCAAAGTCAATACTGCTATAGGGACATCACTCTGGTCCAATATACACACTGCAAAAAAAATGAAAACCTATACAACTCGAGAGCCTTTATAGAATAGATCAAATTCACTGCTAAAATGTTATTCTATACAAATTCTGTATATGCGCTTCATATATGAGGTGTCGTATCTGCTGTGGCTTTTTTGGATGTCTGCTTGTTTCCATTCCTGGTTTCTCATCTCATTCCAGCAACAGCTGGAATTACTGTACAGAGATAGCCTGACTCCAGCTGCAACACAGCTCCTTCCATAAATGAGTTTGTTTTAAAGCCTTCTAAAACCAAATGGAGCATAAGATGGCTACCAAATGTCTGATGAACCATCCTAGACTCAAGACCAAAGGAAACTGGTTGAACAGTCCTGAACACTGGGCAATAACATTTATCCCCTTCCTTATTTCCCACGTTCTTGCATCTGGTTCCCAAAAAAACATGCAGATGCTTCAGTACCAGGAAAGCTGAGGATGTCAGTAGTCATGCCTGATCTCACTGGCCTTTCCCCATGCTTGGCAACAAAACAAAACAGGGACTTAAGCCACAATGAGGCTCTACATATTTCTGCTCTAAGCACACACTCAGCACATGGGAGAGTGGCCACATTCATCCTAAATCCCACCAAAGATCCCTTAGATCCAGACAAGGTCACAGCTCTGTACTGCTCCTCATGGAATGTATACACCTTACTCTCCTCATGTTGACTTATTCATAAAACT
This sequence comes from Acridotheres tristis, assembly GCA_037013685.1. NCBI lineage: Eukaryota > Metazoa > Chordata > Aves > Passeriformes > Sturnidae > Acridotheres > Acridotheres tristis. The sequence continues at coordinate 15,209,224 of CM072896.1, forward strand.
GTATGACTTGATTAAATAGCTCATTCTCCACCTCTGAGGGAACCTTTTTTTATCTGCCTGGAACTGGTCCTTGCTTTCTGTTTGTCACCAAGTGAAGAGAAAGCCATGGGGCTGCTACCCATATGAGCCTGGCTGAGTCACTTTCTCCCTCTGTGGGTTTGGGGAAATGACCATAATAGCAGTATATTGCCATAAGCTTTTCAGAGGCTTTGTGAAGAATTTAGTTGAGATTCATAAGAGAGCTCTGACAATATAAAACACTACATAAATGCTAAAAGTTAACTGTTTTTAATAGCCAGATTTAAGAGAGAACTTCTTTCATTTCTATACAAAGGTGCAGAAATATCCTTCATTTCAAATAACCACCGTGCCTGCTGTGAGAGGATCTGCACATGATTTTCATTGCCTTTCACACAGAAAATAGGATCACTACTTTGCATTTATAGACTTTAAAACTAATTTGCAGACAATCAAGTCTCAAAACCCCCACTGTGATAGAGGAGGTAAACATTATACCTATTTTAGAGAGGAAACTAAGAAGGAAAAAGGTTAAACCACCAAGTCTCAAGCCAGAAAGGAGACATTTGAGAAATTAGGCATGCTAGTAAGGTCTTTCTAGATGCACAATTGCTCACTTGTTCTTCTTACTGAACACCTAACTCTTCTGCTCTCAAGGTTCTAAACATCAGGGTGCACATGCCATATGGCGAGAGTGGCCATCACATTTATCTCTATTACCACCATATTCAATCTTCTGCAGATACTTTTGTTGACCACAGAGTGTGCCTGGAATTGCATGAGGCCATTTATTCCATTTTCTAACGCGTGTGGCAGTAGAAAATTGTTGACGACTAAAAGTTAACCAAATATTTATTTTTAGAACCCAAGTCCAGCGTTATAGTGTCTGGACTCATAACTACCCATTTCTCTGACATTAAGCTGAGCTACCACATGAGAAAATTGCTAGAATGATAGTATTTCCAGGGCATATTGAGTCACTGTCCAACATCTAAATTGGGAAATAAAATAATTTCTCAGCAACTGGCAGCACAGTGGGAGGTAAAGCTTGCAGGAACTCGTGCTGAAAAATCCATGCTTTTCCTTAAAACAGGTTCCTCATCACTAAACATGGGGTTTTTTGATTTCCCAACGACAGAAAAACAATCGGGTTCCATGGTATTGAATTCTTGGCATTATCTAGTATTTAGAACAATTACTAAGCATCATTAGCAGAATTTTAATGGCAATAATCAAGGCGCAGCAACAGCAGCACCGTGGTGAATCTGAAACACGTATCATTTTTTAATCTGATCCATCCTAGAGATGTGCTATGGTCCCTACCTGGAGGCTCTTTCTGACCAGTCCTTGGAGAAAGACATCTATGAACCTCAACCCTGCCTACAGGAGAATTCCGAGCCCAAGTGAGACCACCTTGGCCTGCTTCCTCAATGGCCCATGGGAATGCTAATGTGAAAGAGCAAAAAAGTCTCTATGGCAGTGGGCTTTTTGCCTTTTTACATTTGCATACAATTATTTTTCTCCCTTGGACGTGCAGGTTCCACATAATGAATTTAAGCTTCTGACAAAAGGCTTTCCTAGATCAGGGGAAGTACAGCTCAGAAGTCACTTGCTGATGCTTGGGATTTGTACACTCAAAGCCACAGATCTCCTATCCAAGACAGCCTCTCTCCTCGAGAGGAGAAGCTGCCTAGAGCTCTTCAGTTAATAATTAACTCCTAAATGGAAGCAGAAGGGTTGATGAGGGTGATGAAGGTTTAGGACTGAATGTCTTTGTATCCTTTCTAAAAGGAGAAACAGATGTTTCCAACCACCACAACTTTCCATTCCACAGATCGCTTGCTCTGGCTGTTACCTTGGGGCGGTGACTTCCAAATGCTGTATTAAGAAACAAAAAAAAATTAATTGTTTCACTGGAAGGTTCAAGAGAGAGTCTGGGGCAGAGCGAGAGGTTGAACACATTCCCTCACACAGCAGCTCAGAAGGCAGAAGGCATTGGAAAATCCTGTTCTAGTACTGCTTTTTTTGCTAGTAATCAGGGTCTCCACAAATGCCAGTTCAATTGGAGAAGAGCTCTGGAAATTCTTCTGCTTTGTCAGCGAGATGGTCTCAAGCAAAGCCCCATCTCATCTGTCAAAGTACAGTCTGGATGCTTTCACTAGCATAAATTTAAATTTCTAAACAAACACCAGACCCTACCAACTTGTGTAATGGCAAAGATGTTAATTTTATCTGAGATGTTTGGGTTTCCTCCCCTCTTTTCTCTTCCCACTTTAAATTGATGCCATCTTGATTTAAAAAAAAAAAGGTTGGGGGGGGGCATTTTTGAGTGCTGCCTGCAGATACGCATTTGTATGCTTTTTCCATCTTTTAACTAACAAACAGGAGGGGGAAAAAGTTAATTTTGCTAGCAGCCTGCTGTGATATAAATAAAAATAATAGGTACATTCACAGATTTTGAACTTTTTACAGCCACTGCTGCAAAAAGCAATTTTAATTTATAACCACGGATTCTTGCAAAACATATAACGAAGACATAATAAAATGGAATGTTTATCCGTGGCTCCCATTAGACCTCCGTTCAATGGTTGTAACTAATGACTTGTTTTTCCACTTTTGTATTGGAAGCCTTATTATTGGGCTGCACAGAGCATACCTTATTTGATTTCCCTAGCAAGGTCTGCACCTCTTGCTGAAGCCTGCAATTAGACGTTCATGAAATAATATTAAAAAGCTGCATAATCACATCTGTGGTCAAAAATTCAAGAAAAAAAGAAGAAGAAAAAAGCCAGTAACAAGCCAGTAACAAGCCAGCTCTGTTTGTATAATATTATACCAAGTACAATAGACTAATGTTCACTTGTTCACTCCAGTGCATGTGTCCTTTTGACTAACCACTTCTATCTGACAACCTTTTTTTGGCAACAGAACACATTGTACTTTTTGGATAATTGACTGTGGAATATAATGCTGTTTATTCAAAAGCAGGTCACAAAGAACTGAGCTTCCAGTTGTCTTTAGCCTTCTACCTTTCTTATCTACATGCTGTTTAAATTTATAATTAATTTCTTTTAATTACACATGTGGTTTTAATTGCTGTTCTGTATTTATTCAGTAGAAGTTGACCTGATGGTGAAATGGCACAGAAAGGTGGGTGGGAAGCTGAATTCAGATTTGGAAACTGTATTTGGACATATTTATTGGTGAGCAACCTCATGAAGAAACAAACATAAACACATGTGCTCCCAACACCCTCTGGTACCTACAAGGCCATGTTTGCCTGCAGTACAACTGCATTATTTCTCTGTACTGAAAAATCTACTAGAAAGACTCATCCACCACTTGCTCAGTGATCTGGAAATTCTACAGCAGCAAAAGGCCTAATTTTAAGCCTAAGCCTTGGAAGACAAGAACCCTGAGGGAAAGTGATGTAGAAACACGTAAAAATTGTGAAAAATCTAGATGATGGGAAATGCAGTTGAGAAAATGGGTTCAGGAGAAAGTCTTAACTGAAGTATTCAAATGAAGTTGGGCAAAAATTGATGTGTTTCTAAAGCATGTTTTTGGGATGCAGCCTGTGGAAAGAGAGGTCACATGTAAATGTTGCATAATAGGAGGGGGAAGGATTTTGAGGCAGCAAGGAACAGAAAAGCAGCCTTCTAACACAAGCTGGAGAAGGAGATGCAGGACACGTTTCTGATGCTGATCACCAGATCAGGAAAACACAAGTGCCACCTGAATCTTTGAGTCTGCAAGACACACACAAAACAGAGGTTTATAAGAACACAAATGTTGCAGGGCACTTCCTCACGGAGATTTTTTCTGTTGGCCAACTTGGACTGCAAAACAAAACCCACCAGGCTTCCTGGCGACAGCCTAGAAGGAATCCACCAGTGGCATACACACAGCAGGAGATCCCCTGTCCACTTAGGCCACTTTTCTCCATGGCAAAGGCAGGAGTTTTCACTTTAAGCTCTATCACAGCAACAACAGAAAAGAAGGTGATTCATTTAATGAACAACCAGTTCTCACAAAGCTGGAGGAAACTCCTGAAAAAAAGATTCTTCAGGTGTTGGTAAAGTAGAATCTAACGAGGCAATAAGAGGACGAAAATTATGATAGCTAATCTGCTGTATATTATAGCTCAGGTGTGGTTCCATTTTAGTGATGACTAAACTAATCCTAATAAGTCAGGTTAAGTTACAGCCGACTCATTTGAGGAAATTTTGTTTGTTTGTTTAGAAAAGTATTTAATTGGGAGGACGAGTGATATTGACAGTAAGAATAATTCATCTGTCTGTGCTGGTGCTAAACCACAGTGTGAAAAATCCTTGCTAATGCTACATTGATCAGCTAACACACAGCAACACCACTTTTCTAATTTGTTTTGTGTAGCTTACTTTAGATGGCCCATTTCAATCTGGACTATTTTGAGGAGCCATGTGAAACTAAGTCACAGGCCTATTAGTGTGGATAAAGAGGCATATGAATATTACTCTGCTCCAAACAAGACGTAGTTCATCTGATATTTTTTCCAGCAGAGAGAATACACTGTGTCTGGAACAAAGAAGAAAATGTGACTGGAAAGTTTAGAGCCCTTAAATTAATTCCCTAGACAAAAAGTTGAGGCATCATACTCATAATATCATGTTATGTAACTTGCTGTGGAGCCAGGCAGCTACTAAGTGAAATAGTATGAGTTATAAAAACAAAATATTGTTGTGAAAACAATTTTACAGCTTTATAATTCACTATTATTTTCATTTAAGAACAAAACTGTCAGTGTAATTGCAGATTCTGTTTGCCTTGCAGGAGTTCTTTAGCCTGTGATAGGAAACCTCTTCCTTTTTTTAAACTTTTTTCCCACAAAGGCTGCTATTAAATTTACTATATCATGTTTCTTTATAGTTATTCAGAGGTAAATCTTAACAGGAAGCCCATTATGTGGAGACCAAAGTTAGTTTAACACCAGAACATTTATGATCACTAAATGTAACCATATATTAGCAACTGCTTCATACCATTATTCTTGGATGAAACAAATATTTTATCAGCAGACATTATAGACTACTTTGTAATCTTTACAACCGAATATCTATTTTTGGTGGGATCTTACATGGCTGGCACTACTCACTGTGCACCCTGATAGTTTTCTAACTTGCCTGTTCATGCAAATACTAGGCTCAAGAGCCTATCTATGGACAACCATCCCTATTCATGGAAAAATGATTCATCTTTTAAACTGTGCACAGCCCCTACAAAGGGGTGCTTCAGTAACAAACTATTACTATTTTATCTGTATGTGTGCCATTAAAAACTGGATTAAGGCTGCAAATATGCTTCATGGAGGTCAGTGGGAAAGTCAACCAAATATAGGAAGATCCTATGACAAATGACATGGTCAAAATATCATTCAAAGCATCATCTATGTTGTCACTGTGTTGTGAGCATAGTGACTTCTTGTAACACTGGCATTACCATCAGGTCATAAGCCCAAAGAGTTCCACACCAACAGGGCAGCCAGACACCTTCTCACCTCAAACAGAAGAGCCACCAAATGACACCAGGATGCTCCATGTCTCCTTGTTCTGCCCCATTCTGCTAATCAACTGGTGCCTAACCTTCGGTAAGTTTCTCTACCCATTCAGGTTCTGGCTTCATTGCAATAAACTTGACAATGATACAGAGCTTATCTGACAGAACAGCTTCCTTACATGCTCTGGTGCTCTGGCTTTGAAAGAATTACAATGTGGTTGGACTCGACTGTATTTTTAAAGGGAAGGAATCAGCTCCTTCAGCAATCAGCAGCACCATCACATACAATAGCCAGAGTCTGCCTGCAAATTAAGTGGCACTCACTTTTATGGGTGCTGCTTTCTGTACTGAAAGCTGTAAACCAGTAGCAAGGCCAACCATCCTTGTCTCATCATGCTACAGACCAGGCTGCCCCTCAAAGACCTGAGCTCAGGCAGCCTCAGGGCTCAGGCAAGCCCCACTGCCTGGAAACCAGCCAGCCTCCCTGTGTGATGCTATGTAAGTATTCACTCACTGCTTCTTATGACCTCAGACTGAAAATTCTTGTTAGCCTGTAACACAGCCTGGCAGGATCTCTCAAGGTAGACACTTGGTTATCAAGAGTTAACCAGCACAGAAGTAGAGCCCTTGATTAACTTCAAGGTTGCCCCATACCTTATCATGTGTGGAGGCATTGTCCTCAGCTTATTTTAAGAAGGAGCAAGAAAGAACATCCAGGTATTATGCCAAAAGCCTCTTTCTCAATTATTCCTCTTATATTTCTAACCCATTGTGGCTGACTAAAGGCTAAAGCTGCAAAAGCTGCATCCTGAAGCTGTAAATTTAAGTTGGTTTTTCAGTATACACTGACCTGACTTACTCCTGTAACTTCTGGCTCCCTGTTATCTTTAACTTCAAGGTAATTGTTTGGCAACTCTTTGTTTCACAATTTCAGGAAAACAATTCAAATATATGATTCCTAAGAGAAAAAAACTGATTAATTGCTCTGTCATCAGCTGGTTCCTGCTAGTATATGGAGTGCCTAAATAATAAAAATATAATACAAAGAACAAAGAGTAAAGCTCTCAAATGAGCATGTCAAACACATTTCGAGCCAAGAATTGGGCTCCTTCAAAAGCCTAGGATATAAACCAGACTGTATCAGATTCCTGCTGTCAGGATAAGGACACCATTCTGAAAACACCTTTTTGCATCTCTTGCCAGCACCTATTCACCTGAAAAAACCCACAAAGATTTTCATGCAGAGATTTATAACTTGAAGAGGAAAACATCATTCTCAATGTCACAGTACCACAAGTCCTGGAGCTTCTCATCTTATTGTTAGACATAACTGCCTTCTTTCCCCTCCTCCTCATTTTAACAGAAGCAACAGTATTTAATTTAATCCACCCAGAAGCAATGACAGAGTCAGCAGCTGATATACAGCTAGTGCTGGTTAGAACTCTGAATTACTGTTTTGTGAAGAATGTCAACATTTTGACATTTGTTGCTATTCTCAGGAAAGAAAGGAACTGCATATTCATCTGGAAATTTTGAAATGTCACACTGAACTCGCAGATTCAACTCTGAATTTCAGAATTTCACCTTCTATTTCATTTTACATTCGTTTTCAGTCTTTTTTAATTCATTAAATGCCAAAGTAGAATATTTTAAATAATCCTTTTAAATTTTACTTTGTTTGGCTATATTTGAGCATACTAAAACTATGGGAAGCCACTGTCCCACACTAACAGAAAACCAACTTCAATCATCCTTTTACACTGTCTCCAAATTCCATCCATTGACAATTTTTGATACGAAACTTTTGTGAAGAAGACACTTGGGCAAAGATACAAAATTCTGGGTGAGAAGGCACTTTGGGGGAGGCAAGCAATGCAAAGCAAGCCGCCTGCCTTTCTCCACAAGTCAAAAGCAACACTGGGAAGGAATATATCCCTGTGACAGAAGGAGGGAATCTAGCAGACTGCTTTTATTCATCTGCAGAGAAAGAAAAACTTCTAGTTGCTAAATTAACAGCAAACAGCAAGAGAATTAGTCTCAGTTCAAACGCAAGTGCTGGACGTGTCTCCTTTATGTGAGTGATGGTAAAAATTATTAGACCAGTACAAGAGAAGTGCATCAGTCATAGCAAAGGGCACTGTGAGCATATGTTTCTGAGGCAAAGATGAAACTTCCAAGCAAATGTCTCCATCACAGGTATTAAATCAGTGGAAAAACTGACAAAAGCTGTGTAAAACAAGAAAACAGCAAGCCATCACAGTCCCTTTTGGGCACTGCAAGCTGCATGAGACCATGGCAGGGCTGGGTGCAGCAGGCAGCAAAGAAATCACCTCCAGCGGCGCGGAAACCACGCGCTGGCTGAGGTCTGCTAGTCATGAGCAGCCACCACCACCTAAACCAAGCCACAAACATGAGCTGCCTCATTAAATCCCCCTGGCTTACAGTTGTCTCCCCACTTTTCATGGTGCTCACCTGGAAAGGTGTGCAAAACTGAAGGACGGTCTGAAGAGGAGGCTGTGCTCCATATGCACTGATGCCTCTATAGGTGTGAATATGGGGATAATGGGACCTGTGGCTGAGCAGGGTAAGGAACTCGGGCACTTGTGCCATGTCTGGGAGAACAGACACGGCTACCAAAGGGACATTTCTCCTTTCTCCCTCCAGCAAATCTGCAGCAAAGGAATGTGGATTTGGATGCTATACTAAATCAGAGCTACAAGACACTTCTGTCCTCACCAAACTGGTGAATTGCTCTCAAGAGATCAGTATTTTTGTTAAGATTTCCACCATTTTGGTCTCAAATGGCTTCAGTGTTATGTAGTCTAGAAGCTGAAAATGTGAAGGTCCCTTTAGGAAGGAATGTGCTTCCCAAAGCCTATGAATAGAATTAGGAGAATAGCTGGGATCTGAGATCTAGGAAGAACAGATCTCCCAGAGCCACCCCTCAAATACATCAGGAGATACAAAATGTCCCTAAAAGGTCTACAAATCCATTTGGGAGATATGAGAGTGTCTCAAAAATGCTCAAAATATGACCAAAAACAGTGAAAGGACCTAGAGCTATTTGGAGATCTGAGAACTCAACAAGGATTTTCAGTGTCTTTACCAGTCCAACACAGAAACATTTGGTGACACATGAGCTGGTCAGCAGTGGGAGTTTACCACTCCTGCTTTGGCCACTGGGCAAAGTTCTGGGAATACTCTACATCAGAAACTGTCTTTTTGTCACATGTCTACTATGGACATCTTGGAGCCAGAAATGAGTGTACCTAATGAGCCACCCTGGCCTTGTGCCCTCTGCCCTTTGGGAAAGGAGAAGTTAAGAGGCAGGCTTCAGATTTTGACTTGATCTGAGCAGGCATAGCAAGAGCCTAAGAGAAGTCAAATAGTCTCATGAGAGCTCTGCTGCTGCTCCTACAGAAATCCCCACCACCCACCATCCAGAAGAAAAAGCTCCTGAGGTTTTTTTGGCTGTTGAAGCACATGAAGGTTTAAATGAGGACATGCACTCCACCAGATCATTTCCTAACTAGGACTTGGGCACTAATGCTAGACAGGGTGCTGCAAAAGACTAAAATGCCCAGAGGCTTCACATGCATGACGCTCACTCCATAAGTGGCCTAAGGACAGAATGCAACGTGGAATTGTGTGTGAGTAAAACTCATTGTTTTCGGCAGGCTTTAAGAACCAGTACAGATTATTTGCTGTTCCCATACCAATCCAGATTTATTTTGGATCAGCAGCGACTTCAACATGATTAGTACACAGCAAAAAAAACCAGAGCCACAGTGTCATGAACCTCTTCCTAGCCAGAATGCCAAATAGAAATCTTTTATTTTTACCCTTTAAAAACATGAAACAAATTTAATGAAAAATTTTGCCTCTCACAGTGATGGATCATGGTATATGTTAGAACTAAGGACCATGAACTTTTAATCTGAGATGGATTTGCTACAACATCCTTAATAATTTGCACACACAAACTGTGTTCAAAATTAGGTGTGCACTTTCTCGAATACATTTAGAAATTGTTTGATATTTTAAAATCATTCCCTTGCAAGAAGAAAAATTCCTAAAGGTCATCTTACATTTTATGTGATATGTATTAATGCTTCTTACCCTTTCTGTTTCCTTAATTGAAAGGTCTCAAATCGACCTTGAAAAGGCAAAACACAAGCAAATGCAGAATCGTGTGTGTATGTAGATGTTAAAATTCACATAATAGACAAGTCAAATTACAGTGACAATTCTCCCTAACAGATATCTGGCTCTAACACAGTCTTTTTTTTCCCTTTTTAAATAAAATAATTCCCGAAGTCGATTTTATGAATGGGATATTCTGCAAGGGAAGAGAACAGCACATGGTAAGGCTGGACAACATTGCTTTAAAGGCAAAGCCTGCCACCAATATGTTACAGATTTGTAAGCTCAAAAGTGAAAGAGGTAAGAAAACAGCTATGTAGCAGGCTGGAAGAGAAAGAAAGTTTCTGGAGGGAATTACCATCAAGCAGATGATAGTCTGTTCTGCAGAAGAATCGAAATTATTTTTTATAGATGTACTCATGAAGTATTTCTGCACTGTGTATTTGCAAATGCCACGTGCACACACACCAACATGTATATATAAATATATATAGGCATACATGAAACCCCAAACTTGAGCTAAATTAAATTAAATTGTCCCTCCAGCTTTGTAATGCAAATGCGACTAACAGGCTTGTGCTGTTTGTGGTTCGAGATGATTTGCGTTTCCATAGAGATGCTGAGTGAACTACAGTTTTTAAATTTTTTATATATATAAACCTACTTGTATCTATAAAAGTCTAAATATGGATCTGCTGTACCTCAGCATTTCCTCAGTGATTCCACTGGAACCACAACCATTTACATCAGTTAAGGCTATGTGCAAATTTTGTGCCTTTCACTACTTTGCAGTCTAAGCTCTATACCAAGTACCTGCAGAGCTGAGAGTTTATTACTTCTCTCCCTGCTTCAAAGCTTCATGTTAAGGAAGGGGAAGAAAAGAGAAAAAGCAGTTTCTTATCTGGTAGTAGATAATATTTCAAGGACTTCTGTAATTTCTTGCCCTCTCTAAACTGCCTTGAGAAACATCTTTGCCTTTCGAAGTTCCCACTGTCAAGAAACCTGGAATCCAGGGAAGACCATTTGTGTGCTGTTAGAGAAGGAAATGACAAAGGGACAGGCTTTCTGTTATGTATCAGAAGTTTTTTCACCTTTCCCTGTGAGCACCCATAAACTCAAGAGTATGGAAGTGCTCACATATGCCAAGGTGGGCCTGGGCAGCAACAGCATCATTACCTCCCTGCTTCACCCCTTGTGGAACCTCAGCTCACCACACACAACGAGGGCCCCACAAAGCTACAACAACTCTGTCCTCTCAGAGCCACATTAGAGACTGCCACCAACAGAAGTGACAAAAGGCAGGCAGGATCAGCTTGGGCAGAGAAACCAGGCAGACCCACTTTAACTTTTTATTTCAAATTGACTTCACTTTGTGAGGTCCAGGCACTTGTTGAAGTGGATGGGGGCCACCCGGTGCACCAACATCGGAGAGGAAAACCAGAGCCGAGCTCTGTGGGGACTCATTTCCATGTGGTTTCAGTGATAAGTGATCTTTGAAAGCGACACACCAGAGGACAACCTCCACAATCACTCTGAACCACAATCAAAACCAGCCTCTCGTGTACCTCCCATCTGCCTGAGGACAGGGAGGATTGATTGTGAAGCAGGGATGTCCACAGGCACATGAAGCAGCTCACACCCAACCTCTCCCTTCATGTAGGGAGTGCTCTGAAGAAAAGGCTCCAGCTCAGCGATGCTTTATGGAGGCACGGCCAGGGAGTTCCTTGGGCAACAGCATGTCACAGGGACAAAGCCTCCCTCCCTCCCATGGGAGGGAGCATGGCCTCCCACCATGCTTCCACATGCAACATCATCTCACCATTTGAGACGGACAATTTTTCTAAGCCCCTGCAGGGGCTCTTTTCAAAGCAGATGAGAGTTCCCTATTTCCAGCTTTAAGAAGCCATATATAGGGAGACCTACCCCACATCTCTGATAGCACCACCTTAACCCCCATCACGTTTCCGGGAGTGTCCCAGGCCACATTCAGCCATGTGGCTCCCCCAGGAATGCCAGTGACCACTTGCATCTCTTACCTTCTGCTGCAGGGCGGGTGGCTGTGGGGCCAGCACAGGGTCAGTGATGTAGGTCTTCTTCGTGGCTGGTGGCTGGTAGAGCCCAGGGGGAGCCTGGCCCATGGCATTACTCGCAGGATAGGCCGGCTCGGCCTTCCAGGAGCTCTGCGGCACGTAGGGCGCTTCGGAGCCGTTCCTGCCGCCATAGCCCCCGTAGTAGGGCTCCTGGTAGCGGCCCTGTGGCGGTGCGTAGCCATAGGTGGGCTCGGCGGGCCGGCCGGGTGGAGGGGCATAGCCGTAGCCGGGCCCGTGGGGCTGCGGCGCTCCGTACTGAGGGGTGGCAGGCTGGCGGGACGGCGCGGTGCCGTAGGGCTGGCCGGGCCCCAGGCTGCCATAGTGCCCGGGCTGCGGGCTGGGCGGCTGGTAGTGCGGGCTGGGCTGCGCCGTCCTCACCTGCACATTGAAGGCCGGGCGGCTCGGCGTGGAGGCCGTGGCGTAGGAGGCCGGCACCGGCTGCGGCTTCAGGGTGCCAACGGGGGTGACCGGGATGGGCGCTGGCTGCCCTGGGCCTTTGGCAGTGGACTTCTTGGTGGCGGTGAGGGGAGGCTGGTTGGGGATGATCATCCGCTTGTGGCCAGTGACAGGAGTGGACACGGATGGGGTGGTGGCAGCGGAACTGCCTGAGGTCCCCGAGGCCTGGAGAGCAAGGAGAGAGACACAGGATCAGCAGGAGGAACCACTTGGGCACTGGGTTCAAGCAACGACGGTGGAAATGGAGGTTTACAACTCAAACTGCTTAGGAAAGCAAGAATAACCCAGGGCCATGCGTTATAGAATGGTAATAGCAACCTTCCCCTGCTCTAACAGAACAGGGATGGCACTGCAGCAGCCGAGCAGAACTGCCATGCATGGCATTTCATCTCTCCTTGGAGGCTTCTCCGCCTCCAAACAAGCAAACAAATTAAAAAATTATACACGCTAAAAAAAAAAGGGAGACTCGCTACATGATAATTAGGGAAAACCCCATGCATTCCTGTGAAAAGATGCCATTTTGAACAAGAGAGAAAATGGGATTATAGTCTCTATGTAGACATGAAATTCCCTGGGTCCTTAGAGCACTTGTAGGGTTCTGCCCCAATACAGGATCTCCTTTAATTGTGTAGGAGGCAGCAGTTTGGGATAGCCTGCAAGCAGGTCCCAGGCTGAAGAATGAACTCCAATCAAAGCAAGTTACTGAGGTGTCCCTACCCCAGCTGTACTGGTTGAAAACCTGGAGTGACCCCAGAAAAGTCAAATGCTACACATGCTTCATTAAAGGGCAGAAAGCAGGTCAGGATTTCCAAGAGCTTCAGAAGTCAGCTCCTACCACGGCAGCCATGTAACCCTGCACCAGTGCCCCGGGCACTGCAATGCTGGGCAGCCAGGGAACAGGATCACAGCACATGCTGCCGCTTCCTGCAATTTGGCCACAGAATGAAGCTTCGGTGCAGTGACGTCGTCTAAGAGGCATTGTACATCCTTCAGTCTAATGTACTTGTTTGTCTGGCTTACCTCACATTTAAATGTTCAAATTCACCAGTATGAAAAGACATCTTTGTTAAAGAGCTAACAATGTTAAATAGTTTCTGAAGGATAGTGACTAACACTCTTTATGTCCTTTCACTAAATAAAAGAAGAGCAAACTTGAATTTCTAAAGTTTAGGATTAGGTAAAATGTCTTGCTTCTGTATTTTCCTTTATTCTAAAAGAATACCAGAATTTTATGCCTTCTACGGGGAAATGCAAGTGAAGACATGCAGTTTGGCTGCACTTGACATCATAGTTATATGACGTTATATCTCATTCAAACTTCCTGTACCAGGATCTCATCCATGATCTGCTTGATAATTTACAAGTTCACAGCAGCCCAAAAGCAGACCAGCTCAGCCTTCACTCATGTTTATGTGCACTCTAAGGCATGTGCCACCTTTAAATGACCAACCTTGTATTTGTCCCCAGGTGTTCCTGCTTTATGCAGGCACCCTGACCTCCACCTACTGCTCCACCACCCTCTTGCTGGGGAGGGCATGGTGAGAACTCTTCGGGACATGCACAAGCTGTACTGGGGCCAGAGAAATCCTATGCCTGGTCAGCAGGTGGCGGCAATTAATTGCTGCCAAACCACCCAGAGGGGGCTGGGGGAACTTCAGGCACCCTGAGCCTCAAAGGGTTCCAAACTCATCCTCTGCACGGGATGGGAGAAACATCCTCTATACAGGATGGTTGTATCCCCCAACATTTGATAGCCACCTCACTCAAAGAAAAAGAAGATAAGTGCAAGCTACTCAGCTTCTAGTGCACAGCCTACAAGCAAGTCTACTCAAGGGATAATAAGAAAGCTCTACCACCCAACTGGCAGCTCTTCCCTGGTCATGTGCAAATACTTTTTTGCTAATGTACTGGTAAAGACCTTACTCCTGCAATCACACCTTCAGGGCAAACCTCCCACAAGGAAACACTATATATCAGCAAAAAACCCCAGACAAATAAGAGCATCAGTCTGTTCTGAGAGGTGTAAAAGGTGTGTATTCAGAGATGGGGAATAATAAGGCAGCAAACTTCTGCTGGAGGAAAACATCTCAATGTATTCACACCCTGACCTTGCTAACAGATCCATGACAAGGCAGCACATAGACAGTCTGAAGAGATTTTGAAATTGAGAGCAAGGAAGAGCTGAAGCATGTCTCAGTTGAACTGCAAGGGCAGAGACAGGCTAAGGGTCTGTAGCCCTCCTTTAATACTACCCAATTCTTCCTTGTCTGAAACACCTGAAGAGAAGCCAGCACTCCTCCATCCCTGCATCAGAACACAACTGCACCAGCACTCATTGCTAGCAAGCAAACTTGTTTTCTGTCAGAGTTGTTCTCCCATGTCAGGTTGGCATTTATGTCTGGGAGTGCCAGAAACTTTCCCATTTCCTCACCTATTTCATTCTTGTAAATTATAGTAGTTTGTCCACTTACTGTAATGGGATGAAAGGTCCACAATGCAGCAGTGTGTAATTACCACCAGAAAAGCATTTTTCTTTTCCACGTGAAGAGGCAGAATGTAGATAATGTTATAAAGACAATGGCCTGTCTGGGGGAGGGGGAAAGACCAAACCAAAACAACGTAAGTGAGCTCTGTTCATCACATTCTCTATTTCTGAATGCAGACTCTGGAAGCAGGTCAGGAGACACTACTAAAGCTCTTCTGATCCCATCTCAAGAACTGAGGGACTTTAATCTTACATATAAACATCCATGTAACACTCCACTTAATCGCCTGATGCCAGTCTCCTGCCTGGACTGGAATGCACCTTATGAACGAATGATAAACCCTTCTTCCAAAAAACTCCAAACCCTCACAATCTGTGGACCGGCACTGAGAAACTCCTATGTTTGCCACCACAAAGAGGATGAGCTGGGAGCATCCCCTCCTGCACCAGAATCCAATGAAGGAAGGTGGCAGTTTGGGGGGAGCAGAGCCCAGACTTCACTATCAACTCCCCAGCGAACAAGTACCGGCTGCATTGTGGCATCAAACCACAGGCTGCCTTGAGGAGGAGGAAGTTTGCATCAGTAGGAGTCCCCAGAGGCGCCCTGCGTGACTCATTCTGAATTCCTCTGAGGGCACTGGGCAAGTGTGTGATGAAAGCTGGGGTTTAGGGGGGAGGTGTAATGCTAGCTGATGTGGTATAGTAGAGAAATGGGACAGGCTACAGGGAATTTAACACTACTGGAGCATTGATGATTTATGGGGACACAAGCTGGTTGTAGCTCTTGTGCAAGGGTACAGGTGAGGTATCACCATAAATCCTTTGCCCTTTTGCCTGAGAGAGAGAAGGGTGGCCACTGTCCAGCAATGCACTCAAATATCACCCGAGGCTTAAACCTTAAGACTACTAATGGATTAAGAAAAAACTTAATAAATGAACAGTAACTATGGACAAGATTCCTGGTCTGAGAACAGGAATGTGTGGAAGGACGAGAAAAGGGTAATCAGATACCACTAGAAGAGAGATTTCAACAGCTGTCTGGAAGGTACTAGGAGGGTAGGAGGGATGAATGAGGCTGTAAAGATGCTAGGTAGATGGAGTAATGAACAGAAGGCTGGAAGGGGCTATCTGTATCACTGAGTACAGTCTAGCAAAACAGATGACTGTCACAAACGTTTCATCCAAGTGAATCCACAGAACTTCCACCAACACAACGAGGTAGATTCATCCAAAAGCACATCAAAGTGACAGCCCAGAAACATGAAAACAAGTAAAAACAGGAGAAAGAAAAAGGAGAAAGACAAAGAGTGAATTCATAGGAGCACTGGCATCCCTTTCTCCAGCAGCTCCTGGACAGCTCATTTCAAAACCATACTGCAAGTGATTATCGCAGCCAAACACGCTTTCTGACATCCTCTGAGGGCTGTTTTCAGAGGAAGACAGGCTTTCCTCTGCTCACCATGCCCTGATGAAACCGTCTGACACACTTCGCAAGTGCAAATTAAAACCACGCTACTTACCATCAACCCCTTCTTGCAAATTCATATTTGCAAAGAGAGTAAACTAGAAACCCCAGGTGTTGATAACACAGTTGTTAAGAGAAACTAGAGTAGGAAGGAGTTAAATTCAGAACCTCATCTACCACAAGCATTATAATACAAAATCTTTTTTTTTTTAATGGGAAAGCACAAGAGCCTTGTTTAAACACAGATGGAAGTACCTAAATGTACTGCCTCTTCTACAAATGAATTATCCAGCAGTTCAAGTAAGGGTGAACTAATACTGACAAAATCAAGTAAAACTCAATCAAATGTGGGAGGAAAAAAAGCCCCAAAACACTTTTAAAACAGTTTACCATGTATAACCATGAGGGGAATCATTTTGCTTGGCAAATCCTGCCCTGTCTTCATAAATGCAGAGGAGGTTAATAAAATTTTTCAAGAGTTTCTTGTACCAACCATCATAGGAAAAGTCTATGGCATTGTGACAAAACCACACTGTTCAAGGGATCTGACTGTTAGAGCTGGGTGTCTGGATTCAAAGCTACCCTGGTGGAGAAACTCAAAATCCTAAGTATCTGATTCTTCATCCTGTAGAAATTATTTATATAGATCTTAAATTAAATTCAATGTACATCTACAACTAGAAAGTCATTGCATAGTTACTAGGGATGAAACCTGTTGTTCTACAGAAATTAGTCTACAATTCTTTTCCATTTATCAGGGTTAAATCTTTAAAAGAGTAGAGAATAATACCAGTCTACTGCATGAGCATCATGCTCATATGATCAGCTGGAATCCATATGAAAAGGACTTCATTCTTTTATTTTGCACATTTGTAGAATTATTTTTATAGAATCCCTTCAGTTACTCAGGTTTCAGAGACTGAATCAAAAGTGCCAATGCAAAGTTTATCACATTCTATTAAATTCTCCAGACGTTTTTTCATAAAGGTACAGTTGAATAGCTTTAGCCCTTTTGCTGTCAAATTACCACATATAAAGATACATTACTCCAGCTCAGTGATTTTCAACCTTTATGCTCGGCAGCCCCCAAATGTTTTTCAAGAGAGACAAGCTCCTTTATGGAGAAAGTTAATCTATTGACAACAAACACGGGTTTTTCAGTTACCTTTCATTGAATTCTTCTTAGTTACCTTAGGAGTGATCCATGGACCCCCAGGGTTTGCAGAGCAGAGGTTGAGAACCACAGCTCTAGCTGGGGCTGCCTGTTTTGGGCATTTCAGTCACTAATTACTCCAGGATAGGAATGAAACCACGCTTCTTCCTCGAAAGGCAGAAACCTGGCAACTACCGGTAGGCTGAACCCAGGATGCGGCATTCTCAGGGGGCTGCCAGTTCAACGGGCCACTGCAGCACCTCTCCTAACTCAGCCCTTCTCCTGCATGGTCCACTGACACAAGCTGGGCTGAAACACACGGCCAGCTCAGACCACCTGAAATCCTTTAAGTAGCACTCAATGGTGGTGGAAATTGGAGGTCTGGGTGGAAAGGGCAGCAAACGGTGAAAAATTAACTTGGCTTTTCCTAACACCGATGATGGGCATTCACCTTGGCTAGCTGGAGGTGCTTAAAGCTCTCTCTCTGAAATGGATCTCCACAAGGTCATTTATCCCATTCTAATATTGAAGCCTAAAACAAGGGAGATGAATCATCCACTGTGTGAATCTACTTCACTCCGCTGACTGTAAAAGGAGTGTAAAAACACGCAAGACAAGTCACTGAATATTTAGACAGCACAAGTTAGTGGAGACAAATTCCACAATAAGCAGGTAATTTTGATGTGACTGTAAGAAGCAGAGATCCTTTTCCCCTGCATTAAGTGCCCTGCCATTCAAGCTCAGCTACAGCAGTACACCAAAGGGATTTTTGAGTGCCAGCAGCTTAGACGATCTGCCAGGATCCTGCTGCACCCTGTAGCCAAGGCATGACCAAGAGGTTGCATATCAAGTTTATTTCTAGTGTATGAAGAGGGCTGACATGAATGGGACACCCTTCCCCACCTCCTCTTCTACCTCTGTGCTGAACAGTGGCTCCTGGTAGAACTGGAGCTGCTGCTTTTCCAGGAGCACCATCTGGGCTGAGCCTCCCTTCTGCCTGAGGTAGCAAAGCTCAGCTCCCCCTCAGTATGGGAAAGATAATCCCAGATAAAAATAAAATACTCTGCTGTGAAACCTGGGCCTTTAGGTACCTGAAAATGTGAAGAGGCATTTTAGGGGCTTTCCTGATGTGCAGACACCGCTACCTTGCGCTGACTTCAAATTCTGTATTTGAACAAGCTGCTTTGCCAGTGATAATGTATGGCCAAGTTCCCCTGAACCTGTCTGAACCTTCTTCTGTCTGAAATAACATCTGGGTGAAAATGAGAAATCTGGCCTCTCATTTGGGACTTGCAGATGCCTAGAGTCCTGGTAGAGCTCCAGCTAGGCTGCTTCATGTCCAGAGATCTTGAGTGGATGGACTGTTCCCATGTAGCATACCTGATGCATTTTCAATATACAGCATTCCCTGGCCTTCTTTATAAGGTCCAGGCAGTCCAAGCACACTGAGGACACATCTTTACAACTCTGCACTGCTGCTATGCCGTGCATACGGCTTGGTTGCTAACACAGATTTCTTTTAAGTGTCAAAATGTCCTTAGAACCCAATCCAAAGTTTTGAAGTCTGGTCCAAACCTTAAACCCCTTAGCCAAAACACGTTTATAATCATAAGAAGTTTTTCTTTACACTTTCATCATTCTCTCATTTCTAGTTTACCGCTGACAAGCGAGTGTCATGGATGTATGGGCTGTGCATGGATCAGCAGCCACACTCAGACTTCACAGATGTGGGGTTCAGTTTGCTGGCTTGATCACCAGAAGCAATCAAGGTACTCAAACAGACTGCTCCCAGGCGTTACACCAAAAGAAGAAGAGGAGAAATCTAATAAAGTGTTCATCTCTGCTTCTCCAGTGAAGAGAATACCTTGCAAATGCCATAAAGTGTTACAAGAACATAACTGCTTCTGAGCTTTGATTTGTTTTTCAGCTGCTACCACAGGTGGAAAAGGAGTCAACATAGTTGTTAATGTTTCTGTCCATAACCTCTTTTGTACTCTTTGTGATGGCCCAGCCTAAAACCATGGGAGCTGGTGCACAGAAGAAAAGGTGCTAAGAGTTGACCTCCAATATTTTATCATGGAAAACAGCTTTCCACAACTGATACGTGCAGTTACAGACACACACCTTGGTTCAGCTTTCAGTGCGGGTTTACTGTCAAGTGTTTTAGGCAATCTGGGTTTCCACTTTGCAGCACTCCATTAATTCCAAAGAGTCTGAACACATCTGAAAAATTTAGTCTCCAAAACACAACAGTGTTATGCCAGGGAAGAATTTCCTTCTCAGTTTCATATTTACTTTTTTGTTTACCTAATATTATCGCTACGATGACTACTCTGAGCTTTTTTATTTGTTTTTCCTTTTCTGATGACTGATCATCTGGTATTTATGAGAAGGACTCTGTGAGAGACCAGTTTTAAAAAACAATTGACCTAAATACTTTCAATACTGGTGGACAGTTAAGGTCTGTAATTCTAGCTTAATTCATTGAGAGAGTTAGTTATGATTTAGACTCTTCTATCTAACCAATTCCACTTGACCAATTCAAATGCAGTAGCAATTTTATCGACAAGGGTATCAGATATCAGCATGAGACAACTGTCAAAAAGTTACAGAAGATGCCAGTCAAGAGAAGTTAAATATTTTCTGAATTAATTTTGGGATATTTCCGTAATTTCCCACTCTCATCACTGAAACGACATTATTTGCACCCATCTGGACCTGAGGACCATGCAATGGCCCTCCCCTGCACAGATTTAATCAGTAGCACATGGGCTCAGCAGTAAATTACATAAAGCTATGTAAAAAGGTACCACAGCTCTTTGGCCAGACCAACAGGCAGAACTACCAAGGACAATCCCAGAATCAAAGACCACAAAAAACCCAGCACTGCACCATGTGAGGACAAGTCACCACATGCAAGGAGCATTGAAACAGAGCTCCTTAAGGAACACCTCCTCTAAGTCTCAGCAATGCAGGAATGTCCAAAGCATTTCCATTCACCAAACTGGGCCCTTCTAATGGGCAGAACAAATCCCCTTGCTTAATTTAGGCAAATATTGCTAAGCCTGACAATGGGGAAGCCCCCACCCCCCTATAAATAAGAACTTTGGGTAAGCAAAGTATTTTTATGACTTTTGTTATTACTAAGCTAGTAAAACCTAAAGTATCATAATTACAGCACCCACAGACTTTTTTTTCCTTCTCTTTATAACTTGCTATTTGTAATGGAAAAGAAGTTCCTGTGCATGACAAATATGGGCAGGTTTGAGGGATGTCCATCACAATTACAAGAAGTGAATTAAGAAGGTATAATGGAACATGCATGAGTGAGGGAAGAGGTCTGCACCTGTGAGTGACAGGACAAAATTACACATACATGAAGTCTTCTGGAGAAGTCTTCTACAATTTATGTGGAAGAGTTATCATCTTCAATTGTGTGTTGAACAATAGATAAAAAGAACAGTCCAAAACCACTATAAAAACTTGTTTCCTACTAAATTGCAAAGGAGTTTTAGAGTGTTTATAGAGTACACAAGCTTTCTTGCTTTATTAATTCTAGAGAACACTGAAAAAGTGTGCATATGCACACATAAAATAATAGGAAATACATGTGTACCCAGACACTACTTGGTTTACTTTGTGTTACTTGTTATTTGTTTACGATTCCATTTATTTGCTGCATTGCATTTATAACCTATTTATCTTTTTGAATTCCAAAACTCTTATAAACCAGATTTAAAACATTATCCTACCAGAGGGCATAAACATTTTCGAATGTTAGTATTGTCTCTATTTCCTATGAAAACCATGTGTTTTCATTTTTCTTTTCCCCATATTTTAAAGCCTGTGCAAATAGCAGAACAGAAGAGCAGAAGCATCAGTGAACAATTCTGTGTTCATACAACATCTGCTTTCTTACGGTTCACTTGAGGTCCAGAACCCACTGTCATCTGCCAGTATTTTTAGTGGGCTACAAAATGGTTCAAGTTAATAAGCTGAGTGGTTAACATCACGAAAAGAACTATGCAGCCACACCAAAAAAAGGAGTCTAACCAAAAAACCCCAAAAAACAACAAACCCCATAAACGACAGGCATATGTGACAGAGAGGTTATTTTCCTATTAGGTTCAGTGTACACCTTTCCAAAAGGCTGATGAGCTCCAGCAACAGGTCAAATTTAACAGTTTTCCCAGATGGCTCCTTCTGGGAAGTGGAGTGGAACGTTCCCTCATTTATCCGTCTGCCTGGGTTATCACCACTGCCCAAAATACCTGAATCTTTCCACAGTATCACAGACTCCAAGATAAATCTGATTGGAAGGGTTTTCTTTCACCTGCTGTAGCTTTTAAAAGTAGTCTCCAGGTATATAAATATATACACCAAGATACACAGAAACCCCCTGCAGCACTTCTAGTCAAAACAACAGGGCAGTATTATAGCCAGTCAGAAAAAGTGAAAGAGAGCATTAATTTATAGCACAAGCAAAAAAGCCATCTGTACCACAGCAATACTTGAGTATGAAACAATACAGAAAGTCAAGATTATCTTTAAATTCAAGTATTAACTCAGAATAATCACTGTTTCTGCACTGTTTTCCTCATTCCATAGAACATATAATTACATTAAATGTATGGTAAATAAAATGTTTACTCAAATAAAACATTGATAAAAATTTAGAATCATAGCAGTATCACTGTAAAAAGCCTGTGTAAAGGAATGTCAAATCCATTGCATCACCAGGCTTCGTTCTGTTGCAAATGGCATTATAAATTAATCCAGTTTTCCTAAATGTGCCTTGAGGAAGTAAGACCACAAATAGCCATTGTAAGCTTTAATATAAAAAAAACCACAAAAAATATGAAAGAACAAACAAAACCCTTCTCTTAATTCTTAACCAGAATGCAAGAACTGTGTTTCCAATGACTGATACTGCTGACTAGGTTGTATATTTTGTCCAAAAATGTCAACCTTTTTTGATACATCTAAGTACTATATTCTAGTTTAATACCAGGCTTTCTCTTTTGCCATACTCCTTTCCACTCAGTGAGTTTAAGGAAGAAAAAAATAAAAGTTCCTAAACTTCATCACTAATGACCTAATGAGCCCAATTAAGTTATGATTTGTAGTTTTCCTACTTACACTGCTCTTGGACCAAAATAACATCCCAAAACATTTCCTCCACGGCTTGCTGACTGGGTTATCACAGTCACAGCTTAGAACTAAAATACTCTTCCATACTCCTCAGTGCCTGAATTACATTTTTTAAAAGTGCTTTATATCAAGCCAGATTCTGATCTCGGTGACAGTGGTGCCAGCTCAAGTGTGTCTGTTGACTCCAGCAGATTTACTCCAAGCACACTGGCTGCTGCAGATCTGGATTTGGCCTTCTACTGCCTCTGAATTCACCGGGTTTTTCTCCCCACTGGGAACACAGCAGAGATTTCTATGCAAACAGTAATGAATCCTACCAATCTGACCTCCTCTAGGTACTAATCGTCCAGCTTTGCTCAAAACTCAACACGCTGGAGATCTTTGAATTGCCATTCATCCCGCTGCAGCCTGAATGAAAGTAAATGAAACTTCTAATTGAGATTAAATACAGCCTGCTCTGGACTAAACCTCAGCACCTCCAAGGACTCAGATCAGCCTGTTCCAGCAGCAGCACTTCCAGCTCTGCACCCTGACCTGTGCACCCAGCCACGAACCCTTCTGCATTAGGAACTGAACCCAAGCATGCTAACTCAAAACAAACAGACATATCCTCTCTCTCTCCCCACTTCTTTCCTCGTGGTGGATGTATAAATGAATACTGATGGCTACTGCAACTTGTAGTCTAACTGATTTTGACATTTTTAACTCTAGAATTTGAAACAGTGACTTTCCAGCCCTGGGGCAAAAGTACTAAATGTTAAAAAACTTTGGGACTGGGGAGTATTAATTTTAAATCTGAGAACTTGGCTTCAACAATGTTTCTAATAAGGGCTCAAGGTTCTCCAAAACTGAGCAGTGAATGCCCAAAAACTGCAACGAATTTTGGATCCAAAATGGAGTTTTGTGGTTTTAATTCTTGCTTGTCACAGGTCAAATTAAGCTCCAGACCTGAACTTGAGGGGAGTGAGGAGAATTCAGGTTCCAGGTCTGACTTTACCATGGGATTAAATCACATTTAATTTCTAGTTTGTAACGCATCCTTTTTTTTTTTCTCTCTCTCTTTTGCGGTTTATGATGTATTTGTATTTTAAGAGAAAAAAATTATGCACAGAGGAAACATCCTGGCATCACAAGTCATCAATAAATCTTTTCTCCATAACAACCCACAAAAATTCACTGCAGGACCCAATTGTTGAAACACAAAGCAATGACATTCTATAAGCTTTCAGAAGTATCATTCTAACCCTTGTGGACTCGATGAATTCTCTAAATGAGTCACTGGCCTCTCAATGGAATTGTCAAAACTTAGGTTAAGCCAGGTTAATTCCCTTCCCCCTTTAATTTAGAAGTCCAGCTGCAGCACGTGGCTTTCCAGTGAAAAGGTCTAAATGCAGAACCCATTCACCCTGAACAGAAAATCTCACAGGGCCCAAAGCTAATTTTTTTCCTAAAAGCTAGAGATAAGCCACACTTACGGGAAAAAATGTGATTTCTGATGTCTCATGGGCCATGTGATGTAAAAATCAATATTCCTCTTACACGGCACAAATAATTTTCTGCTGAAGGTTAAAGGATCATGGTTGAAGCTACTATGGCTGAGGAAGGAGAAAGGGCAGCTGTGAGAAATGGGGGATGAGGAGAGCAGAGACTTTAACTGGAGCAGGGATAAGGGAGATGCTAAAAACAGCATTTCTACCCAAGGCAAGTGAGCAGATGTAGCATTGATCATACAGTCACAGAAAGGTTTGAGTTGGACAGGACCTGAACATCCATCCAGTTCCAAATCCCTGCCACGGGCAGGGTATCTTCCACAACACCAGGTTGCTCAAAGCCCCATTCAGGCTGGGTTTGAACACTTCAGGGATGAGGCAGCCACGGCTTCTCTGGGCAGCCTGTGCCAGTGCCTCACCACACTCAGGGAAGAATTTCTTCCTTATATTTAATCTAAACTTGCTTTCTTTCAGTTTAAAGCCATTCTCCCTTGTCCTGTCCCTGCATGCCTTTGTCAAAAGTCCACTTGGGGTTGGGCTGAGGGTTTCAGCTAGGTGGGACAAGGAGGGACATCCTCCTGCCCCAGGCTGTCCTTGGGATGATGAGCTCTCCTCTCTGCCCAAGGCTACCTGTGACAGCCCTGGCTTCCAGCACAGCACCCTGCTTTACTGCCTTGCTTCCACCACAGTGTCAGTTCCACTGGAACCCCCAAAAGAGAGATTTTGCTGGGCATCCCATACTCTTCTCAATGGGATAAACTACACTGAAAGTAGAGTAAGTTTTTATACTCCCACCCCTACTGTGCCAGAATATCACTTGAAAACATCACTGCCTACTTTGTTAGAGACAAAACCACTCAACTTCCAGGCTAAACAGCTCGTGTGCAATTGTCCTCAGGAATGGGTACAACAAACAAGAATCACAACTAATCATGCCTTTGATGCTGATGGTCTATATAAATATGGTTGCAACTGGTAAACTGTCTTTAGCCTTCCAACAGCACTACAGTTCTCACCAATGAGCATACGTCCTAAGGAGGAAAGGATTTGTCTCAGCTGTAATTAATTCTTTTTTTAATAATAAAAGAAGAAACCTAATACCAATTAGAAAAAAAATATGGCAAAGGAAAAAGCTAAAAAAAAAGAATAAAAAAGGATGAAGGAAAAGAAAAATCATTTATCCTACTACTACTGCAGAGAAATATTTAATTGAGGGCTCTGGACTTCATTTTTTAAAACATGCAGTTTTCAAGAGTGCAGAAAAAGCTTGAAATATAAAAACTAAAGAGCCTGATGGAAAACTAAAGAGAAACTGAAATAAGTTTTCTTTAAAGAGAAAACAAAAATTATTTTAAACTGATCCCATGATATTTTTAACAGCTGGAATTGATAATACTACACTTGGCCATAATTCTACTATATTTAGCTTTGTATCAAAGTCCACATGACTGTTCCATGAGACAGAAGAATAGATATACAGGCTGATAGACAGATGGATAGATACATAAAAAGAAAAGTGAAAAATATAATTAGGAAAGGGAACATTTTCTTGTCTGCTCTTTCAGTATGGTTTTTTTTTTAATTTCAATTTCTCCCTTATTATTTCCTATAAGTAGAAACAGATTTTTCTCTCTAAAAAAATTCTTAAACAGAAAACCTCCTTTGACAGCTTCAACAGCAGATTAATCACTTTTGTAACCCACAAAAAAAAAAGTTTTCTGGAAAGCATAACTGTCTGTAAATGTAAATGACAGTATTACTCTCTCTTATGCTAAGACACCTACACATTCTCTCACTTCCATGACTCAGCACCAGACAAAAGCCTGTGAGATAATAAGCAGCAAACCTTCCTTTGGAAGAATAAAAATAATTTTTAAAACTCAATTCTTGCTTCTTCCCCTTAAAAAATTAAATCCTTATGGTGTTAAAACAAATTCTGCCAACAGATTCTTCTCCCACTGGAATAAGATACAAAATATCCCAAGGAATTCAGAAAAAAGAGGGACCAGGCTCAAGCAATATCAAAATCCAAACACGGGCAAACATGAGAGCCTTTTCTTTTTCTCCAAATGAGCAAGAATGGGTTTGTTTCAACAAACAGGAATTTTATTACTGCTCATCTCCTGCCTTGCTCTAATTTGGTAGACAAATGAGTTGAAATTTTGCTCACCTATAATGAAAATTTCCAGGCACTCTAAAGGCAATGCACTCATGCCAAAAATCACAGAAACCCGTGGGGAAGGGAGGGGAATTTCAGTGGGACTTCCCCTCCTGCCCTGTGGTCCTTGTCTGACTTAGCTTGTTAGAGCTCAAGCAACTTCTCTTTCAGCCAACCAAATCAGGGGCAGACCCTTCAGACTAAAATATTCTTATTTTGGATAAATCTTTGGGAAAAGAAAAAACTGAAAAAGAAGGGCTCAGACCTCAGCTAGGCTCTTGTGATGTCCCTGAAATGAGCAGGAATGGTTTTGATGCCAAAATACTGCCAGTCAGCTTGTGAATGCTGCTGGAACAGAGACAGCCATCTCCTCTTTGTGTGCTCTTGTCAGCCCCAGCACACAGGTTAATTAACCAAAGGGTGGCAATCAAAAGAGAGATGATTATTTACTTATTGAGCAAAGGTGCTGTGGACCTGAGGAGGAAAAGGATGAGCCCGAGCCTCAGTACAGTCTGGAGCTCCTTTTGCTGAGTGCTGGACATTTCCTCTAAGAGCTTCTACCACCCCATGTGCTAGGTGGGTGCCCATGAGTCCGTGTCCCTCGGAGCAGCTCATCCTACCAGGAGGTGGAGGTTATCAAGGAAATAAATGCTTCTCATGCCTGTTGCTTCTGGAGGAAGCAGAATCCAGCTAAGGAGTACCCACAGCCCCTCCTAAACACACTGCTGCTGCTTTCACATTTTTTACGCTGAAAATAGTAAATTAATGGAATTAGCCACAGAAACTCAAATTTAAAGGGAAGCCTCAGGGTAAGGCATCCCAGGCCACGGGTACAGGATTTCTTGATAGCAGGATGCTTTGAACTGAGCCAGGGGTAGAGTCAAACTCTTTGAAATACCTTCATTAATGGAGTGCACCTGCTCTGGCGGGAGGCTGGGGAGCAGAGCCGAGCTCTCAGCGTGGTGCTGGCAGGGCTGTGGCTGGAGCACACGTGTCCCACCCAATCCAAGGAATGAGCAGGAGCATCCCCAGCTCAGCTTCTCCCTGTCACTGTACATGGAGCACGGAGCAAATGCAGCAGCGTGGGGATGCTCCAGCTCAGATGGCTGCCAGGCAGGTGAAGCACTGCCACTGACAAATTCAGTGCCACTCATCTTTGTAGAGCTGCAGATTCTGGGCAGGGTCCTCCAAGCACAGCATACTTCTCAAAGACAGCAACCACAGCTGGGAAAGGCATGGCAGAGGGCTCCCATGTACCCAACGATCAGCATTACCAAGGAAAAGCGCCGTAAACTCTAGGTAAGAATTTGCCCAGAAAATGACAATATTGACATATTCACGTTTGTGCCCAAAACCATGCTCATTATTTCACAAATAACAGATTTCCATGTCCAAATCCGACTGAAAGCAGGTGTAGTCCAGTGGTTTCTGTGCAACCACATCTGCTCATACTCCAGGGCAAACGCCAAACTATTTATTGCTGTTTAGAATTTACTGCATTTTTAGTCCTCCATCCTAAAACTGCTTTTGTTCAAAAATTCCTTTTAAATCCTTCTATGCCAACTGCATAAATCAAATCTGACAATTAAAATGGCAAATTGTTCAGAACCTCAGATTTTCCACCTGAGGATCTCCAAATACTACTGGAACTTAAACACTCTTAATCACTCTCATGCTTCTTGCAAAAAGGGAAAAAAAAGTAAAAGCATCCTTTTAAATTATCTTTTTACAGATGAAAAACTGGGAGCCCCAAATAGTCTGCTAGGAAGCTGCTTGCCCCAAAGACTCCTTATCCACTAAATCAGAGGCAGGGCTGGGAAGGGAAACCAGGAGTTTCAGCAACTCTCAGCCCTCTTGTTCTCACCACTTCATCAAACAACAGGCACAGCGATGTGATCGTGCAGTTGTCAGTGTTTTCCCTCAAGGGGCTGGACAGAAGATGCTGAAAGCATTTGATCCACATGTGAGCACTGAATGGTATTGTTCGACACTGAGAATTCAGACATAAATAACTGGCTTGTTTTGAGCGAGTAAAAGGATGTCTGTGTTTGCAGGAATCTCACAAGAGGGAGTAAAGAACCAGGGTGTTCCTTTTCTTTTATTATTACCTTTTTTATTTCTTTTGTAGCAGTGTCTGGAAATAGCCCATCAGGCAGAGGAGCTGCTCGCGCTGCTGCTGTGGCAGATGGCAAGCAGGGCTGGAGAGCAGGGCTCTGCCTCGGCAGGGCTGTGTGGGGAATTCTGCAGCGGCAAGAAACAAGGCGAAATGTGCAGGCTGCCGTCTGCATTCAGATCAAGCGCTGTCTGTTGCTAGCAGCACAAGTTGTTCTGAAAACAAGAGTCAATCATCTGTAGCCTTATTTCTGTACATTTCCTGCAGGGGTCTCATGAAATAAATGAGAATAAATGTAAGGGCGAGGGTTCCTATTAGGAGCAGCCTCATCAGCATCACCCAGCCAAGCATTTACGTCATCAGCATGCTAATTTAATCAGACCTGAGCAGTGATGCTATAAATGGATTATCATCCCAGCTAGTGTGGTTACCGAGGTAACTCAGCCCTTTGTGCCACAGATACAATCGGCTTAATGATAATAAAAACCTCAGCACAAATGAAACAGAAGGAAAAGCCTGACAGGGCTGACGCATACACGACCCTTTCTCTCCTCTCACCCCTCCCTTCCCCAACCTCAGCCGCTCACTGCAATAAAATTAAGTGCTGCTGTGATCTGTATGCACAACATTCCCATAGGGAACACACAAGTAAATAGAACCCGCGGAAATAATTAATACAGGCCAACAACTGATGTCATCAGCACTACTTAGTAATTCCTCCAACCCTGAATGGCAGAGGGACATGCAGACAGAAACGGTGCACAGGCAGATTCCAAAGATCCTGCAAAGGGCTTCAGAGAAGTGACTGCTCCCCCCTATTGCAGCATTAATTACATCAATGGAGTGCTTGGACCAAGAGCTGACTGCAATGGTGAATCCCGTCACTGCCTGTCCCTGCCAGGGGGGAGTATTTCCACACCATCTCCTGCTCTGCCAAAACTGGAGGTGACCTGAGACTGGGCATTCCAAAAGCTAGGGAGAAAATCAACTGCAATGTCACCAGACAAGAAGCAGAGGTGAGCTGGTCCTTTGCAGGAGAGTTGAAATGGGGCTCTGGGGCTTCCTGCATTCACCCAGCTCTGCAAAACCAGCAGCCTACTCACCTCCCAGCTTAGCCTGGGAAAGAACATTTCCTTGGAAAATGCTAGCCTCAATGGGCTAAAAGGCAGTGACCATGCCTTAAAATGGACAGAAGGTCATACTGTTCAGCTCCTCTAGCTCTTTGCCTGATTGAGCACCAAGTTCCCCATGGATGCTGAATGCCAAACATTTTCCTACTCAGATGCCAAAGACCAAATTTCCCATAGCACTCAAGATTTGATTTTCTTTTCCTCCTACCCAAAATCCCAGTGACTATGAGCAAAACCACCAGCATCTAAGTGCTCAGCTGCCACAGCAGCTCAGGTTTCTCACCCGCCCTTACTGCAAGTCACCATATCCTCACCTAAAATGCTTCACCTGAAAGCACCAATCACTACAACCAGATCAGGAGTGCACATCATAACCTCAGGTCCATCAGGATCTTGGTGGGTATTGCTCCAGGCCAGGCAGCATCTTAAGATATTAGCATGAGACCAACAACTTTTGATGGATTCATCAGAAGTGTCATGAATTCCCATTGCCTGTCACATGAACACATTGCTTTGTAAATGCCAAAATGCAGTTCACACAGTCTTTGGAAAAAGTCCAGAGAGATTCTTCTTCCCAATATATACAACTGAACATGTACAGAAATAGCTGTGCCCTTGCCTTCACAGATTAAAAGCATTCTGTGTGTGCTCATTCCTGAGGGCAGCTCATTCCACCTATGTGAGACCATGTCAGCAGCCCAACCAAGCACTTCTTCACTGAGTGGAGGTACCCAAGTGTTTGGACTCAAGCATAAGTGAGATCAGCTTTTCAGAAGAGAAAGCCACCCTTTCTGAAGTGGCAGAACCCCAGCAAAGTCAGAGCTACTTCTGTAAATTGCAGCATGTCCCTGCAATGAGCAATAATAGCAGATTTGTCTACAGAAAAGACACATTCAGGCTCATCTCTTGGGAAATCTCACTAAATACTTTCTCACTCCTCCACCATGCAGAAGAGCACCAGTCCTCCTGGGAAACTTATTACAAATTTCTAGAGAAATAGCTAAATAACTCCTTTAGGAACCCTGTTAGATCAGATTACAGGAATACACTTTTCCCTGGAAGGGAGAGAATCCTATGCAAATAACACCAAATTACTATGGAAAGTTATGTTCTTGGCTGGAAACACCTGGCTTGGTGAAAGCATGGAGCTGTGCATCCTGATCTCTCTGTGGCCTCATGGCAGCCAGGCAGGTGAGACACAAATAACCCCAGGAAAGAGTCTGGGGGGATAAAAATCCTCAAAGCAGAAGGCAGGCGGCGGAGTGCCAGAACGCACAGCTCTGGAAATGGCGTGGCTGTTCATGTGAGAAGAAAGCCATCACCTTTGCTTCGATTTAAAAGTCATCATGACAGCTTGAGAGATTGTAACATTTAAGTGACACAGTGACAGCTTGATCCAGTCAACAATCGCAATTCACAGACGTGCTCCAAACACAAACCCCGCTTCCCCGGGTGCAGAGCAGCCGCTCAGTTGGGAAAGGCGTGTATCCAGAAGGAGATGTAACATTAAAAATGTTCCTCCAGGATCCTCACTTGGCCAGTTACTCTGCACACACTGTGCTGGTGAGACTTAGACTAAGACTCTCTCCACCCCTGTGGCACAGAAAGGATATGAGGAGGCTGGTGGATGGAAAGAAAAGGAGAAGAATTGGCATCAATGTCAAATGTTCCATTAATTTCAATGGCAGCTACAGGTGTGCAGAACTTCAGAGAAAGCCTTTTTGTCGCAATCAAGTGAAAACTGAACCAAGGCAATCTCCCCTTACCCCTGCTCCTCCTGACAGCCAGGTGGGCTCTGAGGTGGCTGCAGTGATGCAGGGCAATGCAGAACAGCCCCAGCTCACTGCAGGTGTCCCAGCCACATTAAAAAGAGAATTAGGCCTTCACTAAAATTTACAGTACACTTTTAACCTATTTATAGTTAGGTGCTTGTTCTCTTGGCCAGTGAGTTACAGCTAATGGTATTTTGTGCCTAATAATGGCTTGGGTGTTTTTTTTTTTTTTTTTTTTTCGTCTCACCCAATGTTCTGCTTATACAGTTTAGTGCTGTGGAACAATGCCAGAGTAACAATCCCCAGGCACCAACATCTTTTGGCAGATGCAGAACAGCCAGTGCTGGCAGCTCTTCCCCTGAGGTGTGGTCTTTTAGGTCCCCACAGCACATCTGGGAAGGATTGCTCAGAGCCACTCTGTATATGATTTCTCAATAGAGCAGGATTTCTGGGCATTTGCAAGCAGGTTCTAACCCATGGACCAGTTAAATAAATTACAAAAAAGGAAATACTGGAGAATATGTCCACGAGAAAAAAATGAGTCACTAGGCCAAATAGTATTTCATCCCTTACAATTGTAATGGTAAAGCTCTGCTGTGCCCCTTCCTGCTGCCCAAAGGTCTTGTCACCCACAGGCAACATCAAAAGAATAATTTTGTTATTGTCATTAAGAACATGACTTTTCAGTGACCCACAGAAGTACAGCACCACAAAACATTCTTACCAATGGTCAGCCCTCCACATAGTCTAATGTGTTTTAAAAACAAGTCTGCTCTCTTTAATCAAGCTTATTTCACTGTTTCAGGTTGTCTTAAAATCAAATTAAATAAATAAAAAGCTGAAATACTTTCACAGCTTTTAAATTCCTAGAAGTGTATTTCATAGTTAAGAAATATTAAGATGATGACTATCCTGAACAGAGTAACCAGGGGCTGCAGTACTCGCTGCCGTTGGAACATCTGCTCTGATTTGCAAGTTCCTCAGATAGCAAAGGAAGCCAGAAAACGAAACCTCCAGTAATGGCTCCTTTCCAAGCCTTTATGGCCATGGCTGGGCACTGAATTTTCTTAGAGATAAAGCAGGGCATCCCTGGCTGTGGCTGTGCACCAAGGCAGGCAGTGCCTGCAGGGCAGCTCGGGACCTGCTGGTCTCACACGTCTGGGGGGCCGAGCACTGCCCCTGCCTGAGCCCCCCCAGCTCCCCTGGGAATGGGACCTGCTCAAGGCACCCCCTGATGATGCAGGATGGCCTCTCTTGAGTAAATCTTACAGGTTGAGTGGGACCTCAGGAGCCTGTTCAGTCCAGTCCTCTCCCTTAAGGCAGGACTGTCCCTGCCCAAACCACTCCAGTCAGACCTTGGCACAGCCTGACCTAAAGTCCCTCCAGTAGTCAGGGACCTTCTGCCTTTCCATGCCATCTTCTTCTGGGGTTACCTATCCCTCTTATAGCACTTTTACCCTAATGAGTAATCTAAATCTCTGGCTGGATTTTAAGTCCTACAGATTGTGCTTTCCAGTGTAGATGTGTCGTTCCCTTTTTCTTTGCAGCTGGAAGCAGACAGACCCTGAACAATTAGGAGGCAAGAACACCCACAGGGAAGAGGTTATTTACATAAACAAGATCACAATGTGTGTGTGTGTTTATATATTTATTACTTATAAAAAAATACTGCAATCTCTTTTCTTTTCTAATTAAAAGACCCAGTTTGCCCTGCTGCACAATTGCTAAGCCGATTTAAAATGGGGACTTCAGTAGCTATTTTATGGCTAATCAAATGAGTAAATATAATGATCTGCTCCAATTCCCATTCTGATTACACAGTGTAGCTATTTCATTCCCTCAATAAGCTCCTTGCACCCAAAAAGAATAGTTTAACAAGCTTCAGAGCAGAATGTTAGGCTCAATTTCTCCAAAGGGTAATAGAGTGGGAGTGTCTGTATAATTAGCTTTGTTGGGCTCCCTCCCTCACTGTACAATACACTCTATACAGAGCTTTCGCTGTCTCTCCAGGTCTTCATGTTAAAGCAGAAAAATAATGCAGAGCACATTACAATCATACTGGTTGCACAGAAGAGTTCTGAAAGACAGAAAAAGAGCTGGAGCAGTGCTAGCTAATTCAGCCCAAAAGGGCTCGAGCTTTAATTTAGCTTTAGCAATAAAAGCACACATGTTCATGTACATAGCTTATTCATCTCTAATGTATTGAACTCTTAGATATTTCTGGAAGTTAAGATCTTCCAGACTACTAACACACTGATCAAATCATAGTATAAATCACTAAAGTACACTCAATTTTTTCTCTGCATAGAACTTGAAATTAAATTAACAGCACACAATATATAATGCAAAACATTACCTAACACATTTGGAAGAGTTTGATGCTGAATTCCCTTACAGAAAATAAAAGTGTTTGATATACTGATTTTTCACAGCAAGAAACAATTTTTTTTAACATAAGCTGGCAAAACTGTAATATTTTTGTGCTTGCAGAAGAATTTTCAGCTGGAGATTTGAAAATCCTTTCTGAAGTCAGACAGCCAGGTGGGATATGTTATTATTACCACCTCTGTTTCACAGATGGAAAACTTAATGCTGGAAAAATTAAAAATCTTACTGAATATAAAGGGATGTGTCAGAGATCTGTGAGGAAAGGGAGAACAGCAGATCACAACTTGTTCCAAAGTACTGTAGCTGCATCAGACCTCTCCCAGATCAGTCATCCTGTATCTCTTCTCTCACTTTATATTTGCAACCAAAGTGTCCATGGACACTGTCTTTGGAAACTAACACACAAAAAGTCTGGCAAAGAGGTCAAAATCCAGTCAAATTGTTTAATTCTGCAATGACTGGGAGAAAAAAAGTAAAACCCCGAACAAATAAAACCACCAAAACAAACCAAAAAAAGCAGGGCACTATGGAAGTTACTCTGAAAGTCCCACAGCGGAATCAC
This sequence comes from Acridotheres tristis, assembly GCA_037013685.1. NCBI lineage: Eukaryota > Metazoa > Chordata > Aves > Passeriformes > Sturnidae > Acridotheres > Acridotheres tristis. The sequence goes on from CM072896.1 coordinate 15,243,333, forward strand.
AGATTTCACCTCTAATAAGTAAAATCCACATGTTTCAGAGTATAGCAAATAAAAAATAAAATAACACAGGTCCAATAGCCACTTCCAGTTTTTTTTTTACATATAAGCTTACCAGTTTGTAGCTAGACAGCAATACCTGATCAGAAACAAATGCAAACTGCACCTACATTTTTCACATTCCTCTGAAATAACTAAGTATCCCTGAAGCCTTGAGCCTTGAAAAGAGACTGCTAAGACTCAGACTGGTACAAACAGGAGGAATGATTGTTCTGCCACTTCCAGTGCTAGAAAGAAGCAACAGGAAACCACCCTTGTGGGAGGTAAAGGGAAAATAACAAGGATAAGGTGGGTCTGCCCCACCTCCATTGAACTTCTTTGCTATGGGATGTTTTAAATTCCAGAGATTTACATGAGCTCATAAAGCAATTGGATGAGCTGACGGTGGAAAAATCCCTGACTAAATATTAAGGAAGACATAATTTAAATCAAGCCAGTTCTCTGTGAGCAGCAAATTCATAGATAAAGGGAAATATTCTGGGGCAGTGTAGATACGAATTTGCACCACTCTTGTCTTCTTTCTTTGGTATTTACAGGGAAGAACACTGAGCTGGAGGGATCACTCATCTGACACAGGGTGGGAAAGGTCAAGTTCTTAATTTCAGGCCTATATACCCTGACATATGAGAGAAAGATACTAAAAAGTAAAGGTATAATATTCCAGTTTCTCATGTGGGCAGGTTATTTTTCTAAAAACTAGACTTTTGCTACTTCTGTCTTTAAAAAGCACCAGCAGCTGACCAGCACTATAATGATATGAGTCAGGACCAAATGTATTTGAGCAAATACACTCCAGAGTCAACTTCCCTCCAAGCTCAGTTGCAGACAACAAATCCTACAAGAGCATTTATTTGAGTTCAGGATACCAAAATGCTTTAATCAGATGAGCCAAACCTGAGAGATGAAGCTGAGTCTTAACAACAGCCAGCATCTGAGACACTCAAGAAAACTTGACAGATAAATACTATACTAAAAATTCCCCAGAGGACAGGCTTCCAACAGTGAAATTGCAGTGTCTTCTGCATACAAGTGAAGTAATGGAGTCAAAAGCATGTGATGGAGCCAGTGCTGGATTCACTGGTACATCCCTGCACAATGCATCTCCAAAGGATATGACAGTTCTGAGCACTAATCTTTACTGTCTCCCTTTTACTATTCTGCATTTGTGTGAAGGAAAAATTCCCAGCTGTTGGGCACTACATTCCACTTGCAAAGCCAGTTCAAGCACCTCTGCAGAACAAGAGGATCATCTTCATGTTTTCTTGAGCTGTTGGCTTACAGCTCCTCAGAGGTGTACGAGCAGATTGAGGGACCTGGTCTGGATGCATAGGGAGTTCTTGAGCTGTTCAGGCAGAGAACAGCTTAAAAATGGAGAACAGCACCTTCGTGCAGTTGACTCTGCCAACTTAGCCACACGGAAAGGTGAAACAGCTGCACAAACTTGCAAGACTGTGCCCGATGTGGGAGAGAGACACTCTATCCCAATCCACCCATGCTGCTGTCACAAAAGAGTGGAGGGAATAAAACCCCAGAAGTCCAGCTACAAATACTAAAGGTCACAAATAGTACATCACCTACACATCCTCACTGCACCAAGGGCTGGACATTCACTCAAACACTGCACACTGAGCAGGTGGGCAAAGAAATGGGGGTTTCCCTATTTAACAGAAGAGCAGCCCAGAGGCAGAAGATGGCTCAGCCAAGGTTACACAGCAGCAGGAAGAGGTCTGGCAATCTCAGGGACACAACACAGGTCTGAGAACAACTTAGACCTCCTCCTCAGGTTCAGGGTGGGACTTGGTTAAAAGAAAGTCCAGGTTAGTGATAGATACTTAAGACTGAGCACTGCTTTCCTCCCCACTCTCTCAGTGTAGCCTTACTATCCTTAAGTTAAAAGGCAACAATTATAAAGCTGATGTCAATCAGTCCAACCTGACTTTTCTTATAGTCAAAGCCCCAAATTCCTACCTGGAAAAACTCTGACAAATGTATCTGAGAACACTGCAGGGTGCAGCAAGGAAAGCCCCTTTAGGACTCAAGCTGCTATTGTATATCAAGAGACATTTTTAGCCTGTAATTTTATCTCTTCCATCTCTCCCCATTGCTTGAAATTAAAATAAACATGGACCAGGGCCTAGGATTTTATCTGTCACATATTGCTATCATTAAACACACTTGAAACGAGTGGGTTTAGTTCAAATAAAACTGTCTCTTCCCTCTCCCTTTCTCAGCTCAACAAACATAAAATAGGAAACTGAACTCCAATATATTCAAGAAGCAACACACGTTACATCATGAGTAGATGATCCATCTGGCAGGCTGACATGGTAATAAGTTTGCTTAATTGTCAGGTCAGGCATATTACAGACCCAGTCTGTCAGTCTTTTTATTACAGCTCTGTCTGTACTGGGGAATTTCAACCTCCTCACACTCCTTGTGTGTAGACGTGGAATGTGTCCATATGGTACGAGGACATATGCATGGATACATATATGAAGTGTCACTCAGAACAAGGAGATTAAATTAAGAAAGGAAATGCTGAAGTCAAATAGCTCTTAGCAGCTGTATACATTTCAGTCTGGAATAATCACCCAAAGAAAGCAATGAGATATTTACATTTAATTTATTTGAAACTGGGCTGGCGAAAGCACTGATTATAGGGGATAATCCAGCACTGCCTCATAAGGAAAACAGCCAGAGATCCTCAGATGTTCCCTTCATTTATAGTTTTTAAGCGATCACCCATCATTTTGTTTTTGGCCCCATGCAGCTCTGGTCATGCAGACAGTCTCCTGAGATTGTCCATATGTCCTCCTGAGAAATCACTGAGTACATTCAGCAAATGATTGAATTAATCAAATGGATGCTTTTCCTTTAAAAAGCCCACAAAACAAAACAAAAGCCATTTTTTTCCTCTTTTGTCTTTGTGCCTTACCTTCTCTCCATTAATGAGCTCTATTCTGAAATGACTTTCTTTACAGAAAGGTTTTAAGGTGTTCTGAAATACAATTTGTAGGAAAGATGCCAAATATAAATTGTATTTTCTAGACCTGCCTGCATTTCTGATTTTACATGAGCACGCACACATATGTTCAATATCCAAACAGCAGGTGTTCCCTAAAGTTTTATTGCCATTAGTTAGAAATGACCACATTACTCAACAAAGTCCAAGCCAAGTCTTGTCAAAGGCAAGTCTTGCCAGAAAGTCTGATGGTTTCCAGTATTAAACAGCCCTGCTTTGCGGTGCTGGCTCTGGCTCTTCCAGATATCTCCAAAACCTAACAGTGATCCACATTTACCCGAAAGAACCACTTAACAATTCATCCTCTGTGTGGTATCTCCACAGTTTTCTCAGGAAGCACAGAGTGCTGTCTCGAGCACGGTAGCAGCTGTCACTGGGGCCTCATAAAACACCATGATCTTTGTGGTAACCCTTTTCCACAGCCAGATCCCTTGTCTTGCACTTTGGACATGAGCTGCTGATGCAGATTGCAGTCAAAATCCTTCCAGAAAAAGATCAAACATAATTCAAAACAATATCTGTACTATCTCCCTGCTGAACTACACAGTGCTCAAAAAAATCCAGCTGTTTTTCTACCACTTTTTAGGACTGTAAAAGGGTTGCACAGATATTCCATATAATGCACAGTTGATCCTTCTGCAAACCAGCACAGTAATCAACCCCAGTATCTTCTGTTCCCCACTTGATAATCACAGCTTGAAGCTGCACGTGCATCCTGGCTTTCTCCTGGACGGAAAGAGAACTGTGCCTCCCATCTTTCTTGAATTCTCCTTGGATCACAAGTTAATGGTTTTGGAAGACAGCATCAAAATTGCCTCAGACCCCAGGATGACTGGAGTGATTGCTGATACACAAGATGGCAATTCTTCACAGCTCTGAGCTGCCTGGGACAGGAATGGGTTCTCATCAACACATTACAAATCACTCCAGAGGGGCTAACGTACTCAGCCTCTTGTCAACCCAGAGAGAAACCACGGAGCAACTTATGGCAAACCAGCAAAGTCTCTGACCTTGCTTATGCTGGCAATCAGGTGAGATGGTTGCAACAATCCTGCCTGTGAGGCACACAATGCCATGCAAACTGCACAACCTCCTCTTGCTCTTACTGTACTTATGCACACGAAACTACTTCCTTCCAAGTGAAGAATTCATTGTAAGTTTCAAAATATTTTGTTTGGGCAGGGAGGAATCAGTATCAGACTGCAAACATTGGCAGAAGTATTTATAACTGCTTCAAAATCTACTTTTTCTGGCCAGGTCCTCTTTTTTGTTTAGTTTTCTTTTCTAAATCTGTGGGGGAAGAGAGTAATACCCATTGGACCAACACATTATTGATTTCCCACAGAAACAGCACTTAGAGTGCTCACTTTCAGCAGCATGTTAGTTTTCTCTTACTGTAATTTTTTTTTTCATTTCATCCTCTTTTACATACTCATAGAAGTTTCCTATTCACTACTGAAACACCATATGGTGATAATATATGCTAACACAGGCACAGTGACACAGTCCACAAGCCTGCTATTGAGCAAAAGTTGACAACATAAGGCTGAGAGAATTGTAAGTGCTTCCAAGCCACAATAAGTACGTCACCTAATTGCATTTTACTGTGATGCAAAGAAGTCTGAGTCAAGGAACTTCTTTACAATGAAACTGTAACAGCATGGAGTAATTTACAGTTACTTGAAGAGCTAGAGCAAGGATTTATCAATTCATGGCTTTCAGATACAGGCTAGATGTGGGTTGCTTTTTGGGTTTTTTTTAGCTTAGGCAGCTTTAGTATACAGAAAGAGACAATGTATTTCAGCATCTCAGTCATCTCTCAAAAGGTTCCAGACAGGAAGGCCAAAGGCAATCAATAAGAGAAAATATAGACACTGCTTCTCAAACCATTCACAGACGCCTCTGCCTCTTACTTTAATGAACTAGGTTTTGATCTAGAACATCTTGGAACAATCCTGAGATATACGCAGGCTACAAATGGGTCACGTTTATTTACACATTGGTAGCAGAGTCTGATGTAGAAACTACAGTGCCAGGTCTCACTTTTCTGTGGAGCTCTAGGTCCTTAAAGGTGTCCCTAGCTGAAATGAGGCTGTGAATAGACCTGATCTGCCTTTGGGATGGCCAGCAAGGGCTCCAGGGAGAGGCCCACCCTCCCTGGCAGGGTAGACCCTCGGAAAAACAGACCACGGAGAACAGGATGGACCAGTGAGTGACAACACTATCCCAGAATGTCACTGATGTCTGTCCAAGGCCCTGTTTTACAATGAGCTGCAAGGTCTGTCTGTGCCTCAGTTCTCCATCTGCAGAACAAAAAACCAAACTTCTCCCATCCCAGGGCACAACACGGATAAGCACACGGAAAGCTGCAAGCACTCGTGCAAAAAGGCAGCAGTAAGTAACAAAGACAAACTCACAAAGGCCATACTTTAAATGTCAGGGCTTCCCAGTGTTTAAGCCTTCACCTTTCAAATTGTATTTAGAAACTACCACTGCAGAAGGCAACTGCCCTCCTCTTCTAAAAAGAACAATTCCACAGGAACTCCCATCAACAGGATCTATACCTGCCCTGCAATCGTCTCTGGATAGATTCCAAGCAATTTGAGGGCACACCTAGGCAATGCCCTCCTTGCTGTGAGTGTGCTGCACAAATCACAAAGTCATCACTTCCATTTTGGTGGAAATGGCCTGGGGATTACGCCCAGCAGAGTGCACAGTGGGAGCAAAGTCCCAAGTGATGTATTGCCATGCAGGTGTTTCTACAAGTTGCTGTGCTGTTCCCTTGGCACTGAACGATTTCCTTTCCCTAGCAGGGAGGGAAATGCAGCTGGTTCCTCCTGTGCACAGAAGAGAAAAACACAACACAAAAGGAACAGAAACCATAGAGAGCAGAGCAAAGGAAGCTTGATTTCCTATGGACTTGTGTCTTGCATCTTGAGCGGACTCTGACCCTTCCTGTTCTCATCTGTTACCTCTCCTGACTGCCCCCCACCCCCACTTCCCTTCTCCCCCTCGTATTAGCCCTGGCATTTGTCTGTGTGTGTCAGCCAAACAATCCATGCCCCAGGTCAGAGATCCTGGTTACAGCACAGTCTGGAAGAGCAAAAGTTCAAGTTGCCTGCAGGACACACAGCAGGCGTGGAGCTCGCTGCGCACGTGTGCAGTGGGGCCACCCCATGGGCCAGGCAAGGACAGCCAGCCCCTCCCTGCAGCTCCCCAAGACAGGGATCTGAGGGATCCCACCTTCCCAGCCACGGAGTTCTTCACACAGATACCCCTCCCACAGACCCACCTAAAAGTGGTCACAGAAATCAAACCATACGTGGGGAGCAGCCAACTGCTAGACACCAATTGGTGCTGGGTAGGAAGAATTAATCGATTGTGCTTTCATTTCAGAACGCTCCAGTGATTTCTTTGGCAGGCACTGGGCAGAAGAGTGGCTGCCACACGTGGAGAAATCAACCCCACACCCAGACCTCTTTAAATCTTCCTGACAGGGGATGTTCTCACACACGCTCTGTCCTTGGAGTATGAGATGAAGAAAAATCCATTATATGGTGTGGCCTCAGCTCCTCTAGTGACTCAGGCACAAACCAAGTCATCTGATCTCCCAGTGCCTAGGTTCCTCCCCTGCCCATGAGACAGCCACTGCACTTCCTCATTTCACAAGGCTGCAGTCATGGTGGTGAATCTGATGCCACTGAAGCACTCGGATGCATCGACCCATGCAAGAGTGCAGGCAGAGGCTGCATCCCAACAAAACACAGGTTCCTGTCCCCGAGGCAGCTGCTCTTTGCTGGCTGGACACACAGACAGCTCGAGAAGTGCACCACAGTTCTTTGAGGAGAGTGCCAAACCACAGTCAGTGCCAAAATGCAAGGATGGGGAAATGATGACAGGCTTCCTGAGATGACGGCTTACAGTGGCTCAGTCCCATTGTGAGGAAAAAGATAGAAAACAAAACATAACAATAGGTAGAAGGCCTTGAAAAGCTTTAGAGAATAAGAGCCCTGCTCTCAACCACTCACAGCAAAACAATCACAAATGCGGAATGAGAAAAAGACCAAATTATGCACTACTATTTGCTTTTTATCACTGTTCCCAAAGTAAATGTTTATCTTTATCCATATACAAATTTGAGATGCCTGCAGAGATTTTAAAGTCCAATATATCCAACACTAGTCGTCATCTAAAGTTTTAGCCAAACACGTAGGCAGAAAACCAAAATGGATGCAGAAAAAGAGAAAGAGGAAAAATGGAAAAGAAAACCTTACTGATATTTCTGTGAACTTGATTATATATCAGAAAAAGAAACAGCAGGAGTAGCATTGATTTATTTTCACTCTGATGATAGTACAAGAGGAAGAAATAATACCCTGCAAAGGTCACTTTTATCCTGTTCATCTGTGACAGGCTGATAATCCAGGATCTCAGAAAACTTTCTTTAAAAATCTTCACGGACATGCTCTTATCAAAAGGATTAAGGTTTAATACATACCAGCAGATGCAACCGATTCAGGCATCTGCTAATCAGAGCAGCGTCAGTTGCCGCACGCACCGGCTGGAGCTGATGACTGCAGGAAGGTTTCCTTTCTTATACAGAAAGACCAAATCCAAACATACATTAAATCATCTCTTGGCTATGCCTCCCAACTCACACATTCATGGCTGAGCATCCCCATCCTGTGCACGCCCCAGCCTGCAGACATGTCAGGGATGGCAGGGCAGATGTGCTGCTCACAGCCAGCGCACCCACAGTGGTCCTCCCACAAAGATCCAACCCAGGGACCACCTCAACCACCACCCACGTGGGATAGGAATGTTGGAGAGGGGAACCACACGAGGAAGGGTCTCTGGATGTAGAGGCTTTGCATTTTGAGTGCTGGGAGGAACCTACTGAGATTACTCCAGATGGGTTGCTTCTTCTCCTACTTACAGTAATCACCCGGATTTTCCAGACAGCATAAAGCCAGTGTGCTGCAGCCAGAAGCAGGAGCACAGCTCTCAGAGATGACCCCATCTTCAGAACAGCCTATGCAATTCCTGATGTCCATGACTATGGCAAAAGTGTCACAGCCTACTGAGAACAGCACCCTGCAGTGAGTCTGCACAAGCCATCTGATGCTGCTACAAGGGCTGGAGCTCACCAACTCAAAGCCAGCTCAGGCACACCACTGTGAGCCACTGTCATGCCTCTGTGTCCCCACGAGCCATCCAAGTCAGCAAAACAGCAGCACTCACAGCCTTCAGGAAAAGCAGTGTGTAACACAAAGGCTCTGGAGTAGCTGGATGGTCCTACTAAAAGGTCATCAGCCCGTTAGGATGGACAGCAGATGCTCCTCAGTTTCAGCAGATGAGCTTATTTCCAATGAGCACCTTTGTCCTACAACAAAAAGATTCAAACGCCTGCAAAGCCTAAAATGCACAGACCCCAAGAGAACAAATACAAAGAGCCCTTTGCAACTGAGAAAGCACTGCTTACCTACTGTGCTGTGCTGCCCTGCTGGACACTGAAGACTCTTTGCCAAAGCTGTGAGGATGCCCAGCAGTTAGATGTGCTCAGACCAGCAGAATGAGGCCAAGAAACTTATTTACCTCAAATATCACATGTGAAGATGGAAGAAGCTAAGCTATCCATTTCAGCCCAAACCGAACATCTGAAAAAGCCATATCCCCCTGAGTCCCATAACTAAGGAACCATAAAACTCTGCATCACATAAATGCTACAGGAGGGAGGAATTCATTCTCAACCCATCAAATAAATTTCAATCTGCTTGTACCTCTAAATTTTCTTTCTTAAAAGAAATAAATATATTCCTGACAACAACTGGAGTTCTGTAACATACCCTGTGGAGTGCACTTCCAAAATCCTTTTGGTGCAAACCAACCTGGCTCAGGTAAGTACCAGGAACAATGAAGCTGACTCTGAGCCTGGAATAGCAAATTTGCAGACTGTTTTGAGTTGAGATTCAGCGATCTGTTTTTCACAGAGCCTCACAGCCGAAACCAAGAGCAATCATAAGGATCTTTCCCAAAGCTGGGGGAATGTGCTTCCCCTTGCTGGGTTGGAAGCTTTAACCATGGTTGGAGACCCAGCTCTGCATAAGATAAAACACCTGAACTCTCATCCGTGCATTCCTGACACATCTATAAGTGGAGCACTACAATTAGAAAATCACAGGGAAGAGACCTCCTAGGAGTCTTCAGCACTCAACATTTTGCCTTGTTTTGTTTTGTCTTCAGCACTCAGTACCCTATTTTAGTTTACCATTGTAGTGCTGAAACGGTTCAATCCTGTCCCACCACTCTGCAAGAAAATACGTTCATTGCCTCTTCTCTGCTTTTATTATCCCCAAATGGTTATCAAAAGAAGTGACACGATAACCACCAGCACTGTCAAACATTTAAATCCCTTTTAAATTCCAGTCATTACAGGACATTATTTCCCAGTATGCTTGAAACTTAATGAAAACGTATCACTGATTTTTAAATTTAATTTTCTTTACATTTTTATTGTTCTGTAGCTCACATTGAGAATGAGCCTCTTTTCTTTCAAAATAGTGCTCACTTTGGCTTAAAGTGTTGGATAGTGACAGATGTCTAGTACTGGGGGCAATGACACAGAGGCAGGCATGAATCCTTAGATATCTTGCCTAACTCTGCCTTCATGTTCCCCACCTGTTTGCACAACCACATCACCCAAAGGCCTTCAACCCAGACCAAGGTTCCACGTTGCTACATGCCATACACATGGGGAGTAAGAGGGAAATCACACTGAAGTGGCTGCCAAGCTCCAAGGACAGAAGAGATTTTGAGAGGAATGAGAGGGGAAACATTACATTCAAGGTCATTTAACACAGCAGTGGTTGCTGGGAATGAAACAGGTCTCCAGAGTGCCAGCCCAGTTCCCTCTGGATCAAGATGCCTCCGAGAGCTGTACACAAGTAGATTTCATCTTGACCATGGTGCATGGTCAAACAAGATTTTTTTGCTGTTTAAAGACTTCACAAATTTTGGCCACAGGGCATTTGCTTTTAGAAAAACCTTAAATACCATCAGACCAGGTACATCTTATTACCTGGTACACCTCCCACAAAGTGCTATTTTGCCAAACAGACATTCTGTTGTAAATTCAGGATAAAACTCAAGAGTTTCAGAAGGCAGGTGGCCAATTACAGACAAAGCAATCATCATTCAATACATAATTCACAGCAGGGACAAAAAATCCTGAGCTTACGTCTGCTGCTATTTCCAGTATTTCATTTTCCCAGTCTCTGCTGGAAGCCCTTTCTCCAGAGTCACAAAGTTTTCTTGTTTTTTAAAAATGCAAACATTTGTTTTATGGGCTGAAGTTTGGCATGTTTGGCTTGGGGTACTTTTTTCGTTAAGGTCTTGCTGCACTGATCTCTTATGCAAGGATTTAAGCAGAACAGGTAAAAACTGGGGAAACTACCTTTTAATAGAGGAGTCAGATGACCACAGCATTCACTAGGCCTCTGCTTAGGGGGCTCACACAATTTATGACTTGCCCCTGCTCCCATCCAAGGAAATTATGCACCTAATATCTTGTCTTTTACTAATGCCTCCTTTTACTAATGAAAGATACAGTGGGTTCTCTGCTTCTGAACTTTCCAATGAGTTACTGCAATTTAGAAGGTGTGATATGTACACAGAAGCACATTGCAGCTACACAAGAGGAGCTCTGTACTTTACTCATCACACTAGTACATCCAAACTGCACCAAACAGGAGGAAAATATTAATTAGATTTTTTCCTAACGCATCTGCAGCAAGTTAAACCTCATATGCCACTGCAATCATGGCAATTTTGAAATCTTGTTGGTCATCTTGTACCATTTCAATTTACTGTATCAGAGGGCTAGAACTGGTCATGCTGGTGAAGGTCATGCAGATCCTCTCTAAAACTTCAGTTCTAGCTTAAAAACAGTCTCTCCTACATCACCTCACATGACAGAAAACATCCTTAGATGCTGCTCTGTTGAGGCTAAAGATGATGATTTAGTCTTGTAATTTTCTGTCCTCTTACGTATGTGCAATTTTGAAAGGAAAAAACTTTCATTTAATCACTGCTGACTGCTTCTTTGATTCAGAGAGACTTTTGCTTGCAAGACATGGACTCAGCTCAGGTCACCTCTACGTTCCTGCTCATCTGCCTAGAATTAGGCAGGATCATGAGGTACCAGGAGGGCACTGATGACCACAGGTGTCCAAACTCTCTCCCTGTCTTCTATTAATGGTGGTCAGTTTCAGGTCATGGCAGTGTCCTTGTCACCTGCCTGGCACACAAAAAATGTTACCAGAGTGACACCCAGGTCAGCAATGCAGGGATGGTGCAGAGATTCACACTCACCCATGTCCTCAACAGCAAGGGCTAAGGGACATTGTCTGGGGTTGATGTTGGCCCATCCTTTCTGAGAAACATTACATCCCTCTGTGTCAGAGGCACCTCCTGGTGCAGCGTGTGTCTTTGCAATCTTGAACTTGTACCAAGGATCAAAAGAGCTTCCCTTGGTGTGAATTTATGCCAGGGGGCAGCGTATGTTAAATAAACTGCTTGTCATTACCCTGCTATCACTCCTGCTCCAGTGAGAGAGGATTATGTTACAATTTATCTTACGTTGCTTTAAAACTGTCTTGAAGATAATTAAAAAAAAAAAGAAATGTAACAATAAAATTTCTCTTATTCCAAAACTGGAGTATCCCCAAGGGCAAGGTATTCCTATAAAATTATTGTAATGCTTTAACCGCATAAGCACAACTGGAAACGTCTTCTCTGAAAACAAGTCGTAGCTCTTTTTTCCTATCTGTAGCCATTATCCTGATAAATTTGGGAAGGTCAGCTAAGGTGTAATCCAATAAATGTGCTGATGTTCTAAGTAAGTACCTTACAATTTGCAGCCTAATCTATTATCCTACTATAAGACCATCAAATGACTCACCAGTTTTAATACTTAGTACAGATCAAACAAAGGAAAATATCAAAGCTTTACATTCTAGTTCCACCTTTCAAGGACTTGTTTGAGTACTCTTTAATTACAGCAGATGATACATCCAACTCTGGCATTTTCTTTCTCTAACAGCTGTAGTTAGAAGTTGCTGTAGCAGTACTTTTTACAGGACATCATTAAGTTAACAAAGAGATGCTGAAAAGTCAAATAGACTGAATAGATTTAGTTGGCATTTGATCCCAGAGATGGAGTTCAGCTTTTTCTGCCCACCAGACCACACAGATGTGCTCCTGGATGCAGGTAACAAGTCCGCAGAGCCTCTACTCGAGCTGTGGCAGAAAGCCATGTGAACAAGCATGAATGGGAATGAGCACATCATCTCGGAGGGTAATGAGCTTCAGAAGTCAGATCAAGTCCCAAACTTGGGCTATGACTTCAAATCCTCCAGAAAACTCAAATACAAAAAACAAATACAAAACTCAAATAACCTGCAGAAGTTTACCACTGAAAGAAAAAATTTAAAAATCACAGCATTCAAATGCAAAGGTGTAAAATAAAACTAAAAAAACAACCTATTACAGAACCCCAGATCCCAAAGGAAGAAGCATCAGAAAACAGTCAGCAGCACTGCCAGCAAACTGCAGGTGCTCCATGAAATGGGTACAGAAGTTACCTGTCCCCACAAAGATGTTGGAGCTGACTGTGGGTGCTGCTGAGGAAAATGGGGAGCCCAAATCTCTTTCACTCAGCTCTTGCAGTGTTTGGAGCCTATGAAGCACTCCCCAGTAACAGTGTGCACTGGTGTGTGTTTGGCCCGTGCAAACAAACTGACCATGGGTTATTCACCACAGTGCCTCAGCAGAACTTGTCTCATTTATCACAACAACAAAACTGCACTGGGAAAAGGGCTGAATTGCATCTGGTTTACATTGTTGGTCTTTTTGACTGACTAACCCAAATTAGACCATTTTTCAAGGACAAGTCTGTAAGTTTATGCAATAATCGTGCACATGCCACTAAAATGAAAAATTAGTTTTTAGGGAGGTCCCTGCAGAAAGGATGGAAACCCAGAGCCACTGTGTGCAGGGAGACACTTTCAAAAGAGCACAAATCTGATTTCACTCTGCTTTTGCTCCATTTGAAGACTTGAAGAGAAGCAAATCTAAAGAGACTTCAATCACTATTTTAGTTCTGCTATACAAAGGTATCATCTCTCCATTAAAAGAAATGGAGCAATGAAAATAACCAAAAAAGACAAACCAAAGAGAAGGCTTGCATGGATAGTAGGTGTGCACCCATCACTCACCTAGCCCTTTGATACTTTTGACTTTTGGGGCTTTATAAAGAGAAATACAGCATACATATATAACTGTATACAGCCTACAGACCCACACGCATGTAAGAAATTAGACCAGTCATGAGATTAGGAAGGAAAGACAAAGCATAAACATATCTAGGCTGATTTTATGAGATCTCAAGAACAGCCCTTTTAAAAGTGCCACTGGGGTGTCACCACTTCCTCTGATAAATAGATGACATCTCACCAGAACTTAAATAGCTCCACTCAAGCACTACCTAGATGAGTGACAAAAATTAGCCAAGTCACTGTCACCCCTGCAGTCCTCGTCTAGACACAGCAGAGAAGTGCGAATTCCAGTCTGCCTTGCTGGGCTACAGCCACCCTGACAGCTGAGCTCCAATCCAAGGCACTTCATGAGATGTGGATATCTGGATCCTTCTGGCAGCGCGACAGACAAAAGTTAACAGAACAGAAAAACAACAAGAAAATAAAAGCACAAAAGTACTTGTGAACCGAAAAGGTTTTAATTCACAAGTCATTGTTGGTTGAAAGCTGAGGCAAATGAAATGCCATTTTTTGCAAGTATTCTTCTAACAATCTCTGTGGCAATCTGACAATCGGGATTAGAGGCCCTTTGCTCAGAGGTGCGGCAGCTTTTGAGCCGGTGCCCCCTCAGAGCAGCTGCGCCCTTCTCCCCATTGACAGCCACATCTGGATGCTATCAGGAGGAACTGGCAGGCCTTCTCGCAACAAATACCAAGCACTTAGCAAATTGACTCCAGAAGTTGATGCTGGCCCCTTTCCCACCCTGTGTTTACGCAATGTGCCACTAACCTGTTGAGTCCGAGGTTTGTATGGGGAGCTGCTCTCTAGGTCAGCCAGGATGCTGGTCAGAGAGTCGATTTCTGCATCTAAACTGGACCGCCTCTCCTCTAGTGTCTTGCCACCAGGATTCACCTTAAAAAAGAAAGAAGAGTTCCAGTTATTCAAACCACTTGGCCTGGCACATGGATTCTTACTGCACCCATGCCCAGCAATAACTCTTGAGTTGCAGGGACAAACACGCTGAAATCCTATAGCTCCCTCCAGAACTAACAGCAAGCCTCCATCTCATAGAAATTTATGCTGCTTTGGGGCTTTTCTTCACATACTTGCCACGAGGGTCCCACTGTGTAAAACTGACTTGGAGGATTAGCAATTCAGCAATCTGCTGCTGAGCTGAAGAGACAGGACAATCCCTGCACCATTAAATGGAGAAGATGCGTTACTGAAGGATACCTGTCTGGAAAGACAAAGCTGGGGACAGGCTTGGAGCACCTGGATCCTGAGAGCATCTCTTCTGCCATGTTCTCATCTCAGGCAAAGCACAAACAGAACAGAGGTACAAGCCACAGTAGCCAGTGATTGGCTAGGTGCACCTATTCTTATTTTAAATCAATTCTTGGTAGGTGCACCTGTCTGATTCAACACTGCTTCACAAATTCCATCTGAAAAATGAGCTCCTTCAAGAAGGAGTGGAAAAGTTCAATTCATTTCTAGCAGATTGAAGGTGAGGGGTGTGATTTGCAACAAGCAGTCACAAAATAACATAAGTAAGGTTACGGTGAAAAGGCTTTTATGCAGGAAAACCCATGTCCAGAGCAAATGCCAACATGCAGCCAAGGACCCTAATTCAATACATTTTGCTTTCTTTCTGCTTTCAAAAGAGCCCAGTCCCATTTGTACCCAGGCTGGTAGGGTCACTCACTTGGAAGGGAAGAGACATGAATTTTCACCACCACCACCACCCACCTCAAAAAGTAAAACCCAGAACTCAGCACCAGAGAAGAGCATGTGACCTTCAAGCCACTGTTTAAGGGCAGCACTGCAATCCCTGCTAGAATAAGTATTTTTAAAGAGGACTTATTCACATGCTTTGTTTTTGATAAATCAACCTAGTCCAAAATCTCTGCGAAGAACATTTGTGCTGTACAGCCCAATCCAACAGCAGGACCTCTCAACAGGGCACAAAGTCAGGTAAAGGCTAGGAAACATCCTCCTCAATGTTTGCAGTGCTTTGGGAATTAGGCAGATCCACCAGGAATGGTAAATTTAGGAAAATCAGCTGAGGATCCCTGCCATGAACAAAATAGGTGCCAGGGGCTATCCCCACTGAGCCAGGCCACCACCAGGGCATGCACAGAAACCAAAGTTCTTGAATCAAGTGAAATACTACACTGGAAGTCTTTTCTCAACCTGAGTTATTTTTCCTCTCTTCTTCCACGTCTTACTTATCTGCAAATCTCCTGGAGAGGACAGAGTCTCTCTGTGTATGTGCAACTACAGAGTCCTGTGCAGAAGAGTTCATTCAGAGCTTGACACTGTCAATAATAAAAATACTAAAGAATGACCTAACAACTTACCTAATTTCATCTGCAAAAGCTGTTCAGATCATACCAGAACCTTCCCACAGACAATCCAGCTCTGTCTGCCTTCACTCTCACCAAGTTACTTCAATTTTCCAAGCCAAAAATTTGCCTTTTCCTTTGGCTCACTGGCTGTTCCAGATAATTTTTATTTAAATTTCATTTTCAGGAGCAGTCAATCATTACCTGTTTTAAAGAACTCCCTAGTCATCAATCTGACACATAAATGGCAAGTTGGTCAAAGAGAGACAGGCTATGCAAAGTAGGCAGCCTCTGATCTGCCAAACTTATACGTGCTGAGGCATCCATTAGCTTCTAATGATTATTAAATCTTATTGGATTACAATATATTTGGCTTGACTAACAAGAAAATTGAAGTTCCAGTGTGGCTTATGCAAGAACACACCATTTAAAAGACTGAGAGTCAGGTAAGAAAATACTTACAAACTCGACTCTTCTTGCCTTTTTTTATTATAGAGCCAAAATCTTTCCGTCCAAACCATTGTTCAAAAAAGGAAATATTTTTCACAGGAACTAGCCCAGATCATTACTCCTGGCTAACTGCAGGCACCTGTTTTTTTAAATCTGCAAAAGTACAACTTCTTTTCCACTTCATGGCTCTTGTTTGGTTTTTCTCCATCTTCCAGTTGTTGGCCTGTAACTGCCACAGGCTTCTCAGACAGAAAATCTGTGATTGCTCCACTCCAGAGAATTTTTAAGCTAAGCAGCCAAAAGTCAGCCTGGAGAGGAGAGGGGAGATGCAAAGGGCATCCAAGGCCCCAACATGTGAGGTGATAAATCAAGCCAATGGCAAACCCAGGAATAACACTGGAGTCCACACAGGACCTGCATGGTGCCCTGACCCTGGAGAGAAGGGATGGTGGCAGATGAGAAGAGCAGCCAATTTCATTCTGCTTCTTAGCATTTCTGGGCCATATTATTCCCAGGTTCTCATTCCCCAGAACAATTATGCAATAGCTGACTTGCAAATGCTGCAGAACAAGTTATAAGGTTGTAAAAGTTAAATGTCCTTAGGAAACCTAGAAAAATAAAATAAAACAACATAGAAGCATCTCTATTGATTCTGGGCTTTGATTTATTTATTCAATTAAAACATAATCAACACAGATTAAAAGCCCAACTCTACAAATGCAGGAACATAATGCAGTGCAACAGTGCCAACGAATGACACTACTGATGTGTGCCAGGGCCTACTGGGGCAGAAATGGACTTTAAAGACATTTAAGGAATGGTAATCCTCACAAAGACAGGTTTCTGGTTGCTTTTTCTTCCCCATCCCTACAAATCTTGAATTTTCTCTCTCCCCACAGTGTTCTATATTCAACCAGGATTTTCTGCGAGGGCAAACTGGAGCATTTGCAACACCAGCTTCAGCAAGAGAGGGTTAAGTTATCCCTCTTCCCATGCTCTTTGTCATGACGTTGCTATAAAAGTTTTATGATATTGTTCTGGAACAAAACGCAAGCGCCAGGTCCCAAGGCACAACAGGTTCGCACAGACGCGCTCTGCTCCGAGGAGCCCGGGCTGGTTCAGCTCAGAGCCCCGCGGACACAAACACCGGAACCAGAGGGAACTGCTAATTCTATTTCTGTCTGGATTTATGGCATTGTTGCAGACATGTCGCTTGTGCACCCCCTCTTCCAGCCAGCAGAATATGGAAAAATGGGTTTAAAAAGAAAAAGGATGCTATCTTTGGCTCGGCCAACGTGATTTCGACAAAAAGCAAACGTAAGCCAACCCAGTCCAACAAATTACTCACGCCAGAGAACTATCCACTCACGTGAACTTCTGCAACGCCTACACTCCTATCCCCTGGCTCAGTCTCTGCTGTGAGTCAAAAGAGAGAAAAATAGCAGAGAGCTTCACT
Organism: Acridotheres tristis; assembly: GCA_037013685.1. Classification (NCBI taxonomy): domain Eukaryota; kingdom Metazoa; phylum Chordata; class Aves; order Passeriformes; family Sturnidae; genus Acridotheres; species Acridotheres tristis. The sequence goes on from CM072896.1 coordinate 15,260,973, forward strand.
GCTTGGCTTGTTTGTCTGCCCCTGAATTCCTGGTGTGCAGCTCAGAGCAGCTCTGGTGGTAATCCACTCCCGAGCCCCATCAAACCACTCTGCTCTGATGGAAATTTGCTTTACTTTTGCTAATCTACAAGCCAACAGCAGTCAGTGCCACAGATCCCCCCATACCACTCCAAGGAACGTTCATTATAGAACATACAGCGCACAGGTTAACGCAGGGTCTCAAATTTTGCCTCACTGTGCTAAAAGGGTTGTAAGACTACTCACCGGGCTAAAAGACATGAAAAGCACAATGATTTCCCTAGATGTCACCTCTTCCTACAACTCTAGATCAGCTACTCTTATCATATTTTGCAGCTTTCAGCAGAAGAACAAGAACGTCTCTCGTTTCACCAAGCCAGCTCCTTGCAGTGGGCTCAAAGAGAAGAATCTGGCTCCCAGATGTCCTTCCTAGCTCCTGCTCCAAATTCCTTTCCCTACCCAGGCCCAGCCGTGTCTCTTTTATTCTGTTTTCCCCTCTCTCCATGCCCTGTTTGCTGCCTTGCAGGGCTGTAGCTCAGGCCAGGCATTATCCTGTGGGATGAGAGGTGCAATGTGGGCTGCCAGGTTGGCTCTGAGCCAGACTGCTGGTGCCAGGTGGTGTTGCTGTGTCGGGGAAACATGGGAGGGTGGCTCTGCAGCAGTGACCTGGTGACATGGGAACCCTCCAGAGCCCCAGAATATATTTCCTACCAACACAAGGCAGTGTTCAAGGCAGCGCTCCTGAATACTTTGGGAGCATCAGGACTTTGCTCACTGCAGTGCAATCTTCCAGCATCACTATCCACTGTCTCTCCATCCACCTCAAATGTCTTGTCTAACAGAGGTTGAGCTCAGCACATTTGCATGTTTCCTGAGTGCTGTGGCCAGCTCATCCTCTGAACTGTGTCCCAGGAACATGAGCTGTCATCCGTGGGAAATGTAGAGCTGGTCTATCTGTGCAGACACGTCCAAGACAGAAGAGCTGCAGCTAAACACACAACCTTTCTCACAGCATCAGCTCACTCCACATGCTGTGCTATCACAGGTCACTGATAACCTCCTAACTCACAAGTGAAAGACTGGAGATGAACACCATGGATATTGGGAAAGGTCACAGCTAATGACTGAAAACAAAGCTGGGGGCCCACAATGCCTTCTGCTCCTGGTACATCGGTTTTACTGGGAGCTCGAGGTGATTGGGAGCTCTCTTTGAGCTGTAACACATTAACATTTTTTGCATTTACATATCCAAGAACTGGGAAAAGCAGAAAAGCCTTCTGGAGCAAAGGAAGGACAAAGGTAACAAGAAGAGCAAGTGGAATTTAGGCAAATCAGGAGTTGTGTGCAAGTAGATAGTACATAAGGACTTCTGCCCTGAAATACTTTACTACTGTCTTTTCATCCAGTAAAAGCCAGTGAGCCACAGATGAGGTGGTCGGGCTGATAAATTCAGTGCCCACTGCCTGCTTCCACCAGGCTGCACCCACGGCAGCCACCCACCACGCTCTGCAGGCTGTTGCAACCCTGGGATAGGCTCTGAGGTGGTGGGAACAGCAAATAAAACAGGAGTGAGCCTCCCCTTATGCTCCATGGCTTTGGGCACTGGGCTTAGACAGAGATGCAGACAGAGCAAGAAGGATGCAGTTCTTATTTCCTATTTTAGCTAGGGACAGGTGAGGGACGTAAAAGTGTTTGTTGTCAATAGTATCCACCGTACTGATAAGAAGAGGCTGAGAGAAATGTTAATCAGAAAGAAGAAAGTAAGTGATTCAGTCTTGATATACTTCAGGCTGGAAGTTGTGTTTAGTTTTTCCTTTTTTTTTTCCTCTTTCTTTGCACTTTCTCTAGCAATATCACTGCCAGAGGCAAGGTCCTTTTCAGACACACACCCCAGCTACCTCGTCCCTTATTCATTCTTTTTTCCAAGGTCACAAAAGCCATCCAAAGCTCCACAAGACACTGCAGTGGCAAAAAAGATGCATGCTGAAGGGCACCTATCAGGAATATGAAGCACCCTTAAGAGTTGCTGTGTCTATTCTCCCCTAAGTCTACAGACAAGTGTAAACATTTTCTTTCAAATTCCCTAATGTAAATTTAAACAGTCCCAAGAGGCTGCCCCCCCACGCACGCACATGGAGGCAAGAGCTGACTGCAGCATTCAGGGCAAGGGGGGTCTGAGATGCTTGAGTGATGCCTGATCTCCGTTCCAGGCACCAAGGAGGGCTGGAAAAGAAGTCGTGCCCTTTAAAAACAGAAAGATTGAGTCTTTTGAAACAAATCTGAAATGATGGAAGATTTCAGCAGATGTGACCGCAGTGATTTCACCAGATGTGATTGTATCAAGGATCTAATAGAAAAGAACTTCCCTGCTGTTCCATCAGGCTGAAGCCAGGCCTGAAATATCCTTTTTAGTCTTTTGATGACATAAAGGATAAAAGCCAAAGGGAAGTTAGGTTTTGATTTATTTTTTCCCCTTGCTCTTTCGTTTTTTCAGGCACAGAATAGTTTTACCTGGTTTGTGTTGCTGGATACTAGGAGGACCAAAGGAAAACACTTCAAAAGTTTAAAGAGGGCTGTTCCAAGGCACCATTGGGTGCCTCTCAGATGCCACTGTCATTTAACTGAGCAATGTTTCTTTGGCTCCAGCCACTTTTGAAGATTTCACTGTAAAGAGGCAGATCAAGCCTACCTGGAACAGGACTTGAAGGGGGTGGCGTGATCATCTACTAAAGATCAGCCTATATGGTCCCAAAAAGGGCCAATGAATGTGCCAAATATCTTCCCTTGGCAAAGTTCATACCAGCAGCTGTGCCACAACAAACTGAAGGAGACACAACGGGGTAAAGGGAGCTGTGCTCAGCCACACCTACAGCAGTCCCACACTGAATTTCTCCACTCATGGAAAACACAAATAGCACTGGGCATTCAGACTGAACTCATTTCTGAAGCAACAAGGTGTGGTAAAGAACTGCTTTCAGCTGGGGCAAACAAACAAGCAGAGGAAGGAAAGTTGTTAAGCATTGCGAGGAGACATCTTGCAACACCTTAACAACTGATTTGAAAACTCACTGCGGTGTAGGAAGCTTACGAAAAGGACAAATAATAAAAACATTTTTAAAAAGAAAAATACAGAGAAAGCAGACGACAAGAAAGCATGAAACTAGGAGGCATCAGTCTCAAAACAAAGGAAAGGGGGTAGGTGTTTTGTCACACAACATGCTGCTAAGCTGCAGAGCTATTTCTGCTGCAAGACACTGTGGTTGCTATGAGTTTACATGGATTTCAAAAGCAACAGGAGAAAAACATGGAGGAAAACTCTAAGATACATAATAAAAATAAAATGTTCGGTGCTTCCCTTTTACATCTTTCGCTGGTCAGTAGTGATTGACTTGGCTCTAGAGACATTCATATGAAGGAGTCACATCTGCTTGTGGGTACATTTCAGTCTCTGCAGGTAAATAACTGACCACAGCCCTAGCTGCCAGGGTTTGGCCCAACACTTGGAAACCCATTTTTTCCCTTCTTTTAGCAGAGACAACAGAAATCACAGCCAACTGCACTCAGCCTCCTGGGATGCATAGATAAAAGAAAGCAAAGACTTTGTTGCAGTTATGAATCTATATGATGATAATGATTTATATTTCCCTAGAGATCAGTGTGACAGACACTGTTCACATACAATACCTAGGAAACATCCTTGTCCTGAGGAGGTTATTGTCAGTTGGACACCAGCCCTGGGAAGGGAATGCAGGTAGAGCAGTGGGAGTGAGGTGCTGAAACTCGGAGATACAACCAAGCTCCTCCAGGCCACCGGACGAAGACACTAATCCCCTGGGCCAAGCTAGCTCCTTAAAAGACATTTCATTTCTCTGTATCTGCCATCTGAAACCTGACAAAACATGCCAGAAGACAACAAACCCCTGTCCAAGCCATCCAAGCTCCAGCTGCAGTTCTGTTGCAGGACTGCCCTGATTTCACATGACATGGCTGGGTCCGAGCCACTGCCATGGCTAGCAACTGGACTGTGGGCCAGTGGGGCCTGTCATCATCTTCCATCACTATTTAATAAGCTCTTGCTCTCTGCTTATCTTGAGCAGGGCCCCAGCACACTGATGGGGGCAGGATGCCACCAGTGTGGATGAGCAGCAGAGTGACCCAGCACTTTGTTCCCTTCCCTGCAGCTCCTGCCCCTAACACCAGAGGGAAGATAGTGCCACACACACGTGTGGTTAGCCCAGAATTCTCAAGAGGATTTGGCCATGGATATCAGATGAATGAGCAGAGATAAAAAAAGGATGGGAGGGCATCACAGAAATTTAGCCAACAGGATCCATGGCCCTGGGGTATGCTCTGCTGAAGCCCTGGATCAAACACCAGCAGTGGGTGACTGGTTGATTTGATGGGACATGGACAATAGACCAAGAGAAGATCTGCAATATTCCCTGTCCCTCTGCCACCCCTGAGGACAATAGAAGGCAATTATTCAACAGGAATAAAGAAGATGCAGCAAACAGCACTCAATAAATCCTCCTTGCAGCCCAGGAGAGTGCCTGTAGGTGCCTTGACACTGGAGATGCCAACACAGAGGTTCTGTGGTGTCTGGTCCCCTCAGCCCTGTCTGCTCTACCTCAGGATGGTGTTACCCAGCTCCCTGTGCATCACAGGCTGACACCTCCACCTGGGGCATATAAACCTGCACTCAGCTTTCGTGGGTTTCTCACTGTTTTGTTTTGCTCACGGAAGGAAGGGCTGGAAATGTTAAGGCTGGCTAAATAGGGCTTTTAAAGTGCAGGGCTTCTATGGGCCTCTGCACCAAAAACCAGCAAAACAACAAATGCCCTTCAGCTGACCAGAGGATCTTCACGCTGTGGGCCAGAGAATAAGCTGTGGGGAAAGGCACCACAATCCTCAGCACATGAAAGCAACAGGATGGATTTGATAAGGAACAGTCAGGGGATGGAGAGAGAGGAGGAGTCCCACGAGCCAACATCTGCCAGAGCAGCAGACCCGACAGTCCTGAGAGTTTACTTAACATGTCTGATCAAAAGCTTTGGGAGTCTTGTCTGTGTTAAGTGCTACCAGATGCAAAATCAGCAGCAAGATGTGAAGTGTATTAATAAACTAAGGAGGCACGTAAAGTTATTTGAAAACTGAATGGGGAAGGTGGGGAGAGAAGGGGGAGAATAAAACCAGTTTATTTTTTCCATTAAGGCAATTTAATATTCTTTGGATAGAGTTACAATTACTCGTCCTTGGGAATTAAATTTAATTTGTGAAACATTCATGTTCATCAGCAGAATATACAATAAGAACTAGGATATATATTTTTTTTCTTTACACCTTGGGCAGGACAGCCCTACTTGTCTGTCCACAGGGCAAGAACAGCTGGCCATGAAGACTTTTTGACCCAGCATGACTTTCACTGACTTTAAGTAACTTTACAGCAGCAGGGAATATATCCCTTTTCTTTTAATTAATGCAATTACATTAGGACTCATTATTGACAATTATGGTGACTGTTACAAGTTTCCCCTTTCTTTGCCCACTCCACCACCAACTTAAAATCTGCTCCAATATCATCACAAATTAATGTTTAATTAGCCATCAAACAGAGCTGATGGTCCCCACAGAGTATTGCTGCTTACAGAAAAATTGAGAAATAGGAGAACATAGCGGATATTTCATCATCTGCCTCCAAGGGGAACCATAACCAAAGAGCAGTCAATTACCCCAATACAGCTGCAAAGTTAATCAATGTAGAAACCAAACAGCTCATTAAGTGTCCACTGCAATAATGGAAGACCTCACTGATTGATATGACATGAACATTACATTTTTAAAAGAACCATTGGTGATGTTGAAGAGCAGAGACTCACTTCATCTTCACATCCTGGTCAAGTGGTGATCTTCATCTTTCTTTTTCTGGCATAAGAAAAGAGGTAAGAGGAGAATGCCCCGGCAGCACAGGATGTGTCTGACAAGCCACAAATTCGATACACCTGTGCACAAGGCAATCTGTCACACCCAGCCCCAAACCACACCAAACACCACCTCCTGCCAGGCACAAGGAAAGAGCAGAACTGAAGGTGATTTTACTTCTTCCAACATTTGTCGTGAGCCTGGCATTGACATATTGCGTCCAGTATGGGAGGAAGCAGTTTGAGAACTTGAGATGCCCCAAAAAAGCAGAAGACAGCTGAAAAGGAGACACATAGAGAACTCACTTGGTTTCACCTATAAAGGAGATTTAGTAGCTCAACAGCAATATCTAAAGAGTTTCACAGAACAAAAATGCCAGATACCACAAGACTGTCCAATCTAGCAAAACAGAAAAATACACAGCAGTCAGGAAGCCAAAGCTAGGGAAATTCCATTTAGAAATAACAGAGATACTAATTTATGTGCAATACTGCAAGCAATTAGATGTTAAAACAAACTTCCAAGATTTCTCCACCTCTTGATGTCTGGAGATCAAGGCTGGATGCCTTTGGTCTCCCTGGGTGTCCAGGCAAAGCTTTATGATCTGTGATAGGCAGAAGGGCACAGCTGACAATTTAATGGCTCTGCCTGGCCCCCACCTCGACAGAGGTGAGAGAGAAACAGCTCTGCCAGTCCATAAAGATCTACTGACATCACCTGGTGTTTGCACCACTTTAACTGGAAATTAAATTTACATGAGTAAACTCTATCACACACAAGACTGCATATTGTGACAGTTAAATAAAGAGCTTTTTAAAAGGCACACGTCTGAGGCAATTTAAATCAAAAAGGATAGGTTTTGTTAAAGCTACCAATTTCAGAAAATTAAGGTTGACTAAAACTGTTTTTAAAAACTCCTTTTGGAATTTAATCACATATTGGAAACCCATATGCAGCTGTTTGTGTCACCTGCAAAAAGACTGTATAAAACATAAGCATGTGCTTAATTTTACACGTGTGCTTAAGTTCTATCAACTTCATTAAAGTTTAGCACACAGCCAAGTTGCTCTGAATTTGAGAAAGCATTCCTGAGCACAGGCTGTGAAACTATTAGGAAATCACCAATGAGAAAAAAAGTTAAATCAAAATTGGCCGGTCAATTTTCACAGCCTGAGAAAGCACTAGCTCCAGAAATTAAACATATAACATATTTCTGAGTTTGTTTGCTTGTTTTGCTATAATAGGAAGGAGTGAGTGCCAAAATGTTTGCAAGGATTCCCAGTGAACCTGGCAAGATGTCAGCAAAATGGATGTATAAAACATGAAAGTCAATGGCTTGGATTTTGCTTCTGAGGAAACGAGTCATGTTAAAAATCTACTGTATGTCTCAAAGCTGAGAAGAGGAAAATCTGGACTCTGCCTCAGTCTACACGTTTTTGGGGTGGTCAGTGGCTGCAGTTCATGGGGCAGGCAGGCCTCAGCTGGGCACAGCCCAGAGTCTGATTCACTGAAGAAGGTTCCTGCCTTCAAGAAATTTGCAATCTCGTTTTCCAAACCATTAGGCCCACTTCTACATTCCCTTCAAGGCTGCCAGATGTGTGTCTGGTATTGGATTTGGCTGGCTGACCATGGGTTTTTATTTCTTCTTTAACAGCAACTGCCTTGTTTGGACACCTTACCTTCTACACATCTCCTAAGTGGGAATCTCAGAAAAGGAACGTGAAATACACAGAAAACTGAACAATGGATAATTTCTGCTGCCCTAAAATGGAATCCACAGTGTGCAGATCCCTCCTGGGTAAGCTCCAAAGTTTAATTTGATATTGTCCACATGCAGATAAATGAATGCAAAGTGCTGTCTTTCAATTAGAATTCATGCATCAGAAAAGGTGGTGGCCCCAGAACACATTAGACCTCAGGAAAATATCATTTAACTGCATCTCTGCTTGGGGCCAACATGCCACAGAAGCCAAACTTCTGCACTGAAAGCGTGTTCCTTATGTAAGTGTCTTTAAAGGGCTCACCTGACCTCAGAACTGACCACACGCTGCTCCTGAAGGCAGCCCCACCACCTGGGACACCCAGGTACCTACAGACCTCAGCAGGGGCATCCTTTAGATACACAGAGAGGGGCACTGCAGGGCTGAATGAGGGAATTTGCAGAGCCAGATACAGGGGGAGGAAGGGGCAAGCAGCTCAGGAGCTGGAGAGGAAGGCCAGCCCTTTAATGTGACAAGATGTGAGACTGTTCCCATGGCAAAAGAATATGGAGATGGAGAGGAGAGGAGCTGTGCCTCGGGACTGCTGAATCAAAGGACTTTGTAAAGCACTTTTGTTGCTTACTGGCTTCAGCAACACTTGGGAGTTGCTATAGCTTTTCCAAATATTTATTTTTTACTTCTCTCAACATTAAAACCAATACTAAAACCATCACATGATGTTCTCCAGATGCTCTTCCTTACCTGTTGTGTGTTAAAGCTAATCAACATCCTGCATTTTAATCAGCAAAACAAACTGAAAAATACAGTTGTGGAGAATGGTCCTTCAAGGATGGAGTTTAATGGCAGTAGACACTAAAAATCATGTATGGAACAAATTCTTTCAGCTCTGGCTGAAACACTGGTATTTCTACCACCTTCCAGCTTGCTCAGCCACTGTGCCACACACTCCTCACTGAAGCAACATTTTCTAACAACAAAACCACCCTTCATGGCAGCTGAAGCTATTTTTCACCAGCAATGGAAACTGAAAAACATAGACAGGAACCTGCATTTCAGCCACTTCCATTCTTGGAAATTAGATGTTCTCACAACTTCTCCATATCCACATCTCATTGCTGCCAGATAAAATTTTCATCAAAAATAGGATGAAGTTTGCCCTACTCTTTGAAAAACTCCAGGGCTCTAAAACTGAATTTAGGCCACAACTGAATTCTCCAATCAGTAGAGTCCTATTCCCTTTTATCTTGTTTGGCCAAAGTTCTTTTCTACACTGCACAGCATCACAGTACTTAAAGCACCAAACCCAAGGTGGGAATCTGACTCTGCTCTGTCACATTCCAGACTACCACCATGCCCGAGATACATGGAAAGACTTTGACTTTCTAAACCACATCTTCCAATCCCAGTCAGCTTCACAGAAAAGGCATAATAATTTGTCTGCTGCAGTTTTTAGCATTCCTTCTTGTTACTGACAGTCTGGTTTAGTCTTGCTGCTGCATTATAGTTCCCTAACGCAATACAGGCTACCCAGGATCTGAGACAAGAGCAACCCATCTTGCATGAGATTTTTCATAGGACCTGCTAATCCAACAGCAGACTTGAAGAACACTCAGATATGAGAAGAACGGAAACTTCTTCTTCATTGGTCATGTTATCTTACTTTGCCCCATCACACAGCTCAGCTGCTTTGATAGGAGAATGAAGGAGAATAGAAATTCCCACATCTTCATTATCTTTTTATTTTTCCTCTGCTTAAATAATTCTACCTTAGATATAAAGATGTATTTGCTTGTTTTTCGTCTGCCACCAGCCAAACTCTGAGAGAATAAAATTTCCTGCTTTTTCTGTATGCTGTCCATGCCTCCACTATTACTTTCCACATTCATGTCTCTATTATCCATGGGTATAATCCAGGTTACAGATTAAACTCTCTGCAGGTTCCAGCTGTGGCTGACTCCATCATTTGCAATGTGACAGTGTCCCTCAGAGATGTGTCCAGAGGACAAAGGAGATGCCCACCAGGGTTTGTAGCCTTGGGCACAGCACTGGGGGAGCCCAGCCTTCTGTCTGGCCCCAAGCTGGCACATGTGACCCAAGCTGTGTCTTAACCTGAGATGGATTTACCTTGATCAGCTCTGACCATCATAAGCAGCAACATTTCTGTCGTTTCTGATTCATCTTACGATTTTTTAGTGTCCCATATCTGTATTTACACATGATATGTACTAGGCTTTTGCTTTCTTCTGTTCCTTCACTTCATCACATGCTGTATGGCAGATTATCAAAAGCTGTGCTGTTTCATCTCTGAAAGTATCTCCCAGCCTCAGCCACAGAGCTCCCCTCCCAAAGAAGGCACTAGTGTGCAAGTCCTGGCACATCCTGTGTGCTGGGTGACTGTATTAAATAATAACATAACAAATACATTAAATAACACAGTAATAAGCATGATGAAAATAATGAGCACAGTTAACTGTTTGGGTCCTTGCTTACTTTGTAGCCCTTGCCTAGAGGTTCAGCTATTAAAGGCTGTGCTGCATTATAACATTGCCAAGATATTAATAGCCAGGCAGTGAGATGAACGGCAGGCTTATACTGTACAATTAAAACTTTTCCAGTTTACCCTTTCAGTAAAATTTGTGGTTTATAATAAGCATCTTTGTCTATTCTTAAGAGAGTAAGGATTGGAAAGTTACATGGATGGGAACAGAGGTTCATTAAAGATTTAAAATAGAATGTGGTTTGGCATTGTAAAATAAACATGTGTGTAAGATGGGATGCATCAAGAGTAGCCTGAAAGAAGTGCTCAGTGTTCCTTTTCTCTAGTGATCCTGGATCTTCTGGTCATGCTATCCACAAAAAGGGATGAAAAAGGAGCAGGGATAAAATGTGTATGCTTGCTTCAAATAATGTGAAGGTCTGCTCTATATCCCCACTCATGAGTCATTTCTCATACGTGTATCTATATGGCATAAATGTATAAATACACACATATAAGAAATGCATGCATTTTCTCTCTCATGCATCCCAATATTCATCAAAATATACAGATGTTATATTACTGATTTTTCTCACCCTAGAAGCTAAAACCCCCTATTTTCTCACCCTAGAACCTAAAAACCCCTATTATACAGCAAACACTTATTGACCTGTAGAGACCCAGTGAGCATTTAAACATTCAGAGAACATACATGTTATTTGTTTAAGTCTAACTTAGAGCACATTCCTGTTTCTCAAACACATGAAGAAGGCAGGAAAGAAACAGATAAAAAGCATTCCTGCAAAGCCAAGGTTTGAGTAAGATGGTTAACATTACCAGGTAATTTATTTATACTGTTGGACACAGCTTCAATTTAGACAAAAGGCAGATGCTTATCATATGGATTTTAATAAATCAGGTTAGAAGTCACAGAAATCTGCAAAAGCTGAATCTCGAATGGCAAGCAATGCACACAGACTGTGGCTTTATTTACAGGGTTTCTGGGAATTACTGTTCCCTCCTGGAGTCAGGCAGCCCCACCAGCAGCGAGAGCTGCCCTGTGGTACCAACATTCCTCACCAGCAAGCACCTACAACCAGGCCAATAACCCCGATGATTAACAAAATCTAGCACTAGAGGGAGGCTAAACACATGTTCTGCTCTCTTTGGCCTTTTCAGCTTCTCCAGACATTAAAACGCAGGTGATTTAAAGCACGCCCAGCACCAGCAGGCAGAGCCCAGCCTCTGAACAGGAAAGGAGCTATTTAAGGCAGCAACCCCCACTGGCAAAATTCATGCCCTTTCCTCCCCAACTATTTGCCAAAATGTGTACCCAAAACTAAAAAATAAATTTTAAAAAACAAAACAAACAAAAAACCCCCAACAATTCCTGTGTCCTGGCTGTTCCTTCAGCCAGTGAGTCAGAGCCCACAAAGGCACCGCCACCGCTCACAGGGAGCAGAGTCAGACACAGAAACACCTGGCAGCCTCTTCCCTAGCAAGGATGAGGCTCTCACTTCTCACACCTATCAACACATTCCCACCTTCTCCCAGGCGCCAGCACCGAGGAGAAGTGAGACAGGTCTCCTGTCCTCGGAACAGCCGCGAGGAAGGTGCACACGCCTCCAGAACGCCCTTCGGCTCTCCTCCTTCCCCAATTCCTTGGCAATAGGAATTCGAGCCCTTTGGCTGATTTTCTGCACATCACAACAGGAAGATATGACCAGTGAGTTCGGTAGGAATAGTTCCCTGTAGCTGCAGCCCCTCCAAGCATATATGGTTATAACAAGAACTGGTATATTAAAGTTCTTTATATTGCACTTCATGCAGCTATTCAAAGTCAGATTGTTTCCTCACTTTAACCCCCGACCTAAAGCCACTTCTTGACATCCACTTTGCTATATCCCAAATTGTTCCTATGTTCAGGCGCTGATGGTGTTTAGTCATTAATTTGCAGTTATTACAGTAATGAGGCTATGGGATGTAGCAGGCAGAATTGCTCTGGGACACAGGAGATCTCAGTCTTATTTTTAGCCTGCTACTGGTCAGCCTGGTGACCTAGGCAAAGCACTTTCCCTGTTCCAGCTTCCTTATCAGGAAGAGAGTGGTAATTCTTTTGTAAAGTGTTTTGTGGCCTGTTTTTACACACTGATAACAGCTGGAGGTTGCTGGGAAAGAAGTGCCATCCCAGCTCAACACAATACTCTCCTTCCCATGCTGTGGTAGCATCTCAGATCCCCCCAAAAAATCAGATCCATCTTCACATGCAGCACATGCAGGTAATTTACAAAGATTTGTAAATAGATGTTTCCCCAAGGTGGCCCTTGGCAAGCTGGTAGCTCAGGGTCACATCTGCTTTGAGCCACCCAAATTCTGCCCCAACATGAAATGCTGGTCTCTGACCCTCACGTCTAAAGAGAACTGGTCATTTCAAAGCCAGGAGCACCCACGACTCCTGAGACAGCATTCATGGACAGGGCATGGGACAGGGACTGGCGTTTCACACAGATGTGCAGTGATCACCCCTGCCTGGCAAGGAAGGAAGGAATTGCCAGAGCCATGAGTGAGGGTCCCTCTCTGTGAGCAAACAGGGAACTTGAGAGGTAGCTGATGGGAGTTTTTCCCTTTTGCTTTCCCTGGCCTAGACAGATGCCTGTTTTGAAACTAGAAGGCAAACACATAATAAAAATCTGCCTCCCTCCCTCCCAGATCTATCTATTTCCCTTTGACAAACAGTGATTTCATTTTTCTTCCCGTCCAGAATTTTTTTTTCTTTCTCTTTTAAACTGAGCCCAGGCCAACGTGGCAAAAGGCTCTTTGCTCATGTCCTTATTTGTCAAACACACCACCACCACGCCCTCACCACCATTCTGGGAACAAGTCCTTGCCTTCCCCGGCTGCAGCCGAAGGGGAACTTCCCAACACAACTCTCCCCCAGCCCAAACACACTCTTTTAAAAATAAATATTGCCTTTTCTTTCTTTCTTTTTTCTTTTCTTTTTCTTTTTTTTTAAGGAATTCCAGTTAATAAGAAAAGAGTTTGAATTTACTTCCCTTTTCCTCCCCACAGCCCTGCTGTGAATCCAAATATGACGGATCTAGATGGGAAAACAGAAATTACAAGAAAATGCCAGATCTATCACAAAGGTATTTCATGACCCAGCCCTCTTCCAATTTCCATCAGAGCATAAGTCAGATACTTAAGTACCTTTTTGGATCTGATCCTAAGTAGCCAGTTCCACTGTCCAGATAGAGATCCAGAGATAAACAGGTCCATGAAAACTGGGTATTATTATTTTAACTGCTACTCCTAAGCTATAGCTTAAACTGTAATAAGCTGTGCAGCTTTCAGCCCTCTGGTAACAGTAACACACAAATTGATAGTAAACTAAACATTTATCCTGCTGTCCTCATCAACTTAACACCTAGTATAAAAAGCTTTACCTGGAGCCCCACAGCACACACACTTCATAAGCTGTGATCAGCACTGTGCCATCCAGAGAGAAATTTGTGATGTAAAAATGGCTGATTTATTGGAACAGATGAATTTCAAACTCTGGAGTAGACCTGGAGGGCTCTCACCAGGTCCACAGGGGCCAAACCACCCCAGACAGCAGCCTCAGATGTGGTCAATGCTCAGGAACTGGGTCTGCTGCTGCAGCACTTACATTTAGCAATGGGGAAACTGAGACATGGAAATTACATGGTTTGGCATTGGAGAGCAAAATCAGCCTCTTGAAGCCCAATGCAACATGTTTATGAGATCCCTGATTTCAGACAGCCATATCCTCACAGCAGAAGGAACACAGTCACCATTCATTTTGCTCCTTTAGCCCAAGAACGACTGTCCAGAGTTGAGAAAATTACTGTGTTTGAGGCACAAAGGCATTGGGCAGCTTTCTCCAGAACGATCTGCCCTTTTCCTTCTCTCTTGAGCTTTAGATCTTGCTTTAGCCTGACTTTTGCTGCTCCTGAAAGATAAGGAACTGATCTTGCAACACAAAACCCTGCTGCCTCCTGACTTTAGCCCTGACTTTTGCCTGCTCCCGATTTCCTACAGAAAATGGAAGGGAAAGAGAAGGGGAATAGGTGAACAGAGAGCACAGATGAAAGGCAAGGAGCTGTGTTTGCTGCACAAGAGTATATTTGGGGTGGTGACAGGCAGGACTGCTCAGGTACAACTAGTAGGCTCCCCTCCCTCTGAGCAGGATACCCAGCGAAGGAATCCTGCTCTAACCAAGCTCTTGCTAAAACCCAACACTGAACACAGCTCCAGTCCCAGTTTCCCAGAGAGAAAGGGTGTGACAAAAAGCAATTCCATGAGCTCAGAGGGAAGAGTTGTCCTGCTGAGTGGTTCCACCAAGGGGCACATCCCTCTGACAGCCTCGAGTGGCTCAGGCACATTTTTGGAGCCACGGCAGGAGCAAGCTCCTTCCAATAAACACACAAGGTCCTCGCCTTGGGTGACCCGGGAAGGGGGAGGCCTGGCCCTGGGGAATCCTGTGAGGCACCAGGAGCCCTCTCTGCTGGGCAGGCTCCTGTGCAGCAGCATGCAGGCAGTGCCCTGCCTTTGCCAGGAGCCTGCTGCTCCACGGCTGCCCAGGGCGCTCTGGAAGCTCCCCTGCTCCCACGGGGAGCCACTCTTCTCAGAGAGATAAAAGACACAACAACACTTGCTGGGGAATTACTTCATTCCCCCAAGGCTGGGAAAAGCCATGCTCTGCACTTGGCAATGTCCCTGACACTGCAGCCTTTCCTGGCAAGGGAGAGCTCAATCCCCATTAACCCCTTTCTGCTCAAAGGCTGCTTCCAACACAGCCCATTGCAGGAAAGGCTGAGGCTTTGCCACAGCATCTGAACATCTCACCACGGGCAAGAGATCCCAGTTAGCCCACGGGGAGGGCAGGGGGGAATGTTTTGTTTTTCCCAAGGCACAACGCAGACAAATTGACTCTAGAGTCAGTGAGAGGATCAGGAACTAAGTCAGTTCCTTTGAATCCTGTTTAATGCCTGCCTCCTGGCCTACTCTCATGTTCAAACCTACTGAGGGACACAGGACTGCCACAATCTTCCAGGGCCATCAAGGGCAGCCTCATGTCTGTGGATATGTGGTTACAAAACTCCCAACAGTCTCACACCTAGACCATGCTCTCTTTGCTCTCACTATTTCTCACAGAAGGCTCTTCCACATCTTTGGAGCCCCAGTGCTTAAAAAATTTCTGAACACCAGCATGGAGGTACTTCTGGCAAGCTCAGCCTCTCCTGTTCCTGCACCAACACCCACACAGAGCTGAAATACAGGCTGATTCCCCAAATATATTTCAAATTTGCAACCAGACCCATCCTCAGCCTTCTTTTATCTCAGCTAACAAGATAAACTCTTCTAGGCTCCACTGAGAAGATCAGCTCCTCACTCCTCAATCACCTTGACTGCCTTGTCCCGGAAGTCTGAATGCATTTCTCCAGAATGTGCCTGAGCAAACATAAACCTGGCACTCCAGACAAACCGGCAGTACCTGCACAAAGGTGTTCATATCTTTCAAAGGTGTTCAAGGTCTGTCCATACTCACTTTGGACATGCCATCATCACCTCATGCATCTCAGAAGTTGCATTTTTATCTGAGTGGCCAATCTAGAAGATCCATGCCAGCAAAGAGAGGGTGAAAAAGGTCTCAATCACATCACTGGAGCCTGAGCCAGGGTTTATTTGCTTCACTTAATTTTAGGCATCTAAACAAAGTACTTTTAGGATCAGATTACTGCCCTAAAGTCTCTCCATAGTCCATGGAAGGAGATGGCCATTCCAGAAAACAATTCATTCTGGGAAGGTTTCACTCCCATTTGCCATCACAACGACATAAGGCAATTAGTCTTCTAATTCAAGCCGGATGGGAAAAATCCTTTAATAGCCCAGCAAGTTTTGAATGGAAATATTCCCTACTTGGGAAACACAGCTTGCTAAAGCTGACTTGGTTATTCCTGACCCATAATTTTTAACCAGAACTTTGCCACCTCATTTTATTATCATTCATTCATTTCCACAACTTCTGGATCAGTTCTGCACGAATGACAAAATTCTTGTCTTCTTACCTGTACATTGTAAGTAACGTCATCCAGAGGGGGTGGGGGAGGAAAAGCACCTTGTGATGATGTGATGTTCCCAAGGTCATCCACAGGAGGGGGTGGGGGAGGAAGAAAGTCCCCTAGGAGAGAAAATGGGAAAACTTACTCATCAGCATTTCCCCACATTAGGACATGGATGATCAGGAGGAACTCCACAATACTTTCAGCTCTGCCCATTGGTTTTGTGGCACAGGACATAACACATTATTTAACCACTAATGCTCAGCTTCACCCCTCACTGCTTCAGGAGATGGCTACACAGCCCAGTAACAGCAGCAGATGGCTGTGGTGCTCAGATTCCACAGTAAAAAAAAAAAGTGATGTGCCACAAAGCCTGAAGGCACCAACAAGCAGCTCCACAGATCCAAGCTGCATCTCAAACCTGCCACAGGCAACCACAAACCTGCACTAATGAACACCCTATGCCTAACCTTGTAATGGATCCCATCCAATTCACTTCCCCCGTGTGCTAAATTATGCCAGCTCTTCTTGATGCCTCCAAAGACAGCATCAGCTGCTGTCCAAAAGCAGGGAATCCCTGCTGCAGAAGACACATGGAGGGCTGGAGCTGGAGCTCAGAGTCCAGACCAGTCCATCTCCTGCATCTCCTGCTGCTGGTAGGCAGCCACACTCTGCATCCTCCTCTTCCTACAGGGACTTCATAGGTTCATGTAAAGAACTGCTGGGAAGATCACAGCTCTTTTCAGTAACAACAGCCTTATGATGGGCCAGGTGCAAGCACACACGAATCCACCTCTCTTAACTCTGGATTTCTACAAGGGGGCTGATGTACAAAATTTCTAGAATTCAACTTGCTCATGTTAATCCTCCAAAAGTGCTGATGGGAAGACAAAGCAGAACATACTGGCTGTGAAGCCATCCGGCTCAGCACAGAGATGGGAGGTGTTCTCCTTGAGAACTTCATGGGATGTGGGACCACAAAGGAGACAGAGCAGCACAGGCTACAGGCAGCAGGACACCAGGCTCTGAAAGCACCTCCTTCTGGTGGAAAAAGAGCATTTGCCATTAGCAGTGGATTTGTCTCCAGGGAAGGCAGCTGCCTGCAATTTGGACCACTTTGGTATGCTTTTATTTCTTCTTATGAAGATTGATGCTGCAAGTAGAGCTCTTTGCTGTTGGCTCTTGTATGTGCAGCATCTGGGATGGAAGGTTTCAGATTAATAAAAGTGTGATATTTCACATATATAGGAACTGTTGCATTTGGAAGGAAATAAGAGCTCCCTGCCTGACCCTCCAGATCTCCATGCAGCATCACATTGCATTCAGGCCAGAGGCCCTCAGCACCACCCCTAAATGCCAAGGAGCAGGCTCCAAACCACTCAGGAAGAAGGTGCTGAGCCAAACCCCTGTGTTTGGGCTGCAGCCTTCTGGGCCACCTGTGCCCAGGTTTAAAGCCCTAGGCTCAGCCCAACCTAGGCATGGGCACCAGCTGGGCAGCACTGCCAGCACAGCACTGCCAAGCTCTCTGCCATGGGAAGATGGGTCTGCAGCCCTCAAAAGTTTTTCTCTTCTATTTCGAATCACTCTCTGAAAGACATAAACTTCCCCTAGGACTTTCAGAGACGTTATTTACCAAGAAAGTAATTTCTTCGCATTTTCCCCAATATGAGCATGGATGGGACTCAAAAAAACCCCTTCTGAATCCCTAAGAAAGTATCATCCTAAATACAGATGCTCAAAGACAGCTCAAAAACAACATACTGAAAACTAATTTAAGACAATCATGTTGCTCCAATACATAAAATCCCATGAAACCCACTGGCTCATGCTATGATAGAGTTCAGGATTGATTTTTTAAGAACTTATGTCCAATAATATCTGCAGTATCCTCCTCATTTTCCTGTAATTAATCCAATCTTTTATTTCGAACCCTGTGAAATATAATACAAAATAAAAAGAAAAGTAGAGAGATTTTGAAATTAATATCTAAGGGGTTAGTTCTAAAAAATGCTGGGATATTTGAGTGCTCCTTAAACTTTTCTCCTTTGCTCTGAAAATGACCCTCCAATCAGCCAACATGATTTTGCAAACAAATTCAACTCCAGCTGACACAAACTTCTCACGATTATGCTTCAGATGATGTTCCTCAGTTAGTCCTGGCTCCGATGCCAAAGACTGATCTCCCTGCACAGCACATTAGTCATACACACTTCCTTTATTACAACCCTTCAAAACACCTAAGGAAAATCAAGGTAGAGAATGTACTGGAGGAGATGAGAGAGGGTAAGGGGCAGGTTTTCTGCATAAACAGAATCTGCATCTAGCAATGACTGTTAGAGTAAACATTTAAAAAATACCATTTTTGCCCCTTTGGAAGACTCACTCCTCCTGAAAGAAAAAAAAACAAACAAAACATTGGCAAGATTTTTCAGAAAAGGAGCAGAAAAAGAGCTCTCTCCTAGAGTTTGGAAGAAAACACTTCTTTGCAGTAGGAGACAGCTGGCTCTACCACATCCCAGCCCAGCTCTGCTGACTCCATCCTGTGTTAGATAAGCTGCTGGCTCCACTCTCCCCACAAGTGGGAAGGTTTTTAGACTGGGAAGCAGAGAGCAGATGCCTGATGAACTGGGGGGACCTTGCAGATGTTTGGCCTTTTCCTGGTCCTCTGTGAACAGATGGACCTTTCTCCTTCACAGCTTTAGTTATTTATTCTGCCACTGCGCCTTCCTCTTTCCCACACACAGCCACAGGACACGATGCTGTTCCCACTGCACTCACGGGAGAATATTCCCTCGGATGCAGAAGGGAAAGCTGTCACTGCATTGTTATTATTGGCATTGCTGGAAGTGTCCCTCCGGCAGAGAGGGAAGCATGCAAAGACTAAAATCCGTGTCCTCGGCAGTGTATGATTCTAGATGATGTGGGGAAGAAACAGGTCTAGGTTTGAGGGAGCAAAAGAGGAAAAGAACCTGAAAGCCAATTTACCCTCCCTTTAAGCACAGTGTCCCTGCAATGCACCTTCGGGACCTTCACTCACCACTGGACCTTTGCAAGTCAGATTTCACTTATTTAGAGCTGGGCAAGCCAAGGCAGGAGGCAGGAAAGTCCATGTCCAGGCAGAGCATATCACTGCCACCCACTGCTGACCACCTTCAGTGTCACAGAGTGAGGTGGGAGCTGTCTGGGCAAGGAACCATCCCTGGTCTGCATGGGTGTACCAGCAGCCACAGCAGAATGGGGCTCTGGGGTTACCAGTTAACCATGGGCTGCTGGAGGACACATCCCACCCTGAGCACTCACCCTCTCCTGACTGATTGAACCAGGTCGTCCCTCTGTGAGTAAGGGATAAGACGGGTAAAAGGCTCATTAGTTTTGATTATTGTTCAGCACCAAGACTAGCATTTTGGTCGACTTTCACCTGACATCAACCTGAACACTTGCATGTATTTCAGGTTATGAGAGTAACTTCACTGAGTTCTGTCAACAGAGAGGTATCAAAGCACCTCCAGAAAGCAATTTGTACTTCAAGGCAGGTGAAGAGATTTGCCTTCCAATGGCAAGTCTCTCCATGGAGGCAGCCCGGGCCAGGACAAGCAATTAAGACACAGCCTGGCTTCAGCTCTTACAATGAGAAATCTCTACCTGGTACCATGTACTTAAAAAGAGAAAATAAACAGTCCTTGTTGCACCAGCTACAATTGTGCCATTGTAGATGCACTTGCAAGGTTTTACCCCTCTCCACCCCAAAACTTCCCCTCTTACACTTTCCACGGAGCTTTAAACATTTCGCTATTGCACTTTTAAGTATACAAATATAAAATTTTTCAAAGCCCTAACAGACACCTACATCAGCACAAACCTGTCAGGGTGAATAAAAACTCACAAAATTCTTGCCACTGGCTGCCTGATGCCTTCTGGGTACAAGTACGAGTTGAGAAAAACATTCTGTCTCATGCAGCAAAACACCATTCTCACTTACAGGCTAACCTTTAAAACTTTTAAGTGCACTTCATTTTTTGCTGGATCAGGCTCATGTCTCAAGTCTTTGTTTTCAGGAGATATATCTGCCAGCCAACAAATGAATTGTAGCACAGTAATTGCCTCCCCCCTTGACAGACACAGTTGTTTAGACAAGAAGATTTGCAGCTTCGAAACTTCTAGACTTGAAGAAGAGCTCACATGTTCAGTAAAAGAGACTCTTTTGGGGAAAAACACAGAGAAATACGAAAAAGTAAACCACTGTATTTTTAACTGAAACAATAAGTTAATGAAACCGATTAAACAAAAAAAAATGGGCTTACACTGGTCTTCCCAGATCTCTGGCTGACATCTGAAGACTATATGCCAGATGTTATTTCAATTTTCTCCTTCCAAGCGAAAATAAACCTTTCTGATTGTCATCTTGATAATTTCTGATTCTGAAGCTGGTTCAGAATCAGTTTGAATCACGTGAGAAACAGAGTTCAGCCTTTACTCAGAGACCAGACTAAGGATAGTGATGGAGCAAACCCCCAGTGATGTGTTTCTGTTCTGATCCAGACAGACTACATTTGGCAAAGTACTGAGCAGATAGAGGCATTGGTCAGTCAAGTATTTACCTTCTACTGCAGAAAGCCAAAGCTTTCTACATTTAAACCTTTAAGATTTACACCTAAACCCTAATTCATTGAGTTCTAGGCTAAAATCCTGTTGATGGAGGCTACCATGAACCTGTATTCCACAGTGACCATTGCAGGAGCCTGCAGAATATCACAGTATTACTACACGGGCTGGGAAACTTCCTGCTGCAAAGTGACACCACAGGATTTTTATAGAAAACTTCAGCTGGATGTGACCTGGTGCCTCCTAGGTGTGAACATACATCTTACCAAGTTTCCCAAAGTGAACATGTTCCTGTAGCATCTGTACTTAACACACATCACTACGCAAAGAAAACACAGAATTAAAATCATGTTTTGGCCCCATCCATGTTGTGAGGAGTCACTGAAACCACATCAGTGCAGGGGAAACTGTTGCATGATGACACACCAGCTCCACAATCCACCTAAATATACCACATTGGCCTGTGATTCTTAAAATAAAGCAGCTCCAACAACCCAAAGCACTGTTTAAATTACCACTCTTACCAATCACTAATCCTACCATTTGAACTACTTGTGCTAATCAGCTACTGTATTAATAAGCATGAGGAAGGAAAAAAAAACCCACACTGGCTAATTTCATCCTCAGCATTTAAAAAAGGAATACTGAGTCTGTCAGGTAGTTGCACTGAAAATTTACTTCACCACCTGCTAGCTGAAATATTGCTTTTATGGATTTACATTGTATTAAAAGGTCACTGGCTGTTTAAGCCTTAAACAGTTTTAATCATTCTAAAAGTCTCTTAACAGTAAGAAAAGGAAGCTCAGAACAAACAGCAGCAGGGATTCTAATTAAAAGGGCCAATTCATCTAATTTTATTTGGGGTTAATTATTCAGGATTCACTCTCTGATGTGTAAGGAATAGCAATTAGTAATTTTAGTGATTTGAGGAACATTGGAGGTGTAATCAGTTAAAATGAGTGAGTGTTTACAACACAAGATGTTGAATTAGTTTCTCCCAGCTGGAGAACAGGAACATTAGTCCCCTACAGTTCAGGACTATGAATCGCAGTCCTGCTTAAAATATTCTCTTTAAATTAAAAAAAAAGAAAACCAAACCCACCACACGCCAACAATCATCTGGTAATTTTGTTTACTACATGGAAAGTCAATAGGAAATGTGTACCATGGTTATGCATCCTCACCTCCACCTTCACCCTGTCATCCAACTACTTAAACCCCTGTGATTCCCTGGAAACAATTCCCAGCAATTTTCCTATCTGCACAACTGCAGTCAGACTACCACCCTATTGCCACACTGCCTTTCACAACTGGCTGAGATAATGAAGAAGCAGCCTGTGAAACTTTGAAATGTTAATTAACCGCAGTGGTTAAATATACAGAGGAAAAATGACCGTGCGATTAACTTAAAACCTCTAGGTACAATTCCTCCTGCAAATGCAAATCCAAAATAGCTCTGCTGGAATCGCTCTGGACTTCTTCCAGTGTTACTAGAGTCAGAATAAGGTACTAAAGCTTTCAGGAGAAGCAGATGAGACTCTGGTGGGGACAGAGGAGCCATGTGGGAGAGTGCCAGTGGGGAGATCCAGCGCTGGCTGCTTTGACATCAGGGTCTGAGCTGAGGCAGCAGTTCAAAAGCCATTTTTTACTCCCTCTCAAGAGGTAGCTGGGTTTTACACCCTTCAGGCACAGCCAGTGGGACTTGAGCTGTACCCCTTGCAAGTCTGTGCCCACAGGTTTGTGACTGTCAAAAGGAGCAGCACTGGCACACCATGTCATGCTCACTGCAAGTGATGCAGCTTCTAATGAGCAACTTGATTTTGTACAAACAGACACTGTCTTTAGTGTCCTGTACACTGAGCTTTCACTCCAGCTCTGGTCACCAACGCTGGAGGAAAATCCCCTCCACCTCCTGACCTCCTCTCAAAGCACCCCAAAAGCAGTAATTATCACGAGGGTAGGAGATAAGGGTTCAGTTCCCCAAATCATGCAAAATCTCAGCTGCTTCACCACAGTGGACGCTCCTTATTGTGAAAACAACGTGTATTTTTGATGAGACTGCATTTCCATTCAGCTGGTGGCTGTAGACACCAAGTGCTATCCTTCCTAGCAAACCCAGCCAATGCTCCTGCAGCCCCAGTGGAGGCAGGGAGGGGCAGGCAGGTACAGCCCTTTGCTGGATTGTCCTCCCACATGCACATCAGCAGAGCTTCCTACACATCAGGCTCACAACATACAAAGCACAAAGTCATCGACAGAAGGCTGCGTTTTGATCTTTACCTTATTTTTCCATACAACTGTGGGGCAGAGTACTCCATCTAATGCCCAACATCAACTTCTCTGCCATAGATGTGACTCATGGAAAACACAACAGTCCTTTGCTAAAGCTTAGTGAACAACTAAAGTTGAATTGATGCAAGAAACAGCCCACAGAACTTTAAAACTTCAATAAAAATCTGTTCTAAAATAGAAGGCAGAAGAACCATAAGATTTAACAAAAAAGCTCTGAGCACTCTTCCCCATCATAGACTTCTTTTAGGACATTGGGGATGTCATTTAACCCCACTGTGTCCCTGTCCACCAGCATGAAAAGCTTTTCTTTGCCTTGTCTGCAGTGTTTATTTGTAGACATGAGCATGAAGTTCATCTTACTTGTGCAGCAATTACTACCATGAGATCTCACTTTCAACTGCAGCTGCTAGATCCAATAACCGGGACAAAAGTAGTTCTGAGTGGGTTTTTTTTTAAATGACAGAAAACAGCCTGCTAAGAGGGAGAGATTTCAACGTAAACAAGTGAAAATCAGGGCATGTAAGTCAGAAGAGAAAACCCTGTCCTGGAGAGGAAATGGGCTGCATTCCCACATACCATCCTTCTCCTCTGAGAGTGCAGGGTCTATGAAATAATGAGGGAGACACTGCCTCACTCACAACAAACTGGAACAGGTTATCTATTTGTTTATTAGATTATGGTGTTGAACTCATTTGTTCATTGCTAAGAGCTTCTGACAAGAGTTGACATATGCATTAATTTACTAAAGAGGGCTGTTGTGAAGGAGTTGAAAAAAATGAGCTATGCCACTGGATTAGGACCTCATTTTCCCTGGCTGCTGTTGCAAAGCACAGTGAAAGTGAGCCTGTTTATTTGGTCAGCCTTCTCCCCTGAGGCAGCAGACAGAGAAGATGGGGACCATGTCCTTAAGACACAACCTATCTTATCTTCAACCAAACCCTCTCCATCCCTAGTGATGAAATACAAAACACTGCACAGATCACAAAAAAACCATCTCTCAGAGCTCTTCACTGCCAAAGGACTTCCTCAAATTTTGGAAGCTGCAGCCAACAGTTTTAAGCAATGCTGGATTTATCTCTGCCTATGCCTGTTTTTGTATTGTTTTCCCATTTTGGGGGCGAGTTGCAATCTGAGCAGTCAGAGGAAACCCATGTGCTGCAGCCTTGGCTGGAGCCTCAGAGTCAGCAGTGATCTGTGCTGCACAACATCTGCAAGGACTGGATTCACTCTCTGTCCAGCATGCAAAGGAGAGGGACAACAAAACCCACTGCCATAAGCAGACCATTCCTGGAGGAGGGGATCAAGCTCCCTTCAAGGTGTTCTCTTCACTGAGTCTTCTGCTCCTGGTTTGAGAGCCTGGCAAGCAGGAAAGGCAAGTACAGTGCTCAAATGAGCTGATCAAACAAATCCCCATGGACTAGTTTTCAAACTGGGTCACTCATCCTCTGAGTCCTCCCATCCTCTTTGCCACCCCTCCCTATGTCACACTTACAAACATCCAGATTTGGAAGATGAAAGGAAAATGTGCCTTCATCAAATGTATCTCAGTTCACTGTTTACACCAATACAAACAGCACTGGCTTTCTTCCTTCCACTGCAGTTAGTCAGTGCTACAGGGGAGCAGAAAAGCATCTAGATTTCCTTTCTGCTATAAAATTAATTGCCTTCTAATTCACTGATGTAACAGTTGAATAGTAAATTACATCCTTAATCCCTGAAGATAATTTAAGATAAAATTAAATGTTAGATATATAGAGTTCACCTCTATCATATTTTTTCAAATAAATAGCAATGCTCCATATCCAAATTTTAGTGATGGGCCTGGTTGTGTCAGGTTAATGACTGGACTTGATAATCTTGGAGATCTTTTCCAACCTAAACAATTTTATGATTCTAGCACCTCATATAAACGTATAGAAATATATATTTATATGGAGTGGTGGTGGTTTGGTTCCTTTTGCTGGTACCTGGTAGAAATGTCTCATGTGATCTGGCTAGAACATGGAACAAAATCAGGATTAAAAATAAAAGAAAATAAAAAAGAAGGAGGGTTGTATCTTTCCCTAGGTAGGAAGTACTACCTGGAGGTGCTTTATATCCTCTCTGTTGTACTTCTTGTAACAGAGAAAGTAGAGGAGAAATCAAATGATAAAGACTTTCTCTTCTTCGAGATGAGTTGTGCCCTAAAACACTGATTCACAATCTTTCTATAGCAAAGACCATTTTCCAACACATCGAAGTTACTATACACACTTATACTTGCAGTTACTGCCACATTGTGAGCAGAAATGCTTTAAAATTTACACTTCTGCATAACTCAACACAGTAACTGGTTAGGAAAAAACACGCTAAGCTGAACTTTTAGACAAGTAGCTATATGTATTTTCCCATACTCCACAAAATCTCCTACCAAGAACCACCCCATTCTTCTGTCTAGTCAGAGCTCAGAGCACTATGGTGGGGAAAACAAGAGGAGAGAGAGCACTTCCCATCAGGAAAATGGGCAAGGAAGAGGTATGAAAAGAACTTCTCAAGGATGAGAATCATTTTCCCATTCAGGACACTGATGATAAAAGAATTCACTGCCTAGAGTGACCCAGGCAGACTACCTATCCTCAGAATACAAGGAGGGATAAACAGTGGCAGCATGGAACTTGTGCTGGTTTTGGGGGAACGTGGCTCCCATCTTGCACTCCCAGCAGAAATGGCCATGACATTACCCAATCACACATTTTAACCTCCTGACCATTCTGAGAGAGCAGTCAATCAAACCAGCAGTTTTACTGTAACTCAGCTCAGCATATGGTGCCTGCCTTCCAGAGAAAAAGTGTTAGGGTCTGGCATCAGCCCAGAGCAACTGAGAGGGTGCCCTTGCCATGAAACACACCACACCAAAAGCAGGGTCAGCTATTTGGTGTAGAGAAACCCGGGTGAGATCGTTCCCTGACTGAATTAAACCTTTTCTATTTAACCAACAGAAAACAAATTACTGAAATATTTGTGGATATTGTTAAAAGGAATAATGCGGAAGAAAATTAAAATCCTCTGCTAAGATTGTGGTTTTGTTTGAAAAGCCAGAGATTTTGTTCTTAAAATAAAATGTTGTGGAAAAAAAATGTAGCCAATTGTAGTAACATATTGCTACGGTTTCTAGGCTGGACTTTGGAAATCTTCAGTCTGAGGTTTGATTTTCCCTCAGAACTGCTACTTGGACAATTTTAGTTAAACAAAAAATTATATTAGGATAGGTGGGGAACCTCTCTTGATTTTCTTCTGTTCTAACTTCTTTTCCAGCTTTGCTACAGGAGAGTGCAAATCCATCCTTTTCAGATTAATGATTAATCTTCATTCTAAATCCCCACTCCAATATTAATAACCTCTCAGAAAACAATTAAAATGGATATATTTTTTGAGTGTGTGCTCAGGGAGGACGAGATGAGGATAAATCCTCTCTGATGACAAAAGCCTCTGTCACAGATGCCCGTGGTGATGGGCAGTGGTTACCCACTGTCACACACAACTCCTCGTGCTCCCACAAGCCCGTACCTGGAGCAGCGAAGGGCAAGGAGAGAGTGCTCGGCAGCAGAGCACAAGAGGTGATAGTCCATCCCATCAGACAGAAGATGATGCAGGAAGAATGACTTCCCACGTTGACATTATCAGCAAGTGCAAACAACCAAAGAGACACCAGGCAGGTTCATTGCTTGAAAATTATTTTAATGCACAGAAATGCCCAGCGTGCTGAGGCTTTGTGATGAATCATGAAGCATACGTCATTCAGAGCTGCTTATCACTCTGAGAATGTTCTGGCCAACGTCTCTGCCTTCTTCATGAATCACAGCAAAGACAGAAGCGTCTCCCCCACGACCCAAGCACTGCCCTGGAGCTGGGGACTACAATTACTCTTTTGCCTTTTTCCAGTCCCAAGTGAAGCAGTGGGAAGGTCATGGTGCTGCTTGCCAAGGTGGTGTTTTTACAGTGTAACAAGGGGAAAGCACATTCTCTGCCCTGGCAAGGGTGCACACAGAGATAATTAAAAAGAGTGCAGAGTTTTCTTAGAGGATGGTCAGAGGGCTGGCATATTTCCTATGAAGACAGGCTTAGTTGTTGGAGAAGAGAAAGCTCGATGGAGAGCTAAGAACACCCTACAGTCCCTAAAGGGAGCCTACAGGAAGGCTGGGGAGGGACTTTTCACAAGGGCAGCTAGTGGTAGGACAAGGGGGAACAGCTTCAAACTGAGAGCATGTTTGCATTCGATATATGGAGGAAATTCTTTAGTGTGAGGATGCTGAGGCACTGGCACAACTTGCCCAGAGAGGCTGTAGACTCCCCATCCCTGGAAGTGTTCCAGGTCAGGTTGGATGAGGCTTTGAGCAACCTGGGATAGTGGAAGGTGTCCCTGCCTATGGCAGAGGAGGGGGAATGAGATGATCTTTAAGGTCCCTTCCAACCCAAACCATTTGATGATTCTGTGATACGATTCTATGGCCATCTTCAGCATAGAGAGACAAAATTGAGTCAAGGCCTGTGTGTTCTAGAGAAGAGCAGAAACACCCTCCTTTGGTGTTTACATGAAACCCAAGAGGAGCAGGTTCTGAAAACTCACACTGCAATTTTGTAATGCATGACTTGCTGCACGCAGTCATCCAAGGTGACTGCTTTATGCAAAAGCAAAGCTCATTCCTAGAGGATTTAAACAATGACAGTCATTTCCCTGATGAAAGACACTCAAATGAGTAACAATTTTATTTAAAGAGAAGGTATTTTTGAGCACCTGAGCTGTCAAGAAAACAAGAAGCAATTGAGAATGCATCTGAGAATGTTCTGAAATTGGCCACTATTTATATTTTTACACTAAGGACAAATTTTAGATTCAAAAAACCAGGCATGACCTAGCTTTAAAATCCAGTAACACATCTGGGCAAAATGTAAATGTGGATGTTGATGATCTTCTAAAGAATAGGACTCTCTGTTTTCATGAGATTTACTCCATATCCTTATCAGGCGATACATATCACATCATGTCTTCCTGATTAACATCTTGATTGATTAAAATCTTTAATTTTATTGGATTTAAAAAGCTAGTTTGAGACACACTCATACAAAATACCAAGGCTGGAGCTGATCATAAACACAGAGTGGGACACTGTGACTGAACCATTGATATCTGCTCCCCTTATTCTTCAAAATGCTGCAGCTAAAATCATCTAGCCAAGAGAAGTAAACAAAGGTGTGTGTCAGGTCAGCCAGCAAAACCTTTCAAGGCTCCACAGTCATCATGAGAAAGCAAATAAAACCTACTTTGGCTCTCATTTACTATATATTTAACATTTGCAAGAGAAAAATCAAATGACTGCTTAAAGCTTGGGATGATGCACGCCATATTCCAGCTACTCTTGAGCTTGAAATGTTTAATGTTTTATGTGGTTTGGAAACGGTTTAAATTCCGCGATGAATTTTTCATGTCCATACACAATTTAGCCTTTATCAAAAAAATCCCCTTCAATTATGTACTCTGCAGAAATTCTTTGGAAGGATTCTAGACACTTTTTTCCTTTTTTTTGTTTGTTTGTTTACTGTTTTCAGTTTGCTAAGGTCTGTATAAAATATCCTCACTTGGCTATGCCTACTGAAGCTATCTACACTTTACTTTTGTTCTACTCACAGAGAATCAACTCTGCTCTCTCTCCCCATGACTTTATCTTAGCTGTGGAAAATGGGAAGACAGAAGAGGGCTGGGGTGAGGCTGAAAAGCTGCAAACCCTTGGATGGACCCAGCTCTTTGCCGTGATGCACCGTGGGGAGCTGTAATTCGGCAGCAGCTGTGGAGCAGAGCTGGAAGAGGGGCATCCTCTGGGCAGCAGGGCTGGCAGCAGGCACGTCACTCCCAGAGCAGGAGAGGAGGCAGGAAAACAAGGCTAATTAGAGCACTGCCATGTGCCAGCTATTCTTGGAGGCAGAACAGCCCCTCCGGAGCTGTAGCAGGACAGCAAAGCGAGGACAGCCCTCGCACCACTCCAGCCCACGACTGAGGCATCCCCAGGAACACAAAGCCATCCTGCCCTGCAGCCCAGACTAAAGATACCAAACTGCTGCTGCTTTTGCTCTCTGAACACCTTCGTTATGCTGAGCACACATCCCCTAAGGTTCCGGGAATATTAACATAAGCCACCCACAAATATTATTTTAAAGAAGTGATTCCCAGAGTCCTCCTATTTTTGGAGAAGCATCTTAAAAAAGCTTCCCTAATATATTGGAACAGGCCCCATATTATCTCTTCATGAAAGGAATCCAACTGCTACGCTTCTAAATTCACTGGTAAGCAGTTCAGACTTCCTTTTATATTGTAAGATTTCCTTCCCATAAGACGCAAGATATATTGCCTCAAGGGAAAACAGCTTTATGAAGAGGAAGCTACGTGTGCCAGAATTGTTCTCTTCCATAATCTGTAACATCCTCTCTCCCTCCCATTGTTTTAATAAAGTTGGTCACCAGAAGAACCTGCAGCAAAAATGCCAATACCCTCAGCAGAGTATCTACCTGCCAAAAGCCCCAAAGCACATCTGCTGTTCTGCAGCCTTCTTGATGCTCAAAAAACCTGTTTTCTATGCATGCCACATATGCAATGCTGATAGAAATGTGACTTTGCTAACAGATTTACTTTTGGCAATTCCCACCAGAAAAACGTTTGAGGAATGGATGGCTCACCAGTAATCTCCCACCTACATATATTTTTGTAGCATTTCATTGAATAGAAGGATGAAAAGGAAAAAAACCCAACAAACTAACAAAAAAAATAAATAAACAGAGAGAGAGGAAACACATCCAGTGGCAAGCAGAATTACAGGGAAGAAAAAAAAATTAAAATCTGCTGTCTGATGTTCTTACATGTGATCCAGAGAAACATTCCCCTCCTGCACACACGTGCTTGCATGCAGCAGGGGCTCAGTTACACTCTTAAGATCAAGTGCATTCTTAAATGTTATGTCCCACGAGCCTTCACAAAGCATGTATCAAATTAGGCATTTGCTGGAATGCTTTGCTAAGCAAAAGGATTGGTTTACGAACTTTCCCCAAAGATTCTGCTGAAATGAGGCTAAATGGTTGCAGTGGAAACTCTCAGGAGATCCCCAATTCTTCCCTGAAGCATTCATCTTGCTAGGATTTCCCTCTTGTACATTCAGCTTTGGGGAATCACTATGGGAAACTGGGAGCAGGGAATTCTCAGCATTAGAAATGACAGTATTGCCCAGAGTAGCCAAAGTAACCACAAATCCCTCCCCACCGATTCAGATCCCACCAGAACCACTGACATCTCTCTTCAATTTCCATTAAAAATCTCCTCTAGGGGGTATAATCTCCCCAAATTTAAGCAGAGGGAAATCCAGGGTTCCCTCAAATCAGAATCCACTTTATTTGGGACAAAAGGAATCTGTTCTCAGGAGGACTGGAGTTGCTAAAAATACGCAAATATTCCCAGTGTTCCTCTCCCTGAAGTGAAATGATCAAGAGGATTAATTTTAGAGTATGTAGAGTTTTTATGTGAAAAAACCCAAGCTGCATCTTAGCTTTTAAGCAAAGACCAGATGGAAAGTCTATCATTAGAAATGCCAAAGGGAGAATACACTCAAAGTTCGCTTCAGGATGGAAAGGGCATTTCTAGTCATCCTTGTTTTAAACGTTCTCAGAAACACTCAAGCTTTTTGTAATAAGATGGCTTTCTTTTAGTTTATCAACTTGATTTCCTTCAAAATAAAATATAAAAAGATCTCCAAAATAAAACAAAAATTGCCAAACAAGACAGAAACTTGAAAGGCAGGCGCCAGCTCTCTTTTCTTCCTCTCCAGAGCAAAAGAGTAATTACATTTTTAATGAATTATTGTTTAGTTGACAAGAAATGCCACAAAAATGACCTGCTGATTCCACCCAGGGGTGTTTACTTAGAGCTTCACAAGGAGATTTATGAGACAACAGGCAACAGACAACATGTCAATGGAGTCTGAGAGGCAATGCTTCGTTCAGCAGGTACCAGTGTTGATGAAGAACATGTCAAGATGATGAGAAATGGATCAGCTTTCTCCACTATGTTCAAAGCAACATCCCAAGCCCCCAGGGAAGGTTTTGTGCAGCTATCCCACACAAATCCACCAGCCCACCTGCACTGACAGCATCATGCTCCTGATCCTGAGCAGTTCAGTCAGGATCCCCCTTTGGGCTTAAGATGCCTTCCTAACACTACTAGCACACACAGGGTGACTAGGAAGTGACAAAACTGTGATCAGTGACATTCACTGGAGTCAATAGGGTGACCTGAAGATAATGCAGCACTTCTAGCTTTACTCCACTTGCTAACTCATGTGAGAGCTACAAACACACAGCTCCCACTGAGACTCCAGCAGTCCCTGATCTCCACATGCCAGCCAACCGTGAAACAAACCCTGTGCCCATGAACATCAGCCCACAGCTGAAGTACAGGATGTGAATAAGCCCCCTGGGACACAGCTTCCAAATCTTAACAGGAAAATATTTAATCAAAGACAGAAAACTCCATTCTCCTGTTTTCCAACAAATATTTTAAAAGTACATCGATACGGTGATATAAAACTGACATTTTCACAGTAAACACATTTGTGTCCAAGTGCAGATTAATCCCAATAAAAACTGGAGCTACTGGCTAAAGCTAAAAGTGTTTTACTTCCTCGCAGGCTTCCTTGCTGGAGCCTTTTCTCAGCTCTAGTGGGCCACCCCCCACAAGAAGTATCTGGCTTCAGGTCTTCCTCTATACAAATCCTCTCAGAGGAGCCATCGCTGACCTAACCAAGCAGCAATTGGGCTGTGCAAGTGTCAGAGGGAAATGTGCCCTTCAGTACCACTGAATGAGGGACAACCAGACAAAACTAAGATTCCATTCCCAAACAGCACGCTAAAGCACTGGGAGCAGCAAACAAATGCTTTTTGTTTCTTGGCCACTTGCAAATGGTGATTATTCCATACGAAATAATTAACAAACAAGGACAGAATCCTCCAAGCTCTCTTTAGAAATCTTCTTTTCAAAACACACCCTCATTTTAATCATTTACCATTTGCAATAGAGAAGGAAAACAAGGAGGTAAGAAATCTGACACGATCAAACCTTCCCTAGTTCCCACAAATAGACATTCACTGCCTTCCAACAGTCTTGACTAATCATTTTAATAAGTAGTGAAAAGATTTCGCAATTAAATGCTTAGAGAAATAAGATGCATCTTCCTGCTCCTTCTCATGCCTCATGAGTTTTCCAGCTCCTCTCATAAAGAGCTTTCATTACTCTGGGTATGACAGAGCCAGAACTGCTACAAGAGAAAGCTCTGATTTCAGTTTCATCTCAGTCACTGTCCAAATGCCGAGAAACTTCTTCACAGCTCTTGGAGCACAGGGGGGAAAAAAGCCCAAAAAAGAAAAAAAAAAAGGGGGGTGGGGTGTGTGTGGAGTCTCAGTCCTAAGATCAGAACCACATTTGCTAGACAGGTTTTTCAGAAAAAAAAAAAAATCCCTCTGGACTTAGTGCAAATTAAGCGTATTTGGTCAAGCAGATCAAATAGATGGGGAGCCTCACAATGTCCTTCCTGCAGCCCCACATTTGTGGTGACAACTGCACTTTGCTCTGATGAAGAGTGACCTTTAGGCCCTGACATTTAGGTCCAGATTCTCCTACTTGTGTCACCTCCGCCTCCAGTTTCACAGGTCGAATTCACAACACTTCAAATAGTTGGCAACATTCATCAAACATGAGCCCATGTCTTGCCCAACAGAGTCTTAAAATGGAATATTCCCGCTCCACAGTCCCATGCCATGCTGGATGGTCAACTTACACGAGGTACTGGATGTGCCATATCTCTTTGGAAAATCAACATACCAAGCGAAAGCTCATCTCCCAGAATAGTCACCCTGCTACTTTATTTCTCTTTTATTTGTTTCCCTACTGCAGTTACAAAACACATTCTCAGTGAGGCAAAAGGGATCATTACCCAGAGCACTTTTGGATGCAAAGAGGCAGTGCTAAATGTGCACCAGAAACAGGAATATTATAATGGTCTTCCCACATGAGAAAGCATAAAAAGGCAAATGGACCCTCCATTAGCTTGTCTCCATGATATCTCAGGATGTATACCATATACTCGGAATGGAATCACAGTGATTGGGAGATTTCTTGTTTAAAAAGTCCAACTCTGTTTGCAGGAAATATCTCAGCTGTAGTCACACATCACACCCCTTGTGTTAGATTAGCTGCTAAATTTAAAGTATTTTCTGTCTATCCAATAAGTATGATTTACCATCATGGAGAAATGTTTAAAATATGATTAGTTTTCAGGTACAGCCAAACCAATCGTTCCTGTGGCTCAATCTGAAAGACTCTTGACCCTCATAAGGGATGTAAACAATTGAACAAAACCTAGAGATCTGGCAGCCAGAGATCCACCAGCCCAACTCCCTCCTGCTGCCACAAGGTCATCTGTCCCTCCTGAGGGCTGTGTCCCATTTTCACACACACACAGGCTGAGTGCCTGCTGCACCAAGAGAAGTCGGTCAAGCACTCTCCTGTTACAAACCCAATGGATTCTTTGGCTGTAGAAAAGGGTTACAGTGTCAGACTCTGCAGGATCACTGTGGGCAGGGACGAGTTAACAAGAAGAGATCAATTGCAAATTTAATTCAAATCTAAGGCATTGAATGGACCAGGCAGAAGATGAGGAAGATACTGCAATGCTTCCTGCATTATCTGGTACGACTGCATGGTATCCTACCCATGCTGATACCAGAGGAGATGCAGACCAGCTGTGATTTTTCAGAACTCACACTTCCCTCGTGAACTGCCTCTTGTCTTTATAAATTGATTTTTACGTAAGACAGCTGTGTCAAACCTGAGCTCTTAGTGTAATTTTCCCCATATGCCTGCAGAATTAATTCAGTAAACCAGGTTCTATTTCTCCTTGGGCACCACAGAAAGAATTACAAATGGCTCTATTTGTGCCCAGCTGGTACAAAAGTGATGTCAAAAGTGTAATGGAAAGGAAGAAAGGACCCAATTACAAAAGCAAGGTCTGTGAGATAATCGTGGTCCCAGGACAGTGAGATGTGGCAATTAGGAGCATTTCATCTATCTGTCAGTTGGGGTCATTCGATGAGCTTGTTATCCAGAGGAAAGGTGGCACCTCAAAATACCAATTACAACTTCCCAGACTCAAACTGTGCTTTAGCCTCTTCTGCACCCTGTGCCATCATCTCCAACGTGACAGGAAGGTCAGAATGAGCAACAGGAATTCAGTTTTCAAGAAACAGCCCAATTGTACTGCAGATTAACAACCAATTAGCAGTTTGCAGAAGTTGTGTGCTCTGGCTGGGGAGCTGCCAGGCTGTGCTGAGGAAGTGCATGGTGTTGACTTCCCAAACTGAGTCACTTCTGTAAGCCCTGAGGTGGTATTTATAGAGTTGGGGGAAAATTTCCAGGAAACATCACTTACTGGTACTCACAAAAATAGCAAGGAAAGTCTTCAATTACTAAACTTTTAAGGAAAAAAGTCTTTCTTCTTTATGACAAGACAGAAAGCAGCAGCCTCTGATTTTCTTGAAAGAAGTCACAATTAATAGTGTTCCTTATTTCACTTCTCTTTGACAGTAGTAGATGTTGCTCCTAAGATATTCATTCTGTACAGCTGCAAGGTTGAGCTTTTTCTCCTGTCTTCTACAGATTATATTCAGGATAAGACATTGAAGTCGGCCTTATCTCCAGAAACTTTAGCAAGGCTAGAATGAACCCAGGTACTGAAAAATAACCACAGCAGTCCAGATCAGCCCGAACCTTTTCCAACTGTCCAGGATCCCGATTTGGGGGAATGGCTGTACCCTTCAGTAAACCACATGAGTCTGCAAGTATATTTGTTACTGATAGTAAAACTATCACCTGCAAAGTGAGCTGGTCCCCCTGCACAAACTAGATGTGCCCTGGCATCACAGAGCACACAAAAGCAGGAAAGGGCACAGACTAGTAGCTGGATCAGTGCCTATTGCTCTCCATACATGCAACAGTGCTCTTATGTCTCCTCAGAACCAGGGACTAACACAAGCTTTCAGAAAGATTTTGTCCATGCAATAGTTTTAAGGATACAACCACAAATCTAGGCACTCACAACCATTTTAGAGTATTTCCCTTTCTTTCCATTAAACACGCACAGATTTTTGCTCTTGCTTGGCAAGGGTGGGCCTGCCAGGCTTGGTCCCCTTCCCTAAGCAGCCAGGATATCCCACTGGGGAGCATGCAGACTAGCTGACCTTTGGAATAAGGAATAACTAACTTTTGGAATGAAAAAGAAAATTTCTTAAGTATAAGATACGAGCACACATACTTGTCCCCATCCCACATACATTTGCAAATGCTTAGTTTATTACTCTGACTTCCCACCACTGCCCTCCCTCTGAGACCTGGGGCCAATATTGGCCAAATGGTCTTTGAGAAGGCCTCAGAGATGTTTCCTATATGTCTCACACAAACCAGCAGCTCAGATGAGGACAAAAAGCCAGGATAATGAGAAAAAGGCTGCTGGCAGGAACTCAAGCAGTACCTGCTCTGCCTGGCCTCTCAGCCAGGCTCTCCTGGCACAGCCACTGGGAGGGCAGGTTGGGTCCAGCTCTCTGCCAAGCCGTCAATCATCACAGCTCAGTCTGTGACACTCATGAGACATGACACCCTGTGCAAAGCAATAGAGACCCAGCAAGTTTGTTTTGCACATGCCACTGCAGCGTTGGCATATACAGCAACATGCTTTGGCTCGCACTGACATGGGAAGCATTCAAAGCACTCGTGCAGAGATAAGAGGCTCTCCCTCGTCTCCTGCCTGAGACACACTGACCTCCCCTCCCTCCCTTCTCCTTGGCATTGTCCAAAATACAAAAATCTGTCCCTTATGTTTTCAAAATGTGTCTGTTTCACGGGGTTCTCCCCCTACTTTTTTTTTTTGAGGCCAATTAAAAATAAAAGTTTACCAGAAAGACAAGAAGAATAAAGAAAAGAAAAAAAAAGTGTCTGATACCATTGGATCCAGTCTGTAAGGATCTCACACATAAAAGAATTATGTCCCTGAGCACTTTCCAACAGACTTTCAGAAAATTTCATCTTTCTACTTCCCTGGCTGGATAGTCTGTTTGAGTAATTTTCTCTTTCTCCTGGGGCTGGTTGCTAAGAGACGTGCTATTACTTCTCCCTCTCTTATGACCCGATTACTGTGATCAGCAAAGACAGCGTGCAGACAACAGCCTGACACGGCTCATACAAGAACACGGGGCTCGTTACAAAATGATGGACTGTATTAACACTCCGCAGCCCCTTCGCTCGCCATGGCCTTTGCAGAGTCTCCAGGCACAACTGGGGGCTTTTACTTCCCCAGCTTCTGAAGTGCACGTTCAAACATTTTAAATCACAGGACTGGGAAGGGAGAAGAATGGACTTTTACCTCCTGTGCTTCACTGTCTGACAGCCAGAGCAGTGTTAATGGATCCTCACTGAGCAACCTTCCTTTTCTTACCCTTCCCAAGAAGTGGCCTAGGAACAATGATTACTCCTTTTCACCATCCTGAAAAATAAACTTTGCAAATACACAGCGCAGTTTGGGTCAGAACATTTCCTTGAAGAGTCTGACAGCACGTTGTAAAGCTGATCATGACACTTGAGGGGCTGAGAGGTGAGCTGGTACTGCAAAGAGCTAAGATGGATTGCTCTGGATAAGGAAAGCAGCTGGAAACAGATCCAGCTGTAGGTGTCCAGCAGTCCCAGGGAAACTGCTGGGAAGCCCAAGAGGCTCCCAGCTCATGCAGAAGCAGCCACAGCCTGGCACTGTGTCCTCTGCAAAAGAGAACAGGAGATGGAGCCAGTGGAGGAGATAGGAAATCTGGAGCACAAACTGGGAGCTTGTACTGAGGGGTACATGGGGCACAAAGTTGAAGAAAGCTGATTTTGTTGATGTTACTACCAAATAACTGATTTTCTAAGGATAGGGCCACCAACCTCAGAGACTGTTAGTCTCCACTTAGTAAGAATTCAACCCTCATCACATTCACTTCTTACAACATAAATTTTAAACGTCTATACTTTTTTCTGTTAAACCTACTTTAGAAAGATTGTGTTTACCCACACTGTTTTGGTACCATTTTCATTCTCCTGAGGCCCTCCCTCCCACCAGCTCACTCAGGACGACTCCTGTGGCAGGACCCCTGGGCAGACCCTCACACCACTGGTAGTGCAAAGTATTCAGAAACACCAGTTGATAAAATTTCTAGAGTGGGTGTTGTAACAGAGATGACCCAGAGCACAGGCTCCTTCCTCATCCCCATGCCATTTCCCATAAACTCAATGCTTGGCACAACAAATGCCAGCTGTCATGACAGTGCAATTTCTACCCACCAGCCCTTAACACCAAGCTTGGCTTTATGATTTGGGTCATGTCTAGACAAAACCAAAATCTTTCCTTAGTCATTGTCATCACAGGAGTTAAGAACTGGACGAGACATGTGAGTCTTTTGCACTTCAGCTCCTCAAATAGTTTGGGTAAATCCCCAGTTGAGTCCCTGGAGCACGCCTGCACTTTCTTCCATGGCTGTGACTTTACAGCGTTCATGCTGGTTAAAGAAGACAGAAGGGGAATTTTCAGAGAGTGGGAAACTAACTCACTGCTTAATAGGAACTAGAGCAGATCCCTGCTCATCTCCTGCAAAATTGCCCTCCCCAGGCCAAGCAGAGCCACAGGAGTCTCAGTCCTGCTCATGGACCCTCAATTCCTGTGCCAAGTCCATCTAAACATGCTTTGCTTAGCAACAAACATTTCAGGCCTTGTATATTTAGTCCAAGTTGTAATTGTGTAATTTCACTGCTAGAAATGCCTGGTCTTTGGCCACAAGTACAGCTTCTGTGGCTTCAAGAGTTGCTCATTCCTTCTTCCAACCTTTTATTACACCAACCTGTAATATAATCCAATAGACATTTACTGGTTCCTCTGATTTAACAGGACTCAGCCTGGCAAAAAAAAAAAAGCTTTAGGCAGAAAAAAGGAAAAGCATACATATAATCCTTTACTATATTAGTTTTCAGTGAGTAGAAAAGCAGCACTGTGTGAAGGGCAAAAAAATTTTAAAAAAATTACTCGACTGTTAACTGTCGTATAACAATTGTTATTATTTAACAGATCAGCATCTGGAGGATGTTAATATTTCAGATTAAAATAAAAGGGACAAGTGCTGCCTGCTTGAATTCAAGGTATTTCTGCATTGGCATTGCTCTCTTGCTTTGACTGGGCACCACAGCCCTGTAAAACTACATACAGGACAAACATTATCTTTTTAACAGAAGGTTTGATATGGTCAATGACAGATGTTTGCAATTCAAGTTATTAAATGATGGTTCCCTTCCATTTCAGTGTGTCAGAAATGTCTTCTCTTTCTCTTTTTCCCTTCCCTTTTTTGCCCTTTTTCTTTATTCTACCCGAACTATTGTGGTTCACAGAACAGGCCACTGCTAAGATGAATCACTATTTGATGTTTGAAATAATGAAGTGGAAAAATTAAATATAGTATCTTGGAAGAACAGACAGACAGGAGAAAAGAAAATGAGAAAAAATAGTCAGGGCAGAAAAAAATTAAGAATCTACCTGCTGAGAAGTGCAATGTTTGCTTTATGATACCAAATAACTGAGAAAATACAAGCTCACTCACCAGAATGAAACCCAAGGCTAGGCACTACTTCAAGTAGTTCCCAAATAAGAGGCAATGTGTTCCAGAGCCTGTGAAAATTTAATATTTGTAATTCTAACAAAACACAGTCAGAATACTTAATATAACCTGGTGGCTTGACTTGACATTTTGTGAACTACAGATAAGTATACCGGTTCAATAACAGTTTTATGCACTTATTTTACACTGTATTTTTCCCAGGGCCTTTTCCTGAGGTGGTATTGCAAAAAAGAAAATGCTCAGCCTGAGAGCAAAGCCAAGACACAGTTCTGTGAACTTGTCTTTGGCAAAAAAAAAAAAAAAAAAAAAAATGAAGCAGATGCAGACACTGTTATCCAACAAAACAATTTTTGGGAACAGAAGACAGAAGGCCCCACACAGAGTCAGTTTATTCACACTGGTGAGGATCACAGGTCCTGACACTGGTCACTGTGCTGGAGACAACTGGGCAAAATCCCTATCCCTGTAACTCAGAAGTTATTGAGTGGAGCAAGGCTCCAGGCACAAAGGCACCAGCTTGGTCTCATGCCTCTTCAACGTGGCCCAGCTTGCTTGGGGCAGTTTAAATCCAGTTTTATACAAATGAGAACCACCACTCATTTCCTACTGGTTTCACTCGGTTCTTAACCAACAGGAGAGAGGATATCCTTCGAGAGGAATCAATGGACACTTCCAAAAGGGTGCCCCAAACTGGAACACAGCTACTCCTCCACAAGAGACCCCTGCCTTCCCACTCGTTCTGCCGTGTTCAGGGGCTTTGTTGGTGCTTTAAATGCTCTTGTGTGAAGGTAGCAAGCCCACCACAAAGAGGCCTGGAGACTCAAGATCATTTTCACCAGCTGCATTTTGTAAGAGCCTGTGGATGATGCAGTTCTGACACTAATGAATAAAGTATTGCTTCATCTGCTGCATCTCATTCAGCATAAGAAACATAGAAAAATGAGGGAAGGATTAAGAAAGGCTTTAAAAGTCTATAATATGCACTTTTAAAAAAGCTTTTTCTAAGAAACAAGCACTAACATGGGGGCTGTGGCCAGGCCCAGTCAGGATGATTTGCAACAGTAAGGTCACCTCTTTATTGACACAACATTTTTTCAATCCCATGAGCTCAGTCCTGTGAAGGATGGGACCACAGCATCCATTGCAATTGGTGGGACCAGAGAAGTGTTAGAGCACTTCTCAGCCTAACTTTTTGTCCTGCCACTGAGACACTGCCTCCCCCACGAAGCATCAATGATTTTTTTTCAGCTAGTGGCAGAGATGAGGAGCAAGAGAGGGACCAGCAGATCCCACTGAAAATATTCTGGTACTCCCAGGACTCAATTCAGAGTAACAACATGCTCCCATGCCTCATCTGGGCAGCAGCAATGGTCCACAGGCATAACTCCTAACATGTGCCAGACAGCCAGCTCCTGCTGGATGGATGTGCATGGATAATTGCATTGTCTCATGTTAGTGTTGAACAATGCACACACAAAACCACCACAGGAGCATGGGTGAGACAGCTCACTGTGCCTGCAACCCAGCCTTCCTCCATCAACCAGCACAGCACTGCAGAAGCTCCTGAGATACTCCAAGGAGCAGGTACAAAACCCCTCTGCCTCTCAGCTAGCACAGCCCTTCCACTAGTGAGAATTCCTCCTGCTATGGAACAGAACCAGCACAGACAACCAGGAGAAGAAAAAAAAACAAAAACAAAAAACCCCCACAGAATCTTTCAGGTCAGCCTGAATTTGTTCTTTCAGGGCTCTCAATACAAATAATGAATAGACTCTGGACCTTGTTGGCTTCTGTGAACTGTCAAAGACTGCACAGCAGGGAATAGCTATAACACAGGGTGTCTAGTCAAATAAATCCATACCCAAGCTTCAAAAATTAAGACAGAGCTACTGATAGCAGCTGCTGTAAACAAAACCCACTAGGTATATCTGCCTGGAAAAAAACCCAAAAAACATAACAGCAAAACAACAAACAGCCTGATAGTTCATGCTCCCAGTCCCCACAGCAGAATATAACTTGCCAGTGCTAAAAGCCTCCACATCCATGAAGAAGAGGAGGGCACAGAGTCAAGCTCTGGGAAACCTGGATCAGCTGGGTTCAAGAACACACAACTGATGTCCATGGCATAGGCTTGCCATGGAGCTGGTCCTGCTGATTTGCCTTGTCTTGCCATGAGTCCACTCTTCCAACCAAGGTAAACAGAAGAAGATAGTTTTAAAAAAAAATAATTAAAACCTCAAAGGCCTTCACATGACATGCGTTGTTCACTATATATGAAAGGGGTGCAAGGAAAGGAAGGAGAAAGGAGGAGATTGCTTTGAGTCTCATCCTTTCATTTAGTTTCCATTATTAAATCCATAAGAAGTGCTTCTGCAGATACTATATTCACCAAGGATGGCAATTAGAAGGAAATACATCAGCACCAATAAATACTGAATTTAGAAGTACCCAACAGCATAAACTAAAGTGGCTAATTTTGTAAAGCATGTCCTGA
Source organism: Acridotheres tristis (assembly GCA_037013685.1). Lineage (NCBI taxonomy): Eukaryota > Metazoa > Chordata > Aves > Passeriformes > Sturnidae > Acridotheres > Acridotheres tristis. The sequence goes on from CM072896.1 coordinate 15,302,334, forward strand.
GAGCCACAGAGAAGCACCTCCAAGCACTGGGCAGCCCCACAAACAGAGGGACTGCCCTGTGAGGGATGTCACCTGCACATCCCTTTCTGACCAGGGCTGGCACTGCAGCATCTCAGTCTGCCTCAGGCAGATTGAGAACAACACATGGTCCTGTTCATATGAACAACAGACTTTGCAAGAATAGGACAGATTTGGTTTTCTGGGAGTGGAAAGAGTCATCTTTGCAGGAGCAGGAGACCCCCTGGGAGCTATTCAATGATCTGGCACTTCCTGGAAGGCAAGGATGGACTCCTTTCCTTCCCTACCACCATGAAATCATCTTTCAAGTGACTGCACACAGTGGCAGAAGAGGTGTATTCAGTCCCAGGGGAGCTGCACTAGTGCTCACAAATGCTGGACTGGAAAGCCCAGCCCTGCAATCCAGCTGAGCCTCACCACTGTGCTCTACCTGTTCCAGCATTGTCTCTGCTGGACTTGCAGAGCTTTATTTGGAGGCACGGCAAATAATTTGCCTTTCCTGGGAAAGGCAAGGGGAAAAGAACTTTTGTGGTTACCAAAACAAGATTCAAACCAAAAGGCAATTCACACTGCAGAGTTTGTCACTCACTGCTTCCAAGCCATCCAGTGGCCCTGACTCAGGCTCTTCTGTGTACCTCTGACTGACAACAGATTTTTTTCACAATTCTGAAGCCCCCAGTTCTAGCCTGACAATCCCCAGTGCCACCCCAGCAGCACCAGCCCCACAGTAGCAGGCACAAAACCAGCAGATCAGCTATCATCAACCTCACCCCACACCAGATGCCTCCTCAGTCTGCCCCACAAGCTGAGGCCCCATTTTCTGGAACTAAGGCAAAGATGGAATTTGCTTCATCTGGAAGCTATAAATCCTTTCTATCTTCCTGAGCCCAGCACAGATGAGAACAGCTGTGTGGCAGTGTTTCCCTAAGGCTCCAGCTCTGTTGAAGATGCTGAAATACCAATTTAAGTCTAAAAGCTGGAGACCAAGAGAGAAGTAAGTGGCAGGGAGAGGAGGAAGGGCAACCACAGAAAGGTCTGGATTGGAAAGACTTTGAAAAATGATATAATCCAAAGCCCCTGCCATCAGCTGGGATATCTTTCATTAAATCAGGTTGCTCAAAGCCCAGTCCAACCTGACCATCATCACTTTAGATGATGGAGCAACCAGTGCTTTTAAATGAAACAAAATTAATACCAACTCCTCAGAAAAAAAGAATAATTCTTAGTTTCTTTAAGAGATTTTTTGTGTAGGACAAAACCCATTGTGCACACTGCTGGACAGGACCTGCTGAGGAAAGAGGGAAGGGGCAGGCAACACCAAACATGTAAGCATGGAGAAAGAAGCCAAATATATAGGAATCAGACAGTCAGGACCCATGGCTGGTTGATGCCTCATCCATCTCAGGACTCATCTTCTCCCAGCATGAAGAGAAGATGCTCTCAAACTTCAAACACATCTAGCTCCATCCAAGCACCACCTCGATCCCAGTTAAACTCTTAGAGCTACTGTTTGGATATCTGGATATATAATTTTGATTTCCAGCCTAATTCCTCAGCAGCTACACTTCCTGCCAATGCACAATTGTTCACCTTGAAGATAAATATCTTCCCCAAGCTTCAATGGCTCTCCTCTCCTCTCTCTGTGGGGTAAATAAAGAGTTCTGTAAGATGATGAGCACCAGCACTTCCCAGGAACTGTGGTGCTCACACCTCCCAGGATCAAGCAAGGTTAATGCCCTGCAAACTGCCCCAGTGAGGAGTGGCAGCACTAAATCCCCCAGAAATCCATCCCAGAGCACAGCAAGTGTTTGCAGGACCTGTACAAACAGGCTGTGCCAGCCTCTTGGGCTGCCTGCATGGCAGAGACTGTGCAGAATGCTAAGCAGGGCTCAGGTCTTATTGATGATGATTACAATTATGATCATTACTTCTACCACTACTGCAGTGATACCCAGGGGCCCCCAAGCAGATCCCTGCAAGAGCAAGACACGGTCTCTGCTTTGATGAGAGGATAAATCTGGTCTGAAACAAGCTGCAGTAACTCAGCAAAGAGGGGGGCTGGCAGTACCAGGAAAATTGCTACTTCAGTGATCTAAACACATGCCTTGAGTGCTTCAAATCACAGTAAAATGTTCCTGGATTTTAAACTGTTGGCTGTTGCCATTTCACTTTTTTTTTTTCAGTCATGTAACCATTTCTAACTTCTGTTAAAGTTCCATTAAGCAGCTTTTAATCAGCACCTTCTGGCTGAGTTTTGTAGAGGTGTCAGGAAATAAAAAACAAAATTGAAATCAAGGTGAAACTAAAGAAATGCTTTAGTAGGAGATAGGAAGGAGAGGGGAACACAAAGCACCTGCTCCACAGTCTATCACTCCAGTGCTTTCTCCTCTGCTTTCAATGTGATCAAGAAATAAAACCACAAATTTAATCAGCTGGACAGGCCCTCTACATACAAGCAACACACCTACAAAATAATAATAAGGACCACAAGGCCAGGGGGATTTAACATTCCTAAACGTTAAAAGCCGTGAGCTGAAGAAATTACCAGGAACAGAATTTGCCAGTCTCCCAGAGAAATTCCAGATACTACAAATGCTGCAGGGAGCCAATTCCAGTGACACTGCTGGGGCAGCCAAGGCTGTGATGAGCACAGCCACCCCCTGACCCGTAACAGCCCCAGGACAGCCCTTTCCCAGAGCAGTGCTGTTGCTCCCACTCATCTCCAGCAGAAGGATGCATGGGAAGCCCATGCAGATAAGCAGCTTTGGCAGGGTAGGAGGGATGAAAACACACCAGGGTTCAAGGGGATGCTGCCTCTCCTTCTCTCTACAGACTCACAGCTAACCAGGAGGGAAAGACATGCATCCAAGAGAGGACAAACTGAGGCAGAATGCAGTGCCCCTGTAAGCAGGGAACCAGTGGGGCCTGGAGCCATCTCTCAGGCTGAATGATTGCTGCAGAAATCAGGGAGGTCATTGAAAAAACTATTAAGGAGCCTGGAAGAGAGAAGGGAGCCATGGAAAGTGAATGAAGCACATTGGGCTAAGTATTTCTCACTTCTCCCACAGCCCTTGCCTGCCAGATCCCAGCAGCCTCATGTTCCCAGGGTTATATATGGCTGGGTAATGGCTTTGCACGGGCTGCTGACAGCCACCAGCAGCATGTCACCTTCTGGAAGTGGATTAGCTAAAGCTGCAGGCATGTTGTCACATCACTAAGGCTACCTCTGACCAGGTCTTGGCCAACCCTTAGCTCTTCCAGGCCTGTCAGATAATGGTGGGATGTCTAAAAGCTCAGCATCAGACAAGGCAAGGAACTGGCACTGACAGAGACCCCTGAGACCTCTCGACTGTCTCCTGGTTTCCAGCAGACCCAGCCTGCAGGACCAGGTACTCTGGCCTGCATGAGAAAGGTCTGAGGGTTTTGTCTCCCCTTCTCAGCCTGCAGTGCCTGCTCTGCTCTTTGGGAAAACTTCCTTCCCCAAACGGCAAGAAACACAGAACTTTTTTAGGTGATAATATTCCTGAGTCACATACAATCAGACCTACAATCACTAAGACACTGACAATTAAGACATACTGATCTTTTTACACAAAAAATACTGACTGATTAAGAACAGATTTCCTAGAGGGAAAAGGGCCATTTTCCATTATTATTTTTAATTGCAAGAGAATTAGAAAAATAAGAATTTCCACTTGACTTGAAGGTGACATTTTCTTAGCATTTTCAGGGACTAATTTTTACTTTTTAAATTCCAAATGTCTTTTCCTTCCTATTTCTCACTAAGTTTTGTTACTGAAGGCAGCAGAACAGGTGCATATGATTTCGCTTTTCCCCCTCCAACACATTTTCTTTTTTCGTTCTGAATTCTCCGAAGTTAGAGCAGCAGACGAAAAATACCCAAAACACTCATCAGGCTTTTCCAACTTTCCTATAAAATGTCCTTAACTTTAGAAAATCACTCAAGTGTAAGATTTAATATGCTCTTTTGTTTTTCTTTCTCTTTTCCATTACTCTATAGTCTTCCTGCAAATACATACACTTTCAAAAGATAGAGCAGAAAGAGGAAAATATATACAGGTGATGTTTATTTTATTATACTCAACATAAAAGAGGAAAAAGTGGTGAAGAAACAATGTAGAGCATCCAGAATCAAATACAAAAGCTGGTTTGGCAATTTTCTTGAATACAACTGAGCTTTTCTTTGGAGAAAGGTTGGAGAGGAGGAGGGGGAAAACTTCCCCCCATTTCTACCTACAGTAAATCACCAGGAATAGAAATGTCATGCTCTGCCAAAGCAGCTACCACTCTCCCCTAAAATCACTGGCCTTCACTTGTTTCTGCTGCAGTTCCATCACAAACTCTCCATTGTCAGCCAGGGGCATCCCAGGTGCTGTTAAGTTGCAGGCTTCCAGTTGCAAGTTCCAGAGGTGCTCCCACCCATGTACTCCTGCTCCTTCCATGCATCCACAAGCCACGAACCCAAATCCCATGCTTGGTGCCCAACTACATCAAGAGAGGAGGACTTTCACAGCAAGAAATAAAGGAAGGCTGACACACAGTCACTGGCAGGCATTTGTTTTGCTGACATAACAGCTCCAGAGGCCATTGCAACAGTCATCTAAATACCTTCTCAATATTTCATATTCAAGAGTGTTCCATCGTAGAGGGAAAGAACAAAAGTAGAACAATCCAGGCAGCAGACTGGAGAGAAAACACTTCTAGACTCACTGGCCAAATTTATGCCCTACCACCCCCAATTATACTTATATTCCCACAGATCAATCCCTTGTTTGTAAAGCATTCCCACTGTGCTAGGGTGAAAGAATCAATACTGAAAAGAGTTGTTTGAGTCCAAGCTCCTTGAGTCATCGTGTGCCAGCAGGGACCAAACAAGCAAAACCCCTTGAACAGTACCAGTCTTGGACACAGGACATGTGCTTTCAATTAAAACCGAGAAAGATCTGTCCTCGTGTCCTCTCCCACCCCTGCACCTCTCAGGAGAGTAACGAGCCAGAGCTAAGGGAAGAGACACCTTCACATTCTTCTTGATTTGAATCAACTGAGAAAGGGAGGCTCCCATAAACTCACCAACGAAGAGCAAATCAAGAACAGCCTGTTTCAGCAGTCAGTTCCTCTGAGCTAGGCAGTTATAGTTCCTTCCTAAAAAATAAATACTCACCATCACCTCCTGATTGCTTGTATGGGTTGTACTTTGGTTTGGGGGCGACCACAGGCGCAAACTTCTTTGGGGTCTGCTGGGTGGACACGGAGATGCTGGGAGTCCCAAAGGTGTGTGTGGTCTCCATCCTTGCAGTAACGTGACCAACAGGCTCGTTGGTGCTCTTGGGTGGCAGCCAGGACGGGTGGGACATGGTTCAGCTCTGAGAGCAGACACAAAGAGAGTCACACGTAAATTAGCAATTTAGGCTGGGGAAGTAACAGCTGCAATCCTACTATTTTTCTGGTTTATGAAATCAATCTTATAAAACCCTTTAAAACACGTTTAACTGGTGCATGCTTAACTTTAAATATGTTGTTCCTAATGTACAGGACTTTAGATTCAAATTTGTCTCTCTCCAGCAGGTCAGAATTACTGATCAGGTTATTGTTGGCACCTGCAAAAATCATTGCTATTTTCCTCTCCAAACCAGAACAGAGACAGACTGATACCCTGAAGCAGCCCATCAGTCCCACCCAGCATTCAGCACAGTAGTGATATATTTGCCTTTCCCTTTTCGGCCTTTTTGAGTACATTAATGTGCAACAGTGCAGGTGCTCTGGGGACAAGTCTAGTCACAGATAGGCACACACGCTTCCAAAATACACTTTTAGCACTTTTTCACATGTCATTTAGGACCCCATGCCCCAGTGATTTTCATTCAGACTTTTAAGAAAACAGATTTCAAAAGTAGCTAATCATTCTTGATGCCTCCATTTCTGAATGCCCAGCTTAAGACATTTTAAAAGCATGTCAATTTTGAATAAATGCCAGAATCTCACAACCCCTGACAACCAGGCTCCTTTTAGACTTGTGTAACAAAAAACAGAGGCGGCCCAAACCATTACTTATTTATGAAAATCTTGGCTTTGGCCTCTTAAAAGCCTACATCACTTTTGAGAACTGGGTTCAGATGCTGCTGAAAATGTTGCCCATAAAAATCCTGTTAATTCCAATGAACAAGTGCTTTTCACCACACACAAACCACACTCGCTGGGTAGCCATGATAGTCCTACTGTACCATCAGATGGTCCTACGGAGCTGGATTTGAGATTTGATGGAGAAATGAAGATCCCACACAGACAAAAGTCAATGCTAATTTTGCAGCTCTTGAGCACCCTGTCGCTTCTGCCCATGAAGCTTTGGTGTCAGAATCCCTTAAGGCTACCAAAACCAGCAGGCACCTATCACCCAAATCAGGAAACATTTGATTTCACCATGGAAAAGGATCAGTGCCAAAGACAGTATCAAGGTCTCCACATGGTAGTGGAGGGTCAGCACCTCAGCTAAGAGCAATGACTGTTAAAACTGATGGATATACAGATATCCTTATTCCAACCAGTAAATTTACTTCAGGAAACAATTTCCCACTTGAGTAATTGCTACTTTAAGTCCCAACGTCTGACCCCACACCAGGAGATAGATAATTTTTGGTCATCTTCCACCTGAATCACTCCTTGTGTGACAGAGGAACTGGCAACTGCCAAATATCAGTCCCAACACTTCTGTCTCTTCTTGGCCATGCAGTCTGACTGCTTGATGTACAGACAGTGGTTTCACAATTCCTACAACTAGGAAGTGAGCTGCTGCACTAGGAATCCAATGCCAGTGAAAGGAAGACACTGGAGCTGGCTAGAAATGAGGCAGACAGGAGCATGGCAGGAGCAGCCTGGAGATGATACAAGGCTGAGCTGCAAGCACATGACTTTCCTCCCTCACAGGCCTGCTGTCCAACCCACAATAAGAGTGTAGAGCATCGTTCTGAAAGCAAGAAGTGAAAGGCAGGTCATCTCCACAAGGCAGGAGAGGAAACCAGTCACAAGGGGTGGGGGCTGAGGGCACACGAACCATGGTCCCACTGCCCAGCACTTCCCATGACCAACACCAGCCCCTGAGGACCTGGAAAATGACTGTCACTCCACCAATAAGAATCATCTACACTACTGTCTCCTCCTACATCCTTCATAACTGTAAAAGCAGCAATAAAACTCAGACAACTATCTAGGTCTTAAGGGCAGAATGCAATGAGGGCAGTTAGCCTTAAGAGCTAAACAGGACGAGCCTGCACTCTGCAGAGTTATTACATCCAAAGATGACTGTACCTTACCCATTGCTAAAAGCATCCTGGAGTTTAATTCTGACAGGTTTTCAGCCTCTGGCTTGACATCTCATATGAAAGAGCCTCCTGCTGCAGTGAAGCACCCTCAGACCCTGGACATGACCTCCAAACTGATTCAACGCTAAAGAAAAAAAAAGTCCCAGTACTGACTAGATTATCACCATTCCTGTTCTGGAATGTTCCTTAACCACCCTCAGGCATGCCTTAGTCCCACTGAACTCTCATGGTCTGCTAGGCTGATGACAGGGATGGGTTGTGTGATGCACAAACAAAGAATGCCTGCTTCAGTAGCTAGGATGCACAGCACTGAGGATGGCTGAAGACAATGAGAGAATTTCAGTGAATGAGCTTAAAAAACAGACTGCTCCTATGGACAGCCTGGGAGCAGGGAGACCACAGTGCTGTAACTCAGCTGCTGACTGTAAGCTGGCACACAGCTCCCTCTCAGCTAACCTCTAACGCCTTTGTTTTGGCCATGGTGGTATTTTCTAATTGTTTCCCTGTTAGCCTTTTCTCTTCCTCTTTCTTCCCATCTCATTTTCTGTTATGCATTTACTGCTACTCATTTTTGCTATCTGTACCCTGACAGTGTTTTCAGCAAGTTCCCTTTTCCTCATCTGTTCCAGCCCCAGCTCCCCAGCCTCAATTAAATTTAGCCTAATTACTCTGCAAGATCACAGAAAAAGAAAATAAATTAATTTCTTTTTAAAAACTGAAGCTAAACTTCAGGGTTTGCTATTATTTTCCCTCCATTTTGTCAGCTGGTAAAAGGCCAAAAGCAAGGAAAAAACGTAAGGGAGAGTGACTTGCAGACAAACACAGCCCCCACCTCTCAGCAGGCTCCACTCTCCATGGTGGAGCACTCTGGCTAATTCAGACAAAGTCATCAGTGCTCTCTCTCCACTCCCTGCAATACTGCCTGGTTTTCCACAAGAAGCTTCTTTGGAGCAGAACATTTTGTGATGGGGACAAGTAAACAAAATAACACAGGAAAACTCAGGCCTATAACTAATTTCCTTACTCTAAACTTACTCTTACATCTGTCACTGCCTGAGTGTCACTGTGGTGCCTGCACTTGGACAGGAATACCCAATAGGTAACAGCAGTGCTTTTCTGGCTAACCAGCAACACAGCCAGCAAACACACGTTTCACTTTTGAGTTATTTTCTTCCATTAAAAGTTATTTTTCAGTGAAACATTAACCTACAGATTAAATCTACAGCTGCCCCCACATTTCTGCTCCAAGTAAGTAATTCATCAGGCACTGTTTGCAGTCAGTGAGCCCCTTCCTGGCAAACCTGGGTAGACCTAGCCATGCAAGAGTTAACACAGCAAGGCTGGAAAAACCTTAGCCAGCAGAGCCGTGTCCCTGGGAATCCTCCCAGAGGGACAGCCACCTCTTCCTCCCCTGTCAGTGCCACACCTCCCTCTGTCTTGGCTGAAACCTTCTGCATGTCAGCCTGCCACCCTCCTTGGTCAGCCCTAACTCACAGCTCCACTCCTGATCTGACTGCTACAAGCTTTTTCTGTGACTCCTTATTCACTGATCACTCTGGCAACACTCCCTTCCCAATTTCACTGCCTCATCCCCCCCAGAAAATCCCTTAAATCTTTTCTATGTCACTGCTTTGAAAGCCTCTCATTGATCATCTTGACTCACCCTGAGCCATCCCCCAACTACTGCTCCACAAAGCTTCTGCTGAGCTAAAGAATATTTGTAATAAAGCACATGCAGCCTTAACTGAAACAATGCAAGTGTTGGAGAACCCAACACAGCATTAGGTAAACTGTTGGACAAAAAACTAACACCATAATTACAGCTTATCCTTTATGTCTGGTTTAAAATTTAGCTAGATCCACTTCCAACCATTGCATTCTGTTATGCTCCTGTCATCTGCATTACAGACATGCCTCTCTTCCTCCTGTAGATCCTTTCAGAATGCAGCCAGATCATTGCTTAAATCAAACCAAAACATGTAAGTATCAATTAAACTCCCTAAAAAGGGCAGATTTCTCTTGATTCTTTCATGCATGTTTACTCTCAACTCTCTTCAGTTTTCCAGCTACCTTTTCTGAAATGGTGGCTGATAACGTAAGACCATTTTTAAGAATAGTAACTTAGAAGAGGTAAAATGATGAATAATATCAAAAACAAAAACCTGACTGAAATCAGCTGTGGACGCCTGAGGTTCTGTTATCCTTTCTTCCTTGGAAGCATTAGTCATCACCCACTTTTGGAGGCAGAGGATAAGACCAGACTAACCATGATAAATAGCATTAAGGGCAAAGAGTGGAATCACGCTGCATAAATAAGGCAAACAGTGTGTTCTGGTTCTATCATTAGGACGATCTTAATGCTGTAAGTTCAGAAAATTCTAACCATGAAAGAATACACCACAGCAGAGGAACTGGAGTCCATGAATCCCAAGCTGAGACCGCATTATCTAAAAATGTCAGACCAGGAATATCAATAGCAGATAATACCATGCAGTAATAACAGCCTGACAAGCTTTTTTCACTGCCTTTTTCTTTTTTCAAATGTGTGGGCATAAGAGCTTGTTTTTGCTTTTAATTACCGGATGTCATTCACCTTTGAGAAGCGAAGGTAAAAAACTGAGGGTTTCAAGTCAATTTATCCTTATATCTGATAAGCAAAGGAAGGGTAGAGTACCAATTTGCCTACTTTGAAATTGTTAGTACATTCATTTCTGAGGCAGGCTGGCTTTTCTGTGATTAGACTGTACCCATATAAATCTTCATTTCATTTCCATATTTGTAACATGGACCAAATACACCTTGGATGTTGATGGACTTTGCCAAGACAGAAGATTTTGTCCCTGAGTTAATTAAGCTAATGCTTCCTAGCGGGTAGCAACAGTATTTAACAAAAAATGAGCAACAACCGTCTGTGCTTACAGACTGTCTGCTCTGTCTTCCATCCCACGCCTTCCTAAATTCACTGGCTTGATGTAGGTCTGTGATGTTCTTTCTTAGCATCACCCATGCACAGTGAGCCATCACTCCTAAGGCCAAGAGATTGACCAGATATAGGGAATTAGGACCTTGTTTGTTGACAGCAGGTGTGACTGAAAGCAGTGTTGGGGTTTTTCTCTGATACACAATATAAGCATCCCCTCCCCTTGATAACTCAAGTTTGTCTCTAGGTGTAGAATGGCAAACTGCATCCTCCCCACTATCTCTTCTATTCCATCCAAGTAAAAGAACTCAAAGAGGAAAGTTTTTGGCTTTGCATCACCTTCCAAATGAATTTTAAAGAACAGCTCTAGAACTCAATGAAGGGGACATCCTTCACAACACAAAAATCATGCCACCCATTGTCCCTTTCTGTTAGAGCTGCAACCTAGATGTCTGGATGTCTCTCCTCTAAGCCGATTTGTCTTCATTTTTCTGCCTGAAATTCCCCAAATCGCAAACCTCAAATGTCCTGCTAAAATATAGTCCTTTGCTTTGTCCTTGTCACCACCAGTCTTCTTGTTAGTCAAATGCAGTCACTGAGGCTGACCAGAGAGATTTGCTTTTTACAGACTCCCATAGCTGCTTGTTTTTCTTGGCACTGTTCCCCTCTGAAGGTTAAATGAATTTATTTATTCATTTATGGCACATGATCTCTAGCCATGTTCTTCTACTTCTTGTGGCCTTCAAAAGAGGGTATATTGTCAAAATTCAGGTCTCATTAGAGGTCTTTAACCAAACAGAGGAAGTGCCATAGGTACTTATAAACTCAGCACAAGCTCTCCTGGGATGCCCTTCCCATATGGTACTACTTATTCTCATCAGTTTTATATCATATGGCAAATTATGTGATTTGGGGAATTGGGAGTCCTTCAGAACTCCCTTAATCATTGCTGATCTGCACAACAGCTCTCTGAATTTAACTCCTGTAATATTAACCAGCTCAATAAAGCTCCTCCCTCAAAGCCCTCCACCAGCAAATTGACTCCCAACCTTCATCACAAAGCTTCAGCAACAACTCTGAACACTGGGAATCCTGTGCATGGTGCTGGTGAAGCAGCATGTGAGCAGTGAAGATCTAAGAAGAGTCAACTGAGCTGCCCCAAGACCCTGAGAGGTGATGAAGAGGAATGGAAAACACTATCACCCTCCAGTGACTGCCTTCCTGACCAGAGGCAAACTGGACGCAGGTGGACTCCAAGTTCTTGTGGCAAATACCTCCCCAAGATCAGGTTTCTTTGCTTGCACCCATTTTACATGGTTTATGCACATTTCCTAATGCTTTGCTGTAGTCTTTCACTGCAGGTATCAGCTGGAGCAAGTTTAACTCTGCCTCTTCCTCTCTGAATCATAGTTTATTTCGATTGCCTGGATAAGGCAAGGTTTTGTATCTTCATTCCAATTCCCTCAAAGTAAAATAAATAAACGAAATCAAAATCAGTTCTTCAGTTAAACAGGACTGAGAGCATTCACCTATTTCCTGCTGTGGGATGTCACTAATGTAATCAGAGGAATTAAAGGAAAAAGAAACCTAGTTAGAGCACTGATGAATTATTCCTCGAAGAATATCATCTAGTAATATTTCCTTCTGGCTTTAACAGCTTCAATTAAACTTCCAAAGGATCCTCCAGAAGACCTGACTTAAATTCAAAGTGCACCCTGGTTTGAGTAAGCAGTTGGCCCAGATGACCTCCAGAGATCCCTTGAGAGATCAAAATCAATTATTTTGTGACTCAAAACCCCCAGCCTGCGAGCTGTGACTTCATCTGGACTCAGAAGGGTTTCATGGAATCACAGATCTGCTGACTTGGGAGGGACCAGAACGATCATGGAGTCCAGCTCCTGGCCCTGCTCAGCTCCATCCCCAAGAGTCACACCAGGTGCCCGAGAGCATTGCCCAAACCCTTCTTGAGCCCTGCCAGGCTTGGTGCTGTGACCACTGCCCTGGGGAGCCTGTTCAGTGCCCAACCACCCTCTGGGGGAAGAACTTTTTCCTGATGTCCAACCTAAACCTTCCCTCAGCTCCTGTCAGTGTCAGCACAGAGCAGAGATCAGTGCCTGCCCCTCCTCTTCCCCTCGGGAGGAAGCTGTACCTGCACTGAGGTCTCCCCTCAGTCTCCTCCAGGCTGAGCAGACCCAGTGCCCTCAGCTGCTCCTCACACAGCCTCCCCTCAAGGTCCTTCACCATCTTCACTGCCCACCTTTGGACACCCTCTAATAGTTTCACATCTTTCTTACACTGTGGTGCCCAAAACTGTCCACAATATTCAGGATGAGGCCACCCCAGCCCAGAGCAGAGCAGGACAATCCCTCCCTTGCCCAGCTGTCCCTGATGCCTCCAGGACAGGCTTGGCACTCCTGGCTCCTGTTCAACTTGCCACGGACCAGAACCCCAGGGCCCTTTCCATGGCACTGTGCTCCAGCCCCTCATTCCCAGTCCGTCCATACATCCAGGGTTGCCCCATTCCAAGCGCAGAATCCAGCACTTTTTCTTGTTGAACTTTGTATGGCTGGTGATTGCCCCATCCTCTAATTTATCAAGCTCTCTCTGCGGTGCCTCCCTGCCTTCAAGGGACTCATCAGCTCCTTCCAGTTTGCAGCAATATATTGTATTCCACTTAAGATATGTCAGCAATATCACCTACTGGTAATGCAACCTTATATTCCTTATTTTCTAGTTGCAATAATTTGCAAATGAACAAATCTTGTGCCTATTCTTTTAAGTAAAGAACCAATACTTGGAAAGTAACTTTTTTATCCTAGCTACATCCACAGTTAATTTATTTTCCATCAGATCCATGCCACTTTGGGATGTGACTTTTGTTGTCCACTTTTAAGTCACTACAACTTTTACTGAGTATGACTGAGACATAAAAGGACGACAGCAGGTATGTAGTGAAGACTGCAAAGATGTGATGGTAAAGAGCAGTCTCTCTGGTACAAAGATGTTTAACCAAAGTTAATGTCATCATGAAAATAGTTCATCAGATATCAACCCAACGTCACAATCATTCTTACTTCAAAATCCTGCTTCTGGGACAATTTTGTTATCAACCAAGAACCCACCCTTAGGTTTCACTCTTAGCTCATTTTTCTTGTATCAGCTTCAGCAATGGAAAAGGTAGAAGGGCAAACTAAACATAAAACTTCTAAAACTTGTTTTATTTCCCAAGATAACTGCATTAGTAGTTTTGGGATTAGATGCTGGCTATTTGAATTTGGCTGCTGCTGCAAAACACATGCATAAAAGCTGATGAATGAGATCTTCCTTTCACAGCCATGTCACATCCTGGTGTCAGATGACAAACTAGGCTTTAAAATCCCAATAAATTGAACTTGACTTGTCCATGTGAACTAAAACAAAGAGATCATACTGGCTCCCTGGAGATAGATAGATCTATCTAATCTAATACAATTCTAATGACTGCATTGCAATTTCACCAGAGAGCAAGCTGATTCTTGGCTTCTATGGCATTAGACAATCCTCAGCTACTCCAAACATAATCAAACTGGATAAAGTATCAATCCAAGGCCTCAGCTATTTGTGGTAACAACAAACCCCAAGCCACTTGTAACAGAGGGGGTAACCTGCTAGCTTACCCAAATACAGTTTATTCCTGAACCTAAGGACCTAAGCCAGGAGGTAGCTCGAGCCAGCCAGATTTCTTCCAATTGTTATAGCCTCTTTCCCTGATAACTTGACACCCACATCTGTGAGCATGTTGTTGTACCACAAAGAAAAGTTTGAGATGGATGTTTCAGAAATTCATATATAAAATGAGAGAGGAAATATACTAAGAGACAGCAAAAACAGGGATGATGCAGAAGGTTATTCTGGGAGTCTCAGATCATGAGCTCCCTTACACAAATACTATTTTCCTGCATACAATTTATTTTCAAGACCTCTCTGCCAAAAAAGGCTGCCTTTATTCCTTCTGTGCCTGTATTCAATGTCTTGCCTATAGCACAGCTCAGTACTTGGCTTCCTACTTCAGCAAGGGGCTGCCAAGCAACACAGAGATTATCCATCAAAGAAAATTATTAAGGGACTAGACTTCTCAACCAATGGAGATGTACTGAAATCAGGCATATCAAGGGTCTCACTTAAGTGAAAAGAAAACAGGACAACAAGAAATGGCAATGGTAAGGCTGTTGGAAAAAACTCAGGTACTTTGGATGCTGATGCTGGCTGTAAACAAGGAGGAATTGTGCAGAACTAACATGCAGCTCAGCTGTGAGATATCAACAAGACCCCAGTGGGACCAAATGGGACCGTGGCAGCATATTGACACACAGATAATTGTATTAGCTTTGCAGAGCAGTGTGTGTGTGGCTCAGCCTAGGGAGAAACAGCAGGGATCTGAGCTCAGTGGGAAACTGATAGAGTGAACAAGGAAACAGTGCTGAGCTTGAGATCCTACCCAGCAAGGCTGGGTGCAGGTGGGTTGGTATTTAGGATGGGGTTCCTTGCACTTCTCTTCTAAACTAGCAGTAATTGCAGGAAGAGTCAGATGTTGCCCCAGCTGGAAGAACACACATCTCCTACCGGCAGTCTGAGCCCCAAGCCACCAAGAGGATTTCTGTGAATGGAAAAGGAGCTGCAGCTCAGGACACAGGCACAGCACAGGCCCCACTCAGGAAGAAAGCATGTGTGGATCCATCACCACCAGAACCTCCTTTTGACAGCTCATGGAGCTGGCAGTAGAATCCATACTTTGACATTGTACTGCCTAAAAATCAAGCAATTAAATCAATTAATGGGCAGGAACTGTGTCCAGGATCAAAAATTTTAATCCCTGATTCTTTTCCTCCCACCTGATCCACTTAACTTTTCTTCCCTCAGATCCCAAGCCATCCTGGAAGTCACAGCTTCAAGTATGACAAATCCCTGGATGACTTCTTCCTGAGCACTGCACCAGCCTGTGTCTTGGTTTTGGTAGCTCAGCTCAGACACTTTGCAAATAATCAGGGGAAATAGCCTTTTTCCTATGGAAAATCCTGTATCTCAAAACACAGAAGAGTGATTGCTGCCAGGTGACTGGCAATTGATGCTGCAAAGAGATTGCTAATGGAAGCAAGATATTTGAGTGGATGAAAACTGTAAGAAAGGAAGTACACAAAATTCTTTGTATAAAGAGTCAGGAAAAAGACTACATTTCTCTTGAGTTTCATGACAACAGGTGACTTGACATCATCAAGACATGAGCACCCCAACGTCTTCTGGTCTCCCTTCTGCAACACAAAGCAAAAATAAAGATTTAAATTGCTTCCTCCTTAAAGAAGCTGAAAGCCTGCAGTACTGTCAGGAAAGAGAGAGGATCTCTGCAGGCTACCAAGTTCTGCTTTTAGCAGGAGACTAAATTATCACCATCTCTAGGTAAGGCTTGCTGTGGCTTTGTCCTGGCAAACCTCCAAAATGAAGAATTCCTTGCTAACTGGTGACTTGTACTAGAGTTACACTATTTTCCCAAGGAAAATGCTTTTCCAACTCTTCAGCTGAATCTCCCAATCCATTATGCATGTTCATGGCACTTTATTTTGCCATCTGGATGGAAGCACTAGGCTCTGACATGTTCAGAAGGCCCTTGGCAGTAGTCACAGGCTGCCACTGGATCACTCTTTTGCCTCCTTTCCATCAGAGACAGAAGCCAAAGCTCTCTCAGCCTCATCTTGTAGGTCATGTGCTTTCAGCCCCTGACTGACCCGTCTCTGGACTCTCTCCACCTCTTCAACATCCCATTTCAACTGGTGGACTCAAGACTGGGTAACAGCCTCAGCAGTAGTGAGGAAAGATGAGCAATAACTCATCTCAGTCTGCAGTCCAGGCTCTTCCTGAAGCAGCCCTATATCCAGTTTGCTTTATTGACAACCACAGCACATACTGGACTCATATTTGACTGGGTGTTCACTGCCTGCTCCACATCCTTTTTGTCAAGAAATAAAGAAGAATATAAGGCATATTTCGAGATGGTGCCTAAGATGGAAGAGCTCCACAATGCCATGGCCACATGGATAGAAGGGTAGGTCACACAGTGGTGTTAGCTACCCCTATGCTATTTGCAATAAACATGACATATAGCTCATTAAGTAGACACATGTTCAAAAGTGAGGGGTGTTCTTAAAGCACAGGAAAAAGGGTAAAGAGGAGTATTAAAGGCAAAGCTGATCCTAACACTGTGGAGTGCATGAAGATAAAGCTCTGGTTTAGTATCCATAGGGCATTAGTTCTGCTCTGAATAGAAACTTGTGACAGAAGACAAGTGCTTGAAATTTGATTTTCAATTCTACTTTGAAACTCATAAAAGCACCAAGCACCAGCCCAAGAAACTGCTGCTCTTCCCTTTTACCTCAGAGTCCATTCATTCAAGAGCAGTGATACGCAAAGCTCTGGGAGATAATTCCCCAGCTGGTGCAAACCACAGTACCAGCAGTGAAGTCAACCCAGCCAGGCATCCACACCGACCTTGTGAGTTTGCTAAACAAGCTCATCCAAACTAAAAGCCGACTCCAGTTGCTCCACCACTATTGCTTTGCTGCCTTCCGTTTTTGACCATCCAAAGCAGTAACTTGTTCCCCTTTCCAGAAATCAGTAGGAAGTTCTGTTGTGACAAAAGAGTTTTCACACTAGACTGGCCACATCAGTTCCCTAGATGCAGAACAGCCCAAATCTGACAGTCTCCAGGAAATATTCTGATACTCTTTTACCTTCACATTCTCCAAAAAGACTGTCAGGGGGTGATGGAAGAGAAGAAATGAATCATGAGCAGAGGGTACTTTCAAAGGGAAGGAATTATCAAACTTTTAATATATCCAAAGATATTTATATGCTGCTGCATTTTAGCCACTGCTGGCAACCACTTGTTTTTGAGCTGTGCTAGGGCAGGCAGCTGGGTCCTGCAGCTGCTAAGTGCAGCTCCGTTTATCAAATGCCCTTCAATAGTTGCTACCACTATCTCTCAGGTCTGAGGCAAAGCATGTTCCCACACACAACCAAGTGTCTGAAAGGCATTTCAGCATGCCTCTGCTGTGTAATGCACATATTTCTCTTTCAAAGTAACACAGCTGCCAACACCTTAATCATTCCTTGGGGACCTTCAACACATCAGCCCTTAAGTGCTTCATTACCTCCAGCAGCTCCTGCAGAGCTCACATCCCAGGTGAGCTGTACACAGCTCCCTGTCAGCTACAGAGAGCAGCCTGAGCTGCAGGAGAGCAGGATCTGTGCAAATCAGGTTTAACAGCCTATTTTCCACCACTCTTTGTTTCCGCAAGTTTGGCCTCGTTTGCTGCAAAATATCTAGGACAAAAGGCAAGGCAGCATCAAGAAACCACATTTGAGACTAAAATCACTGCATGTTTCTTTTCATGAGATCCTGTGGGAGAGAAGATGCTTGCTCCTCTGCATGACACTCTAAGGGGCTATGGAGACCAGTCAAATAACCTTCACTAAAGCACCTGAGCTGTATGTACCTCCCACAGCCTTCTTGTTTTTAAGTTAGAAACTGCTGCCTCAAGTCACAAAATACAGCATTTTGAAATTGTATTGATATGTTCTTGGCACAAAAGAAAAATAAACTGCAAATGTAACCAATACAGAAACTTGAGCTGTCCTTTGTTTCTGCAGGGCTTAAAACATTAAGGGGAAAACCTAAGCAACAAATTTCATTGATCCATGGAAAGATGCAGTCTGTTAGGACTGGTACACAGATACCTATTTTGAAATTAGCCAACGCATGTGAAGACATAACCTACCCTTTGAAGCTTCTAGATTGCTCCATCAGGTTTCTTGAGATGACACTGCTGGAGACATCATCACAAGGAATCACTTCCAAGTCAATTTCCTTTTTAAAACAAGATACCCCAGGGCCATTTTTGTGAAGCACCTCCACTAGGGAACAGCTTCACCTGCTCTCTTCATGTAGCCCCACTGTCCCTCCTCTGCAGCTCCCCCACCACCAAGAGCCCTTCCAATTGAAGTCATGATCCAATGGCTCAAAATAACATAGGAAGGTTAATTAATCATGCAATGAATGCAAGCTTACACACATAAGTATGCATAGACGTGCGCACCCCTGATTTTTTGATTCTGCATCATTAGCTCAGGAAACTGGTAGAGGCAAAGAATAAGGAGAGAAACCAACAGTTGCTCACATGGATCAACACTTTCAGGCTCTCTCTTTTGCAGCTCATCTCACTCATACTTGTGGTTTCAACATGTGATTCACATTAGGCCTCTCTGCTTGCCATTTGATGGTTCTGCTAAACAGATGTGAATTTATTTAGTCACAGAGCCTGCTCTTTACACTGCCTCTTTGTAGAACAGATGGGCTTTTTTCCCCTGTTCAACAGTGTTCAGATAATGATCATACCCAGTACACAGGTTTGCTTGGCAATTTCACAGGAAAAGGAACAACACATGAATATAGGCAGGCTCTCACAGGAGTGGTTTTCAGCAGCCTGGAACACATCACAAGAGGTGATTGCCCTGATGGAGAATGCCAAACTGCAACACTAGCAGTGCCCAGACAAGACCAAGATCCTCAGGGATCAGCCCCAAAAGTTCAAGCAAATGAGTGATGCTCGCTGCACCTGGCAGGGTCCAGAAGACACAGCTCCACCACACACCCACCACAAAGCTCTCCTGTGAAAGCCTGAGTGGAGAGTGAGCTGAATGAAGGGTAGGCTCCTGCAACACTCATGGGGACAAGAAAACATGGCATCTCCTGGGACTCTTCAGCTTGGTGAAATAGCCTGGAAAAGCTATCCACTCCCTGTGTGGGCATTCTTCTTTCTGCACTCAGAGTGCCTTTGGCACGGGATGAAGCAGAACTGCACAAAGGCCCTCTCAGAGCAGAATAAGTCTGCCCACATGAGAAGTACGCTCGGAACAGCTATTGCACTTGAAATTCACACCCTGGCTTTGTTTTGCAATGGTTTCCCTGTGCAGAAGGGCCCTGGGCTTCAGATTCAATTCTTCCTCATGTTAGCAACAGCTGAGCACTGCTCCCATCTGAGAGTAGGATGTGGCCTATACAAGAGGCCAAAGTACAACCTTGGAGAAGGATGAGCTTCCCTTTTACTTGGCACTATCCTACACATGGATGCACCTCTCTATTGCTTCAGGAACAGAACACTGATGACTTTACCCTAGCAAATGGCCCTGCAATGTGGGTAAATCATCTCTGCTCTACCACAGAAACCAAGGATGTGTGTACATGGCACACACGCATGCCATGCCCACACTTGTGCAAACACCTAATCCCTCTCTAAAAGCTGCAAACCTGTCAGACAGAGCTTTGCTCTCCATGCACTACCCACCTGTTACAAAGATGACCTCAGTTTCTACCAGAATATACTTAGGACTCAGGATTATATATAATTAAATAATTTTTATATTATGTATCTATGCACACACACATTTTAAATGTGGTTATATTACAATTTGGTTATCTGGAGAATGAAACTCCAAATATCAGAAGGATAGTAAAAGTGGAATTCTCTGCTTGAAAGGCAGCTGGGACACAGCCATTAACATCCTCTCTGGGGGCCCTAAAGCTGAACATTTACAAAAACAGAAAAATGTGTGGCTTTCTTTGGGGGGGGGGGGGTGCATACAATTAAGCAGTATTAAAAAGCTAGTAGGTATTAGGCAGAAAAATATTTTCAATAATAGAAGACCAGGACTGAAAAGGACAGCCGAGTCCTTGTAGGGCAACAGGCACTTCCAGCTACAAAGCACTTTGTGTCTTCTGAGAGTTTTTCCTTTCTTTTTTTCTTGACAAGCTCTGAGCCACCACAGTATAATTTTCATTCCTATTAATGACTGTGCCATCCAAATACGCTGTGCATGGACCATACGCCAGCACTTCATTCTTTTCTACGTCTTAAAGAGAAACAAAAAAAACCAAAACACTGTGAAACAGACTTTCATAAGCATAAAGGAAATTTATGTGCCCAATTCCCAGAGGCTGGTTGCTTAACCTTCAGTATGAGACTTCAGTAACTCTGAGCAGTCAAACAACACACTTTCCTTCCTCCATGTGAGAGAAAGGAAATTCCCTCCCACTTTGTCCCACCTGCTCTGCAGACATGGTGGGGCTGACGCTGCTCCTGTGGCTGATGCTCCTGCTGTGGCAGCACCAGTAACAGGACAGAACATGGCATCAGGAACAGGGCTCCCCTGCCATCCCCCCAGGAAGCGTGGGAAACCTTCCCAGGCATCGCTCTCCATCTGCATCCCACCTTCCCTGTCTACTCCACCAAGGCACTGAGGACAACATTTAGCCCCTCCTTTTAGCCCCAACTTTTTGAGCTTGGAGACAAGGAGTGGTCTGTAAGAGCAAAGTGCAGAGAGCCAAATGGCATCCAAAATTTTAAGTAGGGATATAGAGATCTCAGTGGAGAGTTAAAACTGAGGGGGAGCAGAGCTGGCAAACGCTCATGATGGATAGCAGTGAGCTGTTCAGAAGAAAATTAAGAAAACATTTTGAATCCCCTCCTAAAAGGGAACAAATAGGTCCAGCACTCCAACAGAAGGGGATTTTTTGCATCTCTGAATGATAGTGCTTCGCTTTTATGGCCTGCGGCTGCTTGGGAAATTCAAAACTATTTCTCTGAAGAATTCACTTGGACAAGCTTTATGGCTTTGATCAGTTAACTATTTTTTAATGCTAATCCACCCCAGTGATATTTGTCCTCCTTTTCCCCATGTGCACAGAAGCACAGACACAGACAAATACTTCACAAAAGCAAACATTAGCCAGATGAACAGTCAGGAACAATGACATCCAGAGCCCATAACCAAACACCAACTCCATTCCGTTTTATTCCTTTCTATTCTAGTGGTTCAAGATCCTCTGGCCCAGTATGACCTGCTAATGGAAATTTAGGAATCAAATTTCAGAGCTCAGCAGGTATAATGCTCACGCAGTGATTTGGCCACAACTACTTTCACTCAAAATATTTAAATAATTTCCCCTCAAAGTTGGAAAAAGACACACGGTTAAAAGGCCTTACACAAACCCCAGCAAGTGGCTCAAGTGCTGCCCCATCCTCCAGATTAACAAATAAAGGTGCAGAAGTAGTGATTTGCTGGCATCTATGAAGCAAAGATTAGAACAAGCCAAGAGCAGGACTGATATTACCAGATACCCATCACCTCACTGGAATTGCTCTAAGCTATTCTACACCACAATCTGAGGTGTAGAATCCAAGTGCCAGGGTAATCAAAACTCCATTTACAAGCTCAGCATACAAATTTTTCTTCTTGTTTAGGGCACCGAAGTCTAAATGTGCACCCAGAACACGCTGACTATCTAAGCCATTATTCAATTATCAGTCCTATTGGTTGCAACATTGTGATATCCCATGACACATACAAGCAAAAAAATGACACTAGACCAAAAATACCCCTGAGTAAGGGACAGTCCCTGCTCTGCAGCACCTTTGGTATTCAGGCTGCTATCTGAACTTTGCTTGCTGTCTTTGCGTAACAGATTCAGGCAGTATTTCCTGTGGCAGAGAATTACACAGGCTGATTATTCTCTGTGGAAAAGTGAAGAAATCCTGGAAGCAATTTTCTGTCTCAATTGTTCCCAGAGTGCAGGAACAATCTCTTAGCCCTCTTCCTATTTTCTGCTCGATGCCATCCAGGCTCAGTGGGCAGAATCCATCACGATGATGCCGTAGGTCTGGGTCCTGCAAACACTCACCCAGGTGAAACTTCACCCATGAGCATCCCAACAGACTTCAACCAGTGTCAGCATTGAACCTGGCCACAAAGGTTTTAGAGGACAAAGAGAAATTCAAAGTACCTGGGAAATGTTCAGTCCTAGGTAGGACCAGACTTTTCTCAACAGAATAACATAAATGAAGTGTTTCTGATGCACGCTTCTTCACCTCATTCTTACACTCATTCTTACAAAATTCTCTCTCAGGCAGGCACATGCTGTGATTCTTGGGGTGCCCTGTGCAGGGCCAGGACTTGGACCCAAAGATCCTGATCCACCCTTTCAACTCAGCATATTCTATGATAATTTTAAAATAATGGTGAAGATCAGCTGTACTTGAGAATTGTACATCACAGGCAAAGCTCCTAAGAAAAAAGATCATTTTCTCAGACTAAAAATGTCATTATTGGTGGGGGGGGGGTGAAGGACAAGTAATTTCCACGGGAATAAACCCTCACACTTCTAAGACAAAAATCTACGAGTTGGTGGCTTTCTACCAGAACCCTGAAACCATTCCCATGCAAAACCACTACAAGACTGACCCACAAAGCGGGAAGAACTGAGTACTGCATACCAATCTGCACCCCTCTGCATATGCTGCAGCAGCAGCAACACCAAATATGGATTTTTCAACATTCTGGCAACAAGTAGTATTCACCCAGGTACATGCCCATACTCAGTATTATACAATCAGAACCTTATTTTCCACCCAAATGAATTTTGATATAAAATATTCAAATCGGCCTAATCAGTGGGGTTTAAACATCAGTCAAAATATTTTCTTGAATTCACTTAATCAGTGCCAGAGCACAAGAACATCTTTAAATAATCTGCCTCCAAAGGCAGGTACTGACTTTTCAATTTTGCTATTATTTTTTTAGTAAAATTAATATTAAAAATATTGTTAATTTTCAGCCAACACTGCCAAGGGAGGGACAGGAAAGGACTGGGGGCCTGCTGCAGAATCGCACAGCCAATCTTAGTATCACTTCATTTTCAAATGAGGAATTTGGTAGTAAACAACCTTTTCCTTGTACACAAACATTTTTAATTTCATGCCCTGCTAATCATACATCTGTTAGAGCTCCTTTTCCATCCATTCTACTAACAATAATAAAAGAAAAATCGCACTAAAATGTGGTTTGTCTAAAATGAAAATTGAGCAATAATCAATGTTCCTCTGTGGGATGAGGGAATGCAGCAGCACTGGCCCGACAGAGGTGACAAAGACATGGTTTGAAAAGGGACACCTTCACACGTGCCTTGCCAGTGGCCTTTGCTGCTGGCAGCCCCTCTGCACCCCTGTGTTTGTGTAAGAGCCCTTTTGGGACTGGTTCTTTCAGGATTCCTGGTGGTCCACACCAGGCACCACCATCAGCAAAGCCTCTCCTCCTGTCATCACCTCACTCACCAGTACCTCCTTCCCCTGCTTTCTTCCCCTCTTTTTCCTCACCTCCTCTATCAGCAGGATATTAATGTGACAAATGCTACAGCACTGCCCTCACCTTCCCAAATCTCCTTCCAGCAGAGACTCAGTGGGCATCAGCGTACCAGACTACAGATGTGTGCAGTGCCTTTACCTGGACCTTCCGTACACCAGAGCTCACTGATGTGCTGCTCAAAAGTGCACTTAAATATGTGACCACACCCCTGAAAACAACTCCTTATCATCTCTTCAGTAACACGACTTTTGAGGTTGTTATTTAATAGACATGCCCAGCTGAAATTCCAAATTAATCAGGCCCCCAGAAACACCCACAATCAAGACCATCTGATTTGGCCTTAGAAATAATTTTTTAATTATAAGACACCAGAATGAATTGCCCAGAGAAGCTATAGATGCACCACTCCTGGAAGTGTTCAAAACCAGGTTGGACAGGGCTTGTAACAACCTGATCTAGTGGAAGATCCCCCTGCCCATCACAGGGGAGTTCAAACTAAAGGGTCTTCAAAGTTCCCTTTCAACCCAAACCTTTCTATGATTTTTTGATTCTAAGATTTACTGTCTTGCACTGCCCACACTCCTCTTTTCTGGACTGCTGACACACAGCTTTTGCGTTTTTAGACTCCTCCTATTCCCATAGCTGTGCTGGGCCAACTCCAACTCAGAAATATTGCACTTGTAAGACCTACGCAATGGTAACTCAGAGTTTTAACAAGCAGTAAGAATCCATCTGAAGCCTTAGGCAATGTGGCACAAAGACATTCTGGGCAGAGGTACACGACTCTGCTACACCTGGGACTCCTCTCTGGCCTCCAGTCCCCACATTAGCATGCTGAACCCTCTGCTCCTTCCAGAGGCTGTTTTCTAAAGCACGATTATCTACATAAGCTCTCCCTTGTCTTCACGAAAAGTGCAGTTGTTTGACTAATCGGCTTTAAGGAGACTTGTGAGTTAACTAATATCAATTAATTACTCCCATTTTGCAGATAAGCAAACAAAAGAATTTAAAAAGCGAAGCATTCTGGTCTAAATTAATGGAAGGGAAATCAGAGCCCAAACCCACTCCTTGACCTGGGTCCACAGTAATCAAAGGCACAGGGGAGAGGACCTCGGCATCCCCAGCCTCCTTCCTCCTGCTCAACAAGCAACACCAGCCCTGCCCTGCACCACCTTCAGCTCATCAAGGATGCACAGGCAGCCTTGAGATCTTTATTTTACTTGTGCCCTCGTGCTAAAGCTGCAGGGATTAGAAATGCTACAGCACAAGCCAGCTGTGCTGTACTTTACTCAAAAGACAGTTTTAGCCCAGCTGCCCCAAATGCAGTTATCCCAGAGGCAGCAGCACCACTCCACCATGCTCACAGGGGAGACATGATCCAAACCGGGCTGTACCTAAGATTAGGTGACCATGACCAGCAAGAGCACAGGCACTAACACATCCCTTCTGTCCACAAACAAAAGCATTCAGCTCTGGATCCTTCTGACCTCTAATCAGAGTGCATTCAGTCAAACAACCCTGCCAGAATTAACAGGGAAAAGGGAGGGGAAAGGAATAAAAAAAGACTTTGTCGAGCAAAAGTACTCTTAGACACATTTGATGTAATAGTCATATGATTAACAAACTGTCATATCAAAGTTTTCTGCAAAGTAGGAACACTTTGACAGTTCATATTTTAAAAACTGACATTTTGATTCATTACTGTAAATAGCACTCTGTATTAAATATTGTGACAAGGCATACAGTGTATTTTTTTGAGCTCTGTAACATTTAGGAAGTACTGAATTTTTTTAGCTTTTTTTTTTTAAGCACGTATAATATCAAAAGCCGTTAAAGCAGAACTCCAAGAAAGCTTCTAGAGGAGAGAATCATGATTTCTGAAATAACCTACTTCTCTACCGTCATCTCAAGCACTATTGGGAACTTGGGCCCACAAGGATCTTAATGTACTGTTTGCATAATAAAATAGGGAATTGTTTCACAGAACAAAAGAGCTATAATGAAAGTGGCTACATTAAATAATATAAAATTATTCACTAGCAAATCATCCTGAAGCTGGCATAAGAAGGGAGCACTAAAAGGTTTACCTCTACCTGAATTACGATTCAGAATATCTGAATGCCAATTCATAACCGAGGTGAACAACACAACACCCAAACGACTGCCCAAATGTGCATCTTGCTTATCCCCTCAGTCTTCAGCCTTGTTTTTTGCCCCCTTCTGCAGCCCAGCATGGCCATGCCCATCCCAGATAGAGGCAGCACTCCCTCACTGCTGGGGTGGGCAGGAAGGGCTGCCCCATCAGAGCTACCAAGGACATCATGGACAGGAGACCACAGCAGGGATGCTGTGAGCCACCAGAGCCCACCAGCCAAGACAACTCAATCCCCTTACAGCTCCCTGCTTATGCATCCCTTTCCCTGGAGCACCAGTATCAGAGCAAACAGGACTGGGACCAGAAACAATACTGCCAATGTTCTGCATTTCCTGAAAAGCAAACCACTCAATGAAGAAATTAAAAATAACAGCCCAAGCTAACACAAAGATCTTGCTACAGCAGCAGAGGAAAACCAGAGGCTGCCCAGTTGTTTGCAAGAAGCTCAGGTGTTACAAGGACTGCAGTCCAGTGCTTTGGAAAGAAAAATGGTTACCATTATCATTGCCTGCAGCCAGCTGCAAGTGGAGCTCTGGGCTCAGTCTCCTGACAGAATGGATATGCTGCCATAAACATGAGCCCGGAGCCTACCCCAGGACACGATGAGGCTGTCACACACCTCGAAGATGGATCACAGCACTGCTCCAGCAGAGGTTTATCCAGCACAGCCTGCCTTTCCCCAGGAGCAGCCACACACCCCTCACATGCTGGAAATCTTGTAGATGTGTCTGCATGCCAGCAAGTGTGGTAGTAGTAGTGGTCTAGCCAGACATCCAAAACATATTGGCACCACTATAATTTGTCCATTCACCAATATGTTTTCCTAAAAACGCCCATATGCTTTTCCTGCAGTTCCCATATGCTTTTGCAAAGAGAAACAAAAACATTTTGTTAGTCGCGAGCGATTGATCGCCACATATTTCACAGAAGTCAAGTAGAAAACAAAAACAACAACAACAAAAAAAGCAGTCAGCTGCTTCTCCCTCCTCCTCCTCCTCCTCTCTGTTCACGGAGGGAACTGTGAAGAGCAGGAAAAAATTCAGCCCACAGCAAAATACACACACCGCTCATTTTTTTTTGCACTTCAAGATATTCTAGGAATTACAGGAGGAATCTTCATTAAAAACAAGCTATCAAGGATCCGGCAGCCAGCAGCATTCCAGACGGCAACTCAGCATCGGGTGCTGGGCTCGGCACTCACTGGGGTCCTCGCCCAGGCAGCACAGCCCACAGGCATCCACACTCTAAACAAGGCAGGGGGTGGGAGGACAGCGTGGTAAAGAGGTTACAGCCCTTCCAGCGCACAGGACAGCTCATGTGAGGCCAAGCCTATGTGCCTGTGTAGGTATAAAGCCCCCTCTCACTCGCTGGGCTTCCCAGGGAGGCACTGCCCTGCCAACACAAATCCCAAAGCAGCGGGCAGGCTCGGTTCAACTGGGAGCAGGCACGTGGGTGTACAAGTATGTGTGTGTCAAGGCTGGAGCATGTGGGAACCGTAGCTGTTTAGTTAAAGACTCATTAAGAAACAGCAGACCCAGGGCCAACGTTCAAAGAGGAGCAACGCAAAACATTTCTCTGGAGAAAGATTAGCGTGTGTTCTTCTTTACACAAATAAAATTAAAGAGAGACTCATAATACAGACAAATCAATTAACTTCTGAAAAGCCAAGGGCACTGTATGCAAGAGCAGACAAGAGGGGAAAAGCTTTGTTACAGGGCCACCAAAGCAGTGCATAAGCTTTCTTCCCTGGAAAAGAAATTCAGCTATTGCTGCATGACGTTCTGATGTTAGTCCCAGCTGCATGATGCTCATTGTTACAGGGACACAGCTGCTTCCTTCCCAACACGGCCATAAACCTACCTATGTATCACTATAATCTTATGCACTGAGGGCTGGGGGTCATCATTGCAGGGACTGTGGAAAATACCTGAGGGCAGAGGTCAAAAGACTACAGGAATGCTTAATCAACAGTTCCAGCCTAAAAAAAAAAAAAGAGTTTGAAGCTGACTTTCTATACAGGATACCCAGAAGAGCACGCACCCTTCTATCACAATAAAACTTTCTGTGATGCAGTCCCATGTTCTACAGTTCTCCTACAAATTTAAACCTGGAATATTCTTTGCAAAGCTAGTGTTTTCTTGCAATGATCTAATCTCACACTAAACCTAACGAGAGACCAGATGCAACAGGTCAAGAGCCCAATTTTTCACAGAAATGAAGCTGAAAACCCAGTCAAGAGAAGAGAAATCAATCTCTTGCACAGGACACAGAGTAAAAAAACAATTTGTCAGACACACCTTGCTTCACAAGATACATTTTATCATATGTTTTTGTCTTGAGAAGAGTTGTAAGCACTTGAAAATCTGACTTCACGCACAAATGCACTGATCTTGCTGCTCAAGTGCTGACTAGAAAGTAAAACTAATACTGTCTCAGTTAATATAATGACATATTTAGTTAATATAATGATGGGCTTCTTCCTAGATTTCAGATTTACAGCAACCCACTAGGATGGTTTATTAAACTTAGTCAGGAAAGTTACCATAGAAAGAGTGAGACTAGCAGAAGAGCTACCATTAATCTTCCATAGCCCAAGAACTGGAAAGATCAGGCCTTGAACCAGATTCTATGCTCTTGCTATTAATCTCCTGTCCTCTACTTATTAATCCCTGGTCTGTCTTTGTCTGTCAACATTTATTAATGGCCCCAACTGTTTGCAGTAAACAGGATACTGAAATCTCATCTCCAACTAGACATAATTTATCCACAAAAAAAAAAAAAAGCACCATAAAAATTAGACTCAAGAAGAGGGTAAAGGCAGAAAGTAGGGATGTACATCATGTATCAAAAGAGAAGAATAAAAATGCAATTAAATTCAGTGACACAACAGAGTGCAGATTCACTGTTCCTGATTTTGGCCTGCCACACAGATGTCTCATGGTCCTAAAGGCAGGTAACATCAAGGTAAACAAAAAGCTCCACTGGTCAAAACCACCAGGGTTGTTGGTCACTCATTCTCTGCTCCTCAGCAGGGCTGCACAAGCTGCTTTCTTCCCCCTGCTGCCACGACTTTGCAGCACCTCCAGCACCTTTCTGTCTGTTGGGGTGGCACAACTGAGAGAGGCTTGAGGACAGACCCACTGCCCTGACACTGGTCCTGTTCTGCAATCTTACCCTTCCTGCAATCAAACCATTATATCATGGGATGGGCACAAAGGACACTTTATGTCCTGCACATAACCCAGCAAGGGACTCCTACAATACTTTGGGGTGATTCATCATGGTGATCCTTAAGTCACAGCTAAACATCTCTACTCAATGTGATAGAATTGGCAATTCTGAAGAATGAATTAATTTGCTCCTCCCATTAATTTCTATTTGTCCACTGAAACACAGATTCAGCTAACAATACAGCCAGCTCTCCATCACCAGCTGGGAACATCCACAGCCTGCAGAAAGTCACATCATGGATGGGGAATGAGTTCAGGTCCACAAGCAGGAAAGCTTTGTTCAAAATAGAGGTCAAAGCAACATGGCCCACAGGACCAAGTATTGTTCCCATGCAACACTCCCAGTCTGCAGGAGGGTCTGCATGTTTGCTAATTCCAAACTCGGACCCAGAAACAATAAAACCACCTCAAGCTTCCTGGGCAGGCTGGCATCCCAGCACCCCAGGCTTTGGAGAAATGCCCATCAGTTGCTGAAGGACCAAACATGGTATCGAGGTCTTCCCATGTCCCTAAATTCAGCAGTTGTGAAAAGCCCTGGGAGTTGATCCATTCCTCACCTGGAAGCAAGGCAGCCCAGTCAGACGTACAGACAGGCTCTTCCAAGGGACCTCTGTGGGTGCAAACAGAAAGGTCAGAATCAATGTTTTGCTCATCATAAAAGCAGAAAGTAAATCAAGCTGGCTGTAACACCTCGCCAAGAAAACAGCCCCAAAAGGGCAAGTAAGGCCAGTGCCCTCCTGTACAGAGCAGACCACAGCCATTTTTCCTCCCCTCTGACACAACTCATGTGTCAGTCTGTCCCTGTTTTGACCCATGTAGGGGTTTTTCACACATTGGCAGCACAGATTACATCTGAGCAAGTGTTGGAGTAGCTGAGGTTTATTTGGAAGAGAAGCTACTTGTTTTAAATCACTGCAGAGCTGGTGAAAGGCACTGACGTAAGGGCTGCAGGTAACAAAGTCTCTTTCAAAGCCTGACCAGACGCCCTTCTGCCTCTC
The DNA here is from genome assembly GCA_037013685.1 of Acridotheres tristis. Classification (NCBI taxonomy): domain Eukaryota; kingdom Metazoa; phylum Chordata; class Aves; order Passeriformes; family Sturnidae; genus Acridotheres; species Acridotheres tristis. Next base: position 15,332,219 of record CM072896.1, read on the forward strand.
ATGCTTAAAGAGCCTCTTCTTCCCAAACCTCAGCCACTGCTCAAGGCCAAGCGTGAGTCACTCCCACAGCACTGCCTTTGCCATGCGAGCATCAAGGAGCACCAAAGCAGAGATGGGACACACAGCCACTGTAGAAAAAGAGCCTGGGTGGGACAGCCCAAACCCTACTTCCACCTCCAGCCCTGGTTTCCTCTCTGGGTGCCTCTAAAGATACACAATTAAAGAGAAAACACAGGGTTTTTTTAAGTTACCACAAGCTTTTTTCAACCACCAGTCTTTAATACTTCCAGCTTATTGATATCTGAGTTTACTCTGATGTTTTCTATTTCCTTTAATCTCAGTCCTGGAGGAGAAATGAGCACGTTTAAAAAGTACCAGTGATGATTAGTGAAAGGTCCACCTTGGCACACCCCTGGTCTCCCAGCCCACCATGCTCCTGGTGTCACCAGGTGACCCCCAGCTCCTCCTAACTGCATCCTCACCCCTATTTTCCTGAGATCAACCAAGAATCAAAAGCCATTAAAGGGAAAGAGAGACACTTCTAGCCAGTTGAATATATATATATATTTTTTTTTATGAAGCCAGGCTAAAACTCATTAGCCCCACCATCAGCTGTCTTGCTCAGGAGAACCAGGTCTGACAGGGCAGCAGCTTTGCTGAAGGAAAGGCAGCAGAATTTTAGCAGTTGCTTCAGATCCACACCGAAGCGCAAAAAGCAGAGAAAAATTTGCTGAGAACCTGCCCACACAGACACTGGATATTCTTTTCATATTTGCCATGACAAAAAATTCACGTTAACATTTTTGCAAGCACTGTAAGCCTGTATCAAGTATCAGCAAAGAGGCAGACAGGTGTCCTGACCACAGAGGAGACAGCATATGCAAACAGTTTGGAATTTATTACTATTATTTTTTAAAGGGAGAAGCAAATCCCAGAGATTTTTCTGTGCATGATACATTTTCTGCTCCCTGTTTGATGTTGCTTTTAGAATTCAGACATCAAATAGCTAACACTAACCTATGTCTCAAGCCTGCTTTAAACTGATGTCCCTTATGTGACCAGAAATGAATGCATGGTGAATCACTTACGCCACACACAGTGGGGGTGATGAGCAGTGGTCCATGTCTGCTGACTGCTGCATGGACACAGATAAGTTGGGGGAAAGGAGATCACAGCTCTCTCTACATCAGAGCCAGACAACTCAGCATAGAGACTCTGCATTTTTGGAGCTGAGAGCACAAACTCCAGGTCAACAGCCCAACCACAAGGCAGAGAGAACAACCCAAGCACTGGCATTTTCTGCAGAGTGTGGCGAGAGATACATAATCTGCATAGGCTGTACTTCCACTCTCTCTTGCCTGCCTTTAGGAGATGCTTAAGAGAAGCTGCATTTTAATTAGTATCCTAAACCAAGGGAATCTGATCTTGACAGTAAGGGAAAGGGAGCACCCAGAGTTACAGACTTCAGGCTATGTGGGTCCCAGCTCTTCCCTTCTCTGCTGACATTACTGCTTCCAGAAATTAAATCAAAACCCCACTTAACTTCACAGAGGTTGCAATTTGCATCTAAAGCACTGCCTAAGCCTCAGTTGTAATAAACAAATACAGCTCCACTGAAATCCAAGAAGTTATTCTGAGTCTGTCTGGTTACAGATCTGCACACCCATAAACATTACAGCTCATCCAACCTCCAGCTAAGTATCTTCTAATAGAAGACCATTATCCTTGTCAGATGGATTGGGATAACTTGTTTAAAGCAGTCTTGAATAGTCATTAGGACTGTTGGGTTTTGGTGGTTATATTTTAAGAATAAACCCCAGCAGCTATTAAACACTGGAAGAAGGCATGTTAACAGTCCACAAACAGAGCTGGAGTGGAAATATAACTATGGTTCAGGATTTTCATTGTGAAATTGGTAAAATGGAGGGAAGAAAGAAAATACGAACACTAGACTGAGCTGTGCATACACACTAATGAGAGAAATCAACCACATTATTTGACAGGTAATGAATGAAAAAGAAACACAGGGAAGAAGGAAGCAAAATCATTCAATTCTGTCTTCCTTTTGAGCCTTATTAATATTTTGGGTATAGCACACAGACAAGATGTTATGCAGCCATGAAAATACAGATATATTTTACTGGCTGTCACTGTCCCTAATAGCTGACCTCAGGGTGGACTCCACTCCCTGGAGCCTTCCTCACCTCCTTGTAATAAACCATCCCAGTGGCAAATCCGTGCTGACTAGTTGTACAGATCTCTGCCCAGGGATGAACACCACTACACCCATGCCACAGACACATCACTGTCTTCTTTAAACCATCTCACCACATGAACTGGTTCCCTCCAGCAAAAGGCCACTTTGACTGCTGTAACCAATCTCCCGTTCAGATTGCTGCTTTGCCACAGCTTTGCTGATAAAGGAGAATTTGGTTTTGTTTGTGTTTTTTCACTTCTCCTGACTGAATTATATTGCCAAGAATCAATTAACAGCCAAGCCTAAGACAGGGAGAAATGGAGGAGTCTTGCTTCACGTTTTACAGAAAATACATGAACATTCCAGGCCCTGCCATGGGATTCAGATGCCAACCACGAAAGGCCATCAACACCTCACCACAAAGTCCCTTTTAACAGCTCCTCCACCTGCGAGCCTCCTGAAGGGACAGCCCTGAGCAGGACAACTCTGGGTCAGCCAAGTAGAGGGGCAGCAGGGAACATTTGAGCTATTTCCTCATCTGCCTTTCATTTTATTCATTTATCACTCAAGCCAGGGAAGTATTCTGCTCCACAAATGTCTGGACACGGATCTGAAGCCAGCAAGTCAGGCAAGGCAGTGGCACTGCCAGGTCCTGTGCTAGGAGTGTAACAAGTGCACTGTGGTGCCAGCCCCTATCTCTCAGCCTTTGGGCTCCAGGGTGGCAGCACATGAGGGCCACACATGCCAGCTGCTCTTCTGGGCTGGCTCACCACCACACTTGCTGTCTGGCTGTCACACCCACACAGGTGCCTGCACCGACCGCAGCTCTCTCCCGGCTCAAAAGGGAAAGGGCAGGGAGAACACAGAAACTCCACACACACCCACCACCAGTGTGTGCACAAGGGTGCTGGGAGACAGGCTTATTTAGAGCTCCACAGAGTGCACTCCATCGTAATTCCGTCCTTCTCTTCCAGCCCTGGATGGAGCCTTAAAAATCCATAGCTCCAGACAGCTAGCCCACACACTGCTATTCCAGCTCAGCGGGGAGAGGATGAGCTCAATTTTGCCAGTCAAATTGGAAGGAATAAAAAAAAAAATTAGTAGTAGTATTCTGTTAAAATCAAAGAAACACACCCCCATCAAACCAAAGACAAAACAGAAGAAATTATCTGGAGAGACAGTCCCTGCTATTGCTGCCATGGCCGAGAGTTGTTTCCAGTTGCAACCAAAGCTTGGGTAGCTCAGGGGCAGGAGGAGAGCCACTACAGTCTGCCAGTGTCATGCAACATGGCACTGTCCTCCTGTACCAAAGTGCCACTGAACCCTGACAGCAGTTCATCTCGGAGAGGGTGTTTGGACACTCTGCTCATGGCTCCCCAGCCCTGTTTGCTGAGCTGGATCTGCAGGGACAAACATCTGGGACAACAACCACACATGTTCCTCTTGCACTGCAAATCAATGGCCACAAGCACACAGGAGCACATCCAGTACCTAAGAAGGAAGGGGCTGCCAGTCCCTCACCCAGGCCCCTGTCACACACAGTGGGCAGGGTTGCTCCCTGCTTGACAAGGACCTTCTTTCCACCAGCCAACTTTGGAGCTTCCCAGAGAGACCAAAGACAAAGTCAGGCATATCTCAAATAAGCACCTGGATCTACAAACAACAGATTAAATTCTCAAGCTACAAAACTATGTTTTAGCAAAAGTGCAATTGAACTCCATGTACTTGTTACATTTCTAAATATACTCTGGTTGTCAAGACAACAAAGAGACTGATGGATCTCTAAAGTGTACTGTATCCATTTAATTGTCAGCATTTCAAACTGACTCAAGGAGGGAAAAAAACTGCTGCGTGATAAGTCTAATTGTCATGGTTACCACTGGCTAACCCCATAATAAAAATATATATATTCTGGCTAAATGTGCCAAGCCACGTGAGGAGCAGATGGGAGACATTCTCATTACTGCAACAGCCTCCACTGGAAAACTAAACTTGAGGAAAGATGTGAGAGACTTTACAGAGATCTCAGACACAACAGACACCGTGGGCTGCATCTTCCCAGTCGTTTGGCAGCAGTTCCTCAGGCTTTTCCGCTGTGCTTATCCGCCCCAAGCATGTTGGGACAGCCCATAGGGCTGGGGCTGCCTCACGTGTGAACATTCTGGTTTGGGGACTCATCCCTCACTGAAGAAACCCTGGGATGTGAGTTATTTTTCTTCAAAAGCCTCTGACAACATCTGATGTGCAAGCCCCTGGGCTTTGCACTCCCACCCTCACCCCCTTGCTCTCCTCTCTCCTGATGGCAATACCCAAGCCCACAGGAATGGCTGTGCCAGGGGGCTGCTTCAGCCTGGATCTTCTGCTCCCACACTGTTAACAGCTAATCCAAGGGCTATGTCCAGGCCTGAGGATAGGAAAGCAAGTGGAAAGAAACAGGCCACTACTGCAAAGACACCAGCCTGAGGCTGAGTTGGGAAGTGTCAACAACCCCCAGCCAGCCTGTGCAACCCATCCGATAAGCGTGATTCAGCAGTGTGAAGGGCTCTACTATTCACATGAGGTGCCTCCTCAAAGGGATGCTTTCAAAAAGGACCCTTAAACATTTGCTTTTGACATGGATCAACTCCAGAATAACAGCTGTGTTATCTACCTGGATATACAACAATTGTGGCTTTCCTCCGCTCCTAAGAACGCCTTCTCTACACTCAGTGTTCACTTTTCTTTCGTTAAAGTTGCAGAAGAAAGGTATCAGTGTCATCCAGGTGTGAGAACCAATGGAAAACAATTTGCATTCACCTGGTGAGCACTGACTTAAGATTTGGACTCAATGAGCCTTGTGGGTCCCTTCCAAATCAAAATATTCTATGATTCTGTGATTTCAATGAAAAGGGAGGTTTCCAGTTAGTCTGAAGCTTACCCAACATTTTTGACAGAAACCATCTCAAAGTTGAATCATCCTTAAAATCTCCCCCAAACTGTTGCACTCCTTCACACAGATAAAAACTCTGCATCTCTGCTGTCAGACACTTTCAGGGAAACCATAAGGTGTTGCCTAAAACCATCTTCAAGAGAGCCACAAAGTAAAATCTGGTTGGAAAGCACTGCTTAAGAGAAACGCCACTTTCCAGGCGCCTCAAGCAACACATCTGAGTTCGTGATATTTCCCCTGGAGCTTGCCCTGCTCATTACCAAGATGAACAATTTCTGAATTCCAAATATGAGATTCTTAGTGATATAAAATGAACTTTCATGCCTACCAATACAGTCACAGTGTGGTTCACCTCTTGTGCTGCTTCACACAGTGGTAGGTGCCTGGAGATGGGCAGTGAATGTCAAAACAGAAGTAGCACAGAAGAGTCACCTCTGGGGCTTGTGTGAGAATTATTTCAAATAGTACTTAAATTAAGAGATTAAAACGAGTCTTGAGCACAAAGAAGCCTATGGTCTAATGAAAGTCAAAAGGACCTAGAAGCAACTTTTTTTTACAAGTATTTGGCTGCACCCAAGCCAAAGCAGCATCAGCATTTTGTCCCTAGAGAATTTCAAAACTAAACATTACCCATAGGGTAACTTCAAAGAGATTACAGCCCTGAAAGCTGCATCCAAACTGAGCTGAAAACTCAAACAACCAAAAGCTTAAAATCATGCTTCTATTTCAACACCATGCAGGTGCAGGAACCTAAGTTTGGTTTTCCTGTTACTGAAAGTGCTTGCCTAAGGCACAATGCTTTTACAGTTATGGCTTTGGGACAACTGTTACATTCTGTACCAATAAAATATGTGCTCTCTGGAGCAAACTCCCCAGGATGACTCCTTTGCTTTGGCACAAATGGACTCATTTGGTTTAGATAAAAGGATGTTCCCTTGCATCATTTTCATTTGATTTTTTTTTTTTGTAAGATAGAGAAACAGTTAATTTTGCTAAATGAGTTCTCTGTTGCCATGACTTCACTGCAGACAAACACAAAGCCATCAAGCTCCTTTTCCTTGGGCGCTGGTTCTTTTTAAACAGGTATTTGATCATCTTGATTCTCTTGTTTCTTTTCTCAACATCTGGATTCCCAGCAATATCCTGCAGTCAGACAGATACATAATGGCTAGAGCTACTCAGTAAATTACAGAGATATTCCTGCACATACTCATCCCCTCACAATCCACTTCTGCCAGCTCTGCCAATGCACCCTCTGTGACTCCACAAGCAGGGCAGCACTGCTTGCAACAGCAGGCAGCAAATCTCTCCAAATGAAACCCTAAATTTATGGGATTAGACCCTGAAAATCCCAAGTTCCATGCTCCCACCAAGGGCCAGCCAGCATCAAACTACTCACCATCAAACCAGGCTATTGCCTCAGGCCACAGTCAGAAGCCCAAAGTCCTTCCCACTGCCTCAGTTTCTCTGGTGGATGAAAAAGGCTGCACATGCATCACCTGCCTCCACAGGGTGTTACGACATTGGCTGCGTTAATATTCATGGAGTATGCTGGGTATTAAGAGTATTATAGACTTTACTGAGGGAGAGAGCTTTTTCTTTTTTAATGTTTGCATTGAATAGACAGACTAAGTAGAAACAGCATTTGTAGCCTACAGCCATCAGCCATTATCCTAGTAAATGGCTTATTACAGCATGCAGCCTACCAGCTCACCTCCAACCAGTCTCGCTTAAACGCATGTAGGTGGAAGTGCTGCTCATTCCAAAGAACTTTCTTTTTCACTGTCTCTATCTGATGGAGACTCTGGATAGCTGGCTCACAAGACAGGGCTTAGGATATAAATATTTCAGTATGAGCTTGTTGTTCAGTACCTATTTACAGCAGTCACAGAACAATTAATTACCTCCCATCTAAGACTAATTCCCGTCTCTCCCAAAAAGGGGGGGTGAGTTTTGTCCCAAGACTTTCAATTTCCTGATGAGTCACAGCAGACACACTACAATAAGCTCAATACTTCAATCAGACTGTTTCTTATCCAGATATATTCAATACATTACTAAGATGTGGAGTGTGCTATTTTAAGGGCTGATTTCAGGCATTGTATGCATAATGCTTTCTCATCTGAACACGCACTTTCTCCTGGATGAGACAGATGTACGTCCTACACCACCAACCCTTCTGCCACCCCAAATCCTATAGGCAAATAAACACTGCAAAAGCAGAAAGTAAAGAATTGCACATTTGGTGCACTGATTTCTACAACACGCAGCCCTCTCTCCCCCTTCGTTAATTCATTCCCTGCCCTTTGGCAATAAAATAACTTATGTGACAGCAGCATCTGACAAGGAGAAAACATTCGCAGACTGCACAGGTTGCAACAAGTCCACAGCATCTTGCTTTCTTCATTCAAGGGCCAAGAATCATAGAGATCTTGCTCTGCCCCAAGGAGCAACGCTGCATCCCTGTGCAAATCCTCAGTTGTCCCCAGTTTCCCATGCCACCCACTCACAAGCTCCTAGGCTCCATCAGGCAAACAGGAGACACTTTGCCCAACCTCCAGCAACACAGGTTATGGGGATCAGCAGCTGCCCTGTGGTCTTCGTTATTTACTTAATTTAACAGACTTAGATATAATTTATTTTGTCAGTTGGGCAATTGTTCCCAGCTGGGTCATTTCAGCCTACAACAGGTTGTCCTCTACCTCAGCCTGACCACAGCCAGCTGAGGAAACCGCCTCATCCAAAGCCGACTGTGAAAAGCAGAGCCATGGTCTCATCTCCCTGGACCATGTGCATGCCTAGGTTCTCACAATCAATGCTGTTAAAAGCTCCCAGACACCAACAGCTGCCTAAAAAATGTGTGCCTATGATGACAAATAGGTTAAAGAACATAATGTTTGGGTGACAGACAGCTGTGCTGTTGGTTGTAGAGTTGCTGCTGTGCCATCAAGGACATCAGCTGCTCTAAGAGCAGCCACAGCACTCACACCACCTCAAGACTACCCCTGTGCTAATTGCTTACAGCAGTTTTCTCCCTGGCACAACTGGACTGTGCAAGCAGTTTCTGCACAAACAGCAGCAGTGCCAGTTTCTGCCAAGCCCATGCTAATTGCAAGTGATTCCAGATGAAATGCTCTGAAGTCAGAAAGTATTTAGGTGACGTGTAGCCAAGGTCTCACATTTGTCTAACCAGCTCTCTTGTGGTGAATGAACCTACCATCAGCTATGAAGATCTGTCATAGCCTCTTCTCTTTTTTCCTCCTTGGAAAAACTCTCATAATTTTTTATTTTATGCCAACAAAAGAGCAGAACATTTTTGATCCTCGCAATGCCCTCAGCCTGTTGGTGTAACTGAACTGTCACAGCAGTGACACGGTCACCAGTATTCCATTCAAGGCAGCAGATCCTCCAAGGCTCAGCAGCTCCTCAGGTGCTACTTTAAAAGTGTCAATGTCTCCTCATTTATCTCAAAACCTGAGAGCACCTCAGCAACAATAGTTTCACAAACTCTGTGAAAATGAAAAGGGTGAATGGGGAAGGATCATTTCACCTATCCAAGCCCAGCTTGGAAGGACCAAGAAAAGAAATAGACTGAGCTGTGATTTAAGTTTAAGACATGGTAAATATCCCCTTGAGAAGGCTCAGTTAGGTGACTTTAACTAAGGTGAGAATATTCACCCGTATTTTAGCCATTAAATATACTATTATCTCAGTTTGGGTGCTTATTGGACAGGCACCAGGCTCCACAAGATCTACAATGACATTCAGTTTGAGCTGCAGGTGACAGAGCAACACAACCCTGAATACACAAAAGACCCCAGCTGGAATCTCAGCATCTCTTCTCACTGTGGTAAAGCTTCTTGAGGAAGTTTGCACCGGGCTATCCAGTTCTGAACAGAACAGAAACACCTGCTACACTGTGCAGTTTTCCTCCCCTGTGGATGGCAGCCAGCTCCCTTGGAGAAAGCACCAGGCAGGAGCAGAGACCACGAGCTGGTGGCTTTGGCCATGATGCCGAAGGTGTCTGTGGAGTAACTGCTCCAAAACCAGTGCCAGTAACTTTCTTAAAACTAGTGTTATGAATAAAGAGAAAATACAAGACCACAAAAAAATAAATTCCTCAACTTAAAAGGGATCATAAATTATTTTTTTTGTTTTTAGAGAACAATGCTAGAAGCATATGGGTCTGCATCCTAAAGAGACAACTGAGGAGATTCCAGCTCATCTGATATTCTTAAAACATACAAGACTGGGATTCTCCCATGCCAGGCAAGTCCACGTGTCTTCCTGAAAAGCCATTTGGAAAGTTTCTAAATGCAGTAGGAGAAAAATAATCCTGCTTGGTCCACGCCTGTCTTTCCCTCTTCTCCCATTAGAGCATGGGGAGAACGTTGGCTTAGAGCAATACAGCGTTTCAATTTGAATATGAATCACTCCTCTGGTGAGAAAACAAAACAGAAGCCCATTTCATATGAGCCTTATCTGAAGATATAATGAAAACCAACACATATAACAGGAGCAATTGAAAGAAAAAAGTGGTGAAAATACTGCCTCAGACAAACAAACAACAACACTTTGCATTCTAGAGGATCCCAAAATGCTTTACAAACTCAGAGCCAGGAAAAATTTCATCTGCCTCTGAAACACGGCTACCTCTGGATGGGTATTCAGCACCATGCTTCAGTTTGTGATGGAGGGAAGAACATCATCAAGCAGGAACCGTGAGAGAGGTCAAGACAGCATGAACTGCACCATTCTTCTGGAAACTGGAAGTTGGGTTTAATTTTGATTTTTACAATTCAAAGTGATGACATGTGGAGCAAGCACCTGAACATGCACAAGATGTTGTACGTAAAATTTAAGTGACTGGATGTATAAAGATGGAAATCCAAATCATGCATGCTGGCATCCTCCAGCTTCTGACTCCAGAGGAAGAAAACAGCAGCTAGGTAGAGGATTAAAATTTCTGAACCTGCCTGGGGATTACGAATTAATTTCTTATTATCCCATAAAGCTGAAGGGTCAGGATTTCCTCCCCCTGGTTCAGCCACTCTCTTCAGATGGAGTTTAGGGTAAAATGCTTCTCCTCTCCCCAGCTCCCCTGCAGCAGGCACAGAGATAGTCAACACTCTCAGGAACAAGCTGGAAGCAAGCACAGCACTACCATTCACCACTGCTAATGAACATCAGCCTTGCACTTCAGCTGCACTGAAACATTGACAGGAACACCATTTTCACCTCTCTCCTTTGCCCCTTGGCTCTTCCCACCCACCACTGTCGCTGTGGCTCACCTCACTGACATGGCCTGCTGTCACAGAGCTGGCCAACAGAGAACTGCCCCAAACTGAGCCCTTCTGTGCTGCTGAAACAGCAACAAACAAGAACAGAAGTCCTTCAAGGGCAGGGGACCTGAGCAAGTGATCTGCACATTTCCAAAGCAAAATGTTTACCTCTCCTCTTGGCAGCATCTGGAAGCTTGCAGACTACTTATCTTCATCTTAGAAACAGCTATTTAGTCCTGCAAACACATCAGCAATTCACCTTGACTCAAAAGAATGGTTTGCTGAGCTCTGAGGAAACAATGAAAAAAATCATCTTTTTCATACTTTTTTGCCAAATGTCTGTTAAAGCTTTTCTGAAAGGAATTTACTCAATCTTTTCCCACATTGCATTATATATACAGCTGCTATTCCAGAAAGAAAACAAAACAAAACTTGGTGTACAAATGCAAACAAATCTGGTTTTGGCCTGATCTGCCTAAACCAAAAGCCAGCTTCCTCTTCTACTGGCTCAGGAGCAGAGACCCAAAGCCAGATAGTTCCTATGACTTCTGAGAGGCTGACTCTTGGATAGGCTTGTTTGAGTTTGTTTTCAGTACCTTGGGACTGCATGACAATTCAAGGGAAAATGTCCTTAGAATGAACATGGATTTGAACACCAATTTGAAAAACTATGACCAAGCCATTTCTCTGTGTAGCAGTGACATCTCTCCAACCATGCAATCATATTCTTGCCAACTGGGAAACTTGTCCTCACCTTGATTTAAGCAGACCTAATTAATTTTGATTTTGTTGGGGAGGGGAAAAAAAAAAAAAAAATCAACAAATCAGTAAACAAGAAAGGAAAATTACAATGAGCTTAACATGCCATACAGGTAAAGGGAATTGACAGGAGATTCAGGTAAAAAAAAAATTAATCATTGATTCATCGAACAATCATTGATATGTCTTAAGAACAAGCTATTAAGAGAAGTCACTCTTCCTCTCCACCTTTTATTATTAGCTACTGCTGGAAGTGATCTCTTCTGCAAATCTCAAGACCATTTTGAAGTGCTGGAGATTTTAGGAAGTGAAAGGTAGTTCGCAAAATGAACTAAACTGCTTCAAAAATCTTCTGTTAAAGGTGCTTCTTTCTCACCATTGGGTATTTTAGATGAACTACCCACTAGAAAAAAAAAAAGCCACTCTGAAGTTGTAGTTGAGGGTCCCGGTTGGATGGGGCTTTGAACAATCTGGTCTAGTGAAAGTATCCCTGCCCAGGGAAGGGTTGCAAGATGATCTTTAAGGCTCCTTCGAACCCAAACCATTCTATGAGAGTCCCAAACTTGGTGATACAGGTGCTTTTAAGTTGTAGAAACTGAGTGAGAGAGAAGCTACTGAAACAAGGGAAGGAAAAGGTATCCAGTGCCTCTGGAGAAAGCCACTTCCATAATCCCAGGAGAACCACAGATCCCCGGTGTCAGCCCTGCCACAGGCTCGAGAAGGCTCTGCCAGGGAGCTGGCACTGCCTGCAGCCAGCAGGCTCCAGAATCTGCTCAGCCTGGCAGAGGAGTGGGAGGTGAGGCTGCTGGCAGGAGCAGGCAGAGCAGCAGAGCTGGTGGTGGAGATCATAAATGGAGGAGTGTTGTAAAACACGGAGGTGAGCACAGACTGAGGCTCACCTTCACAGCTCCCCCAGAACAGCATGGCTCAGACTCTCACAGCTCTGAAACACGCCCAGATTTCACTGGATCAGTCCAGGAACCTCATTCCTATGCATGTTTGTTCTCACACGCAAACACGGCGAGGTTTTAACCACACACATTTTGCACAAGTCCCACAGGCCCAAACTTTCAGGTTACTCAGGAAACTTGGTCTTAAATGGGATTGTAAACCCAGGGAAAGAGATTATAGATAAAGGCAACAACCACAAAGAACTGCAGAGCAATTTGGGTTTGAAGGGAGCTTTAAAGCACTCCAACACTGAGGTACTCCAAAAAGAAGACCTTTTCTAAAAACAGGACTTACTTAAAAGGACTGCACCGACAGATCTCCCAAAACTGATTTAATCATGTGAAAATATGGGCTGGGCTCCCTCCATTTAATATCACTCCCAAGTGGAAAGTTCTCATCAAAGCTATAACATATTCAGTTCCAGTAGAACAATTAAGTGACATTAGGCAGGCAGTTGTGACTCTCAGAAATAAATGACCTTGCTATTTACCACTATGTGCTATGCCTTTAAAAGTTTCCAAAAGTAATGGTCTGTTTCTGTGCATACTGGAATATTCAAGAGCATTTCATATCATTTCTCATATCAAGAAAAGAGCAATTAGATCAATAATGAAACAGGAGAGCTCCCTTTTACTTTCTGCGGTTTGCAAAGAGGTTCATGTTTCTGTGTGAGCACAGCTCTTGTTTTAGTGATGTGAAAGTGTGTGGTTTGTGCGATACTCAGTTTCTTCTAATATTCGAGTTTCTGTTGTTACCTACCTACAATTTACAGTAAAGCATCTTTTATTCTCACACCTCTCAATCTCAAAATTAGATCAATTTTCCCAACAAGACTTTATTACCCGTGCAAACCTTTAACAAATACTGGAAAACTTGCTGACAACACACTCCTCATTAATACAGCATGAAACCACCAAAGACATGACTATTGCTACCAAGTCTACCTATGCATATGTCTGTCTGTATAGACATATGAGGCAGCAAACACAAACCTTACTTCGGGGAAAAGCACTATTTTTATGTTTGGAAAAGCAACTAGAATTCCATTGAAATTCATGCGGACAGGCCCAAGGCACCACATACAGTGGGTAAAGATTATTAAGCAATACTTGAACCACTGTGTATACATCACTATTGTGCTATTTGTTGTGATGAGATTGCTACTATTTTCAAAAGATTTCAAAATATTTAAAATTTGCTCCCACCTCTGCAAAGCACGAATCTAATTCTAGCAAAAAATTCTGAAGAACCCTCCAAATGGGAAGGACACTGCAATTACTGGGAATGGGTAATCTACTGGTTCTAGCATCAAACCAAACTAAGCGATTTATAGCATTTTGGCGCTCTCCACAACAGACAAGAGCACTGATATTTTAGCCAGAAATGTTAATTTCCAGATAGTTGTTTCTGGCCATGTACTCTACTCCACAATCTTTGACTGTGCTCTCCCTGTGGCTCTCAAAGAAATGTATCTTTGTCAAATATACTGAAGGCCTAAAGAGAAAATTCTCCTGTTGCTGCAGCACAAACATCAGTTCAACAACAAAAATCTAAAACCAACTAGAATACTAAATATTTCTGAAGAAGCAGAGAAAAGCAGTAACAGCAAGGTTTTCAACTCTGTATTAAGTCATCAATTCTGTAGTCTGAACCTACTAAATGCACACACTAAAGAGTCTCCACTTCGCAGTGATGCCCCATTCTGCATCTCTCTGGCCAGCCTCGTAGTTTGCATACAAATATTGTTAATGGTTATAAAACATAATGCCCTATCTGGCATTAATTTAATAATGATGGCATTACACTGCACTACCCAGTCACCCAGCTGCCTCGACTTAGATTAATTCAGGCAAGACAGGACACAAATATTCAAACTCCTTGATGCATTTTGCACCCACCCAGGGAGGACTTGGCTTTCAGGCACACTTCATAAATCCCAGTGGGATTAGTCAATGTTCAAGAGACTCCTTTATGGGATAAAGTAAGGAGGTCAAGTGCTAAGATGTATAAAAAAGGACATGATGATTGTATATAATCCCCCACAAGACACATCCCTCCAACCCCTTACAGTCAGCAGCAGGGATGACTGAATGCATACAGCAAAAACCATCCTAACCAAGGCCATGGAAATGAAACTGGCAAATGTACCATTTATCATGCCATCTTAACATGAAATGAATGTATCTGATTAGATCACCAAACATACCAAGACAGACATGTTTGGAAGAGATGTACAAAGATGTACCTGGTTCTAGCTGAAGCAGAACTGCTGAAACCTTAAAGTCATGCAGCAGACAGCCCTGATGCTCTTGGGAAATATCAGCAGCTAAATCTGGACTATCACAAGACTCTAAGACATTCTTCTCAACTATTTGGGCAATGCTCAATAAAGCTAAGGTGCACCACACTGTGCTGTATAAGTGCCCCAGTTAGGTGTTGCCACTGTGGGCAGCTGCAGGTCAGAAAGTTTAACCAAAATGTTTAAAGTAAGGGTGAGTAAGCCAAAAATACTCTTCTAAATCATGGTCATAATCGATCATGGTGACCACAGGGCTCAAGCATGCCAAATTTCAAAGGCACTTGGTTTCCCCACTGCTGTATCTTCACGGAGGAGACCTGACTGCAAACTGCATCCCTCCAGCCTCAGGTATTTCTCAAATTTGGACGGGATCTGTCTTTGGAATACAGGTAAACCCGGACTTGATACAGCAAACAGACCATGGGAACAGCTTTATTTATTTAAACATGATCTCTTGGCACACCTTAGGAGAGCCATCAGCTGCCCTACCCTTCACCAGAACACCAGAAAGGAGCTCAAGCTGCTGCTGCAGCTAAACCCAGTGCTGGGAATGGCTCCAAACATCTCTCTGGAAACTAGCGTGATAATAAAACTTCTGCTGAAGTCACACAGCTCTCAGGCAGCTCAAGATGGGCTATCAGGAAGTGGGACCAATCTCAAACCAACCACAAGCTCCTCGCCAGCAGATTCCCATCAGCAGCACAGCACCAGTCATTGCCCTCATCTGGGCGTTTGGCCATGAGAAAATGCTGGAAAAGCCTCTTCTGTTTTTCTCCTGCCTCGGACAAGTTCACAGATCACCACCACTGGAGATTAACTGCCTTCCCTCATCGATAACCCGAGTGGGATTTGGACCCCTAACAAGATTTCTCCTCATCCTCCAGACCAGCTTGTGCATCGTCTTCCCCATCCCAACGCTGACAGAGTTTGTCACTGGCTCTGAGTGACCTTGGCACAAACATTAATTCTTGTCTCTCTAAGCAAGAATTTGGAAAAGCAGCCTTTACTGGACAGGTATGTCTGGCTGAGATTTGTGATCAGATGCAATGCACGGTACAGTGTGTGACCTGGAGAGATATTACCATCAGCTAACAGCAGCACAGATTTCTTTCCTCCCTGTCCCTCATTAGCCTCAGAAGCCAGCCTTGCCATCAGCAGTCATGCAAGCTGAGACAACAAAGCACATTAATGATGGGCCCCATCATGTTCCATATTAATTACTGTAGCTGGTAGTAAACTGCTGGTTATAAATCATATTTTGATAACCTGCCCTTTCTTTGACAAGCGAGCTCCAATGTTTAATGTTGCACTTAATCCTCAGATAATACCCCAGGAGTCCTCACTGTGCCCAGCAACAAATCAAAGCAACCTTCAAAAGGCTGGCACAGGTCCCCTTTTCCTACACACCCCAACCTGAAACTATCCCATTGCATCAACTTGGTTATAGGTCAGCTCTAAAGACTGTTGCCAAAAACAGCAGCACACTCAGTGTCCATAGGGCTGCCCCAGCACTTCTCTGGGCTGGCAAAAGCCATGTACATCTTAGACACATATTCCAGCCTTCCAGAAATGCTGCACTATCACAGTGCTCTGCAGTGTAAAATAGCAGGGTAGTAATCCCCAGAATATCCCCATATTCAGAAAGAGAGCAGGATTACTTCTACCTAGGACCGAAACAGTCAACTAAAATCTATCCAAAGCCATCATATTCTTATTTTTGTTTCGTTTTAATTCAGTGACATTTAGCTAGCAGAACAGCTGTTAGCAAAGGTCTAGGAGAGGTGGAATCCCATTTTCTATATAAAGAATTATGTTTTGGAGGAAACTGCAATTTGACAAAAATACCTATTTAGCAAAGTACATTTTAAAAAGTGGAAAAATATGCTCTGCTTTTTCTAAGATAGCAAAAAATCCACCATGGCTTATGAAAATGAGCCCAAGTTTTAGGAACAAAGATATTAAATTATTTTGCAGTGTATATCCAGGAAACTAAGGAGGAGGGATGTGGTCTCTAAGAAGCAGCATGGGGAGAGATCCTTCTCCCTCTCAGCCAGATGTGCCCATGACCTCCCACCACCATCAAAACACGTGAAAAAACTTGTTTTGGGCTTCCCCCAGAGCTGCTCCAGCTTCTACTGGTAACAAGTGTCTGGCTTCAGAAAGAGCTGGGTCAAGCCTGATATAGTCAGTACCTTCCTCTATTTTACTCTGAAGGTACAATACCACACACAAAGCAAGAACAAGACGCTGCACTTGCAATTTACAGTGCAAAAATCACAACAGCTCAGGAAGAGAATCAGCAGTGGTAACTAAGAATCCCATCCTCTCCTCCATGGAGGGATGTGAAGCCCTGCAACCTCACTCCAAGCTGTAAATTAAAAGTGCTTACAGCAGTCAAGGGTTCATTCTTATTCTTTCACCACTGGTGGCAGATGGTACGTGCTATTATTAAATCTTGATTTCCAGCTTATAATAGTAGTCGTATGAAACCTTCTGCACTAAGACAAAAATTCACTATTTTTATTTTGGGAAAAAAGCAGAAGTCTTACAGTTAAGTAACTTTTGTCTTTTAACGATTTCTTTTAAAAATTCGTAGCATACTTCTCCTAATTGGAAACACACAGAAAATAGGATATGGCCTATTAGTTAAAGGTCAATGCACATTTAACCACCTCTTTTGAAACTGACAGTATTGTCATGACAGCCATAAAAGCTGCTTTGAATTTTAGTTCCCTAGAAAGTAAATACAAGGAATCCCAAGGCCTTAACCACAAGTGCCACGGCTCTTAACACTGATGTCATACTCAGCTGAATGTGTGCTGCAAAAGTCAGGATGGTAAAGCTTCAAAATTAGCTCATTTAAGGGAAGCACACAGTAATTATCCCCCAGCCCACTGCCCCAGGCATGTTCCACAATGCCTTCATTTGATGCAGCATTAACAGCAGAAGTGTTTTATGCGCAAGCATTTAGTAGGGGTGGTGGGACCACTCAGGGGGCTGCCACAACCAAGTATCTCACACTGCTGTATGTTGTACTTGAGTTTACAACTGCTCTGTCCAATTATAACTACCAAACAAACACTCCCTTCTTCTTTTTTTTTTTATTAGACAATTCAATTAATTTGTATCCATTTGTTTCCCTATAAATTAGCCAGGGCATAGGGGGCTGACTTTCAGACCCTCTTCTAGTGTTTTAGATGTAAGGGTACAGTGTAATTAATAGATGTCAGGCACAGCTCCCCTTCATGCATTGATTTCCTCCTACTTAGGAAACACTCAGGGAGAACACAATCACCCCTGGCTGTCAGGGGTCTTCATAAAATCCATAAGCTTGGATTCACAGGAACTGCTAATCACTTTGGATGCTGAGAAGGGGAAAGGCAGAGACTGATCTTTGCAAAGCAGAGAAAATTTCTTATTAACTGCAACACCTGAGTGTATTTCAAAGCAAGCTTACAAGAACAGAAAGGCTCTCAGAGCAAGAGGCAAGTCAGGAAAACCCTTCTGGTCCCAAACTGCATCAAGGGAGATGGGAACACTCCCACTGAGCTCAGAGCATCTGCATCTCTGAGGCACCTAAACCAGCGATTGCTGCAGCCACCCCAGTTTGCTCCCCCACTGTCACACCACATCAGAGTCATCACTTTTCCATCACAGACAATATGGGTTTCATCAAAGTGTCTATAAATAAAGTTGAACTTCGAGAAAAAACCAGCATTTTAGGACTATCCACCTTAGTTATTTCCTTTTAAGGTTTAATTTTTCCATCCTTTACATAAAGTCCTCAAAAAAAAAAAAATCAAGTCAAGGTATTTGATTATTTCCACCACCCCACAGTTCTGCCCAGCTAACAAACAATACAGGACCAGTATTTGTGCAAAGCTGGTTAAAATATTCTCGTTTTGCAAATGCTAAACCTCGCTGTACATACCACACAAATCAAAAGCACAGAATGAAGACAATCCACGAGCATATCAGGCAATCTTGCTGGATATCATGCTTATGAGAAATAAATCATTTTTCACTGTACACAGAGATTCAAATCCAAAAATGCCTACCCAGAACTGCTCATCCTTACCTACCCCACAAGGCACAGGAGATCAATTCTACATTAAAAGAAAAAAATACCCTTTCCTCTATTTGCTGATTCACAGGCAGCATGTTTAATAGGAGATGATGGGGATAGAAAAGTTCTCCATGAAAGGAGTGCCATGCAGCCAACACACTGCAAATGTCATATTTCAAACCAATATAAATAAAAACTTCTTTAGACGTCAGAAAACTTTCTTTATGCAGTGTTTTCTTTTAAATATTGCCCTGCATAGGCATGTAGAGAATCCAGTGACCTGGTCTATGACACAGAGATGCACAGAGGAGAACAGACAGAAGTAAAAGCTGGTCTGAAACAATACCACATACACCAGCACCCACCAGAGCACACATCTGCTGACAGCTCCACCCTGCAAGGGCCGAGTGCCTTTCCTACTGGAAACCTTTCCGTGATGCTAATCTGCTACAGAAGGAAAATCACTAGAAGAGGACACCCAATAGCTTCCAGCCAGAACACAACACGCCTTCAGCAAGACTTTTGATTTTCACAGGCACACACTGAAGTTGTTCTTCACAACAAAGAACAGCCTGTCTGTTGCATAACTAACCTTAGGCTGCATTAGATAAGTTGTGCCTTCTCACAGATCAACCGACCTTAAATAATGTCCCCAGTGTATTCAGAGCCAATAGGTTTCTCTTTTAGACCTCAACTGACAGGTCTTCTCCTTCCAGCTATTTCTTCAGAAAGGCATACAAAGAAGGTTTCAAGAGAAATCTCATGCTTACTGTTCCAAGAGCAGCTTTCCAGGCCAAAAATGAAGGCCAAGATCTCAGCTCCAGAGCTGCATCTCCCTTTGAAGGCTTCTTGAGCACTTCACTGCAACAGCACAAGTGAGAGCCTTGGCAGGACGGAACTGGGGTTGAAGCAGATGATAACTGGAAAACTCAGCCTGTCTCTGGAAAGCTTGCTACAGTTCTGCCACTGAGTGAAGACAGAAGGAAAACAGCCAGCCATGCCAATGAAACACTGCTTTGTATTCTGGGTAAGGCAAAACAAAGGTCTGGTGATGAGGAGCTCTTGAATGTCATGCAAGGGTCAGCAGCAAAGGCAAATTCCACCATGGCATTTCCGTTCTGTCGCCCAGCCCATTGCTGTGAGTGGATACAGCAGGATCTTTCATTGCTTGTCCAAAAATGGCACTTAACATAGCTGTGCAGGCAGCATCACCCCACTGCCACATTCCACTCCAGAGGAGGGACATCAGTCCCTGCACAAAGCTGAAGCCACAGAACACTGTGTAACGAGCAGGTGAGATCTTTTCATATTACTTCTCCAATCCTGGGTGCAAGGTGATGCAGGAGCTCTGCAGCTGCCTCAGAGGTAGAAACACATGGGAAGAGATGGAGACAGTGTCAAATTAAGCAAGCCTCTGCACCCCTCCAGGCAAGTCGTTTCATTGTCCACATAGATGTTTGTGTGCTCCCTGTGATGTTTAAAACAAAATGCTCTGCAAAGCAGGCCCATTTCCCTTCGGGAGCACAGGTACCAACAACTGCCCAATAAACCCATGGCAAAGGCACAGGCACTAAAAGCCTGGCTGCTTTCTGACACTGACTTAGCTGTCACACAGACTCCTCTTGAACATCAGCTTCCTACTTAAAAATCAGGGTCCACAGGGCAACCCTTCTTGATACGTGTTGCTCCACTCATCCAGCTCATACCAGGACAGACACAGCACACACATCCAGCAATTCCCTGATCTCTTCCAATGGAGCACAGGAGAGCAGAAGCCCTGTCTCAGCCCTTGCAATCAGCCAAGCTGGGCTTCATTGATAAGGCTGTGTCCTACAAAAGAGCAGTGCTCGTCCACATTCAGGACATCATCAGCTCTTGCTGTGAGCACAAGAGCCCAGACTCGTGAGGATTGCTCGTGCCAGGAGAGGTCCACAGCTGCTGAGGAGCTTTCTAGTAAATCCAGCCCTGATGGCAAAGGAAAGGGCTTGCAGAGCAGAGTTACAGGAATCTATTCCTCCTGCATTAGTCAGCATATACAAATACATCCTCTTGCTTCATTAAATTTTAATTGGAGTACACATGAATAGGCTTCACTGGTTACTTAATCAAAGGGAGTCTGATTACAAGGTGCTCACATGAAAAGCTAGAAAGCAACATCCTTCCTCTCTTTTCTTTTGCATTTTTTTTAGGCATCCATTGTCGATTTCTTCAGGTCAGTTGACATTTTAGGGCTGCTGCAAAGAACCATGAAAAGCAGCCACAAAGAGTAAATAAAAGCACTTTGAAGGGAAACAGGACACAGATCATTAGCCCTGCATTCCTCTTTATTATCCAGACAAAAATTAAATGCAAAATCCCAGAGCAGATGTTGCATTAGCAAGCTGATCAGCAGTGCTAAACACAAGGATGGCTTTGCTGCTGTGTGTTGTGCATGCGTAGCTGGACTGTCTGGAGTTTCATTATTTTAAGCATCCTTAAGTGTCTGAAACTACAGCAGATCTGAACCTATAAAAAATCCTACTCATAAACTTTGGGATTTCCTCAGAAATCGCATTCTCTGCAACAGAGATACTTATTTGTTCACACACGCTTTCCCTGAGGTTAGAGAAACTTTGCATGTATTTTCTTGCCTGCCTAGAATGGGACAACATCTCCCAAACTTCTTCCTCACTAAAACCACAAGCTGTATGACCCGATCCTCAACTTCCATAAAATCCATACAGTTGATACAGCTTGAATTGACTTAGAACAGTTTGCACTGGCTGAAAAATCTCCCAGCAAAGCAACTCCAGTTGCACAAGGCAGAGCTGGGGGTGGGAGCTCAGTGCCTGACTGCGTGAGAAATAAAAAGCAGCTATGTTGTTCTGCACAACTCTGTTTGCTAAGCAGATCAACAAAAAAAAAAAAAAAACCCAGACAAGGAAAAAACAAAAAAAACCTTTCAGCAATTTAAAACCACAAGAGACAACTCACTGGCCTGCTCCTGCACACTTGCTCAGAAGTGTATATATTCTGTACAGTGACAGGTTCTAGCAGCCAGGGACTGACACACTTTCTATGGCTATGTCCTAATATTAGAAAAATTTGGTCATAAGCTAAAAATATTACAGAAATAGCATAGGATCGTAAGTTATGAGCTGAGTCAGAACTCTATCTGCTACTTGACTTTTATACTATTTTATTTTTTTTAAAAAAAAGCCCATCGTGCTGTGGGAATTTTTTTAAAAACAGTTTGCTGCTGCCATCACTTATGAGGAAGAATGAGCCTTTGTTGAGGGGGAAGAAAGCAATTTAGAATGGCAAAAATCTATCTGCAAGGAAGCAAAGGACACAGATCCTCTCATATACCACAGCCCTATGTGTAGTAAGCCCTTCACTAACATCACAGCCTCTCTGAGTGCCAGTTCTGGACGGCAAGGGTACATACAAGGACTCCTCCATTAGAACTTCAAGGATGTTGATGGGATTGTACGGTGCCCTAATTCCCAGGAATCCTGTGTGTACAATGCAGTCTCCTGCATAAAAGCATTTTATTTGCACTGTGTACTTGTAAATCACTGGTAAATAATTAACAGACAGCATAAGTATGTAACAGAACTGAGTCACAGGTGTTAGCAAAGGAAAACTGCTATAAATGGATATGCCACAGCAATAAGCCGCCTGTTCACCTGTTGGGTGCTGGAGGAATTAAACAATTTAGTTTTCGTAAATTAACCCCTGACACCCAGAACCTTACTAGAAAGCTCATCCATATTCCTCCTCTGCTATTTATGACCATAACTTTTCCCCCTTTCACAGTTTGGACAGTCTTTAAATGAAGAAACAATTAAGTTTCCCAGGCTTCTCATTGTTGGGTGGAGCCATGGGGTCACACACAGGTCCATTCATTCATTCATCCCGGGCAGGGAAGGCGAGATGGGAGCAAGGAGCCTTGCCCAGGCTGCCAGACTTGCTGGCTGCAGCAGCAGGAAAGGATTTCTCAAGCGTGAACACACAAGTGTAGCACAGGAGGAGACCCACCCTTGTTCCACATCTCCTCTTTAGTTTCTCCCTCCTTCCTGCTGCCCCTCTTGTCCTACAGGCTGTTCCTGCAAACAGCCCAAGAGATACTCTCTTCCCTACCTGTAGCAGGAAGGCAGAGGAGCAGAAATCCTCCTGCCAGGTGTGACACTACAAAGAACTGCCGTGAGGGCACTCCACACTCCCCACTGCTCAGATTACCAAAGTTTTTTGGCATCACAATATTCCAGCCCCAAATTAGCAGCTGCTGGAGGGGCAGGAGGCAGAAGCCTGCTAAAACAACCAGGAATGGGGAAAGCACAAGTCTCAGAGAAAAGCAAACGACCAAAAGCTGCTCAATCCAAGGCAGTGCACTGAGGAAAGTAAATCACCAGTGTCTCGCCATTCTTTGCTGTGGGTCCCTCAGAAAACACACAGATCCTCTGCCTCATCTGCAGCTCTGCCTGGAAACAAAACCCAAAAAGGACCCTTTCTGACAACAACTTCAAAATGTTTAAGCTCATTTCACCATGTTTGGTTTGGTTTTGAATACAGTAACATACAAGCAAAGAATTCTTGATTTTTTTTTTTCAAAGCACAGCTCCCATAAGCTAAAAAAGTAAATGGGAGTGCTTTGCTTCCTGGGGTATGGAACTGGAACATTTTTCTAGCACCTAATAAAACATTGTTTGGTTGATACTAACCATTAAAATATGTGTTTCAAGTCATGTAATGTTCCCTGTGAAATTTGCCTTTTTGCTCCATGAAAAAGGGCACTGAAAGGAATCCTGCAGCCATAAGGATCTCACTTAATTCATGGAAGTATCATTTTAAAAGCCTCACAACGTGATCAAAGCACTGTTGAGAACAGATGTTCCAGGCTTTACAAATTCCAGCATAAGTATTTTTTATGACATTGATCACTGCTAAATTCTTTCAGCCATATTTTCCTTACAAGAAGCATGTAGGCACTTTCCTCCCCGGGGAGGACATGTTCACATGTGGACTGGTCTCCAGCCACAGACCCTCTCCTCCCCATCCCTCCCCATCACAGTGAGGAGAGCTGTGCAGTGTCACCAGCAGCTGCACTGGTAGCCAGATCCCAGCAGAGCTGGGCTCAGCATTCCCCACTTCACAAGGGAAATTTAATGTAGGAATCACTGTGCCAATGCTCAGATTCTGTCTCAACCCTCCACACGGACCCTCTCACAGAAAAATCATTGCTCCACTACCCTGGCACCAGAGTACAGCCTACAGAGCCCTACATAAGGTGTCTTTTTGTTACCAGGACAGACACTATGATCACCCCTCAAGGCCACAGCAGGCCACCACTGGTTTGGCAAGCTCTGAGCAACCTCATCCCACCTTAAAGCCAACCCTGCTTTGAGCCAGGAGCTGCACGAAAGACCTTCATGACCCTTTCTGCCTAAAATATTGGATGGTTCTAGATCTCAGGTAGAAGCCATGTGGAAATGCCCTTGGCCATGTCAACACCCCAAGGAAACACCTGCCCTGGTCCCTCAGCTCCTGCCATGGATGTGGAACCCTCTGGCTGTGCACAGAAGGGTGCTTCCCTGCCTGCAGCAGAAGATACTCAGCACTGCCCAGCTACAAGGCCAAATGAAAGCAGGAGATGCTCAGCTGCCTTGGGGGCTACTAAAGCCAGATAAGCTGAGCCAGAAGGAGCAACAATGGGGAGCAGCAGGAACCTGCTTGTTCCTCAGACAGCAGCAGTGGGTCCCCTCATTGCTTGAGGTGATCATGGAGCAGACTGCAATTCAAATCACAGTCAAATTTCCACCAAGAGCAAAGTTCCCACAAAGTTTAGCTCTCCACAGTCAGTTTCTGTGTATTCACAGTCTCGGGAGCATCACCACATTCTCTGTTTGAAAGAAAGTCTAAACACCATGCAGTGCTGGGCAGTTTCATGAGAGTGAGCTGTGTACCAACAAAAGACTCACAGCTACCCCAGAATCCGAAACATACAATTTATCTCTGAATAACATTGGGTTTTTTACCCCTTTCAAAAAAAAAAAAAGGGATCTGAAACAACTAGCTCCTTTCAAATTTCACACATTCACAGAAGAGGGTGTTTGTGAAGAGGACCCCACAAGCACATCACTTCTCTAATATGTGCCCAGTTTAGTTTCACCTGTCTCCATGTGCTCCCTTCCCAATTCCTACAACCTGCTTACACATCCTGTTTCACTATGAACACAAGCTTCTTCCCCGGGGCAGCAGTGCTGCCTTCACTTCTCCTCACAGTGGGCTTAGACACCAGCCAAAATGGGAGCAAAAACACCAGACAAGTTTACCTGTCTTGCTTATCCAAACTGTGAGCCCAATCAAGGCATCACCAGGGCTGCGGCAGATGCTCACCCTGGGCTTTGGGTACCACCAAAATGACAGAACAACAGGCCCTCAGTTAAGTCATCCATCAAGAAGATGGAAGAGTGACCTCTGAAAAAGCAGCACAAGGCAAAGGAGGTCTCCCAGAATAAGGAAAAATGAGAAAAACACACGGGAGGAGAGGCACCAAGATTGCAGTGACAGGGAGGATACTGAAGGTGAGCACAGATCTGGGGAACAAGGACAACTCAAGGAAAGGCTGAAGGATGTTGGAAGAGCAAATACAAGCAAAGAGAGGGTCTGTAAAAAGCCTCTACCAGCAAAGGAATCACAAGCAATCACAGCAGCAGTCTTCTTCTTGCCAATCCCATGTGCTTTTCTTGATGGACTTCCTAGTCTAAGGACCTCCTGTGCTGTTTAAAACTCATATACCTCTCCATTTATGAGGTACAACTACACACAGAAAATGTCCTGAAAATTTAAACACTCATACAAAATCCTGCCGTGCTGGCAACAGAGTCTTTGTATGTGCACGAGCAAGTGCTGGCACACAAACATGTGCATTCATACCTATACTAGAGCTTTTCAGCAAAAGGACTGCTCCCCTAAGAGTCCTCAAAGTGAGAACAGAAAGGAGGAGAGGTGTACAGCATTGTCACAGGCCACGCTCCTCTGCTCCAGCCTCAGAGACAACCACTACTGACATCAAAGTTTGTTCTCCTGCAGGTCCTGTCCAGTCCCCACCCCTCATCTGTGGGAGCATCACCCCAACAGCTGCACTGCATCCTGGGCTGCAGCCACCTCTAGGGTGTGAGCCTGGGCCACCCCTGCCCCTGCACTGCCCCAGTGACAGTGCCATCAGCCACAGACAAAGGACAGTATCTTCAGAGACCAGGATGCAATGAGGGAATTTTGAAAGGACGCTCCAGTCAGTATTTAACGGAATTGTTCTGCTTAGTTATTAACATCACAACCCTGCTCCAGACCCAAGTCTGTTTTGTTATCTTGCCTCCCCACTCCAAGTGAATTTGCTGGGTGATTCTCAAAAAGAGAAAAAGGCAGTGACCAATTCTAAGGCCTTCTGATTTAGACACTAGAAGAGAAAAAATATTCCTGCATTGCTTCCCTCTTGTTTTTCTAAATAAAAATAATGTATAGCCCTAACTGGATAATAAATATGCTCAAAAGCTGTCCTTAAGTAAAAGCTTTTGATAACAAATTGCCTGTGCTAACCGCTATTTTACTGTTGAATTTTTTATTGTTGCTTAAGCACTGCAATTATGCTAATAAGCCTGAGAGGATGGTACACTAAAGCATTGAATGTGACAGATATAATACTCAATAAAATGTTAATCTTACCTGAAAATTGGAATCAAACAGCCTTATTAGTATTTATGGATATGGCACCTCCAACATGTTTCTCTTAAGAGGAATATATATATGCAATAGATATTTCCAAATATACCCTACTATTTCTCATGCCTCCACAGAATTTAATTCCAGGTGGCTATTACCCCTGCTGCTAATTGCCAGTCCCTTTTGGAATAAGAAAAGAGAGTGTTGCCTTCTGGAACATGCAAAACTCCTGCACATTGGAGGGCTTTTCCTTTGCCACCTGGAGGATGGCAGCTCTCTGTGGGGATGGGGACAGCTGTCCCCAACTCTTGGCATGGCCACCAGGCTTGTGAGAGTGTGACACCACACAACAAAGGCTCTTCTCTGCCACCCTCTTACCTATTTCCCCCATATCCTCTCCTTTCATGTGCAAGGCAGGTAAATACAGCAAAGGGCTCAGTTATTTACAGGTGCTAGAGAAATTACTTTTAGATATTAAAATAGGCCTAAAGACAAATTTAATTATTTTACTCCAAAACTTTTCAGCCAGTGCTGACAGGGAACTACACCCATCCACCTCACTGCAAGTTACAGCACTGCTGATTTGGACCAAAGCTGCTGAGCTGTCACAGGGGCCTGGCATGGAGATGATCTCTGAATTTCCACTAGCTGCATTGCTTTTTGCACCTTTATTTCACCACCTAGTCCCAGTCTGCTTTCTCAATTAACAGCATCTTTTTTTTTCACCACATGTAAGCTTTTTCTAGTGGGATTTTTTGGCCAAACCCATGGCTTTCAGACCCTGCCTCAGGGCTCCACTGCCATGAACTTCCTGTGAATAAAATTCAAGTGGTCTTCAGCACCTTGACTTTCTCATCTACAGAAGGAAGAAAAAATAAACTCAGAAGAGCCACATTCTTCAGACAAACTATACTTACATTCATGACCAGGCTCTAAAGAGACCATTTGTACAAAATGGACTGTGTAGCTTTCAAATGCTGCAGGTTAATGCCTAAATAGCAGCTGCTGGTTTCCAGCTTCACTCATGCTGCTCTCACCCACAGGAGTCAATTCTGCTGACAGGACAGCAAAAACATCAATAACCACCATGATATTTCCTGACAGGACAGTAAAGCAAGATTCTTACCACTGGATGATGCACTCTTCCATGGTGGCAAACATTAGGTGAGAGATATCTAGGAACTGTTTTCATGAATAGTCACAGCAGGGGAAACCCAACCGGCTTTCCATTGAAATCTGGGATTCCCAAAGGGCTCGGAGATCACAGCAGGTAACCCACAGGACACAACACAAAACACCACAGGACACTCGTGGGCTCTCTTCAGCCATGCTTGCAATCCACCCTGGCTTGCACTGAGGGCAAGGATGGAGTGCAAGGATGGGAACAGAGTGGCTTTGCAGGACAGAGCTTAGAGCAGCTCCACAAACCCCCATTTGCACTGCAAGGAGCATAGCACTTGGGAAAAAAAAAAAAAAAACAACCACTACTCAGTTGCTAAATCAAGGGAAGTTACCAATTGACTGAGCACCTGGAAGAGCCAGGGGATGCATCCAGGGCTCCTCCACCCCAAGCAAGCCCCAGCATGAGATGCCAGACACTAAATTTCAACAGACAATTGAACCAGGCACACAGCTACAAAGTGCTGCACACAGCAGCCACTCCCATAGAGGTGGCAGGACTCATCCCTGCCATGTTAAGTTAGTCTTGTCATTATTCTCAACCCTGCAGGGAAATCTAAATTGAACTTTGGCATATTGTTTTCTTTTGCTAAGCAGCAATACTCGAATGTTAACTCCAGTCCTGAAAGGCATATTTATGGACTATTCTTTTGGAAATAATCTTACCCTGACCAGTCCAAAAGGTCAGAACCATAAAAAAGCATAAGAATAAAAAAAAGCACACAAGGCTGGAAAACTATCACTACCATTGGCACAACCCCTCAACTTATTAACCGTCCTTGCAACAAGGTGAATTGCAAGGTCTTGGATTTATTTGATTGATTGAGATCAAAAGATCATAGGGGAACACAGTAAATTGTATCTTTCCATGAATGCATTTTGCTTTCAAGATTTGAGCAGATAGTTGCAGGAACTGAAAAGCTCAAGAGAAGGAAAAAAGAAAAGAGAAAAAACAAGCACAAAGGTGACTTCAGAAAGGCATTCCTTATTTTTTTTCTTGACATCATCTGCATTTCTTAGAGCTATTTGCAAGTTTCTTCCACGTCCCCATACCCCTGAGACACAACAGCTTATCTCTGCTAAGCAGAAGATGATAAGGAACAATAAGACACTGGTGTAACTCCAGGGCAGACACCAGTGTTTGCTGACATTACGGGTGAAATGTAAATTTTAGAGAAACCAAAGTCCAACAAGAGGTTTGAAGAACTTCCCATTGAATTCCAGATGTCCTACAAGATAAGACAGGTATCTCACTGATCTTCTTAACCAGACCAAGGAAGACAAAGCACCTGAACACCCCTCCTGCCATACAACGGCTTGGAGGCTGTCTGAGCCCAGGCTCCATTTGTCATTGGCAGCTCCCAGGGAAGGGATGAAGGAGGAAGAAGTAAGGGAACTAAAGGAACAGCCATCTTCAGGACATAATTTCAAGACTTAGCTGTTGAGCCAGCATTTTTAAACTCAGGAAAAGCCTGCTGTGTTTGCTGTCAAGACAAAACGAAGAAACACAATGGAGAACATGAACAGAAGAGCAAGAGAAGAAAAATGAAACTCTCCTCCACTTAATCAGCCCTGGAAAGAAAGAAAAAGTAATCACTTGGTTTCTTTCTCTGTGTTTCACATGATATTTGTGTTTTGCCCAGCATACCTATATTTGTAGCATTGTGTTCTCATGTCACAATAAAACAGATGAGATTACACCCCTGACAGTAAGAGTAAATCCCTTACATGGACCATGGAAGAGACCCAAACTCCCAGAAACTTACTACAAATGAGCCAGAATTGATACAACTTCCTGTTTTTACCACAAGTTTACACTGCATGCCAACAATAGAGGATTAAACCACTTATTTCCCCTAAGCTTATACTTCCCCCCAGAATAACATCACCATTCAGGTAACAAAGACACTGGGTACCAGTGTTAATTGCTGCTGCATCAACTCTTCACCAAATCATGCAGCTCATTCTGCACAGATACACTCAGATTTGCCCTTCACCTTATCAGCCTTGAATAAGGTTGTTAAGATAAGGATTTCACATATTCCTGTTTCTAATCATCAGTGGGTTAGTAGAACTGTCCAGAAGTCACCTAGTCTATTTTTCCACCAAATGGAAGGACTGGTTCTCCTAAAAGCACATATGCTACTGCTCCTCCATCTTGTTCTTAAAACCTTTGCATGACTGAAACTGCCTAACCTCCTGGGGGGATCCACTCCAGCACTCAGCTATCCTTAATGCAGATTATTCAGTGACACCTCAGCTAAATTTCCTTGTTGCAACTTAAATTTATTTTTTGTTTTATTTACGGTGGACATATTTAGTTTATTCCCTCTCTCCATGACAAGTTCACTATTTCCAAAATGTACAAGTTGAGGCAGTGCTGCTTGTCCTCTCTTTGCCCATTCTGCTTCTGCTCACAGCACATTCTCAATCTCTGCCTGTGTGTGTCTTTCCTTACCCCAAGAGAGCAGGCACTTGGATATCACGAGGCTGCTTCAAGGGAAGATGCTCACCTCCAAAGGCTGATGCATTCAGGCACACACAAAGTACTCTGAAACAAGAAAAATAAAAGATTTGTCTTCAGGATGGCAGGCAGAATCCAGTCCAGGAGTAAAGGAAAAAACCAGCAACTCTGAAGTGCAATTTTCCCCACCCCATTATTTAGCATGCAAACAGATCTTCAAAAGCAACATCACGGACTGTAGATACAGCATGTGCCATCACTCGGAGTTGGTCACATTTTCTCTGACAACCACCATAAGGGTTTGATAAATTTGTGTTCTAGGAAAACAAAGTGTTCATGGACTTTGCAGAAAGTTCTGCCAAGGTAAAAGCAATACCCAGCACGCATCAAGATCAGAAGGCTCCAAACCTTTAAGCTCAGAGGACAAACTTTAATGTTACCACTGGTGACTTTATTTAAAGTTTCACTGAAAAAACAGAGGCAAAATTTCCAGTCTACTCTGAGATTTAAACATGTGTAATTATGGGAGAGATCCAGAGGATAAAAGTCAGGCCTGACGAATGCCTTCTGTATTCACAACATACTCTTTACCTCCTGATGTTCAGGATGTTCTACTTAGCAAAATGAAACCTCTCATGAACCCAAGTGTTTGGTGACAATATAGAAAGGTAAAGAAATGATTTACATCAACAGTCTTCTTGAATGACAAAAACGTCTCAAATTTCACGAAAGATAACGGGCAACAAGGGAGAGCAGCAATGATACATTAGCCATGCTACTTCTGGATGCTCTCAGAAAAACAGTTAGATGGTAGCGGACAATTTGCAACAACAGCACCTTTCAGCAGTAGATCACCTTTTGCACCCCGTCTCATCTAAATTCCTGTCCCCCCTCAACAGCAGCTGCTCCTGTTCCCAAAGGATCAAGTGGCTTCGTAACAAATACACCTTTTCTGATGGCTGAAGACAAAAACCACTCAATTTGCCACCTGCTGTGAAAACAAGATGCACATCTCAGGAGTTGCCAATGCAAGAACTCAGTGTCTTGTCTTTTGCACAGATCATCCATTTGACTGTACCTTTGGCTGCTGCACTTTGTCCATCTCCAAGTTTCTGCTTGGGATGGTTTTTTCATCCTTGGTAATCCTACCCAGCTGTCCTGGTCTTTTGTTTTCCTTCATCACTTGCACTCTTAGCAATGCCAACACTTACAGCCAGCCAGCCCAACTGCTGTCAGCACAGGAAGGCGACACTCCTGTTTAGCACTGATTGGATAGCAGAAGTGCTGTTTCCAAGGCTGAAGAGGAATACCTGCACCAATAACGTCCCTAAAGCAGCACATAGTAGCTGAGGAGACTGAGCAATAAATGCCTGAAGGTGAAAAAAAGTAATCTCTAAATGTCTGTTGGACAACTGATAAAAGACTCTAAATATATGCCCATCTTTAAGGGTGAAAGTAGCTCCAAGGACTTCAGCAAGATCATCTGCAGCATCAGACACGTTACCTCCCAAAATACTAGTGAGATAAGGATGTTTAGCAAGGGATAGAGATACAAGGAATGCTTCCACCAAGAAAATACACCCATTTGTACAGCTGAATTACGACAGCTGTTGAAAACCATGGAGTAGCATTGAATGGCAGCCCAGGACAGGGAGCCAAGACAACTACCACATGCAATTGAAACTGCCAAGGGATTAAGTTAGGTCAAATGTAATTACACAAATTGGATCCTGGCCAGAGTACTGGCTTATTCAAGAAAATTAAAAGAGGTGTTCAAAAGTTTCAGAGATTGAGTCCTCCTCCGGTTAATTATTTGGTGAGTCAGTCAGTGAAGTCTCAGTACTCTGGGAGGCCATCTGAAAAAGGGGAAAAAATGAGGCATAAACTTGAAAGGCATTAGAAGCGATTAGCAAAAGCCTTTGTTCTCCATGGCAATCCTGGCTGCACCAGTGCGCAAAAACCTTTCATGTCCGTGCCGAAAAGTGGCCTCAGACCCTTTGATACTTCTGGGAGGAAGCGCTTAAATTTACAAATATCCCACTGACAGAAGTTACAGACAACAGTCGAGGAACTTCTGCATAACTCAGCCAGATCATACTCAGCTCTCAGGCAGGCAGCACTCCTGCTGAAGGGAGGAATGACAAGACACAAGGAAGTTCACTGACACCTGGAGCAATGTCCACTCTACATGCTACTGGTGTCTGAAAGCCAAGTCATGTCAAAAAGAAGGTTGCAGACATGCAGGACATTGGCTTCCTCCCCCTCATTCAGTTTTCAGAAGAGGGAGAGCATACAAGGCAGGCAATGGTAAGGAGACCAGAGAGGAAGCTTTGTGGTCTGGCAGCTGAGCATCACTTGTAAAGATTAGATCGTGTTTGTGCCTCTGCCATAAACCTTCTGAACGATAAGAGCAAAGTCACATATATCAAATTTTCCCACATATTTATTGCTGTGCCTTTTGTGGCTGAATAAAGATACAGAAGGA
The DNA here is from genome assembly GCA_037013685.1 of Acridotheres tristis. NCBI lineage: Eukaryota > Metazoa > Chordata > Aves > Passeriformes > Sturnidae > Acridotheres > Acridotheres tristis. The sequence continues at coordinate 15,364,534 of CM072896.1, forward strand.
CTGCGTCCAGAAGAGACAAGAACTAGCAGGCAGGGATTGAGATTCTGTGTTCAACCTTTAATCAAAACTTGTACTATAACCATGTGCAGCACTACAAAACATGAAATGTTCTGAAAAAACAGGCCTTGTAAGTCTCAGTTTTGGCACCTGAAAAAAGTAGATGCCTATGCTACCTCTGTATCTGGAAGTCATCATTAGAGATACACCCATCGCTGTCTTTGAAGCAGCTGGATGCGACAGTAAAAGCAGTACGGATTTGGAGATTAACCTTTTTTGGGTAGCTTATTCAGTGCAATGTTCAGATGATGCACATTAAACAAACCAATTTTTGACTGACATTAAAAAAAACAGAGAGATGAAATAGCTATATTCTCAACAAGTGCCATACACAAGGCATATCAAGTGACATGGCTTCATCTCACAGTGACAGCAGGTGAACACGCAACTGAAGCCTCTGCCATATTGATTTCATGTGCTTTTTTTTTCCCTTTTACTTTTCATAAAACAAGCCAAGGAAAGGCAGACATTTCACAGCACAGATTGGTGCAATTTGTATTAATGGCCCAAGCATGGCTGCAGCAGCAGCTTGCTTCTCTTTGTGTGGAACAAGCAACAGGACAAGTCTGGTGGGACAACTGCTACCATGGCACACCTTGCCCCAGCCCAGCAACACCTCCTCCTTCTGCAGCTTTGCAACAAGCAGGGCAAGAACTAAGAATACAGAAAAAAATCTCTGCTGTCTTGCCATGCTGTGCAAAACCCAGGGGCAAGCAAATGTGGAAAGAGGTTGCATTCTACACTGACCACACACAAGCTGTGGTTCTTCCAAAACGTAGTCAAGTGCTCTTCCAGGTAGCAAAAGCACAAATGTCCCAAATTCCTCATCCCTGGCACTCCTCTGACAAGGTAATCACTCCCTTGGAGCCCTCAGGCACCACACAGATGACAAAGACATAGATTTCTTTTGCAAATAGGAATAAAACAGCAAGGCAGCTCTCCCCATTCTTCCCCAACACCTTGCAACCAGCCCCCTCTGAAGCAGATCCACTGCTTGCACTGGAGAGACCCACAAAAAAAGGCAGATCAGAGCCAGAGCCACACGTGGGCACCACCACACCTCAGGGGAAAGCACAGGGCTGATGGTACACACACTACAAAAAAATAGAATTTTCAGCACAAAGCAGGGCAGCCTGAAGGGGCTCATGCCGAAGAGGGACCTACTGCCACGTTGGCCAGGGCGTGAAGGGGGACATCCCCCTGTGGCAGCAGTGGTGATTAACCAATACTGATAACATCCTCCAGTGCCTGAAACAAAGCACAAGGAAACAGCACAGCAAGGACTAATGCCAAGTGGCAATAAAGACAGAGGAAGGGCTGCTGCTCAAATAAGACTTTTTTTTTTTCCTAGGTTACTTGTTGTTAAAAAAAAGGTTCTGCATGCAGGGACCTCCTGTTCACTATATTAAATTAAAGGGATGATTCAAGAGGGAACAGCTTTCAGCAGGCAAGGGGGGAAAAATCAATTTCAGGTTGCTATGGACAACTGGGCTGTCTCCTGTAAAACGGAATCAGATTCAGCTCTACAAACCTGAACGCTAAGCATTCCCTCAAACACAACACACACACAGGCTCACTAAATTAATGAATACAATAAAATACAGACTTGTGCCATCTCCCAGGTTTTTCTGGCTGAAGGAAGGACATGCTCAAATCTGCTAATTGCCACTAAATACAGGACTGGAGTTTGGCTCAGTGGTGGCTCTCTGACTGCCAGTCCAACACTTACAGGGGAAAAGCTCTGTAACAGCCAAATAAACCAGAGTGGCTCTCAGATTCACCTTGTTCTAGGCCCTTTCTGTGGGCTCTGGGCTTGCAGTGGGATCTAAAACCATGTGCTGCTGATCCAAGCACTTGAAGAACTCAGCTAGAAGGGACAGCAGAAACTCAGCCTGAGGCTTTCAAGCATGTCCTGGCTGATACTGGAGAGAGGAAATTTAACCTGCCTCCAGGCCTTGAATAGCCTGAATAGAAACAATGGTCACAGCTTCCAGTAGGAACCTCACATGGAGGGACCATTAGGGACAACATGGTGGCCATGGTCCAGTGGGTGTCCTCTCCTCATGTTTTGCACTGGAATAATTTCAAACAGGTTTTAAGCACCTTCTCCACTCCCTGCAGAAAGAAAAGCCTTGGTGAGAGAGACTGAAGCAGAGAGGAGGCATCTGATCCTGTGCCCTTTCCCAGTAGCAGTAGCTGTTAAGAAATCAAAGAAATCCATCTAGATCAATCTTTCCATCAAGGCAATAGGAAACATTCCCATCTCACGATACTGTAAGTCTTATGAAGCAGTTAATGATTTTTCAATGAAATGTACCATCAAAATATAAGCTTTTATTAGCAAAATCAATGATGTGTGCAGAGGCAGTCCCTCATGTGTCTTAAAAAAAAAGTCTATGAATAAACCTGACAGTAATAAAGAACATTGTGCAATTATTACAGCTGTTTTACAGGATTCTCTAATAATGACAGCCCATACTTCCAGTAAGACACCTTAAGGCAATACCACAAAAAAAAAAATAGAAAAGGAACAGAAGCTCAGGATTCCCCTACACTTGGAGGGGCTTTGTGTTTATTAAATTACTTTTTTTTTTCCCAACAAGAAGATAACATCTTGGAAACAAAACCATTCCAATGCTTAAATTAATATTTACCAGTCACCTGTCTTTTTTCTCCTCCTCCACCAGTTCAGTGTTTCACTGCATTAGAAAAGTAACCAGTGGAAATTTACACCCATTAAAATCCAGTAGAAATGGAAGCAAGATAGAGAGCTGCAACTTTTCAGCAGCCACAAAGCTCACGATCATCCTAAACCATGCACACAGGTCAGGTAACTGCAGCAACCAAGAGCCCTTGGCAAGCAATACGCCCACCTGAGGATACAGGAATGGAGAACTGCCAGCCTGCTGTTCTCAACTGGCAGCTACCATTCACATCAACACCACCATTAACAATTCAGACATTCAAAACATTAAGGGACCCCAAATCCAACACTCACCAAACCCACTACCCGATTTTTTTGTGGAGCTCTGGCTAATGAACAAGGAGCACCATTAAGTCATATTTATAGCAAAATTCTGAAGTGTGCACTTATGTGAGATAATGCCAAAAAACACCACTTGACAGTTTTAACCCAAACCTATAGACAAGAGCCTAAGATCCACTCAGAGGAAAAAATTAAGTCTCTATTCCACCTGGCTTTACAAAACCTCTGGAGGCATGTGAGGATGGATAGGGAAAGAATAACAACAATACCCAACAGATGTTTCCATTAGCATAGATTTGCCATTCATTTCTCTTTCTTCTACCATCAAACTCCCTTATTATCCTTGCTAGATAATTTATAGGGCTTGGTGCAAAGTACAGTCTCTAAGAACAGAGACAGCAAACACTTGACAATGTAGAAGTTCAAAGAGCTGAGCCATGCATGACCTGCAAGCAGATTGTTGCGATTTCCTTGCATGTATAAAAGGGCTTTGCCTTCATGCAATGCTGGAACTTGTCATCATGAAACACTCTCCTATTACAACATGGCCCAGAGGAGCTACTATTTTGGGTCCTAATAACATGCTGGGTTTTACAGGAAAGAAAGAAGGCAAGTAACATGGAACAACCCAGCTGTCAAGGAGAGAAACAGATGGAATCCTCACAAAGCTACACAGATTGCCTTAGTCAAGTGCTGTCACAGCCCATCCTGGAGATGGGAAAGCACGGTGCAGGAGCTAGATGAAAGGAGCTTGTGAAATTAAGTAGCATCATCACCTCCACAAGGCCTGTGAAGAGACAATAGAGAACTGCTTTCCAGGCACTCTGATCCCAAGGCAGTAAAACATGACTCAAGGTTGTCAAGCTGCTTTTTCCAAATGCCTTTTGGCTGAGTGACAATTGCCCAATTCTCCCACCTGTTTGGCCCCCATGAAACACAGAGAGCATCCACAGATGCACACATCTGTGGTCTTGGAAAAGCTCTCCCTTGGGTAACAGCACAAACAGGGCTGGCTGGATGTGCCCCTGCTAACATGGCCCCAGGTGCTGGCAGGCAGGCAAGCTGACAGGGCACAGGTAGCACCAGGATTCACCCTGCTGTGGCTTCCAGTTCACAATGTGGTTTCCAAACAATCTAGGAAACCACCACACTTGCCATGGCAGTACAGCTGCCAGTGCCTTGGCACACTATGAACCAGTGACAGACCAGGAGAGAGGAGAGAATGGCCTGACCTTCCTCATTCAAGCTCTCAAAAGCTGCACCCAAGAAAACAAACCAGTGCTCTGGAAACCCAGGCCCACTTGGAGATATCAGGGCCCATATCCAACAGATATAGAACCTGTGTGCTGTACTTCCAGCCCAAGCAGAGCCATTCACGCCCACAGTGATTCAAAGAACAGGGGCTGAAAGCCAGATTATGAATGAAACAACAGAATCGATTGCCTTACCTCCCCTCTGCCTCCCACTAACCGGAAGATGCTATTCAGGGAAAATATCATTTAAAGACAGAGGCTAATCATGAATCAAATTGATTTTTAGATGAAGAAAAATAGATGTAATTGCAGTCTACCTGCTTGCAGCTTGCCAAGTCAGAGCGAGCTTTAAGAGAACTCGGCCTCCTCTCCCATTCCTCATCCCACCTCTGTCTCCCACCAATGCAAGAAAAAAACCTCACAGAAAAGAAATTCCTTTACACAAGACAATTGAGCGTTGCTCGGAGCTAGCTCAATGCTGGCTTCCCTCTTCCTGCTCAACAGTACAGAGCCTGAATTAATGGATATACAGACGGCCCACTTTCCAGGGAAAAACGAATTCCAAGTTTGCAGCTGGGAAGAATGCATCGTATGTCTGGTATTCACACTGCGCCCTCTTTCCCTCTTCCTTTTTTTGGCCGTATAAGGAGCTGAGCACAGCAGGCTGGACCAGGGAGTGCAGCACTGCCTGCTCAGCACCGTTAGACCTCAGACTTTGTTTGTCTTTACTGGAAATCCAATAAATCCATCTAGGAAAAGGGTTAGTGCATACACCATGGAGAGTCAGGCTCAGATGTCGCAGTCTGGGGATGCAGGATCCAAACAGGAGCCAGCTGAATGAGACCAGCCCAGCAAGTGCTCCTGCAGAGCCACAAGCACATGCACTGCACAGGCAGTAATTACCTTTATTACACTGCAGGGAAGGGGGGGGCGTTAACTTAAAAACTAGAGACTGTTGCAGCTACAGTCCTAAAGGGTTGTTTCACAGGTTTGCACTACTCAAGTAATACTTGCACAGGAGATAAAAGCCAACCTGGCCTTGAGTGCACACACCTGAGGCTGGGAGGACTACATGCCTTTGGCCACAGAGAAATACATCCTCTCTAACACACACAGGTTGTAAACAGGAGTGTGGGATTGCACTTTAGAGATGCAAATTGCTGGCAATTTTTCCTAGAGTCCTGACAATCCCTAAATTTGAGTCTATTGCACTAATTTCAGCAACAGACTGGGATTTCCGTATCTCCAATGCAATTGCAGTATTACCTTCCAAAAATATAAAACCTTTTTGCCATTACTGCTTCTTCTGTAAACAACAGACTATTCCTGTGGGCACTCAGGAGCAAAAGGGAGAGAAAAAGACACCCACCACATAACCTTCCCTTTATGGAGAGTGATGGGTGCTGCCCCATGGGAAGGCAATACCAACCTCAGAGCCCCTCATGCTTGGCCCTAGGACCAAAGCAGGGGCAGAAACTCACAAGCAACCCAAATCTATCCAACCACCCTATCTTGCCCTCCCACCTCTGTCAAGCATGTGAAGTTCCATCTCCTTCTCAGCACTAGCAACTCTGGGCTGCAGTTCCCCATTGCCACTCTCTCTTTGGAGGTTCTGTCCCAGCCCCTACAGCTGCCTGCTCCCAATCCTCCACCTCTACAGAGCTGCCTGCACGAGGAAAAGGGAAGGACACTGGCCAGAAACCTCTTTATGACATCTGAAAACAGTCTTGAGCCTTCACCTGTTATATCCAGATGGAGTCAGGGATGCTCTGAAGCACAGAATGGAGCAGCCTGGATGAAGACACACAGTCGAAACTCAGCTGGGGGAAGGGAAAGTTTCTAGCCTCATTAATAAGAGCCTGAAATTAAAAGCAGAGCTTGTAGTACAGCTGCAATTTCAGCTACCCCGCTGCTTGTGTTAACAGTGTGGCTTTATTATGGTCAGGGATTAAAAACAGCTTCAACAATTAAAGGAGGGAAGAGAAAAAAATAATGACTGAATGAAAGAACCACCAACAAAAAATCAGTATAAAAAAATTCCTGCGGGCTGGAATGATTAGCAAAAAACAGTTGTGTGCTGTGAGGAGCATGAGTGAATGCTTCCTTCCCCACACATGTCCCTGACGAGTATATCTGTCCCCCACCTGTGGGAAACCACGCAGTGCCCTGTGGCTCAGCACCAGCCACCATCAGCCTCCCCAGGGATGTCACCTCCTGCCCAGGAATAGGTTGTCTACCATCACCCTGCTCCAAGGAGACAGCTTAGAAAGTTTCTCACTCCTGCTCTCTAAATAACAAAGCATTAAGAACAAAAACGGGAAGAGTATTGCAACAAATGACGAACGTGCCTCGAACTTCTCGGGAGGCACCAGTCACTGAGCAGCCCAGCAGAGCTGAGCAGCAGCATGCCTGTGTCTCTTGGAGGTGAGCTGGTTGCCTAAGGACTCCTGGAGGAATCCATCCCACACTCCCTGGCACCTGCCCTGACACCAGCTGGGATAAGCTGTCACTGGGAAACCTCAATTCGTTGTATCTCAGGACAACAGTCATTGCCTTTGAGGGCTTGGCCAGTAATGCCGAGATCGAATCTACTCATTCTTCTTTATAAGAATTATAAGCAGTATCTTCATGAGAAAGAGGAAGACTATCTCCTCTCTCTTTCACCATCTTGCTGACAAAAGCATTCCCTGGAGTTATCACCTTTAGGGCAATCACCTACATTCACGGCAAAACTACTGAGGACCAGAAATCCCTTCAGGGCCAAGATCATACTTGTTCCTAAACAGTGTTTCTGCTTTGTGCTCTCACAGGTTTTAGCTTCCATTTCTCCTATCTGCAAAGCAGAGGATACAAGCAGGATCAGCCCAGCTGACCAGAAATTTTGGAGTTTGAGATTTCTTTTGCTCCTTTTACTTCACTGTTCCTTTTGCCTTTGACCAACAGAAAGAGAGCAACTACAGCACAGCAGGAAGGCATCAGTTTTCCCACAAGCACAGCCACACCTACAGCTCTTTCTCCACTGCAGAAGGTTTGGCCTTCAAAAATCAATCCAAACTTGGCCCATCCACCAAAGCACCGCCTGTGCACTATGTGGATATTAACCCAAGGACTACTGGACATTCCCAGAGATATGCTCTGGGCAAATTCCTGCATCTACCACAGAGCTGCAATGCTCCAGAGCCAGCCTCCAATGATGACAATGATGGTCATCTTCACCAAGACAACAGATCCAGATTCCTCCAGTGCTTCCCATGAGAACACACTGGACAAATCTGGTCCTCACAGCTGCTGCAACCCAGCAGTAAAAGCAATGCTGGGAACATCCAACAGATCCGAGCCCTGTTCCTGCTATGGGATGAATGCAGTCATTTTCCATAAGGGATTAAAGTCACATCCCTGTCAAGGAAGCTATTAGTTAACAGAAAAAAATCTTTGCCATTTTTGGAGACAGAACCATGGACTCAAAAATTCTAGCTGCTGCAATGAAGGACAGCGACATCCAACCCAAATAAAGAAGATCCATCATTATATGACAATGGTAGTGCCCAGACATATGCCCTCAAAAGCCAGCCAAAAGCCAATTTTGAACTGTTTGCTTTCACAAGCTCAGAAATTCAAGCTAGGCTGTGCCAACCCTTTGCAATTCCCTTCACTGGAGGGTACTGTACTTGAAGCCATTTCCGTAAAAATATCACAGCTAAGGTAGCAAGTCTCCAGCAGCCACACAGCTTCTGCACCATGTCCAGGACAGGTTTGGTGTCTTAGAAAACCAAAGTCTTCTTTCTTTCTACCCTGAAGTCTCCAATATTTCAAAACCATTTAAATCAAAACTAACAAGCCCCACAATACACTTTGTCAGACACCAGAGCACTTTCTAAATGCCAAGGTGACTGCAACCAAAAGTCACCATGGCTTAACAAATTTGGGTGACGTGACTTCTTGGTGGTTTCAGTTACAGGGCTTGGCCTTGCCTTTTCAGCAGGTTGGGAGCACACATGGCCAACACAACAGAGCCACTGTTCAGCTGTGAGAATGAACCAACTCCAGGCAGCCTCACAGCCCCACCACCATGGAAAAAGCTTTATATCCTATCCCCTGCTTTGCAGACAGGAGAAATGGAAGCTAAAAAACAAACAGCCACCAAAGAAACCCAAAACAAAACACACACAAAACAGCAAAAACCCCCAGAAAGGGTACAGGGGGAAAAAAAAAAAAGTAAAATAGGACGTTTGGAGCTGTACTGCCCTAACACACTCACTCCTGGATGGAAAAGAAGGGGATGCTTCAAAGTCATAAGATTCTGTGGCAAAAAAAGGCAAAAAAAACCCAACAAAACAGATTATTCAGATCCTGTCCTTAGAAATAGACGCTAGTTTCCCTCTTATATACAACTACACTGAGACTCTTCCTCTCACACCAGAATTTGTGAACCTTCCATGTCACAGGTTTTTGAGTGCAAGTAATGTGCATTCCTGCACAGGCAGATGGGTACCAACACTATGGCTGATGTCAACCTGACTGCTCCTCCTCTTAAAAAAACTGCTTCCAGCTCCCATAGAAGGATCCCCATGTGCTCAGATGGCCAAAATCATCAAGTGCTGACCAGTGCCTTTACCTAAAATCTTCAGTAACATCTGACACAATTACAATGGGCCATGTGCATATTCTTCTCTTAAAATGTATCTGGTTCAAACTCAGTTCTCCCTCACCTCCTCTGACATATGCTCATATTTCTTCATTAGTACTTGAGCTGCTAGTGACACCCTGAGCAGCTTCCAGAGCTTCAACATATCAGTGAAATAACCCACTGCAGCTCAGGGTGGAAACAACATCAGAACCAGTAGCTCCCAAGAGCTCTAAGACTTCTGTTGGAGAGTTACTGGAATTTATTGGGTTAAACATGCCAATATCTCAAAATCACAAAGGACTTAAACTTTGTACCTGTAACAAGGCAAGAACAAGTTCGTTATGAATGTCATTAACAATAAACTGTAACTGCATTTCCAGAGAAGGAAATCTGTGCACCTACCGTGGGTTGCCAGAGAGACAAAGTACTAAAGTCAAGGAAAGAACTCTGGCTTGCCCCTTTTTCCAGCTTATCACAGACATACACTCCCAAGAATCCAAGCCTTTCCCTTAAATAATGAGGAACCAATTACCCTTCTAGGGTGACACCACAAGCTTTCAGTTTTGTTCCCATTTTAGCACGTGCAAGCCATGAGGCACCAAGGGGATCTATGAGCTGCTGCTTCTCAGTGAGACCAGACACTCCTGAACAGCTCTGAGTAGTCCAAAGCTGGCATTTCCCAGTTTCTGCCAATTTCCTTGATTCCCAAAAGGCAGTCTATGACCCTTCTAGATTGACAAAACCATTTTTGTAATAAAAACATAATGGCTACTTGCTGCAAAGAAACATGAGCAGTCCAGCTAGCAGATGTCAGCACAGCACAAACAAGCCTTCAGCACCACGTGAACATGGAGCTGAAAGCCCTGAGATCCTATCCTCCTGTTCCTGAAGTACCATTTGTATTAATTACACTTAGTGTGGATTTTGAACATTACCTAGAAAGTCTCCTCAGTAAAAGGGGGTCATTCAGGCACATTCACAGGAGCAAACCTCCTCTTTAGGGTGATCTAAAGTTGGAAGGTTTTGCTCTGGCCAACACTGGAGAGAGAACTTGATCAGAAAAGCACCTAGAGTCACTGCTGGTCTTGGCAAGGCTGGATTAACTAGAGTAAGAACTAGAAAGAAGATCCGCCTAGTCCAGAGGCCAGGGGTCTAAAAGGCAAGCCAAAAAGTAATTCGTTCCCTTTCCTAACAAACTGGGTTTTCAGCTGGAAGTCGCTTGGCAGCTTTCCTGACAGAGGATGCTGCAGGTCAAGGTTCATTCCTGGCCAGGCTGAGCAGGGACACGAAACACAAGAACAGACAGTGCCCTGCAAACATGGGCTGGAACACCAGAACTGAATCTGCTGGGCTGTTCCTGGACAACAAGGGACGCTGCTGGCCAGGACTGGTGTGCCCCAGGAAGCACCGACCTCCTCAAGAGTAAGGACAGGGTAAGTAGTGAGGCACAAACACGGGTAGCCAAGGGAGGTCTTCAGGCACCCAGCTGCTCCACACCTGCCTCACAAACACCTGGGTTCCTTGCTTCTGTGAAAATTCAATACAGTGGCATTCTAGAAGAAAAATGTCACTTCAACTTATTAAAGGTTAATTTCCTCTCCCACCCCTTTTCATTAGCAACACTCAAGCATTCATCAAATGATCCTGTTACTTCCAGGCAACATGTTAGTCTTCTAACAAAGGACCTATATATTAGCACTGTCTATTGTTCTAACCATAAAAACCATAAAAAAAAAAAAAATCAATTGAGAAGCACAGTATCCCATTCACCTGAATAGGAGTTTACCTTAAATAAACCTATCACACTGGGAAACCCATAAGTGCTTGGGAACAACGTTCATATGGGGATAAGATGCAGCAGTAACCACATTACTTTTCCCTTCTAGGCAGTAGCTTTCCACTTAAATTTTATACAATGCACCTGCTTATTGTTCTTAGTACACAACATTGCATTCAATTCAAATCCATGCTGCAAGTATCCCACTCATAGCAAAGAGATTTTAGAAAGGAAAAAAAAAAAAAATTAAAGAGAAGCAATCTATAGAAGCACGTTACACAGCACCAATTCCAAGCAGGCTGTCATTCTGATCACACCAGACAGCATTTCAATTCCAACGGTATCCTTCAGTGAAACACCCCTGTTACAGCATTATTGTTCATGCACAGAGTCCTTTTGAAACAAATGGTACAAATTCTCTTTGTCACTTCAACAGGACTGTGTTTCTCAGTGCTTTACCTTTTCACATCTTCCTTTCCAATAACTTGCAAAGGAGTAAGGCCAAAACAGACCACTCTTTAAGGCAAGAATTTAAAATAAATAAATCAGCACTTTCCTTGGGAACGAACTACAGAATCCCAACTCAGGAGAGCCTTATGTGCCATTCCAGATCTAGGCCAACCCAGAAAATCACTTAAGCTCCTGATTAACTATAATATGTGCTTAAGTTGCTTTGACTTCCGTAGGATTTAAGCATATACTTATGTGCTTTCCTGTACAGAAATACTCTCTTAAACCAGATCCTGTTTTGTAGGGTTGCCACACACACATATGCAACTCATGCCCCCAAGAAAGCTCTGGCAGCAAACCAGATTGCTTGAATTTTGTGCCTCACTATGGACCAAAGTGTTTCACCCAGAGCTTTAAGTAAAGCTGAAGTCTGGAAGTGCTTCATCTCAGATAGGGACTTTGTGAAGGTTCAACTCAGTTTTAGACTTGGTAAGTGATGCTAAGACTCCAGGGAGAGCCTACAACACCCCAGAGCTGCAGATGGTTCCAAGACCCCGTTCCATCTCCTCTAAATCACACTGTTGACCAGCCACGGGCTGTGAACGCACAGCAGAGACCAGGAGGACCTTTCACTGGTCCCTTCTGAACCACCACTTCTCCTGGTGGGGTTATGCCTCATAACACCACAATGCTTAGTCCCCATGACAAAGACATACAGAGTTACAAGCAGGAAGTCCCTCAGCACCAAATGGGACACCAGGTTTCAACACCTCTCCATGCTACCTGTGAGGAATACAACTATTTCCCCCAGCCTTCTACCTCACTGGGCATGGGCAACTGCTAAACTATCCTGATCATGTTTCAAAACAGAACCTCAGCCAAAAAAAGCCCCTTTGCCCAACCCCTCCCCTCACCAGCTACTCTCTTATTAGAGTTAACTGCAAGCACATCATTCCTACAGCTTGGCTGATAGAAAAGAACTCCTGCTATGTAGGAGCTTGGTTTTCCCATCTTGCCTATTCTCAAGGCAGTGCAATAAATTGTTATTATATATGTTGGCTTTGCAAACGACTAAAGCATCCTGAGTGCCTGCATGGGCACATGCTGTTTCTCAGCGTGATCTGAAATAGCCAAGACATTAAAATCCCACAAAGAAGTGAGTTTCTAATGGAAAAACTGATGTGCCAGATGTTGACACTGATGATTATTGTGGCAGCCTGGGGCAGAGCCCAAACCCCTCTAGGTTAGGACTAGGAACCACTCCTCATTCCTCAATGACCCACATTACAGTCCAGCTGTTCCCACATCCACCCACCTCTGGGGTTACTCACCCAGAAGAGGGATGCACACTATCCTTTCCAAGCCCTGGACCTTCCCTTCTCTTACAAGGACTATCCAACCCAAACAAGGGATCAAGCTCCTCCGTGCTGAAGATAGGACAGGAGAAAGAGCACTTCGCAGCAAGGTATCAAACAGTGCAGCCAGGTTTTGGATTCCACCAGTCCAATGGCCCAACCCAACCCTCCATCTGGGGAAGCCCCAACTGAGCAAAACCCAACTCACCTCAGCAGTTCAAGATTACTGTATCTTACCTCTGGAAATCCTCCTCTTTCTTATGGATGCCACCCAGTGAAAATATGATGATGATCTGCCGATTCAAGGTATCAAGGTTGAAGATCAAGCCCTTTACCAGGCATCAGAAGAGGATCAAGACAGCAAACCACACACTCCCAGCACACCTACAACTTCTCTATGCCCAAGACAGGTGTCTGATTCAAACCCACACCAGTCTTTAAAACTACTCCCCAAAGTGGTAGGGTGGAACAGGCTCCAGAAGCAGTGGGGATGCCTGATCCCCCTGCTTTGTGCAAAAAGCCAAGACCAAAGGTGTTGCTCACCCAGGTAGCTGTGAGGAGGGCAAGCAATACTGTTCCCTACTGCAACACAACTTCAGGGCTTTTCCCCCCACTCCAGCACCCTGTGAAAGGGGATTCTGCATCTGTAGCCCGGGGGCCCATGGAGCTGAGGAGAATCTCAACATGCACTCCCACACAGGGGAACAGGTTTGAGCTGGAGGGTCTCAGTGGGAGTCTTGCACTGAATATGAAATGTACAGTAATGCTACGCCTTGTTCCAACTGGAGGCTAAATGCCTCTCTTCCCCTCTCAAAACATATGGATGTCAAAATACCTGCTGATCAGACAAATTACAGAAACAGAGACCACATAGTGACTGCAGGGAGGAGAGCCACTGCTGCAAGCCTGCCCCAGGGAAGTGCAGCATCCCAACATATAAAACAGAACACCATCCAAAAGCAAAAAGAAAATAGGAAAGTTTACTGCCTGCCATTTAAATATGGATTTCTGTTACAGAAACACACCAGGAGCCTGCCTGCCCTCTTTCCCCAGCCCCTGCAGAGAAAGACATCACATCATCCAAAGGTGATAACAGATCAAATAAAAACAGAAGTGACAAAGAGACAGGAGGAGAGGAGTTGCAGGATGCTGCAACTTCTCACTTCAAAGCAACGAACTCTTTTCTACCATCGAGTTTATCTGAGTATTAACAAAGGGTAAGGCTTGAGAAAAACACAGGTAGTTTCAGTATGTACACTTACACTGAGTCCCTTGCCAACCTTTCCAGTATGTCAAAAAAATACTTTAAAACACTCAGTGGTTTTCAGTAGTTTCTTTCGCCCATGGTTGCTGTGAGAAAGTCTTGCAGAAATCATGGTAAAAAATAAATACTTTAAAACGTGATTGCACATATCTATTCAGCATGAAGCAAAACTTAAAAAATATTTTTCCCCAAATTATAGTGTGAAATTCCAATAGAAGGGAACACATTTCTTTGAAGTCAGTGCTGTCCTTTCAAGCTAACCTTCAGTCACCTGAATCACATGCCCAAGACCACCAACACGATGCAATTTCCACCTCCAAAGCTTTGGTCTTATAGGATTTATTGTTTAAGATGCAAGGGAAGCACATTACACACTGCTGACAGTGCATTTGCGCATGTGAACAAAGATGAGGGTGAGGTGAGATTAGGACAAGCTTGAGGGAATTAGCTCAGTGGGTTATTTATTTCATGACAGCACAGATTAAAAGGGCTGACTGTCCCTCTGGCCTTACAAGCACTCATGTGAGTTATCAAGCACCTTTTATTGGAGGGAAGAGGAAGAGATTTTATTATCCAGGTAAATATCTTAATAAACAGTTGAGTATTTGATGGACAGCACTTTGCATGTGATTAGCATGAAACCTCCCAGGATCCCCAAACACATTACAAGGAAATGCTCTTTTTAAGCCTTCCTGGGGTGGGTGGGCTGGATCAATCCCAGCTAGGAGGCAAATATGCTGAGCCAGAGGAAACAACTGCCCAGCCCAGGATATCACAATCTTCAGACAGGGCCAGCCCTGCCCAGCATGCTCCAGTTCAGCAGCAACACCTGCAATTGAAGCCTCCCAGTCCCAACTGGTACAGACAAGCACCCTGCTCTTGCCCTTTCCTGCTGGACCAGGCTTCACTGAGGCTCTCGAGGGATTGAGTAGCAGATTTAGTAGTAAAAACCAGACGGCCTCATTCCTACTGACCCACTCACACCGTAACATATTTCTCATTTCCGAGTGACTGGCTGTTCTCTCTCAGTCCTGGTTAATATTATTTGTGTTTTAATGCTTTCTAGGAACCATTCCAGTTTTACATCACAACAAATACCACCGGGCAGGGGAAACACTTAATCTGTCTGGCCTTGCTTTCGGTACTTCACTTTAGGAAGTGGTCCAAGCAGTCAGACAAACAGCAGTGCCTGCCCCACAGCCAGACCTCTCCCCACATACACTCAGTCCCACTGGGGATGTTGCCTGAAAGTCTGAAGGTGGATTTCATCAAGGCTGAATTCTGGAGCCCCTCCAAAAATCCTCCAAAGAGCATGAACAAGCCAAATAAAGAGAAACCCACAAAAGCTTGAGATCAAAGGACTCTTTGGGTTCTTTTTCTTTGCAGACACATTGGGTATTTCCCAATTTTTTCCTCTCAGTCTCACCAGCAGCACGTGTTTCTGCAGCCATCACTGCCAGAGGAAGTGTCCAACTTATTGGCTGAGCAAGCACTGTACAGCACCTAGGAGGAAGTTTCTGTCAGCCCTTCATGCTAAGAGTTTGCACTGAACTGCTCAGTGACATCCACCTCAAAACTTCCTGAGCCACTTCTTTTCAGGCCATTACTCCCACCAAGCTTTTAAACCCCACTTGTTCCGTCCTTCCCATCCTCAGGTCCAACTCATGAAACACACTTTACAGCAGCCAGAATGACTTTCAGGTGTGCCTGCTGCCACAGGAAGAGCTGTTCACCCAGAGTAATGTTCTGCTCCAGCCCAGGATGGTTATGGAAGACTTTCTGGAGTGCTGTTTCTCTTTTCAGCACTCACCCTGCTCAGGTCAGGAGGAAGCAGGTAGGAAAGGTGAGCACACAAGGCAGATCCCACCATGGAGGTCTGGGAGCTGCTGCTTCCTAATGCAAGTTTGCTCTGAAGCTCAAACCAGACCCCAATCAAATGTGCCTGTTTGCACAGAGAAGCTTTATCCTTGCACCAGTTTCAGTCAGAACTCACTTCACCTTCTTTCTAACAAGAAGCTGTTTTCCTGCTGAGCAGGGATGTAACCAGCTCAGAGACTTAGAAGTTAGCACCTCATCTGCCATTCCACATCTCCTTTGCAGTTCATAGCACTACTTTCGCAAAGAGGAGTCAAAAGAAAAGAAAGAAAAAAAAAATTAAAAAATAAAAATAAAAAAGAGAGGGAGAGAACCCAATCAAGGGTATCTTCTGTTTGGGACAGGCATGACAAGCTCAGAAGGTGAATATTCACTGTCACCAGTTTGTCCCAGGGAGGGGAGAAGGGGACTCAGTGTTACGACATGTAATTATTTGCCCACAGATTTTCTCAGGAAACTTGTAACCCACACCCAGAATCTCAGGAGCACGTCTGCAGGGTGCAGGCAATGAGGAAATCGGGGAGAGAAGAGGACGAGATACCTTAAGTCAGCAGGAAAGTGTAAAGAGCTTGAAGCCAGGGGTTATCAACCAGACAGGATGGCCCAGTTATGCAACTGAGAGGAGGAGGAGGATAAAAACACCGAGGAAGGCTGAATACTGTTAGGTTCCCAAAATACAGAAAGCACAGATAACTGGCACAACTGACCGTGAGAATTACATTAAAATACAGATTACACAGCATCCACCAGGATTTTAAAAAATCCTCCAGAAACTTAATCCTCCTCTTCCCAGCAAACCCACACAGTGCTGTGGAGCAGTGGAGAGCATCTGAACTCCAGGCAGCACCTGGAGGTCACCATCCATTTATTCTCAGGGAGTATTCCATTTATCTCCCACCACCAAGTAACAACACTGGTGCACAATAATTGTAAGTCAATATTTTGGTGTTTTGAAGGGCAGGGAGCTTTGTGTTGTACGACTTTTCTTACACCAAAAAGGCACTAGAAAGCTTGAAAGTTCAGTTCCTGAAAGACCTGTGGGTTTTATGGGAGGCAGGCATTCTTCCTAATTCATTTCTCCCATGCAAAAATATTTCCCATTTTCCACCCAGGCAGTAATTTTGAACTCTGCACAGCAGCAACCTCTGCTAGAAGTCCTTTGACAGACTTCCATCAGCATTGACGAGTCCAAGGCCAAGCTGGATGGGGCTCTGAGCAGCCTGGCCTATTGGAAGGCATCTCTGCCCCATAATCTTTAACATCTCTTTCCACCCAAACCATTCAAAGAGTCAAGGATTAGCAATGCCCTCCTTCTAGACTCCAAATGAAACTTCTGCTCACATGAGCTTTCCTTTTTTTCCCCAAATTAATATCATTACTCCTCTTACATATTACTAAGCAGTGGACTGAATCCAGTCATCTTGTTCTGAAAGGAGAAACCATTTGCACCCCCTTGTTTGCACAACAGAACCACTGACTGCCACATCCAGCCCCAGCACACTGCTCCCCTCCACTCCTCCCTGGGCCAGTCCAGCTCCTAAGCACTGTTTTTGTGTAGGTCCCACAATCCCACCTACATGCAATGCAGTAAATGCTTGCTTTGAGTTTTTGGCTGGTTGTTTTTTCTCTTTAACCAAGTGACATTTTTCAAACCAGATGACTTTTTCCACTTTAAAGGTTAGCAAAGGGGGTGGAGGGATGTGGTGAGGAAACCAATCAGTTCATCTTTCTCCTCTAGTTTGATGAAACACTGCCCTTACTCTTACACAGCAGCAGCATTTTTCAAATATGTTTTTCACCAAAATGTTTAAATGCTGCAGAGAAATTACCTACTAAGATCCCTAGCCTATACATTCTCTATTTTCTACCACCTGTCAATTACCATTGTTGAATGCATTAAAAAGAGCTGTTCTTTTGTTTTTTGCCAAGCTTATTTACATGAGATATCAAGTCCCTACTGCTATTAAATGCCCCAAGGGACAGAGCAGCTCAGGCATTGGGAACACACACCAGACAAATCCTCTAAAGCCACTCCAGGATAATACACAGAAATCAGAAGTGCAAGGTTTAGGAATAAAGTTTTCTAAGTTCCTTGAGTTGTCAACAAAAGTCAGCCACCAACCCAATGAAGGTGGGAGCATTTGGAGATTATGGTGCCACGTCACCTCCTCAAACTCCTGTAGCATCAGAAAACGTTTGAAACATGAAAAAGAGGAATTTTTGTCCCCTCCCAGGCACATCAATGACCATAGTTACCATTTTAAGCACAGTTTATGTTCCTACTCAAGCACAAACCACACAGTGGTTGCTGTTGTCAGAGAACAGCACCTCGTGTTTGCAAAGCGAGCAGTGGGGAAAGTGAACTTCCCATATTATAGAAGAGAGGGAAATGCACAGCTTCTGGCTTCAGTGAATAGAGCACAGAGCAGTTTTAACTATGGAGACCACTTAGGGTGGCCAGGACAGCAAGCAACTGCTTGGGCATAGGGAAAACGGGAATCTTTATATCCGGAGTGACTTCTGGCTGGGAGAAGTGAAAGGGTTGTTCTAACAGCCATCTCCTACACATGGATGCAACACCTTGTTTTCCTCCCTCTTCAGGAGCTGTCCTCACAGTCACAGAAGTTTCTAAAGAGATGCTGCTTTCTCTCCTACAGCACGCATCAGTATTTTAAGCACTTACAAAGTCCAGCTTTACCCTTCCCCTTCCAACCTACACTGCCCCTTTACTAAAGGGAGAAAAAAAAAAGAGGGAGGAGCACACTAGAGGTGACCCACTGCTTGTGTAAGAGCAATGACAAGCCCTGCTACAGTACCCAGGTGTGGAAAAGGGAAGAGGAAGCTTTGCCACTGATCCAGCATTCTCTCTTATCTGCATGCCAATACGAGTGGGCAATTAGCCCAGTTACACATCTCACACCATTTGGCTCTGTTTTCTCCTGGGAAACATGAGATGGGGTGGATGTAAACACCTTAGCAAAGAAGCAATGGCAGTTGGCCACACTGAAGGGGAGGCAGGACGGGTTACACAGAACCATGGCAAAGCAAAACCCAATCTCACCATTCCCCACTGTCCCAGCAGTCTGCAGGGACAGGCCCTTAACACAAGCCCAGGTTCTGCAAAAGAGCATCAGCACTCCTCCAACACTGCCTGACCACAAGCTCCACGAGGGTTTCTCACTGTCCAAGAGACCCATGACCGCTGGCAATGTCACACTGCCCACCCAGAAATGCAACACTGAAATCCACTCCTATTTTCCATGAGCTAAGTGAAACAGCTTAAATATTACCCAGCACTGCCAGCCCTTGTGATGGGTAAATGTTTCTGCGATCAGGAGGACATCTTTATTTAAATGGCATCTGTATGGCAGGTGCCATCAGCTTCGTCACCCAATCCATTTGTGTCAAAGCCTTATGCAACCGCTGCAAATCAGCCCCGTCAGTCACCCAGCCTGCTCACACAAAAGCACTGTGTGCCAAGCATGCTGACCCCTCTATCAAAATCACCATGATCCAGCTTTTTATAGAAAACAGCTGATCCCCTAAGGACTCTCTGCCACCATAACATGAATTGCAAAACTTCCAGGGCCAGCCACATGGCTTGGGATCTGCCTGCCCAGGTAGGCAGCAACTTCAGAATGCAAAAGGCTCACAGAAAATACGCCCAATGCAAATCACTTTATTTCTGGAAGAACAGAATTTTTTCCCCCCCTCCATGTTTTAGCTTACTCCACCTTCCAAAATAGCCTGAACTTAGTCAAGAAAGGCATGTTCATTTTGGAATGAAGCTGCACGCACACAAAGCACTCACAGAAGAGCTGTGGCAGAACAACTTGTTCCTCAATAGCTATTCTGAACCACGTCTCAGTAACAGATCCAGAGCACATCTCTGTAAACGAGACATGTTGATCTGACAACCTGGTTGAAGTGGTGGATAGAAACTTAAAACTTTTACAAAAGCATGAGCTCTCACTGACAACTCCCTTGAAGTAAGGGCACATTGATCCAAGAAAAAAAAACCAAAAACCAGACATCATTCACTTCTTTTCTAGAGACCTGCTTTGCATCTTCAAGTGTTCAAAAGTCATCAGTCCAGCCCCAGTGTTGGTAAGAGCAGCTTAAAAACCAATACAATAAAAATTACTATGTTTAAAGTTTACCTCCTGTTTGGGAAAACAAATTCCTTTTTCCAAAACATTCCTGCACAACCACAAGGCCCAGAACCTTACGTTTATTTCAAACGGAAGGTGATATATGAAAGGAAGTTACAGATTTAAGGAAGCAAGTGATGTAAAGGACCTGATTTATAGCAGAGCTTACAAGAAGACCACAATCAATAGAAATCATTGAACGTATTGAATATTAAAGCTAAGACACTGAATATCTCAAAACTCCATTTTGCTAGTTATTATTATTTGCGATTGCAAGGTCCTAGATCAAAAAGTGGTTCAGAAGAATGACCTTTATCCTCGCTGCTTTTACATAGCCTGAACACTGCCTTTCTGAAGGAAAAATTTTTTTTAAATAGTGTGTTAGTATTTTTGTTTTCTGGTTTTGTTTCCCCCATTCAAAATTTCACTCGGCATCACAAGCACTAGTTAATTCAATGCCTTTCTACACACTCTGCTTCACTGTCAGGCTCTCAGCATCCAGGACACTGGCATAGTGAGGAAATCTTTGGGAAGCATCCTTTAAACAAAATAAACTGCAGAATTTTTTCCCTTAAAAGGTTTCACAGACTTAGGGTTTTATACAACAGCTTTTACAAACTGTATATTCAGGATCCGGTTTAAATCGGTGTCTTGTTTCAGCCTAAAACATGCACTTACTTCCTTTACAGCAACGTGAATTTGTTCACCGTGGCCAACTCATACCACATCCCCATTAGATGCATATGCACATATATCTATCTATATATATATATATGTATATACACACACACACAGGCATGTGCTGTCTCATCTAAGCCGGCCACGACCAACACCAGGCTCATTCAGCCAGGAGGAGGCTTCCGGAAGCGCTACTGCACCCGGGCTGGTTTAGTGTTACTGGGCTAAAGGAAGCAGAGAGACATCCTGTTTATAGGCTGTAGAGCCCAATGGATAAACAAGCACACCTCAGTTCCAGGCGGAGCGGGGAACAAAAGGGCAGAGAGAGAGGCTTAGCGGGTGTGAGGACACCGCAATGCCAGCGGGGCTGGATGCTGGCAGCACCGCCCGGGGCTGCAGAATGTACAGAATGTGCCGCCCCGTGTGCCGGGCTGCCCACCCGGCTCGTCTTTCAGCCCAGCGCCGGCCACTTCCTGGCACCCAGCGAGGTGACACCGGAGATGTCTCCACAGCCTCCTCTCTGCTCTCCCAAAGCACGCCCACACCACCCAGGCTTTCTGTGCATTTTGTGTTTCATCTGCCAGCTGGGCACGCTCGGGCTTTGTGCAATGCCACAGTGTCAAGGGTGGTGGGCAGTGTCAGTAGAGTGCCAGCCTCTCTGCTGGCCACCTGGGGAAGACAATAGCCTGCCCTTGGCATCTGCTGCTGGTCAGAGGTGGACCCTGGGCTGGATGGACAGGGTCTGAACCAACCCAAGGTCACTGCTGTAAGCCCCATGCCCAGCTACAGCAGGGAGGAGAAAGTCTCAAGACATGTTCCTCCCATTCCTCTTCAGTCAGGAAAACACTGGAAGTCCATCACCAGCTTAGAAGGAGATACGAGACTTATTCTCACTTGAATTATCACTTGTGTTCACTGGCCCGGCATGAGGGTCAGGGACAGAACTATGGGATGGATGCAAGAGACAGGAGATGTACAGAAAAACCCTACAAACAGCCCTTTGATTTTGGTATTGTTCTGTCCATCACTAAAGTGAAGAAAAATGTGAAGTTCTACCTTGGTCCAGACCCAAGAGCCCCTTGTGCCTCTGGCAGGTATAAGCCCACAATACTCCCCTCCTGGACTGCCCTTGACCAGGAATAGAGCCCTTCTGGCTGTTCAACACCTGCCAAAGCATCAATGCTGTGACTGTGGTGACTCACTAGGCCAGCTCCATGGAGTTCCAGGCTACCTCCAGCCTATGCAGCAAACCTCCAAGTAACACCTCAACTCCACAAAGAGCCAGCAGACAGGGACATCAGGCCATTGTTGACAACACCCTAACAAACAAGAGGCAAACTGGGCAAGGAACATGGAAGAACTTATGGGGTCTGACAAATAAGGAGCCCAACAGGGATGTTTCCTACCTGGCAATCTTCATGTCAAGTGTCTAATCTCACTTTCCACACCTTTGCTGCTCCACTGATCATTTTTCCCCCTTCACTAGTGAACACGGGCAATGAATCCACATCCATCCTCAACCAGTACAGAAGTGGAAAGTTTTGGCTCCCCTGCTTCCAGTTACAGACCACCTCACAGAGGAGGATTTGAACAGAGCACTGACACCTCAAATGGCAACGCAAAACAAGAGACCCAGGTCAAGGCTTAGGTGTGACTACTCATATCTGTTTCCTTTTTGGTTTTCAGTGCCTTATTTTCTCTAAAGGTCCAGAAACTCTCTACAACAGAGGGACAAGCCTCATCATGCTCCCCAGCCCTTCTAGTCTGAAAGACTCCATCCAAACCCTATCCTAAGCATGAGCAAGGGAGAATTACCCCTATATGTACAAGCAGAGCTTGCTGGTGATGCCAGCATTCACACTCTGAGAATTTCCATCACAACATGGCTGGCACAGCCAATGCTTCACAACCACCACAAAAACACCACAATTGTGTGGAAGACACACAAGAACAGGACTTGCTCACACTCTAACACAAACTCGGGATGAGGCAATGCTGCCAGGCCCTTGGCAGATGAATTGAGGACTGGGGAACCTGAGAGCTACTCCCAAAAGAAAGTCCTGAGCACATAATTTCACACTTGTTGCCCATCCTACTCTTTGTCTCCTGCAACAGAGACACCTCTGACTCATACCAGGTTTCCGCAGGGCCTGACATAACAGGTCGACAGACCGTCTTTGAAATCAAAAAACAGCAAGCACATGGTGACTTGGTGTCTTGGCCAAGAAGGACCCAGATTCAAGACAGTCCTTAGAGGTACAACTCCAAGGTAAGTAAATGTTGATGAACTCCTTTCTCGTCAGCTCTGTGTAGTTCTGATGCCTTTACTTTGCCTTCCTTCCAGCTGGAAAAAAAGTTCATTGAGAATGAAAGATAGTGACTCGCAGTGAGCAGTGACAGATGCTGCCTGCCTGCATGTGTGAAAAAACTCTGACAGGCAGAAATAACACACCTCAGATGTCTTGTGGTGGCAGTGAAGCAATAAATATTCTAATAGACTACTAAGGCTCATAGTAATAATGCTGAGCTCCCTTTACAGAAGCCACTCCCCATGCCAGATGACATCTGCCATGGTATAGATGTTCCTGGAACAGGGAGATATTTTTAAATCTCTCAATGTGGCACAAAACTGTGAGTGTATCAGCCAAAATACCAGCCATCACAGCGTTTATATATAGCCTTGCACATACCATCTATAGATGGGAACACAGACAGATACATGGTATCTAGCAGCATTACAAACAGACATTCTTCTGCTGGTCTCCAGGACTTGAGAAGAAACTTCGCAGCAGCTCCGCCCGTGTCATCCCACCCTGTGTGTGCACTTCTCCACCGGCTTCTGTTCCTCAAGTGTGTTAAGGGCCGCATCTCAATTCTCATCTTCAAAAGCCTGTCCTTTCACCTCCCACATGTCCCCTCTTCCACAGGGCAGTGCAGGTGACAGTCTCCCCACAATTCTGAGCATCCCTCTGTACACACACCTTCAAAGCAGAACCCATGGGCCCCAAAACTTTCTCTGTGCTGTGACAGGTCCTGAGAAGGGTTAGAAAATCCTCAAGGCAGTCCAGTTCACTCAGGGGTACCTCTGACACATACAAACTTCTAGGCATGGCTCCTATCAGAGGCAGGAATACAGAGGTGCTAGTGGGGAAAGAATTTGTAAGCTCCAAACTAGCAGTAGCTCCCCATGGAGGACCTGTAATCACTTCCCAGGAACTCTTCTGGCACCCTAGTTACTGAAGGGGAAAAGGAAAAATAAAAATGGCTTTTAGAAGTGGCTTCAGGTCCTAGGATACATTCTCTCGTGAGTATGAAATGTGCATCAGCATTTCACAAAGAGCACCCCAGCCGTCAGACCCAGGGTGATGTTTAAGCTCTTGATACAGTTATCTGCCTAATAATAACCCCAAAGAGCACTCCTTGCCTGGCTGCCTGCCAGACCACACGTAGCCTCTCTGCCCTTTCTGCCTTTTTTTTTTTTTTTAAGTTTTTTAACTTTGTCAGACATGGAAACGTTGACTCTAAGAAATTCAGCCTCTTCTGCGAAACAGATTGGCTGAGACTTCTTCATTGTTGTGGAAACCATGACTTGGGTGCTGGGGAGGGTAGACAAAGGGGAAAACTCATGCATTTTGCCTTCACGTGTGCTTTATTTTCTCCCCTGGCAGGAAACAATGAGAAAGACTCTAACCCAGCTGCCGTCAGCTGCTGCGCTGGAAGTGATTTTATCAGCTCCACCTGCTTATTGTGGGTATTTTTCAAGACTGCAAGGACAATGATTTGAGGCAAATCAGCAGTGACTGGTGTGTTCTCGAGGGACAAATGCTACACTAGTGCATGACACAAGTGATCCACAACAGTGGGCCAACAGTGCCAAGGCTGGGAGGAGGAAGGAAAGTGGGAGAGAGGGATAAACATCTCCACCTGTTTTTCTAGGGAAAAAGAGATACAGCAAGGGGGCATGGCTTGTTCAAACATTTTAGAGTTTGCATGATGTTTTTTCCAGCATTCAGAAGCAACAAATGAACTGCACCAAGAGATCCAGCAGCTACAGCTCAGAGAGGAACATCATGTCCATGTCAAGCTTTCAAAGCCTTATAAACTGCAAAGAGTTCAACGTGGTTTCTTTATACTCAGAGAATAACAGCCTTTGCAAAACAGGCTGTGAGGTGCCACACTTTATCATTCACACCTGCTAGGGATCTGTCCCTGTGCATCACTGAGCTCAGGTGTGGTGTAGCCCCACTGAAGCAGGTCCTGCAGACCACTCCTCACAGCTAGCTATGTGTCAAAGTAACAAAGGAGCCTCCAACCAGCACGTGGACAACAGCACAGGCTGATGCAACTGCTCACTTCAAGAGAGAGGCACTTCAATGGTGTTTGTAAAAGGAAAAGATAAAAAGAAAAAGGGAAAAAGCATACCTTTGCAAGTTCTAGCACAAGAAGAAAGCCCCAGGTCACTGTTGTAGCTAATGAGAAGGGCGACAGTGGTGCTCAGCAAGACTGTTCAAAACATCCTCATGACTTTTTTTTAATCAAGCGAAATACACACAAACAGCATCTTGTCCAAGCAGGCTGCTGCTTTGACATCCACACAGCCAGTAAGACCCTGTGAAGTTTTAATAGGCAGGTCAAGCCTACAAAGACTTTGCTCCCACTCTCTCCTGCCTCCACAATGTACCCCATTCCCCAGTGGTTTTACTCTGAGAACTTGACAAGCTTTCACCAGAATTGCTGCTCGGAGAGCAGCCTGCTCACAGACAAAGCACACACAGCTCCAGCCGGAGAGAAGCCCTTGAGCTTATTCTGGATCATATTCCTCCAGGATCTGAGTAAATAACAACATCTCACAAAAACAAATTACATCAGGCATGGGTCCCTTGTGACCCAAATGGGCGAGTTTTCTTAAGAATTTACCACTTTTACCTCCAGACAGTCAGAGAAGTGGAAGCAAGCCAGGAAAGAAGGGCGGCATCGCCCTTTGCAAACACCTAACGAGCCCAACCGAAAACACGAAGCCCGGCACCTTTGGAGACGCCCCCCTGCACACTCCAGCAGGGCAGGTGGCTGCAGATGAAAGACCCACCAGGAAAGCTCTTCGGTAGGAGCTGATATTTCAGCTATTAAAGAAGTTTGTGTTTAAACAGACATTAATTGCATTTGCTCAGGAATTTCTCAGCTTTACCACTTAAAAAATACCCAAAGCCACTTGGAGGCTCTTCCTTTTTTCTCTCCCACCCTTATTTGCTCTGTAAACACATTTGTGTGCGCCCTGGATCCTGTAACGTTCTGCTGCAGTGACAGCATCTCCAAAACAGAGCAGCAGCAACCTACACATCTCAGCAGGGACTGCTGAATGTCCTGGGTCCTGCCCCTGCCACCACAGCACAGCACAATGCAGAGCCCCACGCAGCCCAGCTCCTGGCAGGACCTTCTCCCAGCACAGAATGAAGCAGAAGATGCCTTTGGTGCCGTTTGTACCAACAGATAACATTGTCAGGAGCCCATGCTCACGACTCAGGCTGCTCTCTCACAGGCTGAAACTCCCCCAACAAAACCCTACCTATCAGCAGTGGGGTTTGTTTGATAAAGTGCTGTTGCACTTTACTTTTTTTAAAAAGGTTTACCCGCAGATCAAGGCCTTGATTGTGGTGGCTGGAAGATGTGAAATAACTGCAAATACTTTGTAGCCTTTTGAAGAGGCTGCAGAGGTCAGTCCAGTGATATTTCCCAGGCCAGGCAAGAGGGGCAGAGAGCCTCCTGGGCACCAATAGGACCACGGCCAGCTGCTACCCACAAGGACTGCCCATAAAGCTGCTCATGAAGATGGACAGGACAAATGGAATCACGAAACTTGGATCAATTCTTTACCATACTATATAGTAC
The DNA here is from genome assembly GCA_037013685.1 of Acridotheres tristis. Lineage (NCBI taxonomy): Eukaryota > Metazoa > Chordata > Aves > Passeriformes > Sturnidae > Acridotheres > Acridotheres tristis. The sequence goes on from CM072896.1 coordinate 15,390,893, forward strand.
CTACATAAATGTTTATGTACACCTGGCAACATCTGTGCAGCTTTGGGTGAGCTTTGACCCTTCCTGGTCAGTAAACAGACCGTAAAATCACTGCCCTAAACACCTGGAGGCAAGAGAACACCCAGCAGCTCCATCTCCACCCCATCACTGCACACACAGCAGGAAATTCAGCAAGGACACACCAGTGAAACGCCTCTCGAGCCCAAGGGAGCAATCTGTGGCACCGGCCCAGAGGGGCTGCTGGCAGACAGCCCACGATACTTTCTATTATGTCCCTTAATATTGCCTTAGATCTCGCACATCTGTTGGCCTCTCTCCCCAAGGGGAAGGCTGGGAGTGACTCCTCTTGTCAAACAGGTCTGCTCCGTGCCTCGAGCAACGCGAAATCTCCTGAGAGCGGCCAGGAATCTCCTCCCCTCCGAAATCAGGACACCTCCACCACGCTCAACCTCAGCCCACACACAAAGTAAAGTGTGAACCAAAACTCAGACACTTTTGGCTGGGCTGGCCGTGCCACCACAAGCCCAGCAAAGCAGCCTTTGCAGCACCTCACAGAAGGGGGGGGGTAGGAGAGGGGAGTCATTTTTGACAATGAAAATGTAATGGAACATTTTGTATCGATCGATTGTGGGATGAGTCATGTTTAGAACAACTCGCCTCCTCTTCTCCTCACTTCCCCACCCCCAAATTATGGACTGCAAGAAATGAGCAGAGATAATGGGCAATTTCAGATGTTCTGAACTCAGGTTTCTCTCCTGCTGGAACAGCATGCCATGACAGTAGATGGACTGAGCTCCAGAGATGTTCTACACGTTCCCACACCCTATACTGGCTACAAAAGAATTTTGTCTAACTAATGGGCAATTAGGAAAGAACTAGAAGGATGGGGGACTATTTTGTGGAGGAAATGAGTAGTCTGAAGGACGATCTGAACAGGATCAACAGTAAAAGGAGACACAAAAATATAGATGGGGATCAGACACAAGGCCCAGAAAAAAGAAAGCAAACTGGAGGTACATTTCTACATACGCACACACACCCCAACCTCTGATTTTCTGTCTGAGTCTCTAGGGGACTAACTAACTCTGAAGGTATAAAGCAGAAGACGACAAGCTGCTTAAGCACTTGTCTACTAATGTTTGGCAGTGGGACACAGACAGGATGTGACCACCCAGCACCCCATCACATGGGGCATTCAAGCCTGGCCAAGAGATCTTCCAGTGCTGGACTCCAGCCAGGACTAGTACACTCCAACCAGAGAAGAAACTGGTACTTCATACCCTAGGAGATGACTAATTGCAGTAGCTGAGTTATGGCATAGCTTATAACACACAATCAAGAAACACTAAGGTCATCTTGACTCTCATCTACACCATCCCCTCCCACAGCAGACTTGCTGCTCTTTTTTTCCTCCTACTCCTTTTCTCACTTTCTACCCTCCCCTTCAACATTCTTTCCTTTCAGGTCTTCTCACCTCCCTCCATACCAATTTACCTTCCTCTCTGGATCCACTCCTCCAGCACTTGAAAAATCCTTCTCATCACCTACAACTCCCACAGCAAAAGCCCTTCTCTTCCAGGAATCTGCTTTATCTGGAGTTTGATCTCCAGCAATTATCTGTGCTAACCCTTCCATAGACCTCAAGTGCACATTTGTCTGCCTCACTTTGTAGAATCTTCAGGACAAGGATTGTCATCTTCCCCACTTGTAAAGCACAGGATACATTTACTGGGCTAGTAAGTGATAAATAAGCCACCTCAGCATTTCAGGGTAGCTCAGTGTGGGCTCCCTTGGTATTTGCCTTCCCTCCACTGCAAACTAATCTACCTGTAAGACTTTTCTTCCTTATCTCTGTTACAAGGTTATCACTTGAATTTATCTGCATTTTTCAAAAAAAGTTGAGACAGGGAGGTGGGGAAACAAAGGGCCTTTACCAGCCCAGTTCAACCTCAGCCCAAACCCTGAGATGTAGAGGAGCTGGTGGGAGCACTACGGGGAGAGACCACAGCCAGAAATAACTCACTGGGATAATTTCAAACCCCACATCTCACTTCTATTCAGTCTTCAGTAGGTTTTTGGACAAGGAGACACACATGGCTGTTTGTTCAGGAAGCAATTATCAAACCTACATCCAATTCCACTAGCTGAGTGTGTGTCTGCCTTTAGAAGGAAGCTGGAAAAGGGGCAAGTAGACTGTTGAGATGGAAAACGAGGGTAAGGAAATAATAATTATAAAGAAAAGATTAGCCACAACACTTAGGACATCCAGAGGTGACTAAGAGGCAGCCTGGCCTTCAGTGAATAAAAACATCAAAACAGGGAAAACAAAACCCTCCACCCATGCATGGAACTGGGCGGGCTGGTTGGCAACCACAGACATGTGGAATAGGGGGTTTGCATAACAGGTGGATTCTCAGGAATCAAGGTGATTAAACACTCATTCAATTAAAATAAGAGGGCAAAAGTATTTGCTGGACAGTTCACTGAGTTGAGATAAAGAACCAGCTTTTAGCATAATGAGAATCCAGGTTGTCTGCAGCTTCTTCTCTCCGGCTCCCTGCATTCCTCCACCATGTGGATTTCACCCCTTCTCCCTGCACACACCAGCTCCACACCTACCTGAGGACGGTGCTCCAGTCACTTCAACACACCCATCCCCAGTGCCCTCCCAGCTTTCAGAAATACTTCACCTGGAACATGCTCAAAAGCCACATCCTTCTCCATCCCTGCAGCCCGAACAGCCTCTGCAAGGTTATCTGATGCAGCTTTCTGACACTCGCTCATCTTGCCAGAGAATTAGCTGATAACTAAAAAGCACTGCAGGAAGCACACGTGTCAGGAAGACTATGTGATAACACCAGTGAGCTGCGAGAAACCTCATCCAGATCCGAGGGGAAAATTACAATTTTTACGACTGGTTTAATCTGAACTCACCAGCTACCCTCAAGACTACACAGCAAACAGGAATGCCTCCAAGCATTCAAATCCCCATGATTAGACATGGTCACCAAATCAGCAACAAGATAAACACAATAAAAATTAAGAACAAAAGTCAAACAATCACCTAGAAAATAACAGGAGACCATGTAAGAACACCAAGCCAACAAACATCCCTTCCTCCACAAGGAATGCACCTTCCTGCACAGCAGCATTTCACCCAGTAGAGATGGAAGGGCTGGTGCTTAATGCTGACCCTGGAAACTTGCCCAGAAGTTTTTACATCGCTCAGCACTCTGTGCATAAAAGGGCAGCAGTGGTGACACTCCTGGTGAACTCCTGCTGGCCAAGCTGTCTGGCAGGTATAGCTAAAAAAGCCGGCTTTGGAAAATATTGCCTTTTTATAGCTTATCTCAGTGCAGACAGCTGCCTCACACCTCTCGAAATAGCAGGATTTAACAGCCATGTTTGCAGGGACAGATTTTAAAGGTTCCATCTTCTAAGAAACAACCTACACATTCAGAAACAGGAGGCCAGATTTGTTTTGATACTGGAACCCCCTTCCATATGCTAAGCATACCCACGGATTTGCAAAAACCCTGCTCTGAAAACGGGATGTTCATTCAGCAACAGGCGACAAGTAACTCGCGTTTGCCTTCCTATGGAGTCTGTTCCCAACACAATCAGCAGCGAAGCAGCAACTTGATTAGGCTGATACTACCTTTTGCTGAAAGTAGTTGGCATTTTAGAAGTAAAACAGTGGTGGAGGAGAGCATTAAACACTGGAAAAACAAGACTAATAGCTTAAATACAAATACCCCACAGGCAGTCAGCACCTCTCTGTTGTTCCTCTTAAGGTAGAGCAAGTCAGGATCAGATCCCAAAGCATTATTTTGATTTGCTTGTGATGATAAGGATGAGACTCACTCCTGGGTCGGTCCCACAGCTGCAAACCCCAACCCCAGGAGCCTGGAGGAGATTCTTCAGCCTCCTCAACTCTATCATGCTGGTGAGTGCAATAGTGATAATGTTATTTTCCCACCTTTTCACAGTAACAAGCTTTTTTAGATAAAAAGCATCAAATTCCCATGTATTTAACACTGGAAGTCCTGATGCTAAGGATGTAAATGTCTCTGAATCGAACAGGGCCTTGCAAAACTTCCATAGTACCACCTTTTACTAGCAATAGTTGGACCAGTTGACTACAGCATCTTCCTCATAAAAAATTTTTAAACTTTCTTTTTGTACTGAATGAAGGAGTACTAAAGACAACAACCTGCTGTGAAATGACCAAAATTCCTATGCAAACAACTCATTAGCAGTGTTCAAATGCAATTTAAATTACTAGTTGTTAAAGTGCTTCTCAATTTCATGGCAAGTTTCCAAGCAAAATTACATGCTATGTACTATTTAATTGATTGTTTTCTACTTCTTAACATCGATTTATTCCCTCCTCCTGTCCTTTTCTTAATTTCAAGGGATGCTAATGACTTTTCAGGGAAGAAAGGGGAACAGCAAATGGAGTTGAAGAGGGATTTACCTGAAGAAGAAGGATGTAGGAGGGAAGTGGCTGCCAAAAACAGGCAGCTTCACCCGAACTTGTCCCTCTGATATTTTTGCAGTAGGGGTGTGAGACAGCACAGCACAAGGATTCTTTTCCTCTCCACCACAGGCAGCCAGGCTTCTGAAACCTGATATTTCTTTAAAACATTGTCCTCCCCCATCAGGACAAGCAGTAAGCACAGTTAACTATTCGAGGACATCGGTAAAGCAACAAGAGCCATCCTTTTCCTCCTTCTCTGGGCACGTTAGTCCTTGAACCAGCACACTCACTGGGGGCAAACAAGTTGTTCTCACTCGGAGATCTCATCCCAAATGCAAATACCTGCACTCCACTCAGATCCCAGGAAAGAGCAACCATACAATTAGGCGAAGTGCCATCTGGAAATTTCTAATGTAACAGTATGTGTTGAGATCATGTCACACACTAGCAACACAGATCAACTTTATGAAATACTCAGTGCCTCTTGGCTTACCTTTAAGCAACTGATGCAGAAATATTTTATGCTCAGAAAAATATTACTTTATTAGAGTAAGAGATGGGTTTGACAGCATCACTCTGCCCGAGGCCACAAAGCACCCACCTGTCTGAGCACAAACCATTACATAAAATACAGAGATTTGCACTTTTCCCAAACCTGCCACACAGTGCCCTAATTTCTATGCCTGCACACCACAATAACACCACTTTCCTCAGCCTTCAGGCACAGTACTTAAGGGATCTAAAACCTTTGCCTAAAATGCAGAGTGTAAGATGTGCAGAGGTTTGTAACCTTCACCCCCTTCCACCCACATATGTCAGTCCCCTGCTGTCTGGGGCACCTTCTCTTGGCTCCCGTGGGGCACAAACACGCAGCCCTCAGTGCATACTGAGCTCCCTCAGAGCACTCAAATCACAGTGCTGGTGTAACCCCTTTGCCAACTACCCAGGGCCAGCCCTGGATTGATCAAGGCAACAGCCAGGATGAAGGACGGGCTGTGAACCAAACCTCCCTACATGGGAGCTAAAGCAAGTCCTTTGTGTTTAACACATCATTAATAGAGATTGAGAGAAGCTTAAGAAAGGCAGGCATGGAGTTCTCTGAACACTCTCGAGGGTTAGTGCCATGGAAGGCTTCTCAGGCTGCAGTGTTTACCAGGTGCCAGGCTAGAGGAGGAAAAAAAAAAATCTTTAGACAGCTGTATTAATTTACAAGTCAGCCCTTAATGGCTCTGTTCCTGGAGCAGGAGAAAATCCTTTGTGGATCCTGGATAGCATCAGTGGTCACTGAATCTGCTCAGGTCCTGGAGAAACACCAGATGGAGAGCCCTGGCAGCCTGCAGTCCCAGCCGTGGGCATTGCCTCGTCCTCCAGAGCTCCCCCAGCTCTGCCCAGCACCCACCAGGAAAGGGGGCACAGGCAGCACATGGAGAGCTCATCCTTCACAGTCAGTCCAGCTCCCAAGTCACATCCTCGCAGGGCTGAGATGTTGCACAGAGAGGGATCAGCACGTGAACATTCAGAGTCACAAAGCGCTTTCCCAGAGGTGCCAGACAAGCCCTGCCCAGAGCACTGGGTTACAGCACCCACGCACTGCTCATCCTTGTCTTCCAACAAACAGCATGTCCTGGTGAGCAGCAAAAGGAGGAAACTGCGAGGGGAACAGAACATGATCATTTCCAGTCCTACAGTGCTGTTCCCAGAGCACCAAGCTCAGCCACAGGCAGCTGGTGAAGCCTGGATGTGCCACATCCACATGCCACCAGAAGCACAGCCATCACACGGGGCCACGTGTGCACACACACAGGCAAAGCACAGCACACAGGGAGCAGCACAGACCAGGGCCCCACTGCCAGAAGTCCACAGCTTTGCACCACCATGCACGACAGAGGATGAGTGACTACCAGAGGAGTCCTCGGGCTGAGGCTTCAGGTGCTGTGACAGCTCCATACATGCTCCCAGGGCCCTGTGTCCTAGCCCATCACCTTCCCTGCCCGTTCACCCTGGACACTCTTTAGGACAGCAGCTCTCTCCTTTGCACCAAGATCAGCCTGGCCAGGCCCTGACCCCAAAAGCTGCAATAATCCAATCATCCTTTTGAAACAGCAAAGATTAAAATGCAGCTGAACTCTACAAACCTCCAACACGTCCCAGCCACAGAAAAGGCTCCAGCAGTCCTTCATCACTTTTTGCGGCCGAGTGTTTTTTTATCACACAGCCATCCTCAAGCAAACTATCTTTCCCTCTTCAGGATAATCCAGACGGTTTTGTACCTCAAGGACCTGCTGCAAATCCACATCTCTGGAAAAACCAACGAGCATTAAGCCCTATTTAAAAGGGCAAATGAAAATTTACAAGAGGTTTAACTTTAAGAGAGTATGAAGCAACAGTTCTGAAGAAGCCTTAAAATACCAGTTAGCTGAGAAGATAGAAGGATTACTAACCAGCACTGAAAACTATAAAAGGATTTTCACCAATGCCCCTTCCAAAGTAAAAGGATGAAGTGCAGTGCTTCCCATTTGAGACACAGGACTGGCTGCTCCATGACCCCCAGAGCAGTGTTAAAAGCACTCTGTACATGTTACATGCTCCAAATGACAAGAGGAATGCAGGATGGTGGATCTCTGCTCCAGATTCCCCAGCACGGTTTTAGCTGCCATGAATAAAACAGGAAGCAGAGCATCTTCCAGTTTCCCCCCATACTCCTGACTGTCTGGATGAACTGCAACTTCCTTTCAGGAAATAGAAAGGAAAGAGCAAAAAGAAGCAGCCAGCTACAATATCAGACGGATTAAAAACTTAACACTAAGGAAAAATACAGAACAACAAGAAAAAAAACCAGACACTCAAACTTTATTCAGTTACAGTTAGCTAAACTTCAACTAAGAGAACAGAGTTAAATATTAACATTAGAGAAATATATCCATGTGTTATGCAGCCTTTTAACACACACTCTTCCTTAAGAGACAGGAATCACACATAAGCTATGTTTTCCTTGCTGACCACATGAATATATCCTCCTTTAACTCCATAGTGATCTGCTGCCTTGCTGCGCAGTGAAACTAAAAGGAAAAGCGTGACAATGTGAGCTGGCTTAAATTATCTTTATACCTACTCCTGAAGAAACATTTTGCCTTTGAGACCAATCCACTAAGCCAACTTCTCCTGCTACAGAAGGTTTCATTGGGTCCTTTGTTGTTGAACCACATGCCTGCCTCCACCAGCAATGCACACACTTTGATGCAATCCATCTGACTAAACAAAACAACAGAAAAAGTCCCAAGTTGCTTGCTATAACAGCAATGATGCACTTACCAGCGTTCAGGCAAGCTCCTTTGCTAACATGCTTCCCTCTCGAGCACATCAAATTTGGAACAAGGTCCAGGAGCAAGAGAGAACTGAAAACTGACCACAACAAGCTTCCAAAACAAGAAAAGGGGGGGTGGGGGCGGGATAAAAAAAAAAACCTTACTACAGGAATTCAAATCCTGCTTCCACCAGACCCTGAGTCACCTCCCCTCCCTTGCAATAGATCAGTGCAATGGGTAAACATTTCCAAATATGGAGATCAAAACTCCAAAGGATGTAAAAAAAAAAATCACCCTTCTCTCCCTGGCTTTGGCACAGGGACGACTTGCCCCTCTGAAGCATGAGCTGAGCACATTGCCTTTGCTGACCTACACACAGCCTGGACATGGGGCCACACAATCACCTTCAGCTGTGCTTCAGGGGCTCCTGGAAGGATGGGTGACACTGCATCTCTGTCCCCTACTAGGGATGCACAGGAAGATTCAACGGGAGCAACTCCAGGAGTTCTTGCTGCTCAACCCCTGCAACAAACCTCTCTCTCATCCCTCAACTCACCACCAGAAAACCTCCTAGAACTACTTTCTCTGAAGGCAAATAGGCAGATTCAGGCTGTGGTTATAGCAACATCAGCTTGGCCCAGAAAAGGCAGGCTCAGCCATCAGTCATACCACATCCCACACTGGATGCTCACCTGGCACAGGGAAATCTCCCCTCAGCTGGCTCATCAAGTTAGTACTTTATAAAGAATATACATTTGAACATGTGTTATGGAAAAAAATCCACAAAAAACAAAAGACAGCTCTGCAGAGAGGCACAAACTGAAGGACAAGAGGTACAAGGAGCCCCAGGATGGCAGCACCCATCAATCCCTGCTGGAACACACAGCACTGTATCCCATGGTTGGTGGGAACTGAGGAGCACCCAGCCTTCCCACGCCTGGAAAAGGGACTTGAGTGTCAATCCTCAAACTCACAAACCAAGTTTAAGAGGCAGTTTTCTTAGATGGCATAACTATCCCTGCAGAGCCTGCATGCACACCAGAGCAACATCTCCATGCCAGCGCTGCCACAAGCATCAAGCCTCAGCAGCAAAAGCTGACCTGCAGGCAGCAGGAGCTGCCTCTGCCTGCCTGCGTGGGACAGCAGCCTCCTGGTAGCTGCAGCCATGGCTCCAGGGGCAGGCAGCCTCTCAGGAATGTGCACAGCAGGACATTTTCAAGGCAAACAGGCTGCCGAGGCAAGGCAATCCAACCAGACCAGAGTGATTCCCCAGCACCACCCACAAGATGCTATTGAATTTATAGGGAAGGAATTCCAGAGCTGACTCTGCCCATGTATGGCCAAAACAAACTGTAAAAAAGTGACATTACAATACATCTAGCTTTCACTGGTACTGGAGCACAGGCTTTGGGGAGGAGCTGAAATCCTGCAGTGACAGAAGCTCTGCAATTACCTCCAGGAACTGCACAGTGGTCAGGGCCTGTGGCAGCAAGGGTTTAGCACCCACAGGTAACAGAAAACATTAAAATCATTGCTTTAAAAGGTAACAAAGGTCTCTGCCTTTTAGAATACACCCACATTTAACTCAGTGATCCATCGCTACCACTGCAAAAAAAAAAAAAAAAAAAAAAAAAAAAAAAAAAATCAACCTTACCAGGCAGCACCAGCACACGTTCATTACACTGGAGGTCATAAAGGCAGTTTTAAAGAGCTAACAGTCCAAGTGGCATTAAGTGGTACACCAGGACAACCTCAATGTACTGCAGGCTGGGACTAGCTCTCCATGGGTAGCTGATTAATTATTTTTCCAAAAGCACACTGAAACCTCTCACAGGACCTGTGTGCCCCAGCCAGCAGCAGGGTCACCCGGAGATTTCTCCATGGTCAGCAACGAGAGATACTCTCAAAACCAATGTAAAAAGGGTCAAGTTTGTGCAGGTTTTCTTACCAACTCTGACTCAAGTTTTCCAGCCCTTTGCAGAAAACAATCCCCAAGATATTGCTTTTTGCAAGAACACACAGTAAAATTAAGTAGAGAATTGTCAAAGTCAAGGAAAGGAACAAAAGCATGGAAGGGAACACCTGGAAGAGCAAAAACCCCATCACAGGCACACGGCAGCCCTTACAGCTCTGGTGTCCCACCAGAGATGAACAGATCAAAGTTTTCCCCAAGAGTTAAATGCCACGACCTTGCCTGCCCTGCCAGCAGAGAAGTATTAGCTGTGTCAGCACGAGAGGCAGAGGGCTTACAGAATGGGAGAGGAATGCAGGCTGCAGTGGCACACATGGTGGGGACAGGGACACAAAACCCAGGGGAGTGAGGGCTGCTCACACTGACTTTTCCTTTGAACAGGGGTCAGCCAGGGTAGGTTTTACAGCTCTTGGGGCTGAAATCTGGGACTAATGCTTTTGTGACCTTAGAGGGACTCCCATTTCAGCAGCAAAGAGAGCTGTTAAGAAGGGGTGGGAGCGCAGGGGCCTGAACAGATGAGGACAAGCCATTCCCCAGCTCCTGGCAGGCAGCCCAGCACTGCTTTTCAGTGTGTGCAAGTTATACCCATTGAACTGGGAACGAGCACATGTCTCTTCTGGGCTGCACTTGCTACTCCCCCAGCTTTACTCTCCCCAGGACAGCACTAGGATCTCCTCTCCTTTTTCCAGCTGAAATGGCTTTATGCCCTCTCCCTTGCTACTGTGATCACTATAAACAGAGGTACCTAAGCACCTGTATTCAGCAATTCTGCTTCAGAGCACCTTCCATCCCAAACAATACAGAGGAGAGGAACCAAGAGGATGGATGCATCCATGTCCAACCACAGCCTAACCAGGAGCTCCCTGCTACATGGCAACACAAATCCTCCTCCTTGCCACAGTACTAAGCTTGGGAAGTGAAACGTTGGGGGCCTGAGAATAAAGTCCAACTCAAGCCTCCTGCACAGCAGTACAGATTGTTATAAAGAAGCCGCTGGGTCAGGGGTGGCTAATTTAAATGAAATAAGCAGGATGACTGAGAATATTTGATTCATAAAAACATCTTGAAGGGGCAGAGAACAGAGGGACTGCTGCAGAATCACAGGGACACAGGCCACGTATGCAGACAGCAAGGACCAAGGATGCTCAGACATACACATGCACAACCATGCACACAAACACCTGCTCCTCCACCATGCACAAAGACAGATTTAGGACTTGCAAGCTGAAGTCCTGTGCAGTCAAAAGCTAGCACAAATGTTTGTGACAGTTCCACAGGCAAAGGCAAAAACCGGGTGCAGAGGAATAAATATAGAAAGAAATCAGGCAGGCAAAGCAGGTGCTGGCTTGTAAAACCTTGGCCAGAAAGGCTCTCCAGGAGGTTGAATCTGGTAGTTTTGCAACAGCTCCACAGAAAGACAGAAGAGACAGAAAGAAAAAAAGAGAACATGAATGCATATGCATTCTTTAATCGCCATATATAGTATATACAGACATTTGGTATATACACCCCCAAGCTCTCATATGCCACTGTATAGTATATACTATATATGCATTGCCATCTTTGTTTCCATGTGCCTACACTTGTACAGCCTGTGTCTGTGTGTATGCATTTCTGCTGTGTGCATTTGTCATTACCCCCACGTTGCCTCTCCACACGTGTTATGACACCACACATCACAGAGCATGTCTAAAGCCTCAGCACCATAGCCTGGGATGACTTCTGGACACTCCCAGCCTCTCACTGCTCAGCCCTTCTCCAGCAAAGCCTCTGGGTGTAAGCACCACCAGAGAGCCATCAGTTTGTCTTGTATTTTCTGGTGATCCCACTCTCCCTCCAAACTTTGAGAGCCATGAACAAGGTGCCACTGTCAGAAAAGCCTGACATCCTTCTTGTCCCTTGTGCCTGTGAATTGTGCTTACATACCAGTTCTCACACTGCACAGCCTTACTTGTGGGATGAACTCAGAGCAGGGTTCCACCAGACTCACAACTTCGGGTTTGGTTTCTTTCTCAGCCCTGAAAAGAGAGAGACTTAAGTGATGCACGCTGTATGGGCTTCCCAACAGCTTGTCTCCAAAGCCAGCAGTTTAACCCACACAATTTCTGGGAAATGCAGCATTTTCCTCCCCAGTTTTCTTAAGCAGAAGTATCCATAATCCTGGACTCCTTTCAGCACCTCCAAAAGCAAGACCCACCACTCTGAACTGGGCCATGACCAGCAATGACCAGAAATGTCAGCTGCCAGAGTCTGGCCAACAACTCACACCTCCTAAAGTCACTGCTCCTTTACTGCTCTTAATGCCATTGAGAAGGGAGAGCGATAAGGAGCTATCAAATGAGGCATAAAATAAGAGAACAGGGTGAACAATCACTCACCTCTGGCCTTGGGCAGAGTGAGAGAGCTAGAAGGTGCCATTTAAGGCATTTTGAGGTTACCATTACTGTGAGCAGAGCTACAACACCAGCCCTCCCCCTGAGAACAGCCTTTTCTCTCTGGAGCTCTGTGCAATTCCCATGTGGGAACTATATTCCCTTCCTGAAGCTGAGAAGCAGACACTACCTTTTCTTGATGTGACCTGCTCAATGTTGTGTTTTCCCTTTCTGCAGATGATGAAGTTAGAGTAAAGAGGACAACCAGGCCATGCATGGTTTGCATATGAGATGGGACATGCCAGGACACATGTCAGGGTGCATCCTACAGAGACCAGCAGCATCTGAAGTGCACACTCCTTCCTGTCCCCATCAGTCCCGGCCAGCATCCCATCCCAGCCACATCCTGGTCACTCTAAAGCCCTATCTCTGCCCATGACAACCACAGGCTTGTCATCACAGCTCAGCAGAGAAAGTTTCTGCTGTTTGCTGCTGTCACTACGGAAAAGCTCAGACTTGTCTGCTGTACTGTGCTGTTCACAATGGTGCATGTGAGCCCACAAATGTACAACAAACAAGGAGTAAACTGTGTTGGTGGCTCATGGTCCAAGCCTCTCTTCCCTGTCACACAGTGAGATGGCTTCCGGCCCTTCCAACACCCCTTGTCCCCCATGCAATGTCTGAGGCTATGACAGCCAGGAGTGACAGGGCTTTTGTCTCTCCCAAGCAGCAGCACATGTCCCTTGTGCCAACACCACAAGAGCACACTGAGCCTCATTCTGGCCCAGCTCAGTCCCATGGTCCCTGTGCTGGCACCTAGCCCTGATTCTCCACTGAGACAGGCAGGTCTGAAAGCTCCCAGGACCATCAGAGTTCCCCTCAGGTGTTACAAGGACAAAACCAACTGAAAATTGCAATGGCCTCTCCCACTCACTGCAGGGATGAAGAGGAGTAACTGCAGAGGTTTACTGCTGATGAACTCAACCAAAGAGCAATTTCTCTCCATCCATCAACGAGGAGACAAGTACAAGCAAATATTATGGTTGTGCATGTTTACTTTTCATTTTAAAATTATGTAGAGTTACATACAATTTAGGTCCTTCCCACAGGCTCCTGGCAAAATGCCCTTCGGTCTTATCTGCAAAGGCAGAAGACAACAACACTTCCTGCTGATTCCAATACTATTTCAGTTCAATTCACAACAGCACCTTCAGGAGCTCCAGGTAAAACAATACATCTTGGGACTCAACATGTGTTAAAAAAAAAAAATCTTGGCTCAAGATTGTCTCTCACCAGGTTTAACTCACAAGCTGTCCCTGTCACCTGTGACTGGGGTTTCCTGCAGGAAGGTGAGCAGGACACCACATATCCTCCTTGAGGCTGAAAATTTGCTGTGAAACCATGCTCTCAGCAGCAAGTGGGGCCCAGCAGCCCAAAAATGCCCAGGCAGGCACTCCCTCCTGGAAGCACATCCACAGGTGAGCAGGACAGGGACAGCTTGACTGGTCACAGCAATATCTACTACAGCCAGTCTATCAAACTACTCCACTAAACACAAAATTATCAGAAGCAGTTCATTCACTCATTGGCTGACAATGCTCATGCTGTATTACTGACAGCAAGAATCAATGTTTCTCAAGAAAAAAAATAAATATTAATTTTAACACACAAGTACAGAAAGCAATTTTTTCTGTTTGGATATTCAAATCTAAAACCAGGACTTTACAATGCCTGAATTTTAGCATCAGTTTTGTGTTATGGCCTGAGTTTTCTTAGATTGTTCAGATTTTTCAGGAACGGACAGTGGAAAAACCTCTGCAAGAATTCCAAGTTTCAAAGAGCAGCAGTCAGCAATTTCAGGCAAACAGGCGTCCCTAGCATAACTCCACAGTGGCCACGTAGAAATGGAAGTAACCAGACACCACAGTCCCTTTAAATCAAAAATCTTACCTGTGAAAATGACTTCAGCTAATTATACTTCTCCCAAAACAGCCTGGTTTGAATGGCATCTGTTTTTCTGACTACTCAAAAGCTGCATTCACTTTTAATCTCCTTTACATTTGAAAGTGTTACCAATATTTAGAGTCTATTTATTACTATTATTATATTTCAAATCAGCATAGCTGTACTTGAAGCCCAAGTGCAAACACCAGTTGAAGTGGGATAAAGCAGTCTCATGCTGGGATCCTTTGTTCCATTCCTTCATGAAGCAGATGGCTCAACCTGACAGCCACAAGGAAAATTGTCATTTTAACTGTTCCAGTCACCAATTTTTAAACACAGACAAGCTCTCAGCCAGTCACCCATCAGCACGAACTGACATGGGGTCCCCCCCCTCTTTGATTGGCAGGTGCACGAACAGTTCCCCAGATGCCAACCTCATTCAATCTGACCTTTTCATTTTAAATGAAAACCACTTAAAAGCCTGCCCTGTTCCGACATATGTCTTTTTATGTCTTTCCCACTCTGTGCCAGTATGTGTGTTATTTGCTGGCCAAAGTTCCCAAACTCAGAAATCTCACGTTATCTCCTCCACTGCTGAGCCCTGACCCTCAGGCACTCTGGCCACTGCCAGCACTGAGGGAGCTGTCTGAGGTCTCCACATTCTCACACATTGGAAAAAGCAGACCCCTTTCATGCAAACCTCAATTTGGAGTCCAACTCTGACTTAAAATTCAGCTTATATGCATTGGTAGCTTTACACCTGAGCACAGCCATACATATACAGCTACTCATCTTTCTACACTGGGACAGTGACACATGCAAGGTCTGGACCTAAAAGTTTTCTGTGTTTGCATTTCTGCTTCTCAGGTTTCATGGATTAAAATTAAACTGTTCAATTCAACAGCATACTGCTGAAGTTTAATAAAAGGATCACACAAGACAACAAAAGCTGAGGATGTGTTTCCCTCACTCTGCTGCCAGCACGGCACCTGCTCAGAGAGTCACCAACACAAACGGCCCAGCTGCTGCCTTTTGGGGTGTTAGATCCTGTGCTGGTGAAAAGCAGTGACTCTGTGAATGGTTTCAGTCTGCAAGGAAGCACACACCCCTCCTAGACAGCACTTGGGACAGAGCTGCTTCCAATCCCACCAAAACCCCACATGTCAAAATTAGCTATAATGGGGCTTTATCACTTCCGAGCTCCTGGTCCAGCCCTTGTCCTGGAGGAAAGCTGATGGTGACCGCAGCACAGACCATCAGCTTGGGTGGAGAAAATGAGCTCCCATAATAGAGCCAATTCCCTGGCAGCCCCTATGTGCTGCAGGGTGCAGAGCTTGGTGTTAAAAGCATTGCCCCAAGGGAGTCTCAAGGTCCTCCAGCAGTGCACAGGGGGCTTTGGGACCAGGATACATATTTTTGCCTTTGCTGTCCCACTTGATTTTCAGGTTTGTCCTGTGTTCATTAAACGTGACTAAAACAAGAGGGGGAAAATGAGTTAGAAGAACAGCAGGGGAAAAGAGAACACTTCAGCACAGAAGGGATGGGATCCAACTCCTCTGAAGGGATGGCATCCAGCTCCCCCAGAGATTGCTGTACTATAGGAAATGAAAAGATCATTCAAAGCAGAACAGATCTAAACAGCAACTAAGGAAGCTGTAAGACAGCCCTACCTGTGGCATCCCAGCAGCCAGGGGCCACCCGGAGCTGGAGCCACTGGGTCATGATGGTCAGAAACCAACCCAAAAGCAGGACCAGCCACACTGCACTGCTGTTATTTTAAATGCCTAAGGACAGCTAGAAAAAAAGGGTGGCTCAGGAACGAGAGGAATCAGCACGTCTGTGCCAGAAAGCCTGCGGGTCCCATGCTGCAGCAACCTTTCAGCAGCTCCCGTCAGTGCCAGCAGTGCTGCCTGTGATTTACATGCCTGGAACTGACACCAGGATTGGATCCCGCATTTTCAAGCACAGACTACTGACCTCACACTCCCTCACTTTACTGGAAGTGGAAGATTTTCAAAACTGCCTCCTTGAGTTTTATTTTCATTTTTTCTTTTTCCCCCACTGTTTGCTGTCTGCATTTCACTAAGCCTGGTCGGAGACACCCCAAGCAAGAGGGGAGCACTTTCACTTTCTCACTTGAAGGCACCCCAACTTCTTGATCAAAGAAGGGCAATGGATCATGCAGTATCAGAGTACCACAGATCCTGGGTTTCAAACAATGGATAACATTTTTCAACCTAAAACATAAAAAATGTCATTCCCTCACTCCCCAAGGAATGGTCATCCTCCCCAGGCAGCACCAGCAGAACAGTGGCCTAATACACCTCTTGTGCTGTTAAGGTGCTCAGTCAAGAAAAACACATTGACAGTGCCCAGGAGCACAGGGGAGCAGAGCAGAGCTGTGCCCAAGGCAAGAGCCCAGCCCAGGGTCTCCTGCAGCCCACTTTAAAGCTGAAATCTCCCAGCGCAGAGGTGGCACATGTTTGCTGTGCCAAGTCTAAGGGGTTTATTGGAACATTTTATAATAAAGCATGGTGTTCCTTTAACCATTTCGGTTTTACACGGCCAAGATTTGAAGGTAGAGAACACCTTTTCCCAGACTTGCTCAGGTGCCACCACAATGAAACCCTTGTCAGCATGGCAGGCCCTCTTATCATGGTCCTTCAAATCATTTGTAAAAGAAAATTAAAACTTAGAGCCAGACAGTCTTCCTGTAAAAGGCTTACGTTTTTGGCCAGATCATTTGACAACAGAAATAAAGAGCTGGCAGACAACTGGATTTCACACTCCTGTGCCCACGTGGTCAGGCTTGGTACTTTTGAAAACATTATAATCCATGGAGATGTTTAAAAAAAGCACAATCAACTAGGACCAGTAAATCTCTCTGGTTTAGAAATGTTTTGCCCTCCAAGCATTAACCATCTTCTTTTACCTTGGTACCTTAATAGCAAAGGTATTTAAGTCCATGACTGGCCTGCCCCTATCTCAACCTTAAAACAAATACGTCCAGGTGGGATGAGCATGTATTAAAAAACAACAAAAAATCAAAACCTCAGTGTTGCTGCCCTCCTTTCCAAAGTGCTGCTTGGAGAGGCCAAAGAACCATATTCCTTCAAGAAAAAGAGGAAAAAGCTTGGATGGGGTAGGGAGGCCCAGGTAAATGTGGACATGTGGCAATCACCCAGCACCATGTGGAATGGCCTCACCACTGACTGCACCTCATAAAAACATTCCTGTTTTCAACCAAGGTTTTTACTGTCACAAATAGAGTAATAGGAAAAAACCCAAGGTTTTTTTTTTTCCTTACAAGAAATGAGTTGCAAGTTGACATTTCCCTCAGAAAGCTCAATTTTGAAAAAGGACCCATTTATTCCAAATATAGATAAAAATTTCTGGAGCAATTCTGACAAGCCCTAATACCTGCTCTCATTACATCTGAAAAATACAAGGGCCAGAGATGCTCTGAACAAGAGAGCACCATTACTTCCATCACAGATGGGGAATGAGACATGCAGAAGATACACTAAAAGGCTGGTTTAGTTCCTAAATTACCTTGACTTCAGCTGGAAGCCAGACTCCCAACAGAATTTGGCCCTTACGCCAAAGGAATAAAAAAAGAAACAAATAGTAGAGGCAGCACTTGAGGCTCTGCTTCATGCTTTTCCTCCATGTGATGGAGAAATTGGGCTGCTCCCACAGAGTCCCCACTCTAGGGTAGGCATGGGGAAGGGACAATGGCAAAGGTGCTGCCCTTTGCTGTGAGTGACAACCTGCTGTGACCATCACACAGAGCCCTGGACCTTTACTGCAGACAAAGCTGCTGTCCCTCTCCTTCCCCACAGGACACCTGAACATCATCACCACCACCAGCCCTGGGCTGTGCAAACCCCAGCCTGACACTAACAACCAGAAAAAAGGAAAATGAGAGGGTCTCCTACACTCACAGCAGCATGACAATGGGAAGGAAAAGCAATGCCAATGCCCCAGCTCAGCAGGACCATGCACATGTTATCCCACAGCACAGCTGCCAAACACCATCTATCCAGCACAGTGACCTGCCTGCAGGATGACACACAGCTCCATGCACTTCCCCTGCATGTCAGGGAAGGGCTCGCTGCCCCAAAAGATGACAGAGGTGGGGACAGCACACGCTTCCCTGGCACCCAGCCCTACAGATGTTCCCATTCTGCCAGCTGGGACTTAGGCATAAGCAAAGGGAAGGTGGCAGAGCTTGGACATCCTTTCACCACCTTGTGCAGGAGAACCAGCACTCAGAGAGAATTCCATTTCCATGAGAATTCTGTGGAATATTCTCCCAAAGGAGCTGAATTAATTGTCTGTAAAAGGAGACTGATTTATCACGTAACTTTTCGGCACAGTAAGGGCAAGTACTGTCTTTTCTCTAGTTAAAAATAGATGATGAAAAGGATTTAGACCTTCGATGGCATTGTACCTTGACGTGGAGAAATAAATACACTGGACTTTCACTGCATTTCCTTTATTATTTGCCTAGAGCACCAACAATGACTACAAAATTGCATCCCTGAACTTCTATGATTTGGTTCACTTTGTCTGCATTCCTGTTTCTCAGTGAAAAGAAAGAGGCTTATGGTTTGCAAAGTGGCAAAGTTAGCAATTACACATCTCCCAGCACCCTTACTGGATCTCACCAGTGCTTGCAGGGAGAGATCACACTTCTTCCCATGTACCTGATGGTTTCTCAGCACAAAGTTTTCTTGGCTACTCATTTTCTCTGTTCTTCCAAGAGTTTGTCACGTGATATCCTCCAACCTGCTACACCTGAGCACAGTCTTCCAGAAGAGTACAGATCTACTCATTTAAACATTCACTACAGACTGTGATTGCAACATCACACCAAAGGTACAAACCACTTGAGACCAGGAAAGGTCTCTTCAGCCTTCTTCTGTCTCACTGTGTGATTCACAGGAGCACCTAACAGCATAACACCACCATCACACCTGTCCTCACCTACTCCTACCCTACCATACTAAGCTTGTCAGCAAGAATTTTGTCGCCAGCATTTGTTACCAAGCCAAGTGTTTTTATTTTTTACTTGCTGATGGGGAAAACCAGAACAGAACCGTGGAAGCTTTTGGAGGCAAAGATCTCTCCAGGACTTGCCAGACAGTATTTTCAAAGACTGAACTGGCACAGCACCAAGGAAATTGGCATCCAATGTGCAAGCTCCATGACAGCCATCAGCCAGGCTCAAGGAGCATTAGTGACTGCAGTTGGGAAAACAGAAGGCAGAGGAGGAGACAGGAAGCCAAACTAATACTGCTCCTCTCACAAAGAGGTACAGACATATGCCTGGTCACCACCCAAGAAGGGAACATCGAATAAAATGAGGGGGAACCTTCTTGAG
This sequence comes from Acridotheres tristis, assembly GCA_037013685.1. Classification (NCBI taxonomy): domain Eukaryota; kingdom Metazoa; phylum Chordata; class Aves; order Passeriformes; family Sturnidae; genus Acridotheres; species Acridotheres tristis. Next base: position 15,410,352 of record CM072896.1, read on the forward strand.
CAACTGCAACATCTTTGGCATCAGTGGCCAAGCACAAGTCAGCACATGCCAAGACTGACCACACAGCAGCGTGTGAGATACCACACTTGGCCTTCAGCCTAGAAACAGGAGACACACGTGGGAGCAGAGTGGGAAGAGCTGGCAAGTGAAGGCTGTGTCCTGTCAGGGCTGTGAATCTGCATGTTGCACACATGCAGCCTTGCAAAAGCCATTTGCCCATAGCCATCGTATATATAGTTCCAACCCCCAGAAACACAGCTGACCTGATCACCAGGTCTTTATCAGCATTCACAGAGACCACAGAAGGTCAAGAGAGCCATCACCCAGGAACAGAGGACAAGCACAGCGAGCTCAAAGGGAACTTGACAGGCCAAAAATGACTGCAGTCACAGAGGACCGGGGAGAACTCACTCATGTCACCCTCTTTTTCTGAGGCACTCAGAGGCAACAAAGCCTCTGACCTTTGATTAAACCATGCTACTCTCACAAGAGGGGGCGGCTTAGGGGCTCAGGAACTCAATAAGAAACTATTTATCTCAAGGTCATGGGTTCATACCCTCTTCAAGTTCTTTTTTCTTAGTCAATTAAAACAGGAGACTTGATCTGCATTAAAAAACCCATCGCTAAGGGCACAGCCAGATACTGCTTCATCAAATAGGCAGATTAAGAAAACACAGCCCCTTTGCTGCTCCCTGAACATGCCACAGCAGAGCACAGCAATTTTGGGAATAGTCACTGTGCGAAGTGAACACAACTCACTTTTGTACCCAGGGTGGGAATGCAAAAGGGTGCATTGAAGATGAGTGGGCACATATGCCCTCACCAGTCTCTACAGCAGGTCAAACACATCCATTTACAGAATGGAGCTGATCCTGCCCCAGCCTCTGAACCTAGTCCTGTGAGATTCCTGCCCATCCCAGTATCATTCCTTTGAGAGGACAGATGCTCAGCCAGTGGCTGCTGCCCAGCCAGCCATTCCTCCTACCCCAGCTAGGGCTCAGAGGCCCAAACCCCACCACGAGGTAATGATGAGGATAAATAAAAGGCTGGAGAGATGCTTCTGCTTTTCACACACAGAGCAAACAGCAGTTACAGAGCTCGAGGCCCTGCTTCCAGGGAGCCCAGCCACTTGGGACTGGACATCTTTCAGCCCTCAACCCAGCAGTGCCACCAGTCAACCCTTCCAATTCGCACAGAAGGAGCACAAACATTTGCAGGGACACTCAGAACCAGCTGAAAAAGGAGAAGACCCTCTGATCCCCTCCTGCTGCAGGTTCAGTCCTGTCGAGGCAAAAACTTGACAGAAGCAGGGACTAGGAAAATGAAAGGAGGCATCTTCCACTGTAATAGTAAGCTCAATTCAACATATGAATCGAAGTTAATCTACAGCTGAAACCAAATACTGATAGAAACTAAACTATCTAGGAACTGAATGTGTGAGCATGCACACACATTCAAAACTTTTTTCTTTTTCTTGCTGTTTTTTAGCCCATAAAAAGCCAAGATAGAAACACCGTCTGGCACACAGGGTGCACACACTCACTTCTATCGCCTTTAATGGCTTCCCACCAAGAAAACACATCCTTGATCCCAAATGTAATTATTAGCTTCATAACGTTTTTAATAACCCTGTGCTTCTTTCTATATTTATCCATTGGTCCAACAGCAGACAAAAGATTCAAGCACAAATTCCCTCTGCACCAGGATGGAGCTGCTGGCCCTGATGGGGCCCTCCCATGCGTCAGTGCAAAGTAACACGGCACAAGAAAGGGGTTTGGAAACAAATAGGAAGGCAGCATAGTTTTATTCTGTTCACCAAAGATGGTAATTATTTTGGAAAGGACTACGTACCCTTTTGGCTTTTAATTAGCAGCAAACCCAGTCCACTCAGTTCCTATGAGCAAGAAACTATTAGGGGTTATGGATCCCCAACCAAGGAAAACAAATCTGTACCAGTCCTCCACCCCCAGAATAACTTCTGATTGTCAAGCATAGTTACCAGGGGAATGAATAGCTTCTCCTGCAAGCTCCTCACTCAATTAAACTAATGCAGACAAAAAGGCTGGGCAGCAGCCAGTGGCAGCACAGGCTAGAGTCAGATGCACACACTTGGTGCAGCAAAGTGAATGCAGCAGGTTCAGAGCAATGAGGCACAGGACAAGCAGCCCACAGCCCCTGTCATTATAGAAGACTCCCAAGACTTGTCTTTGAGGTGCTGAATGGCAAAAACTGGTGGAGTCTGTGCCCTGAGGAGACTCCAGGAAATTTTAACCACACACAGGTATTCAGAGCCATCATTCATATTTCATGGAGACTGATGAAGAACCGAGTGGGGAAACACCTGGATTACTAGTAATTCAATAACTTTCCTTAGAACTATCCTACTGCTACCCCAAGCACTTCACTTTGCAGCCTTATAATTATAACTCTGCCTGAAAAACCAGGAGAGCCACCTGGCCAGAGCACAAAATAGAGGCCAGGAGAAATTAATATGATCCTCAGTCCTTCTTGAAGGCTTATTGAATCACAAACTGGAGAGTCCAGAGACAACTCCAGAATAAATCATTGCCACTTTCTTGTCCTCAGAGGTGTTAAAGCTTGCAACTAAACACTGACATTTGGGGAAAGAGAGGGAAGCAAATAAAGGATACAGGCCAACCCAGAGCATCATGACTTCACATACGATCCCCACGGAGGTGGGCACATCAACACACAGACAAAGGCAGGCAGCAAACAAAATCCATAGCTCCCTCCTTTCAACTAGACTTTAGTAAAGTGGGAGTGTATAAACATACTGCTAAATCCCATTCTCCCTCACAAAGTAAAGGAAGTTGTGTCTTTGATGTCAGTGGAAGCCCAGCCCAGCCCTCACACACTGACAGAGCAGCCTGAGGCAATGGCAGCAGGTGCCCTGCTGAGCTGAGCCCACACAGCCACCAACACACACAGCTCCAACGGGATCTTCTAGCAGGTGTTACTGGAATCCTGGGCATCTCTCTAGCAAAGTGCAATGATATTGAACTTCCTTATGGCCCCTGGAGGCTGCCAAACATCTGTTGGGATTAGCTGGCTCATGTTTGAGAAGTACACACAAACACTAGCGTAAGGAAGGGGCTGGCCTATTTATGGATGTGAATGCTGGACCAAAACCCAAACCCACACGCTGTACTTGCACATACCACTGTATCTCCCAGACACATTTCAGTGTTTTAGGATGGAGGCACAAGGTGTCCCTTGTAGCTTACAGCCTACTTCTGGTCGCTGATAACTTCAGTGAGTCATATTGCTCCCCTCCTCCACTTCACCCCATCCAAATGCACAACTGACTTTTGCTAACAGGCTGGGCCAGCACAGCTCTACCAGGAGCTCCCAGATGAGGAGTGCCCTTTGCAGGGGAAAACCACCTTCCCCCAAGCTCCATCCCACGCTCTAGAGTGCTGCAGATCACACTCACAGCCCACAGACCTCCAGCAGGCTCCCAAACACCCAGCTGCAGCTGATCAGCCACCCAAATTCCTCGTGGCAGGGGACTTTACAAGTTTCATGTTTCTCTTGCATGTCCCTCCCTCACACAGAGGCCTCCTGTGAGTAAGGGCTGAGGAATGAGACAGCGAGTATGCACAGCTCAGAAACTGCAGCGATAAACAGCCATGGGGGAGATGAACTCCCTAGGAAGGATGGGAAGAGCCCAAGTAGGTTCCAGTTGAACCGTGCCCATTTGTTAAAGGAACATAAGTGGCAATGGCTTGCAGTGGCAGAGCCACTGCAGCCATACGTTCCCATGACCCAGAAATGTTTTGCACCAAATTGCAAGTCCCACATGTACGGCTATGCTCTGTCAGAAGCTACTGCTTCCCTTTCCTCCACACATTTCAATACTTATCAGGTCTTTATCTTAGTCACATTCTGCTTCTTACATCCTTTTGATCTTTGCTCATAATCAGTCACTATGTTCACAAGTCAATCATTTGGCTCTTCTCTCACCATTCTTCATCTCCCAGGGCAGGACCTCCTCAGACCCAGACATCACTTCATGCGTGCAGCTTGTGCTCCGTGCTTGGGTTCACAGGAATTTGATGCACACTGTTTGCCAGACTCACAACTCTTCTTCCAGGTAGCAAAACAAGTGCCAGGCCCAGCCTAAGATGCTACTGGTCAAATTTAGACACGGACAACACAAGAAAATGTTGGCTATGGAATATGGAAGCAAAAACAAAGGGTGGAAGGAACACAAGAGTATACCAATACCATACCCAGAACTACTCATAAAACATATGGAATCACTTTCATTCTACATCAGGTAGAATTTGCACAACTAAAACATACAGAATATATTCCCATTCAAGCACGTGCCTCTATCAAGGGAGTTGAAACTAAATTAGGTGAGCCAGTGACTTTCTGATAACACAGCTACCTTTGCACATCCAGCTCCACCCATGAAAGTGGGCACACCCTTAATCAGGCATGAATCAAATCACAAGAAATTTATCAAGAGTTGTTGCAAAAACCCATCAGGTTGCTCGTGCCTCACTGCACTTCCAGGGATGGGGAACAGCTAACACAGGCACACAGCTGCCCTGAAGCGAACAAAGCTGGAGCAGATCATTTTCACTTGGACTTCTGGCACTTGACAGCATAACCCAAGCCCTAAAACAGCACCTCAGGTATGCAAATGAATACAGATTGGAGGCTTGGGCCATGGCATCCAGGAAGCAGGGTGATGTGGATACGATAGCCCAGAGAGCAGCCTGACTTCACACAGGGTGGGGACAAGCAGCACAGCTGATCATTGTAACACACTGGAGCAATCCTCTCTATCTTCTCCTAGGGCAGAGCACAAAAAAGCAATAAATCCAGTAGTGCACAGGTGAGGTGATATCAGGCCACCTGCCCTGCATTCTCAGGGACATTTGTAGGAGCAGTGCCCACAACACACTGCCTGTGGGCTGTGTGTGCAATGAGGGTATGGAGTAACTAACTTCATCCAGAATGACTTACAAGTGAACACACCCTGCAGGGATCCCTGTGTGTAGTAAGGCAATGAGCTCTGCTCTTATAGCTCCTTCTCCCAGGCTACAATGTAGTCCTAAAAATTTCTCAGCTAACTTCCCCAGCCTCCACACACCCCAGGTTCGCAGTTCTCCCACACAACCGAGGAAAACACACCACGCCAAGCCATGGAAGGAGGCACACAGGCACTCTGTGAGTTGCCATTCTTTCACCCAATTACTTCAAGGACCTGGGTGGGTGGAGTGCCTTACAAAGACATCCTCATTTATGTTGTTTTAAGTTCACCTGCTGCTCTGGCCACATTCCCACACCTCAGATGCAGAGGGAGACACTCAAAAAAGAGGCACCACATGCCAAGAACCCTGCGCTCATTCCTGCAGCAATGCCGTGGTCCAAGGCACCATTCCTAACTTCCAAATATGCTTCTGCCCCACAGTCCTTTGCTGAATGCCACTGTTGAAAGTCTGCAAATGTCTGCACCACTCACAATAGGATGTCCTGCTCTGTATAAGGCTGATTGATTCTTCACTGCTGGGAGGCTCTGCCTGCTACAGTAGGAAGGAAGCCTGACATCTCCCCGGTAACTTTAATCCTTCTGCACGTCATTTGTCTCCCACCTGTCTGCCTTGGGAACAGGTTAGGATTTGGGTACAGGACAGTGCTAAAACACTCACGTATCTTCAGGCACACAAGTAACTGCAGAGTTCAGCTGGATTACTCATACACTTGAATTTCAAACTTACTATGCAGAAGGTTCACCAAGACGTCCTTAAATGGCAAACATGCAATGCTGTGTTTTCCAAGCTCGGCTCTGCATCCCAAGGAACTCGAAAAATAAATGGATTCGCTGAAAAAGCACCAAAGTGAAACTGTGCTAAGGAGGGCGTAATTCTCATTCTCCAAAAAAATAGCCTGCAGGATCAGAAGTGATGAATAAGCTTCAAAAGAAGCTTCAACTACCCTGAAAAATGTCAGTCACACTGTATATGGGAAAACAAGTCACTGAGGAAGCATCCAGCAGATGATCTGAAGTCCTCGTTACTTCTGCTCCCTGAAATATGTTTTTATATAAAAATACCCACTGGATCTTAACCATCTTTGTGGCTCATTTCTGGACCTCCTCACCACCACATTTCAGTTTCAACAGCATTAAGCTGCTCTAGCCTCTAAATGCCAGAGGCAAAGATCAGCTTCCACACTAAGCTAGGTATTTTAATACTCATGCAAGGTAAGTACAGCCTTTGCCTCCACTCAAGGATAACGATGATAATGCATAAGAGGCGAGAAATATGGGAGAAAACAAGCATAAGTGAAAGGAACCGTTCAGAGTAACCTCTAGAGTTGAGCAGAAATGATGTTAACTTTAGTCTGTAATGGCAAACAATTCTTCCCAACCATTTCTTTGCTTTATTACCAGTTATGACTGCACACTTAAGAGAAGAACCCTGGTCTAACTCCTTTTTACTCCATGATTTCAGTGTCAAGGGTGACGTGAGACAGCTAGTTTCATGCCTTTCCAAGCCCCAGTGTCCCATCAGTAAAATGGCAAGAATAATTTTCCTTCACATTGGGAAGGCACTAGAAAAATAGTTCCTCCAACTTCCAAAGTGCTCCAATGAAAGAGCAAAGAGCACTTCAGAAAATCACAAAAAGAAAATTAATGACTCTGCATTCTGTCTCAAGTTTGAACAGTACATGGTAAACAAGGCTTGGGGCCACACACAGCACAAAGAGAAAAGCAACTGAAAGATGCTCATTAAATATCACCTTCCACTCTGGACACAAAGAGTAGGTGCTCTGGCAATTAAGTGGCTATATCATAATACCTGCTTGCAGGGGAGGCTGAAATTGAGCTTTCAACGACCTTCATTCTGGCATTTCATAGCTTTGGAACACTTGGACTTTGCAACTTTAACACCATTCTTTTAACAAAGTTAACAGCATGCAATTAACTGGAGGTTTGCCACGTGGCTGCCATAGTCACTATCCTTTTTTCTGGGGCTACCCAGATCATAGGCTTGTCTTGGTCGCACTAATACCTTCAGGTATCTCTCAAGATATGCCCAAGCTCACGATAAGCAAATCAAGTCTCTATCTCAAACAGCAAGGCGTGTTAAATCCAAGCCAGCCGATGTCCTTCAGCAAAGAGCTTCAACAGGAACTTCACTGACACCCAGGCTAGTGAGGCAATGATGATGCAGCAGTTGGAGCAACAATCACTTATCAGCTGCTAATTCAATCACTCTCCCAACCCAGCCACTGCTGCCTGCACTGTCTGGGAGATTCCTTGCTTTCATTCATGCATCACTAAGTGGAGTAATTCAAATCTGTTAAGGTGAGGTAATAAACTGCTGAAACAGAGAGGTCCTTAGAGTACTTGCACACAGCGTATGGAAAATGCACATGCACTTTAGTGAAACAGAAACCACCCCAGCTGGGGCACAAGCACCACAGCCACTGCAACAGTACCACCCACAAGTCACCTGTGACAACATCCCAACATTCTCCATGCAAAACGCAAACCTCACCAACCTGAATTCCACGCAGCAGCCACACCACTGAAAAAGCCCTACAGGAGATAATCAAACACAAGAGCCAAATTTAAGGTAAGATTTGAAGCCAGACCATTTCTACCCCACCACACAGTGCAACCCTACCCACCCCGTGGGGCTCCACAAATCCGTTTTCAAGGCCTGTGGGACAGCCTGTCAATTCCATCTCCTCTATCCCACCTGCCTTTGCCCAGCTGTCTGGGCTGGTCTCACAACTGAGCAGCTGGGTCCTGGTTCCTCAGCAGTATTCCAGCCCCGACAAAGGCTTTCCATGTGAGAATAGATCAGGAGCAGAGGGAGAATAGAAGATGACTACAGCTCCCCACAATGAGATCAAGTGGCAAAAAAAAAAAAAAAGGAAAGGGTAGTTACAAATTGATGCATAAACAAGACCTGACTGTGCAATTGAGAGTTAACAGGGCAGTTTACTAAATGTTAATTAAATCCTTAGTGCCTGTTACTCCAGTCATGGAGATCAACTTATTTGAAAATTAAATAAGCAGTAAATGCTCAGATGAACTTCTATTAAATTTCACCCAGTGAGTGAAGTATGTGGGGCTTTTAATAGACATTAAACAAAATAGTTATGCAAGTTAGCTGATACTTTATTACCTAAAGACAATGGCCATATTAAATCTCAACTAACTCTTCCACTGGCAGCACAATCATCAAGATTTGGCAGAAGTTTTCCTACCTTGAAGCATCACTGAGCATCAGGAGCAGGGAGAGGATGGCAGCCAAGAGCTGAATGGCCCCTGCTTAGAGGGTGCTCATGTGCATAAACTCTCTTAGACACAAGACAAGATCCTCCCAGCCAGAACTGCAAACCCCAAAGTGAGTTGACGGGTACCCAGCAACAAAACTAGCATAAGCCAGAGACCCTCATGCATCACTCCCTGCCCCAAACCTAAGTAATGTATGGGTTTGCCGAACAATCACAGTATTCTAGGGTTTCCTTATGCCATCAAGGGCAATAGAAAACATCCTAACAGCCTGCAACACTCAAAAGCTTATAACTTTGTCTAAGAAAAGGTTATCAGCAGCCCACAACTCCACCGATGTTTGTTTTCCTTCCCTGAGCATATTGTGATAGTTTGGGAGTTCTTCTGACTCACACATGTGTGTCACTGTCACCCACAGATCCCAACAACAGATACTGACAGTCTAAAATGACAGAGACTTGCTGACAATGACTTAAAAATGATCATTTTCATGCCAGCTCTTACAGTTGCTCAGATTCTGACTGAAACCAGCTCCTGGAGATCAAAACCGAATCTCCCCTGAGTTGTCTCTGCCGATAACCTTAATTGCAACGATTAAGTGTGGGTAATGGGTTTTAGGTTTTTTTCATGTTTGGACTGGAAAACATCACCAGCCCTACATGGCCTGCCATGCCCAGGAGCAGCATGAATGAAAAGAACCAACCCTGCTAAACTCTCGTCTTCTCAGGCAGGCATAAGGTCTCAAAAGCTTTAATGTTTTGTGGGGTTTTTTCTGGTCTGTGGTTTTCGGTTTGATTTGTTGTTTTCTCCGTTTGTTTCTGTTTTGCAAAACAAAGAGCTTCCTCAATCAGAAAGAGGAAAACACTGAGTTCTTCAAACTTTACTGATGCTCTCCTCCAGCACCCCAATGCACACATGGACACCAAACACAAGATTTTCCCTTCAATCCCTCCTCTGAAACCCTTGTTTGTAAAGTTATTTCAAGTATTTTCCTATGTATAACCCACGCTCTTTAAAGGCATTGTTCCTTGTGAATCTGCACATCAGATAACCCACATCCTTTCATAAGTTATTGTTTCCATCTCCTTTGCTCCTTCCTCCTCTGTTCTGGCTGCAGTTGCAGTAATCTCTCTAGCTTTTCACAGAATTACACTGATACAAGAGCGAGAGCAAACAGAGATGAGGAAGCTACTGGAGTAAAAAGACTGGCTGTGGAGGACCTTGACTTGCAGACAGGAGCATCACTGCTGCACTCACATGTGCACACAGCAAACACAGATAATGAATCACAGACTTCTGCTGGGTCACATGGACTTCATATTCCTCTTACCTCCCTGAAGGTTTCTCCCCATCAAAAACAAAGTACCTAAAAAGCACACACATACCTAAAGAAACACAGAATATCCTGATTTGGAAAGGACCTACTCTTGCCCAGTATATATTTCTTCATCATCCCGATGCCATCTTTAAAATCTCTCCATGCATTCACAATGACTTAACTCCACCTTAGCACGGCTGCCACAGAGCACAGCAGAGGCTGGACAATCAGTTAAAGGTGAAACCCAGCATCTGGGGCCAGCCAGAGCAGAGTGTGCAAGTGTTTCTCAAAGCCATGTCTAAGAGGGAAGAGCTCAGAGGGAAAAAGACAGAGCAGTGTAAGTCAGGCCTTCAGAAGCTTGAGGAGCAACAAAATGCAGATGTATTGTTCACACAACCATGATGGGCAGAACAATAGAGAAACCACTGCGGGCACTCTGAGAGTATTTGTTTCCACAGACACACAGAAACTGTGTTCTTGGAACAATTTGTCATCCACCCAAGCTACTGCTTTTCTCTATCTGTGTCTATCTAGTGTCAGCCAGAGATGCTTCATGGAAACCTATATGAAACTGTTTCTTCTTTCCAATTAGATGTTTAATGATACAATAGGCATCATCACAACTCTGAATGTAACTGACACTGGTACAGCCATCCCTTCTTCTTTCAGACTTGGCTAAACTCTTGTTCTCAGCAACATTCTGCATGATAAATGCCACCATTACTTACACTGAAAAGCACTTAACTTTCTTCGTTTTGAATCCACCACTTTCACCTTGACTTTCATTTGTACAAAGGAACAGACATCCCTTTTCCATACCCCTCACTGTTTCTCTGACACCTTCCTAACGTGTCCATTTAATAGGAGTGATCCCATACTGCTGGTAAAACTCTCTCAGGTTATCCAGCTCCCAACCATTCATACTATCTCTCTTCAAAAACTACATACATGAAGTTTGACCGATCACAAGGGTATTACTTAAATTTTGTAATAAAGCAGGTGGACATAAGCAGTGATTTTAACAAACAAAGCAACAGCCAGGCTTCAAAATGGAATGGTGTCTCCACTCTGAATGTGAACCCCCACACCATAATTCTTACTAGGAGTTATAACTGAAAATGCACACTGATGAGAATATATGTAAAAACACTCCAGGTTCAGCAAGACTGCAGCCAGCACTATTAGATACCTCGTAAAACTCAGTAGTCCAGCTCTGGAGCTTTATCCCTGAACAGCCTAGAGAAACAAGTACTCTAGCAAGGGATACACACCTGAATCTGCCATTACACTGCTTGAAAACTTCAATGACACTGCACCAGTTCCTTATTGTTCCCATTACCTCACTAACACAGCACAGCTGAAGGTGTTTCTCAGAGGAATGCGACTTGGAAATACAATGTGCCCTGCAAATTTCCAGGAGACAAAACAGGCAAATTAAGGACGATTCCGAAGATCTGAAAATCACTTCTGACCTGCCAGTCTAAAGCCAGGCTTTTGTCAGTTTCTCCCAGTTTCACAACAGCACATCACAGACAACATCATTCAATACTTTATCCCCCCAAAAGCTGGGTGACTCTCCACCAAACACAAATAAGAGAAAGGACTCATAAAGCTGGAACCCACACTGACATGGGCATGCTCAATAGCATTCTGCCCTGACATCCAGGCTGATCTCCAAACGTATTCCAAAGGTAAAAATCTCACCTCTGCGTGACAGGAATTGAAGTTTCTCTCCCAGCTCGATACCTGCATCTCGGCCCCACCAGTACCAACCACACCAGGCAATCAGGGCTGGCAAGACAGAGACAGCTGTACAGTGAGAAAATCAGTAATTCTCACTGACCCAGGCACCGTGGAGACTGAACATCAGCAATTCAGAGCAGCCTGGAGCTGCACCTACAGAAGCTTTAACGAGACAGTTTTAGCTTCATTTTCCTGGGCATGTCCTTCATTTCTACCCAGGAGCTTACCCAGACAGCATACAAGGGCTGCATGCCACCAACCAGGACTGCTGGCAACATGGGACACACACAGCCAACATGCCCACAGCCACATAACACAGGGTGGGAGAGACTTTTGGGAAGCAGGTCTCCTACCCACTACACAGCACCTCTCCACAGGACCATTACTGATGGCAACTTACTGCCACTGCTATGCTGGATCCAGGTGTCCCTGATCTGGCAGTTTTACCCAGCCTACACAAGCTGAGCCAGGTGGAAAAAGAAAACCTGAATAAAACAATTGAAGGAAAACCATCTGTGAAACAAGGGCAACAGGCCTGAAGGGCCCATTAGCAGCACCTGCATCATAACAAAGTTAAAGGCAGGATTGGACAGGGAGGGTAGGGGCTTGCTGACAGGTGGCTTTGTGGCCACCACCCACACCATGAGCTGCTGACGGCCCATCTTGCAGGGAAAAACTCTCCAACAGAGGCTAAACAATTGAAACATTGGGACAGCAGAATAAATTTAGGAGCAATAGGCTGTAAGGCCACGGGGTGGGCAGGAGACGACAGACCAAGCCAACAGGCAGAGAGAAGTTTTCAACAATAAATCCTTATCCACAGACACATATACTTCCCAAGGGAAATCCCACAGTATTATTTAGCCTTGTGTGGGCCAGTCCTGCTTCAGCAAGGGTGGGGATAATTAGAAAGTCCCCCCAGATCCCTAAACTGTGCTGCTGCACAGCAGGCTGAGCTACACACAAGACAGCAGCCAACATTTTTCAGCAAGAACACAGCCACATTTTTAACATAGAGATGAAATGCTGTGTCCTCTTCTCCAGCTCTGCATGTTCCCATACTTCCCTAATATCCCATTTCTCTAATTACTTCGTGAACCAGCACCTGCTGTATTACCCAGATCCCAGGCACTCCCCACTCTCTCAGATCTTGCCCCAGAAATCATTCCTAGAATGTATAAGCACAAACTCTATAGGTAAATAAGGTCATGGAAGCAAAGAAGTCCAGATGTGTCCAAAAACACTTGTGGCTTCTATGTGAGACCTTTCTTTTTCGCATGGGTCAATAGCCCTTTATGGAGAGGGACCAGGGTGTTGAAGATGTGCAGGGAGACACATCAGGAAGTTTTATGGCTCCTTCAAGCTCCTTAAACTTTTGTGTACCAATTGCCTAGCAAAACAGAAAGAAACAGACAGGAAACTAACCCAAGAACAACACAACTGGGCTAACAAGTCAATTTCTATAGGTGGAGGAAAAAAGAAACAAACAAAAAATAATCAAAACAGAGCAAGTCTCGTTTGTTTCACCAATAGGGCTAAGCTGCACCTCGAGGTACAGGCGGCAGAGCAATTAGGCAGGAATTGCTTCATCACCGCCTCCTCGGGAGCACTGCCGGCTTCCCAGCACAGCCCCGGGGCGCGGGGAGTGCTCCTGAGCAATGGCAGGGGTAAGGCTTGCCTGCTCGAAAGAGGAGAGCAAGAACGGGGGAGGGCCAAAAAAAAAAAAAAAAAAACTTATACTAAAAAAAAAAAAGCCGTGGGTGACGTCAGGGTGTGGGAAAGTTTTCCGTCCTTACCTGGTGGGGAAGGCAGGGCCTCCCCCGGCATATAAAAAGCTGCCGGAGCTTTACTCAACTTATTATTTACTACGAGCCGCGGCCGGGGGTCGGCGGGCGGCGGGGCGGGGCTGCGGCAGCCCCAGCCCGGGCCAGGTGCACCTGCGGCACCGGCCCGCCCGCTCGGGGGCCCGGCCCGGCCCGGCCCGCCCGCCGACACCGGCCGGGAGCCGAGCAGCGGGGCCGCCCGAGCAGCGGGGAAGCTGTCCCAGCCCCGGGCCCGGCGCTGCCCCCGCCCCGCGGCCGAGCCCGCACCGCACCGGGCCGGCCCCTCCGGCGGCCGCGGCGCCCCGGGCGGAGGGAGGAGCCAGGGAGGCCCCCCCGGGCGGCCGGCAGCGCTTCCCGCCCCGGCCGGGGGCTCCAGCTGTGGCACAGCTGCCTCGGCGGGCGGACGGGGGTGGGGGGAGGAAGGGGGCAAGTTATTATCTGCAACAATACCTCGGGGGAGGAGGCAGCGGAGGCGAGCGCGGCGGCGGCGGCGGGAGGAGGCGGCGGGGGCGGGCCGGGGGCGGCACCGGGACCGCCCCGCACCGCCCGCCCCCGGCCCCGCCGCCGGCCCCTTCCTTCCGCCCGGCGGCCCCTTCCGCGCCCCTGCCCCGCGGCGTGCCCCGGCCGGCCCCTCCCGCGCTCCCGGCTCGGTACCCCCGCGCCGCTCCCGCCGCGTCCCCCGGGCAGCCCCTCCCGCGCTCCGCCCCGCACACCCACCCATATATCTATCCATCCATCCATCCATCTATCTATCCCTCCATCCCTCCGCTCCATCAGCCTCCCCGCATCCCCCTGGCCGCGGCTCTCCCGCCTCCCGCATCCCCTCCGTCCGCGCCCCCCCCCCCCCCGGCCCTTACCTCGCCGGGGGCGGCCGGCGGCCCCGAGCTCGATGGGACGGCCCCGAAACAAAAAGCGAAAGCCGCGGCCGCTGCCTCCCGCTCTGCCGGGCTGCCGCGCTCTGCCCGCGGCTGACGTCAAGGGCCCAAATTCCTGCCTTTCCCTGCAGGCAGATTTGTCCATGTAAGGGCTGGGGCCGGGGCCGGGACGGCCGCACGGCGGAGGGGGCTGCGCTCCGGCTGGGCGGGCGGGCGGCAGCGGTGCCGGTACCTGGGGGGGGGGAAACGGGGCTGGAGGCGGCCCCGGCCCTGCGAGCATCACCTTCCTGCTCTGCATCCCGGAGCCAGGGGAGCCTTCCGCCCAGAAATGCACCCTGTGCCTTGCACGATCCAACTTTTCACAGGGAAGTTTTGTCCAGGGCTGCTTTTGATTCTTTGGGTGCTTCTCTAACCAACTTTTAATCTGTTGTTCTCCAGCTGAAGCAAAGAACAAGGTGAGGGGAGGTAAAAGGTGAAGGGAGTTCCAAAGGAGCTGTCTGTTCACAGATTCAAAACAAGACTTGTCGCGAATACTAAGGAGAGGGGGGGAGGGAAACTTATTTTCTGATTGCTTTCTGTTTGATTGTTTTGTGGCTATCTCTATGGAATGCAATTAAAATAAATTGGGATGTTGAGTGTGATTGTTTTTATAATGGAGTGTTACCCTTTAAGTAGCTGTTCGGTATCTGCATCTGCCCTGAAGAGAGGGGAAGACAGAAGAGGTTACATTGTGTTCAGGCTGCGGAGGGGAGCGTTGCCAATCCTTACTCATTTGGAAAGAAATTTCTGGGTGAGTTTCTAGGCACTTCAAATGTATTTCATTTTTAAAATAAAGGGCTCTGGTGTGTGCTTTCAGAAGATGTTTACATCTTATCCCATTACCAGCTTTAATGTCCACAGTCAGTGCTTGACAGCCCCAGGAGGGCAAGATGGCTTGTTTGGACACAAAAAAAGGACAGTAAGTGCCTAAAGGACTTAAGCTGTAGCAGAGAATGGTGATTCAGCCTCTCTCCCCGTTCTCTGGCTGACAAAACCAGTGCATTTCCCAATCAGAGACCCCAAGAGATTTCACCCCACCCTGGCAGACTCCTCAGAGGGGAAAGCATGGCATTTCCCAAATTTAGTCCTCAGTGCAAACCCCCCATCTAGGGTTGATTTCGTGTCCCACACTGGCCCTGTGTACCAGGGGTGCCAAATTCTCTCCAGGAACAGGGAGGGCCAGGGCCAGGTTGTCTTCTTAGAAGCACTGCAGTTGAATCTGCGTGAGCAGTCACGGCTGCAGGTGTTTTCTAAGCATTAGGACATGACTAGAAAAACCCCAGCCTTGTCCTAGCTGCCTACCTGGTGTTTAAACCCTGCTAGATCCTAAAGCAAAGCTGAATGGTGCATGAGTCACCAGGGCCCCGTGCTGTAGGTGTTACCTAGAGAGCCAGCAGTGCTCTGGGAACGTGGCCTCTTGTGAAAGACACGGCACAGCTGATTTCCAGATGGAAGAGACTAGCAGCAGCTCAAGCTGAGCAACCAAAGCTTTTGCCTGAGGCCCTGTAAACCCAGGTTCAGTTCCCTCCTGCAGAACCTACAGTTCACCTGTCCTTCCAGGAGTGCTGGGCTGCGAGGTCATGCTCCTGCACTGTGCCCTGAGGACAACTCACAACGGGATTTTCTTCTACCAGGAGCAGGTGGTCATCACCAGGGGTTTCCTGGCACCCATATCTGTCAGCCTCAGCGTGGTGGAGCTCTCAATGGCAGATACACACAGGAACTGTTGCCTGTTTTGGTTTTTGCCTTTCCAGTTTTCTTGCAGAGCTGCAATAGCCCTTGTGTTGTATCAACTGGTATCTAGGGGAAGTATGTGAACACTAAAAAAAACCCCTTTGGCCTGAGATGAGAGGCAAGTGTTCTCCATTTAGTATTTCAGACAAGACCAGTGGTAAAATATTTTCCTGGTCCCATATCCAACAATTATTGCTTCTTTATCCATCAAGCTTCTGAAATTTTCCAGTGCTGTTAACAGAAGATAAAATACTGTGCCCACTTTAAATGATTCACAAAAGTTTTAAGCTTTGAGACCCCAGAGTCTGAGATAGTAAGTACTACTACCTCCATTTTGCTGGTAGATGAACTGTGACTAATCCTCTGCAGCACAGCAGCAGAAGTTTGATTTGCAGCCCATTACCCTTGTAACGTGCTGCCCAGAATGGTCACTGCCTTGTCAAACACAGCATGAATTTTCTGGTTTTTTTTCAGTTTCCTATCATGACCAATATCATATACTTTGGAAATTAAAGTAGAAAATTCAAGGTGTTGAGCCTGGCTGTGAAAATCTGCTCTTTGCCTGGAAAGAATCAAAAATACTGGCAAACATACAATCATTCCTTTGGTAATATCTACCGTACCATAGCAGCAAAATGAATTAAACAGCAAAAGACTGAAATGCCTGACATTGCATAGGCCAGTCAGGGGGCAGGAATACAGGAGTCAGCTGGGCCAGTATTAATTCAAGGAAATTAAGTTTTTTAGTGTTTAAAGTGCATGACTAGGAGATTGGAAACTTGGCTTGTGCTCCTATTTTCCTTGTACTGTGTGACTTTAGACCAGTCAGTTCATCTTCCCGTGTCTGGAAGAGCCCTTAGAAACCCACAGCACAAAGGCTTAGGACAGGGAATGACACACCGTGACCTCCTACAAGACCCCATTCTGTGCAAAGTTTCCAGAAGGCAGCAAGTGAAACCTTGCTTTTCAGAGTTTAGGTCTCTCCTTTTTCAGTCAGATTTCATATGCAAAAAATCACAAAACGAAAAACCCAGGATAGGAAGAGCCCTTAGGGAGCCACAAGAATTCCATCTTTCAGGCCATACAGCAGGAGCAGCACTGCCTAAACTGACAGGGGTTCACCTACCCTGCTCATAAGAATATCTAGAAGATTCATTCCAGAGCTTCACAGTTGGAAATGTTTGCTTTATTTCTAACCGAAGTCACTTTTGCTGCAAGTCAGCTCTTAATTAGATGAAGTTGTGGGGAACTGACATATTCTCTCACTAGCAACAATTCCAGAACAACAGGAAAGTCACCCACCTGGTGAACTAATTCTTCTGTGGGTAAAAGCCAAAGAGGCTGGAAAACACACTAAGCATGTGTTTTTGGGAGAGCTGCCACCTAATTTACAAAGATCAGATGCAATTAGTGTTAGATCAACTGGAGACTCCTCTGCCCCAAACCACAGTGCTTTCACCCTCCTCGCCAGAAGGACGCCAGTTTCCACCAAGACATGCAGTGTCTCACTTGACCATGCAGTCTCCAAAGGGTATTCGTGGAAGCACATGCAAAACCTGAGCTCACAGCAATAGCATTCCTGTGGCACCGGGGAAGGAATGAGGAAACACCAGCATGGATGCTAGGCAGAAGGGAGGGAAAAGACTCATCCTGCAAGTCTGAATTAATTTCCAAACAGGGTGCTTGTTTCTGATTGAGAGATACATGTGTGTGCTGCCTGGTAGAAGGAATCTAGAAACAGCAGTGGGGCCAAGCTTTGTCATTCCCCACTTTGCAGGTATGTTTGCAGCCAGACAGGAATGCAAGGCACGGCACTGAGCAGGCTTCAGTGAGTCACAGATCTCTGACAGCAATTGAGACTGGGCCAAAACCCCTAGGGAATCTTCACTGATGGGAAATTCAATTGCCAAAAAACTTCTCAATTTTCTGAGGGCGTATCAGAGATAGTGACCATCATCAAACCCTCCATCTCTGTGCACATCTTGGAGTTGCAAGTGGTTCACAAGACACTCAGTTTTACCTGGCCATGAGTCCTGTCTAATTCCATATCATTTCACTGTTGGCCATGGTGAGTTTGGGCTAGCTCAGGAAAGTATAAACCTTCCTGAAAACATATGAGGCTCTGCTCCCTGCTCTGCTCCATCTACATTCTAGGACTAGTTGCCTGTGCCTCAGGAATGGTTAAGTTTTGTAAAGCTGCTAAATTTCAATGCTGAGAAGAACAGTTGAGCAATGTGCTACTGTTGCATACTTCATTTTAAGGACATGCTTAAATCCAGTTTGAGCCCAGAGAGATTTCAGTTTAGATTTAAGCATTCCATTGAACAGGATGGATTTAAGGATTGAAGTGTTTTGCTAGACTGTATCTTTGGTTAATGAGCAAGGAGACTTGCTAGTGCCTAGAAGAAATAACTGCCTGAAGCATTTTGGCACATCCAAACCATTACTAGCAGTGCTACTTTTTAAAATGAATTTTGATGAAATTAACACAAAGAATTGGTAAAGAAGTTGATAATTTCATTAACAATCCTCACTCTCTGGGTCTCAGTTTAGTGGGGGGGGGGAGCTAACTTCTAGTATCTCGTCAGAATAACGTGTAATAATTAAAGCAGAAGCCACTAGACTTTGTATTTTATACCATCCAGGATCTTGCACAGTATCTCACTAATGGTAAATGTCTCATGTCCAGATCTGAGCACAGAACTCATGAGTGCTTTGCTTTACAGGAAGAGAATCAGTTAAATACTTTATGGAGCCTACACTGAATAAACAAAGTACCCCAGTCTTAAAAGAAATGTTTGTGGTAACAAAATATTTTGGGGGACATTTTTGCATGGGCTGTGACCTCCCTGTTGAGAATCAAAGTGAAAATATTGAATATACTAAGCAGATGTCTTCTCCTAGTGACAGCAAGATGAGCAAAGACAGCTGGTTAGAAGAACAACAACAACAAAAACACATCATCATTCCTGCTTTGACTCCAAAAAATCTTGGACTTGTTGTCATGGAAGAAAGCTATACATGTAAGAAGCCAAGAAAGAGACAAATATTATTGAATCTGGTAGCATTTTAGTGAATGTGCTGGAAATAACTTAAGTAGGAAGAAAAACTGGATGCACTCCATTGTTTATTAAAAGAATGCCTCTTCTTGTTTCCACAGGGACCTATAGCCTATATAGGCATTAACACATTTGCAAGACACATATTTTAAATATGTTTCTTCATTCGTCAATCTTAAGGGCTCTTCTGCTAGAGTAAATAGAGTTACAGCGCATAGAAATGTATACAGCCATAAAAATATTATCTCTGCGAGCTAAAAACGCCAACTGTGGATTTTGTCTGTAACTCCTTCCATCAGGGAACATGGGTGTGTTACAGAGACACCTAGAGAGATCTTAAATATTAGGAAGGGAGAAGATGAGAAAATTAGACTCCTTTGGTGAAACACAGGATAAATAATTCACAATGAAAAAACAAAAAAGAAAAAGGAAACCAAAATTAAAATATGAAGAGCTATTCTGGATGAAAATCAGTGTGAGCTGCATTGAACAACAGATCCAAGAGGAGTTTTGTGGCAAGACTGCAAAATAAGCCAGTGACCCTATGGCCTCTCTGCTCAGAGGCAGCACATTCTCTCTAGATAATTTTCATCTGAACAAAACTTGATTTCTGTGCTTGACCCCTGAACGTTTCCATTTCCCTTTCTGAGCCTTTGGGCAGACTTGAGCGGAGAACAGGATTGATGAGAAGAGTTGAAGAAATCAAAAGCTGTGCAACTGGTAATGGCAAAGACAAGTAACTTGAGGTGGATGCTCCCAGAGGTCCAGGCAGCCCAAATCCCATGGTGCTATCAGACAGTTCTCTTTGCCACAGCAAGCTCTGGATTTGCTGGCTCAGGAGATGTCCTCCATGGAGTGCTTCAAAACACCTGTCTCCTACAGAGGTCCTAAATGACTTAAAGCCTTGAAGAAGCAAGAGATTAATTTGGTTTATACTCAATACATATACAAAGAAAATTGTGTAAAGAAAAGTATTTACTTCAGAAAACAACTGCCTTGAGAATTGAGAGCTGTGACCAATCTGACATACCAGCTTGTAAACAGAGGACAATGAAGTCAAAAGCAGAGGACATGGCTGCTGGGTCTCCAGTTTCTGGCTGCCAGCTTTGCCCTTTCTCCACCAGACGATTAGGCAGTAATAGTTTTCAACAGCAAATTGTTTTATTTACATAATTTTCTATACAGAAAACCAGGGTTAAGCATGCAGATCTGCAACAGAACAGATGTGGGACTTGGGGAAAGTTGCAGCTTGAACTGAGCTGGAAAAGCTTCCACCATTTGCCAATATCTTGGAGAGTCTGGAATCTTTCCCATCTCTACTGTGACAAAAACAGGACTTGTCAACATTTTGGAGGACTTTCTCTCTTGTAACAGAGGATAAAAAGCATTCAGTGAAAAACAAATCACAGTGCCAGAAGTAACTGAGAATCACTTTTGTCTGTTTTAATTCCCCATCTTGCCAGCCTCAGCTCCAAAACCTGACCTACAGACTCCCGGCCAGCCCAGGAATGACTATGCCACCACAAAGGACCATTCTAGCCAGAAATTCCATTCTGACTCCAAGAAAACATTTCCTAGAGTATCTTGCTAAAATGGATACACTCCCACACACACTACATGAAAGGAATCATGTCTGAACAAATAAACATTTCTTAATGAGAAACATTTATCCAACATGTTTCTCCCCAGCACTCTGGAGCTTTGTGCCTCAGTGCACCATCAATACAAGGAGACAACAGCCCTTCCTAGGCTCTGGGAGATCACACTGGCCTAGGAAAGTGATGGATTCTCTATCTCCATTAGTCACCCTCAGAACTCCATACACCTTATAGCACATAAGTGTGGACTGACTCAAGACTTTTTATAGACCCACATCAACCCATGTTTGACTGTGACCAAGAGCGTCTTTGCCCACAGGCTGCTCCATTTGCTCCATCTCACTTTGGGACACAGAGGCAATGCAGGGCAGCTCAGTTTCGCTGGACTCAGCCATCCCTGAATGAGCATTTCCTCACACCACCAAAAATTTGGATCACCAATGAGACAGCCCAGCCCTGCTGCCAGTGAGGTGACAGATCCCTGGCAGGAGAGCTGGGCTCAAACTGCTCATGAGCTACTTGTGGCTGGAGAGGAATGTCTGCAGAGAGCTAAACCAGATTGCTCATAGATCTCTTCCAAATTGTTTCTAATCTAGTGGACAATTTGAGAGTAAATGTGTGCTGGAAGCACTATCTTCCCTTCGAAGTAATAACCTGAGAACACAGTGTGTAGTTGCACTGGAGTAACCTTAGGATCTGACTGGTGCCTTGGCAAATCCTTAAGATGTCAGAGCCACCTATGTGTATTCTGCCCCCTCTTTCAGAACACTTCAAGTATCTGTTTGATGCTACAGACACACCACAGCCACCACAGCTCCAGGAATGTGGTAATGTTCCTAGCAAGGGCTGGCTGAGGTTGTAAGCCTGAAGCAATATGCTTACAAATACCTGATCTGCACAGAGCTTTTAGAGATAGTCAAATGGCTCCAAAGCTTCAGGAAAGATGACATTTTGGTGTCATCTTTGTTTCTTAGTCCCACACCTACTGCAGGAAAAAGAGGAAAAATAAATCAGTTGGTATTTGCATTATTTAGTCTACATTTCAGCCACAAGATTCCAGCATTTGCAGAACTTCTGGAGGCCCATCTCACCTGTTCAACATCTTACCCCTCCCAGGCACAGACTGAAAAATGCCACTTTTCTCCACTATTAAATCAAAAGTTGTCAACACCCATGGGTCAGCTCTTTACCATCCTGTTTCCTCCCTTTGGGCAGCTCATCAGGGCTAATGACCTATATCCTTGAAGCATTTGTTTTATTTAGCATTACAGAGAAGGAGGGTTTAAGGCAACAAGCAACCTAATTATATAACCTTTCCCACCCTATCTTATTACAGAGAGATCAGCTTGCATCTTCACCTGTGGAAACACAGCAGCTGAACTCTTTGAATGCCCATGAGTTCATCTGGGCTCTTTCCTGCTCTGCTTTTGTCCTAAGTAGAAGGGTTCCAGTATCTTTCAGTTAAGATCTTTCATTCATTCTTTACATTTGGGTAGGAACAACAACTTACTAGGCCTTGCTTTGGCCAAGTTGGTGTTGCTCCAGAGATTCCTAGATGAGGTGGCCATGCTGTTCACATAGTAGGAAGGCACTGATAGAGAAGCTGAGTATCACCAGTGTTTGAGAGCACCCAGACTCTGTCCCCAGCACCCGGAGCATATTGCATTGGTTCATGCTCTTGGTGTTGAGCACCAGCTGCAGGCTCTGCACAGGGATCTGGGACTGGTACACACCCTACATCAAGCCTCACCCCACGATGAGACAGGCAGGCAAACGAGAAAATTGGGCCCTGGCCCCTTCCTGTGATTAGGTCATTATAATGGGTAAATATTTTCCTAGATAGAGAGCTGAGATAAAGGACTCCTGATGTCTGAAATGGAGTTTGAACAAAACTTGGAAGGACTATCCCTACCTTGTAATACTTTATAATGTGCTTTTACCAAATAAATGCCTTTTTTCCCCAAAAGTACCCAGGAAATTAAAGGGAACTTGTTTTTAGCTAACGATGAAAATCTCACAAAATAAATTTTTCATTGAATAGCAAGAAAACCATCTAGCCTACAGCCAAACTGTTCACCAGAAAATATATAGAATGGATTTAGTGACAGGTACAAAGGGTTGTTCCCAGAGGATATTACAGCTCTGCACCATTCAGTCTAAATATTTACTGCGGAGTACAGAAAAGTGAATGGTAGAGGCAGAGTCACAGAGATTGGCTTAGAGGAGTCTGTTTAATAAGAACCTGTTTCTGCAGAGAAAAATTCTTATAATTGTTTTTTAATTAAAATAATTGTTTTTGTGCTGTATCAAATAGTGATTATTCATTCTCTATCCCTTTACTCTGCATTTATTATGATTTTTGTGACCTGTGCTCTATCCTCTCCCTTGGCATTCCAATCTTACCCTGAGTTTTTTTCAGCATTTGGGAGCTTTTGTATCAGATAAACTGGTTTATAAGGTAGTCTTTGAGGAACAAGTCTCTCTTAAATCTCACATAATATCCAAGAATGTTCTCTGGTATTTGACCTCTCTGTGTATAAAACAATACTCTTCAGACACAATAACCTTGGTGTTTCAAAGCTGCAACCAGCACCTGTGGAGTTTTCAAACAAATAGGCTCAGCGTTCCTTGGTGCAGTCTTCCTCACTGCTCCCACATTTAATTGCTTTGTAATTATACTTGTAAAACCTGCAATAGGATTACACATGGGGGAAAGAAAAATAATTTTAAAATCACATTTCAGAATAAGAGGGGACTTATGGGAGCTGCAAGACAAAGGAAAACCCACCTTTCTCTTCCTTTCTTCCTTTCTTTTCTTCCTTTTTTTTTCTTCCTTTTTTTTTCTTCCTTTTCTTTCTTCATTTTCTTTCTTCTTTTTTTTTCTTTCTTTTCTTTCTTTATTTTCTTTCTTTCTTTTCTTTCTTTCTTTTCTTTCTTCATTGTTGCCTTTGGAAGGCAGCCATCAAAGTTTCCTTGTCAGTAATACAGGGATTTGTAAATAGAACAAAGAGCTTCCTCACACTAAGGCACATTATATAACCCACCGTGTGTCTTCACAGGCAGTTCCCTTGAACTTTGCATCTCGCTCCTCCTGAGAACAGTCCTCCATGCCAGCTTGAACAGATGTGGTTTCCTTTAGGAAAGGTTTGCTCTTAGGGTCATTCTGACTTCCCCCTCAGAGTTTTCCAGCCTCATGTGCTCTTTGCTCAAGGGATTACTGTGGTGGATGCTAACTCCATGTGCTACTGTTAAGCTTCTCCTCACCTGCTGGCTGAGCTGAATGAGCACTGAAATCTCTGTTCCACAGAAAAATCTGACATTTCATGCTTTCCTGAATCAGACCGGAAAGCTGCAATTTCCTGTGAACCCAAATTCTGAGAAACATTTCAGAAAGTGCAAAATGGCCTCAGTGCAGCCTTTTGTTTGGGTGTTATCTACAGGTTTTTATGAGACCTAAGCTAGCTTTAAACACATCATGTTCCAAGTGATTCCAAAGCCAACCAGGCAGCACCCACTGTTCCCAAAGTCACTTAGGGAGCTGCGGTGTCTGCCGAGAGTGCTTTGCAAGACAGGGGACACAGAGCCAGTTGTGGTTTTCTCTCACCCCATGCATTATTCTAGTATTGTCACTGCTTCAATTCCACCAGTGCACTCACAGACTTCAAGCTTTAATTCTTATTTTCCAGGCTCATTGAAAACAAAGGCTCTTATAGTATATCACTGAGGATATAACTCAATAGCTTGTAGAGCCTTGGCATAATATTTCCAAAATATCGAGTGCATATCAATGGCACTATTTTAAAAGAGTGCAGCTTTAAGAAGTTTTAACTAAATCAGGGCACAAGGCCATGCAGGGCCTCTTATTTTAGTATCAATAGAGCTGGTTTTTCATCTCTGACGGTTGGTTAGAAGACTTTTGTAAATGAACAAGGATAAGACACTCTACCACTGATGTAGATCACCAAATGCAAAAGTTCACACTAGTTAAATTAGGGTGCTATCAGCTTGTGTGAAGGCAGCTTTGAAGCTGCAACAGCATATTGGGAAAAGCAGCTCTGCCCTGTGAACAAGTGAGAAAAAACAAAGAAAGAAAACAGTGGAGCAATAGCTGCTGCTAGCTGGTCTTCATGGAAAATGAAGTTAAAAAAAAATTAAAAAAGAAAGAAAAAAGAGGTGGAGGAAGGAACAGAAGCATACTTCAAGACCAAAATCTCATCAGACTAAAAATCAGTGTAACTCCCACATTGCAACACTTTGCAGGTCTAATAGGCACAAAGCTGTTCCTTCACCCGAAAGCCAAACATAAAAGTCACGGAAACCCATCATGCCAATTCTGTGGCTGCTTTCCGGAGCAGAATCTCTTTAAATGTCAATGTTCTCTTTGTTCTGTGCACCCTTTATAATGAGTCTATCATCTGTTTGGTAAAAGATCCAGTGAAATATGTAATAAGGTTATCTCACCATCTCTCTCTATTGTAAAGTCATATCTCCTCTTCCACTCATTAATTATTGTCTTCCATTTCCTGTGTCAGATGTGAATCAGAATATAGGGACTCAAGGCTTACAAGCTTAGCAATTTACCATATATAAGCTGAGCTCTCCATGTGCTCCCTCTTAGCCCGTAATAAACAAAGCCAGTGTGACTTTGCTGTACACAGGCCTGCAGTCAATGCAGTTTGGATTAACCTCCTTTTATTGCCAGCTAAGCTGACAGTGATAGTGGCCATGGCTCAGCTGATGTTCAGTCCTCATATTGCAAGACTTTGCCTTTAAATTCTGGGAGCAGAGCTCTACCAATATAACTATCTGGAAAGCTACAATGATTTATGTGCTGTCAACATACACTAAAAAAAAAATAGGACAAAAAAGCAGCAAATTACATGATTATCAGCCAATGCCCCTTGGTTTGCAGTTTTTCAAGCATGAACTGCTCAAACTTTGGATCGAGAAGTGAAGCAATCTGTTTCTCAAGTGCAAACAGGGAAAAGTTATGAGTCTTCTAGCAATTTCAGGCAAATATATCATAGAAGCAGCATGCTTAGCCTTTTTACTGTGCATCTGTCTGAGGTTTCCAGTAAGATTTCCCTGATATATAGTAAGAGTCAAAACTCTAATCTCTTTTAGCTCTTTTTTATTGTCTCTGCAGCACTAACTTTGAAAAATGGCCTTGTCCCCAAAGAACTGCACACAGTCCATGTAGGGAAGCTGTTAAAATAAATGCTTTACGTAAAAAATATTGCAGACGAACTTGGCTCTGAGGTTTTTAGAGCTACAGCATATAGATATAAACCAGAGCAGCTAAGTATGAATGGAGGTCATACTCCAGTAGAGAAGAAGGGAAGTCCCCTGTCTCACAGTTGTTGCACACGATCTCTGAAATCAACAAATCCTTCTCTTCTTTCTCAGGGCTGCAGTGTTTAATAAATGACTATTCTCATGTTAATGTCCTTCTGCCTTTCTCCTCACTGACCTCAATATACACCATGCTGATTCATAAAGTTTCCTCTTTCACTGGATTTGAGTGCTTTCTGGAGACCTTATTTGTGCTGCTCTGCCTGCGAGACATCTGGCTGATTTATAGAGACTAAGACACAGATGAGCACAGTGTTGGCTGCCCTACCTGAATATTGTGTTTCCTTCACATTGTGTTTCTATCTCTGCCCATGCCGTGGTCTGATTTTTGATAGTCTGTGTATTGTTCAAAGAAGAGAGTAAACTTCCTGCCTCTCAGAAAAGCTTCTGAGATCTTCAGGAATAAAAGTATGCTTTTCTACCTGTATTTCTCACAAAGCAGAGATTCCTGTGTCTAGACACTGATTGGGGAAATTCAAGTAAGGGATAATGTGCAAATGAGAAGATGATTCAGTGGTTGGAAAAATACAAACACCAGGTGCCTCCAAGGCTGAATCACAAACAAGACAGTGAAAAAATCTAAGAATGCAAGAGATGATGGAGGAGCTTGACTTGGCATTTATCTGTTTATTCCAACAGAATATGCAGATTCCACCCTTCTGACATCACTGCCTCATCTCACCTCATCAGTGCCTCATGACACAACCCCTCTCCAAAGCACTGAGTCAGCACCTCTGTGTGATCTCTTGGCAACACAAGATGGAGTGAAAGGCTGCCCATAATGGTGAAAGCACAGAGGGACCTCTAAACAGATCCCCAATGGGATTAAAAAACTCATGGTCATCTTAGGAGCACCCCTCCAAGGAAATAACATGGGCTCAGAAAAATTTACTGTACAGTAACACAGCAGTGTTCTATGGGAGTGCTCCCACAGCACATGGAAAAGTAATTCACACTGTGTGTTCAAACAAAGGAGCAAGGAACACTTGCACTTCACTTCTGGAGCTCCAAAAAAGCTGCAAAGTATGTTTTCCCCTGTACCTTAACAGGTACGGGGTGATTCTGCCTTCTGGACTGAGAGAATATTTCTTAAAGCTGGAAGTGTCCAAGGCCAGGTTGGATGGGGCCCTGTGCAGCCTGGCCTAGTGGGTCCTAGTGTACCTTGCACATGAAGAGGGGTTTGGAACTAGATGATCTTTAAGGTCCCTTCCAAACCAAACTATTCTATGATTCTGTGAAAGCATTACACATATGGAGTGCTAACCCTCCTCTCCCCCAAGCAAACAAAAGCTGTTTCCTATTTTGGGAAAAAACCAACAACAGAACAAAATAATCAAATGGAAAGAATCTGAAATATTCATATAATGGTTGACTTACAAGAGGCAATGTAAAGAAAAGCTTTATGTTAGAAGAAACTCAGCCACATGAAAACTAAGATATTGGGCCCCTACCCCCAAGTCTGATCTTAAACAGTCCCCGAGTCTCTAAACACAACCCTAAAAACATCCTGTGCTGCACCTCAGTGTGTCATTCTGTACAGCAGGGCCAGGTTTTCTTCCTGGAAAACCAGGTCCAGAGGCCAGGAGGCTCTTGTTGTATTTGTACATACAAGTCCCTTTTGTTGGGGGATTTAGGTCACAAGAGCGTAGGAAAGGCAGCTCTGAATCACCTGGCTCTTGCACGTGTTGCTTGCACGTTGTGCAAAGTTTTCTGAACTCAACCTCCTTTCAGGACACACCCTTTGTTTGTTACTTTCTCTTAGGGCTTTTTCGCAACTCCATCCACTGCCAACACAAACAAGGTTGCGACATCTCCCTCCAGTCTGTCTTCCTCTCCTCTGCTCTAAATGTCAAGCAGCCACATAGCACTGCTCAAACTGGGCCAAATACCTACTGTGGCAGCCCTGTGCCTTGACTGCCTCCGGGAGAAAGTTTCTTGGGAATGGTAAGTGATGGAACCTGCAAGTCGGTCTTAGTCACGTTGATACCAGATACCAAGAGTCAGGTAGGACACGTGGTTGGCTTGGCTGAGCAGCCATCCAGCATCTGTAAGGCACCGGGGGAGGTTAGGAACAGTAATTACCAGGGATCACAGTGGCTACTAGAAGTTGCTTCTGCAATTGCGGCGCTTTCTACTTTGCTACAGTGTGTACCCTGTGCATAGAGAGCAGGGGAGAGAAGAAGCTGGTGCCGTTTGAATGTCCTTTATCGGTGTGAAACAAATTATGGGACCTAGCTCCACTCCTAATATTTGGGATAACTGGAGTAGATCCCTAATAACTAAAGGGCCACCACCACAAACATTCTGTGAGTACTGTCTGTAATCAGGTAGGAAACACAGACACCCTGGGGACCCTCTTAACTCCCAAATCTTGTCCACATTAGAAAGTAGATATATAATGCACTGAGCAGAGGATATCTAGCAGCCCAGGAAAATGGAGTGTATGGTGCCTACACTCAGCCCCTCCACACAGCCATTACAGCTGAGAGATGGCACAGCTGCCCAAGGACTCCCCACAGACCATGGAATACAGGTCTGCCTCTGTCCATGTTTTTGCCATGGCCTCCTTCTCGCTCAGCTAGAGCTGTTCTGTGCGTGGGATGGGACAGCATCCTGTTCTCCTCCTGCTGATGGGTGCACTGGGTGCTGGACTGTCATTAGCCACCCGAGTCCCTGCCCAGCGTGGCACGCCAGGAGCGGGCTGAGGGCGGTGCTGCTCACCGGCTGGAGGCGGCTGCTTTTATCAGCAACCTTGATCACAGGGATTTTCTCTTATTTCATTCTCAAGCTTCCTTCAGCCTTGGATTTGCATAAGATCCTGGGTTAGGGCTAATCTGATCCCAGGTTGGGAACATTGCATCAGGCCCAGCGAATCCTCCATGCCAAACTGTCTCTGGTTCGGGTGTGTTGGCACTAGAAAACAGAACCGTGCAGGGACAAATGGCAGCTTCAATTTTCCTTAGTAATAGGAGGTGCCTGGCTTTGTATCTCATTTAACCTCCTGTGCTATGTGGCAACTCCCAGTTAAGTTTCTATTTGTTTACAGCCCTTGTAGCCAGGTGCTTTCCATGTTCACTCCAGGCTGCTGAAACAAGAAGCATGTCCAGCCTCCAGGGCTAATAAGGGCACATTGTCCTTGGTGGCAGGAGGAAGCATCTTGCTTTATATATGCATTTCCTGGCAAGCAGCAGTGGTGGAGAAAGACACATGTCTCACTGCCCAGGTAAGAGTATGAATTCCAGTCTCAGGATGTAAATAAATATGTGGCCCCTCAGTTGGAGAAGTTAGGGGTGACAGGTTGCAAGTGTAGCTATGACACCTCCTGAAGGGTTGTTTGTTGTGGGCATGTGGCTGATTGGCTTTTCCAGGTCCCACTGGATTATATTCATGAACATACTTGGGAAAGGGGGGGGCTTTCTCTTTAGGTTTTCACTTGGTAAACTGACAGAAGAGTTGAGGATTAGCAGTGCCAAGTGTCTGATACAGCAACCACCATCAGCCTTGCTCACCTTTCCATCACCATTTTATGGCCAAGAAGATGGCCTGAGCTCGCTTTTTGCTGCCAGATTCACTTGCTTCAAGAACAATTTGGCATCTCGACCTGGAGCTGTTTTTTTTATAAAATATAGACACAGGCATGTCCTACTGCAGGAGGTGATATGATTGACACTGGGGTACAGACACCCCAAATCCCGTGGCCCCAAATCCCTCAAGACAATGCTGACGTAGTGTAAAACATTGATTATCTCACTGCAGTATTTAAAAATATATACTTCCTGCTAAAAATTATGTGCCTCACTTGCCAACTAGACTCAATCTAGATCTGTCTCTGTCATTTCAGTGTCCAGTCCCTGGCAAGCCAAATCATTCTACAAGCTCTGAAACTGAAGACACAAAATCACCAATGGAACAGTGCTGATTGGGTCAGAGTGCAAATAAATCAGCTCTGCACTCCATGAGCCATCCTCCAGCTCACAGCAGAGACAAATGGGTACATCCTTAGCAGTTCCATCACTGCTGTCCCATTGGCTGGAAATATTGGGTTTTTTCTGACATTAGAGTATACACAGGCTCAGCCCAGATGCCAGTCATGAAACTAAATGTGCAGTTGTAATGATGGGCAGAAACTCCAGTGCTTTGAGCACTGCTCAAAAGTCAAGATATCCTGCATAGAGCATTAAAAAGTACCCTGTGTTTTGTCCACTTACGAGTGACACAATGGCTCTGCCTCGTACCAGAATGTCCATTCCCTAACACCACATTTGTTGGAATAATAGGAAAGGAAAAACAATTGCATTTTTTGGGGGGGGAGAGGCGCGTTTATAGTTTACGTTTTACTCTTAAATCCAGAAATCTTTTGGTTCTGGTAGGAGCTGTGCCCCCTTGTTACTGAGACTGGCTTTCTGTACAGGCCTGCAGTAGGGATTTTACTCCATTGAGAAGTTTTCTGTTTTGTTTGGGGATGTTTTTGTCCTGGTGACAATTTTGGGTCATGCCAAATCTCCACGTGAACATCTCAGTTACACAGCTGCAGCCCCACCTTTCTCCAAAGAAACACTGAGAGCATTCCTCCCCCTCACAAAGAGAGTGAGCTGTGTGCCCAGAACAACAGAGGCTTTCCTGGTAGCAAATACCTTTTCCTGTAGTCACTCAAAGGAGAAGACATGTTGGTGGCATGTCTTATCCTTTTTTTTTTGTTGTTCTTTCCATAGGAAAGAATATTAATTCCTACCCAGATTCTGTTTGGGCATTTTTGCTTGTTTGGTGTTTTGGGTTTGTTTTTTGGGGTTTTTTTTGGTTGGTTGGTTGGTGTTTTTGGGTTTTTTGTGGTTTTTTGTTACGGCAGCACTGTGCAGAGTGTCAAACTGCTGCTGAACCCAGATGAAGGTAGGAGGATGGCATTTTGCTGTTCCCTTTCCTGCAAAGCTGGCTCATGAAGCTGTGTCCCAAATGGTTGGCAGTGTGGCTTTGCAGTGTGGTGGACACTGATCTGGCCCAGGTAACTGCCCCATACCACACACCCTTGTACCACTGAGGATGTGAAGTCAATGAAGAGTTTGACAGTTTGACAGCTGTAGGAAAATGACTGTATATGATGATTAATAAATGAAGAATATTTATGAATGCCTTCCCTCTGAGAATGAGGCTAATAGTAATTATACTTTTCTAAATCCTATCTGTAAAGTCATCTACATTTAGGTAAACAGAGTCACAGAGATTTTTCTGTTGGCATAAATACAAGGCAGAGTCCCAGTTCTCCGTCTTTACTTCAGACTCCTGGATGCCAACCTTCCTTCTCCATGAGGACAAAAAGAGAAACTGGCTCCAGAAAATATAGTCAGTGTTTACATTTTATTGAACCACTAGACATTGCTGTTGGCCACACCGTGAAAGCAGTGCAGCAAAGAGAGCCTTTCATTTGCCTGTGCTGGGCAGAAAGTGTCGTTCTTTGGTTACTCAGCTGAAGTTGACAAGTTGCCCAGTATTTTTATTATCAGGTTGTCAGCTCAATCTCACTACTGCCCTCTTAATTTACTATTTTGTATTTCAAAATCACAGGTGTGACTCATTGCACAGCCAGAGGTTATAATGAAGTATCCCACTCATCCTTTAGCTCACCCTTTGTTCAAGACAATGCAGATTGCAGAAGGTTTCTGAGGAGGTAAGAGGATTGCAAAAGAGTTGAAGACTCTTCTTTTATCTAACCTATGTGTGGGCAGTGAAACTGCCTGATATGAAACCAGTTGGGTGCAAAGGTGGGCATGGAAGTTCATTTGTCATTGTGTCGAGGGTTGAAACTCAGAAGATACAGCAGCTGTCATTAGAGATAGGCATCCAAACTTCAATCACCTCACCCCGAGGGTGAGTCCAGAGAAACAGTCCTAGGATAACATACTCCTCCCAAGATTTCCTCTATGCTTTAATTTCCAACAGGACAGAAGATGAAAACCAAGCAGGCGTTTTTCAATTTAAAAAAAAAAAACTTATTCTCTCCATTTTCTGATTTAAATCTGGAAGTGCAAGATTTTACCAGCATTGTGCAAATAAGAATCCTGTGGCATTAGAGTTTTTGAAATATAAATATATGTTTCTTAGCATCAAGTGACGTATCATCCATGTTTCTCCTAGGACTAACTGGGATAAGTTGCTGGGAAAAAGGAAGAAGGAGCACAGTTCTATTGGAAAGAATGTCTTGCTGCTGATTATGAAAATGACGTAGAAGTCATGGGCTGAATTAAATATTTTTCCATATTGGAAAATTGACGGGAAAGCTTCCTTGTATTAGCAGCTCATGTGAAGCAGAGGAAGACATCCTTTTATCACAGAAGAAGAGTGTCAAAATCCAGAGCTATTCTGAATCAATTTGCTCTTTTAATTGTCTTGTACAGACGTCTGTCTCTGCAGCAAAAATGCTGAGCTCATGCTACATGAAAACAAACCATGTAAACTTGAGGAGATACAAACACAATTTGTTCCTAACAGAAGGAGCTTACAAAGCCACACAGCCCAGTGTCCTGGCAACTCATCTCCCTCCCCAGGGGGGAAGATGCATGTCCTATGTCCAGTCTGAGTACCCTGGAGCAGTAACAGGCAGAGGCAGAACTATTGGGGTACTTGGCTTTTTTTAAAGCTGCAACATGGAGCTGTGGAAGTGCAAAAAGTGTCCCTGGTCTGCTCTGTCTCATTGCTGAGGGGGAGGAACTGTGACTCAAAGCCTATCCACTGGCAACACAAAAAACTACACCAAGAGCACTGGTTCAGCTCTGCTGTATCCAATTTCTGTCAAGTATAGAATAATAGCTATCCAGCGAGCTGGGACATGCTTCACCAGCATCAATAGAGTTGTGCTTCAGAGCATCCCTCGAGGTAGCAAAGAATTATCCCCATTTTATAAATGAGGTAACTCAGGCACAGGGATTAAAGCCAGAATGTTCCAAACTGGCTGCCTACTGCTAGGTACCTACACCCATATTTACGCAACTTGTGGCCTGATTTTCAGAAGGGCAGGGCAATGAAAATTTTGGCCTGAGGGATTTGTTCACACACA
Source organism: Acridotheres tristis (assembly GCA_037013685.1). NCBI lineage: Eukaryota > Metazoa > Chordata > Aves > Passeriformes > Sturnidae > Acridotheres > Acridotheres tristis. Next base: position 15,443,225 of record CM072896.1, read on the forward strand.
GTTTACTGGTAACAACGCACAGGATGGAAGCCTGGTCTCTGCTACCTGTCTTACACCTTAACCACTGAAAACATCCTTTCTACCACTAGCCAGGCATTGGTGAAGGCTCCTGAGTGTCCCCATTCACCATGCAGAGGTTCAGAGTTAGCAATGCAGGCTGGCTGCCTACATGCTCTCAGCTAGAGACTTTTAAAGAGCAACAGCGGGAGTAAAACTGGTGAGATTTCTTTGCTTCCTTCCCAGCTCTTCAGAGCCCAGGCAACTTTGCTTGACTTGCAGTGCTTTGCTAAACAGTACATCTGGTGTGTAAACCTCTGTTCTGCCTCACACATGGCATCATCTTTCCCCTCTGTCCCTTCACCATGTCCTGCTCAGAACACCTCAGCCTGGCAGAGCACAGATCCAGAGCAAAACCAGGAACAGACCAGTAAGAGAACGGAGAAAACTGGCCAGATGGATATCTGAACTGCTCAAAAGCACAAGCACCAACAGGAGCAAGTTAATCTCAGTGCCCCCTCACCTCTCTTCTGCACTCTCTTTCTGGTCTTTAACTGAGCCTCAGAAATAGCCTTGATTTGTTGGAAGCTCTTGAGAAGCAAGAAAATGGAGTAAAAAACCTACTCTCATACTCTCAATTAGCAAAACCCAGGAAGCAGAGCACTTGCTGGCTGGCTACAATACAGCTTTGCAAGTGTCCCTGCTAAAATCATCCCTGCTAGGGGCTAATGTGATGCTTGTCTTAGCTTGTTAGAGAGCCTCACTGTCTTTAGACATGCACTTGAAAAACAATGCTGGTGGTTGGTTGCTACCTGAGGGAAGAAGGACACAGGATCTCGGCTGTCTCTGTGGAATGGTCACTGGTCAGGTCACCTCAAGCCTGACCTGCAATACCAAGTGCATGCTGCAAATCCATTGCTGTCAGCCCTTGTGCTTTGTCTCGTCTACGGAGTCCCAGCCACCTCTGACCTCTTCTTTCCCTTCCTTCAGGCCATGTCCTGCTCACGAGGCTCCTGCTCAGCTGCTCTGCAGCTTCCCCCCACCCGGAGGGAGGACAGGCGAGAAGAGGTGACAACTTTCAGCAAAGGTTAAGGCTGGAAAAGAAGGAAGTGTCAGCTCAATCAGGTCAGCTGAGCCAACCAGCTGCTGCTGTAATCCCTCTGCCTCAGGTCCCTGTGCTGTTCTGCTTGTGCTCTGAATGCTACTGTATGAGCAGCAGCCTTGTCCCCATGGCACTGTCAGCCTGCAGCATCCAGACAGGGAGATGGGCAAAAGGGGTAAAGAGGAAGCAGCTGATCATGAGAATCTCCCAGAACTGTTTGCAGATCCTCCTTTTGCAGTGTATTTTGGGAGCATGGAATTGGAGATGGGCTTTACTCTTGCTAAAGTTTGGAAGTCCAGACTTGGCACCCTCTGATTTCTCAAGAAGGCTGAGAGATGGATCTGAATCAATTCTTATGCTGCAGCTTGTCTCCATATTCACAGCAAACACAGAAGCTTTGAGAAGCTGGCAGTGACATGGCCCCATTTCATTCTGCCCAGGTCTGAGGTGCCTCTTTTGGGATGGGAGCAACTGAGTCTCACCAATCTGTCAGCGACCAGCAAGAAGCCAGGGAACAAATGCTTCCTATTCAATAAAAGTTGGTGCTGCACTTTATACAGCAGCCAGTGCATTATTCTGTGGTGAAAACAAACCCTATTCTTCTCTGCCAGATAAACACACTTTATCCTATAAAGAGCAGCATTTCTGACTGTTCAGCAGCAGCCAAGCTCACGATGGGAAAAATAACAGGTGTTTGTAAGACACTCCCTGTTTATTCACAGTGCTTAAAATAATTGCTTAAAAAAATGCAACAGAGATTTAATTTTCTATGCTCCCACATTTAAAAAAACAAAAACAAAAAAACCCCCTAAGCTTAGCTCATGGTAGTTGAAGGCAATTCATTATGAAAGGGGTGTTCTTTCTGTTGTGGTAGCAAAGAAACCTACTTATGAAAGCTCCTGAGGAGCAGAATAGTAAAGGAAATTCCTGCCTAGAACCAACACTTCCCTATGGTTTTCATCAAGCTCTCCAGGTGGAAGCTTTTATTATCAAAACATGTGATTTTATTGTCAGAATGGGATGAGCAGGGATTAAGCTCCTCCAGTTGGTGCCCATCACTGATGACCTCTAACATTGCCTTTTATAAGGGAACGATGGCCTTAGGCTGGCTTATGCCCTTCCTTCTTGTTCTGGTGGTGGAACAGGAGATAAGTGCACTGTTCCAGGGGGAAAAGTATGTCTCAGAGGCACAAACCTTTCTTCAATCACTGCTTGCTTCTCCGGGAAATAACTGGCAATGGATCTTGATCAATAGACTACTTTCCAGAGCAATGGGCTGACACACAGTACTGGAGAAAGAGGACAGAGACTCCCTGTCTCCATCCACTTTCCCCATGCTTGCTTACAACATGGATGGGGGACATCCCTGAGCCACCCAGAGGGTGAGGGGACACTCAGTGCATGGCTGCTGCCAGGATTTGGTCCTGGTGGTGGTGAATGGCAACATCATTCCCGAGGGCTACAAGCTTCATGAGACAATGATTGTGATGGTCCTCTGTCCTCAGGACTTTCCTTTCCTATGGGGTCTGGCTCTCCTTGAGTCTGGCCCCTTGCAAGCTCTTGGGATAAGTCACAGATGCTTGGTAGCTCCCTGGGAACCTGGAGAGAACCTGGAGCACTAGGAGCCCACCTAGCAATGCTATCCCAACTCCCAGGTGCTGCTCCTGGTGGCTCCTGAACTGCCATCCAGGTAGACACAGCCTACCTCCAACATGGGACCAAGACATCCTGATGTTGGGAGTAAAACACAGCCACATTTTAGACTTTACTGTTCCCACAAAGGTGCAGGAAGGGTTACACAACCCAAACCCTCTCCCTGGGAGGACTTACTTGTCTCTGAGCAGTGGACATGAGAGACAGGCAGATGAGGTTTGTGCAGACGAGAGACTGAGCAGGGTTTACAGTGGGACAGGGCTGTGTTACTTTGGTCTGAGAGCAGCCCAGAGATCAAACCCATCCTGAGCCTAGCCAGACTGGAGTGTCTGAGCAATAAAGGATCTCACACGGCTCCAGTGCGGGCAGCTCAAGCCCTGTGGGGCAAGGCAGGGCTTTCTGCACACAAATGAAACACAACCAAGTCCTCTAGCAGCTGCACCAGCCTGGGCAAAAAGAACAGAGATGGGAAGGATAGGATAGGATAGGATAGGATAGGATAGGATAGGATAGGATAGGATAGGATAGGATAGGATAGGATAGGATAGGATAGGATAGGATAGGATAGGATAGGATAGTTAAGGTTGGAAAGGACCTCTAGGATCACTGAGTTCAACCATTAACCTGACACTGCCACATCTGCCACTAGTCTATGCATTTTCCTGATCACTTTGCAGGACAGTGATTCCACTACTTCCCTTGGCAGCCTGTTTCGATGTTTGACAGCCCTTTCAGTGAAGAGACTTTTCTTCCTATCCAGTCTAAACCTCCCCTGGAGCAACTTGAAGCCATTTCCTCTTGACCTAGCATTTGTCACCTGGGAGAAAAGATTGACCCCCACCTGTCTACGACATCCAGTAGTTGTAGGGAGCAATAAGGCCCCCCCAAACTTCCTTTCCTTCAGTCTAAACAACCCCAGCTCCATCAGCTGCTCCTCCTTAGACTTGTGCTCCAGTAAGACAAGTGTTTCAGCAAGCAATAAGAAGCAGCAAATGCCCTTTCCCGGGCAGGGTCTTACAGAAAAAGTCAAGAAGCAAAACTTGTACCTTTGCTTTGGTGCCTGTCAGGCACCAAAACCCATGAAGCCTTATTCAAGACGGTAAAACCCACACAATGTGGCATTTCCAAGGCACCCGGTGCCTTTCAGCCCAGGATTTATCTGTCAGCATGCCCCTGGGGCAGATCTACGTGCCTGAATCTCCTTTGCCAGGCAGGCAGTCCCAGCCCCGTGCAGCATTTCATCTCCACTGGAGCGATACTGGTGACTCAGCGCTTCCCCTGCAAGGCACTGCGAGGGCCCTGCTCCAGAGAGGGGATTATAGCAGCAACCCAAGTATAATAATGGTGTGCCTGAGCAGCAGGGATTTATGAGCAGGCAAAGAAAGTGAGAATTATAGGTGTCCAGTCCCTGTGACAGAACCACCATATATTTCCTCCAACAAAGCGTGTGACAACAGCTCCATAAATTCACATAGTAACAGAAGCGAGCGCCAGCTCATCATTGCAGCTATTTAAGGAGCCAAGTAGCACTCTGTGCTTATTGCAGAAGTTCACAGTTAGTTAAAAATAAGCATTAAAAAAGTCACTTTTGGGCCCTGGCTGAATAAGCTTTTTATTCATGATGCCCAGCATTGCGTTCTGCCTCTTCTCCTTTTATGCCTACACAGACTCTCTTCGGCAGAATTTCATGTTAGGCCCTGTCAGCTTCCTTATGAAGGAGCTCAACTTAGGATGTGCCATAATCAATTGTAAAACTTAGCTGTGACTATGAAATACTTGATCCTTTTCAATACCAGCAGATTTGAAATGTGCTTTAAAAATTCTTTAGCTCCAGCCCATTAAATATCTAAGGAGAGCTTCCCTGAGATGTAATTGCTGAAGAGAATAACCCTGATATCCACAACATGCTGAATAGGTTTTTTTAATGCTGTCTCATGATCAGATTATTTGCAGTACCTGTCAGCTAATGTGCTGTTTTCATTGCTAATTTAACACGTCTTCCTAAAGAGAGGAGGGGGAGAGGGTGAAAACAACTCTTCACAGTGAACTGGAAATCAGAAAATAGCAATGTGTTTTGTTGTCACTTCTGCTACTCTCTTTTCTGACATATAAAGAGAAGATCACTTTAATATGACTAACTCCCCTTTAAACATGAGAAATATCAAGTTTCTCTGAATCCCGTGGCTTTTATTCTTTCTTCTTGAAGCTTTAGGCAAAATTTGAAAGAGACGTCTCAGCTAGAAAGAAAAGTTGCAACTTTCTTAGGTTAACTTCAGCAGTGATTGGAATGTAATTTTCCTATAAGAAGAAAGTTTGGCATCTCAGTGAAAAACTGAAAGATGGGAAATGGAAATGAAGGCTTGCTGTCTGTGCAGGTGGAGATCTAGGGCCCCATTCTCCCCCAGAGCCTGCTGTCCTGCTCAGACTTGGTTTCCCATGCAGCACCTGGCACTCCTGCCCATTAATCCCCTTTTCCTGGGAGCCTTTCCTGAAGTCAGGACAACAGGTTGGAAACCTGTCCTTGGAGTCTGATGAGGAGTTGGTGTGTGTGCACTAAAAATTTGCCGAGGCATATCCCATGACATTTTCCCAGGGTCAAAATTATTCAGATTAGCAAAGAGAGAGGAGATTCTTGTTTGGTTGGTTTAGTAAGAAGGTGATTTTTTGTACAGAAATGACATAACTTTGGAGGAAAAAAAACAAGGTTACTCAACAGCCAGTTTAAAAGAAAAGTGTTGAATGGAAAATTTCCAGCCAGCCCCGTGGAGATCCCTTCTTTATCTCCAGGTTTGTTAGAGCTGCTGCCCTGCTCTCTGTGGTGGTTGGTGTCACGTTGCACGCTCCTCCAAGGGCAGCAGATTGCTTATGCATTAGTTATTTTGCATAATGCCAGCAGTTATAGTGGGTTTGGGTGTTTGAGGGTGTTTTTTTTTTACACACATTGTTTGCGGCTAACAAACTCAGGAAGGAAATTTACAGTCTTGAATGGGGAGTGAGGTCTGTGAGACGTCCCCAGCAAGACTGAGCTGCTGAACCTTGCAGTGACTCAGCCAGCACAGGAAACGTTTGTTCTAAGCAGCCCCATCTCCTCCAAACACAAGGTTTATAAACAGATCGTGGTCGTTTCTTTTAAATTTTCTTTTAGGTTTTTTTTTTTTTCATTCTTTTTCTTGGGGTGTTTCATTGCTTTCTGTGTAGAAGGTTATTTACTAGAAATAAGCAACATTAAATGGGCAATGTGCTTGAGCAGAAAGTCTTGGGAAGAGGATCCTTAGCTTTTGTGGTAGAGCATCTGTTCTTAGTTGGATGCTGTCATACTGGTTATGCTAAACTAAATGCCCTTGTTCTCTACCTCTGTTCACACCTTGGAAACCAAATATTGCACACAAAGTTGGAGGGCTCCACATGAGAGAGCAGGGCTTAGACAAGAGGGTGCAGCAAACATGGAGGACAGAGAGAAAAACCATAAATAAGAGATCAGCATGGGGTTTCATGCAGATATCTCCATCTACATTATTATTTTTCTATCTGGCAGCAGTTCTTCCTGTTCAGCAAATTCACCCCACCTCATTGTTCCCAAACCCGATATGTAATGAAACCAATTAAAATACTTGTTAACTTAAATAAATAAACAAAGACACGCAGAAGATGTGACTGTTCAAAGCCTAGCAGCTTGTAGTTGTGCATTTTTGTCTCCTCATTAAACTGTTTATGAAAGGGGTTTGATTAGTTCCATATATTCAGCTTCTAAAGTTAATACCGTAGTGATCTAAAGTGTTTGTACCAAAGCTAACACTGAATTTTCTCTCTGCTGCAATAAACATGTAAATACAAACTGATTCATGCATGCAAACAATTTCCAAGATTGAGTTCAAGAACACTTTCCAAGTAATGTTTAAAATTCTATGCTGGGAAACAGCACAGGGCATCTGTTAGTTTATTCTGGCTAGGGAGATTTCATACACCCCTGTATTTCTCTATCGTTGTATGTTTGTGTCTGGTACAGAGACTCACATATTTTTAATTATTATTCTATTGGATAATTTTAAAAAAATGCAGCAGTTCTGTGCAGCTATTAACCCAGCCCCACAACCCAGCCCTATCTGATCCAAGCCCTGCCTGCACTCACACGATCCCAATCTGATTTCCGCTATGTGCTCCTCTCTACGTGTTGCAGCACAGCTAAACCTTGTCTAAAAGCAGGCTCCCACCTCTATCAACACTTCAGCATGTGCTGAGCCCCATTCCCATGGCCAGGGTGGGTTGGTTTGCACACAGACAGTTAAGTGCATGTATAAATATTTACAGAGTTTGAGGCATGGTCTGCCTAATTAGGTTTCCATAGCAATTAGCCCAATATCTTGATTAAGACCTGAGGCTGCTTTTATTATAATAAAAAAATAATACAAACCTCATTATGTTGAGATGATGAAACCAGAGCACTCTTACGAGAAGAGAGTAAATGTTGGCTCAGCAGCAGGGAATGGACTTAGCAGGGGCACAATGATAAAGCAAATGAAGGTGACATTCTGCTGTGTGGGGAAATACTCTGCATCCCAAGATATATGTATAAGACCTACTGAGGTATTAGGCATCTTTGCTAAGAGCATCTATAGCCCTGCTTTTCCTGGATTTTAAACCTGTTTTTTGTTGCTGTTTTTAGCTAGCATTCTTGGAAAAATAGTGTTTGCTCACATGATAGAGAAATGACTACAGCTTTGTCTTTATCTCAGAAATCTTTGAACAATTTTCAATATTAATAGAGAACCCGCACTGAAAGTGCAAAACACAGGGTCAGCAGAGCAATAACTTCTTTGCTGAGAGAGCATTTTGTGTCTCAACAGTTACTAATATTATACATATTAATTACCGCGAGCAGCAATCCATGAAGAAATTACATCTACAGAGCAGTTGTGCTTCTGCTGTAGGTCTGCTGCAGCTGTAAGCAGAGGTCAGTGCTGCTGGCTGGCGGGACAGAGAGATGCACAGAAAAACTCCCCAGCCTTGTCTCTCCATCCCACATCTCCACTGAGTCAATAGGAGGGGCTGCCATTAACCCTGTAAAGCTCCAGCAACAAGTTCCTGCCTTACAGATACTGACAGCACTTCCCACTGAAATCAGTCTTAGGCCAGCAGTTGATCAGTGTTGATTATATTTTGTCTTGTTTTGTTATTTGGACATCATTATTTTTCTTCCTGGTTCGTCAGTTTTCCATTTTTCATGTGAAGTTCAATACAAACTGAAACAGTTCTATATCCTTTTATCAAGTTTTTTAAAAAGGGAAGATGCTGCAGAGCGCTGTTAGATCCACAGCAAATCTAGATTAAGCAAAATGGCAGCTCATTAGCTTTCATGGACAGGCATTTAAAGTACTTAAGAGGGGACATAGAGCACTGCCCTTTACATTTACTTTGGCACTAATATCAGATTAGAAAGAGAAAGGTTATTAAGTAAAGGTAATTGTCTGCTTTGTAGAGGGAGTCTTTCTGAGGTACAGCCCGAGGCACTAAACTTTAAGAAGGTTAATTGTCTCATGGTGGAAGTCAAGCTATTACTGTTATTATGGACAGTTAGGAAAAATTCAGCCTGACATCCAAAGTCCAATAACAAGTCTCAAAGATGGAGTCGATTGGCTGATAGCCACAGGCCTATAATTAGAAAAATTGGCATTACGAAAATACAGATGAGGCAGTGGTGAGCCCTGTCTGTGCAGGTGTGGTAGAGCAGCACAGGGGTGCTCTGACAGCCAGCCAGGAGCTGAGCCTAGGAAAAGCCCCCAGCTGGGTGAGTGGAGGATGGCCTCAGGAGAGATTTCTGAGGAGGACATGATGCTGATTCCAGGTGAAGCCAGCCTGTTATTGCTCATTCTCATATATGACAAAATGAAGCACTGGCCCTAAGAGGTGTAGAGGTCTGGTCAGGGGTTGGCACTTGCAGCTGATTCCACCCGCTCAAAGAAGTTTACATGCTGGCCAAAGTGCCCAGAAAATGGTTAAAGGTTTTAACCCTCCTGGCTCTGCTCGTACCCATCCTTCACAACTTGTTCAAGCCCCCTCAGTGCCTCTATGTTCCCCTTTCCCAAACATTTTAAGAAAAACAGCAGGAGCAAGAAGCTCAATTGTGCCAGGATATAACTACGAAAAACATGCTGGGGATAAGTCAAGGTTCCTTCTGTACCTCTCCTGGGCACAGATGGGGAAGACCGAATATTTGGATGTACAAAAACACCAAAATGTTCATGCATGTGATTCTGGCTCACTCTTACAAACTGCTAGCAGAAACTTCAGCAGGAAGCCCACTGCAAACATCCCCAGGAATAATGTTTCCCTCCATTTGCAAATATTTTACTTTAGTGGAGAAGCTTGAATAGCAAAACTCCATCTCCTAGACAGCAAAGTTCTGGCTCAGCAGCTTTCTGCTCCCTCTCCCAGGAGAGACAATCACATCCAGACACAAAGGAGAGGTTCACTTTCCTGCTCCCAACATTTCCATTGTATTTTTAACCCTAGACTGGGGATTTCTCTTCAGGTGCAGAAAAGCCTTTTCACCCGTGAATCCACCTCTGTGCCTCTCCAAGTATAGTCCTGCTTGAGTTTCAGCTCTCTGGGTCTGTGCAGGCAGGAGATGAGGATCTTCCATCCCCACAATTCTCATGTGCTGTACCAGGGAGGGACAGCTGTGACCTGCACAGTGCTGGCAAAGAGCTCTGGGATGCTTTACACCATAAAACCTCACCTGTTCTGGAAGAAGACAACTATTTCTTCTGTGTTTGCATCAATATTTAAACACCTCAGCACATCCTGCTGAAAGCTTAATGGTAAAAGTCAGTACATTTTCCTACCCTGGGCTGATTTTTATCTTCCAAAGCCCCCAGCAAGCTGTGTCTTTACTGGTGTTTTTGTGAGGAGCTGTCACCAACCACACTGCACAGCTGGGAGCAACAAAGGGACACAAATGCAAGGACCTGGTCCCCAAATTCTATGACACAGCACAGAAATTGGATGTAGAGGTACACTTCAACCTGAGGGTCACAGGGCAATCTTCTCTGCCAAAGGGAACCACTGCTCCAAAACCAGGGTGTGTGGGATCCCAAGCAACTCTGAACATGGTAACCACACAAAAAAAAACCAGGCTAAAGGACAAATATGAGTCACACCTGTTAGGCAGGAGGAGCAGTGAGGCAGGGACTGATTTAGGACAATCTCCTGTTCCTCACTCAAGCACTCCAGCGAGCTGCTGGAAGTGTTTGCCCTCAAGACCCTGATTTCGAGCTGTCTGCTGATGGTTGGTTAAGGACAAGAGGAAGGTGTTTGAATGTGCTTCAGTGACATGATGTGATTCACCCAGAGAGATATATTTCAAGTAACCCCACTGTACAAGACAGTGGGCTGGCTGTGCTCAGAAACAAAGTCCTGCAGTCCAGACTGAAGAAAGTGTCTGGGACCAAAAACTGTGCACTCCCTCAGAAAGAATTTTGAGTAGAAGCAAAAAATGGGAGAAGAAGAGCGGAGGCTGACATGATCATGTAGTTTTTGCAGGGAGAAAAACTGTCCTGTGCTCCTTCAAAGCCTAACATGAAGATGACCCCTGAGCTACACACTTCAGCTGTGAGGTGACTGATGCCAGAATAGAGGAGCTGCCCCTGCTGGGGCTGTCTCAGGGCACCTGCAAGGATACCAGTTGGCAACAGCATCAGGGAAAGAAACTGGAGAGGATCTGGGGAAAAGCTCTTTCCTGGAGTAAATGAACTCTTTGGAGATCAATCCTGGTTTACTTGTCCCTTATTTAAGGCTTCTGTTTGCTAATCTTGGCCCTGTGCTGGGTGATTATCTCTCACATCATCTCCACTGTAGTGCCACTGAAAAGAGTACCAGAGCCCAATCACTGCAATAAACATTCTTGATAACAGCTGCTAAAACATAGGTGAACCAGAAAAGCTTCAGGATACCTACTGATTGTAGCATTCCTTGGGTAGGAAAGCACTGCCTCACACAGAATTAGACAGCTTGTAAGTTGAATCAGAGCTGTCCTACACCTTTGGCCTTGGTGGCTGTCCCACAGCAGGGTCCCCAGTGGGTGAGTGCTGAGGTGACCTACAGTATTACCCCAGCTCAGGCTTAGGAATACATTTAGTAATTAATGGAGCTGGGCCCTGTCTCACACATTCTCCTCTGTATCCTTTGTAAGGACAACTAAGCCATCTCAAAAGAAAAGCATGGGGTCAGGGAAAAATCCTCCTGTACAAAGGGTCCAATGGTAAATATTCTATACTGAACTGTGCTGATTCATACCAGTGGAGGGTCTGCCTCAGAAATGCTACCTGAAAAAGACAGCTCAATTAATCCCTCCCACTTCAACCCCTGAAAAGTGCCTTTCATTGTAGGACCACAACATAGCAGAGTATTATTTTACTGCTGAAGAAACCAAAGTTGATACAGAGTTGATTCACTGGTTTCCTGGAGCACTGCAGCTTTCTCATGGTACTCCCAAGGAATGAGGGCCAGTGCACAGTGTGAGTTGATCACTGCAATCTCCTTTGTCCTTGTAATCTAGGTTGATAAAAGCCCAGGTCTCTGGACTTCCAGTCTAACACCATGTCCAGTACACCATGCTACCCTTCCCATTGCTCCTTCTCAGGTGATAAATCTTCTCCCTGTCCCTACAACTGCTCTTCCAAGTCTGCTTCCCCTGCTGCCTACACAGTCAGGACCTTCCATCCAGCTCAGGAGAATAAGGACAGGATGAAGACATGAGTTGTAGGTAGCAGTTTCCTTGCAGCATTTTTCCACTGCCAAAGAGGGAGGAAAGATGGCCCATGGGCTGTGGAAATTGGCAGAGTCCCCGTGAGGCCATTCTCTGCTGGCCAGCCTTGCTGATGTGCTGTAGAACAAGAACTGGCCAGCACCCACAGGGCAAACCTGCTGCCGATTGCAGGAGAGCTCCAGAAAGGTTAAAACACTCTCCCCTTTTCACTCTGACATCTCTGCAGCCCCTTCCTCCAGCCAGAGCTCCACTTAATAATTAATTGGAGAAATATGCCCCTTACCAAGCAGCAACCAGGACATTTGGATCCTCCTGAGAAAAGCTAAGTCTCTATTTCTGTAATGACTGGCAGCAGGAGATAGGAGGCATTTGCAGAAGGAGGGTGGAGTGCTGTCGCCGCTGAATCAGGCTATCAGCCTCTTCTTGCCAACCACTCCAGGGCTCAGTGCAGGGAATTTTTCATCCCTTCAGCATCTGCTGAGCTGAGCTTGTCACAAGGTGCAGGTTACACCACAGTGGCATGGAGACATCAGAAAGAAGATTTCCCAGAGAGACAGGACAGAGAAGGACCAAAGAAAGACATGAGAGGCCCAAGCAGAAGTGGATCCCAGGTCAAGGCTCCACTGCTGACCTTGTGCTTTTGTCTCCTGTTACAACAAGAGCAGAACGCCAAACTTTGTGAGATTTTAGCTCAGAGAAAATAAAAATTTGCTTTCCAGATCATTCCCTTACCAGAAGAGCCACCAAAAGGTGCCCATTTTCTCTCCTCAATGCTTTCACATGCCATCCAGCTAGGCAGTTCTGGCACTGGCTGGGGTGCCTGGGACATTTCAATTCTGCTTTGAAGCTGTCTCTGCTTACAGGCGTGTCTATAATCCCACCCAATCATGTACCATGGTCCAGTGAGTAGGACATCACACTGGAAGTACAGGAAATGAGGTTTGTACTCCCCCATATCATAAGGGGGCCTATGAAAGAGCTGCAGAGGGACTTTCTCCAAGGGCATGTAGCAATAGGGCAAGGGGTGGTGGCTTTAAACTGACTGAGGGCAGGTTTAGATTAAATAGAAGGAAGGTGTTTTTATAATGAGAGTTATATCACACTGGAACAAGTTGCCCAGGGAATTTGTGAATGCCCCATCCCTGGAAGTGTTCAAGACACGGTTGGAAGGAGTTTTGAGCAACCTGGTATGATGAAAGATGTCCCTGCCCCTGGCAGGAGGGTTGGACTAGGTGACTTCAAAAGGTCTCTTCCAACCCAAAATATTCTATGATTCTACAATATATAATGGTTTGTTCAAGCTTCAGATGTTCACTGTATCTCCCAGATATGAATTTTCACTGTCAGTATATAATGTGAACAAGAATTCCTTACAGAGTGACCTGAGGTCCCCTGATCAAGGGTGTTAAGTGTTATTGTCACAGTCAACTGAAGTAGAGGTAATAGCTGTAAGATTAGTTATATTTATGGCATAGTCCTTATCATCACTCATTTTATGTGTTCTCTTCTCACCAATCCATATTTACTGCTTGGAACATTTTGGGCCCTTATACAGCCTCATAAATCCCACTTAATTTTGATTCAAGATGGGAAACACTTCATCCTAAGGTGTTAGCTAAGCAAAGACCTAGCAAAAAAACCTACAAGAGCTTATATCTGATGGAGAGCATACAATTCACATGCTACCAAATAGCTGTGTGCTGTGAAAAGGTGTGATATTTGGTAAACAACTTAAAAAGCTGGAGCTAAAGCTATGTGGAAGTTTTAACTGACCAGTTCATCAGTAAGTTACAATAATTCAAAATATTCCAGTCAAGGTGCTAGGAATTGCTTTTCTTCATTTATATCAGACTTCATGCTCAACAAGAACAAATAACAAAGACTTTCAATGTTATTTTAAAAGGTCCATTTACAGGTGCTGGGCTCAGGGTAACTAAGGATCCTGAATTCACAGACAATAGGATAAATGCATAAGTAAATGTTGCAGTGAAAGCTTCCAGAAACAACATGATTTTTCTGGCAGTTACAAGGTATTAAAAATACATTAAGACATAGAGGAAGAGACTATTGATACTCACTGGAGGTGATCTCATGGGTATAATGGAGGTCATGCCAAGTCATGACAAGAAATTGCACAACGGTGTCTAGTTTAATTTCTCCAGTACACACTGTGCTGAGCTCTCACTGTTCTCTACCTGTCCTGAAATATCTTGTTTTGCCATAAAACAAGAGCTATCTTGTCACTTGCCACCAAGTAGTCATGAGATCTCATAAAAGAGAGACTTTACTTAGAGGTTCAGTGGCTTTCATGGTTCTATGGTGGCAGGTGATGAGAGATCAGAGAAGGAACAGAGCTGACCTCTGAAACCTCATTTCCTCCCAGCCCTCCAGAGATGGACACGCTGCCCAGGAGTCCTCCACACTGCTCTCCAGCAGTGCCTCTCTGTTTACTCTGGAATGGCACCAGACCCATATTCCCTCTTTCAGTCCTCTCTGCCTACACGTGGCATATTCATGAGCCAAAAAAAACCCAAGTTCAGGATCGATCCCCGCACTCTGAATGTGGATACAGGCACCCCAGTACTACAGGCTGGGATTTCTGCTGGAGCAAAGAAGCTTTGCTTCCCCCCAGTTATCTTGTGATAAAAAGGCACTTTTCCCCCAAGACTGACTCTTACTGGGGCAAAGAAAGAAACATTTGATCCTTTCAATAAGTGTCTTCTTATCCAGTAGATTTTGCCTATGGACGTCTGCTTTAGACACACTGAGTACTTCCACCATGTTCGTCCTGTTCCTGGTTGGAGACACTCTGATATCTGCCCTCCTGTAAATGATTCAGCTGTTCTCCATTACCACTCAGATCACCCAAGCAGTGTTCCCTCTATGTTAGTACATAGTCTGCCCATTTATTCTCCTTGACCCAAGAACTGTCTGCTGCACTGACCACATCCTACAGTCCCACCACACTCTTAAACCCAGGCTCCTGAGAAGAATCTGCCACTTATGCCCAGCTGTAACAATTTTGCAATACAGGAACCCAGGAACTGGCCAGTGTTGCTAAAAACCATTTTCATTTGGGTCAGGTCAAATTTATGAGTGTGTTTAGAATAAACAGCTCACAAGCCGACTCAGACTTGCAGAGTGCATTTTGAAAACCATCATGAGCTCTATTTCAAAATATTGAGAAGAGAGAGAGTATCTTTCATTATAAAACCCAAAGTTCACATTGGCTGCTCTCTCATTAAAGGATTTAAGATGCCATTGGTTTGGGGCTCCAAGGTTCTGACTTCTGATAAGCAGCAATTGGGATGTTCCTGAATACATTTCAGTGCTTGATAGATTTGGTTCCTTCCTTTCTTGGATGCCTTTGCTTTTAGCCTGATAACAAAAGCTTTTCATCTGGGGCACCTTATGCAATTTATCCTTTTGTCTCTTCCACCAACAAAAAGTACCAAAAAAATGACTAAGACAACATCATGACTGGGCTACAGTCCCAGGCTGGCAGTCCATAGCTCTGATGTTTCAGGCAACAAGGAGATTTTTCAGGAAGTAATTTCCAGGGGAGATCCTCAATCTGCAGTCCTCAACACATTTACATTTTCTCTGGTGCTTTCCAGGTGCCACTAGTGCCTTCTTTAAAGAAAATGTAGCAAGATTTGGGATCCGGGGTTCTGGTTCCACAAGCTGCACTGTCCCATATCCTTGTACCACATCAGTTTTAGAGAGGTGATGATGCAGACAAAGGAGCAACAACAGCTCTGGCAGGCCCCTCTGTGCCACCTTTAGCACCAACAGCAGCAGCAAAGAGCTTGGTGCAGGCAGAAAACCTGCCTAGGAATCCAAGCGAGCATTAGGGTAGCTGTGAGTGCTGTTGCCAGGACTACACTGACACTGGTAGCTGACCCAGCCAGTCCAGCACCAAGTATTTTGTTACTAAAGTCTCTGGTTATGCCACACTGCAGAAATAACCCCTCCAGCCAAGGGCAGCTCCACAGGGAACAGATCACCGTGTGCCTGTGCATCAGCTGAAGCCAGGTCACAGTGTGCAGATGGCAAGGAAGAGCAAAAGAAAAGAAATGCCTGTGTTTTACAAATAGGGAACTGAGACACAGATGGAATAGGCAGCTAGTGTACAATCCTGAGTACATGCTGAGAAATAGGAATGCTGAGATAAAGCCAGGGACTGAGCAAGTTCTCCAGAGTCTAAAGTCAGGGTGCCAGTCGTGATGTCAGCACTACACACATGCACATACACACAGCTTCTCTGGCATCTACCCTGTGGGAAGCAAGGAATTTAATATTTATCTCTTGGAGCCTTTCCTGACAAATAAAATCATGAATATCTGTACAGCCCTTTAAGAGTCTTGAACAGAAGGCTCCATCAAAGCAATGTATTAATAGTTTGTTTGTTTTTGAAAAAGGGAACAGATGGACAAAATCTTGGAAAAAGGAAGAGAGAAGCAAGATGTGATTCTGTGTTGTAAAATTTCTTTCCCACTTCCAGAAGTGACTAATACTCTCCACTTGGTGCTATCGTACAACAGAGACAAAAGGTAATGCGTTTGCAACAATTTTTTTCTTTTGGTGTGTTTAGAAATCTCTTTATCAAGCAAAGCTCCAGACTGCTGTCCCCACTCTCCACTGTTTTAATGAAAACCTGACATAGAGCTGCTGGCTGATAAAGCCATTTCTGGCATTCTTTTATTTCCTTATCTCCCTTGTTCTTAGGGAAGTGATGAGCCATTGTCAGGCATAGAGTGCCTGAGTGCTGGGTTGCAGGGGCCACCTCACAGCAGCTCTATAGATTTCCACTGGCAGGTCCCTCTGGACGGACTCAAGTTGGCATGCCTCTTCCTGTACTTCTCGAGGTCTTACTTATTTCAGAGCCACTTCAGTGCAGTGAATGTTTCCAGAAAGCAAACCCAGTTTGTCCTGGGTTCATCACTTATCTGCTTTTAGAACTGCAAAGAACCTCTAGCACCAAACTCTGGACATGCCTTCACCTACAGATTCCCATAATGAAACACCAATGGCCACTTGAAAGCTTACAACAAGAGAAGGAGCAGAGCTGAGTTTTCCTGCTTCCAAGTGCCTGTGCTTAAGCTGAACTTTGTGTTTGCACCAAGTATAGACTGGAAAGCC
This sequence comes from Acridotheres tristis, assembly GCA_037013685.1. NCBI lineage: Eukaryota > Metazoa > Chordata > Aves > Passeriformes > Sturnidae > Acridotheres > Acridotheres tristis. Next base: position 15,459,883 of record CM072896.1, read on the forward strand.
CTTTCAGTGCAACAGAACATAGTAGGGTCCAAAAGCAAGAAAACATTTTCACAGCTATTGAGGTGGCTTCCATTAATACCCACATAGCTCCTAACAGCTTCCAAAGTAATTTTTAAAGCCATAAACCTGCTTCAGCCCCACCCAGGCCTTTAACAAGCAGGTGAGATGCATGCTAGGTAAAGAAATGTATTCAGTTCTGCAAGAGAATTTGAGATGTTACAGCATGGCATGGGTTCCAGGCAGAAAGGGGTCACACTGAAATATCTTCCAGAAAATAGAATTCCAACTAGCTATATTTTATGTTTATGTTTAATTACCAATAGGTCACATGTGTACATGCTTGTATTTTCACATATATTTATATGCAAGATCACTGCAATCAAAGTTGAAAGGTTTCATTTAAAAAATACCAGAAGATGAATGTTTTCCTGTATCATAGCAAAACTGAAATTTCGGTAACAATAGGACTCTTATAGCTTTTCAATTCTTTACACCAGAAGGTTCAGCTGAAAGTGAAAAAAGCCAGTATAACTCCCCAGGATGGAAAGCAGCAGGAGTCATACAAATGGTCTTTCTCTAGCAGAGTGCTACAGAGCTCCTGATAGCCATGAATATCCTGGACTCCTCCTAGGACACCAGTTTAACACTCATGTCCTGCCAGGGGCTGGAGCACAGTGCTGACTGACTGGCTGACAGACAATCATCACTACTATCTCTTTACGAGGCATGGAATTTCTGGGAATCAGCAAGTTCTTGCTGCTGATTCAGATTTGATCAGATGTGGCTTGAGATGGTGCAGCTGGGTCTGAATGTCTTTGCTATTGAATGTACAAGCTGGAGCACAGAACTAGATTTCCAGCTTTTGCTGAAGCACATTAATTACCTTTGCACAAGATTTATGCACATCATCATGGGCACAATTTGCCTGGCAGTGCCCAGCTACTCTAGAGGTTAAAGGGAGGAGGGAGAGATGGAGGATTTGCTCAGGAACACCAGAACCACAGAGGTGCTGTAATTGGTGATAATCAGGATATCATCTTGTGTCTCAACACATGAAGATTGCTGGTACTGGGAAGAGGAGTGCTTAACTGTGTGTCTCTTTCCTTCCAACCCTTCCTGCCATCCACACTGGAAAATATCTGTGTAAGGAGCATCCCTGAGCTCCACCAATTCTTGTGTGCACGCTATGAAGAGCTTGGCAATGCCAGAGTGAGTCCCACGGGAGAGGCAGCAGGATCCTCACAGCATTGCTGGGCACCTGGGGAGGAACAAAGTGATCCTGAGGAGCACAAAATCCTCACAGCAGCTTGCCTCTGCTCTAGGTTTGTTTGCCAGGAGACGAACCGTGGTCCCCTGCAGAGGCTCCTGCCTCTCTGCAGTGAAAGGCATGGCAGTCAGGGGCAGCACTCCCTTTCCCTGTGCTCCAGCCAAGGAGCTATCCTGGGGAAGCAGAGCTGAGCGTTCAGCACCAGCGGGAAGGGGAAAGCTCAGCCTGGACTCAGCCCCAGAAACCACCAGGAGTGGCCAGGGCAGAGAGCTGGGCACCAGTCCTCAGGGGGACAAACAAGGGACAGAGGGGACACTCAGGCTGCTGAGTCCAGTCTCCTGCTGCTGGAAGTAAACACATCCTAGGACGTTACCAGGTTCATCTTAAAACTGCTGCAGGTCATTGGGTTTTGGTCTGGCTTTGTACTCCCAGCAGTTCTGCTGGGAACTGCTTTCCAGCCTTTTTTCTGGAGTGGGGCTGCCAAGGTCAGGGCAGGGCAGGGCAGTGCTGCTGTGATCCCATGCTGTGTTTTAACACACAGACACAATGTTTATACAGAATACAACTCAAACAGCCTGCGTGTAGGGAAGCAAAGTGCAAGTTCTCCTCTGCCAAGGCACAGACCAAACACCCTTATGGGCTGCATGCATGCCAAGGTTGGAATGAGTGTTTCATGTACAGCTACTTACAGATGCACTTCTGTGCACACCAGGGTCAAAGACTTGTTACAACAAAGAGCTCTATAAAACACAGGGATGTCAGTCCTGCTCCAGAGTGTTTGTGCTCTGTGTGCAGGTCTCCAGAGATGCTCAGCTGTGAAGCCAATTTTGCTGTGCAGGCTGGAGTTAGCCACCCATCATCTGTGTCAGCAAAGTGGGGACTCCTGTTCTCTGAGATCATCACTCAATACAAAATTCTTTGCAGTTCCATTTCACCATCTGACTTCTACAGCAGCCAGTGCTCTATATAGAAATGTCATTTGCTTCATCTCACAAATCCACTGATGAGCTGTTACAGGCCCAGATGTCAAGATTTACAGCAGCAAAAAAGTTAGGTATTTGTGGTAGTTTTGTATTTGTTTAATAGAAAAATAAATTAGGCACTTGTCTGTTAAAAATGCAAAGATAGCACTGAGCTAGTGGATGGATCTTCTCTAAAGAGATTAAAAGGACTATCCATAGCAGCAGAAAATAAAATGTTTTGGGTCTTCTCATCCACGGTAGAAAGGAGTGATGGGGAGAGTTCAGGTACTGGCATGCCTGGAGGAAAAGATGGACACAGCCACTGCAGTGTCAGAGTTACAGCACTGTCAGCCCCAGCCTCACAAAAATCAGGGATTAAGGCACTAGAAGAATTTAAAGCAAGGGAAAATGCAAATAGTTTGACATGGAAGGTGTGCACTCTTACCTGTGCTTTTTCCTTCAGCCAACATAAGCATTAGAAAAGAAACTTTATTAAAGAGATTTAGGTGTGATATTCCAGGGGCAGGGTTCCTACAGGAGACAGAAGGATGATAAAAATGTCAGGAGCTGTGTGTGCTGGTAGATAATCTTACTTCACTTGCTGTAACAACTGCCAAGGGACAAGAAAAGCAGCAATTAATTACGATCATATTTTTTTTAAAACTTCTTTTGCTTTGAGAGTTCACTGTTAGTAAAGGAGCCAAAGGTTTTATTTTTAGAGTATGGCTTTTATTTTGATGTTGCCCAGTCATGAACACAAGAAGTCTTTCTGTAACAGGGGATGTAGTGGGGACTGTACAGGGGGTCTCTGGAATAGCTCCAGCCCATCCTCCCCAGGTGTCATCCAAATCTCTGAGCAGACATTTTCATTTTCCCTGCACAGTCCAAGCATATGCAAAAGGGTGGGAAACAACCTCCTGCTTCTTCTACAACTGAGAGCAGCGATATAAAAACCTCATTCTCTCTCCTTTTATGTTGCCCATAAAGCTCCAAATGTTGCTCTTAAATGGAGTCCCCCTCATGCATATAATTGAGTGAGTGATTTCTCAGCCACCTGCATTATGATTTTACTGGGCCAAATGTTGCCCATTTCCTCTGTTAAAGCACTTTTTGCTGAGTTTTCAGCTGCTGCTATGCATGAATTTTCCAGAGCAAGCATAGACAGCAAGCAGTGTAGAACAATTAACACTTCCAGCTAACCTTATTAACTTCCATTGTGCATCAACAACAATATGAGATTCAGATTGATGTCACTTGCTGCTTTCTTAGCAGCCCTGAAAATCCTGTGTGCTTTCCTTTCCTGAGAGCCTACATGCAGAAATAAAAAGCCCAGCAGTTCCAGAGATAATTCATTACCACCACACTGGAGTGAAGGCAATAGCTCCCTGACAGGGATGCGTAGGAAGGCTGGCTTCCTCTTGCTCCTGCCAGGCTGGATTTTCTGATGTCTAATAATGCAGCTGAGCTCAATTTGCAACCTGAGCTGCAGAAGGATTTCCCCTTCCTTTGTAAGACAGGTTACAGAAGCAGCTAGAAAGTAAAAATCTCCTTTACTTCATGTTTAGCTTATTTTACTTCATTTATACATTTTTTTCATTAATTGCTTACTAAAACATTGTATGGGCATCACTGTCCAGTTTTCAAAGGTATTTGGAAAACAAGAAAACCATAACAATTTCTGTTCTACAAATGGGGAAACTAAGGCATCAAATGTCATGAGACATTTTAACACTTGCACAGATCACCAAGCAGCTAAGTTTTTCTAGTTCAATATTCTAATGGACCAATACCTGCATTTTCTGATACCTGGGGAAAACGGAATAAAGCACTGACAGTCTCAGATTTGATAAAAAACTACCTTTTTTAATCTGCTGTTGAATATTATGGTTTGAGAAATATTAAGGTTCAAGTACTGAAAGTCATAAATCCTCCCAGATCATTGAAACCAAAAGTTGTATTAAAAAAACATTTTAAGCAGCATTTTCTCATAAATGCTTGGTTTAACTTCACAGCCTGCTGTTCCCTACCAAATTGTTTCCAGGGGAAAACCAACCAAATATAAAGAACAATTTAAACAAGACAAACTCTTCTCTGCATGGTCATGGTACCTTCATCAAGACAGACAACTCAGGGCAAATCAGACCAACTGCACCCACAAAAATCAAGAATCCTGAAGCCTCTGTGCAACAGTTCATGCATCACTTCCACCCCATGCTGACTGCTCACTTCTCTGGCCCTCAAAAACCCTTGGCTCACACGAATATTGGGGATTTAGGGTCTCTCTTCCCCTTGTCTCCAGATGGATTCTATTTCCTAATAGGTTTTTAGCCCAAGGGTGAATTGCAGCCTCCTTCTCCCCTGGGGAATAGGCCAGAGAGTTTCAGCAGAGGCTGGGATTCACCCATGGGCCTGTCTCAAAGCAGGTTGCAACATCCAACCTTGGATAGTTCCCAGGCCTCTATTGCTTTTCCACAGGGAAAATATTTTTAACCTAAAATGCTCCAGTTTAATTTCTACCAACAATCATCTTTTGGACCAAGTAAAATGTTTCTGTGGTATCTTTTCATTTGGTTTTGGTGGTTTTTTTTGGGATTTTTTGGGGGGAAAGAGGGGGAGAGGGAGTAGTGGTGGTGTTATTTTTTAATTTTTGTTTTATTCTCCTATGTCTAGATGCATTTTTATAGTTCATCAGGCTTTGAAATGCCACCCTCAGTACATCATAACCATGCCTTAGATAATGATCTAGCTGTACTCATATTTTGCTATCTTCCAGGATAGTTTAAATGGATGTTTTGATTCCTGGCAAATTCACAAATTAGGTGGCAAGGGGTAAATATGCAGTACTTAACATGCAAAGCAAAATCAAGGACATGTTGATCTTGGTTTGGCTTTACATTCAGCGTAAACAAAGTCCTGCCACTTCTGTAAAGAAAAGCTAAAAATTAAAGAGCATGACTTTTTTTTTTTGTTCAGTGGAGATTTTTTGCATCCCTGTTTTAGGGTTTAACTCCTTCCTGTTGCTGTGTAGGCAATTTCTTCCAAGTTGGGTAAGGTTTATGGAAAGAGCTGTCACCCCTTCCAGCCTGACCTACTCACCTTCTTTCTGGAGAATTAGGTCACAGGTTATGATAAGTGAAAAAGACCCAGTAATCCTGCCTTGTCCTCTTCCTGGTGGTGCAGAACTACATCCTATAATCTGTTTTCCAGGCCAGAGCCTATTATTTTAAGAGATGGGACACAGACCAGATGCTACAAGTTTACTGACCCAGCACATTGTCCTGGGTGTCATGAATTACTTGGCTGCTATGGATAGTTTATTTCTTTCTCTCCTGGAAATTGCCACCCAAGACCTGCATGGTCAATACCTGCTGCTTCTTGAGATGGTGCAAACTGTCTGTTCATGAAGCACCTGGGTGCACAGAGTACCCATAGGTGACACTGGTAAGGGGGCAGCTGATTTCTGTCCTGGAGCACACGTTCTCCAGGTGTTTTTATCCCGTCCAATGTAGCTAAGGAAACTCACCAAACCCTTCGGCAGTTTTTGACCTCAAGCTGGGAGAGTGATTGCTGCAGACTAATAGACACCCCTCTACTAACACATGGGATTTTTTCTGTATTGATTTTTAGAAATACAGTAGAGAAATGGCCCTTCCACAAATGAAACGAATTTGTTCCGGCTTCTTTTTCCAGAGACTACCAAAGCACAACAGACATTTTGTGCTGTAACTCTTAAGCTATAGCTCTCATCCATCTGGAAGGTTCCATCTTTGGCAGAAGTCGCCAGGAAGGTGGCTACTGGTTCACCCTCAGCAGAGCTGAGTCAGAAAGGGACTGTGAGCAGCCTGTGCCTGGCAGGGGTAGGAAGCAGAAGAGACAAGTAGTTAGATCCTCAAGGGCTAGAGGGTTATTTAGAGATCAGATCCTGTTAAGTGACTAACAGAAAGGAGTCAAAAAGAAATGTGTTTGTTCTGGGATGACCTATTCAACTTAAAAACCAGAACATATTTCTTCAGCTTGAAAATTCAATAGGGACAAGTGTAACAGGAGGAAGGCAAAAGGAGTAAGATTGAGGAGGGTACAGTAATTATCCTGCATGACATAGCACCCAGGGTGTGAATACCAAGCACATCTGAAGATGAACAGCTAGTTCTTGCTGTCCTTTCTCCCCACAACAAGGGTGAGGACCAAGCAGGAGCACGTGACACGGGTGACATGCATGGCAGAAGAGCAGAAAGTTGCCAGCGTACGTGAGGGCAGTCAGGACTTGGCATCAGGAGCCATCACCAGATAAGGAAATGCAACCAGCAAGCAAAGGCAGGACCTGGCAGCCAGTGCTGCCTGCTGAACCCAGCTCCTCAGCCTTCAGATGGGGTTTGCAGAAAGCACCAACACCCCTGCAGCCTTCATGCCACTTTCCTCAGAGCAAAGTATGGGGGCACTGGGAGGGTGCACAGGGACAGCAGCCATTTACTGGCAGTGTTATTTGCACCGTGATTTGGTACCCAGCTGGTCTGGAAAAACAGACACTAAGGACCCAAGACGGTGGTTTGCATGTTTTTAAGGGAGGAAAAAAACCCCAAAAACAAAGAAGACTGTGTGCACAATAACTTCTGAGCAAATGAACCATGAATACTTGCTCCAACCCTGCCCTCCCTTCCCCAACCACTCTGGCTGTGACTGTGCCTCTTCACAAGCACCTGATGGACCTGGCAGCTATGTTTTAGAGAAAAAAGCTTATTAAAGCAAGGAAAATGAAAGGAATTATTTTCTTCAAGTGGGGGATGGGGACACAGCCCCATGTGTTACTCTACTCTGGATTGCAGCAGCCTGTTTAGCTTCTAGAATGATACTTGCTTGTACCATGGAGTGATTTTTTTTTCTGAGAAATTAGCTTTATAGTTACTGAGTTTTGCTCTCTACCTACACAAGAGAATCCCAGAGGTGACAGCAAGCTGGTGGTAGATCTAGACCTGGCTCCTGTGCCTGCTCTGCTCACTACAGATTCCCTTTCTTTAGGGCAGCAACTATCCAGGGTTTAACAGAACGGAAACACCAAATCACCAGACATAACCTAAGCCCTAGAGCATTTAAATGCACTATACTACCAAAACCATTCATTCCCTCAGCTCCCATTCCATAGAGGGGAGCCTCAGGCTTGTCCCCACATGATGGCAAAACTGCCAAGAGCCTCACCAGCAGCCAGCCCCGGAGCTGCAGTTTGCAGGCTCCTGCCTCTGCTTCTGTAGGGCCACAAACCCCCTGGGACCAGCACAGCAGACAGGAGGAACCATATGAAGATGAGAGATTTAGCCCACACTGGCAGCTCATTTCACACACAACCCTAAACTCTGATTTGGTTTAGCTGCCAAACTACCAGATTTCTGCCTTAACCACAACCACCAGATGCACCTCAGGTGAAACCCAGACCTTCATACAGTTTCCCAGAACTTCCTTCCAGCTCAGACACCACCTCACTCAGTGAGTCTCGGGTCACCTGGCAGAGGTACCATGAAATTACAGTTATTACATTTCCCCTGTTCTTTCCTGTCCATCTAGTCTGTGAGGCAGCCTGCTCCCCTGGCAGTGTTATCAGAAGAGCACCCAAGGGTAAACAAGTACAAGCACCAAGGTACAAGTGTCAAGATATATGGGGTATGTAACATACATTTGTGGGAGAAGGTAGTTTTGTTCCAAACACACAGATCCATCTCCCACTAGAAAGAGGAAATATGAGACACCCAGGTTTTCTTTTCCCTTTTTTTTCTCCTTTTTCTTTACCTCAGTGGCTGGTCCAGCTGATTATTGTCATTTGTCCTTGTTTGTGGTGGTGGGTGACACCAGCCCTCAGCAGAGAGAAAAGCACAGTTACTCCCTCCTCCCCCAGCACCTTATCCTCTGAGTTGGGACACACTGTGGTATTGTGTCCTGCCCTGGCACGGGTGGCTGCATGCAGATGGCACTGCCATCCAGATAATCAGCGCTTATTGCTGTGACAGTCTCTGAACATCACTACTCAGAGGAAAATTTTGGAGTGTTTATTAGGCCATGGCGGTTTCTGAGAACACAACTGGGACGGGGATCCCTCAGCCCTACAGCCCAGACACGAATCTAAGTGCCTTGCACCTGTCAGCAAACCTTATTGCCAACAGAAAGGAGCTGTATTTGATTTTCTTTTTAAAACAGCTCAGTAGATCATGTCAGCAGACAACAATGTGCTCACTCCACAAGACACAGAATTTGACAGGCAAAACAACCTGCCAGTTACTTATCATTAGTGCAAATGACTGATTTTTCGGTTCACTGGCAGTTCAGAATAATCTGAAGGTTTTATTTTGAGTCAAACGGAAGAATTTTTTTTTCCAGAACTTTCAGCTCACCTTGATAATTCACATTTCTACTCCGATCTCTTTTAAATAAAACTTTTTATTATCTTCTAAAAAGTGAAAAAAATGAAAGAGGGATGCTTCATTTGATCCAAAACTATTTCCATTAGTATAACTTTCAGCTAAAAAAAAGAAGAGGGAGGGGGAAGGAATTCAAGAGCAGATATTTCTCCCAGTAAAGAGAAAATTGTGGTCAGTTGAAACCCCACATTTTCCTTGAAAAAAAACCTTGCAATGAAAATTTTGGGACAGCCTTAGCCTGTTTCTCCCATCCTTCCCAGTCAGGCTGCAAAGCCCATCACCCACATATATTTTTTGTAGGCTTAGAGATCAGAAGTCAAGAAGGAAAGAGCTGCTCATTTCCCATCACTCTTCTCCCTCACTCCCAACAGTGTCCAAGGTCTTTTGCACATCAGTGAATCCCATTCTGCCACTTCCCTAACTATTTCAGCCATCCAGAGCCAGCCTTATGCCATCCACTGGCTTGGAAATAAAAACACATTTAAGAGTCAACCAAGGGAAAAAAAAAAAGGCAGTAGGTGTGCAGGCCAACCCTGCAGGTGCTTCTGCAATTGAGTCTTGGCTCAGGGCAGTAAGCGTTAGTGACTTTTAATTTCCTCTGTCCCCAGGCATCCTGGATAATATCACTCAGATAGCTCCAATTCAGCTCCTGACCTGGCAGACAGTGCTGGGTATCCCACCGTGCTCCATTGAGTACACTAAGCCTCACATAAGCCCTCTAAGCCACTGGGCTACTTTGGTGAGTCATTTAATAACACTGAACATTCTTTTGCCTACAACTTTGCAAGGAGGGGAGGAATCTACAGCAGGGAATTAAAGACCCCCAAACAAATTTTAAACACAAATTGAATTTTTTAATTGGACTGGAGTACTGAAGCATATTCAGATCTTGACCTCAAACCAGATCAGGAAGGAGAAGTAGGCAGTCAGTTGGCTCTGGAGATTTGTAGGGGGTCACAGGTGCCTTTAACAACCAATACTGCAAGTTAATAGCTTGGTTAGGGATGGGAATAGACTAAAAATTATACCAAGGAGTTCAGTTTTAGTTTTATATTTTAAAAAATATAAAAAGCTAATATCACAAGATAATCATAACTGTGGAAGTTGGAAAGACTCAGATTACTACATTTAAGCTTTTGCTATTGCAAACATTTTCTTCTTATGATTGTGACAAAGTTTTGAAGTTTTTCAAGCCACATCCTTGTGCAGGACATTCTTACATTGGTTGCTCCTACTGGGAAGGAATTTCACACTCCTCTAGAAACTTCCTCCTAATTATCAGCCCAGGATCTGTGGTTAGCAAATAACATTCTCCTTCATTTTAATAGCTATTCTTCTCATTTATTTTGGAGAAACTCACTGAGAGCGTCCTTACCTGAATGGCAACAGAATCATGAAGTCTTGAGAGGACAGGTATCAATCAACTGCTTGATCTTTACCACAGTTTTAAGGGATCCTATTGATCAGCTGTGGGTTACCCTGGAAGAAAAAGCGTTGAACCATTATTTGGTAGCTGCACTGCTATCTTGCACTGCCTCTCATTTCATCCCTGTTCTCTGCCTCAGCTGCACATTTCCAGAGGTGCCAAAAGGAGCTGAACCAAAGTAAAAGTTTGCACACATCTTCCTGGAGCTGCTTTGGGAAACACAGGCTCCAGGCAGGAATCTTTTCTAAGTCTCCAGTTCAGCACTGGCTGAAGGATCAACAAGAATATCTCTGTGTTTGAGAGCCTCTGGGTTGCACAGTGCTCAGGTATTTGGCTGCTGCTGAGAATCCTACTCTGATGTTTATTCAAGCCATGACCTGAGCACCCAGCACTCCAGCTTGCAGACAACAGGAACCAGGAGCAATCGGCATTTTTGAGATCTTCGATCTGTTAACTGACATTTTCTGAAGATGAAAAGCCTTTGGGTTGACTGCCCACAAGAGAAAGCCCCCTGCCCCCAGATAGTTCCTGCATGGGCCTTGGCAGTGGGCCCAGACAACGTCAACAAGCTTTGAGAATGACTTATAGCACTATCTGAGACAGTGAAGAAAACAGAAACTCCCATGACAGCATTCACATTCAGGTCTTGTTGATGAAACTACCAGTCACTAATGCCAAAAACAGCAGAGATTATTTTTTACCATGTGGGCTTCAAAATTCACATCAACAGGCAGAGTGGCATCTTTCACACAGTTCCTTAAAACACCTCTCTGCCACAAGCCTACCCCTCACACCCATCTGGCAGCAGGCTCTCCCATGGCGAGGCACAGCTTCCTCCTCATTTCATCCTCCTCCAACACTCCCATTTGCGTTTGGTCCACTTGTTGCATCCTGTCTAATTCCTGTTCAGACGTTCGTCAGGGAGGGGAAGGTTGTTTTTGCTCCTTGTCTGTGCTGCACCCAAAGTAATGAGCCCAGAACCTTTACGTGATCTCCTACCTGATACTCTGATTTAAGGTGGGACTACAAGGAAGACTTTCCTTTCTTCGCCCTTGACAGCTACGTGGAAAACACACAGTTTCTGACAAACAAAGGTTATTGGGAAACCTACTTCAGGGTTTGTCAAAAACATTTAATTTGATAAGCAACATTTCGTGTTTGGAGTTTGCCCCTCCCTCTTTCTGCACTTTCAAACCCAAGTTCTGCACATCAAAAATATCCTTTTGAAACACAAGTCAATTCTGTCTGCAAGCCATGAGAAAACATTTGATACTAACATCCCTATTCTTGCCTTAACCAAAACTCAAAGCATATTTGATGCTAAGGAGCAAATAGTCCTTGAGATGCAGTTTTCAGCCAAATTTACTGTTCATTCACAAACTCTAACCAGTTCTTCATGCAAAGCAACACAACCACAACTTCAGGTCGTTGGTGACCTTGGCCTTATTCAAAACAAATGAAAGCTTAATGCTTACAGATTTTAAGTCCTAATCCACAAACATCCCAACCCTCAATTTGTTTGCTCAGTATTAAAAAAATATGGGTTTTACTTTCTTTTTTTCCCTGCATCTCTTTTCAAACAAATCCTTTCTGCCTTTGGACAAGCTGACATTGTGTGTGTCCTTGAGTGTGTTCAAAAGCAAGGCAGAGCGTTCCTTTCTCATTACATGGCTTGGCTTATCAGCCCAGCAAAGGTTTGGGTTTCAGGTGTGGCTCTGTGCCAGGTGTGACTGGCCACACACCACTCACACAGCAGCAGAGGCAGGGGCATGGAGTGTGTACAGGTTTACAGGCTGTCCTTTAGGAGCACCGGGAAACTGCTCTCACCTGCTGATCCCCACGGACAAACAAATGGCCTCTAGCTTCAGAAGATGGATCAGGAGGAATTAAACTGTAGTTAGCAGGTTGATTGAGAGCTATGATATAATTTGCCCACTGAAAGCAGGAATAGGTTCTCAGCTGTATTTCGATTTTACTGCTCTATGGCCAAAATCCATCGTGAAGAAAGGGTGATAAAACTGGGGCAAGATACTTGTCTCTTCTAACGTATTATCAGGAGCATTAATGCAGAGATTTTACCTCCTAAAGTAGACTGGAAATTAGACACAAGAGATAGGCCACCTAGGAAATAATTCCTAGGCAATGTGATGAGCTGATATGCTGGACAATGCCACTGCAGAGAGGTTGCCTTCTAGGATATCCATAAAAACAGGACTACCTTGAATCCATAGAGGTATCCCGTTACTGCAAACTAGTAACAACAAACTGCTAACTCAGCTTTCACCTATTAATTTTGAAACGGCACACTCTATTTATAAATAAATGTAAAATAGTCTACATGTGAACAGTTTTAATTTATGTCTCATGATGAAAATGGACCCCATATGCTGTCTGAGTGTTCAACAAGTTACTCCCCAAGACCTTCTACCATTCTTTGTTGTGCCACTTTGCATTTATTTAATACCTTATGTAGTTACTCAGAGGTTACTATTAGAATCATTCAGAACATGAATGTCCAGGAGGGCTTGTGATGAACAGTCCATATCTTATCCACCAGCAAATCATTAAAACTACCAAACAGGTGTCCCTTGGGCTGGTTGAAACTGCCAACCAGCTTTTGCCCATAGTGGATTCACAAGTGGTGCCATTGGCCAAGGAGATCTTTCTCCAGACCAACTCTTAGAGAAGGGAGGGAGAGGTGGAGGTGGTAGGAAGGAGGAAAAGCTCTTCTGGAGATGCAATGCATGTAAGGAGATTGCAAGCTTTGAGAGGGTAGCGCAACCACTAGTAACTTTTGCAAGTTCCTAGCAACTCTTGCACTCATTGAAGTGTCTCAGTACTCTGGAGAAAATGAAAACATTTGCAGGCTCTTGGCAGTTCCTCAGAAGGTCGTTTTGGCTACTTAATAATGCCCTGCAGCTCTTTGTCACTCACAGAATGAATCCATAGCCCTGAATTCACAGACTAAATTTATTTCCCTGATTCATGTCCTGGACAGAGCTTTTTCAACAGGGGAACCTCAGGTGCCTGTGATGCTTCTGCAAATTTTCAGCTGACATACCAGTTTGGCAACACCTTCAGGATTTGTCAATGTTTTCACAGGAGAAGGTTCTGAGCACCCATATTACCTAGTCCCTTCCCACACCTTGGAGCAGGTTTAGCACTCCCAAAACCTTTCCTCAAGTCAAACCATTCCCTGAAGCATTTGGCAGATACAAGAGCTCAAGTCACCTTTTATACAGTTGTTAACATGGCTGTCCTGATCACAGTATCCTACAGTTTGAGAGGTGTTTACCCTCACAATAATTCCACAGGTTGGGGCACTCTTGCTATTCCCATTGTACTACTGAATCACAGCACTGATATAATTTTCCTGGGACAGAAGATGAAGTGTGGAGCAGAACAGGGAGCTGAGCACAAGTCCCTCAAATTCCTGGCAGGCACTCCAAGCCTAGGCCATCCCAACGGCCTGTCATATCTGTGGAAACATCTGGCAGGGCTTTTGGCACAGGGTGTAAGATTTTCACTTGCTTGAGCTTGCAGGGAAGTGCCAGCCATACCTCTGTGGGTGAATCTGCTGCAGCAGGACGGGTGGGAAGCCACTGTGTCACAGCCCAATAAAATCCTGCAAAGCCCTCAGGAAGAGAGCCTGGTGCCAGGCACGGGATCAGCAGGCGAGCTGTGGGCAGCCAAGGAAGCTCTTGACAAGCAGCATCATGCAGCACCTGATCCAAAGCCCAGAGCAGCCACTGTCTCCAGCACACTTTGAACACACTTGTTCAAGCGATCACTCAACACCAGAGCGGTTTGTGAGAGATCTGCTTTGCGTGTGGCAATGTCCAGCTGGCAAGAGATAACTATTAGACTTTTGCAGTGCCCTGCACACACCCCAAATTAAGCAAACTCTGTGTTTAAAGGCACAAATCAAATCACAGCAGTTTCTTTTCCAAGATGAAGATTTTAAAACCTGACTTGAACAAAATGCTCAATTAAAGGCGCAGAAGCCACTTAACAACTAAACTGACTAGCAAAACTCCTTGAGGCTTTGAGATGTCCCATCCATTCAGAGAGCATCAAAGATGATGATGCTCTTACTCCCTGTATAGGGGCTTTATTCCCCAGGACGATGGTGAACATGGGATGAAAATCCTGTTGAAACCGATGAAAAGCATGGAAGCATGTTTGGGCTCAGCTCTCCAGCAGCAGGGCACTCAACACCAGGGTGGGCTCTTACTTTTTATTTTACAAAGATAAAAATCCTGCCTGGAGTTTGTACAGCTGGAAGATAAATGGAGTCAATGCACAAAAACCACCCACCACTGGCAGCAGCAGAGAGATAAAAGTTGCTAGAATTTGATTGCACCCATTATTAAAACTTATCTTTAACCATCTCTCTGTCTATTGATTTCTAGCCAACTATTAACTAGCAATGACCTTAGAAGCTTGAAAATAACTTGGGAAGTCAAGTAAACAAAGGGGAACCCAGCTGCATACAAAGAATCAAGATATTTGCAGAGACCCTCATTGCTTCTGCTCATTGCAATAAACTTGTGCTAAGTATTTTTCCATTTAAACATCTGAGTCAATGATCCAAGAAGCTGAGGGTGTGGACAAGCAACTGAGTGTACAGAGGTGCATAAAGAAGGAATAGGAGTTAATTTTAATTGTGTCTAAAGCCTTGAATTAATGTAATCTCAACCAAAGTCAGAAGACAAAGGTTCACGTTCTAAGAGCTTAGCTCCACTGGCTGCAAGCCTTCATGTATATTAAAAAGAAACATTAATTATACACAGGTCAATTTGACTTTTTCAGGACATGGTATTATTCTATACTTAGTGCCAAAGAAAGCCCTTTTTGTTGTTTAAAAACGTCAAGAAAATGGGCAATAGGAGTTCTTTTAGAAGGAGAGAAAAAGTATTTCATCGTACGCCTCTGTTTATCTTCCAAGCTTTTTCAGGCCTCAAGAGTCTTCTTTTCATGATCTAGCAATTTTCACTTCAGTCCCTTCCCTCCACCACCACATGTACTGTAGTGTCCCCCACACTTCCCTTTGTTCAGTGCTTTGAGATTCTCCCTGCAGCCACCACAACTTTCACCTCACCCAACCCTGCACCCACAGCATCCTCAAACTTTGCCCTCTCCCAATACACTCAGCTCCTTCCCACGTCCTGGAAGGATCTTTGGGGGAAGCAGCATCATTTACTGTGGTTTATTTTAGGCTATTTGTGCTCTAGCTGGACAGTCACCCACTTGGCCAAACAGCACCCATAACTTTTGAAAACTCCCTGAGTCCCTTATACAGAGTGCACTATTGCCTTGCCATTGATTTTCAAGATGCTTTTGTAACAAGGATTATTTGGGTTGCCCTATTTAGGTTGGCTGACCAACTGGTTCTACAATTTCTGAAAGAACACAATAAAGATACCAGTGTTACTATTTTGAAAATAATTAATATTCTTACCTGCCACATTCTACACTAGTTTGGTTTTGGCTTTGCTTTTGTGGTCAGGGCAGTAGTTCCCAAGAAAATCTCTCAAAATCTTGGAAAAATACTGTCAATGTGTAAGCCTGTTGATTTAAATCCCATTCTGGATCCAGTAGCTGATCTGTGTGTGAGAGTAAGTGAATTGTGCAAAATGGGTCTAGAGGCAGTGACTGTACAGATCAAATTAGGAAATTTCAGAGATAAATGTGGGATACATTGAGTTTTGAAAATCAAATGTAGGTTTGTTTCTCCTTAGAGGATAAGAGACTTGGGGACATTCACGTATCCAAGTTCACTCAGGGCATAGTCAGACATAGTGGAGCAAGAAAAGCCAATGTCTCTTTAGTCATAGCCCCACGCTACTGAAAAAGATCTTGCAAAATTCTGGTGTTTCCAGTTTGTGGGGAAATCCTTCAGAAGCACTTTATGTGCTTTCTCATTCTTGACATAGGCAAAGCAGGCCTGGAGGGGCAGCATAAATAATGTAATTTGAGGCCAGAAGAGGAAGATGGCCAAATTCTTCTTAATTTGAAACCTAAATAGAACTCTAAATATTTTGGCAATTCGGCCATCAACACAAAGGATTCTTTTTGGACTGACGCTTGGATAATCCACCATCCATCCTTCTCAAAGAACTTTTAAATGTTTTGACTCAACTAGGTCACATTTGAAAGAGTGGTAGAAATTCCAGCAACAAGAAGTGCCTACAGGATTTGGCAGAACCCAGAGAGGACAGAAGGTAGAGATCCAGAGGAGTTTCCAGTGTGGAAGGGCACATGGTAACAGCCCTTAGGGAACACCTGCCTGGCCAACCAGAGCTTGCACAGCTCTGTCCCAGCTACAGCATTACGTTATCTTCCGTGTCATGGAGCCACAGGAAGAACAGTGTGAAAAGAGCTGGGCTTATTATGATAGAAACAGAAGTAGGATGAAAAGGCCAAAGGACAAAAATCCACAGGAGACTTCAGTAACTCTGGTGTTCAGGAAACAACAAGCCTCTTTCCCATCCCTTCATCTTCTTCCTGTGAAGGGTGAGATTACCCACCCTAAAGGCAGGAAGACACATACACCTCCCTCACCAGAAGAGGCATGGCATTATAATAGCAGGGCTATTTTTTCCCCAGGAAAAAGAATGAAATCAGCTATTTACACTGGACAAATTACAAGCTCTGGAAAGCACATGAGGCACACAAAGAGAGCAGTTGTATCACAAATAAATCGTGGGGGGGGGGAACTTATTGATTAGCTTTGTAAACGCAGTTGCCCAATCAATAGCAATTTCTGGAAATGCCTGGTACTTATTTGGTGCAGCTTGTACAATAAGGATAAATAATAAGAGTACTTAAGGGGCACGTCTCCTGACACACTGCCGAGCCCTGCACAACACAAAGCCAGAATGTGGTACAACAATTGCACAAGCCAGGACTAATCCACTCTGCTTCTAAAAAAAGAAAAATCACAAGCACAAATCCAAACACAGCCACGCTATCAAAATAAACACCTGGATCCCAAAGGTATCCAGACAAGTTCCTGCTGTTCTTGCTGTAGATGGCTGGCACTGGATCCAGGATGGTATGAAACTCACCCATTCCCAGCTATGCTGCCATGGGTCTTCCAGGATCCCTGCTGTATGGGAATACACAGACCTTCCCCTCTCTCCTGAATGACCAGGGTGCCCCTAAGAACAGTAAAAGCCCCAGATCTTAAACTAAGAAGAAAAATACAGGTACAAATCTGCTTGCCAGAACAGTCTGCCATATGCAGCCCCTCCATGCCAGCACCAGCCCTCTACCTCTTGGAAGCTCTGCTTGGACATGCTGACCTGTTCCCATGCCTTCCTCTTCAAGGGAACCCAGCCTCACTGGGGCAGGGCAGTGTCCCAAAGCAGGCAGGACCTGAGCCCACACCACATGCTGTTTGCACAGCAGCAACTCAGCAAGAGGCATGGAGGGTCAGCATCTCACCAGCCAGGCTGCAAGGAGCCCCTGATTAACCCTGACCTGGGCTCCTGGTTATACCACAGCTCTGTGCTAAAAGTAGCACCTGATGGGAAGAAGGGAAAATCCACCTCAGCTCCCCAGAGACTTCTCTACTTCCCTTCTTTACAGATAGGAAGTTTGCTCACATTGTAACATGAGATCATAGCACAGGAAAGACTGAGGAACCAGACGCTCGTTTAAGCCACAGCTTTTTCACTGCAGCTGCCAAGGATAATGATGTTTGCATGAAACCTGTTTACAGATACTGCTCACAGCCCTCCTGTGAGGTCCTGTGCAAGAGGCCATGACCAGCTCATCATAACAAAGACCTTCACCCACCCAACTTACTTTAACCAGCTGCATCACTCCAAACAAGATAGGGCAGGCAGTTTTCACATCCACAGTACCCAACACTGCCCACGCAACTGACGGCTGAAGAAAGAGAGAGAAAGGTGTTGGTAACATAATCCCTTATGTAGTTTTTGGTGCAGACTGCTGCCAGCTGGGTGGTGAGGGAACAGGGGAGCTGCTCTTCTCACTGCACAGAGCTCAAAGGTGTTTCACATTTTCCCTTAGGGCCCTAATGACTGTTCCCATCAGCAGGTGTCTCAGGACACCGGGGTCTGGGGCAAATGCTGAAACCTTGTATTCCCTACAGGAGAGATCATTTACTCTGTCCCATGGTGAGAGGCTCCATAGGACTACACTTGTTCTTGAATCATGGCAGGATAAGAAGAGTTGATGTGGAGTAGGAATGACTCATTTTTCTGTTCCTAAAATGTTGGTATTACTCACCAGAAAAATCCCCACATATTCTGAGGGATTTCAGTGCTTTTTGTCTTTCATTAACAGCTCATCTTGTTTGCTTCCTCATCACAGCGTCCTTCTCATAAGAACTTCCTGCATCCTTTGTCACCACCTCACAACATCATCACGGCAGCCAAACAGCTCTTGGAAGCTGGAAAAGACATTAGGCAGCAAATGATCCCTTTGTCACTTAAGGAAGGCCCCGTCAGCCTGCGTGGCTCCATGTTCAGCAGCACGGTTGGACATGCAGGTTGTGGGCTGAATGGATTTTCCTTGCGACTCAAAGCAATTTCCATTTACAGTCCAGAGGTGTGCGGTCATTACCAAAGGGTGCATAAAAGAAAGCCTTCAGTTGCCTTGCACAAACAGGATAGGTGTCCTTACATGAATTCCTGTGTCTCCTAGGAGGGAGTGCACACATGCTGCTTTTGGATCCTGACACAGCTGGTATGGGGAATTAAAGGCATAGCCACATTATTTCAGCTCTCCGTGCCTAGTTTCCCTAACTGTAAAACATGTTTGCTTTGCATTGACCTTGAGGCTAAGCATAAATGGAGCCCTGGAATTGCTACACACAGAAGACTGCACAAAGATAAAGAAAATTTCTTGGGGACCTGTAAAGCAGTGAAAGGGAATACATTTAACTTAGGAGTGGTGTGGGCTATAGCTCCACTTTCCCTCCATCCTACAAAATCTTAAAATTGCTTTTCTTGCTTTTTGTTGTAAATAATTGATGTGTGAAGTGCTGACTCATAAGTCTGGGGTTACAGGAAAGGAAACTTTGTTTCTTGGTTAAAAAATTCATTTCACAGCATAGGCAGCTTCCTCCAGGGCTGGCTGGCAAGCCCAGGGCCACACGGTGTGTGCCCTGCAGACAGGGGGGATCCGTCAGGGGAGGATTTCCCAGGCACTGAGGTTCTGCCCCTCATTCTGCAGCAGGGAAGCCCACCAGGAGCGTGGCAGTCCTGTTTGTGTGAAGTGGGGCACAGCAGAGCTCCCTTGCCTCGGTGCTAAAGCTGAGCTGGGGCCATTGAGAGTGCCAGGTCATGTTTCTCTGTGCACCACCTGGACTCATGTGGGCTTTTACCCACTCTGCCTGAGCAATAAGAGCTTGTGCTGGGGCTGTAATGACCACAAGGTGTTCCTTCTCCACAAACAGCAGACCAAATTTTGGATTTCTCCAGCTATTGCTGTACCAAAGTAGCAGTGAAGAGTGTCCCCAAAGCTCAGCCTTTTGCATAAATGACTTAATTCCTCAAAGACCTTGCCATACAAAGGAATAGAGGAAGTATAATCTGTATGTCATAGAAGACACTCAGATCCTTACATTTTTCTCAGCACCTGAGCTGCACTGGTTTCCACAGCAGTCAGGCACTTGCACTCCTGCAGTGAGCCACATGTCAGTGACTCACTCAGCGTCAGACAGAAAGTCTGCAGCGCTGCAGCGAAGACAACTTCACTCTTGTGGAGTTCACAGAGGCACTTCTGACACCTGGGGTGTCGTGACACTTCCCCTCACTCTCTTCAAGCAGCATTATTTCATCGTGTCTGCCAGGCACAATTTGCTGTTGGAATTCAGTACTTTTATCTCTGCTCTTTGATGGACACCCTTGTGGCATAGTTGACTCATCTTCTTTCCAATATTGTCGTGATGGAATTCAACACCCCCTCCGTTCTCCTCAGACATTGCAGAAAAGGTGAATTTGGAAACTTCTTTCTCAGAGCAATTGTTGATAACAGCTCCATTGTGCCTGACAAAGCCAGTCACAGTCTGTGCCTTCCAAACCCACGGGAGTGTTGCTGCTGTAGCTGTGCCTTGTGTTGGCTATGGCTGTGCAAGGTACAAAACAGGGAACCAGCCTCTGTCCCACAGAGCTTGCAGTCCTAACAATCGTCCATACATTGAATGTTTACTATATAAATATTTAGCTAAAGAAAGCATCCAAGTCAGATAAAAGCCCAATGGATTGAAAAGGTCAATGGAGAAGCATATTTTCCAAGAGATTGGGTTTATCCATAGTATAGCAATTTGCAGAGCTTCTATGTAGTATTCAGAGAGAAGAAAAAGCTCACAGAGAGTGAAAAAACTTAAGATGTAAACTCCTCCTTGTGCAAACCTTTCCTGAGTGCAAATCTTTTCCACTTGGAAAAGGAGAGGAATTGAAGTGCTCCATAAGTTGAGCAGCATCTGCCTGTGCGGGGCTGGCAGCCCTAGGAAGTGCTCAGTTCTTGTGGTATGGACACATATCTGAGCAGTGAGGCAGAAAGTGAGTCATGGTGGCTTGCATTTCACATATCAGGACAAATTAGTTCGTTGAGTATACACCAGCAAGTACAGGTGTTGCTGTGGATGTGTATATGAGACAGAAAAAGAGATGACACTTCAAAGGCAGCATTAGGAGAAAGCCCCAAATTTTGCTCTTCTTTTGTGAGAAAGATTTCCTTGAGCTCTTGAAGCTAATCAGAGTAAGGAAAAGATGTTTCTCCTTACTCCTGATGAATGCTTTCCTATTTAGATGATAACCAACTCTAGAGTGAAGTGTGATGCTCCTATGCAGAGCTTACACAGTAGCAAGATATATATTTTTTTAACAAGAAAAATTCAGAAAGTGCTACGCACTCCTGCTACACTAAGACAAACAAGGACTCTTACAAGTGTGGTAACAGGGCAGGTTCACAAACCTACACCACTGTTAAGGGTTTTAAGGACCACTGAGGAACCTGCATCTGAAGGCTGAGAGACCACACTGTGGTTGGACTGGAATTGCTGCTGTTCCTCTCTGCTGCCCAAGCACTGTCCTCTATGGCTGCTTCAGAGGGCAGTGGGAGGCAACCACAGGATCCAGCAACCACATCTCCTCTGTGATGACAGGACAAGAGAGACAGATGCACAATTGCATAGAAGAAAAAAAGAAGAGCTTCATTTCCTCTTGGTCAGGCCATCTTTGTTAACCAAAATGCTTGGGGAAACTTTGGGTACAAACCGTGGGCATGGCAGTGGTAAGGGAGACTGAGCAAGGGTTCCAGATCCTGGGGAGCAGCCAAAACAACAAACCTTTTTTGTGCTTTTCAGCTGTCCCAGGGATGGGCCCTGACTCTGCCCTTCAGCCTCTGAGGACCAGGGATCTTGGAGCATGAGAGCTGGCCAGACTGCCTTGGGGAGACGTTCTTTGTGCAAGCTGGGTCCTAAGCCGAGCTAGAATGTCTCTAAAATGTGTACACTAAACAAGTATCTGTGTGTGTGTGTGTGTGTGTGTGTGTATAAGCACAGACATAAGCATATGTACATGTGTGTTTATATACATATACATGCATTTTACCCTTCAGGTTACCTGGGGCACACAGACTTTCATGGCAGAATGAGTCCAAAAGCAAGTGACTTCAGAGCAATAAAACTCCTGGGTTTTTTTACAACTGCAGGAGACAACCCTTGGTGTAATTGAACACCCTGAAAACACGCTGAAATTAACTTTTGGAAACACCATGGTGAACCAACACTAATGCAGCACTGTGACAATGTGTTTCAGCAGAGCTCAGGTTCTTTTTCCCCTGCCCAGCTGCAGCGTGGACAGGCAGAGCGCTGGGTTATGTAAGAAGGGAATCAGATGACTGATCCAACTCTTGCTTCAGTAAGGACAGATGCTGCCAGCTGGGCATGTGAGCAGCCCTGCCTCTTGAGTTTGAAACAAGAGTATTTCAAAAGAGATCATACATATAATATTTAAACATAAATAATTTAGGGTTTCATGCTGTTGATTTTGTTTTATTTTAAATTTATTTATTCTTGCTGAGAAAAGCTTGTGGTTAGTGGGCTTTTACTCTGCACTTCCTGTCTTATGCCCTGTCTTGTTCCTACTGTGAAATACTGAATGTAAGATAATTCAAAACAAATTGGTTATTGTCATGTTCTCAATGGGTGTCGAGGCATTGCAGCCCTCTTTTCTAGCTGTCACCTCACTCCTGTGAAGCCTGGACATGTGAGACTTGTCTAAGGGAAATCCCAGTCTTTCAGTTTTTTACTGCATTTGGGATTACCTTTGTTTGTAGCACACTGTAGTTTTGGTTTCATCCGTATTATGCAAGATTTTTTTGAAAATAATTCTGGTCAGCATCAGACACGGTGTCTCTTGGTAGCTTATAAATTTTTCTGTACAGCAAAGGAGAAAAACTGATTGTTCAGAAAGGGAAAAGACCAGATTCCCTGGCATCTGTTCCCAAGCTGAGCAATTTACTGTCTGTTGGTGCCTTGCACTGGCCACTTACAAAAAGTCAGGCACCCCCAATAGCTCCTTGTCCTGTGCTAACTCAAAAGCACAAACATTATGCTATTACTGTTTACTCTATAGAATTTCCAACACACCACATCAGCAAAACCCCGAGGCTGCTAAAGCCATGTACTCTTCATTGGCTGAAGTTCAAATAAGTAAGCTGCACCTAAGAGGTTGATCCCAGAAATTCCCCTTTGCTGCTCTCTAATTAACGATGTTGCTCCCCATTACAACAGCTTTCAGGGTGGTTTAATGGTCCTGGACACCTCAGCAGTGCCCAAGGACCTCCCAGGCTCTCCTGCAAGTGTGGCCTTGCTGTGACAGCTGAACGTGTTGGGTGACTCTGTCGGTATGGTCCAAAGGGCAGGGGGTGCAGATGGATTGGAATCCAAGGAAATGCAGAGGAGACGCTGGTCAGGGTGACACCAAGTTTTTTGAGTGAGATTTTTGGCTCTATGCTCCAAAGAGAGGGTTCCATGGAAGTCAGCACAGGCACACAGGCATTTCAGGGTCCTTCCCCCAAACATATGTTACTGCATTCCCAGCCCCCCATGTCTTGTCTCCCAGGGAACACCTTGGCCAGCAGCACCTCTGGTGTGTGCAAACATTCCACCTCTGGGAAACATGCTGAGCTACTGCACATGCCTCCAGTTATTATAATGGAATTATAATGATGGGTAATTCTCCGATTGCAGCCTGGAAACAATGCTGGAAATCTCACTTGGAGACTGAAAAGCACGCAAAGGTCTCCCTTTGCTCTGTCAATTGCACTGAAGTCCCACTGAGACCCCACCCAGCTCGGGCAAATCAAACCACATCCATTTCCTCCATCTCTGCATGGTCTAGCAAGTGTCCTGAAAGGTCTGGTGTGGATTTGCAGCTTGTAAATACTGCATAGCCAGGAACCTCTCCTACGGAAAGCAAGAATCCTCTGGAAGATGTCAAGAAGACAAGACTGCATATCACAGTCATGTAACAAGGAGGTGGTGAAATTGCTGTTGCGTTAGAGCTGAGCAACTCATGATTGCTCTGTCCTGCAAACGTTTTCAGTGTTTAAATATTTTTCCTTACGTGCAAATATAGGTGATGATAAGCATTTTTACAATGTAAGTGTGAATAAAAGCTCTATGGGGGCAATCAGCACTGGTTCATTTTGATAACTTTGAAGTGTTTTGTATTCAGACGCGTTAAAAAAAACCTCATTAGTTTAAATTGTGAAATCAAAAGTAATTTTAAATGAAATGAATTTTTCATTTCGGAAATGATAAAAGGGCAATTTCCAACCTTTAAAATACAATTCAAATTGAAAAATTTGCCCAGTACAACCCTTTCAGAGAAAATGCTTTATTTCTCATATATTAGCATTTTTGGGTGACAATACAGTTCATCAAAAACCTCTGCACCTCAATAATCTGCATCTAGGCTTCCCCTGTTTGCATGGTGACTGTGCGTTGCCTAATTGTGTGTGACTAATACAATTTCATGTGCATTTCCGTGCACTGGGGATTCATTGTTGCCACATACTACCATTGGGAAATCTCTAAGCGTGTGTCTATGAAACAATGACAGGGAGACAAGAGTACCTCCTCTGGAGAAAAGACCTAGGAGGAGGCAGATGACTGGGAGCAAAAAATTATCAAGGCAGAACAGACAGAAAACAGAGCAGCTGTGCCTCTCCCTGGATGCAGGGCACAAAACCTCCTCTGTCGGGCAAGACTTACTGGGACAGTGTTTGAGAGGTCCTCTTTGGTGATGAGAACAAAGAAACCTAAGCAATGCTTGAGAAAGGAGAGGAGTGAAAGAGAGTTTTTTTCTTAGGGAGAAATATCCTGGATCCACAGAGTCAGGTGGACCACAAGTCTTCAGCAGCATCAGGAAGGCAGCCTAAAAGAGACTTGATTCCTCAGGGATGGAAAAAGAGAGGCGGGGTACAAGTTAGCTCCGAGCAAGCTGCTGTCCTCAGTAAGAGCCAGCAGCCAATGGTTATAGTAACCCTTCATTCAAAGTTCAGTTTGCATGGCTTGTGCAGCAGGTGCACCCAGACTCCCAAAATGGGCACCTTTCCAACCCTTTTGTGCAGCAGCACCCAGGCTGCTGGAGAGGAGGGTTGGTTTGTGAACAGGTACTTGTCTCGTGGGGCTGCTGGTCCCACATCTCCATCCTCTGCTATAAAACCCCCCGTGGTGGTGAAGGATTTCCAGGGACGAAGCATACAACGGGGAGGAGGTCCCTAATCCAGAATAGGCCCTGGAGGTATTTAAGAGATGTGTAAATGTGGTGCTTAGGGAACATGGTTGAGTGGTGGGCTTGGCTGTGTTAGGGTGATTGTTGGACTTAATGGTCTTGGAGGTTTTTCCAGTCTAAATGGTTACACCATTCTGTGAGTCTATGTAGAGAAGAAATACACCTCCTTTGATACTGGAGAGGATGCTCATGAGTTCCTTAACCAGGAGACTGCAGTGAGTCCCCACTTCACTAGGAACACCAGGGAGTCATGCCCTGTGGCTTGGCAGTGGGGATGTGCTCCTGCATGGTGGCACATCCTATCAGTGGGTTGGGTGAGTGAGAGGGAGCACACAAACATCCTCCCTAAAAGGGCAGCAACTTGCTTGGTGCAAATCTTACATGTGTTCAGAAAACATCTTCTAGAAAGCGTCCCTCTGAGAATTAAGGTATTTCTCCACCTAGTTTTGGGATGTTGGAGGTGTTAAATAGCACCTGGGTTGGCCACTTCAAGATTTATGTTTTGGACTTGATAGCCTCAGTTTCAGCTGTGTGTGCCTGCACACAACTACCCTGCACAGGAGGGGTAAATCTGAGTGTAGATCCAATTAAAAACACAAGGAAGCTGCAGAGGGGAGCCCTATAAGTACTTGTGAGCAAGGGGGTGCAAACAGCCATGTCTCAGGGGAAGTATTTGGTTTTTGCAATGTTTATAAAATAAAAATAAATGAAACCAGCAAAAGTCCTGAAGAGTGCATCACTCACTACTGCTGACGGGGAGAGGCAGGAAAGCCCTTTGATGAAAACTTTAGTGAGAGTAACAGGCTTTCCCCTCCTGGCTGCTGTCCCAACCAAGCTGGCTGCTTGTGCAGGTGGCCACGGGTCACTGCCCTACCCAGCCTGTCCCCTCTGCTAGCCACAGACCCTGGAGAAGGGCCCTCTTCCTGGCCCCTGACTGTATGCTTCACAGGAATGTAAATAGTGCATATGGCAAGAGAGTTGCTGTTATTTATATAATTGCTGCTAATGCTGCCTGAAATAAAAAAATGAGATAAATAATAAAACCTGTTCTGCAAGCAAGATGACAGGAAAATGCCTTTGTAATCAAACAAGAGGGACCCATCCCTTTTCCTCTTCTATTAGCCTCTACTTTGTTGCCTACAACATTCTTCATTGTCTCAACTGAGCATTTTGTTCTTCTTTCTTACCCTTCCCCACAGACGCGGTATATTTAGTCCCTTCTCTCCACTCATCCCAAGTGCCCAGAGTTACACTGATTGTTTATCATCCTGGTGATCCCCAAAGCCTTTCACTAACCACTTAGCTGGCTTCTTGCTTTTCAGATGTCAGAGTTCCTCAAGGCAAGGGCTCCCCTTTCTGAAGTGTCTATGCTGCTCCCAGCACACAGCACCCCTAGCCCTGGCATTGGTCTGATTGTCTCTGGCATCTCACAGAGGGGTTTCAGAATCCACCACAATAGGTTGGCTAATGAACTTGTTGCTACAGCTGGGCTGGTCTCCTGAGACAGCTCTGTGTGGAGGGAGTTCTCTTCCAGAGAGAGAGAGGATACACAATTTTGGATTGAATACAGGGCTCCAAAAAGGAAGGTGACTCATTGAGCCTAATCATTAGGGTGTGTGATGATATTATCTAATGAGGAAACGCTTGATGATGCTTTTAGAGACTGCAGAGAGCAGTGAACTGGCTGTAGAGGAAATCAGAATGTGAGCACTTTCGACATAAACAGTGTTCAAGAAATGGGATCTGTAATGTCTTTGAGGAGAAGAGCAGAGCAATTTCAACACCCTCAAGCTTGCATCAGGGTGTGTTGCTGCTTCTGTTTAATCGTAGTTGTTCACATAATTCTCTCCTTAAATAACCAGCTCTCTAGAATTCAGGACAAAGGAGTCTTGCCTAAAGAACAGATGTCATCTCATTTTTTTTTTGGAAGCTTGTGTTTGTTGTCATTGTATTTTTTTCTAAGTTGAATTGCGGATGAGGTTTTAATTAAAGAAAGCTCTCAGGTATTTATATGTTCCAAATCTAGGTTTAGTTAAGCAAGAATCTCCAAGAAAAAGAGAAACAAAGAGAAACATTTCAGCTGTTACTGTTGTGTTTTGCTCTGGGTTTTTCTTCATTTTTTTAGTTTGGTTTGTTTTTTGTTTTGGTTTTTTTAAAGAAATCTCCTTGAAATTGTTTGCTTGATTTCCTCTAAAGAATCTTCAGCTTTTTGCTACCGCATGAGAATCAGAGAGTGAAACCATGTAGAAACACCAAGTGGCAGTCCCCATTCTCTTTTTTCTAAGCTGAGAAAGATGAATGAACGAGCTGCCTGACACATTTCTCACTCCTGCCACTACTTGTCTAAGGTAGCTCTGATATACCTGGGCAGTTTTCAGTAAGGGACCACAGTGGTGAATATTGTCATGCCCCAGAAAAGTCAGTAGAAGGAGAAAACTCTAAACACTTCAGAAAAAAAACTGTTTCAATGTATTCAGCAGGTGGGAATTTGGCCCTGGTTATCTTATTTAAGTTCTCAGCATCTGATAAACTAATGTATTCATCTAGAAAGCAATAGTGCAGAGGGAATAAAAATACCACAAATTAAAACTTGTCTCTTCCCTTAGAACAACAAGAAAGGTCTACCCTTCCTAGAGCTACAACACCATCAAATTAGGCTTTCTTTGCACACAAATTTTCAGTCTTATTTAAAATCCATTACAGATAGTGGTTTAAGCTTGTTCTTCATGTATTCAAATTAAACTAAGCTGACAGAGCACATACAGCCTCCTGCAGGCCTTTTACTAAATGATGTTAAAGTGGGGTAATAGACTTGGATACTTTTCACAAACGTGGACTCCAACCATTGCAGCTCTGGGTGCACATGAGATTTCAGCTCTGCTTTAAGTAAGAGAAAATGAAAGGAGAATAGAGCCACGATCAAATGAAGGTTAAGGTCTTGTTTGAACATCGTGGCAGCTGTATCTCTGATGCAAATGTCTGCAGAAATATCAGGAAACCCTGATGCAGGTGTTTGGGAATCCAGACATAGTTACACCAGCCCTTTTTTCTTTCAATTTTTTTTTTTCTCTTTCTTCTGCTCTAACTAAATACATCTCTGGGTTTAACAGCACTGTGTGGGCTAAGGCCAGGCTGGTCTCACAGCTGCAGCTGTGTGTATGTGCGTGTGTGTGTGTGCATTCCTTCTCACTCTCGTAAATGTGCAGCAAAAGTGTGAAAAAAGAGCAGCTGGCACATCTGAGAGAGAAAATTGCAGTGGAAATATGGCATATTTTTTTAGATCTTGGTTACTGTGACACAAATCATGAGAGCTCCCATCTTCCTAGGAAAGACTTAGAGCTCGAGTTAAACAAAACTTGGCCTCCCAGTGCCCCATGACCCCAAGGCCAGTGACATCCTGGGATGTTCAGAAGGCATAGGCTGAAGTGTTTCTCTTCTAATTGATGAAATCTGCCCATCCCTCAGATTTGTTTTATTGTAAATAATCACACAAAGACAGGAGGTGATGAGGACACTCAGCATTTCTGCAGAAGAGGAGCCATCAAACACTGCATATCTGCCTCTCCTTTCCACGGTGTCTTTGCAAACCATTTGACGTGGCCATCAGGAAGGAAGGATGTGCTTCAGAGGTGGTAGCTGAAAACTTACCACAGCAGAAGAGCCAGTTTGAACTCTCCTTATAAAATATTCTTCTCTTGAGTGCAGCTGTGCTTGTAACAGAGATCGGCTGAGTCAGGAGAGCACATAAAGAAAAGCAGGAGCTCAGCTTTTCAGCTGCTAACACATCCCACACAGAAGGGGACTAGGTCCTTGCAGGTGCTGCACAATCTCCCACTGCCTCCTTGCAGTGCACCCTTGTAGCTGGGAAGGAGAGACAAACTTTTACAACTCTCACCAGGGAAAATTCACCAAGCAGGTTGGCTTAGGGCAGTGTTAGAAGCCTGTGGGACATTCACTCCATCAGTGAGACTTTAGGCCCAAAGGTTTCAGTTTGCTTTTTAGTGAATTAAAGCCAGGCTGACCCAAGGGACCTCAGCATAGCCATTTTCAGACAGTTCTGCAGGACAGACAGCATCCAACACCTGTGAACACCCCGTATTTTTTTTCTTCTCCAGATCTTTATCACAATGAAGACATGGTATCCCCCTGATCAGGTACTGAGAGACCACCTGGAGGAGGGTGGACGGAGCAGGGAGAACCCTTTCCCACTCCTCTGTCCTGGAGCTAGTGTCTCAGGCAAGCATGTTTTGGTGGTACACCCCAAAGCCAAGAGCTGGCCGGCAGAGATGCACCCCTGCAGCAGCAGCCACAGTCTTGCCTGTACCTCACGAGAATCTGCTCTGGGCTGTGCTCTCCAATGCAGACCCACAGCACTCACCAAGCCACCACCACCCCCTAGGCCAGGGGGCTTTGTGACCCTGCTCAGTGGCTCTGCTGGTAGGTCCTACAGAACAATAATATAAGATCAGTTTTCCAACTAGGTGAGGACAGCAGAAGAATATATAAAATAAGAATAGTAATTTTAAGAATAATAAACTTAGCCTCTCAGCACTCCCCTCTTCTGTGAATGTGATTCAATGTTGTTGTAGACAAAATAGCACTTAACAAACCTGATTTAGTTCTTTGAGGAGATTACAAAGTTGCCTGATAAAAGTAACTACGCAGATATGCTATACTTAGATTTTTTACAAGGGGATTGAGCTAAAACCATGACATCCTGCTTAAAAAATAGCACAGAATAGTATGAAGCAGAAGATTCATGAGACAGATTGAGAGCTGGATAACTGACACATTTCAAAATGTTGTCAGTGAGGACTCATCACCCAACAACAAATTCCAAGCAGGTTTGGGACTCAGCCCTGCTTTACCCCATGTTTTTTTTTATCATCAATCTGGAAGACAATGTAAAAGGGCACTGACAGAGGGCATTGATACCCATCTTGGTGGCGAGGTTGTTGAAGAGGTAGCTGTGCCAGGGCATGGTGACTGCTGGGTAAGCAGGCTCAATTGCAATGCATCCCTGAAGAGGAAGATGGGAGGTTGCTCATTATCAGCAGGACTGGCTGGAAGTGTAGCAGAGCTCCTGAAGGAGGGCTGGAGGTCGTCATGGATGAGTGGCTCAGTGCAGACACCTCTCCTGGCAAATGGGGGCAAGGGCTGCCTGGGATTAAGGACACAGAGAAAGTAGTAAGTAGGATCAGGGAGGTTAATTTTCCTTCACATAAAGCACTGAGACTAAAGTGGTAAGATAACACAACCAGGCCTGGGGCTCACATTTTAATATTCAAAAGGTGGTTAAAGTGAGGGCAGGAAAGAGCCACAGAAATGAATTAAGGAGTAGAGAAAATGCCTTAGAGCAAGATACTGAAATTGTTCGATCTGTTTCATGCACCCAAAGGGGGAAGGAGGGGAATATTGAAGAGTGAGTTAAGATCATAGCATATAAGTCATTCCATTGGATGAAAACAGAGAGTGCAACAGGACTTTTCAATGTAGTAGAGAATAGCATAAATACCAACCACCAAGAGAAGCCGAAACCAGACAAATTCAAATTAGCTGCAAGGTGCACGTGTTTAGCAAAGAGGTGATCAACCACTGGAACAAATGACCAAAGGGAGGGGCAGCTTCTCCTTCTCTTGATATCTTCAGACCATGACTAGACATGTTTCTGGAAGAGATGCTTCAGGTGAGCACAAGTAAGGGATAGATGGGTAAGAGCAATTGTTATTCATTCTATGGGTCGGACTACAGTCTAATGATTTCCCTCCACCTAAAGCCTCTCAGGCCTGATACCAATCCCTAATATCACACAGAGATGCCTTGTCCATCTGAACAGCACCCTACGTCACCATAGTTAGTATCCCTTTTGTTTAGTGAACTTATATAGGAAGTCTGTGCCAGGGCTTGATGGTAAAATAGCCCCTGATTCCCACCAAAGGTCTTGACTCCAGACACGATTTTCCCTGCAAGAACCAAAATATTGCATCAAGGTCATCCAAACTTTCTCCCAGAAACATCCTCTGGGTATAACAACAGTGTGGCAGACACAGCATCAGATCATGCATTAGTGCATGTGCTTGTAAAGGTTGTGCCTCCGAGGCATCAGCTTGGGCTGGGAAAGAAAAGTCCACTTCTCTCCCAACATCCCACTGTAGATTGACGGTCTGACCCTAAAGTTTTTGATCTCTCCCTCATCCTTCATCATTTAGGCAGTTCATCCTGTACAGCATGATACAAGGCGGTCAAGAACCAAAAGTGAAGAAAACATGCTGTATTTTCATATATGCTCTTAGCCGGGCTGGAGCAGTAAATGGGGAGAAGGGGCTTTACGTTAGAGTTCCCCTTGAGTTACTCACACGTGCATGCAGACTGCATTACTGCTGAATCACTTTTTTTTAAAGAAACAGCACATTATATGTGTGAAAATATAGCACTGCCATGGTCTATAATGTGTCACCAACACATGCAAAGAAGGGGGAAGCCATTCATGTGTGACAGCCCACTGGACCTCTACATCATGTAACCCTGAAAAAGGTTTTACCTCCTGTATCCTGTTCGGTTAAATGAAACCCAGAGTGGGTACCAAAGTTAAAAATAGCTATACAGTCTGTATAACAGCATCTATATGTTTTTTAATATAAATTCAACCTGGTTTTCAAATCCCACCTCTCTGATGCCCCTCAGCAATGACCCAAGGCCTGACAGTCTCTGCCTTCCTTCTCTGCTAACCCAAGGAGAAAACCCTCCAAACCCAGCAGGCAGGGGGCCTCAAGTTTTGGGTCATGTTCCCTCAGCCCAGATGTGTTGGCTGGGCCAGTGACCACAGGGCTTTCTCGAAGCCCTTGCTGGCTGCTGAGCAGTGCGTGGGCTGGCACAGCTTCTTTCTGTGCCTTGGTCCTGTCCCTGAGGACCCCTCAGTTTAGGACTGGGGTGCTGGTGTCTGCATTCATGATGAGTCAGCTGTAAGTCCCCAGCCAGATCTGCTGAGTCCAGAGGCACTATACTGGTCATGGGACCCACTTCAGGAGAGAGGATGGTGTATTCAAGCACCTCTATGTCCTAAAACAGACATATGCTGGTTCTTCTCATCCATGAAATCCAAAATGTGTATGGGATACCCACTGCAGTCACAGTCTACTCAGTTTAGGGCACCTGGTTTAGCTGGAAGTCAGTGAAACCATTTTTTGCCAGCCATTCTGGTTCTTCCAAACTTCACAGTGGACACAATTGCACAGCACAAGCTACATGTGCTAGCTATACATCTTCACTATGGACTTTGCTCAGAGGTCATCAACATACAATGCCAGTCCTCACAGAGCATATTTCCATGGGATAGAGCTCATTTGTAAGGTTAGTATGGAGAAGCTTGGGGTCTGACACAAATCAGAAGCCTCTGAGCTCTGCCTGGGTGGGTGGGGAAGGCACGCAGGGGATGACATGGGATGGAGATGGAGAAACAGAATAGCTGCTGGTGCACAGCAGAGTCTAGGTTTTCACAGGACATTCTGCTCCCTGCTCAGCCCCCTCGTGCTCAGGACCTGGGCACCTGGCAAGGCAGGATGTTCTGCTCCACAGGGTGATTTTCCTCCAATGCGGTCAGGCAGGATCTGGGCCCTTCGTCCCACCTGTGCTTGTGCCAAGGGCCAGAGCACAGCACTAATCCAAGGCTGGTTTCTGGGACAGATTGTTCAGCCAGCCCCTAGTGCTTAATGCATGATCTCACCCAATGGCCTAGTTTTTCTAGTGATAGTGCTTTTCAGGAGCTTTGCAAAGCCTTTCATATAATCTGAGGGGTATCAAGATGTGAATCCATCCCTCCATGGTAAAACCAAGCCCCACAAAATAATCTTAGCCATGAGTAAGTGACAGTAACTGATCTGACCTGCATGACAGCTCTGACAGAATAATACCAACAGTTCAGCATTTGAGCTCATTATTCAAAATCTGACTTGCTAAGGTTGGGCAAACATCATCCTCATTCGACACAACCACTGCTGTGGGAAGGCACATGGCAAAAGTGCCACAGGCCAGTGAACTGGAGATGAGAGGGGGAGGAGAGCTGGGGACCATGCCTGGAATCTCTCAGGCTGCTGCCCCAACAGAGGGAAGATGGGTATGTGGCATTTTCCACTGGCATGCAAACAGCTGAGCCTATCTGATATCTGGCACACAAGTGTTTGGCCAGCTATTTACCAGCTCACAAACAGATAAATATGCAGAGGAGAGTGCTCACAGCTTTCCCACAAAAGGGAAAAGTGAGAAAGGAAGAGACACAGAAAAAAAAAAAAAAAAAAGAAAAAAAAAAGAGAAAAACAACCCCCAAAAAGAGAACAGGAGTGAGAGTTGTCAGTGCCCGCAAGCACTCGCAGGAATAATAGCAATAATCACTGTCATCCGTAAGAGGCTCTTGCGCCAGGTTCAGCCTCTCCCCCTCCCTCTCTCCCCTCGCCTTGCTGTCTGAGTCACTGGATCTGAGTCACACTCCTGTTCTATTCCTGTACCCTTCCCTTCAGCTGGGGATGTAGATTTGTTTTGGCTGGAACGATCTGGGCACAGGAGGGACCATCTGCTGCTAGTTCTTGCTTGCTTTGCTCTTGTTTCTTTCCCAGAGAAGGGAAGTGAGTGCTGCCATTGCAATAATTCAGAGGGAGCATGCTGGGAACATACACCCCTTACTGTACAGCCAAGGACTGCCATTTGTCATCTGAAGGCTTGTTATCCGTGCCTGACCCTGAGCAGTTGTCTCCACGTGCTTAAGCAAGCAGCTCTAACAAAATCACTTCCCTGCATATCAGCTCTTTCCCGAGGAGGGTGTTTTTCCTTTGGTCAAACCCCAAAGTGTTTTTGAGGGAGCTGGGGTGGTTAGTACAGCCTGCACACTGCTGTGATGAAGGAGAGGCACACAAAACAAGCTGACAGCATGCAGGGACTTGCAGTCAGTGTGCACAGCGCATGTTATGACGGAAGGAGTGCTCCCTTCTGGCTTTCCCATCAGGAGCAGCAGCCACAGTCAGTATGCACTCTGTCTTTTGCTGCAATAGTAGTAATTGGCAGTGGTGAGGAAATGCAAATGACTTAATGCCTAATCCACCACAACCAGTGTCTTAGCTGATTCCTGCATCCACAGCCTGAATAGGAAAGTCAACAGAGCAAAGGTGTGTGAGAGAAGAATTCACCAAAGAGCTGAACTAAAAATGGACTGGAGGATGGGCTGAACGAGCAAGAGCAAAGGTCTGGGAGAGAGCAAAGTCACAGTAGAGGCATACCAGGGCTTTCAGGTGTGACTAGACCTTTAGGACGCTCTGTGTCTGAGGCATCTCTCTGGAGGGATCTTTGAAGGATGCAGCAGTTGGAGACCTCCAAAGGAGAGGCTGTTCCTGCAAGCTGTGCTCAAATATCCCAGAAATGAAGCCCCCATGATGAAGAGTTGCCTTTAAAAAGCTTAATCCCAGGGCTGTGCAGCAAAAGCTAGTATTTCCCAGAACTTTTTATAGGAGAGACAACAGAAGGAGTTGCTTCATGCCTGAAAGAGAATACAGCTGTCCATTCAATAACAAAACCTGAATCCTGAACCCTCTGGAAAACCAAATAAACATCAAATCAGCTTTATACTTTTCATTTACAGTTCATGGGGCTTGTGAACTTAACCTAAGGTCACGAAGTCCTGAAGCACTCAGTAGTGAGCCTTCTTGCAAGCCCTGAAGACACATCCATTTCCAGTGATACCTTTCTTGGTCTCATTCCTCGCCTGTCTCCTGAAAAATTTAGACTGGATTTCCCAAAATTTGAGAGTTTTAAAATGCTTTCAGTGGCCCATTCCTGAGTGGGGAGTACTCAAATGCCTGCAGATCAGGGAGCCCTCAGCAGCAGACTGACTGATGATAGCCACCATACTAATGTCATACCCCCAAGGATCAGGGGTGTCAGGCAAATTGATTCTCTGAAGAGCGATCTGGGCTCTAATTTCAGAAGAATAGCAGCTCTTTTTTGGGGGTGAAGATGCTCCAAAATTGATTTGGTGTTTGAGACATTGCTCAGAGGGACTGAATGCCAGCACATGCAAAACCACCATCTCCACTGGTCCATGTGTCACATCAGCATCTAAGACACTAAAAATGTTAATGTCTTTAATGCAGAGGGAAATGAAATTACCACAAGGATCTGACTTAAAAGCTCTGGGCCGAATTTTCTGTGGGTGGAGATTGCCTGCATCATTCCTAATGGAGCTGTGACATTGTGACTGACCCTCCCCACAAGTGGTGGCTAGACACTCACATCACACTTCCACCCGAGCAAACTCTAATCTGCTCTAGGTCTGAGTCATCTGCCCAGCCAGAGACAAGATGCTTCACCTTCAGTGGCTGAGATGGGCACCTGGTTGTTAAGGTTTGCCTTGCAGGTGTGCCCCAGCCAGGACCTCTGGCTTTGAAGGCTGCCAGCACAAGCCACAAAAGGACAGTCCCTGCCTCAAAAACCTTGTAGTGCATGCAAATACCAAAGCAGGTGCTTCCTGATCTCTTCAGGGGCTGGACACCAGTTAAAACAAAGAGGGAGCCTGGCAGGAGGAGCTCACAAGAGAGACAGGTTAATTACTCAGCTCTTTCTGGAGTGCTGGTTTATTATTTTCAGTGCTCCTATTCAATTCCAGATGATGCAAAACCACCTGATCTCCAAAGAGGCTCCTGTCCCCTCCTGATTGACTCCTGCTCCCATCCCTGCTCCCAGCATAACCCTGTCCCAGCAGAGAAACCCTGACCCCACACAACTTCTGGGACTGATTGTGCCAAGTTGCCTCTCAAGACCTGCCAGTTTCTCACAGCTGGGATTTAACTCAGATAATTTTTTCTCTTTTCCACAGCCTTTTCTGAGGCAACTCTCTAAAAGGGATGATTTGGTGTACAACACGTGATCCCTTGCTTTGCCCACATCTATTTGAGATGGCCACCCACTTCAACTTTGTTCACTTCAAGAGACATGGAGGGGAAGTTTTGACCTATACCAATTTAAAAAGTACATTAATTACTGTTCTAGTTGGGTTCCTCCTGTTCGTGCAGGAAATGTTTCTTATGTGCTCTCCACTATGCATTACTCAGCAGGAAGGACACCCAATTCCTCCCAAAGGTATAAGAGAAACAAAAGACCAGTCTGGAGTCCTCAGCAACATTGCTTTCCCCTTAATGCTCCTTTCTTCCTTTTCACATCCTCTCTCTTCTGCCCACCAGATTTTATCCTTTCCAAACCTCCAAAACATGAGGTTGATCACAATCAGCCCAAGGCAAGTGTGAGCAGAGACAGCTGATCTTTGCCATTCTGCATGTTTGATCCCAAGGACCCTAAGGATGATGTCCTCCCCACGTCTCTTTTTCCTAGGCATGCTTCAGGACACCCTGGAATTGCAGTACATGCCAGTCACTGAGACTTACAGCTCAGCAAGTTTAACCTTAGATTCTCTGAATAACATGCACACGTCTTGCTAAAACTGGAGCATTCAGTGAAGGCTTGACATATTATCTTATGCAGCTGTATTAAAAACACCCTACCCTTCCAACCATAATAGCCCAGACACACATTATAGCTCTAACCACATTTCATAGCCCAGTGCTGTCTCTTAACTGCAAACCTCCCATCTACAGATATGCCACATCTCCAGAGTTGGGTTTCTTTCTCACTAAGAGGTCTTGAGCAGCAAATGTAGGATAGGAGGAAAACTCATGGATTGCAGACCAAGAGAAGTACAGGCATTTAGTAGCAGCCCATCTGCCCTGTGTTTGCTTCAGAATTTGCCAGATAAGACACATGTGTTGACTAGAAAATGTTTACTGTTACTACTGGCCGTAACTGATCAAGTGTAAAATGCACACCCTGCTTTCCCCCTTGCTGAGCCCTGACGGCCTCGCTGGAGAGGGCTCCTCCTGTGCCAGGATTTTGCCTGCCTATAGGCAGTCCTTATATTTTGGTCTCCCAAATGCTGGAGCTAAGGGGATCCTCTGAGAAAAAGTCACCTTCATTGCTGCTATACTCTCCAAAACCCAGCCCTGCCTCACCAGAGAGTCCAGTCACAAGGCATTTGCAAAATGTATGTGAATCATCCCGTTTGCACAAGCATTTGCACATCAAGAGTGATAACATGCAGGATCAGCCTGATCCCTAAGAGCAGACTTGGAGATCTGTGTCTCACACAGCCAAGGCCAAGGCCAAGGCTTTTCCCCAGAATGGCACACCACGCTGCTCCTGGACACATGTATGCACCTCTCCTGTGAACCTTGCCAAAACCTGGGGAGCAAAATGAGTTTCAGTTTGAGTCTCTGTGAAGCCCAGAGAGAGGTTAAGATGCGGTGACATGGGAGGCAGTCCCAAGGCAAATCTGGCTCCTGCTGTTTCCAAACTCCTCATCCAGAGCAAAGAAGAGTTTATCCTGATTTGTACCATCTGATGCACATTAAGAGGAGAAATTTGATACCAGTGTTGCCCTGGACTTGTGCAGGATGCTCAGGATTTTATGGTACAGCACTTATAATTTCATCCTTCCAAAGAACAGCCCACAAAGTGACTGGAATTCATTACGACAAGATTAAACAATAATAAGAAGTTTTTAGAACAGCCGGGATGAGGATGAACACGCTTGGAAATCTTGATACAACTTGTGAATTGTATCCATAGCCCTGAAACAGCAGGAATCAGGAGGAATTCCTCCAATGAGACACAGTGATGCAATCCACCTCTAAGGCAGGACCAGGGCTTAGGATTCAGTGAAACCAGACCCTTTGTTTCTGAGCGATGACAGCTTCAAAGTTTTAATGTTTGTAGAGAGATGTTTTCACCAAATATGATACACAGTGATTAAAATAATGAGCTGGAACAAGCTGAAGTTATAATTGCTCCTTTTCCTCCCCTCCCCTGAGTTGGTCTGAGTGCTTTGTTAACTACCTTGATGAACCAATCAAGAGTTGGCTAAATCAAGGAAGGAGCAAACAAACCCTGGGAGACATCCCTACAAGAAAAGACATAATCTGGACACTGAGCTTTGAAGGCGAGCTGTATAATGAGAGCTGACTATATCTCAAAATCCATGTTAGCTTGAATGAACTTATGTAATAAACATTTATCACAGAACATATGTCACTGAGCACCTGCCAGACTTCAGGAATAGAGCCAACGCAGCTTGAATCGTATATGTATTAAAAAAAACCAACTTGGCGGCAGGAGGCTGGCAGACGCTTTTACTAGAAAAATCAGAAGTGATTTTGAGAGGAGCAAAATTTCCTGAAACCTCTCTCACTCCATGTGGGAATATAGCACTTGGAAAAAAGCAAGAGGCTGATCAAGCTGTGCTGAGTGGAGGGAGTGGGACGAGCTCCTCTGCTCATCCCCTCTGGAATTTGTCCCTGCATCCCCACTGCTCCCCTGCGTGTGCTGCTGCCCCTGGAGCAGTGCTCTGCTGGGAGCTTGTGCCTGGCTCTGCTCAGGCAAAAAGGCAGCACTGGGCAGTGCAGGGCAGCTGCTGGAAGAACAGCAAGCACAGGGCTGGGCAGGGCTGGGAAGTGAATTTATGGTGAGACAAGTGGAGCTGCCCAGCTCAGGGGGGAAGTTAGCACCCAAATCAAGCAGAACGAGGTGGTTGAGGGATGAACTGAGACTGTGGGTGGAAGGGGGTTCAGAGCAGTCGTTTCAGTAGAAATCACAACATCAGAAAGACAGGGCAGGGTAGTGCAGAGGCATGGGCAGGGTAATCTAATCCTGGTCTGGGATTTTCTTCCTGGGCCAGTGCTCCCTGAGGAGCAGACACAACACAGCAAGGAGCCAGGGATAGGAGGTGTTTCTGTCTGATACAATGAGGATGAGGGCAAGCACAAGGCTGTGCCAGGCATGAGTTGCTAAACTCTAGACACAGGCTGGGTGTGAGAAGCTGGAGAGAGATGTGAAGCAAAGGTGACAGAGCCAGGTGAGCGGAGAGGAAGGGGACTGCCTTGCCTTGCCACTGATGGGTATAAAGCACCAATTGTTCTTTATCCAGAGCTACCCTGCTCTTCTAGGCACCCACAGCAGAGCACCCATGGCAGCTCTGTCCCTGCTGGAGGTGACAGACCTGGTTTCCCCTGCACCACAATTAACTCAGGCCCTGCAGGAGATAAGTGGGGCTGTCCTGCTCACAGGCTGTGTGTCAGCAGGGCTGGAGCAGGTGTGGGTATCTCTGAAGGGCAGTGCCTGTGCACTGAAGCCAGACCTTGAATTTCCTGTCTGTTTTATCACACTTGCAAACCGATGGTCAAACCCAGCCCTGGGGAGCAGGTTCTCCGGGAAAGATGAGCAAGATTCGCTTTGCAGCGGGTATCCTCATAATTTTTTTAAAAAACAAAACTTGTTATGGGCTTTTCCTGGCATATGGCTTCAAGCCTGATGATCTCTGCAGAACTACCTCTGTTTGAGGAATGGGAGTTAGGGTAAAGAACGTAGATAGTAGGAAAGAAGTCTACTCCAGGAAACAGGTGTAGGATACGTCCCCAGAAAGCTGATACTCCTTGAAGACCTGGCTAGGGTTGGAGAGAAGAAGAGAGAAGAGAGAGATCAACTGGTCAGACTGTCCAAACTGCACCTGAGTAAATCCAGAACCCCTCCTTCCCTCCTGCTATCTAACTCCAGCACTTCTCTGACTGCCATTATCATTGCATCTGAGCACCATGGGCTGTGTCGGTGCTTTTATCATGTCTTTCCCTGCTGCAGGTGTCCTTGCTTTCCCCTGCAGCTATAAATGAGAAACAAAGCCTTGGGAAAGATTATCAGATGATTTCCAGCTGACCTTTTGGACTGCCGACCCTAACTGTAGTGACCAGGGACTTGCCACTTGACTATTAACTAGCCATCTGCCCTGTGTTTGGGCTAGAACCAAGGGCTTGGAAGCAGCCCAGCACGTGCCATGGAGGGTTTTGCCTGACACCTCATTCATTTTGGTGGTCCTACAGTGAGTTAGACGAGAGTGAGATCAGATCCAGTAAGTGCAAGACTGAAAGGAAGCAAGAGAAGGAGAGAGCAGAAGTGTGAGGAAGAGTGAGCAAGGGCTTGTTGGTGCTGCCCTTCTGCAGGGAGCTGCTGGCTATTCAGAGGAGCCTAAGGCTGAACAGCCTGGCTCAGGCTCTCAAGGCACACATGCCACTCATTTGCCTCTCCAAATGGCTGATCCCAGCTGCTCCACGGGAAGACAAGAGTCTATCTGGAGAGAAAACCCTCACTAACCACCTGATGGTACAATGCTAACAACAAATGATTTATTGTTATTGCAATTCTCCCTGCTGCACTGAATCCATGGGCTTTCATTAGTGCTCATCCAGGCTGGCTCTGCCACAAGTGTGCAGTACTTACCTGGGTCACAGCTTGCTTGCTGGTCTTTGCTGGTGTCCTGGAGTCACTCCACTTGGGTTTTTGTCCCTTGTTGGTGGAAATGTGAATGCTGATCCTGTCAGCGTGTCAGATTCTGACCTGTATCTTACCACATGAATTGTTTCAATAAAACCCTGCTAAAGTAGAACCGTGATGATTCATGGTAGTGCATTTCTTCCACAAGGGTTGAATGTAGGCTAAGATTATAATAGATCTGGCATTGATGCCTGCTTAGATTCAGGGTCCTTTTTATTTAAAATTAGAATAGTATAAAAAAAAAAAAAACAGTCTTTTTGAGGCTTGTGGAGGAAAACCATACTTTGAACAACTACAAAATGGTGCAGAAAGGGAGGTTTTGCAAAAAAAAAGTTGAAGACACACCTTTCTCTTTCTCTCACCTCAGCTGCCAAACAATGTTGTTCCCCTCAGCTCCCCCTCTCCCCATTTTTGGATGAATAATGTCTGTTTAGAGTAGCCAAAACTAAACAGAAGCTGAATTTCCCAGGTGGGAGCCGAGTTCCCTCAGGGAAGAGCTGATGTGGTCACCCAATGGCCCCTTCCAGCAGCGTCCTGCTTGTTTTACCATTTCTGGAAGTGAGTGATTAAAGGGCAAAGCCTTCCTTTCTGCAGTGCTGCACCACTTGGAAGTTTTACTCATCTGCCTAACCATAACCTACATTGTGATAAATAATGAGTCAACACTTCTTTCTGCACATGACAGGGGCTGGAAACAGGTAAGGCACCGAGATAGGCAGGAGGGTGATGCACCCACACAGACACCCCCGGGGCTGACTCTGCACTCCCACCACCCCGAGGAGTCTCCACTGGGGGTTGCACACGTGGGATGGACACAGCTCATCCACCAGCTGTGACAAAAACACCCAACCCACCAGCCCAGTGGGGAAAGAAAGAGGCATGAAAGCGAGAGGAAGTGGAAAAGATCAAGGCGAGAGTGTAAGACAACAAGCTCACCACCGGAAAACAATTAAAATAAAATTGCTCAGAAATAGCATAACTGACATGCAAAGGAGATCAAAACAGGCCTCAAAATATCTCTTGGCAGGGGGGCAGGGGGGTCTATGGTGGACACCATGGGGCAGCCAGAGGATGTGCTGCGGGTGGCGGGCAAGCGCTGACTGTTTCGTGGCCACGTCCACATCCTGCCTGGCTCCCCAGATTCTGACCTACAGGTCTCTGGAGGCTTTGGTCTCCTGGGAGATGAGCAATGCTCTGTGCCTTCCCCAGGGCACCAGAGCACACGAGATGTGGCTGATATCTCAGAGCCAAGGGTGGCGTAGGGGCTCTGTTGGGAAGCAGGTGCTATTCCCATCTGGCTCACCCCACTGGTCCAACCATTCCTCTGGTGCCAAGAAAAGAACTTGGGTCCTGCTCCACTTGCCCCAGCACAGATTCAGAGCATGTGCTGTTTACATCAACAAAGGGACTGGGAAGAAGGGAAAGGAGAACCCAGTTCCTCAGGGTTCACTTTGCTGGAAAGGACAGCTGCTCTCAACTTGCCTTCATAAGAGTGCTAAAGTCTTAAGCTGCTGAGACATTAAGCATGCTTTGACCTTTAAGTAAAGATAAGGCTCCAAAGTCAGCATTGTTTTGCTGTAGGTTGCTCCTTGTAGCCTTGCTGTGCTGTGTCCTGCCGTGTTTCAGACTGCTGTGAGCTCAGCACCAGGGAGCAGGATCATGTCAGGATCATGTCCCTTGAGCCCATCTCAGCTCTGCTTTTGCCCAGCAGTGTGACCAGTAGCATTCAACCAGCTCTGCTGCCCATCTCTGAGGAGGTTCCCTCTCCTGAAGCTCCAAGCACAGACTAGACATCACAGCTGGGGCACTGTCCCACCACAGCTCCAGAATAATATGTCTTTCATTCCTTTCACAATAATAGAAAAAAAAAAAAAAAAAACAAAACAGAGAAATCACTCCAAGCATGGGTAGATCTTCAGAGGAGTCCTTTGGGCTAATCTGCCCAAACTTGCAAGACCTAGTTGCAGGCTTGTGGCTGTTCTGGCAACTTTCCATCTCCTTGTGAATCAGGGAACACTGGGAATGCCACTCAAGGACAGCAAACTGTTTAAAACATAATACCATATTCCCATCTGGTGCACTGAAATGCATGGATGCCCATGGACGTGTTATTCTTCATTCCCTCTATAACAGAGCATGTGATACAGAGTTTTCTCCAAGGAGAAGAAGGGTGAATGAACACAGTCAGGGAATATCATTGTGTTTCTTGAAAGCATAAAAGGTAGGGCTAAGTACTAGGGATTAATTATTATAGCTGCTTAATGATGCTAGGGATTTTTAATACTATTATTTCTGTGGGTTAGCCAGGGCCATGGCAACAAGAACACTGGAGGGCCACCTGCCTGGGCTGTGCCAAATGAAGGTTTAAAGCCCATTTATATACAGGTTACAAAAGTCACTGGGAGAAAATGCTGATGAACATGGGATGTGGCTGGTCTGGGATCCACTTTGGCTGGCAGCAGGATCTTCCATCGTATGGGTCCAGACACTCTTGACCAGAGTTGAGAGAAGTTCTAATCCTAACACAAAGCTGCCTGGTGGCCTTGAAACAGCTATCCAAGAATAGCCAGTCGACCTCCTGGGTCCTGAAAAAACACATTTGATGCAATGAAACACCCGTTTCTGGACTTTAATTTTGCTGTCCTGGGTGATGAAATGGGAGAGCTGGACGCTGGCAGCTCTTGCTCCTTGAATACCAATTCACGTCACAATAAAGTAGAAGTAACACGATCCTAAGTGTAAAAAGACAAAATTTTTTTTGATTCCTTGTTTCAAAAAGCAAGAGAGAATTATGCCCATGCATTGAAGGAAGTTTAATAAAGGTTTAATTAAGCACCTCAATCTAGATGTAGATGTTCTCACTTCTAGTGCTGGAGCTTGGAGCTGTTAGTCATTAATACTCATCTCAGGTAACTTCCACCACCCTCAGCCCCTCACCTGACGCATGCACACACTTGACAAAGATTGCTGATATCCTCTCTGAAAACTAATGAAATCACAGTGTGATATTTTGATTTCAAGGGCATCAAAGTGATGCAAAATAATGATGGAATTGAGAGGCTCTGATACCACTGACACAACACAGCTCCTCTTGTCTCTCGATCTGAAAGCACCTTGAGAAGGAGATCCGAATCACACCCCCACCATCCCCCCAAGGGAAACTGAGGCACGGCACTTTGCAGAGGTGCAGCCTGCACATCTGGGATCTGCCCCGGCCCCAGGCCAACCTAGCACTTACTGACCACATTTCCCCCTGGAACAGAGGTGGGATCTGCCACGGGCAGGACGTCTGTGTGTGTGTGGGTATGTGTGTGTGCTTGTGTTTGTCTGTGGGTCCACAGGTTTTACAGAGAGAAGGATCCCAGACACAATAACAAACAAAGAGGAAATCAATTCAATGGTCAGCTGGGAAAGCAGGTCATGCCTTGGCAGCTTGGAGTTTAAAGGGCAGCAGTGGACACAGGAAAACGCTTTCTAAAGGCTGGAACAGCAACCAGATTTCTTCCTGAGATTATTTCACAATATTTGTAATTCTTGTTTGCTGCACAGGAGATTGGGTAGGCAGAAAGACCTGATCCCCATTTAGTACTTTTCAACAGAGGAGAGTGCTCCTGACCTGCAGGAGGCTGCAGAACTGCTGCAGTAATTCACAAATTACTGATCTTCAGCAGAACAGAAATGGGAAAAGGAATTATTCTACATGTTTCAAAAGAGTGGAAATTGAAGGATCATTAGCAAATCTGTGCATGGGGCTGGTGGTATACAGCAAAAGAACAGAAGGCACAGGTCACTTCAGGTTGTTAATGAAAGCAGAAAACATTTCCTTTGCTTACTAGCCTATGTCCAATTTTTGTTATGGGAAGCATGCCATTCCCTGATGAGGATTATTGCAGGCATCACTTATACATGTGGAGATCCTGCTGCCTCTGGGAAAGGTTTGCAGAGATGCTCTGGATTTCTGTGAACCTGAAGCTCAGCTAATCAAAAGCGCTTTTTTTGCCCCTTCTTCCCTTTTCCCTTCAAGGCTGGCTAGGCAGAGCTGCTGGAATAGACACAGTGCTCCCCTAAGGTGAGCACTGGG
This sequence comes from Acridotheres tristis, assembly GCA_037013685.1. Lineage (NCBI taxonomy): Eukaryota > Metazoa > Chordata > Aves > Passeriformes > Sturnidae > Acridotheres > Acridotheres tristis. The sequence goes on from CM072896.1 coordinate 15,504,217, forward strand.
CTCTGGGATGCCCAGACACTGGGAAGAAGCAGAGCTCGAGGGAGATGCACAACTTGCAGTGCTGTGCTTGAGTCACAGCTGCTGAGTGTCCGCGGGCTCCAAGCCTCTCTGGGTATCACAACAACCCTCTCAAGATGACTGTGCTGGTGAGAAGTGTGATATCAAGAGCTGTGAGGCTTTGCCCCTGGAAAGTAGTGGGCTTAAGGCTCCAGGTTTGTTTCAGCCTCTTTCCCTCCCTCAGCAGCACTATGAATCAAGGTGAACAGACTCAGCCTCTCAGCCAGCTTGGAAACTGGGGCACAAAGAGAAGTGACTCACTCCATAGCTATCTACCTGTCAGAAACTCCTCTATGGGACAGGAGCCTTGCAAGAAAAACACAATTTTCCATAAGCAAGGTCAGCAGTTTTCTTCCAGCATTCAAGCCCGGGGCAGCCCCTGTAGCTGGAAAAGTCCTCCTGAGCCCACAACCCCACCCTGAGCCTCTCCCAGCCCAACAGCTGTGCAATCTCCCTGAGCAGGGAAAGAGGAGGGTGGCATGGTTTGGAGGCTGCTCACAGCCTGTGGAGATAGCAAAGCCATGCTCACTTTTGGCCCTGGGCACCTGAGGCATGCCTTGCTCTCAGCAGTGACTTCACAGGGATGGCCTCTTCACAGAGCAGGGACCTGATTTCCTTATGTCCCTGTTGTCCTTGCACCTTCTTAGAGGTTTCAAGGTCATTTGACATCCATCACTGAGACCACAGGTGTTTTGGTATCCTAAGTCTTATCTGTAAAGCTTTGTCACTTCTTGGTTTTGGTGCCAACTCAAGACTCCATGGGTGCCAAAACTGACACCATCAAGAATGCTTCACTGCTGCTGATTGCCTTGGGAGCCCAGGCCTCAGGCTTTTTCCCTGACAATTCTACCACTAGATCAATATCTGTGCTTAAGCTAGAGCAGAGCGCTCAGAGATACCTCCAGATGCAAATGGGACCCTTGTCAGTAATGGAGAATCCATCACAGCTCTCCAAAGTTGTGACAGTGTTTAATTAAGCCTCCTGATAGAAATACATGCTATAACTAATCTTCATTTGTCTGGCTTCAGATTGCAGCCACTGGATCTTGTTTTACCTCCCCTAACTGGGCAGGCTTGGTGTCATTCCACTCCCATTCCACATCACCTCCCAGCAGGAATTCCCTGGATCAGGGTTACCCCAGGCTTTACTTTTCCCTGCCCTGAAATGTTGCCCGAGTGGAGGGAGAGGGTTTCAGTCTCTCATTTGACTTTTCAGGTGCCAGGCAGCCCATTCAGAGCTGTGTGGGCTCACACGTTTCCCCAGGGTCAGACTGACCATGCATTTCCTCTGGATATTCTAAATGTGCCAAATTTGTTCCTCATAGCTCAGACATGTTGGAATTCCCCTCCAGTTCTTGCAGAGATCAGGATAAAGCTAAGAATACACTCAGTGCCCTTCACTTGGTTTACTTCTTCAGGAGCTTATTTTACTCTTTTCCTTCTATGCACCCTCCTGGACCACCTTTTCCTTTAGGGATGGAATGGGTGCCCATTCCAGAATCACCTGGCAGAGGGACTGCAGCTGCTTGGTTCACCCTCGTGGCCTGGTCCAGCTCCCGCTCTCCTGCATCCCTTTCTAACATCCTGCTCCTCCCATGGGCAGCCTCTGCCTCCCACTCTCCCTGCCTGTGCCTGGTTTCTCCCATGGAAACATGGCCCTTCACCTTCCTGGCAAAGCTGTGTCCTCGGGGGACACAGGCTGTTCGTCAGCTTGATGGATTGATTCACTTTGACTTCCTCACGCTCATTTATCCAAGTTTCCTAGAAAGCCTTTTTCACTGGGGGCTTCCTGAGAGAAGTCGGTGGTGTGTCCATGCACGTGTAGGTGTGGTTCTGGGGGCTGGGGGAGCTGCACCCCAGCCCCTGCTGTTCCCCCAGCACTGGGAAGAGCTGTGCCAGCCCTGTGCATCCACGGCGAGGGCTGCAGGGATCTCGGCATTTGTAGAATGAGCATCTGGGAATGTGCATCTGATCCTCAGGCCACGTGAACAGGGGGCTAAAAATAATAACCAACTGCTGCTCCATTCCTCAGCAGCATCTGGGAGAGCTTGTGCAGGGAGGAGCAGGCATCAACCTCTGACACTGCCCAGCAGCATCCCTCTGCTTTGCAACCTGGGTTGGTGTATGCAAAAGGAGTCAAAGGCTGCAAGGTAATTTTTTTAAAAGGATTTCTCTAGGAGAGGGCTGTGTTGTGCATTTTCTCCTATTTTACCCGTCTGCTGCTGCCCTGGCCTATTGAAAGATGCCCCGGTTTTGCACTTGAAATCTCATTTTGCCCTTTGCAGAGGAGCTGGAAAAAGTGCCCAGTGTATCAGTGCAAAGGTGACAGTGTTACAGGAGGAAGGATGTGAAGACCATCCCTGTGAGTATGGGTGGAGACCACTTGTTTAGGGCAGTCAGGGCCTTCCCCAGCAGCCATGAGCAAAGTTCAGCTGTAGCAGATCTGCAAGTTTTCTGGTGGGAACAGCCACTGCCTTTTGTACTTTCAGTCATCACCTTTAGCTATGCCACTCTTTGCAGTGGCACTGACCAATTGTGGGCAATGGAGTCAAAAAAGAGTCACCTGTGGGGGCTTTGTTTAAATATGCTTATTCTATAGGGTTTCTTGTCCTCACTCCTAATACGAAAATAGCTTTACCCAGAGATTTCCTTCAGTGAGCAAGTGCCATTTTCGACCAAGGAACAGCAGCAGCATATGGATCAGGTGCTGCACATCTCAGGGAGGAAAGCTCAGCAGTGTCCAACATAGCTCACACCTGAATTCCCTGTGGTCCTACAAAAGGGCTGGGCAGCTCTGGAAAAGCAGACTATGATTAAACCTCCCTGTGACATGTTTCTTCCACTGTAAAATCAAATTAATATCACTCCTATACCTTGGCAGAAGGTAGGTGAATCCTGCACAGGGATGCAGACAGCAGTGCAGCCCGACTGTGGGCTTTGGTGGATGCTGACTCAGCCCCATGAAAGGGCTTGTTTTCCTTTTTCTCTGTCCCTCAGCCATCTCTGCTGCCTCAGGGGGCACTGGAATGAGCAAGGACTGAGTGGTTTCTCTCACGACCTAAAGATCAGAGAAATGAGCAAGTCCTAGCAGCTGTTGAACAAGGAGAGAAATGTTCCCTCCTGTACCAGAAGGAACACGAGCAAGAAAGGTATCATGGAGGAGAGCACTTCCACAACAGGTTTATCACAGATCCCCTGGCTCTCCAAATCTAGTGCTGTAGCATTTCAGGCTTGCAGGGGAAGAGTGCTGGGCAATTTATGGTTTGTGGGCTGCCTGTTTGTGGGCTCATAGGCTGTGTAGAGCAGGTTCTTGTGCCAGCAGGAAGCAGAGGCTGTAGGTGGGCTGCTCCATAACCCACAATCCTGGCTGGAGGCAATGAAAATAAATGCATCATAAACAATTTTCTGGGTCACACAGCCACTGGATGCTTGTCCCTCCTGCTTCCCTAGAGAGCCAAATGGGCCCTGGGAGCATTAACTGCACCAGCATCATAGAGATGGATTGGCATCTTTGGGATGATTCCATTGCTATGCAAACAAGCACAAAGATGCCTCTGCTGTGTCCTGGTTTGTACCAAGAGGAAGATCAAAGCACTGCCTGCTCCATGGAGCAGTGAGATGTGTGGGGTGGTGGGAGAGAAGGGATGCATTGCAAGAGGGACTCAGGAGCACCAGTCTGCTGCATTTGTCTTTCCCAGTGGGTAGGGAGATGCCTGGCTGGATTGAAGCTGGAACCACCACCAGGATGTGTCAAGACCATCCTTGAAATCCTTGTGTGAAATTGGGTCTCCTGGGAAGCCAGCCAGGAGCACAGGATATATAATACCGTGGCAGGTAGTGAGCAGCTTGACTCACACCTGGGCTGGGTCCCCAGGCTGCCATAGACTCCCACCTTGGGTGGGTCAGGGTGCAGGTGCCAGGTTCTGTGTCCCAAATTCTGAGGCAGTCTGGATGCCTCACTGGCTGTGTGGGGCAGAAGCAGCCAGCAGCCTGATGGGGGAGACCCGGCTTGGCAGGGAGATCAAGGCCCTGGGAGTAGGAAGGAAAAGGAGAGGAACCAGGAATGAGAATTGGGCTAGGATGGGGTGTGGGAAGAAGAGCTCAAGGGAAGCATCTGAGAGTCTTTCTGTGGCAGGATGAGATTTTGGTTCCCCTGGAGTTGGCAGACCCACTGAGCCCTGATCCAGATGTTTCCCATGAAGGTTCTGCAGCATTCCCACCCCTGAGCTTTGCTCTCAGCAGTATCCAGGGGAACTGGGGAATGACAGCAAGAGCTCTGCAAGCTTTGTCACCTCCCAGCTGGTAGAAAACCCTGTGGAGTAGAAGCCCTGTCTTCTTTGCCATTTGGCTTGTGCAACCCCAGATCCAGCTTCTGGGTACTGATCTCTTACATTGCATGGGAAGGAGACAGACTGGAGGAGGACAAGGAGTGCCCAGGGCAATATTGGAGCACCAGGGATGGGAGCAGGAGGGCTATTAAACATAGCTCTGAGTAGTAAGGTAGACCCTGACATGCTTAATTGCTGAGAGAAAAGAGGTGAGGTCAAGATGTGCAAGTGACCATGGCATTTCTGCTGCATGTGGTCAGAAACGGTGCATTTCTCCACCACTTTTCTCCTTATTCTTCCAGCCACCAAAACCATTCACTTTTTATTTGTAAGTGTAAATCTCTCTGCATTGGGAAATCTGCTGCCAACTCTTGGGTTGGAAACCCTACGCCCTTCCGTGCTTCCCGGGAGGGAGGTGAGCTCTCTGCACATGCTATCTCCTCTCCCATCAGCTGTGAATCATGGACCATCAATGCAAGTGCAAGCACAGGGAGAGCAAGAGGTAATTAAAATCCTCAGGGAGAGCTGCAGCCAACTCTCTGTGCTTTCAGTTTTTCATTAAAAAATCCCCGATTTCCTACTGAAGAAACAGGCGGAAAATTTCTGATTATGTAGTTCCCAACCCGAAGCCACAGATTTTCTGTTGCTTCCTGGTTGCAAACTCAAGAACCTGTCTAGCAAGGGACTGGTGCTCAGAGCTGAGCCTCTGGGGGTGCTTCACCACACCAGCCCAAGCCATAGCCCCCACCAGCAACACCATTCTGCTGCACATTCCTGAATCCAGATCATCCAGTCCCTCCCACACTGCACCCCAGGAACAGCTCCACATAGATTTACACCTCTGCACAGCATGAATCATGTCCAGCAAGTCTTGAGCTGACCCTTGCAAGGAGCTCCTGAGGCACTGCATGAAAATTATTTATGGGTGGTTTTTATTGCCTGTAAAAGGATGTAGAAATCAGGCAGCGCCCTTGTGGTTTTCTTCTGTCAAATTATGATCAAGGTTGCTATTTTGCTGCCCAAATATTTAAGTGTGAGACAGAAATCTTTACAAGGGCTACCACATTCCTTAGGTTATCTCTATTGGTCCTGCCTGGGCCTATAAATACTAGAGGGACTACCAAAGTAAATAACACATTTGCCTGCACATATGTTGCTCCAGGGGAACTCCTATTTCCTGCACCATGGAGGTCAGTAGGTCAGGGACTTACCTGCAAATCAATAGAAAATTACCTTTCAAGTGACACCTGCATTAACCTTTGATTCTTGTTGGTCTAGATGAAGTTAAAGCCACAAGTCCCTATAGGGAGAGTCTTCCATTGAGCCCGTGATTTATTTGCATTATGATTTATTTGCATTATCTGTTTCCCTCCTTGATCTTTGGAATTGCTGGCACAGTTCCCACACAGCATGCAGAGCTGTTTCCCTGCACATTGGTTGGGAATGGCAGGAGATACACAAGGCTGTGCTTTTAGCTGACAGGTGTCAGAAACAATAAAGAAAATGTATATGTTTGGAAATGAAGAGAAAACTAAAACAAACAAGAGGAAGTAATTATGAAGACCCACTTGTCAACATAAACCTTTTCTATCCAAAAGTTGTGTCCTGAGCTCAGTCATTAATGACAGCCATAGGTCATTGAAAGTGAATGAGTTATACAAATCAAATTCACTTGTCATTACAGCTGAGCTAGAAAGAAAATTGCTGGCCCCTACAGCCTCCAAACTGGTGTGAATCACTGGTTATTTTCATCAGGGGCTGGTTCACACCTTGTATCTCTTCTAGCTTGTGTGAAGAAATCAGACTGGTCATTTCATGTTTCAAATCTGCTTGTTTCTTTTGCTGTCAGTCTCTGGCATCGCTGCAAGGCTGTGCTGGTCTGTCAGGAGCAAAGGGCTTAGCAGAGCAGCCCGTGCTCATCTCATCTGTCATTGTCCCATGGCAGTGCCAGTGTGTTACAGCTCAGTATCACCTCTCACCTCCATCTCCCCTGGCCAGAGCTTTAGCATTTAGCAGAGCTGGCATGGTCCTGCCCCAGACGTGCCAAAGGGGTCCTCAGACCCTGTGCTAGATGCTTTCCCCATAAGCCAATTAATGTGGGAATTTGGTTGTGATCCCTTTCTCTCTCCCCTCCCATAGAGGTTCTAAGACACCTCTTTTCTGGGTGTTATTAGGCTTCAATTGTCATTCAGGGACTCTTGGACACAAATCTCTTTCTGTCACTTCAGATACTGTTTCTCACTGTATGAGGTGACTATATCTTTTGTTTTTTTCTAATTCCTCCTTTGCACCCCAGAGAAAAGCTACTTGGTTGCTTTGCTGCTGGTGGAAATCCTTCTGCAGAGCTCTGTGCAGACATGAGGGATGTGGTGATCATTGGAAAGCAGCTGATGTGTCCCAAGCAGCTCCTGCAAGGTCTGAATTCCCAGTCAGCCCAAGCAATCCCATCAGAGTTTGCAAAATGCCCAGCGGGCCTGAGATAACACTGAGCAACGCTCAGCTGGCAGGAGGGCACTGTATCCTCAAGGCCACCGTGGTGGTTTGACAAAAATCCTCTGGCACAGGCCACCACTCTGCCCCTGCCACCCTTCTTTGGTCCATGGGAACATCCCGGGTGCAGGGAGGACACGCAGCTCTCTGAAGCTCGACTTCCCATTGCTCTGGGCATGTGCGTTTTTGGCCACTGGCTTCTGATTATCACTTGGGACCTGTGGGTGATTCTAGAAAGCAATTAACAGCCAGAATTAAAATGGGCAGGCCATAGGACTTGGCACTCTGCAGTTGGCAAACACTCCCTACCCCTCTGGCTTACTTCAAGTCCTGAACCTTGCTGATTGTATCCTGTTAACAGGCTTTAGTTCTGGATGCCGTTGAGAGCCTGCCAAGCACAATCTGTAGGATGTTTTAATTGGAGCAGAGAACAGTAATAAAAAGACCTTTGCCCGAGCCCTGCAGATGAGGCTAACAGGAGGGGAGGACCGTGCCGCTGTTCGGTCACTTCCCTTGAGCTGACCTTGTTAGAGGGAATGGACCCGAGGTCCCAATTTGCTTGCCAGCCATCTCTTCTGCCTGGCCTCTTTGTGCACAGCAGAAATGTGCTCTGACCACCCAAAGCCACCCAGTCACAGCAGCACTGAGCAGTTTGCTGTGGCTTCCTGAAGCTGGGGGGCAGTGGCACCTGCAGGATCTCACCTGGGAACTGGAACACCTGCCTGAGGGTCTAGACATTCCCTTCCTTCGACTGCTATGGGAACAGGTATCAAGAAGCATCTGGAGAAGAGATTGCAATGTAATGTCCTCCTTATATTCAAGTGATTTCACTTTTCAAGGATCTTCTTGGGAATCTGAGGTGACCAAATCATCACCTCTTTATGCTTCTTTTGAGACACTCACCCTCAGCAACTGAAGCTGAATCACAGAACAAGGCTGGACCAAGTCTATGTTTTGTCCCAGAGGTTTTTCCCAACAAGACTGCTGATTTTCAGCTCTGCTGGTAAAAGCTCAAGCACTGGGGCTGCTCTTCCATCTGGGAGCCTCAGCAAGCAGCAACTATTTCCTGCTTTCCACCCTCCTTTCCTTCCAGTGTCTGCTTTGAGCTGCTTGCTGTTCTTGTGCAACACCACACAGCACCTGCATTCTGCTCCACAAAGGGTTGCATTTGCACAGGGGTCAGATGGTGCCCCTCCAATCTGCTGACCACATGCTGTTAGGTCAGCAGGAGAACACCAGGGGGACAGCCTTCAGTATGGCAGCAATAAAATCAGTGCTGCCACAGATTTCAAAGGAGCAATTGCTAAGGACCAGCTTGTTCACAGAGTCCCTCGAGGATTGGGATATGTGGTCACTGTGGGCTTCACCGGGCCCTGCAAGTCCCATTTGGGCTGGAAACAAGGTCAGGAAGAGATCATCCTAGATTATATGACAGCAGGTCAGAAATCTAGTCCTGTTCCCCCTCCTGTAGCCCAGCCCTGCCTGGGCATCCTCACTGAGGGCAGCACGGGTGGCATGGGGGCAGATGGAGCTGCAGGGTGGGAGGGTGGTGGGTGCCAGTGTGGGAGCCCAGCTCACAGCACCCCATCCCTGCTGACTGAAAGCACAATGTCTCACCCACTGCCACGGCGGGACCTGCCAGGGGAGCAGGGCTCAGGGCTTTGGCTGGGACCTCAGTTTCACTTCCTGCCCTGTGTGGGGAGAAACCATTAAAAATATCTGACTAAGGCAGACTTCTCTGCTCTCGGTATTACTAAGCCTTCCCCGCTCCCCAGCCCCCTGCAGTGACAGTGGTGTGGGCAGAGCTATTTCACTTTCCCCTGATTTGCAGGCTCACAGGTGGGCAGGCAGGTGTACAGCACTGCACACCTCCTGGCCTCTCCCAGCCTTGATGGAGCATAATCCTTTCTCCAGCAGACCTGGGGGCTTTCCCCCACCACGTCAGTGGGTCGCAGCTTCTTAATCCTCAGAGAGGTCTGAGGATACCAAGTCAGGGTGATGTGGATGGTGCTGAGGGCCATCAGGTGTGGATCAGATCCCAGGGATGCTCAGAGCAAGGGAAGGTTGGGACCCTGCTTGGCAGGCACAGCATAGCTGGGCTGCACAGCTGCCTCCTGTGTGGTGCTGCAGGGGGCAGGGGGGGAAATCTTGACAATCTCACTCTTAGCCATCAACAGACTGATCACAAACTGATTTCCTCTTGGATTAGCATGGTTACCATGAAAGATGCAAGCATTTTAACATCTGCCCCTACAACTGCAATATTTGCTTTAATGACCACTTTGACTAGTGCACACAGTACTTTACAGATCTGTAACAAGTCTTTTCTTGCCAGAGTAACTTGCACCCAGTGCATATACAGACATTGCAGCTTAGAGGAACAGTGGTTTGTAATTTGATGTATCCTCTTGCACATGTACCAGGTCGTGTGGTGCAATTAGATGCTCTCTTTTGCAAAGGCAATAGTAATTAATGCTTCTGCAGGAGCCTGGGAGTTTGGAGTGGGACAGGACACGTGAGGGGAGCTAAAGCCAGGGTTGAATGGCTATCAGAAGCTCATATCTGAAACAATCAAGAGAAGGCATAGCAGGTCACCTGGAAAGACTGTTTTTTCTTGTTTTTCCACTTTTGCCTTACTAAACCTTTTTATTGATTTCAATGGAGATAAAGACATGACTACTACACCTATGTGGTCTGTCATGAAGGCAAATGTTTCATTCCATGCTTCCAAACTCCAGACTCACTGACTCTTGGGCTAGATCCACTTATCTTGTGCATTTTCTGCCCATCTCCAATGCCATTCTTCCAACGTACTGATGACTGATACCAGATCCCATAAGAGGCTGGATTAGATTTCAAAATGGGTGAGATTAACCTGGGGCAAAATATCCCCACACTACCTAAGATCTAAATCCCTGGAGTTTTGTTGCTACAGAATATTTGTGTTTTCAGTCTTGGTGAAACCAGGTGAAAAACTGCAGGTGGGAATGTGCTGGCATTCATATTGGGCTGCAGGTAAGTGGAAGCTGCCATATCTCTCCATGGATAACTCGACTGGCATTGTTGGGCTCTGAAAGCTCAGGTGAGATGGCAGCCCACCAGAAATGCTTGCAGGTACACGGGGACCATGTGAGCCCTGAGTGAGGAGACATTTGCAGAGACAGATCCAGGAGCAGATGTGAAGGGTGGATGGAGTTGCCCACCCATGTCACCATCCAGAGGGAGGTCAGTGGTGCTGGCTGGGGCTGATCAGAACTATTGCCTCCCTGGAACAAGCTGTGCCTGCGGGGAAAGCCCTGGCCACTCTCCCACTGCTGTCACTTCGAATGGAGCCAGTGAGATGGAAGCAGGGCTGGCATCCTATGGGAAGGCACTGTGGGGGAGGCACCCAGAGCATTATTTCATGGTAGAAGAAGAAGATGATTAATAAGCCCAGAGGTGCTGGGTTGAGTCCTCTCTGGAGAGAGAGAGGGTTTTCAGTGAATCCGTCCTCATTTTTCCTCACAGGAGTGACATGATGGATAGCAGCAGCGGTGGAATCACTAATAGGGCAAATTATTTCCTGCACAGGTGGATCCCTGAATTTAAAACCCTGGGGACAACTTGTTTGGGGGATGCTGAGGAGCAGGAGCTGATGCAGACACAGCCCTTCAGAGTGAATGTACAGCAACGCTCTCCTGGAAATTAAATCCTGGCAGGGATATGCCTTTGGAGGCTGGAGGACACCTTATGCATTCAGCAGTGACCCCATCCCCTCCTGCACTGGCTGTTCCTTCAAAGCAGAAGAGATTGGTCAGAGTTTGGAGGCCATTTTTGTACAAAGTAGCCAGGAATTAGTGAGAAGTGGCTATTTTCAATGTTTAACTTAAAGGACTTGGGCATTTTGTGTATGATTCCATACAAAACAGAAGAGATATCTTCTTCCTTAATAGCACAGATTTTTAGGAAATGTGAGGCTACATGTGCTGTTTCCATCACTCCAGGGTGCTGCAGGTGTGTGGAGTGCTTAGGATGCTTCAGGGAGGAAGGAGGAAAAGAAAATCTTCTGAGATGAAGTGGTTTTTGTTCATCTAATCAAAGCTTCTCACTCAGAGCCAGGACAAAGCAGCCAAGACCTCTCCTCTTTTGCCATTATCAAATGAGAGAGGTTTCTGTTGGTTGCAGGAAGTTGCAGGTCGCTGTTACCCCAAAACCCTGGGCAATCCCATGCCCTGTGCTGAGCAGTGCAGCTCCTCCGGGTGCTGGTGAAGGGCCTCTCTCAGTCAAAACTGACCCTTCACAGGTCACCCTGAGCTAGAACTGCCTCAGCCAGGTGTGGTCCTGGCCTGCAGACCCCAGCCCTGGGGTCAGGACCCACCTCCCAGTCTACCCCAACTTCCTGTGCTGGCCGAGGGTGCTGGCCATTGGCTTTGGGCAGGAGAAGCTGAGTGTGGCTGATCCTGGGGGAGCCCTGGGTACCAGTCCAGTGGTCACTAGTCCATGCAGGATACACTGAGTTGCTGCACCCTTACCTCCTCCAGCCTTTCCAGGGCAGCAGGAGTGGGGAAAAAATGGGTTAAGGGGGTGTGTGTGTGTGTGTGTGTGTGTGTGTGTATGTGACTGTGTGACTGTGTGTCTGTGTGTGTGTTTGTGTGTCTGTGTGTCTGTGTGTTTGTGTGTGTGTGTCTGTGTGTCTGTGTGTGTGTGTCTGTGTGTCTGTGTGTGTTTGTGTGTCTGTGTCTGTGTGTGTTTGTGTGTCTGTGTCTGTGTGTGTTTGTGTGTCTGTGTGTCTGTGTGCCTGTGTCTGTGTCTGTGTGTCTGTGTGTGTCTGTGTGTGTCTGTGTGTCTGTGTCTGTGTGTGTCTGTGTGTCTGTGTGTGTGTCTGTGTGTCTGTGTGTGTGTGTCTGTGTGTGTGTGTCTGTGTGTCTGTGTGTCTGTGTCTGTGTCTGTGTGTCTGTGTGTGTGTGTCTGTGTGTCTGTGTGTCTGTGTGTCTGTGTGTCTGTGTGTCTGTGTCTGTGTCTGTGTGTCTGTGTGTGTGTGTCTGTGTGTCTGTGTGTCTGTGTGTCTGTGTCTGTGTCTGTGTGTCTGTGTGTGTTTGTGTGTCTGTGTGTAGGACAAAGTGTGTAAATAAAGGTGGAGAACTCACCATGTGAATGAGGACTGGGGCTTGGAAAGGAAAAACTCCTCCACCACAAAACAGGATTCCTCTACCTGTTTTTCTCATAAAGCAGCATGAATATGTTTCTGCTAAAGCAACCTCCTTTCACAGCAGCTGCATTACGAAAGTACTTCTTTTTAACAAATCCATCTGCCTGCTTTTTAATAAGCAGGGCTTTCCACCATTGTATATGTGCGAGGTCTGACCTTTTCATAGGAAAAAACATTCATAACCAAAAACTATAAATAGAAGCCTTCAGACTGGAGCAGATCAAGATGTAGGTTTTGTGACTTAAAAAAAAAAAAAAGAAAAAAACCAACATAATGTGGGAGGGAAAGAAACAAGCTCTTTCTAAAAAGTCATAAACTTCTGTTATTGCCTTAAGCTTACTTAATATTTACTGAAACATTTAATGAAAGACTTAACAGTAAGGCTTACAAGACTTCTGTATCAAAGCAGGTATTTTTACAAAGGAAAGGAAAAAAGGATTAGAAGTATGTTTAGTTTAGGAAAAAGGGTATTTCCTTTATATGAGGTTTGTATTTCTAGGGTAAATTAGATTTTGTATTTTATTCATGTTCTGGTGCTGCAACTTTCATAACATACATGTAACTTGGCTCCTGAGTACAGACACTTAGCCTTCAAAGGGACTACTCATGTGAGAAAAGCTGATCATTCATTGTTTCCACTTCAAGCCATATTTGGCCCAGTCTTTTAAGTCACACATGCTGAAGGTAGGTGATTACATAAGAATCTCAGCTTTCTTTAAAAAAAACGGGGGGAAGAAAAGCAAGTTCTAAACCTTGTGGTTGAAGAGAAAGCTTGAAAACATCTCCTTCATGGAGCTTCAGAGCCAGAAGGCAAATAATAATGAAACAAATCTTCCATCTAAATCTGCTAATCACAGACATTTCTTGATTGGGAGCAATATTTGTTAAGTGTACAACAAAGGAGTTCAAGAAGGGGGAGTAGGAAATGATCAGTGCAGTTGTGGCTTATTTGAGCCATGGCAGCAAATCACAGTTGCCACATGCAAAGACCCTTGGTGGATCTGCTCACAGATGCTCTGAAGAGCTTCACTTAGCAAACACTCAGGTATGCCAAAGTGAATCAAGAGGAGGCTTTGGTTAACATGCATTTAGCTCATCTGCTGTTTCCCATGCCTTGGATTCTTGGAGACGCATATCTCCTCTGATATTTAATACAGCACAGAAAATAAATCAACTTGCCTGGCACTGTCAGCATGGAAATAAAAATAAGATGTTAGCTGTAGCCACTGAAGGGTGCAGTGGTAATACAGTACTTCAAGTCTCTCTGTTCCTTTTTTATATACTTCAGCAGCCTAAGAAACAATTACACTGATCCATATTTCATCAGGCATTGTGGGCTGAGCATCTTTTATGACCATTGTGTAGCTTCTCAAGTGTTGGCTACAGCTTCCTTAGAGACATATCCTTTTTCTGGAACTGCTCAGTGCCAGGATCCTTTCTCCTAAGAGGCAACACCTCACCATCACTGCTCCACAGCATAGCACAGCCACAGCCTTCCCTTGAACTGAGCACCTCTGGTACCGTGGCACTGCTCACTTGGGGAACCAAGTCATGGGGTTTGCCCAACACTCACAACAAAGAACTTTGTCTCTTTTCTGCTGCAAGGCATTTTAGGATGAGTTTATGTCACCACTTCCCCGATAGCTATAAATACTTTTTTCATATGTTGAAAATGGGAAGCTAGAATTAGAGATCATAGAGATGAGAGGGGAGGACGATTCCTGCAGAGATCTCTGTGGGCACAAGCACGTGTGCACATTCACTGCACGTAGGGTTTGCCTCGTAGCTTCTTTTCTCCCAAATGATGATGACCTGTTAGTCAAAAGCCTCCCAGGCAGGAATGTTTGAAATGTTTCTCAGAAGCTGCAATTGCTGTAGACATATCAAGACCCAAAAGTCACGCAAATGATACACAAACCCTTGAGGCAGCCAGGAAAGACGTCGTGAATTCTGCCTGGGTGTTTGAAGAGAGGGGAACCCCACCATCCACGTGCAGAAAAGTGATGCATGGATTTTGCCTAGCACCTGCTGTGTGCCTGCTCTCTGTCGCTTGCACTGGATGCCAAGGGGCTGTCCTTGGGAGAACTTGGATTCTACAAGAGATGCCTGTTTTAAGAAGAAAAACTTTTCTTTCTGCAGAGCTGCCCTTGGAGTGGTCATTAAGGGGAAATCTGGGCCTGCGGAAGCTGATGGTGAAGTACTCATGGACTTTGGTCTGGTCCAAATTCCACCCCTTGGGTTTGACTGCTGTCCAGCCACTGCCTGAGCCTGAGCCTGGCCTGCTGCCCTACACTGAGTTTCCTTCTGCAGCCATGGAATGGGGCCTAGGCTGTATCTCACCAATAAAACAAACAGAATTATATGATGCAAGGGTGTTTGAGTCGTGATTTTCATCAGCGTTTCCTTTTCACTGAGCTCAAAGTCTAGCTTGAATGCAGCCTACTATTTCAGTCCACAAGAAAAGGCTACATAGAAAATAGATTTTGAATCAGATGCTTTACATAAACCATAGGTTTTACTAAAAGCTGATCCATTCTGCTCTTTTTCACTCCTACAGTAGCGACTCAGCAGGGAGGCATTAGAAGTTTCAGTACTTTCATCTTGTCTCAGAACATTTAAGGTGGAGAGAACAGGTAATAATAATAACAACAACAACAACAATTAAATCACTCACCACAACTGATTTATTAGAGGAATTTTGCCACACGTGGACATGATAAGTCATCCAAAAATAGGTCATGATTTCCTGAAATATATCTGAAGTACAGGGTTATTTGCCAATTAAACTATACAAAAAAATTCCTCTCTCTCTTAGTCTATGGTGCTTTTGAGTTGTTTTGACTGTGTAGCAGCATGGTTCACATGGTGAATATCTCTGTCTGCATTGGGAACTGGGGCAGACACCCAACTTTAACCATGTGCCAGATGGCTCCTGGCTGAAGCCAGTCATTAATGCATGTTCAGTCTAAGGAGACACAGGGAGGTAGATTTTGGTGACCAGTCCATGTGCCAGTAACACAGAGGCCTTTTGGCAGCAATGGGCTCAGTGCTGTCCTAAGCCTGGAGATGCTTCAGTGGGAAATAAAAGTGACATTTTAACTGCCTTTCCTGAGATTCAGGTGGATTGTCCCAAAACAGCCAGGTAGGGGATGAAACTGTGAGGGCTGTGGGAAGATGAAACAGAGACCTCCTTCTGTTTGAATAAAACAAACTGTGATCTCCCTTTGCTTTGGACCCAGCCTTACTTAGTCCTGGCTGATACACCTCGGTTTTATTGTCCTTGTTGGAAGTTGCCTGAGCCCAGTGTTGAGTTAGTGGTGGGGATGAGAAAACTCTTTGTATGAAGACCCTCTCAGGCAGCTTAAGGTAGACTTGAGTCCACTGAAGTCAGTTGGAGACCTTTCAAGGTGTGTGGCAAATAATATGAAATTCCAGCAAACAGAAGGTAAGAGAAGTTTGTCAAGGCCATCACAAATGAGATTTTTGTCAAAAGATTAATCATCTGTTCCACTGCTTTCTTTTGAACTCATCCCACAGTGTGGAGCAAGGAGATCCTTACTGATTTGAACCTCAGGGTTTATTTTAATCCTGTTCTGCGTGTGGGAAAGCAGGAAACTTCCCTGCTGTGCTTGGAATTGTAACTCTATAGAGGTGTTTATACGTGTGGGACTTATTTCTTTATGAGAAGTGGGATAAATTAGACATGAACACAGCCAGCACCACATCCATGCTAGAGAATTATTCTACCTGCCCATCACTCTAATGCCCACTCCATCACCCTAACTGCACTAGTTAAAGAAAAACACACTCTTTACCAACATACAAGTATGAAAATGCCTGAGTTTTTGCTTTCTAAGGTTCTGACAGAACAAAGGTGATTTAAATGGGTTGTAAATTAATTTCTGTGTGCATTAAGACTCTTTACACAGCCTGAACAGTATAAAAGAGCTTTGGGTTCACTCAGAATAAATTCAGCCGTATTTCTTTATACAGCACATAATCATTTCCAAAGCATCTGTCATAAAAGGGGATGATTGAAACAGATTTCCTAGTGGATGATTTCCTGCCTGTCCCTTGCACTTTCATCTGAGGAAGATGAATGCAAAACTCAGTCACCAGTATGAAAATTCCATTGATCTCAGTGGACTTTGGTTCAGCTCTGAAAGATATGAGACCAGATACTGAGAATTTGGGTTTCTGGAGTTCAGAACAGCACTGTCCCTGTTTGACACAGCACAGTGAGACCAGCACACAGCAGAGCTCCTTCCCACGGCCATCGTGCTGTGATCCCCATTTTTGTTCAATCCTCTCAGCACAGTCAGTGTGACACAGGGTGATGGCAGTGATAGTAACATGGATCTGTGATCTGGGAAACGGGTCTCAAACTTACACAGTTGGAGATTACAGCAGTAATTCACTGTTCAGATGCTGTGGCTCAGGATGGGAAATCTCCTGTTCAGCTGGACCTTCCCCATGTTTCCCACTGTCACCCCTCCCCTGCTCCACCTCAGCAGATCACAGCAGGGTTAATGAATGTGTCTCCAAGAAGGACACAAAGATGTGAGGTGAGTGTCTAGGGAAGCTCTTCACATTGCTTTCTTAATAAAAAGCTCTCTCATATCACAACACATGAATCTTCTTTCCCATAGGAGCTGGGACAGCTGATGCAGTGAGTAGAATCCTGTGCTAGCTGAGCTAGCTGCTGCTGACTTGAGCTGAGAATGAGATTGTCAGTGAAATGAATTGATGGTTTCAGTTCCAGATCTGGTGGACAATTTAAAAATAATAAAAAAACACAAACCAACAACAACAAAAAAGCCAATCAAAAGTGGGCTGTGTAATTCAATGCTTACTCTCAGGAAGCCACAGCACAGGAGGTGAGCATGGGGACTAATATCTCTTGTCCTTCAATAGCAGCTCATGTTTCCTAGCTGCAGGAGGCAGGAGAGGGAGGCAAGGGCCCTGCCTGGAATGCTGGCAGCACCCAGGGCCCCGAGGAATTTGCTCCTGTGTATCCCTTCTCTGGGAAAAAGAGCAACACAGGGAAAAACAGTGAAGTGGAAAGCAAACCTTTGTCTTGGTGAGATCTTATTCATCCTAAGACCGAGTGAAATGATTCAGATATAAATATTATCATACCAGAGCTCGATGGCATTTTCATAAAGCATAGCATACAAGGGAATTTTGCTTAACCTTCCCATGGTCTGAAGATGTAGGAGGAAAGCCAAATTCATGAGAGCTGTCAAGCCAATCTCCCTGTATCTCCAGCCAGATACACCAGTGTGAGTTTCACTGATGCCCTCTGAAGTATTGCAAGTAACTTTCAAAGGTTTTAAAAGTACCCACCACATCGCTATGAGAGAATTAAAAAACACCTCTTTCAGCAAAGAGAGAGATGGAGACACTGGAGATATAAAGTATGAATTTAGGAATGTGGTGGCAGAGCACTGGGGAGCAGGCAGGAGCTCCTGGCTGGTGGGAACACAGCCTTCCTGAGCAGCCAGTCAACAGGACGAGGAGCAGGAACAATGAGCTAAGCACTGCAATGGAAACAAACACCTTTTTTTAGGCTCTCTGCACCAAGCTGCTGCTGCTACTTTTATCACACCATTCAATTGGGAAGAAAGCAGTGCAGCAAAACAAGGTGCACACACAAAGCTGCATGCTGTGTCTGAGCTCACACCAGTTACCAGCCAAAAAATCCAGTTGTTAAATTATTTCATTTAATAGCTTGGGATTGCAGTGACCTTGCATGATGTTAAATCTTTGGAAACTGGATACAGTTGAGTTAATTCTTCTGAGCAGGACATGGATGATCCACAAGGGGACTGAGGATCACAAGTGGTTGCTAATGTCTTCTGGGAAGCTCAACATTTCCACCATGCAAGTCTTCCATGGAGGCTCATGAGCTATTTTACAGACAAACACAAACACACGTGCACATGAAACCCCCTGGTAAAAACAATGGTTGTTTTGCATGCCAAATGTGTCAGTTGAATTTCGTTTTACGACTGAATTCATTCTCAAGTCACGAATGAAAAAAAAAAAAAAGCCTAGTGAGTGTTTAAATTTAGGGCATTAATTTTGCATTCCAGTGTAGAGGGAACCCAACAGTCTCAAACCTCAGAAAAAGGCACTCCACCTCTGCTTTATGGGCAATTTCATTCTGTTTGTGTTTCCAGAGCCTACTTCAAAGCACAGATGCGTTTCAGGTAAATAATGACAACTTCAGAACAAGCTTTCCTTGTAACACTAATGAAATCACAGGAAAAATTCAGAACAACTTGATATCCATCTGCCTCAAATCAAATCCTTCTATTTATATGCTATAAGTAGGGGCCTGCTTCTCCCACAATCAAATCAAGGGTGAAACTCCCACAGATTCCAGTGGGAATGGGATCAGCTCTTAATGCTTGTTTGGTGACCATTGCCTGATTTTGGGTGAGGATGGTCTGGTCCATCCAGAGCGAGGCAGAGAACTTGCCTGTGGGTGCAGCACCAAACAATGGGGTCAGGTTCAGAAGAATATGAGGCACCTTCCCTCAGCACAGAGAATAGTTTCTATAGTTTCCACATTTCCTTCCTGCTCATGTCAATCATGCACAAGGGAAAACAATGAAGAAACACCAACCCCACATGGAATAAAGTAATGGGAATCTGAGAATGAGCCACATGCTGAAAAGAAAAGTCATCACATCCAAGATGGAAAGTATTGACTGTCTGGACTGCCAAATAAATCAGACTAGCCCTGGAGACTTGGTCTATACCTGTACTTACCTCTTTACCTCAAACTTCAAGGCTTCCTTTTGCTTTGGAAGCCTGCAGGTGGGCAAATGATGCAGCTCTTGGTTACCTTCATGTGCACTGCTGAACCACTTTGCCTCCCTGCAGACTGCTGCCTGCTTCGAGAGACACTCCTCTCAGATCCCATCACCCTTTCCAAAGGTTCAGCTGTGCTATGAGGGGAGCTAGATGTCCACTTGACTTGGCAACAAAGAGAAAAAATTGTACTTGAACCTGGAAATTTACAGGAATGCAGAGCAGCCGCGTTGCTAAGCCAGCTGCAAACCTGCTTTGCTCGGGGCTCTTCCCTTTGTAGGGTTGAAGGAATGAGGCACGTGTTGCCAAGTAGGACATCAGTGCTACAAACAAATGGAAGGTCCTTATCCCACCAGCAATCTCGACCTGGTAACGGGCAGGCAGCTAGAGTAACAAGGAAGCTCAGCTCCTTCCTACTCACAGAAAGGGGAGGTGGTAGGATACAGGTTATAATTAGAGCCACCCACAGCAATTTTGGGGAAGCTTCAGTGTATGGATTGGGATCTTATTAGTGCTGCCAGTTCACCATCTGCTTGGACTGGGCCAGTTCAGAAATCCGGTGGCCAGCACTCCCAGACACATCTCATGCTTTGTCTGGAGTTTGGCAGTATTTTCAGCTGCCTCGGTGCCTGCAGGGGAGTCACGGCAATAGGAATTTCTCTATAAGCCTTTAGCCTGACTGTCCTCCTAATTTAAAGGATTAGCTTCAGTTTTGGGGACAAACTCCTTTTAGAGCCCTCACTCCTTTTTTTTCATTGGATTATAAAATGTCAGTGGCTCATCCAAGCTGGATCTCCCCAGTACAGCTTCCTGCAGCTGGAAAAACACCAGTTGTACCAAGCACTGCATGCTGCAGGTGCAGCATGTTCCATGGCATTCCATGCAAAGCTGCACAACTGTCTCCTTACAAAGCCCCTTGAAGCCGAGTGAGGAAAATCAGAGCCACCCCCAGCTCTCCTTCCAGCTGCCATGGAGGCTGACAGCAAGCCCTGGCCCAAGCCATGCTTGCCTGGAGCAGATCAGCTCTGTCCTCAGAGCTCAGGTCTAGCAGGGTAAGAGTCAGCATGGGGCTGATGGGTTCTTGCACCCTGCTGGTACAAGACATTAACACCACCCCTGATTTGTTCTTAGCTCTTGTGGTGCTAGTTCACAGATTTGATTCCCCATGTATGAGCCTTCAGGCATCCTTCATTTCTGGCCTATTGCATCTGCATCAGTGTCCTTATCCCCATCTCCAGGCAAGAGTTATCCTTTATCAGAAATCCTTATGTGTCCCCCTCCAAAGCAGGACGGGCCCCCATGCTGCAGATTAAACCCCACCAATGTGAAGATTTAAACCATCTGACTGGGAAAGCTAAGCCACATCAAACCCTTGTGAGAAACAGGACCTGCCTAGGAGAAATGAGTCCTAGACAGAGGCAGCACAGCTTAGGTTGCTACATTTGGTACTGCCCTTTTCATAAACATCTGAATTTTGGTGCTTTTCCCCAAATCCCTGCTGCAGCACCTTGGGCCTGACTGTGAAAGTCCCACTTCTTGCCATCTTGCTTTTAAACAATATTTCTAAGCCTCCCTGCTTTCTGAAACTGGCTTCAAACCATGAGTCCAGCCTTCTCAAAGAAAATAATTTCAATTATTTTCCTTTCTTTAAATTTCTTTATCCATACCGGTGTAATTTATTTAAGGAGGGACTTGTGGGCCTCACTCAGGACTTTTGGGTACTGCTCAGTCTGGGGAGAGCAATCCCAAAGCCATTCCTGCACCATGGGCACTGCAGGAAGCCCTGTGATAACTGCCCATGCTCTGGCTGTGCCGACGGGGAACCTTTCCCGCTGAAGGCACAGTGAGAGCTTTCTTCCAGGTAGATGGAATAGAATCATGCAGATTATGAATGGTGATGTGTCTGCAGGGGGGGTGGAAATGGGGTGAAGGAGGCGTCAGAGTGTTTTGTAAATGCTTTGAAATGTATTTGTGTGTTTCTGAGATGAGCCTTACAGAAAATACCTGAAAACTGGTTTTGCTTTTCCTAAAGCATTGGCTCTTTCAAGCAGCAGCTTTGCCAAAAGTCATTAATCACATCTTTATTAACAAGGGCGGGGGAACAGTGACCTCAAACAACCGAGGAAAACAACTAAAACTACATTCATTTGAAGGACCGCTTTGTAAAATATCTTCTGGCCAGCACATGCTACTGTTGACGTGTATTTAAAGTGTGCTGAGACTTTGGGATATATTGGGACTTCTGCACAGAACCAGGGCAGGACTTGGCCCAAGGCTGTGTTTGACTTAACTACATGTGTCCTGGAGTAAAAAGGGACAAAAAAGAAAAGTGTTTTTAAAGTTTGGTTTTTTTTTTTTTTTTTTTAACTACACTGAGGTGCATCATGTGAGCAGGACAGGCTAAATGCACTTTTCACTTCCCAAGGTTCAAAATTCATAGGTTCATGGATCTCTTAACGTGTATGGTTTAAATCCAGCAATTCCTCTTAGCCTCAACAGCCTGTTTGCTCTAAGTATCCTCACCTGCTGCTAACAACATGGCACAGGGTCCACCACATCTTCCACCACTTCGCCCAGTAACGTGCTCATTTTCTTAGCTAAAAACGCAGCCAGCTGAACGAGCAGCTGCATAAGGTGGGACCAAACACACAGCACAGGGACTGCTGCTCTTGGGATGAGTAGGGCCGTGCATACAGCCCCTGTGCCCCTGCCTTGTCCTGCCAAAACTCCCTGTTTACTGCTCGCTCCCTGCTCATACACAGTTTGTCAGCTGGGGAACGGGGATCCGTGAGAGAGTGGGGACTTTCGAGGGGATTTCTGGAGCCTGCCTCAAAATGTGTTTGTTGTGGGGCGGCTCTCACAGGCAGTGTGGGGAAAGGGCAGGTCCCCACCTTGGGCAGGATGCCAGCGGTGCATCGCGGTAGGCACGGTGCAAACCCAAACCCTGGAAGGCTGCTGCCACTGATAACACCCATCTGCTGTGGCATCATGTCCGTTGACATAGCCTTAATTAATGATATTACCAACTTAATGAGGAGATAAACCACCGATCCCAAGTCCTGTTAAGAAATTGTCTTAAATACCAGTCACTAATCACTATGGAGAAACAGATAGTGGGCCAAAATGCACACCTGGAGTAAAGAGGTGTGGCTCCCGTGTTTTCTGGTGAAGTTGCATTTGTTTACTCCAGGACTGACTATGAACCATCCTGATTAACACATGGCGGGTGTGCGCTGGGCGGGAAGTTGTAAACAGCCACAGCCTTAAGTAATGGCACTGGTCTTGTGCAAGACCTGTCATCCAGACGGCAGCAGGATTGATGGCTGTGGAGATCAGCAGGGTGCCAGACCGGGGTGCAGATGTGCGTGGGAGTGCACCAGCCCCAGGCTCGCTCTTCCCAGACCCTTAGCTGGTGCACGGGGGCTCTCCAGCTGCCTCTGAGCCCTGGGATGCTTCGCACAGATCGTCTGGTTCACATGGCTTTAGTAATAGTGGACATCACCATAGTGGACGTCACCGCTGAGGACATCACCAGGTGACGTCCACTGTGGTGGCCAAGAGCCTTTTGGGCTGTTTAGTTGAAGACGATTTGCCAGTTGTAACCAGATTTCCTGCTACCACTAGGGCAGGTAATGTAGTGGATTAACAATAAACTAATGTAACTAATGTAACTTGTAAAACTGGGAAGGGACCTGTTCCACTGTACTGATTTGATTCTTTGGCTGTTACTTTATTTCCTTGCCGTTGTTATTCTGATCCAGTGAAATTAAAAAGGCATGAGCAGCCTATTTGGATCTGAATGTGTGAGTTCCTGCCCTGCAGAGCTTTCAGTAGAGATTAGATTGCACATGCCATTGTGTGGGGGAGATGTGCCATCAGGCAAAGGAGGAACAAATGCAGGCGGGGCGGGAGCGGGAGACAGAATTGGTTCGTCTGCATGAAGCTGCCTGCTGCTCGTGGGGTGGTATCTCCATCTCACTCAGGGCTGGTGAGTATCTCACAAAACATTCACTGCCTTTGGTTTCTTCAGGGTGTTAACTCCTGGAATGTGTGAGACAAGGCAGTCACATCTTCCTCACATTCACCTTTTAGAACTTGTCCTGGGAGGGCCTAAAATAAAAACTGTGCATAGAAACCTATGCCAAGCCTCATGTTCCTATGCAGACTATAGGGGATCCTTTTCCTTAAGAATGAATAGTCCTCCACGTTGCTGGAAGGGTAGATGTGCCCTCAATTTGCTGAAATCCAAATAAGTCTTAAGGGATTCCAAGGATTTGTGTGCCTACATGACACCCAACACCAGGAGCACATTGTGCTACCAACCATCTATTTCAGCTGCTTCACTCTAGCCCTCTGTGTTTCTATTCAGGCAGACTGTTTCCTGTTGAGAAAAAAAAAAAAAAAGTTGTTTGTTTGTTTTTATAAGTGATCATAGGCATGCATATATCAGGGAAAAAAAAGAAAGGACCTATCTACTTCTTACATCTCTATTATTTCTATTGTTCACGTATGCCTCAGGTACTTTCCCAGACATGTTGCCTTCTGTTTTTAACATTGCCATCTGGGAATCAGATACTGCACATCTTTGTGGCGCTGTTCAGCAGGGAGGGAATTTGTTATTGCTCCTCACAGACAGTTCTGGCTTGATGCAGATGGATAGCTCAGAAAAGAGGGATGCCATGGGCTTTATGGCCACTGCATTTCAGCTCGGGAAAAAGCTATGGATATGTGTGCACTGCACAGCTTGGGATGAGCTGAGAAAGTTCTCATAACACCTGCAAACCAGGTGATGTCCATGGGGTGCAAACTCCTCACAGTTGGGAAGCTATTCAGTGAGTTAATCCTGCACTGGACCTTCTTCTCAATCTGGCACACTTACTGAGTGCAAGTGTGTAATTATTTAATAATAATTTTCTTTTTGTAAATCCAAGGAAAGCAGAGGTGATCTCCACACAACAGGCACATGCCAAAACAGATTAAACTCCAGGGCAGTTGGAGCTTGGTGCAGGAGCAGATGCAGAACTGAGCTTTGTGGCTTGGACCCATCTCTTGAAGTTGATTCTGACAATTTCCTGATTCAGGGCCTTGTGCTGTAACCACAAATCCTCCGTATCCCACCCTCTTTGGTCTCCATCTCTGTCTGGTCCTTTAACTAAATACTGCTCAGTAAATGCTTACAGATTCCAGAGGAGATCTGCTAGTTCAAAGTCTTGCATTATCCGGACAGCTGGAAAGGAAAATTAAGAGCAGCAAAACCAAATCAGAGCCAGGAAAAAAGCCTGGCTTTGAACAGCGACAGATACCTGCTTAAGACATGTATCTCCAGCCTCTGTTACACCCACTGCTGAACACAAAAAGATGCTTTACCAAACTGTGCAACAACTTGGAGGTTCAGATGTGTTACTCTGGAGTGAGCTGCTCCCGACTCTGGTAATTTAGTGAGATTATTGTTCTTTGTAATGGAGCAATAATCTTTCCAACCCAGAAAGCAGAAGGGCTGCCACCCTGATGCTTTTACAGAGCTGCAAGTGAGAGGAGTGGAACAATACCCCTGTATCACAGGGAAGAAGACCTTGTGGGATATTGAGAAGCAAAGAAACTGTGACAGAGTGTGCATGTGTGTGATTTCTTTTTTAAAAATAATCTCTGCAGACTTTCTTTTTTTTTTCTTTAAGACACAGGGACTAAAAATGTCCTTTCAAAAATAAATCAAGCCTGAGGCTGGGTCTGAAAGCACTTAATGAGGGGTAAGAGTGGTTGAAAAAAGAAAAAAGAAAAATTTCCATGCTATTCCTAGCAGTGACTCCCCCACTTCTGCATGTAAACTGTAGCTGCATCACACTAGAGCACTTCCACCAGTATCAGACCAAGACCTGGCCCACTTAGGGCAGGTGATTGGAGAGCAGAGACTCTATTGAGATTTTTATCTCCTAAAGGCACTGGACACCCCATCATGTACATCTCCCAGCATGGGACAGCATCTTCAAAATCACGAGGGCATGACAAGGTTTAAAGCAAAACTGCACCACACAATAGGATGAAACCAGTTGTGGACAACATGATGGAAAAGCTGCTGGGGAGCTGAACTGAATGGAGTTAAAAACTGCAACTGCTATTCAACCTTTTGTAAATGAAAACCAGGCCTTTCAGACAAATCCTGTTCTGTCCTTTGGAGAAGTTAAAACTTTTGTTGGGAAAAGTGACTTTGGATGGGATAGATTTTTGGTGAGGTTGTTGACTTAGCAGACTCTCTTACAAATATTAACAGCATGATATGAATAGCACAAGCTCTGCATGGCTTAGAGAGCAGTGAGACCAAAGTTCTTCCAAATGAGCAGTCCCTGAGAAGTCACATTCCCAGAGGAGACCCTCAGGGAGTGACAGGACATCACTAATTTTCAATGCTTATACCCAGTGCATGAAAGGTGATGCACAATGACTGCTGTCCAAACCTGCAGATGACACCAGGCAGGTGGGGAGGTGGCTGATGTGGATCACTGACAGGCAGAGCACGTGTGTTCAGGCAGCCAGAGCCCTGTGCCAAGGAAACAAGGATGCAGCTGCATGCATGGAAGGAGAACACTTACCTTGGAAAGTGGAGGAAGTCAGGAAAGGGCAGTGGGGGCAAGGTGTGACATTGCAGAGTGATAAGGGTGAAGATAGGAGACGCAGACTGAAGAATGGACCAGCTCTGGCTCCACAGAGAGTCTTGAACAGAAAAATAATTTGCCGTTTACTGGTCTCTGCATTTTAAGAATAAAAGTTAAGAGACTTGAAGAATTTAATGTGCTAAATTCATCCAGAAAATGAGAGGTGGTGTTATTACACTGTGTAAGCGCCATCAGGACAAAATGGTGGTAGGTAAAAAAAATCTTTAGCTGCAGGTAAGGCCCCTGACAAGAACACTACAGCCCAGAAAGAACAAGTAAGAAAGTGGCATGCATTGTATCAGTGAAGACACACTTTGGGATGAGCTCCAGAGGCAGGATTGGATCAACATTTCTTGATGCATCTTGATGCCATCAAACCCAGCCTGGCTGCCCTCCTAGGAGGTCTGATTGAGATCAAGATGTGCTTCACCAAACATGGGTTAAACATAGAGGTGAGGGAGTGATAGTCAGGGATCCTAAAGTGCTGGAGCACAGGAGGGAGTCTCTAGCCCTCCCTTGCAGCCATGAACTTTGGGATTCAGAACTACAGAGCTGAATGAGAAAAATATGATTTAAAAGGCCCGTTGCCTCTTGGAAGATACAAGAGGGTGAGAAAGCAAGTGAAAAAGCTTGGGTGCTCTTGGTAGCTTCTTCCAAACTGATAAACATCCCCAAAACCCCTCAATCCTTTCTCTTTTATTGGCTTTTCAATGCTGTAAGTGGAATAAACTGATTATTTTGTAGATGTTCGTTGGTAGTGATCTTTTTAGCATGCTGGCAAATTGTTTGGTTTTGGTTTTGTTTTTTTTTTTTTAACAACTGTAGTTGGGTTTTCCACTCTTTGTTTCCAAGTGTTTGTTTAGGACTTGCTGCGAACAAGTTAAACACAACAAATGAGCTCTGGAGAGAGTTTTGAAAGAGATTTATTCTGTGGTCATTCATTCTCCTCTGTCAGGAAGCAAGTCCCATATGCAGACACTGCTTCTGAGAAAGTTTTTTCCTTCTGCTAACCACCATCCTTGCTTGGTAATGGTTGCAAGGCAGTAGGTTAAAGACCAAGGCCCCAATCCAGAAAGATAACTCAAGGTATTTTACCCTTAACATTGCCTGGCAATTAGTTCAAGTATTGATGAACTATTAGAGATGGAGTTGGAGGATACTGAGGAAAAAAAGTCAAGTCATGAAATTCCCACAGAAAGTCAGTGGAAAACCTAGGATTAACACCAAAACCAAAACCACACAGCCAAGAATGAACAGGGCAGGCAGTAAATCTAGAAGAGCAGTGTGAAGGTCAAAATCTCTGGAATTAAAGAGCAGTGAAAGAATGAACCAGAAATACAGCTGCTGAAGGAAATAATTCATGCAGTGTTGATCATCTCATCCCCATATGCTTGTAATAATTTTGACAAGCATTTCATTTTATCTGTTGTTATTAAGAAAATTATTCCTTTAAGGGCAAAACCTTACTACATTTTCAGGTCAACTCGATTCTGGGAATCAGTCTCACTTGCCTGTGGTTTTTGCTACTGGGCCAAACTTAATCCCTGGTGTATTTCTTTTGACTCGGTCGAATTATGTTGAATATCAGCTTGGCCTAAGGGCCTTTAGTTATATTGCCAATGGGTTTCTTTAAAGGGATATTTCCCTACTTTGAATGCAGTGATTCCAGGCAGTGATTTTCATTTTGCAATCTGGAAGGACTCCTGCATATCTTAACGAAGTTTTAGTTGCTCTGATCCTGAAGAAACCTCGTTTGGCAGCAGATGACTTGTCTCACGATGGTCCAGCTGCAGGCAGGTGTGTGCATGTGCTCGGACTGGTCTGTGGATGGCAGCCTCGAGAGCCAGGTGCCTTCATCCCCGCAGAAAGAGCCCTGGAAGAGCCACGGGAAGGGACATGAAATGCACAACAGCCCCACAAAAGCAGCGTGAATGCTGCTTACAGTGTTTCTGGTTGACAGAGGAGCATCTTATCTTCCCCCAAAACCTCTGCACCCAACCCTCCAGGTGTGTGTGTGTGTGTGTGTGTGTGTTGGGAGGGGAGCCAGAATTCTGATTAGAGAGATTATTTAGATTCCACTACCATGGGGAGCAGCTCCTGGTACGCATCCTTTGCTTGGTGAAAGACAAAGGGAAGACCCAAAATAAGAAGGTTGGGCCTCTCAGCATCCTCCACCCTGCACATCAGGGGCTGAGACATGTCACACGGGAAGGCAGGTGAGTGCACACCCAGTGTCTCTGCACAGACTGCTGCTCCCTTGGAGTCATGAATCCGTGCAGGACAGGCTGTCACAAGGGAGCTTCTCATGAGGTCCTGGAGAAAAAGACAGATCTGCAAACTGGTGGGTGCAGGACAGTATCACACCTGCTGAGATGGTTTAGTGGCACTGCCCTGCCCTGAATATCCCAAGTGTTGACTGTTTCAGCTTGCTTTGACAGTCAGGTTATACCTCAAGTGCTCCAAATCACTGCAAAAAAAAAAAAAAGAAAAAAAAGAAAAAAAGAAAAAAAAGAAAAGAAAGAAAGAAAAAATCTTTTTTGATCTTGCTTCATGCAAGATGTGAAACCTGCTAATGAACCTGAGTGTAACCAGCCTCCGGTTATTTGCTTAAAACTGAGCAACACATGAGGCTGATACTGCAGTTCTCAAGAGAGATTTGTCCCTGGGACAAAAGAGACCTGAAAGAGACCTGAGAGAGCCTGGAGCTAGGCTGGGAAAGCGTTATGCAAAACAGCAGCACAGAATGTAGGGTACATGATGTACTTGTGAGCTTCTAAACTGAAAAATCTTCCTGTAGGGACTGATAATGGGCATGTCACTGAAAAGCCAAGTTTACCTTTCCTTACAGAGGACCCGTGTTCTTACTATGACTGTGTCTGGTCAGAAGACACAGAAGACTTTTTAATCTTGATGACTTGATATGATGGGACAAGCAAAGTCTGAGCTCTAGGGTTGCTGTGGGGTGCTCCAGAACACAAGTGTGCATCAGAGGAGTGCAGGGTTTGAGGGAACAGGGCTCAGGGGTGAGCTGCTTCTGCAGCTGCTGTCAGCTTTGCACAGCTGTTCCTGGGATCCAGCAGCCTGTAAAGCACAAAACTACTTGGATAGGGTTTGGATCTACACAGCATAACATAATGGATTTAATTACCATGAGGGAAGAGAGATGATGTGATTTCTCTACAGTACAGCACTTATGCAGAGATGGTTGTTGATCCAATCATCATCTCTGGAGATCTCGGCTCTCCCCCATCCTGCCATCTCCATATGTCTTCCTTGAAGACCATCTGCCTTGGCATATAGCAAACCAAAGGCAAATGACACAGTCACCAACCTCCACTTGTTGCTCCATCTCAGGGAGACCAAGCCTGAAGGTGGTTCTCCTAAGGAACAGTGGGAAAACCTGGAAGGCTTGGGATCTGTGTCATCTAAAGCAGGAACTGGCTGACTCAGAGAGCAGAAATCATTTGCTGTGGTGCCTGGAGACCTCTGAACAGCTGCAAAATCCCAGTACTGAGATCTCAGTAAGGTTGCAGTTGTGATTGGCCGGGCACATTGCCAGGGTGGAAGATTCCAGGATCTGCAGCCTCCTGGGAACACCTAGAAGCCAACACAAGCTTTGTAAAGACACCTGAAAATCCTTACTTAAAGCTTGTCAGCTTAACATTAATAACTGGGAGGGTTTGGAGCCACTGCAGTGCAGCCTGTGAGGTGAAGCAGAAAAGCAAAATGGAGGAGAGAAGTGAGTCAACTCAGAGAAAATCAGCTGTGCCTTTTAAAAAGCGTGACTGGAAACATGCTCTCCCCACAGACTGGCTTGCTTTTACAGGATCATACACACATACACAGAGCAAAAGTAAAAATAGCTAAGGGGATGTTCATTGCAAACTGCACCAAATAACAATTCAATAATACGATTTTAATTAAGAAATCCACGGCACCAAATAAATTCAAGATTTGGCACAACAGCAGTGTCCAATAGCCATAAATAAAGCAATTTGCTAATGACTGCACATTCCAGCTCATTTTCCTTGATGTTTTCCATGGCGTCATTCCTCTGAACCACAGGTTTTCTTTTAATCTCATCTCAATCTACACCACTATTAGGTGCTGTGCTTCTTCCTTGACAGCACCATATTTGAATGGCCACTAACCAAAGCCAGAGAAGGTGAGGCTGGAACACAACCTTGTCTCCTGCAGGCTGAGCCCCAAGAAGGCTGCAAGTCACACCCGGACTGCACGAGTCACTCACACATAATCAGCTGTGGCTAATTCAGAGCCAGAACCACCCCCGTGGCCCCTAACAGCTTCTGCACTTGGGATTCAGTTGGCTCCACAGGTTTGACATGTCATGACAGAGACATTTCTTCTTCACACAGCTCATTTTGTCCTGAGCTAATGAGAGATTAACTAACCCATAGCAGCAAATCAGCTGCTGCTAGTCTAGGAAGGGCATCTCAGGCTCTCTCCTTAACGAGCTTCACATTTGGCTTTTCTTAGCTGAAGGAGAGTTCATCAGCACAAACATCCTGCCAGTGACATGGTCCTTATCTGACAGATGGAGCCCAAGGAGAACTGTTTGCAATGACCTAATGTTGTTTGCTGCTCACCTGGCAAGACACCAGTGAGCTGCTTCTCCCATGCCCCGAGAAGTCACTAAACAGATGCTCATGGCTCCCAAACAAAAAAGACTTCACTCTTCTTAAATAAAGTCAGGGTTTACAACAGATCAAAAGCACTTTGGAGCCACTTTGTCTCTTCTGCTGTATGCTGGGTGTTTGTGGGACCCTGTTTCTGCACGGGGTTGTTCCCCTCTGTGCTGCTCTCAGAGACCAAGGGAAGGTGAGGACTCAATGGCGTTTAATGTGTCCTGTCGGGAGATGATTAACCCTTTTGTCACCACTAAACCACAATGGCAACATCTTCCTCTTTTTCTCAGTCATTAAATTTTTTGCATACTGGAATTATAAGCATTAAACAAGGAAGTTTTCCAGCAGATGCACATCCTTGAGTCTTTCAGTAGAAAGCAATTTGAGTGTCCATAATCACAGAGTATCTAACAAACCACAAAAGAAGCCTTCTTAATTTTAACTTCTTTTGGCCTAAGATGGGTAGGACCTGAAGCTGGGGTTTGACAAACTCAGAATTACTTTGCTGCTACCATAAAATCCCATTCTAGGGGAGCTTTGCCATTTGGCGTTGCTGCATCTGCTTCATTCCTCTTCAGGATCTCCACCTCAAAATTCTTCTTATTCAGTCCTCTTTTCTTATGCAACTTTATAGGCTGTGGTAGATGGAGATAAGGAGGCCAAGTCCTTAAATGATCTGTCTGTGCCATTTTGCAACCTCAGTGACAGTAAATATTAATGTACATGTGTTCACTGCCCAACTCGTCTGACCACTCTGCATGGATATTTTGGTGGCAAGCAAAAGCCTTCCACACAGTGGCTGATTCTTCAAATACCACAGAAATATGGTTGATGTTGTTGTGATCCCCCAGAAATGCTTTTCTTTTGCATCCATCCTGCTTTTTTTTGCACATCGAGGTCCAGCATTTCTCTTGTGCCAGGCTCTTCCTGGACTGTGCCTGTGTTACACAACTGTGCCCTTCAGACTGAGGCAAGGATTAAAGGTGTCCAAATTATTAGGAAATCAGAGGAGTGAAAGGTCAGGGATCTTTCTATTTTCTCTCAGCTTGGTAGGTGGCTGCTGAAAAATCACAAACACACTTTGAAAATGAGGAGTAGCGAGGTGCAGCTTTCCGAGCACTCCTTGGCATTCATGTCTGTGAGTGAACTATTTACAGGTATGGCAAAGCGTTACTAATCTCTGAGCTATTTAGAAAGGAAGTACCTCTAGGATCTCCTCATTTTTCTTCCCTGTTTCTCAAACACCATTGAGTCACGCTGAATCTCCTCCCCTCCTGAAAAACTGCTTTGCAGAGCTCCCTGAAGAAAGAAAAATGTCCCTGGACAGTGAAACAAACAATCCCAAAGGGGGTTGATCATGAACTAGTAACTGGGTAAAGAATCCTGGAGACTCTGAAAAGGAGAGGTCAGTACAGAGGCTGCCTGAGGACTCAGCTGCTCTCCAGCCCCAGGGAGGAACTCTCTTATCAGGGCTTGGAGCCCAGCTGGAGACAATCTGGACCTGACCCTTCTCAAAGTTCACGTCTGTTTGGATGGAGGGTTCTGATTCAGACAAATCTCTGCTTTCAGACAGCTCCTTGGAAGATGGGGCTGCCAGTTGGCTTTGCAAGGCTTTGCTGGATGTCCACTTACATCTGAACTTTCCCTGTTTCCTTCCCCTCCTCTCCAGTAAGCCTGTCTGCATCTGGCTTCTCTTTCAAACTTAGCCCCAGATGCATTACGTTGCAGCTTGGTTCCCTGGACGCTGTTGCAAATGGCAAGAAATTCCGAACAGAATTCCCAAAGAAAGCCACGCTGAAGAAAGGGCTGAGAAAAGGGGAAACCTTGCCATTGCTATTTAATTTTTTTCTGAGCCCGTACTTCTTGTGTTGCTAGAGTTTCAGAGAAAAAAGGAAGTGTGTACAAAGGCTGCCTTGAACAACAGGGGGATGCTGGCTCAGGCAGTGAAGAGTGAAAAGAAGAAGTAGGCACTGTGGGAGAACTGGTAAAGATGAGGTGGGTGAAAGAGGTGCTTCAACACCTGGTCTGTGAGCAGTGGGGACTGGACAGCCATTGAAACAGGCTAGGCAGTGCTTGAATAACACACATGGAATAAAAGACCTTTGCAAAGAAAAGAAAAAAAACAGGGATTTTCTTCACAGTAGGATAATTCTGAAGGGCAAACACCAAGGGACAATGTCCCTGATTCCAAACATAACATAATAGCAAAGGAAGAAAGCCAGAGTTCCTGAGTTCTGATTTTAGTGCATCACTAACTTCTCTACCAGAGTACCTACTAATTGCAGGTGCTGCAGGCAGCTTTCAACAGCAAATGTAAAACCATGGAGCGGGGTCCTCAGAACCAGGAATAAGCAAGTCAGGCTTGACTCAAGGGGATCTAAGAGCATTTGGTGCCTCATATCTCTGGCCAGCTTCTGACCATCTGAGAAATGGAGCATGTCTCACCTGCCACAGACGGTGCTGGGAGGTTAATAATGGCATTTCACGTCTGAAGCCCTGTGACAGAAAGCTGCCACGTAACACCACACTTTATTCTAGCCTAAAGCCAAAGTCTCCTCCACCCAAATAAATATGTATTTGTGCTGCCTGCCTCCCATTTTTAATCTACTAACGATTCTTACCAGAAAAATAATAAATAAAAATTTCTGGCCGTACAAATGTGCCAAGAGCTTGGCTAATAAGCAGGATTCTAGTCTGTCACTACAGATTTTGGCAGCCTTGTGTCAAAGAAAATGAGGCAACCCCATTCCTGGGAACCAGTGTGATGGAAAGCGCTTCCAGCTGATTCAGGTTGTTTATTCTAGGTGAAAGTTTGCAACATTTCCATTTGGTTTCACCACTGTGAGCTTTGCCAGGACTTTTTCCCAGGCAAATGAATGTTTTCTCATTTCTCTGCTTGATCTCCTATTTACAGGCTTAGTTGCTCCATTGCTTTTGTTACTCTGGAAGGTGTTTACTTGGTCAAGAATGGGTTTCATCTTGTGAGATGTGCAACACTTTTGTCTCCTGCTGACTTTAGTTAGACTGAAGGGCTAGCATGAGCAAAGGATCTGTAGTCTTGAAGAAGGATAAATTATGCCAGAAGAAAAGCCAGAACCTGGGCAGGAATGCATTAGGCATTATTACTATTACATTTCTATGCAAGTATTTAACCTGTTAGTGCTTTCATGGAACAAGGAAATGCATGGAAAATAATCCTTTCATGGTTCTACAGTGCAGATTAACCTGGCATGGGTTGTTAGCCATACCTGCAGCCTTGCAGAGCTTTGGCCTAAAGAAATAATGTCAGTCCAGCCTTATTAAGAGAATTTGAGCCAACTGTATACAGGGATTTCTCCCTTAGCTTGAGCCAGGCCTGCTTAGGGGCTGAAAGTGTACTTCCAGGAACATATTGGTCTGTTTTCAGCCTAAAACAACTGTTTCCTCATTCTCTTTGTTCCTCTCTGTCATTTCTTCTTTCTGCAGCACTATAACCAAGTTCCACTTTGAAATGAATCACTGTTCTAATGCTCATTAAATTAAGGAACTGACCATTCTGGTAAGACTCATGCTGACTAATTGCAGGTGTTGGTTAAATTTCCCCAATAAAAGTTCTACAAAATCAAGTCATTCCTAGCTGCCATTCAAATTCTGGGTACCTGAGGAGTTTAGAATATCCAGTAAGGGTGATTTTCTAAAGGTAAATCTCTCATAAAAGTGTCCTAATCTGTTTTTAGCAGCCTGTCGGAGAATTTGACCTTTTATTTTCAAATTCAGCAGGGTCATTCACTGGCCAGATCAATGCCAGATCTTCTGACCAGTTCACAGGCTGAGCCATGGTTTATAATGTCTGTGTCTCTTAGAGGGAAGTGCTCCTGACATCGCAATGAACAATTCATTCACATGATCAGATCAAAATCTGTGCCCTCTATTAAAGAATCATGGTTAGGATGTAGATGCTGGAGTTGGGGCACTTTAATCAGACAACATGTAATTTCTAATAATCCAAGTGTCATCGCAAACTCAAATATCATCTGATCTCTGTGACATTAATCATGCCACAAAGAAAGTTCTTCACTTTCCTTTTCCCTGCTGTGCTCACAGGGAAAATAATGGACTCAGAAATATCCCTTGTCCAGGACTACACACAGACTGGGTGGAGGAGGGGTTGACAAAAGGTGGTCTCACAGTGTGAGCCTCCAGGGACAGTTTATGTGAAGCCCTAGTTGGATGCCACATTTCCTGTAGCAGCTGGGTGGAAACTGCTCCTCACCTGTGCAATGGAATCAGTGATCTCTTCACACAATGATATTGCTTGCCCTGCCTTGGAGAGAGGACTTTGAGGAAACTCTGCCACTTCCTGGAAGTTTTCACACAAAGTGTGTCACGGGAAGGCTTCAGCCTCCAGGTCCTGCCGTTTAATAATAAACCTGCTGTTTATTTTGTGGAGCTCATTTCCTAGACGGAGTAGCAAGAAGGCGTCATAAATACCTGTGAGCTGCACTCACCTGTCCTGTGGTACTCTGTGTGCCAGGCTCCTGGCAAGGGCAGCCCAGCACCATCAGCCCCACTGGGGCTGGGGAAACTGTGGCACTGCTCGTGCTGCAGAGAGGCAGAGGCACATCCAGGCACTCCTCCCGGCTTTCTAGCACCTGTGCCTCAACCACAAGGCCAAATTAGTACTGAAGGGACCTGTATTTTACTGTCCCCTTCTTCTGCATTAATTAAAACACATCGCTGCACACTTAAGCAATTTAAATGTTTTGGAACGAGTCTCAGGACGGCCAAGGGCGTTCAAAGTGAAGGGAAGGCTGGCAGCTTGCCCTCAGCTCGCTGGCTTGCCTGTCTATCACAGGCACACATCATGCATTACAAAACTGTGAGATCTCTGCAGACCCAATGACAATAATAGAGTTTAGGGAAAAAGCTGAAGTCAGAAATCCCTGGCCTTTTTAGGGCTCCATCACATGGAGTGGCTGACAGCATCTCTGCTGATTTTTTTTCAGTTTACACATTTTTTCTTTATACCTCTTCCTCTATGAAAAGCTGGCAGGAACTGCTACTGCAAGAGATAACACCAGCACCAGGTTGTCTGATGGAAAGCCCTACTAGACCTGAGTTTAGGGTATATACCTTGCTCTTGAGGACTTTTGGGGAGATATTCAAGGCAAGAAAGAGGAAAGTCATAGCACCTCAGACAAAATCCAAGGCTGGCAAGGACTATGTTTTGCCCTGAAGGTGATACTGAAGTTCAGGGTATATGTGAACCTTTCTCCAAAGGTCTGTTTGCCTTTCTGTCACCTATCGGTCAACGGCAGAGGAGGCACCTCAGGTGACCTCCAGAGCAGCTTGTGCACTGTGGACTCCAGGCAGCAGACAGCTGACTACAGTCTAGAATGGAAATGAAGGACTAATTTGCCCAGGGACATTCCCTTTTGTATTTTAAAGTAATGCAAAGTGTCTTTTCACTTTCAGCTCTGGATTTGAGGCCTAAGATGAAGAGTCACTGCCATTAGATCCACATCATCACAATTGTAACATCAAAACAAGTGCTGTATTAAAAATAAACACAACAGGCATTCACTGACTTGATTAAAATGTATACATATGGGTGAGGTCATTTTAATAAATGCCTTATGCACAGACATCTGCATTTCTTACCATGGCCCTAGGCTTGGAGAAGGAACACTGTACATCCACAACTACCTGCTCTTGTGCAGTTGCATCAGCCTGAGCTCTCTGGCTGTTCAGAACATCTACCACAACTGTCCTTATCACATCTCTGGGCATTGACCTCCCCTTAACACTCACAAAGGCTACAGAAAACACAGCCATGGTTTACCAAGTTAGCTGGACGTCTCTGATCTCCACCAGGCCACTATGTCAAGGTCCTCCATCTCCTCTATGAATCTTTTGAAGATACATTCTGATGCTGCTTGGAAATCACTCGCTGAAAAGACTTCAATTGTCTTGTTTGTGCACATGGAAAAGGGTCCACTAGTTAAGGGAAAGCCAACTGGACTTTCCAGAATGACACGAAAAACTGCAAAGCCAATAATGTCCATATTAGCACTGATTAAAGTCTTCTGTATGTCATTGGAAAAAAAAAAGCCAAAAAAAATCAGGACTGAATGCCCTGGCCTTATGAGCCTTCCTAGGTGAACTTTTGCTGAAGCTTCTGCACCTCCCACTAAGAAGTGGCAAGCCTCTACAGCTCGGGTGAAGCAGCACCTTCTGCAGCAAGCCCCTAGGGCTGGCAGCAAAGCTGCCACCACAGTGGCTTTCCTACATTTTGGTTACCTCCCCACGAGTGCCAGTTACCCCAGGCTGCAGCTCCCAGTGCATCCAGGCCATGATCCAGAGATAGCCTTGCTCTGGGAAAGGATGTAGGAGAGATGTCCCTGGCTGACTTTAGTTTCTGGGTCATACTGCTGCAAATATCCCACCTGCAGAGTCCCTGCCCGACTCCAGAGCAACCCTGGGCTATCCCAGCTGTCATTGTGAGGGTACCAGTGCTTCCCAGTACTGCAGCAAGGGATGCAGCTGAGTGGGGTTTGTCCTCTGACTGAGGTGCCTGCTACAACCCCCAAAAATTTACTTTTGTGCTACTCATTCTTACTGATGTTTTTTATGCTGCTGTCCAGAGGAAGCTTCAGCCTGCTCCCTCTTCCTTTCAGGCAGAAACAACCACTGCCTGCCACTAAAGAAAATCTCACCTTCCTGGAGAGGGAGGAGGGAGGGCTGCCTTTGATATAATTTGGAGTGCAGTGGAGTTGTTTGCTCACTTTATTTTCTTCTTGATGCCTTAGAGCTGGTTGGAAATGTCTGTGCTTGTGATACTTCTGAATACGTTCAGCAACGCCCAGGCAAACAAAGCTGCCAATGGCTTTTGCAAAACTCTGCACCTCGGGAGCCACGAGCATGCTGTGAGGGGACAAGAGGACCTGTGTGTCACTGTCCTGGGGTGACTTTATGATGCTGGTAACTCCCAGGGAGCTGGCTTGCAGAAGGTGTCACAGAAGTCCCAAAGTGCAGTACAGGAGTCCCATGCCTGCCCTGAGTGCTGAGGGAACACTTCTGAGCAGGATTTGTGCTGTAATGATGGTGATGCTCTGGGGCAAGAGCAGCACAGCTGGGGACCCAGAGCAGCCTCCACCAGTGATGTGCCACAAATGTGTGCACAGGCAGAAAGCTCAGGGGCACCCCGGGCACAAAAAGGGGCTGTGTGATAAAGCCAGGGGTGCAGTGTGGGTGCTAGGAAGTGGGGCACAGCATCCCCAGCTCTGCCAGCAGCACCGTGCTGCCCACCCAGCTGTGGGACGTGGGTGACAGCCAACAGTCTGGGCCAGACCCTGGCCTGATCTCCCTGCTCTGATCCCCACAGTGCTTGCTCCAATAGATCTTGTCCTAAAAAGTTTATCCAAATCCTATTTGCATGCTGGTCCTCCAGGCTCAGGCTCACCTTCTTTGCAGGATACACCTTCTTGGAGGCTTTTTGCTGGTCTCTGCTATGGGATGAGCCATAAATTAGCCTGGGAACAGCTTGCTTTGCTGTTCCTGTGTATTTTCAACCTCAGTTCCATTTTAATGTATGATAATATAGACGGTACTGTCCCCAGCCAGGATCCAGAAGGAGTGAGATGATTAAAAATAATTCATCTTACACTGAATTAAACAACTGAGAGCCTCAGGAATGGTCCCATTTGAGTTTGGTACAAATCACGGGTGACAATCTGGGTCAGTTTTTATTGGACCTGCACCTTTTTGCCAGCCCTAAATCTGCCAGCCATCACATAGGTTTAATAAGAAGAGACAACAAAGAGGCAAAAAAGGTCAATCTCTATTCGAGAAGGAGATGGAAGGAACAGGGTAGACAGGGCAGGGGAAGGTGGTGTGCCCTGGCAAACATGCAGGAGGTGACATTTCCCCAGGAGAGGGACAGACAGCAATGCCCTGGGTTCTTTGGAGAGCAAACAGGCTGCACCTGGAGCCCATTCTGCTGTTTGCTGAGACTCGGCAGCCTGGACCACTTGCGGTTTCCTTTCTGAGTCTTGCCTCTGCCCACAGTGACATACAGAAACTGAGGGAATGGAGATGAGACGTGCTTGCCCCTTTCTGACCAGCTGAGGCACTGGGGGCAGGCACAGGGCTGTTTTGCCCAACCTTCTGCTGGGAATGTGGCAGCACGCTCCCCTTCCAGCCGCCTCTGCTGAGTCACAAAATCCTCTGTGCACGCCATCCCCTGTGTCAGAAGGTCTGTGTGCTGCACTGCCCTACCTTGGATTGAACCACCCCACTTCCCCCTCCCGGAAATAACACGAGCAAGAGTGAGAATGACTCATCTGTGCATATGAAGACATGTATATGCACACACACGAACATATCTTATATGCTGAGAGCCTGGGGCAAAAACTTCACCCAGCTTTTGAGCTCCCTGGTTCACATGGTTCTGTGAGGTTTAATGAAAAAACAAAACCAACAAAACAGTAAAAAACCACCAGAACAATGGCAAAATAGTAAAAAAACCAGGAAAATTAAAAATCAAATCTTGTTACCATGTCTTGCTTGAAAGAATGCCTTCCTCCTATTGTCTGTGCATGCATTTTGTCCCCCACGGTCTCCTACCAGTGTTTAGAGACTGGTGGGCTGGCTTGCTCTGCTTCAAATCCAACTGTGCCATGTAAATCCCAATCACTGCTATTTGCCTAGGAATTTGATAGATGGTTTATTTCCCTTTCTTTGTAAACAGCTCCTTTGACATGGTTCCTGACCACTGATGCTGATAATGGACACTACACACATGCCTGTGCCTCAGTTGGAGGTTGAGTGAAGACATCCAGGTGACATTTGCCCAGATCATTCTTTAATTCAGCTTTACAAACTCTTCCTCCTCCATAAAAGTCCCTGGAATGGTGCAACATCCCAACAAGGGCTTGTGAAGCTTTGTAGTCGTGTCTGGTGTTTCACTGTCCCATTTTCCAGTGGGTTGCATGGCTGTGTTGCATGCAGTGTTGAATGACTCCACCAAGGGCATGGAGGCCTAAAATCACAGAACCAGTTAGGGTGGCAAAGGTCTGCATCTAAGATCATCAAACCCAACCATAAACCCAGCACTACCAAGCCCACTGCTAAACCACCCTCCTAAGTGCCAAAACTACACATCTTTTAATTACCTCCTCAGTTCCCTGTGCCAGCCATGGCCAAGCACATCTGAAGCTACAGATTCCCATCACAGCTGAGGCAGTTCCCACTTGTAAGCAGTGGAAGGCAACCAAGTTGGACCCTTGGCCACCAAAGCCCAATAGTCAACACCAGCATTCTGTGGTGGGGAGTTCAGCTCTGCTGCCAGCCCTCCTCTCTGCCTGGGCACATGGGATTGTTACTGCTCCAGGCCTCCCTCAGCCAGCAGAGCCAAACATGACAATGTGATGAGTCTTGAGAAAAGGGAAACCTTTTAATTATCCTGCCAGAAAAGGTGAGCTGGTAAATGGGTCTTGCTGCCCAGGGGTTTTGCAGCAGGGAAGAGAAATCAGTCATTCACCACAGTGTTGTTGTGATGGGCTATGACAAACATCCTGAGGCAGCTGTGTCTGGTCACAGACTCATCAGATGGCACAGCCTAGGAAGAGCAGCTGCTCTCTTTTGCTGGGTCAGAGACCCTTCTCCACAGCAGCCCCTTCAGTGACCATTCATGCCCTGGCAGTGTGACATGATGCATTTCATCAGCTATTGGGAGGATGACACCTCAGTGACACCCATTCCAGCCAAGCTACATTGTTTAATAAAGAGCACATAATCATAGACATCAGCTGCAGAGGATTAAGGTTGCTTTCCCCCTCCAGTATATTTTACCTATGTCTCTTTTGCTACATTTTCTCTGCATCCTCAGCCTTTCTTCCTCAGGACTGCTCTTCCTGGTTCTCTCAGGGAGAGCAGAATGAGTGTGTGAATGGTACAACTGCAGAGGAAGGAAGTGGTGCTGCTGATTCAATAGACTGTGCTTTTCCTTCTGAGTCAATACAGAACAACTGTCTCACTGTGCTCAGAACGTATTAGAACAAGAAGTCTGCCTCTGGTGTGTGTGGGCTTGTGTTTTAATCTCTCTGACCCAGAACATGGAAAGGTTTCACAGAAGGGATTTTAATTACCTTGAAAGTTACTAAAGTCCAATTAAAAGCGTGGAGTTATCACAGCAGGCCACCCATCCACTGTATCACTCTGTGGACAAATTGCTGTGATATATCCAAAAATCACAGGGCATGAACCTGCTTCTAGAAGACAAAAAGTGTCAAGAAGCAGTATTGTAAAAAGCTGTTACACTTTTGAATCACACAAAATCCTGCCTAGAACTGCAGCTGCACTCCTTGAAGACAGCAGGTCAGAGATAGCTGGGAGGATGGAGACAAAATGTGAAGGACAAGGATATAAAGTTATAGAGGTAAATTTCCAGAATTTTCTGCAGTAAGTAGATCAGAGGTAGGAAGCCTGCAAGAAAACGTAAGGTTTGCTAGACTACTCAAGAAAAATACTGAAGAAATTGAAATTACACAGCTACTAAATTATGAGTTGAATTCAGACTTCATCCCTCAGGCTATCAGGGTGATATCTGGTTCTAACAGAAAGATTTGAATTTTGTACCAGACTTGCTGGTACAGTGGAAACTAAAAGAAGTTGGAGACAACTCCAGCTTGGGAGAAAAAGTCACAGCAACCATACTACCCATGCAGAGGATTCACTGGAAGCTTTTGAGTGAAGGAGCCAAGACACTTTAAAGAATTGCAGGGATGCATTGAAATCAGTTCCTGTGCCATGGGTTGAAAAATAGCAAATGTTTTGATTAATATTTTTGTTTACAATATTATTTAAAACATAAAACAGCCTCCAGTATCAAAGTTTCCTGCACATTTCTCACAGGCCAGGCTGGAGGAAATGCGGGTAGTGTCTTCTTTCATGATACTTTCTATTAAGCTCATTTCACGTCAAAAGTTTGGGTGAGTCTGAGCCCTAAACCAAAAGCAAAACTCAAGCAGGCTAAAGGTAAGGCAATGGAAAGTAATTGCTCAAGCCACTGTGAACTGAAACTGCCAAGTTATGCACAGTGCAGGTGTCAGAAACACATTGAACTTACAGTACAGCATCCTGGAGCAGCAAAGGACTCTGGTTTCCAGCTGTGAAGTTCTCATGAGCAGAACAGGCTTCTCCATAAACTGGTGAAAGTTGCCCATGCACCACAAGTGATGGTCAGGGAACCTGACCCCAGCTGCTGGATGACCACCAGGGATATCAGTGCCCTGTATGTGCAGCAGTGAGGGGAATTTAATTCTCTTCTGTGCTCTCCTAGCAGCCTGCTCCTCATATTATTGCGGTGTTTTTCAATTGGGCAACAAAAAATCTGTAATTTATTGGCTTTGTTTTTGTTACTCCTGGGTAGTGGGTGAGACACAACTGAGATTTCCTTGAGAAAGATTTCGGCTCAGTGCCCAGCTCTTGATTTCAGGGTAGGGATCATGGGCTGAAGGATTCCACTGCCATGGACTGGCTGCCTGGTAGAGCTCTGTCTCTCTTGAGTACATCTCAAACTTTTATTGTAGAGATCTCTTTTGTGCTTGGGAAAATAAATTACCAATCTGAGTTTCATGCTTCTTTAAAATAGTCTAGGCCAAGGTTGTCTCAAAAAAGTGTCTCAAGGATACAGCTGCAGGCTTCAAACCTGATTTAATAGCTTGCTGTCTTTCTGTAAAGTGCTTTTGGTGCTCTGCAAGAACAATGTGGTGCATGGAATTAAGTACAACTCTTTGGCAAATATAAATTAATCTTCAGCTGAAATACACTCTTTCCAAGGCTTTCTTAAAATAAAGCAAG
Source organism: Acridotheres tristis (assembly GCA_037013685.1). Classification (NCBI taxonomy): domain Eukaryota; kingdom Metazoa; phylum Chordata; class Aves; order Passeriformes; family Sturnidae; genus Acridotheres; species Acridotheres tristis. The sequence goes on from CM072896.1 coordinate 15,546,236, forward strand.
GTGGTCCTAGGCTTGAAACACATTATATTCTTACCTTCCCTTTCCTTACTCCTCACCGAACTCTGCTCACTTGCTCTGCTCTTAAATCACATTTTGAAACACCAGCCTATGCGTGTGCACAGACACACAAACACAGAGGCAGAGCCCTCAGGAAAGCTGTTCTATTGCAGCATTTCGTATGGTTTCATGATATGAATGTGCTGCTCTGTGTGCTGCTGCCCACAGGCTGTGGCAGGAGCCCTGCAGGTCTGGGATGCAGCCTGGCCAAAAGTCATACCGAAATAGGTGAAATTGCAAAAAGAGAAAGCTGACCACAGCTGCTCCCCTGTGCTGCTGAAAGCCATCATCTGGGCAGGCTCTGTGCCCCAGTGCTGCAGTTGCCCGAAACCTTGTCTTCATAGGGAGGCCAGCATGAGCCTCAACCCCAGAGGTGTATTTCAACTCAAAATATGATGGCAATCCTTTCACAGGTTAAAAAATCCAGTGCACTGAAAGCAGCATGAACATCCCCCAGATGGTTGAATAAATCCATGGATGTGATGGAATGATCAGCCCCACTGAGTACGAAGTTCTCCTCCTTCAGAGAGCAGCATGAATGAAATACAGGGGCTGTGTGAGGCTTTGCTATGGGAAAGGAAAAGGGAAGGAAGGAAGGAAGGAAGGAAGGAAGGAAGGAAGGAAGGAAGGAAGGAAGGAAGGAAGGAAGGAAGGAAGGAAGGAAGGAAGGAAGGAAGGAAGGAAGGAAGGAAGGAAGGAAGGAAGGAAGGAAGGAAGGAAGGAAGGAAGGAAGGAAGGAAGGAAGGAAGGAAGGAAGGAAGGAAGGAAGGAAGGAAGGAAGGAAGGAAGGAAGGAAGGAAGGAAGGAAGGAAGGAAGGAAGGAAGGAAGGAAGGAAGGAAGGAAGGAAGGAAGGAAGGAAGGAAGGAAGGAAGGAAGGAAGGAAGGAAGGAAGGAAGGAAGGAAGGAAGGAAGGAAGGAAGGAAGGAAGGAAGGGTGTCTCTGCAGCCTCCCTGCCCACATGATACTGTACCAGACAGCCAATACACTTTTACCCACAGGAACAGCTTTGCCATCCAAAAATCCAGTGCAGGAAGCTGGGCAGACAGACAGATGCAGAACCTACCAGTGGATGGAGGTCCAAGACCGAGCCCAGGACTGGAGTAAGATGAGCACACTGGGAGTGAGGGAACTGTCCAGCAGGACACAACGGGGGAATTGTCCAAGGATGGGGATGGAAGAAGATAAACTCTTCTGGCAGTCAGACAAGCACCTTGCTTCCAGCAACTTTTGGTAAAAGCATTTCAGGGCTTCAAAGGGTCCCCCAGCAGTTGCTTCTGTCAATGTCCCATGTTCAGCAGGTCTCTGGAATGCATTTTCACCCAGATTCAAAAGAGTTTGGCTTGCTTAGTCTAGCAAAACTAAGGAGGAGTGGGCATAGCTTTGTTGCCTGTAAATAGAGGCTGGGGTAGGAGAAGACATTTTCAAGCTAAAAGATCCTGTTGGCATGAAAACAAATGAGGGACCAGTTGCTGTATGAGAATATTTGGGATAAAAATTAGGAGGTTTCTAGCTGGCAAGGAGTTTGACAACAGCTGCCTGCAAGGAGAGGGGCCTCTGGGGAATAGCAATATTTGAGGATGAAGCTTGAGTAATTTTTGGAGTGAATTATAAAATGTTGGATGAGCAGGGGACTGAGAAGTCCTTTATAGCTGGAATAGAGGCAGAGAAAATGGCATGAGAAATAGAAAAGCAAGAACTGGAACTGAACTCTGTGGAGGAGGTTCACAGAGAACAAAGAAAGCATTTCCAGATGGGCAATGGATAAGCCTCACTGAAAAGGACAAAAGAAGCCAAGAGCTTTTGGAAGTATAGGTGAGACATCTCTCACCTTGTCAATAATGTCTGGGGAATTGTCCCTCTGGTGAAGCGGTCTGTATTCATCCATGCACCACCTGCCTGGAAGGCAGTGCTGGCTTGTAAGCAGATAAAATAAAAAACACAGCATCCAAGGCATTTCTGTCTTCCAATTACTGCTGTTTGGAACATCAGAGATATTTTTCCTAGGTGAATCCAAAGAATTTCCATCAACTTGGAAACACAGAAGAAAGATTAAGGAAAATCAATCTGCCAAAGAATATCTGATGGCTTTCAGCTAGGACTTGCCTATCTGTACTCATCTAGTTACAAGCATAAAATCCTCTGCTGAGGAGAAAAACATGGGTCATGGAGAGCTCTGTGGATGTGGGAGCAGGGAGTTTTTCCAGTGGGTGATGTGCACCCCTCCATTCCCAACCTTATCATCACATCTGAGCCATGGCCTTGAAATAGGAAAAATAGGAAACACACCTTCCAGGAGAAGGGTCTCAGATGACAATGCCTCTTCTATGTCTCAATGGAACCATTTCCTTTATTGCAAAGAAAAAGTCCTTGAGTGGAACGATTTTTAAGGGGAAGCCACAGCATTTTAGAAACCAGAACCTGCCTAGGAAGGAAAAGGGTTTCAATGTGCCATCCCAGAACAAGTCCCCTGGCTGGTAGGTGCAAGACATATTGATGTATTTTTCCATATCTGCATTCTTTAAAACATAAGTCCAGAGCCAGGATACACTGGGGGTGGGAGACTGTGCAGCCAAACAACCTCACTTATTTCTGGGGAGAGAGCAGTGTGCCTAGAGGTATTATCTGTAAGTGGGAGGAAAGGCAAAAGCTGGGAAACCCAGGCCTGCATCTGTATCCATGTTTCCACATATGCATATATAAAAATATGTATACACACAGAAGGAAAACAAAACAGAACAGAACAGTCCATTGCACACGGACCTGCCCTGGGGAGAGGGCGAGAGAACAAACAAGCGGCAGATGTGAAGCGTGTCACCGCGCCTAGCGCGGCAAGATCAGCTCCCGCGGGGACAGGGTGGGCTGGGGAGCTACCAGAGCAGGAACCAGCAGGAGACACCAAGGCAGGAGAAGACCACAAGGCAGAGAGGTCCTGGAAGGGCAGGCACACTCTCCTCCCTTGGCATCACCGCAAGGTGAGGAACTGCCTGGTGCCACGGTGGTCTCTGAGCAATGGTGCTGAGCCCTCCGTGGAAGAACGGATGGACAGAAGGAGGGCTGCAGGGTGACTTTCTCACAGCTGCAGCAAAGGCCAGAGCCAACCTGCAGCCTTGAGCTTTGTTCCAATCCCAATGCCAGGAAGTAGGAGCTCCTGCGCTGCCTGCAAAGGGCAGAAATGAGAGAAAGAGAGATGTCTTCCAGCCAGTTTAATCAAAGATAATGAAGAGATCTGTTTCTCAGTTAGAAATACCTATTCCTGTTTTCCAAAAGATTATAAAGAGCCTTGGAGAAGAAACAGGAACATGAGCCTCTGTCCCTGGCTTACCCTTTATTGGTGTTCTGTGTTTCCTCGTCCATCCTGGGGCAGTGGTGCTGAATGCTGATAAGGCCAGACTTGGACCAGCCTCAGTCAGACAGTTGGTGCAATTTGACTTTAGATAATACTTAATGATTTGTTTTTAGCATCGGGTTGGGGTGAGTTGGGGTATTTGTTGTTGTTGTTGTTGATTTTGTTGTTACTGCTTCTCCCCCTCCTTCTTTTCCACCCAATTAGGTTCAATTTGTTTTGGCAGAGGACATGATTAGTGGGGCTGGGCTCCAGATGGTTGGGCGCTCAGCCGCTCACCATAAATAACGCAGGATGAGCAGTGCTCGGCATGCAAAGCTGGGACACGAGAGGCCCGGGTCTCCAGATCAGAGCATCCCATGGCTGGTTGGTGGGACTGTACCTGAGCCCTTTGGAAAAGACACTGACTGACTTTTCCTTAGATATCTCCAGAAGTGGGTTTGTTTCCACTGCCAGGCAGTCACTGGCAGGGCACCATTCACACAGCTGGTCCCTCTGCTCTGACTTAACCTCCCCTCACTGGATCAGCCAGAGCTGCAGCTGAGCCTTAGCAAGCTGGGAGAACATGTCTCTCCCATTTCCCCTTGAAGCACCTTTTGGTCTATCTGAACACCATCTGATCTTGCTCCTGGAATGGACCCACAAGTGAAGGGAAGCATTCTGTGGGGCTGATAAGCCCAGCTGAACACCAGTGTGGAGTGGCACTGAGTTGCCATGTGTCCATAGGAACAGTCACAATCAGGCCTGCTGTGTTTGCACTGTAGCAGCCAGACCCTTGGACATCCCTCAAAACTCTAATGGGGCTCTTTGGGAAGGGGACAGTAGTGTATTGAGTAGAGACAACTTTGGTAAGGAAGCAGATCCAGCAAAGAAACATGGAGAATTAGTCAATTTTTTCAAAATCCGACACTTTTCAATGTTTTTCAAACAAATAATGTTTTTATCAAAGCAACACCCAACTCCATCTTGTTGTGAAACCTTAACAATTACCTTCTGTAACATACTGTAAGATCCTCAATAAAAGAAGAAAATAAAGCCCACAGAATATTGTTATTGTTCTATCAGTATTTAAGAAATACTCAGTGAATTGCAAACTGAATAGCTATTCAACATTTTCCATTATCTTAGGCAAGCAAGCATTTGCTGAGAATGTCTTATGCTTTAGGACAAAGCTGGTTGTTGATTTAGTAAGTAACAAATAGAAGGTTCTATTCTGTACAATAAGTTTACCATGGATATAATGTGACTATTGTATTAAAGTTGAGGGGCAGACAGTACAGCAAGGAGGAAGTAGCTGTGAAGTGTTAAAATGTCTTTGAACTGAGTATTTCAAGCCTTTGAACTGAGCTCTTTTCCTCCCACCTCTCAGTGCCACAAGCTGCCCTTCCCTGGTGCGTGTCAGGTTGCCCAGGGAGTCTCAGTCACTCAGAGGAGCACAGCACAGCACAGCAGACACACCTGAAATTGGCACCTGCACACGGGGAAATAAGCCCCAGTTCAGTTCTCGTCCATAGTCCAGCTCTGCAAGCTCACAGCTCTGTGTTGCAGGGTTTGCAGGTGCAAAACCCAGATTCCTGTCCCCCACTGAGCATTGTCCCCAAAAGACTCGTGAGATGTACATGCCTTGAGCATTGAGCAGTCTCAGGCTCTGCTCTCTGGACTGTTTGCATTGTAAATCCTCATGTCCAAGCTCCACTTGGGTCTGGAAGATCTCTGTAGTTCTTTCAGAGTTTCAGTCTTTTTGGGGCTATAATGTTAGCCAAGCTCTTGCTCCTGGAGAGACAGACATATTGGAAAATGCTATGGCTCTGTCTGCAGGTAGACAACCCATAACCAGCCCTTTGTAAGCTGAAGATACCTCTCACATGGCTCAGCTGCAATTTTGGGCTGCAGATAAGTTCATGCCAGCCTTGTGCAGAGGAAGCCTGGTGCACAGGCTTTGCTCATAACAAGGGAGTTCATTATTCTATCTCTGATCTTCCTGGATAGTTTTTTTATTGACCAGTATTGGGGGGACCAATGTCAGAAGAGATTCATCTTAGGGAGCACTGGACAAATCTGCTTTGTACATGCTTGCTCCATGCTCAAGGCGACTGTTCAGCAGTGTTGCACAGGTGTGGAGTGTTTGTACAAATGAATGGAGCTGGTCTCACTGCCACATGCAGATGGCTGGAGCTGCAGTGAAGTGCTGGTGCAAGTGCTGTAAATGCCAATACAACCAGTCATATGTGGCCCGTCTTGCCTGGAGCACAGGTGCAGCCGTGCCACTCCAGTGATGTCTCACATGGAACAAAGATAAGATTGTATTCCAGTCACTGTGCTGTCTCCCATTGGAGATTTTCTGGAGAGATGTTGTAGAAGCAAACTTTAGGTCAAACAGAAGCACTGAAACCCCTGGGAGTGGGTTGTAAATCCCATGGCCATAGTAGGTGTCACATGCAAAGAGGTGGAACAGATGTTCATGACTGATAAGACTGGTTCTGGTCTAGCTTAAAACCTTGAAAATTAGAGATGTGGCAAGGTCTCTGCATATAACACTGACCAGAGCCCACAGTTCACAGAGCTACTTTCAAACAGGTTTACAGGTTTACTATTTGTCTCTGAACCCATTGCAAATCCATGTGTATAGTCACACGTATTTTGCAAAATGCCTGAGAGAACCATGACAGAATCTAAAGGAGTTAGAGATGGAAGTGATCTATCAGATCCATTTGCAATCTCTCATGAGCCAGGCAGAATTTTTCCCTGGGCTATATTCATTGCTTTGCCTCGTCTTGTTTTTAATCACTCAAGCAAAGAGACTAGAACAGCCAGGCAAAGTTATGTCATATTGCTGCAGCAGAGGCGCTGGGGAACCTTGTATCTCTGATCAGAACTGAGTCCCACAGTTGTACAATGTATACTAATCAAGCATGTTTGATGTGGTTAAAAAAATCCTATGCAGAAATGCATTTAATTTCTGTAGGTATTTGTCTTCCAAGAATTCTTAAGACCTTGCAATAAATACAGCCAAAGCCATCATTCAACAAACTGAAATCACACTTGTATTAATGTGGTTGTTATATTCATATTCAATTTAACCCTCATGACTTTATCTTGTAATCCTGTAAAGTGTGCAGGTCAACAGAAGTTGTTATCAGAGAGCTGAGTGAGCGTTTAATTTCCATCATCTCCTTCACCACTTCCTTGACTTAAGGCACTTCATCCAGAGATTCCTCACTTCGGCAATTCCTAACACATCCCTCCTGGTCTCCACCGATAATCTCTTTCATATACCAAATGATTTCAGCGTTGTTTTCTAAGGTCTTCTTATGGGTGTGCCCTTTGGTGGTGGTGACTGCTTTCAGAAGGGTGATGTTCCACTTCACACAAACAAAGAGAAACAAATGGCTCAGAAAAAAATGTGATTGTGGAGGTAAATTTTTATCATCCAGGGTCCTAGTTTTCTTCCCTTGAAAGCATAAAAGAGGAAGGTCCCCTCCCGGCAGCCCGAAGAGGTTGCAGCAGAGGCAAGTCGCAGTGTGAATGCCATGCTCTTATAGCTAGGCTCACACAAAGTATAAGGAATCAGTTCTTACAGCCAGAGACACAGGTCTGTGAGAATAAATACCCAGTGTATTTGCTAGCTCAGATGCATCTAATCAACAGACATGGTTTTTTGTTAGAGTAACCCAGGAGGTTTCTAGGGTCAACAGAGCTAAACAAAACAACCAGCAAAAACACTATGGTCCAGGAAAGGGCGAGATTTTTCCAAAGCTCAGCTCCCCTTGGTGGTACGACTCCTGTTCGGGGGGGTGAAAGTGTTTAGGTCATCAGAAAGAGCAGGCAGTGACCTGCAGTAAAATACATGGCCTGGTGAGATATGTCTCATCTTGCTAATGACCTCCAGAGCTGGGTCAGCAGATGCCACTGTAGGGGACACCATCATCTGCAAGGCTGCAGACTCAGCTCTGCTGTCTTGGTGTGCTGCCATCCTCACTGCAGCCCTGGGCACACCAGCTCCACGGAGGCCCAGTGAGGGCAATTCAAATTTTTGGAAATAGCACCCAGCAGTGGGGATTCTTCACAAACTTTTCAAGAGACCAGTCTCACCAGAAGTCCAGTTTTTCCTATGAGCTGCAGATCCCTGAAACCAACAACCTCTCTGAAACCATTTGGCTGCAGTCACTTAACCTTTTTTACCAGAACTACATAAAGGTTCCAACGAAAACAGAGTGAAATTATATGGACTCCTAAAACTTGCAAAAAAACTTTGGGATTTTGCTTAGTCAAATACTTGAGCTAGAAATTTCAGGGCAATTGTAAATTTCAAGTCAGCAAGATCATCCTATATTTTTCAGGCATTTTTCTGCCCTTAGCACATGGCTCTGCCTAATAAGGATACAGAGCAGGGCTGCCCAGAGCCAGCCTGATGCCTGGCCCAGGAACCCTCTTCTGGCATGGAGAAAACTGGCTGAGGATTGATGGGTTGGGAGCATGGTGCCAGACACATCCTGCTACTCCAGCTCATCTCAGATCTGTCTGGATACCCTTCCTCCCTGCCCAGCTGGCAGATTGTGTGGACTACAACAGAACAAACTGGGGCACAGGGCAGAGTTTGCTCTTTTGTGCAATACAGAAGTTAATCTCATTGCTGCAGAGTGAAATTTAATTTCATGAAGGCTTTTGAGCTTAGGCCCATGTGTCCCAAACAAAAGACTGTTTCCAAGTGGCCCAGAGCCTTCTCCAGGTCCTATAACACTGGAGTGTTTGAGGTCTGAGACCCACACTGCCAGGTATAGCAGGTTCATGGTCCTCAGGTCCTCCCAGGCTGGGACTTGGCAGTGCTGCCATGTGCAGAGAAGCACTCTAGGTATTTCTCCCCCATTAGCATGTCCCCGCAGCACAAGTCTCATTTCAGCACAACACGTATTGCTAAATCTACACACCTTGTAATCCTCACCCTCTCTGGAAAGAGACAAAACCTGACACACAGCAGAGACGTGCCACGCACAGCTCTCCCCACCAGCAGTGGTCATCTCGGCCAGAGTGGTTGGGTGCATCTCAGCACCTAAAGGTACCCTCTTCCCCCCAAAAATAATGAACTTTTAAACTTTGGTCTCTTGATGAGGGGGTGGGGGAAGGTTGGAAATGGCCCCGTTGCTTCACGCTGCACATCAGCAACCAAGTTCACTTCACAAACACAAGGTGCGCTGTCAGAATAGCCCGGGGCAAAGTTTGTACTTTGCTTGAATTCTAACTTTTGTTTACCAAGGTAATAAACCGGTCTTCTCTTCCAGGTGTAAATGCTATTATGAAAAGCATATTTGTGTTTCATCTCACCTCAGATGTACAGTATGTGCTCACATCCCACACTATGTGTACAGCCCACATTGCTCCAGAGCCAGCAGAAGAAAAGACAAGGGGTAAAAATAAATAGCCCCACTCTGTCCTCAAAAAACAGTGTGTTCTGGAGAATCTAGGGGTTTAATTGGATCTCTTTGCCTTCACACCCTGTGTGCAGCCTTTGCTGTGAAGACAAAGCCAGACTTTTCCTGTGTCCCTGTGGTCTTTCCCATTAGTGCAGCTGGGCAGAACCAGTGCAGGGAGCTGATGGGGATGAACTGTTCATTTCGTGAACACAAGGTGATCTCTAAACAATGAAGTTTAATTTCCACCAAACTAGTTGGGTTGCCAGTTTGGCTCCCTCCCCCTAAAACTGCCTGCATCTACATCATGCCACGTGCATTGAGATGTGTTGTGTTTGGTGTAATCTCCCTGAAAACGATGGGAGAGGAGAAGGAGGTGTTGGGGGGGGGAATAGAAAGAAAAAAGCCTGCCATTATTTTTTTTCTCACACTTCACCTCCTGTTCCTGGTGTCGTGCCCACTTGGCAAGATTTAGAGATAGCAGATGAGCTCTGGATAAAAATGACCTAAATGTTTCCTCATCCCTTCAAACCTGTTTGGTGGCCTTCTGTCTCCACACCACTGGTAGCCTGGCCTGGCCGCTGTGGCTGCCACCTGAATGCTACTGAAAGCCAATGACACGAGACCTGCAGCTACTGAAACAATCACAGCCCCAGTCCACAGCGTGGATCAGCCAGCACAGCACAGCACAGCATGGCACAGCATGGCATGGTGGGCATGGCCTTGGGCAAGTGCACTGCCCGCCAAACCAGTGCACCCACCCCTGGCATCACTTCACTCCTCTCACACTGAGCTTGTAAAATTTCATGAGATGACACCTGGAAAAACTGTGTGAAATACCAGGCTTGGATGGCAGAAGCTGCCCAGCTGCAGGTCAGCAGTTATTTCCTTCCTCACCTGTTGTAGCCTTCTATGAGCAAATTTAACAAGACAATAGCTGCACTGTCTTTTTTTTTTTTTTTACATTATTTATTCTATTAAAAGCCTGCACCGATAACTCCACCTGTATTACAGAAGAGCTGCTTCAGAGAGGCAAAGAGAGGGTTTGAAGAAGACCACAGTGTGAGCAGTGCGTGGTGCTGCCCGCTGTGCCCAGCGCGGGCGCTTTCTCTGAACGCCTTTGCTCCTGGGATCAGCAGCCCCACGGAGGGAGCCTGGCTGCCAGGGCTGCACAGGTCTGAGCCTGCCCCAGCCCAGACACCTTCCCCACCCCGCTGTTTACACCAGAGTGCTCACTCCAGCACAGGCTGAAACTGAGCCCTGGCTCCTGCACCCAGCAGAGCCCCAGCACACTCTGCTCCCCATGGGCAGTGACAAGGTCTGGACCCCTTTGGTGCTGCCTGATCCTCCATGGACCTTGCATGGTCCTTTCAATGCCAGTGCTGGACTCAAGTGACCACAAGGCAAACAGCTGTGGTGCAGATGGGAGAATGGAGGTCCCCAGCTGCACATGCTCATGCTCCTCTTTGCTTTTGGAGTCACAGAAGCTGGTTTATGTCGAGGGTATTTTTAATGTCCACAAAACTCATTGAAGGTTCTTAGCAGTTTTTGAACTCTCTCTTTTATTTTTCCACCTCCAATATTCCTTTATGCTTCCACAGTAGGGCTAGAAGGGATATTGCTCACAGGAATGCAATCCTCCCCATCCATCAAACCCAAGCATGACCAGCAGTTCTGCTATTCCTTCCCACAAAATTTCACACAACCACATGAGCTGAGGGAGAACATCCTCAGCAGCAGTGACTTTGAGCTGCCTCCTTGCAGCAGTAGAATGAAGAGCACATATCTGACCCATCATAACTCAGGAGTGGGGAGCTCCTTTCTCTTTAGGAGGGGAAACTGGCACTACCAGGGAACTGGTGTGTGCTCAATTCCTCATAAGGGACCGATTGTAAGTGAGCTGCTGGTGGAGGATGGGAGCATCACGGGTTTCCCCACGTGGTTAATTCCTGCCATGGTGCCTTCTTGGATTCACCCACCCTCTTGAGCTGGGTGGGGCAGAGGAGGATACGTCTGGGTCCACCCATGTGCTCCCAAAGAAGGAGCGACGTGTCACCCCAGTTTGGGAACAGGTGTGTTCAGTGGCCAGATCAAGGCGCGTTAGGAGACCTAGAACTAGTTTGACATAGGCTATTATTTCATGGCATCTCAAGTATATTCCACATGTCCTTTAAGTGCTCCAGCAAAGTAATGGCCCAGGCCAGCCTTTCCAATCATATTCTTCTAACACGTCCGTTTGGTTCTTCCAGAACAGGGAGGGGGTGGCTTTTTGCCAGCATTATGTAAGGAGCAGAGGGATTGCATAAGTTCAGTTGGTCGCAAAGGTGTAAAATAGGCTTTATTGGTAATTATTGCACCTGGAAATTTCTCCAGAGGCGTCTGTGCATATTTTACAAGGAACTTGACCTTATCTAGATGTAGGGTCTTCTGGAATCCTCTTTCTTCTAGATACTTCTGTTCTCAGAAATGCTTGTGCAAATGTGAATGTTTGCTTTCATGCGAGAAATTATAGGAGGAGGTTGCATGTCCCTTCACTGAAGCTGAATAAAATGCTTGAGTTGTTCCACTGACCTGTGATTTGTGCAGTCAGAGGCAGGTGCTTGTTTTAAACCAGTTCCCAGGTGAAAACCTGGGACACTTGATGGATCCATCCTGTCCTCCTAGGAGTGACAACAAGACCATATGACTGCAGCTAAGAAGAATTGCTCTACTTGAGATCTTTCTAGAGAATTAAATTACAAGTAACACCTGTTAAAAACACAAGTTATCTGACACAATTTCACAAGTAGGAAAGATCATTGCATTCCACATGTCCATGTGGGATAGGGCCTTGTGTATTTCAGGAAAAGTGAAAAGTGAAGTAGCATTTTAAAGTGGTCAGAATGTGACCCACTGTAACTCCAGCGATGCAAGCTTCAATTTGTTTCTCTATCTTCTATACATTTAGCATTAAGTGTATGGAAAAGGCTTTGCAAAACCAAGGCCTGATCAGTAGCTAATGCATTCCCAGGTTCAATAACAAGTACACTTTGTACATCAGAGGAATGGCAGACTGCCCAGAGCTTTTGGGCAGATGCTGTTTCTAAAGAAATTAAATGCATGAATAGATAATAACCAAAGAAATCCCTTCTGGAATAGAGAAAAGACAACCTCCTTCTGATAAAATCAAGTTCTTGCTCAATCATTCCCCACTTGAACACGAAGACCAAATTGAGTCAGTCATGAAGGTCCTGGAGTCTACAAATAAATTGTTGGGCTTCTTTTCTCTTCATCATGCTGTACATTATCCTAAGAACTGGCAAAACACAGCAAGAATGACTTCTCTGTCCCTTCCAACAAGAAGTCATCTGGGTCTGCTAGGCTGAAGGGGTTTCCCAATTCTTCCTCAGCTAGTTTCCCCCAATCCTCTAAGGGCAGAAGGAAAGGAGAAAAGTGTGTTTAACCTGTGTCCTCATCATGCAAACAGAGGATTCGGGTGAGGAAGACCTGTGGGACAGCAAGCTTAAGCAGGGCACCAGCGGTGAAAAGATGAACATGAGATTGGCAAAGAGTGGGTCAGCTCTGACAAGGGAAGGAATGAGGTGAGGGTCTGAGTCAGAGGAATGGAGAGAGCTAACCTCAAACCAAACCACTTGGGAATTTCAATCCTTGATTCCAGTCATGGCACAACACAAATTCCTCAGCTGGCCTCCCCCATGATCAAATCTGCTCCCTGTGCTGCTGTCAGACCCTTCATTGCCTGGCCACCCTTGGCTGGTCTCACGGGAAGTCCTGTGGGAGTCTGACAAATACTTGGCCGTGTTGCATCAACTCCCTGGCAGGGAAAGTTTATACATATAGGACTCAGAGAGTGGGTGGGTAAAGTGCACATGGGGAAGCAAGAACCAGCACCTGAGTGTTGGGATGAAGCTGTTGGTTTGACCACTGCCAGCTGCTGGTACAAGGAGCTGGTCAGAGGCACCTGTTCTGTGTCCTGAGAACCAGGCTGCTAGTACCACATGAAAGGTCTGGGAAGCTCAGAGATGTTTGACCAAATCTTCTCCAGGAGACAGAGTCTTCCGTCTTGTTTCCCAAGCTCCATGGGGATGGTATAACCTCACAAATTCTCTTCCAAGGCTACAGGCCCTGGATGCAAAGGACAGCAACTGGTCTGCCCAGGGTCTGGCTCAGGAAACCAAAGGACAGAGCTTAAGATGCAGCTCAGGAGTGGGAACCTGGAACACAGCCATAGCTGAGAGGCAGGTGGAGATGCCCTGAGCAAAAGATGGGACACCTTGGGATGTCACACAAGTGAGACAGTTGCACAGCAAGCCCACAGGCTCATCCTTTGCTTCCTGGCGAGGATGTCCAGAGGATTAGCTGTGGTGTGATTGCCAAGGCAAAACCATGATATAAGTGATAGCACAAAATCAGAACATTTTGCACACAGGCTTGGTGCTCCATCCAATGTTGTTCTTGACCACTGAGACCACTGGGGCCACTGGGATGCATCTGGAATTCCTCACAGGGAGAGGGAAATTCAGTGCAACCAGTCATCGAGGACAGCTGCAATATCTAGTGTTCCTGGATCTCACTCAGTCTCTGAAATACATTTATAGTGTACATGACAGGTGGTTTATTTTCAATACCTAGAGCATAGAAGGCATGTGAGATGATGTGCTGTCATCTAGAACACTTTACTCTTGTTTAGTGCCAACTATGTTACAATATCATTTTGATGTCACCATTTCCTCCCGCAGAAATAAAAACCAAAACAAAACAAACAAAAACCAAAAAACATTGCTAGACAACCTTTCCCAGCAGGGAGACTTCTGGGTTTGTTTCCCATTACACCTTCTTTTTATTACTTCATTGGTTTGTTCAGAAGAGGAGGAGAAAGCAACGAGAAGAAAAATTTCTATATTTTTTAATCCCTTTACTTCTAAAAGATCTGAACAATCCTTTAAAAAATACCTGTCTTCGAAGTGTCAACACATAGCCAATGTCATAAAGTATTCATGGGGGCTGAGATTAATGCTGACATGTTTTATACTGACTAAATTTGAGAACCTGATGACTAGAGTTGGATTTTCATTATACTCCTGATACGAGCAGAAATTTTCAGAACCTGAGTTTCTGAGTATCCAGCATATCTCTGTGGAGCCCAAACAAATGGCCCAGGAAAGCAATAACAGGTGGTCCCCAATTGTGGGGTTTTTTAGCTGCATCTCTCAAAGGCAGTTACTCACATGCAACACTTTCATCCTGATTTGTTTCACAAATCTGCCATGCTAGGCTCTGCAAGCAGCCATCAGCTCCTTCCTTCCTTGGAATCTCTCAGGGAGCAGCTACAGGTGCCAAAGCCTTTGCCAGCTGTGGAGGAAGAAAATGGTGCCTGGCAGGGCCAGCCAAACCATTGCCAGCTCCCAGCTCTGTGGCTGTAGGAGACACACACATTTCTGAACACCCTCTCTGGCTATTTGTGCTGGATTTGCTACAGCACTACACATGGGACTAGACGCAGGCATGACATAGATGTGGTAAACCAGAGCCTCCAACACCTTTGGGAGATGCTGCTGCACACAAAGTCTTCCTCTTAGAGGAAGTTTTTCCATGCAAAATGTTGTCCCTGCTGGAGCCTGACAACACAGCACCAGCTCCAGGCCTCTCTCAGGAGATCTGTCCTCAGGAAGAGTTTTTCTCCCAGAAGAGAGAGCTCTGCAGAGGATTACTCTGCACAGTAACCTGTCATGAGGGTTTGTAAATAAGCTCTGCAAGAACCCAGCTCTCCTGGGCAACACTTCAGAGTGCACGGGCTGAAAAAGTCCTGAACTCTGCAGGGAGCCCTGGGGACACACATCAGAGGTTAAATGTTCAACTGCTGAGTAGCTCCAGCCCCAAAATTCAGGGGCAAGAGGAAGGGATGGAGCAAGGGAACCTGGACCCATCTTGGATCATCTTGCTCAGGACCTTCCTCACTCGGTCAGGTCGCTCCAGCACAACCTGGCAAGACAAGACTCAAACTTCCCAAGGCAACAGGTGTTGAGCTGGGCTCCACATGGCAATGACATGAGAGAAACTCCCCCAACCTCCCCTCTCTCTTCCTCCTCCCTCTGCTCTTCCTCTTCTCCAGCCCTGCGGCACATCTCTGCAATGGCCATGTAACAACAGCGCCCTGGCTCCTGCCCAGCAGGGCTCCCACTGCATCTGGCATTTCTGGGCACGGGCCTCTGAGTACACCCATCTTAACTGACCCACATCTTTCACCAGGCTGTTTCTGGGGCAGCGTGAGCGTGTTTTGCTACTGCAGCTCGCATCGCCCCTGCCCTGATAGGGCAGTTTTCCAGGCAGGGCAAAACATTTCATCATCATCTCCTTCATGTTTCTTTTTCTTTCTCATTTCCCTTTTTTCCACCCCCATGTTTTTTTCCTTCAATATTGCCTAACCTCCACCTGGATGCAGGCGGTGGGGTGAGCTCACCGTGCTGAGCACTGCCAGCCCGAGGGCCGTGCCTCCTCCACCCTGTGGGAGCCATGGGGACTCTGGTGGGAGGCATGGGGCCTGAGAAGTGCCCACCGAGCCACTCCACCCAGGGACACCACCCTCAGCTACCCCACACATCCCAGCGTGGCATTGGCAGGAGGCAGCTTGGCCATTTCCATCAGCGTCCCTGACGAGAAGACACGGCTCACCAGAGAGCAGAGAAAAACATCAGCCCCACCATGTCCTCCACTTGACTGTGGGAAACCAAACCTTGCACTTTCCTGAGGGTGTGGGAGGCACACAGCTACCGGGGTGAGCTGCTGCCTTCCTGCACCTTCTCAGCCCATACCTCCCAAGAGACACAGTGGGAGCTCTGGTGGCAGAGCTCACCAGGAAACGGTGCTTTCTGCAGGAAAAGCTTTTTTTTTTTCATTATTTTCTGTTTCTGCTCTTATTATTTTTTTTTGAGGGGGGGAGGGGAATTGAGCTGGGGGATTTCTCTAAAAGTATATATTACAGGGGAAGAAATATCCATTTTCTGTCTAATCGCGAGAATTTTCTTGATGCAGACAAATATCACTTCCCAGAGGGCTGAATTGCTTCTGCTTCCAGTTGCTGAGAACTACACTTTGTTAGATGGGAGTTTGATGAAAACCTTAAGTGGTGGCAAAAATGGAAATTTTGCAGAGGTAGCTGCTGGAACCCTCTGAAAGGTCATGCACTGGTGATGAAAAAGAGTTTAAAAACCTTTTTTTGCACCAGATCTCTCAGCAGGATGGCTTTGCAAGAGGAGAAATGGGCTAGGAAAACAGGATGACACCACTTTCTTAGGGACAGACAGGATGAGGAAAGGTGGGAAAGGAGTGAAGGTGCCCTGTGCTAGACATAGGCAGGAAAAGCAACCTGGGACTGGGGGCTAAGAGCATGGCTGGGGTTTTGCTTGGGGACTTTCAGTCTTCTAATTCTAGATTCAGTACCAGTAAGTTGCATTTTTCCCAAAAAAAAAAATATTGGTAGAGTAATTCAGAGTGCTACAAAGGTGCTATGCAAATTTCTGGTGGGAAATACAGCTGTCTCAAAACATTGATAGCCTGTGGTTTCATTTATGTGGTGGATGTTAATGTGTCTAATGATTCTGAGGAGAGATGTCTGAAAAAATGAATTTGGAGTTGTTTTGTTCCATGAGCAGTTCTGAAAAGTCAGGAAGGAGAGAATTAGTTCAGATTGCAGCTAGGACTATTAATTTAAATTACAGAAAATGTGTAAGGTGAGGAGAAAATGCTGTGCTTTGATTTGGAGCTATTTACAAGTAAAATGGAGGGGAATTTTAAACTGAAATAAACATTGCAAATGTACTTTCTTGGAATTTTTTTCTCAGGACAAACAATTTAGTTCAACCAGCACTAATGCTCAAAACTATTTGTCACCAAATTTGCATTTTTCACACAAGGGAAGTTTCAGGTGAAATAATTGCACCCATCCCCAGCTCTGAGCCTGGGAATTGAGGATATCTCCCAGCCCTTTGCCATTGTGTGAACTAATTCAACTGGACATTCGTACCAAACCTCTCACTGCTGAGGATACATCTTCAGACCAGGCTTTCCATATTACAATATATATTCCATATTGCTTTTACTGTCCTTTTAATATTTTGTCCTTTTAATATTTCTCCCCAGTGTGGTGTCACACAGGGAGAGCTCAAGGGGCAGGAGGAGATCTTCCAGCTCTTGGCTGAGTTCATCTGGATCACTTCCTTCCCACAATGGCAGAAGGCACGAGGCCAGTCCCTAGGGAAGGTCAGGAAACCCACCCCAAGTCATGATCCCACACTGAGACAACCTGTTCCAATCCCACAGCAACCACGTCATGGGTCCAGAGACAAAAATGTCACTCCCAAACACTCGACATGAGGTCCCCATCTCACATGCATGGCTGCAGAAAAGCAACCCTTCAGGCTCTGCATCCTGGTGAAATTTCTCTTCCTGGTGGGGGACACAGAGACCACGTCCCTGCACCAGCACCCAGGGCTGGAGGGGATGAGCACCCTCCTACAGGATGAAGGAGTTGGTCACATATCCCAGCCTGGCTGGACCTTGGCCAATCCTGTCTTTCTGAGATCCCTCTGAAAATGGCAGTGGTCAATAAAAGAAGGTAGCCAAGCTTAGGAGCAACATTTTTCTAAGAGGTAAGTGAAATTTAAAAAAAATGGTTTTTCACCCAAAATGACCTGAAAATCTGGTTTGTAGCCACGAACATTAACTCTTCAGTGGCAGAAAGGTTTGGAAACGCTTCTAATGATTTTCATGAACCTTTCAGAAAGGAACAAAGCAGCTTGAGAAAGGGTTCTTATTTTCTGATATGTCTCAAAAACCACATTAGGGTACCTTGAATTTACTGTGTTCCAGAAGCTAGGCAAAGGAATTTTAATAAATCAGACATTTTGAAATCCAACCTGCCCTTTTTTCCCGTCATTTTAATCACGCCCTGTGACCTGCTGCCTAAACAATGAAGCAGTGTGCTGGGACCTGAGAATCATTCATTAATGTTTACAAGACACTGAGATAATAGAGGAAGAGAAGCATAGAGATAGCCTGTATGAATAAATGATAGCAGTAATATGTTCAGTCTCTGAGATTACTCATGCTCTAAAATCTGAGCAAGTGCATAAGTTTTTACAGGTTTGGGCCTCGGCTTGGTCCAAAGATACTTTCAGGTCAGGCTGTTAGCTCCATGAATGAAGCACTCCCTGGATCCACTTGGCTGCTGTGGAAGAGGAAAGCTGTCAGATATCAGGAATTTGGCAATATCACCATGCTACTTAAGTCATGCTAGTTAACTGGAGGAAGGTCATTCACTAAAACACTGTGTTGATAAATACCACAGAAGTGTGGAGCTGGGGAGGTCCAGAGGAACAAATATTGTTTAGGTTTTACAGTGCAAATTGCTCTAGGAACAGAAAAATGTCTTTCCATTTTTCCAAATCCCAGACATTCCTTGGAGCATAGGCCATGGCTGCTTTATTTTGAAAATCAACAAATTCTTCTGAAAAAAAAGCATTTCTTGATCTCGTGACTGCCACAGCAGAAAGCTCTGTCCCCTCGCAGTCAGGCGATGTGCTTCCTGCCAGCTGGACTCACTCGCTGCCTAAACCCTGCCCCAGCAAGGCACAAGCTGCCTCTTATCTGCCAGCCGGGGCTGGAGCAACAGGATTGAGACATTTCAAGATATCATCTGGGAAAGCAAGATAAATCCAGGTGGATTGATTTATCGGTCTCTGCGAAGCACGCAGCACATGGCCCCTGCAGCTCCGTCTGTGCCGAGCCCACCCAGCCCTGTGCAGCCTCACCTGGGCACAAGGGGCTGCCCTGCAAGGTCAGGGGAGCCTTCAGCCTCACCAAGCTCTCATCCTGCACACACACACCACCATGCCCAGGAAGCACCAAGGCCACCCTTCCTAACAGTGTTGTCATTGCATCCTATAAGCAACCCCAAGGGTCTTTCACCAACGGGATTAACCCTATCAAAGCTGGATTGTGCAAGAAAAGCAACTTATTTCCCCTCATCATGAAGTTGGTTACAATGCGAAAAAAACACTAGCACTACACATTTTACAAGGGAAAGTGTTTCACTCCAGAAAAATGCAAAACTGATACTCCTTCCATTCTCCGTCTGTGCTCTTGCTGTCCCTTATCTCCATAACACATCACAGCACACTGTGCCTGGAGGCTGTGCCCCATCACCAGGCTGAACCAGCACCTCGTAGTTTCAACTTTCTCTGTGTTTTCAGCCTAGCTCTGTACTGGCTACTTTGTACCAGTTGGAACACCTTATCTCCTCTGCTGGATCAAGGTCTCCTCTGTGTGTGTTGCAGTTTAGCAGTCTGGCATGTAGAAATGGCAAGTGTCTGCTATCACCAGCTGTTCTGTGTCTCTGTCCAAGACACACCATGCTTCCCTCCAACAGGATTTCTTTACAGACTGGCTTAACCTCACGTACCTGCAGCAGAGTATAAGCCCTTGCTTCCTACTAAGGATATATTCAAGATGTTCAATCCTTTGTCTCCCTGAATAAGCGACCAAGTGGGGAAATTCAGCCTGACACATTGGGCTGGCAGACGTGATGCTCTGAAAGCCCAAGGAGGCAGGAATAGCCAGAAAAGCCCCAAACAGGGGTTGTGCATGAACACCTGCAAGGCTGGTGCTCACACCTGAGGCAATCATCTGGGTGGTCTGTAAAGGTACTTGCAGGGCACAACCAGCCTACCATGGACTGCTCCTTTAGTTGAAGGGCCTCTTTGGGGCATCTTTTTTTCTGCACCCATTACAAAAGTAGCAGAGTAATCCAGCCCCTGTGAAAATGCTCTCGCAGGTGTACCTGCCCAGGTTCACACTGCAGCCCAGTGGCAGATCCAGAGGAGAAGCACCCCACACCATCTGCCTGCCCCCCTCTTTGCAGCCATTCGTCCCCTCACCAACTCTCAGACTGGAGAGGCTGTCCAAGTCTCCAGACTGAAATTCTAAGTATTATCATTACTGTCACAGCATCTAAAGAGGACCCAACCAAGAACAAAGGACTTGTTTTGCTGGATCCTACACATCTCATGTGTGTTTGAAGGAATTTTCTCTGCTTGTGAACACTGTCACCGAGTTCCTGGTCTTGTAAACTCTTACAGGCATTACCATAAAACCTCTGAGAAATTACATGGAAAGGAAAATGACCAGGCCCTGCAGAAACTGCCTGTTCCTGTCCTCAAGTTTATTTAATCTGTCCATTGGCTTACGCTGTTCTGAAATACCTCTTGAAGATGAAGGCAGGACAGGGAGAGCTCAGGAGGTGTCAATGACCCATGGAGAGCACTACTTAGCTGGCACAGGAGCTCTGCTTATTGCCGTCCTGTGGAGCACATGCTGCTCTGGGAGGCTGTCCTCACACCTGGCTTGTGTTTTCTATGTATTTGATTGTTCTCAGTCAGTGAACGAGTCTAAATGTCTCTGCTGAGAGACTCCCTAGCAAGGCTGGAGTTTCCTTGTCTTGCATTTCTGCTCATTTCACAAACGTATTTACTATTCTTGAGCATTGTTTTCCCTGGAACTCCACGCCTGTGTGCAACAGCTGCAGTGCTGGCCCCTCCAAAGCCACATCTGCAGAGGAACTTGGAAGTGTGAGCTGTGCCTCCCTCTAAGGCAGAGCTGGGCTCTGCAGTGACCTGCTGTGAGTCACCATGTCAGCGGTGCTGTGCCAGTGCCTTCATGCTCTGAGCATTCCCCAGCCAGTTCTCTCCCTCTCAGAGCTAGACCTGATCTGTGTAACAGACCTGCTCCCTCCCGAGGGAAAGCTCTGCACTGTCATCTTTTTGCCTTACCCAGACAGACAGATCCATGAACCTTTGAGATAGTGGGAATGCTGGCTACTACTAACAAGGCTGGCCAATGCCTGGGATGTCTGGGGGCTTCAGGCATCTTAGCTGAGCTCTTCCTGCTCAAGAGAAGGCTAATTAATCAGCTCTGCTGTTCTGGCATCACCCAAAAGTGAAAATACTTTCTGGCAGGGCAGCAGGCACAAAATTAGCTGCTGCATTAAACTGCCAAATCTCCTTTACTCCTTTATTAGTTGCATTTGGTGATGATGAGGAGTGAGGCATTAACCGGTCCCTGATGGATAAAGAAACTATTACTCTGCTTTCTCTTTGCAGCTGGGAAGAGGAAATAGGTTTTATTACTGAGATTTCCTTGAAGACATTCACTTGACTTTGTGGCATCAGAGATGGAAGAGAAATGAAGAACACAGGAATCTTGGCACAGCAGGAGAGATTGTGCACGGATAATAACAGAGAGAAGCACCAGGTCAATTGGGAGCTGAAATATACTTAGGTGATTGAATCCTTGTGTCGGGTTAAAGCTTTGACGATCTGCTGGGCTCAACTAATTTCAGCATTACAGCCAGAATCTCTGTGCTGGCACTGCAGGCCTAAACCAGAGAATTTGCTGGGAAGACACATTCAGGATGGATTAGAATGGAACAGAAGAGAAAAAAATAGAATAGAAATGATAGATTATTAGGTTTTTTGTTGTTTGGTATTGCTTGTTTTTTTTATCCAAGATTAGATTTAGAACTTACCTGCCCTTGTTTTCAGCCTAGATCCCGGCTAACATGACATGACCCTACTAGAGGAAGGTGCAGACTGGAAGAGCCCATGCAAATCACAATCCATGCCTTGAAATTTCAGAGGGTTCATTATGGAGCGAGATACTGAATTTTCTAAGGGATAATCCCAAATTCTTGAGTTTGCTACCCATTTGTTAGCAAAACAAACAGCTGGGACACAGATGTCCAAGAGATCTAGAGCAGACAGGAGCAAAAGGGCAGAGCTGGTACAGAGCTGACCTAAGCATGGTGGGACCAATGGTCTGTGAACCAGCATTGAGAGGAAACTGGAAGAAACACCCTAACCCCGTGGAGAAAGAGGTCTTGTGACAGGCAGGCAGAGGCAAAAAGCCAACCTGTCCAAAGAGGATGTGGTAACCCAGGCCTGTGGGGACCAGGCTCCAAAGCCCAGCAGGTCTCTCCTGTTCTTGGTGACTGAGCGACTCTTCTCATCCCAAGGGCACGTGGAGCCCGGTCAGGAGGAGGGCTGGGAAGAGGAACCACATGAAACCATCTTGTCCCATCACTTCTGACAATGAGGGGAGATGACATGGGCAGGTGGGGCAGGTGGCCAAGAGATATCCTCCTGGACATGATGTCTGAACCTCCCAAGAGATTCAGGCTCCTGGCTCAGGAGCTGGCCCAAATATCAGCACTGCATGGTGAGATGAGCTTGTCTCTCAGGACAGGTCAGCCAAGAGGCTTTCAGAAGCCTGAGCTTTACTTCTGCTAGCTCTTGCTGGCTTTTGCTCAGGGCACCGTCCCCCAGCTCTGCTGTACCTCCAATCCTCTTACCTCCCTCCACCTCATTTTCCACATGTACAAAGTGCAGCTAAAGTTAATTACAGCCCCTAGAATGGAGCTGCATCACTTGGCTTTACTAGTGTTTCAAAAGCACTCAGACATGAAAGGTGCTTGAGAAAGCAGAGTATTGTTATTACTAATAATTACAAAAATTAACCAAATATTTGTCTAGCAGCATCCATCCCCACTGCTGCTTCTTACATAAAACACACACATGCTCTGACTGCCAAGCCAAAGCCCCAGAATCACTACATCAGCCCTACGGTATCCAGAAGGGGGGCAAAGTGCCTTGGGTCTAAAAAGGGTTGTCTGTTCCAGCAATTAATTTAATTGTCCTAAATATAACCCAGGTATAGCGCAGATCCAGATTGCTGGCTGACAACAAACCCAAACAGGGCCCAAAGGCTGCGAGGCAGCAGGTTAAACGCTGCCTCTGAAGCTGCTGGGCTGATCCTGGCACACGAGTATATTTTCTCTTAGTATTCGCCGCCGCTTGCTGCTGTGGAGTTGAATTCTCGTAAAATGTTTATCAATGCCTGGGCATCTTCCAAACCAAGAAAGGGTGCGTGAGAAGTGTCCCCTTGCAGTCAGCAGAGATTGGATTTCATCACTTGTTTTAATTCCCGTCTTCATAATTTTATTGCTTTTTTTTCCCTCCTGTTTTCTAATAAGCTCTTCTAACACCTAATGAAATCAGTTCCTTTTTCCTTCTACTTACCTCCCCCTGCTGCCATTGCGACTACCTAGACTAGAAAAATACAGAGCACGGGGTCCTGCAGGCTGAGGTTTTAGTGACTGATTTCAACTGACGTGAGCAGAATCGGCAATGAACTTCAATGTCATGGTATTTTGATTCCTCCCTCTTCCGTATTGCATGAAATATCTGAAGGGGACAAATGCCAAGGAGTTAGAAGAATTCTTTTGGGTAGTACAACCAAAAATGAAACTAAGAAAGGAGCCATTTCCAGAGGGGGAGATGCAGTCAGCTGTGCAATCGTTATCTGTAATAGATGGCATCTCTCACTGACGTGATTTCTATTATCCTCCTATCTCAGCATCTCACAGGCTTTAATGGATTCTTCCCTCCAGCATTTCTTCAAGACTGTGCCATTGTCCTACACACATTTTACTAACTGGGACCAGAAGGACCAAGAGGCCAAGACCCAGCTTCCCTAACCTATGCTGGCACTCAAGCTCCTGTTGGTCACTGTCTAAAAACCCATCTGTAGTCTGGGCACTACGTTATTTAACAGGAAATTTATTTACAAAGGTAAAAAAAAGTGCTCTGTGACCACAGAGAGGCAAACAAATCTCATAAAATTCAAGTTTGTTATTTCCTGCTCTGCTTTCAAAACAAAACACAATAATTTTAGCAGACAATTAAACTCTCTGATTTCCAAGGGAGGCATGCACACAAATACTTTTGAGGATCTGAGCCCGCATGATTATGTAAGGAATTAGTAGGAGGGAATTAACCCAATCGCTGGAGCATCCTTGTGGAGAGGATGCCATCCACACTCGGCGCTGCCATATAAGAGCATTTCAGACCAAAATGCAAAACTCAGAAATATTTAAAATTTAAATCAGCAAAGTGACAAAAAATATCATAGCAATGCTCCATGTCAGGACAATATCTAGCCTGACCCCTTTCTACCTCCTGCCTCAGCACCGTGCTGTGTGTACTCCAAAAAAAGCCAGGAAAAAAAAAAGCCCAACATTGCACATACTGCTTCCAAGCACGAGGGACCTCCATGCAGAACAGTTGCCCGTGGACTGGCTGTCTGTGCATTACCCTCTGTGCACGGACACGGGCTCTGTGCAGGGCAAACAGTCCCTGGGCACCCATGAGACATGTGGCAGGAGGACTAGGGGTGCCCCATGCCGAGCAGATGTAGGGGATGTGGGGACAAGGCAACAGCAGGGCAGGATTTCCACCACCCGGCAAGGATCTCTCATGTCTCCCTCCACCCTGGGGCTGCTCATTAAATATACTGCGATATTAAAACATAAATATCAGTAGGAGCAAGCAGGATTTGGGGAAGTAATAAGGAAGGTTGTGGGCCTGATCCTGCTCTTCCTCAGGACGTGGTAATGAGGAGCATTGGGTGAAGGCAGTTCCGAGACAGGCTCCTTGATTCCAGCCTGAATGGGACATAAAGGAGATCTGGCTCCTTTCCCAAATTTTAATGCTGTCACAGTCGAATTTATCATGCTGAAACCGGTGGAGTTGTTTCAGGAGTGAGGGCTGGGGCAGCAGCAGACCTGAGAATGCAGAATGTGGACAGTGGGAACCAAACCTCCCTGCCTGGGATGGACGCAGCTCCCAGCACGGCTCTGACGATAAAAGCAAATCTTCCCGGGCACGCAAAGGCTGCCTCGACTGTCACTTTAATTGAAACCTTCTGCTTCTACTTCACCTTACGTTTAATGATTCACCTCTTAAGCAGCCCACTTGTACCTTTGTAATCTTTCTGAAGGTTAACTTGTTGATCCTCGAAACTTGTCTGGAGGGAGAGAGGCAATTCGCAGGGAGGCTCGGAAGGAAAAAAGCATCAAGTTTTGTGATGAAAAATGTTTTTATTGAGGGAGAAGGAATAAGAAATGAACTGCAAAATTCAGAAGACCCGATGAGACTTTGGAAAGAAAAAAGAAAATATGAAGAAAAAAAAAAAAGGAAAAAATGTCAATAAAAAAATAGGATGGGGGGGGGAGCAGTTGGGTTTGGTTCCCAATTCCTGGGACATGGTTTATTTCTGCTTTATAGGAATTAAAAATATATTTGTCATTTACCAAATTAAATAAAAATAATCCTAGCATTAAATTATTTTTAGGACATTAAGAGTTACGTTCTTATGGGTAATAATCTATTTGTAACACTGTAATGGAGTAACTGGCAATTTCATACAGCTTCAGGATCGATTTTTTCCTATTTGCCATGTACCTATGCAAATAAATATCCCATTTGATTCATGTCCATATCGTAGGATCTGCCTGCTTCTTTCTTACTCCTTTAATATTTAATTATTTAAAACAAGGAGAAATCTCACGGGAATTTTTGTCTCAAAAAATAGCTCACTTTTTCTTGTCATTCGAGAATAACAGAAAAAAGATGTGAAAATCTAATTCTTTTTAAGTCCTAAAACTGAAACTCAAATAAGGACGAGGAGAAAAAAATCTTAAACCCCAGAAACCAACTTCCTCCCCTCCCTTTTTACATGAATATTCTGAGTTTTTACTGTAGCTATTCATAGTCATACCTAAATGTAGTCTATAAATCTACTAATATATTATTTAACACTCTAACTACTGGTATAAAAAATATAAAATATTCTGTTGGCAATACATTTAATTGAATTCTTTTAGAGACAGTTTGTTACTGCCAGACATGCTTTTAGAGATAGTACGGAGAAATAAAAGAATTCCAGAAGGCAGTAAAATAAATAATTACCATTTTCACCATTACTTCCAGATACCCTCCTATCCAGTCACTAAATCCTTTAAGTCTAAATCAAAGAGTTTCCGTGAACAAAATTGCACAGATCATTTCAAAGAATATAAAAATTACGTCGATGTTTTATTTGAAGAGAGAAATTGAAATTCACACAGCACTCTACTGGCTGAGATATCCAGGGAGTTATTAGAGAAAAAACAGAAATAAACCAGGCTAGTTTAGCCTGAACTTTAGAGGCCTGTTTCAAAACGATCAGGGTCAACGCAAATCCTTCTTTTAATTACAATGTGCTTGTGCCTGTAAAAGTTTGAGGAATTGCCGTGCTTCTTAGGCTCTCTGCTGATTTTTTATATCACATATCTGCAAGATTCTCTGAGGTGTAGGAGTAATAAATAATACCATAAACCATCCAAAACAAGCACTGCCTTTTATTCTTTTTATTACCTTTTTCCCCAACAAAGCAACTTACACATTGGGTTTGAACTACCTCAGCACAACTCCTAATCAGAGAAGTATTTGTAGGGGCTAGTGAGGATTTTTCGTTATAACATCTGAACGCTGACAGATCTGCTGAAAATAGGAGGTTAGTAGTGCTGCTCAGCCACAGGCCAGGGATTTTCAGCTTCCACTGGTCACACACTTCACTTTGGTGGTGCCAGGATGACAAGATTTGGGGACAAGCAAGGAATTGGGCTGGGGATGCTGATCAGGTGAAGGCTCCCCCACCATGTCCCCTGCCAGGACGCTTCTTGCCTCACACAGCCCCACTGAGGCATAGACAGGCTTTGGTCCATAACTGGTTAAAAATCGACTTGGGCGGGGGGGGGGGGGTGGTAATTCTCTGCAGCTTGAAAACTTCTGGATGAATTTTCCCTTTTAAATCAAAGATGGGGCAGAACTGATATGGGGCTGTGAGTGCTCAGTGGAACAGGGACAGTCCTTACCCACCTTCTGAGAGCTGCTGTTTACGGTCAGCCACTTTGGGAGATCAGGCACAAGACAGGCAGATATTTTGCTCCTATGTGGCAAGAAAGTAATTTTTGACAGGCAAGTCTACACTGTCTCTTGGCAGCAAGCACCAAGCAGATATGCCAGTTATTTGGGCAATTTTGCCAGAATATTATCCTGGGGATTGAGGTGCACACAGCATGGATGCACACCCCTCCATCATCAGAGCAACTCTTCTTGCAGAGTATTCATCCAAGTGCGATTCATTACCCCAAACGGGACATCTAGACACGGCAAAGGGTTAAAATGTGCTCTCAGGCCGTGTGGGGAGCCATGGCGTGGCATGGAGGCACTGCAAGCTGGCCAGCCACACACCCCTCCACAGCCCCTGGCTGTCCCTCTCTCCTATCCATCTCCTCATCCCTCTGGTTCTGTCCTCCAGGGCACCCGGGGCTTCCCTTCCCAGTACCTATGCGGATGTGGCAGATGTCAAGTGGTATCTGCAGCCCCCTAAAGCCTCTGCAGGAGACGTGAAAGGAGTAACACAGATTGGGCAGGGGCTTGTGGCCGGTGGGCTCAGTGGGAGCCAGGCTGGGCAAGGGTGAGGTACGGTCAGGTGTGCCCAGGACGTGCTGGGACAGCCAGGTTTTACCATGACATTCAAGTTTTTCCACTTCCAGCCCTTTCCCTTGCAGTAAAGACTGAGTTAGATCACAAACACTCAAATTTAAAACAAGAAAAAATAAAAAGAAAGCAAGAGAAAGGAGGCTCGATGAGCATTGCAGCACCCCACTCCCTGCCATTCCCATATGCCCAGCTGCTGCTCCCTCTTCTCCTCCCAGTCGGAGCCCTTGCCTCTTCTGATACCCAGGAAAACATTTTGTTCTGCGTTAAAGACTAAAGCTAACACATGACCAGCAAGAGGCAGCAGTTTGTTTAGCTCTTGGAGTTTATTTTAATTGCGGCCTTGTTTTGTAATGAGGACGGCTGCAGCAGGGGGAGCCTGCTGGGATCCGGGGGGCTGTTCCAGAGGAGTTTCCTTATCAATAAAATGAAGCCTCAACTATTTAAATTAACAACAACTGCATGGCATGCCTGCTCAGCTGCTTTGTTTTCTGCGAAGTTAAACTGTACATATTTGCTTATTAAGGATTTCAGTGGCTGGCTGCGATCACAAGTCCCCTCCAAGTGCCACCTTTGACATCCCCAATCTCCACCAGGGAGGAATGAAGACAAGAGAAATGGGCCCCGTGCTCATGCTGACAGACACAAAACAGCCTGGTAAACCTTAGTAGTTTGTTATGACAGTGCATGAAAAAAAGAAAGGAAAAAAAAGTAAAATCATGTGATTTTTATGCAAATCAGATGAATTGGACGGTTTAAAAAACCTTAAATGTCAGGTAGATAAGATCACATACACCTAGAGCAGTGTCATGATGTTCTCTGTACATTACATTCATACTGGAAACCAAAACGTGTTACAGAAATCAGACACCCACAAAAAGCTCTGAGATTGCGCTGAGAACAGGTTCCTGCAAAGCACTGGCCTCTGACAAAAAAAAAAAAAAAAGGCAAAAGAAAAAAAGTAGGTTAGATTAGAAAACAAGATAGTTGAATTCAGGCAGGGACTCGGCTGTCCCTGCGCAGCCTGGCCTCGCTGCATTCGCATTAATATGCGCAAAACTCCTTTTAAGTAACGTTCATGCCACGGCACCCAGCTCCGAAATGGGCAGGCTGTTCCTGAAACCCATCCTCGAGGGCCACAGGGAACAGAGAGGTTCACAGGCTCTGTTCTGTCAGGCTAAACTTTTCTCTTAGCCACTTTTTTTCCCCTTTAAAAGTCCTGGCAGTTATTTTTATGTGAGGATGGGGAAGCCTTATGGCCTGAAGGAGTTAATTTCAAAAGAAAAAATTATAGTGGGGTACTGTTTGTTTAAGCAGTGTTTTGCAGAAGACAAGGCACTTCTTTTCAGGGGGGAGGTTCACCCGGGAAAAATACACACTGGCCTCGATATACCATAAAAACCTGCTCTGTGTCCCCTGGAGGGAAACGACCCAAGCCTGGGGACTCCCCTCACTGCCACGCAGCACCTCCAGCTCCGAGGCCCTTCAGCATCCAACCGCAGCTCCCAGGGATGGCTGAATAATTTCACACTGCTCTGTGTCCTGCACGCCAGCACACAGGCAGAGGGGCTGCTTTTCATCCCCGGAGCTTTGCCAGGGCAGGATATGAAGAAGCTCGAGAGGAGCAGTCCATAAGAGGGTGTGAGACATGTAGTGAATGCCCAGCACTGCTCCTGCCTCTGCTCCTGCTCCTTGGAGCTGCTCCAGCATGACCAGAAATACCCCTGCCAACTCCAAAGGGGACAATTTCCCAGCAGCATCACCTCTGTTCCAGCGTTGCCACCACTTTGAGGGGTGGCACTTGAGGGTTCAAACCCTTGACTGGGTGAGGAGCTCTCTGCAGCGTAGAGCGTGTTTTTGAGAGAGGGGTGCGTGGGGCTGACCCCCCAGCAGGGTTGCCACAGCCTCCCACAGGCAGGGCCGAGCTGTTGCTCCTCTACGTGCCACACAGGCACCTTGTGGGTGTGCAGGAGCCACGCCGAGCCTGGAGCCACTGAGAAACATCCCACGGCCGACATGGGGCTGCTGGTGGCTTTGCACACTCCCACCAATGACCCTCCTCACCACTGTTCTCCTCCAAAGAGAAGACACTCGCTGTCGGCTCGTGGAGGCAGAGGAAGGTGTCCCACTGGGACATTGCCACCCTGGCAGCCACCACCACTGCCAGCGCCTGTCGTGCTGGTCCCGAGCTGGGACAGGCAAAGGAAGGAGGAAAAGGAAGAGGGTGGCAAGGCCTCACTCAGCAATGATCCCTGTGGCCGATGGTAGGAGAGGGCTCTTAAGGAAATTACTCCATCCCCAGCTCCCTGAAGTCCCCAGAGAGGCACCACAGGGACTACTGCTGCTTTGGGGGCAGCAGGAAGCATTGGGGAGTAGAGGCGAGTGGCAAGAGCCTGTGGGCAGCTGCAGCCGGGCCCTGGGTGACAGCGAGGGAGTAGGAGAAGGTATAACACCAGAGCAGAAAGGCCAAAAACTCAGCAAAGGCGCCCAGGCCGCTCAGCTCCCAGTCCGAAAGGGATGCTGCTGGCTGCTCCCTATGTCCCCGCAACGAGGCGGGTTAGGATGGAAACTCTGATGCAAGCCTGGCTTGGCTGTGGCCAGGCAGAGTGAGAAATCTCCCCCGTAAGAGCGCTACTTGAACGGAAGCTGTGCTCGACCTCGGGTCTCCACCAAAAATCCCCCAAGCGGCCGCCCTCCCGTTGCTGCTGCTCCCGAGCGTCCCGCGGGCGCGGGGCTCGCTGGGCTCCGGCTAAAGCGAAAGCGTCACTCACTGCAGAGAAATGACAAACACAGCAGATCTGTCGCCCCCAACAACCTCCTTCCTTTGGGTTTCATTGCTGGGGAAAAATAAACCAAATCAAAATCCCGGAACAGAGTTGGTACTCTTGGGTCCGTCCCTCTTCGGTCACTTGCGGAGACGGGAGCCCGCTCCGTGCCCGGGGCCGGGATCGGAGTGGCACAAGTCACACAGCTCCAGCTGCACTCACTCCCTGGGAATTCCATACTGCATTTTAACTACAGGGAAGCCGTCTCTCCAGCATATCTGTACCACCTCAAGTGTCTCGGGAGTACCATCCCTGTCTTGCCACCAGGCTATTTTTAATGACGAGTCGTATTAGCAGAAGGGCTTTCTTCCTAATTTATTACCCCCCCCCCCAACCTCCTTGCTTTAAAATGTTTCGTTTCAGGAGCTCAGCTGAGAAATCAAAATAAAAGCAGCACCCGGGGACTTTGTGTCCAAGGTGGCCGCTCCGTAGGCTCGCCAGTGCTGGAATCAGTAGCTGCGAGCAACTGCACCAGCGGACCGAGGGCACCGTGACCTGCGGTGGTTATTCTCGTAAACAAATTTCTATTAATCACCAGGGCCCGGGAATGCCTTCACAGCCCAGAGCGTGCCTTCCCCCGCTCCCCTCCACCCCGACCGGCAGCTCGCAGCCCAAAAACCCGACCGGGAAAGCAGAAGGAGCGACCCGAACCACCCCCAAACCCAATCCTTGCTGCAGGCCCCCAAGAAATAAACACGCGAGGATGGGGGACAGACCGAAGAAATCTCCAGAGATTTACATCCAGGGAGCTACATTTCCACTGAGGAGGGGGGAAGGTTGGGGTGACAGGTCCCCTCCTCTGCACCCCCTCGAAGCCCACCCGAGACACTGATTGCCAAGGCTTTGCGTTATTCCCCCCTCCCACCTCCCAGCAAAGGCCTCTGCCCAGCAAGAGGCAAAAAGTGCAGAAATAAAATCTCTTTCCAGAAAAGCCAAAGCGATTTTGCATCCCCAGCACAGTACAACAATTCCATACAAGCAGAATATTTATAGACTTACAGGTTATTTTGCAACAATAACAAAACAGCTACACAGAATTAACCCACCACTTGAATGTCCTGGAAAGAAAAAGAGAACATGGATGACAAAAAAAAAAAAAAAAAAGTGAAAATCATCAAAATCTATTTATTTTTTTTTGTCTGGAGAATTCTGGTAAAGAAATAAAAAAGAAGAAATAGATTAAAAATAAAACCAAAAACGAGTATGGGGAGTTCATGGGGAACCGTCTTTAAGGAAGAAGCTTCTTTCCCCAAGAGTAAATCCCATTGGAGGCCTTGAGCCGAGTATGGCTGTTTGCAAAAAAAAAAAATTAAAAAAAAAAAAAGCTGAATGAGGAAAAAAATAATTAAAGAAAAAATAAAAATCCAGAACAATGCAGCTGGCTCCTGGCTTTGCTCGCTGGGTTGTTTAGTTGGTTTGGGGTATTTTTTAGGGGGGGAGGGTGTTTTAGAAACGCGAAAGTGATCCCCCGCCCCAAAATAAATAAATTTAAAAATGCATAAATTATAATTAAAAATACATATACTTAAAAAAAAAAGGCGCATTTTTTTTCCAAGATCTCTTCGCTCGTTTTCGGAGAGGCTTGGGAGAAAGAAAAAAAAACAAAAACAAAAAAACCCAGAAGCGGAGGCTGGTGGTGGTAGGGGGGTGTGATGTGTGTTTGCACCGCCCGAGCTGCGCCCGGGACCCCCCGGTTTCCATTCTCTCTCTCTCTCTCTCTCTCTGTCTCTCTCTCCGGCCGCCGCCGCCGCCGCTGCTCGGTCCGCGCCGCGCGCGCTGCTCCGCGCCCGCGCGCCCCCCACGTCACCGACAGCACCCGCCGCCACGTGACCCGCCGCCCGGGCGCGACCACTGCTGGAGGGGGGGAACGGGGAGGGGGATGAACGGGGGGCGACACGGTGCGACCCCCACCGCCGCCGCTGCCCCCTCAGGATACGCGTCCCCCCCCGCCCATCTCGTTAGCGGCCTTCCCGGGGGGGCGCGCACACCGCGAGGGCCGCGGCGCCGGGGAAGACGCGGAGGGGGGAGGTCCGTGGCCCTCCCCATGCCGAGCTCGATGGTAGAGCCCGCAGCTCAAATTCCGAGAATTGGGCTCTGTTGATTCTTAGAACTGGGGTTCTTAGAAGTGGTGATGCAAGGAGTTTCTAGGAAAGCCCGGAGACCAGGTGATTGCTGCTTCTATTGCCGCGGCCGATTTTACCCTTTAATTCTCTCGCTCGCTTTTTTTTTTTTTTTTTTTTCTCTCCATTTTTTTCCCTCCTCTTTCCCTCCCTGCCCCGCTCCGACGCTTGGCGCGGAGCCGCCTCTATATATTTCTACCTATTTTTTTTTCTCTCTCTCCTCTTTCCTTCCCCCCCCTTTCCCGCTGCAGGTGCCCTTTATTTTTTTTTTTAGTTACTATTATTTTTATCATCTCAATTTATTTTTTTTCCCTGCTTTATTTATTTATTTATTTATTTCGCATACACATCTCCCCCTTTTCCCTTGCCCGCTGTCAGGCGAGAAAAAATTAGGGAAATAGGGGTGCCTGCATGTCTTTAACGCTGGGAGCGTGTATAAGGGGAGGGGAGCGGGGTGGGTGGGAGTGTCTCCCCTCGCCGTCCTCTCCCGGGGATTATCGGTTATCTGGGATTATTGGCTTTCCCGCACGCGTGACGGCCGGGTGGGGACGGGGGGGACGGCGGCGGCTCCTCTCTGCACCTGCAGCCGCTCCGCGGGCTCAGGACGGCGGCGAGCGCTGGCGGCCGCCGGGCTTGTGGCGTGACTCGGGGTCCGCTCTCAATGGCTGGATCCTTCAGTCGGGGTGTGTTATTTTTCTTTGCCTTTTTTTTTATTTTTCGTTCTTTCTTTTTTTTCTTTTTCTTCTTCTTTTTTTTTTTTTTTTTTTTTTCCTGGTGTCTGCGTGTTGTGTCGCTGTTGTCGTTTCGCCGCCGCACGAAGCCGCCGCGGAGCGGGGCTGGCGGCAGCGCGGTGGCTCGGCGGCACCGGGCAGCGGCCTTTCCGCGCCAGCCCCCATTTCTCGCTGTTTCTGTTATTAAAGCATTATTATTGTTATTCTGTCCCCGGCGCAACCGCGAAAGGGCTGGTGCGTTTTGCAACCTGTGGCGGGGCTGCGCCGTGATCTGTCAAGCCCCGGGCTAAGAGCGGGCGGTGATGGAGAAGACTTGCGGCATTTCCCTGCCCGGGAAAGGGGGGAGCCCGCGGGGAGGCTCGGCCGCTGCCGGCCCCGGAGCACCGCGGATCGCCGGCCCGGGGCGGCGGAGACCGCGTTCGCCTCGACGGTGCGTGCGGGCCGGCTGCCGGCTGGGAACGCAACCGCGATGCAAAACTCGGGAAGGGGCAAAAGTGTATGAAGCGGCTCTGAATATCATGCGTAGGGATGAAAATAATAATAATAACACCACCACCACCACCCGCGGGGAGGAGCGGGCGTCCCCCGCCGGGGGGAAGGCGGCGGGCGGGGGAAGCGGAGCGCAGCCGTGCGAGGGATGCGAGGGACGGGGCGCGATGCGGAGCCCCCCGCTGCCCCCAGCGCAGCCCTTGCCCTGTGTTTACTACCGCGGCGGACTTGGCGCGGGCACAGGCGCTCGTAAATCTGCCGGCGGCAGCCGCGGGGCTGGCCCCTGGCCACACGCTATTCCTGGAGCGAGCGGATCGGCCGCGGGGAGCCGCGCAAGCCCCGCGCCGCTGCACCCCCGAAACCGCCGCGAGCGGACGGGGAAGAGAGAGCGCTGTTTGTTTTGGCTTCTTGGGGTTTTTTGGTTTTTTTTGGTTTTTTTTTTTTTTCAATTGTTTGTATTAGGTGCGTGATCTTGTGTGCGCATATATTTTTTCCTTTTTGAATTTTTTTAAAGCTCTCCCCCCTCCCCCCCACCTTTAAAAATAAAAGGCAAAACAAAACCGAAAAAGCCCAACTTTGTTATGAAAACTTTCGTGGTCGGACGGCAGCGACCTCTCCCGGCCGGCCCCCCCCCCACTTCCCCGCCGTTGCCCCCCCGCCTGTAGTTTGCAAAGTCACAGTATGAAATGTTATGAAATCGCCTCTTGGGAAGGAGGGAAACAGAAAGCAAGGCGTTTGTTTAGAAAAATCCGCGGCAGCCTCTCAGATGTGCCTAAAAAGCTGCCTTTGACCCCCCTGTTGCATTTCCAGGGAAGAGGCAAATCTGGGCTTAAAATCATGAGTAAAAATCAACAAAAACAAACCCATCCCCGGTTAGTTTTTTCCACTGACTTCAGTAGGCGCAGGATTAGTGTGATGGGAGGCTGGAGACAGACGGATGAGGTTCAGTGAGAAGCTACTACATTGGTCTGACATCTCTGTCTTGGGCCAAATTCCTACTTGTGCCAGTGGAAGTGTCAGCAGGGCTGGGTTTGGGATCAGGCCCTTATTCGATCGGAAATCTTATTGATTCCTCTCTCGAGCTTTTAAATGCTTTAAGAATGATTATTTTCCATACTGTTTCAGAGATTTAAAGGATAAGAGCTTTAGGAGCAAATGCAGGCTCCTTCCCCCAGTCCTTGAGGGGGTTACAGTTCAAAAATTGCTCTAAAAATATTTTAGGGGAATCTGCTCTTTATATATGCATGGAGAGGCAGACCCGGAGATTGATATTTTCTCCTAAGGATAGGATTGCATGTTTTAAAACTTGCATTATAAATTGCCAACATTTTGCCCTATGAAACATACCACCAAGCCATTAAAATATTCAAGGGTTCTCTAGAAATTTTTCAGAAGAATGGATTATTACATTGTTTTAGTAAGAATAATCTCTTGGTGTTCAATTTTGATTGGTGAAACAGATCAAAAATCTCTCAAGATACATTTCAATTTCCAATCCCCCTCAGTTCTGACTGTCTGAGTCAATATTGGGAGAGGAAGTGGAGGTTAACTGGTTAGTTATTATTGCGAAGGAAGAAGTTGGAATGAGAAGTGATTCTTACAAATCCCACCCCAAAAACAAAACAGTAAAAAAAAAAAAAATCTGTCAAAAGTCTTTGTGACACTTTTTAGACATCCCTGTTTGCAGTGCAGGGAGGATTCAGCCGGCTGTTGCATGGTACAAAAATAAACCTAGCAGAAACATTAAGTTTTTCAAAACAAGGCTGGAAAAGCTCATAAAAATAATGTTGCTCAGACGCGTTTTAAGAGAAACAGAATTGCATCGACAAAATTATATGTTTTCCAGGTTTGGTTGGGGTGTTTTATTTTCCAAGGGGAAAAATTGCTCCTGCAGCAAAGCGAACTGGTGCCATCTAGTGTCACCTCCCGCCGCTCCGCGCGGGGCCGGAGCCTCGGCGGAGTGGGAACATGTTTATTAACTGCTCGTTAAAAAAAGAAGAAAAATAAATGCTTGCCAGCTTGGAGGAAGGTGGCAGAGGAAACTCTGGATGCCACTGAACTTACTTAAGGAGCCTAATTGGAAACAACCGAGTGCTTATTAAAGTCACTGACATTTCCATATGGAGTTTTCTCTGGGTCTGGTCATGAAATCACATGTGAAAATCTTTCCGAGTTGTGGTGTTAATCTGCCCTTGAATTTTTGCCTAATTTAGGATGTATTGTAAAGCTAGGCTTTTTTTTTTTCCCTTGGAAAAGCCTCCAACTGCAGCAGCCCAATATGAATTTGTAGGAATAGTGTTTGGGTTTGGAGCACTTTTTTTTTCTTAGTAAACAGTAACGTTATCCTCAAAACCCCATACAAATACAGGTGGTAAAACTTTGTGTGCCAGTCCTGTGTGGTAAGACTGTCCTCTGAATTTATTTGGATTCTCCATGAGAAAAAAAAACCTTTTTGCAAAGTCTACAGATGAATAAAATGAAGCTCTAATCAGTAGATGTACTTCTCAGTGTGCAACTTATGTACCTTAATATATTTACAGTGAAAAGGTTGAAGAACTGTTTTGTGCCTGTTTTAGTCCGTATGCTGTAATACCTGGGCTGAGAACTTCACCCAAGGAGTTTTTACTGGTTCAGCTGGAACCTGAAATATTGTTTTCACTTTTCTGAGAAGTCGGTAAAATCTAAATTTGGTGGAAAGTTGCTTGTGTGCTCATAACCTCTTGCTCCATTTTATAGTAGCAAGGGAGTCTATAAACGGGAGCCTTGTATGCCGAGTGCCTGTATTCTTCTCTAGATCTATTTTTAAACCATTCTTCTGTTTGGCAAAAAGTGACACTTGGTTTCCATGTTTACAGCAGGCATTGGCAAACCTCAGGAGTTCACAGTTTGCAGTTTGGTTAGATCAGTATCCAAAAGTCAGCATCTGACCAGTAAGCTCCTTCAGACTGCAAATTTAAACTGCAAATGTAGTCCTCCTTTTTTTTTTTTTTTTTTGTTTTTTCTTTTTAAAATCTAAGCTAGATCTTACGTGTTAGCTTCACTGCAGGACACTGGCAGCGAAAAGACACACACCCCTAAATTGGAGCAAGTGGGTAGTCTTCAGGACTGCTTTAAAACCCCAGTAATCTCAGTGGAGCTTCCCATTTAAACCAGAGAGAGAACTAGGGGCATTTGGGAGAGGGGTAGGAATTTTTTTTAATTTATATTGTTTTCCTTCCCCTCTTTTTCCTGGTCAATTGCTCCGTTTGGGCTGTGTGCTGGGTACCCATGGGGAATGTTGGACCCCTGTTTATGGAGGAGAGAGTTTGGGCCAGCACACTGCAGGACAGGGGGCTCTGAATGGGTCCTGAAGAAGGTGTCCTGTAGGACTAGATACCCTTTGAAAATGCATCTCCTTCAATCTGTTTGGCTAAATATAGGGGCAAGGGGGTGTCTCTGACCTGGCCAAGGCACCCCAAGCTGTGCATTTGTCTCATCCCATCCCGGCAGGATGCCAGAGCAGTTCCTTACTGCCAGAAGGAGCTGTGCCACCCTCAGCCCCAGGAGTACAGAGTCAGGGAGGGTCAGGTGCCAGCTGGTAATTTTCTGTCCAAGTGCAGGGCAGGGATGATCAGACACCTCCTCGGAGCCCAGCAGGGCCAGGGACCCAGCTCTGGCTGCACCCTGCTCTCAGGTCGGCATCTCGGTGCAGAGCTCAGTGTTGGCAGGGCACGGAGTCCGTCTTCTGTTTTCTGGAGCAGCTCCCTAGATTTCAGCCAGGACACATGGTTCCTGCCTTCCCTTGAAAAATTAATGTGCCAGATTGCTTGGGGTCGTTTGAAATGCTGAGGAAGGCTTGACTCCTTGCTTCCCAAGGGCACGCGCTGCCTCTGCCTCACAGCCAAAGCTTGGCTCCGTACAGGGCAGGGGAGTCCTCTTTAGTAGGAAAACATTGGAGGCAGTTTTAGCGTGCTTACCTCTTCCCTCCTCTGCATTTTCTTCTGCAAAGACCAAAACAATGTGGAGATTTGAGCTGGGCCAGCTTTCAAGGGCAATCCTTTAAACCCTCTTTTGAAGTATGAACTATAAAGTTCCCTGCGGCGCTCGAGAAAATATGCAGTTTTCCTGGTTTCAAATGCTGATAATAAACCCATCCAGATAATGTATTGCATTTCCTAGAAACATTTGTTTGCTGGCAGGAAATTGGATCAGATTGAGACCGCTCGATAGAGCGAGTGCAATCCGTTCACGGAAGGGTACGGTGGAAAATACAACAGGGCTTGCACTAGTGATGCTGCTTTTGATCTGTGCTGACGCTGTGGACTTCTCTCAGTCTCTTCCTGGGTTATTATTAACCCAGACACGTTTTGGCTTAGGCACTAACCAGAAGCTACTAAACTAATAAAACTCTGCTGTGACAACTAAAGGGCACTTAGTGCCTCTGGATTGTATGGTATCAGAAAGCTGAGCTGGGCTCTCACACACCCACAGCAAAAAAAAAGCATCTTCTTCACCGTGGCATGTAGCACCCATGGCTGTGCTGGGGAGCTTCCCAGACCCCACCTCATTTTCGTGGTTGTCCCCCTGATCTCTGTTCAGGAGAAACCAGGCATTCCTTGGCAGGGTGGAGAGGCAGCTGGCAGCACGCTCTGGCAGGCAGCAGCGATGTTCCCATGGGGCTGGGACCCTGCAGGGTGCAGGGACTGGGGAGGAGGAGGGCAGGATGGAGCTTCCCCTGGGCGGGCAGTTTCGGATCACTGTGTGGGATGAGGCTGTGGGGAAGGAAGACTGCGCCCAAACACCCCTCTAAGGTGATGTGAGCGAGTCGGCGCTGCAGGCTCTGGAGGGGTAGGAGACTGGGGCCCAGGGAAGGGGAGTGTTTGATGCCCTCCTCCCTGCCTATTGCGATTGGGGATGGGAGAAGGGTTAAGACTACAGGGTATCCCCTGTACAAACAAGGATAGGGGAGCAAGGAGTTCCCCCTGTGCACAGAGTGGGAAGAGGATGGATGAAAAGGGATTCCTTCTAATTGGGAGAGTAGATCAATGGAGAGGCATGGCAGGAAGATGGATTGGAAGTCCCTGGTTCTCCCCTCTGCCCTAGGGTAAGTGAGCAGAGAGGGTCTCCCCTTTGCCTGGGGTTGAGCTGAAAGAGGTTCCCCCCCACGAAGGTGCATCCTCCCTGTGCTCACGGAGCTGCAAGGGAGGCAGAGCCAGCGCTGGGCTCCTTTCCAGGAATGGGTTTTCTCGGGGAGGTGCCGGCAGGGAAGGGCTGTTCCCTGAACCGCTGGGGCAGACCCATTGCCTTCCTGGAAGGCAGCAGCAGTGACTGTCCCGTGTCGCCACCCCTAAAATGGGCTCTTTGCCTATTCCAGACCTTCCTCTATGGGCACGGCCAGCCCTGGCACACAGCCTCGAGCACTGCCGGAGAGCCCACACCTGCAAGGTACTGGACAGGAAAACTGGAATGGGGGGTGTGGGATGATGCTCTGGCCCAGCTGAGCCTGGAGGAACCTCATGGGATTTGAGGGGATTTCGATGGCAAAGACCATATTTGGCTGCAGTGGTTTCTTCTGCTCCCCATCACTGGTCCTTGGTCCTTGTTGCCATCCCGTTCTCTCTGGTCTGAATATCCTCCTGTGCTGGGTATGGAGCTAGTGCTGTACAGGGACTGGAAGGGGCAGGGTTAACCCAACTCAGCACAGCGAGGGGAAGGAAAGTCCCTTTCCCTTTGCATGCCCACATCCTGCAGCCAGGAGCTGCTTGGGATGCATCTGCCCAGCTTTTGGGGCTGTGGACGTTGCAGCAGCGCTGTGCTGGGAGGGATAATTTGGAAGGGTGGGGAGAGGGCTGTGCTGGGGTGCTCCAGCTGTGGGAGAGAAGCTGGGTGTCCCCCTGTGAGTGCTGTGCCCTTTCTGTGGATAAGGGGATTTGGTGACACTAGCAGCTTCTCACATGATGCTCACAGCTACAAGGTTTGTCTGGCTGTTTGTAACTTTGTTCATTTACAAGTGGGTCACCTCCTCACCACTGTGACACTGAGGTGACTCCCCGGAGCCTGGCAGGGCATGTCTGCCACTGTGGCTGAGGTTGGGGTGCCAGCCAGCTGCCCCAAGCACACACATCTGCTCATGTGGGCACAGGGATGTGTGCTGGGCTCCTTGCAGAATGCTGTGAGTCCCTTGGCTTGCAGTTGACAGTAGTGAGTGGCTGGCAGTGAGCATGTACAGAAAGGTCAGAGTCTGCAGAATTTGGGAAATGAGTCACTTTTTGTATGTGCATAAAGTTTTAAGCTGGCCAGGCTCAGAGCAGCTCTGAAGATTTATGTTTGATGGCTGGAATAAAGCTGTAAGGCAAAACGGTTTTGCATGTGATACCTTGCCTTAAATCTCTTCATCCCAGTGGCTCTGGGAATGGAAGAGAAGCTTGGGCTCCAGACCCAAACATCTGCCACTGAGGGAGAGGAAAGACAACACTTGACAACCCCTTGTCTCACAGGGATTACTGGGCTTCCTGCAATTGCCTGGCAGTCTAAATAATCTGGGGGCTGGTCCTCTAAATAGTGTGATGAGGGTCTTGTTGGCTCACTTATTTATTGTGCTTCTACCTGCTGAGGCAACTGCCTGAGGACCTTCTTCCTCCATTGGTGCCAAGTCAATTTGATTTGGTTTTAAGTAAATTTTGGAGGATTAGTATGAGTTCTGAAAGGCAATTAACTCCTGGGTTTCCGTGCCGTTCTGTCCCAGCTACATTGCTGGGTGAAGCCAGTGCCTGGAGACACAGCTTGTGGTTTAAGGGAAGGCTTTGGCAACACCAAGGGGATGGGTCATTTGTTCTGCATCCTCATTGTCTCCACCACTGGCTTCCTGTGCAGTCCTGGCCAAGTTACTTTGGTACTTGATGCCTATATCCTCCCAAATCTGTTCAATAATCCCATCCCAGGGCGTTTTCAGTAGTGGCTGGAGCCTGTGGGTTTCTGAGCAGAGTGGCAGCAGATGTTTGTGTGTATGTCATACCTGTTAACAAGGTGCTGGGAGTATGGCATGGGTCTTGAATGTGGCACCGGACAGGAACTCAGTCTTGGCAGAGGAAGAGTTATCTCTGAAAGAAGTGGTGAGAAAATTCTCGCTTGACTTCCCTTCCCCACCTGCCTTTAAGTTCCTGAGTCATGGAAATGAAAATCTCCTTGGCATACGCCCATGGTTTGGGCTAGAGGGTGTGGAAGAAGCTATGATTGGATTCTCAAAGCCTGTGATTGTGATAAGAACTTACTGTACCGGAAGAAACAAATGTTAAGCTTACTGGAGAGTAGAAGGTTTGTTATCTCTAGCTTTTATCCAACTGATACTTGAGCGAAATAGCAACCTTGTGACCTGCCACGGCCAATTCATAGTTACCAGCTAATATGGTGGTTTTTTTCTTGTGATTTATTTGTAGGTTTGAAAGAAACTTTTGGACTGTGAATTGAGGCATTGGGTACGTAAATTTAAATTTTGTGCTTTTCCTCCTAATCTCTCCCCCCTTTCCTTAATGCAGTGTTTTGTTAG
Source organism: Acridotheres tristis (assembly GCA_037013685.1). Classification (NCBI taxonomy): domain Eukaryota; kingdom Metazoa; phylum Chordata; class Aves; order Passeriformes; family Sturnidae; genus Acridotheres; species Acridotheres tristis. Next base: position 15,587,169 of record CM072896.1, read on the forward strand.
ACCCAGCTGGAATTTGTTTTCGGGAGAGCAGCTGCTCTGTAGAAACTACTGTATGTTCATGTGCCACTGGGGAAGAAGGAGTCAGGATTATGGGAGGGGGTTGATAGTGGAAGAATTTGACACCAAAGATGCACATTCCAGCCCAAACCACAGGGAGACCCTAATGGCCATCCTGGGTGCTGGCTGGGAGGACACCTGTGAGATGGGTCAACAGGTGTTGTGTTTGGGGAAGGCTTCATGTTCCTAGACTAACCCTAACCTTGCTCATGGGGAAGGGCTGGGCCATGGTGTGGGTAGCAGCCCTGCAGGTTAGATGAGTTCTACTCCTCACCAGTTAATTGGGAAACTGCAGACAGGTCTTCTCCAGAGTGACCACCACTTGGGAGTAGGAAAGTAGTTTCCTGGGTGAGGGCTGGTATTCCACTGTGGGCTGGATTTTCCAGATGTTGAAATCATTCAACTTCAATTGGGACCTTAAGGCTTGTTTTGATACCTGTGGCTGGTTTTACTGCCAGACATCCAGGTGAGGAGGATGGCTCCTGAGGGAGGTTGGAAGGCTAGAAGCTATGTTGGAAGCATTGTGGAGATGAACCTGAGTGGGTGGAGTGAACTGGGGTGGGGCTGCCATGGGCGAGGCAGGGAGAAAGAGGAGATGGTTGGCTAATCCTCAGGAGGGTCTGATTGCCTTCACCCACCAGCTTGATGGATGGGATGAGACGTGCCAGGTCTCGCTGTCGGCACAGGGAGCTCACTAGGCAGCTGGCAAGAGCTTGGTGTGGTGCAGGACTGTTTGCCTTGGGACCAAGAAGCTGGTGCTGCCCCTACCAGGAGCAATTGGCCATCTGAGCATGTCCCAGAGCAGTAGCTGTCTCTTCCGTGGGTGTAGGGTGCTTTCTTGGCTGTTCCCCATTCTCATCTTCCTCTGATGCTTGTCTCACCCAGACTCAAGATGGCCTCTCCGGCAGACAGCTGCATCCAGTTCACCCGCCACGCCAGCGACGTCCTCCTCAACCTCAACCGCCTTAGAAGCCGGGATATCCTGACCGATGTTGTCATCATCGTGAACCGGGAGCAGTTCAGAGCCCACAAAACAGTCCTGATGGCCTGCAGGTGAGAGCAGGCTCCTTCCCTGGCTCCCTCCTTGCTCCTTCAGGCTTTGGCCTCCAGAAGCACTGCTGCAGTCCTGTGGGGCTTGTGGGATTCACGGGGAAACGGGCAGAGAAGCAGAACTGAAAGGGGCTGCCAAGAATTTTGTGCCTGTAATGGGATTAGAGCTGAGACTGCCTCCCTCCAGTGTGCTGCCCTCACCTCTCTCCTTGTGTGCCCACATCTGCCCACGCACAGCCCATGGAGACCCACGGGAGCACAGCAGATGTGAGGCACATCTCTAAAGGCAAAGCACAAATGTGCCACAGGGATGGAATAGGAGAGAGGGAGGGCTGGATGTTCGCTGGGGTGGGTGAGTCTTCTGTGACCAAGGTGTCCCCTGCCACTGCTATTTTTAGAGCTATTCCTCCCTGGCTCCCAGACTGCTGGCTGCACCCACCTTAGTTGATTTTTTTCTTTTTTTTTTTTTTATTAAGCCTGATGGGGGTCTGAAATCCCTTTCCAGCTCCTAAGATTGCTGGAATTGCTTCCCAATGAATGCTAATTAATATCTCACCATTGCCCAGTTGAATTACAGCAAATGCCTTCCAGGTTCTCTTGCTGACATGGTGTAAAGATTTCAAAAAGCCAAGCTTTGACTATTAAAACGTCTGAAAAATGTTTTGCCAACATTTCTTCTTTTTTTATTTTTCTGGTTTAAGCCTGTGTGGATGCCCTGAGAGGCTTCTGAAAGAAATGAGTCATAGTGGGAAGGGGATGGTAAGAAGGGTAAGAACAACAATGGAAAAATCCAAAAAAGCTGGGGAATTACTAAATGGAGGCATTGGGGAGTTGTTGAGTAGGTGAGATCTAAAAGCAGGCTGTTCCAGTTGGGGAAAGTGCAATGTAGAAGACGCTTACTAAGCTGAGAAACCAAGCTTGATAATAAGGGGGAAGCTCAGGGAATTCTGTAATTGCCTTCTCCTCCTCCCTTCCCATTCAGGAACCCCTCTGTCCTCAGGGATTTCATACAAATTCTCCTTTTTGCCTTTGAATTGTCATAACACTTACCCTCTTTACTGTCTCCCCTCTTCAGTGGCCTCTTCTACAGCATCTTCACTGACCAGCTCAAGTGCAACTTGAATGTCATCAACCTGGATCCTGAAATTAACCCTGAGGGATTTTGCATCCTCTTGGACTTCATGTACACCTCCCGCCTGAACTTAAGGGAGAACAATATCATGGCTGTGATGGCCACAGCACTCTACCTGCAGATGGAGCACGTGGTTGACACCTGCCGAAGGTTTGTCAAGTCTAGGTAAGTGCACTTGGTGAACTTTGAAGAGCCTGGGACTGTGTGTTTGGGTGAGCAAGGGAAGAGCTGACAAAGTATCTGCAAATGTATCTGTATGGGCTGAAAATTACTTCAGTGCCTCTCCTGTTTTCCCCAATTCCAGTGAAGCAGAGATGGTGTCTGCTGTGAAGACCCCAAGGGAAGAGTTTTTGGCGGGCCGGATGCTGGGCCACCCAGAGGTGATGGCTTATCGGAGCAGAGATGTCTCAGAGAACGGCATGCCTCTTCAAAACGGGTCCCTCTGCAATGGGAGGGCCTTTGCACCTGGCTTGATCAACAGTTTGTCTGGATCCCCCATTTCCTACCACGGATACAGCCCTCTCCCTCTCAATAGCTTCCTAGTGGATGATGAGTTGCGGGAGATGAGGATGCCTCTCTCTGAACTCTCAAGGGCAGGTGCCTTCCCCAAGGAGAGGATCCTGCCATGTGACAGCTCCAGGACAATCCCCACTGAGTACGTGAGAACCATTACCGACATTTCTGCCAACATGTGCCACGCTACCATCTATGCTCCAAAAGAAGGTGCTGCTGAAGAAGCCAGGAGTGACATGCACTACAGCGTGGCCTCTGGGCCCAAACCTGTCATCCCTTCAGTCCGGAACAACCCCTACTTCCCCTGTGATAAAGTGGCCAAAGAGGAGGAACGGACCTCTTCAGAGGATGAGATCAGCCAGCACTTTGAGCCCACAAACACACCCCTGGACCGCAAGGGACTCATCAGCCCCCAGAGCCCACAGAAGTCAGACTGTCAGCCCAACTCACCGACTGAGTCCAGCAGCAGCAAGAATGCTCGTATCGGTCAGAACTCCAGCTCCCTCTTCACCAAGAGCCCCACAGACCCCAAAGCCTGCAACTGGAAGAAGTACAAGTTCATTGTCCTCAACTCCCTCAACCAGAACACCAAGCAAGACAGCACTGACCAGAATGAGATGGGAACCCTCTCTCCTCGCACCTACGTGCCCATGTCCACTTGCCAGCAGTCCATGGAGCCAGAGCATCTCAATGTGCAATCCCCCACCAAGATAAGTGTGAATGGTGAAGACTCTACTATCCCACAAGCGAGCAGACTCAATAATATTGTTAACAGGTGAGAAGACCTCTACCCCCCATGCCTCTCCCCCCCGAGAAACAGGGCTTCCTGCGTTGTTGATGAGGGTTTGGAAGTGTGAAATACCTGTAGCGCTGGGCTGGGTAGTCCAACCATGAGCAGATAGAAGCCCCTGCATTTGGTGGAGGGCTGCCAGTGACACTGAGTGCCCACCATCCCCACTGTAGTGGTGCCAGTGTCAACTGGCAAAGCAACTGGGAACATTGGGTTGTGAATCCCTGTGTAACTTTGGCAGCTCTGGATGATTTCTGGAGCCTGGATTTGCCTAGCCTGTGTTTCCACCAAACTCCCTATGCCTCAAGTGTTTTGTTGGCTGTAGGCACTGGAATGGCCAAAGTATCAGAGAACAATATGCTATCCTCTGGACCTGGATGTTCCTAAAGACATTTGAGGTCATTTGGTGATGGACATCTGAAGGTTTGAGGCTTAAGGACCTGTTGTTGATCAGGGCTATGCTGTGCAGCTCACCACAAAGATGTCGCCATAAAATGTGTGTGTCCCTTGTGTCAGGAGGGATGCAGACAAGGGTCTGGTATCTCGAGCACAGCAAGAGCCTTCTCACAGCTGTGTACGTTGTTCTCCTTCCACAGGTCCCGGGATGGGTCCCCTCGGAGCAGCGAAGGGCAGTCCCCACTGTACATGCATTCATCAAAGTGCAGTTCCTGTGGTTGCCAGTCCCCACAACATACTGAGATGTGCCTTCATACCCCTGGCTCAAACTTTGGAGAAGAGATGGGGGAAACCCAGTCTGAATACTCTGACTCCAGCTGTGGTGAGTCTTGCATCCTTGGTCATCTTTTTCAACCAGCAGCTGGGGGTAGGAACCCATGATTGAGTGCTCTGTGATCAAACACACAGTCAGACCTGTCTCAGATCCTGGTGGATCCCACAGTGCTTTACAGCCCCCTCTTAACTGTCTGCCCAGCTGTGTGGGCATGGGAATTTCTACCTTCTCCCCTTCCCCAGCACCATCCAGATACCTTGTGCAGGGAGTTAGTCAACTGCTGTAAATCTGGCAGGTAAGGACAGGAAACAAGTGCACCCCACCCCACCAGAACCGCAGGAGAGCAAGCCTGACAGATGTAATGACCTGTAATGGGGATTGGGCAAGCTGGCATGTCTCATGCATCCGTCATGATATCTTTATTATCAGGGAGCCCAGTGTGCACATCTGGGGAAATGCAGATAATGAGGCTTGCAATCTTGTTGCAAAACCCCACAAGCCCAAAGACAGGTATCTATGCACTCATCTGCCTGTAGCTCAGGAAAGGGGAATGCAGCATTTCCACCTGTAGTGTGGGCAGAAATCCAAAGAGGGAATCTCACTGTAGTAACACTCAACATTTAAGAGTTGGGCATCCTCCTGCTGGGGGAACCTGCCTTGTTATTTGGGTGATGATTGTCTTCCCAAGCTCAAGGCAGACCTCTGTACCTGTAAGGGTTAAAGGTGCAGGAGTTGCTCCAGAGCTGAGCATCCTTCAGAGGATGCCTGATATCTTGAGTGCTTTCATGGACCTCTCTGAAAGATGTCCAGGTGACATGCTGGCTTCTTGGAAGCAGTCTATGTGTCTGTAAAGGAGAAAGAAAGCTCTGAACTAGAGCTCATGATGACTTTACTCTCAAAGCATGCATGTTGTTGCTGTGTGCACAAGGCCAGGAGGAAACAGCACGATGCAAGCACAGCTAACATGAACACCTGCACTTGGCTTCTTGTTCCAACACTTGCTCTGGCTGCCCCTCTCCTCCATCCCAAATCCATCCCATAGCCTTCAAGAAGGTGACCCATGCACTGCCTATCTGATTGCTCCTCTCTCTGCCCTCCCAGAGAACGGAGCCTTCTTCTGCAATGAGTGTGACTGCCGGTTCTCTGAGGAGGCCTCTCTCAAGAGACACTCTCTGCAAGTCCACAGTGACAAGCCCTACAAGTGTGACCGCTGCCAGGCCTCCTTTCGCTACAAGGGGAACCTCGCCAGCCACAAAACTGTCCACACAGGTACAGTGTGGGCTATGGGGACAGCTTTGGGGAGGCTGTGGGTTGGGGAGCATGTCGGTGTTTATTGGCTGGGCTTGTGCCTGGTGCAGCATCCTCTGCTCTGTGTCACACGCTGCTCCTGATGAGAAGAGCAAAGTGCTTTACTTGGCACCGCCAGGGAGTCTTTGGACAGAGCACCAAACCTGGGAATAGGGCAGATACCTGTACCCTGCAGCAGGGGTGGAACTCAACCTTCTTTGGAGCACTGGGCTCCACTGTTCTAAAGGTGTTGTGCAAAACTTGTAACTGGGAGCAAATGCATGGCCTTCAGGTAACTTTGTAGAAGACTTAAGAAAAAGAAGTTAAAATAATCAAAAGAACGTTTAGAGACAAGTCTGAGATTTATTTTTAAATCTTAGAAATCCAGGTCACATCTACCTTGGCATAAACTCTGCTGATGGGAAAATCTGTGAATGGATGGACTCTGTGAATCAGCACAATGGAAGCTGAGAAAGGAAGAGGATATTAAGGGTTTAGTCATTTGCTGACAAACTTATTTTTTTCATGCTTTTAATACTTAATATGTCAACAGCAAGTTCACAAGCTGAGGAAGGGAAGTCTGGGCTGACGACTCTGTGCTGCTGCACTGAATTAGACCCAAATTCCCACAGTCTCAGCTGAGCTCCAGGAGGGCTGTGCAGGGGACTGAGACAACACAAGTACCAGGACAGTGTTGAAGATTGCTTACTGACAGCTGTAGGGAGATGTAGGTGCCAGCTTCTGTCACAGGGTCAGGAGGAATGATGCTGTTAATCCCTGCTGGCAGAGCTGCCTGACTTCCTCTCTTGCCCTGAAGGCTGCAGCTCCCAATCCAAAAGAGAAGGGCTACCTCCTGAGCTCACCCTGCTCTGTAGACACCCTGCCCAATTGCTGCTTGTCCACAGCCATCTCCAAAAGGGACAGGAGTCAGGGCTAGTGCTTCATGCCATGGGGTCTGGCACCTGAAGGGAGTTAACTCTGGGGAACAGCATGGATCCTGGGTGCTGAGCACAGCTGGAGCTAATCCTTCACCCTTTCTTTTGGGCTCTGCAGGAGAGAAGCCGTACCGCTGCAACATCTGTGGGGCACAGTTCAACCGACCAGCCAACCTGAAAACCCACACACGCATCCACTCTGGGGAGAAACCCTACAAGTGTGAGACCTGCGGGGCCAGATTTGTCCAGGTACGTGTAGCCTCTGGGACCCACAGTGCCTGGGGAGGTGGGATATGGTTGGATTTTCTTCCCAAGACTGGCAAATTTTCACCACCGAGACTGGTGATGCCTCAGGGCAGGGAGGAGGCTGATGATAGCCCAGCTTGCTATTTTGGGCAGCTCTTCCCAGGGTGTTGTGGGATAAATACGGACCTTAAGGTCTGAGTGGGACAATTTGGCTTAGTAAGGAAGCCTGACTGCTGGTTGTAGCTATTCTGCTCCATTTTGTGTTAAGGACTGGAGATATCAGAGCTCAGACACATGGCCCTGACTCCCAGCTATAGCCCAGTAGACCAAAAAACATGTCTGGGCAGAACCCCATTCCCATAGGGATACCCTTGCTCCCAGTGGAGTGCTGTCCTGACCCAGAGCTCTCTCTGCAGGTGGCCCACCTGCGTGCTCACGTGCTCATTCACACTGGGGAGAAGCCGTACCCCTGTGAGATCTGCGGCACGCGCTTCCGGCACCTGCAGACCCTCAAGAGTCACCTTCGAATCCACACAGGAGAGAAACCGTATCATGTGAGTGGCCCTGCTTTGTTTGCTGGTGGGGAATCTCAGCTTGGCCTGGGGGAAAATGTTGTCAAGCCTGAGGGGCTGGGAACACACGAGGGCATTTGTACAGGTTGGTTGCAACATCCTAATGCCCTTTGCCAGCCTCGTGAGGCCCCACACCAAGGTCACATCCCTACTTCTCATGCCCCATTTCCCTCCCGGGCATGAGCTGATGCTGATGCGGTATTTTTGCAGGTGTGGCTATGAAGGAAACACTGACACGCAGCCCAGGCTGGGTACATCTTTTCTTCCACCCCATACTTCTTCAAATAGCTATGGCTTAAATTTCAGCTGCCTGTGGTGTGTGAGGATCGGGGAGATGAGCAGATAGCCTGGCCTGAGCTCTCCTCTGATGGTGATAATCACACCCAGCAAGCAGTCTGTCCAGCCTTGCTTGCAGCCCTGTGGGGTCCCAGCTCTTTGCTGGGGCTTTCCTAGTTTTCACCATCTGCTAGAAAGGGAATCCAAGCAGGGCTTGACATCCGAACATCCTGGACCCATCCTCTGCTCAGCAGAGCTCAAAAGCAGCTCCAGAAATAGCCTTGTAGCTGGTTTGATCACCTAGATATGGTGCTTGGTGCTATGTCTATCAGAGTCATCTCCTGAGTCATTTGCCCTTTGTGCATCCCATAAACCAATATATGCTGGAAGTTGGGGATGGGGCGCCCCAGGTGCTGCTCCTCCCACCGTGTGTGTCCTGGGACCTCTGGTGGGGAGCAGGGATTTGTTGCCCCGAGGAGAGAGGATGGCGTTTCACACCCTGTCTCTTTGCCTGTCGCCCCACAGTGTGAGAAGTGCAACCTGCATTTCCGCCACAAAAGCCAGCTGCGGCTCCACCTGCGGCAGAAGCACGGGGCCATCACCAACACCAAGGTGCAGTACCGCATCTCGGGCAGCGAGGTGCCCCCGGAGCTCCCCAAAGCCTGCTGAAGGCGCAGGAGTGCCCAGGAGGAGGTCGTCTTGGGGGGCACGGGGGGAGAAGCTGTCCAAAGGATACCTGCAACACTTTAAAAGAGAAAAAAAAAAAAAAAAAGAAAGAGACAGGAAAAAAATATTCATCACGTGATGGAGTGCCTCTAAACCCATAGTACAGATAGGTGGAGAAACATTAGAAATTAAAAAAAAAAATTACAAATACACGGGTTTTATTTTTCCCAGTTATGTGAAACAAAAAGAAAAAATAAAATTATTCAGATCTTACTGTATATAAAACATAAAAAAATTTAAAATAGTCATTTTAAATGTCTGTGCAGTGGAGTGTTGATAAACTCTGGAGTCTAACCTTCACAGCCTTTGCCGTTTGAAGATGAGGAATGTAATGTTGATTTATGGGAACAGATTTTTTTCTTTTGTATGCAAAATGTGTGTTCTTTTAAAGAGAAAGTATGCTATTAAAGAGAGGGCTTTAACTTTTTTAACCAAAGGTGAAGGAATCTATGGCAGAGTTGTAAATATATATAGATATAAATATATAAATATATATATAAAATAAATATATATAGACCTTTAAAAAAGCTATATTAAAATATATAAAATGCATTAAAGGCTCAGTTGGACTCTGCAGGCAGAAGCCACTCTGAGAATCTTTATTATGATAGAGCACTTAAGGAGATATTTTAAAGTATTGCATCTGTACAAGTAAGAAAATATTTTGTCTAAATGCATCAGTGTATTTGTATTTTTTTGCAAGTGAAGGTTTACAATTTACAAAAAAGTGTGTATTAAACCAACAAAGCTGCAGAAGGAATTTAAAATAATAATAAAGTGTAATTTTTTTGTTCTAGTTCTCAGTCTGTATATATGTAAAATGTGGTTTCGCACGGTGCCTTTCTTTTCAATGGAAGTTTTCAGTGTATGGACTATATTGAGCTCAGTTTCTTCAAGGTACAGCCTGATGTTGCAAAAGGAGTTTTGATGGAACTCTCTAGTTGAGGGAATGTTCTATTTTTTTGTTTGGGATTTTTGTTTTGTTCTTATTTTACATGCTTGTGTTATAAACAATCTCGGGAGACAGGGTTTGGGCTGTGTCTAAACTGCATTAATGCATTCTGTAAAATATAGCTGTACAAATAAAATAATAAAATGAAGAAAAGTGACGTATGGTGGAGTGAGAGGTCTGTTCTTGCCTGTCCTTCTCCTTAAGGTGCCTGGGGAAGGGGCTGAGCAGGCCGAGCCCTGGTGTGAACTCTTGGCTTGGTGTGGCTCTGCCCTGTGTTGAAGGCAGGGGCCTCTTTCTGCCTGGAGTGGTGGTGGTCTCTGGCAGGAGGTCTGAGCAAGACTCAAGTTTGCTCTGGATCCTGGTGGGCACTGTGCCACCCCCTTGTTCCTTTCTGCATTGGCACTGAGTAGCCAGCAGGAACAGGGCAGAGCCTGGGAGAGATGTTAGCTGACCAGCCCAGGGCCAGTTCCAGATGGCTGAGTAGTTATTTATATTTCTTGGAATCCAGTGCACTTGCCAGAATTGCTCAGGGAAGATGACTGCCTGCTGCTCCTTTCTTTTCAGAGCTGGGATGGGGGAGCTGCTGTTCTGCCTGCCTTTGGGATGGATGATTCAGGGGAGCAGGGTCTGTAACCCCATCCAGGACCTCGCTGGCCAAGAGCATCTCTGTTTCCAGCCATTGCACGCTGGCTTTGGGCCAGAGCTGAGACAGCCCAGCCTGAAGGAGTCCCTGGGCTCGCCCTGGAGGGGAGAGGAGCTGCTTTGCTCTGTTTGGGTGGCTGTGGTGTGCTGGGAGAAGCCCTGAATGCCCGGGCCTTGAGCTCTGTGCTGCTCCACTGTTTTTTTCAGAAAACCAAAAAGCCTGACACAAAAAATTTCTCTGAATTACACAGACAGGACTGGCTGGAACCAGCACTGATGTGGAGCCCGGCCACAGCTCAGCACAGCCCGGGGTGGGGTCTGAGTTCCATTTTGAGTTTAGTTAATTCATGGATAACTTTGTCTAGGGGCTTGCCAGATGATTCACAGTAGGGAGACTTGGAAGCCCCAGCAGGAAGGGGAGGGCCTGGCTGTTTGCAGGGTCAGGACGGGCTGCACTTAGGAGGAGCTGGAGATGAAGAGAAGGATGTGTCAGCACACCATAGGACAGAGGTGGATGGGAGACAACCAAAGCAGCCCTGCATAGGAGGAAAATGCCAAGAAGAGGGGGAGCCAATTTGCTATTTTGCAGCATCCCTGCTGCTCTGACTTGGCCTTCTGATGATCACAGCAGGCTGAGACAACTATTGCTGACATTATCTGAACGTTTTTAGAACCAGGAGCTATGAAGATGCTTTGGGGCCCTATAAGTGGGATCATGATGACCAATAACAGCAATCCTATTCTTAGAGAAGTTTCTCCTGAGGAATTGTCTTGCTTAGCATGGCTCTGGATCTGGTCAGGCTGCTGACCTGGATAGAGTGGCTGGTCCTCACCTTTGTGGGCTTGCTGCTTCTAGGTCTGCTGTTCTTCCTTATGACATCTTTGAGCTCTTGCTTTATGTGCTCATCTAAAGGCAATGCAGTTGCCTTTCCCTGTTTATCTCTAAATAAACACATTGTTTCAGGCTGAAAGTTAAACTTTTTAACTTCTACTCTGGTCTTGTGAGACCCCAACCTGAAGTACTGTGTCCAGCTCTGCAGCCCCAATGCAAGGAGGACCTGTTAGAATGAGTCCAGAGGAGAGCCACTGAGCTGGCTGCAGGGTTGGAACACATCTTCAGTGAAGACAGGCTGAGCAAATTGGGGCTGTTCAGCTTGGAGAGGGTTCCAGGGAGACCTTAGAGCACCTTACAGTACCTACAGTACCTAAAGGGAGCCCACAAGAGAGCTGGAGAAGGACTTTTCACCAGGGCATGAAGTGATAGCACAAGGAGGAATGGCCTTAAGCTGAAGGAGGGTAGATTCAGATTAGTTATTATGAAAATATTCTTACTCATAGTTGTGGTGAGGCACTGGAGTGGGTTGCCTAGAGAAGTTGTAGATATCAAATCCATGGAAGTGTTCAAGGCCAGGCTGGATGAGGTCTTGAGTAACTTCAATTACTGTGTAAAAGTAATTGTAATTACTGAGTAACTATAATTAGTATAGAAACTGTGGAAGGTGTCCCTGCCCACAGCAGGGGGTTTAACAAGATGATCTTTACCATCCCATCCATTCTATGATTTTCTGGTCCCCAGCTCCTCTGGCTTGTCCCCCAGCAGACCAGGTCTGCTGGCATGTGAAGAAACCCCACCAAAAGGTGAGGGCTGAGCAGTGAGCTGGAGCCAGCCTCTCTCTGCTCCTGTTTGATTTGGCTGGGCAGGATGGCTGCCTGGCAGCCTGCAGCAAATGCCTGCCTGCCTGCTGTGGGGCAGGCATTTCATGAAGTGAGGTCTTCCCAAGCATTCTGCTGGGCAAGAGCCTGTTTTTCACCCTGAAGGGTGAAGCCAGCATTAGCCCTCACCAGCTTACTTGTGTTAGATATAGGGTGGCAGAAAAAAGACCACGAATGGAGCATTGCCTGAGGGTTGACAATAGCAAAATCTTGCTTTCCTACCTTATTCCCTCACTTGCTTTCCCTTTCTACCTTTCTCTGGTGGGTTCTTTAATGTTCAGTAAAGCTGGCTGTCCTCACAACAGGGTTTTGACACACATACTGCTCTCATTTGACACACATACTTAGGTTTCTCCCCTCCCTGTCAGGACCTGCTTGCCTTTGAGCTCACTGCCTCTCTGGTTACTGCAGTTGTCACTTTTGGAAGCGGCTGGGCTGGGCTGACAGCTCCACTTGCCCCACACAAGCAGCTGTGTAGCCACGACCTCTACTTCCCATTGACATGCCCAGCTGCACTTACAGAATAAATACTGTATTTTCGCGGAGCACGGTTTCCTCCTCCTGACTGATTTTATTTTTTTTTTAACAGTGATGTCATGGCTTTTCCAGGCAGCTCAGCTGAAGCGATAGCGATCCGCGGTCAAAGGCCTGCAGGCATCTGGCACTTGGGGTGTTTGGAGAGGCGAGGGAGCCGTCACACAGAGCTGCCCTACACCTGCTCTACAGCCACAAACACCGAACTGCTCAGCCCTGCCCGTGTCCCTACTGCTGGGTTGTTCTCCCTCGGAAAACCCAGCTTCAGAGACAGGCTGGCATTCGGAGGGAAGGTCACCACTATGAAATGGCTGGTTTCCAGGAAGGCCCAGCATGGGAATGGGGATTCAGGCTCCAGGGCAGTGTGGCTAGCAGGGCTAGCGGAGGGGATGCTTTTATTCCTCCTGGCAGCGCTGACGGACCAGCCCGGGGCCGGGCCGCTGCATTCTGCCGAGTCTCCACAAGAGGGCAGTGCAAGACGGAGTTTAAGCACGCAGTCCTGGAATTACGGAATCGTTTGGGTTGGAAGGGACTTTAAAGATCATCCGATTCCAAACGTGGACAGGGATACTTCCCACAAGATCGGATTGCTCAGAGCCTCATCCAGCATGCTCTTCCAGGTGTGGAGCATCCACAGCTTCTCTAGGTTACCTATTCCTCAGCACCCTGACAGTAAAGAATTACTTTCTTATATCTAACCTAAATTGAGCCTATTTCAGTTTAAAGCCATTCGCCTTTGTCCTATCCCTGCATATCCTTGTAAAAAAAGTCCATTGCCGACTTTCTATAATCCCATATAGGTACTGGAAGGTGCTATAATGTCTCCCCAGAGCCTTTTCCAGCTCGAACAGAGATGTGTTAATAGAGGAGAGCTATATACAGAGATAAAGCCAAGTCCTGATTTTGTGAGCTCATCCATCATCGCTTTCCTTACTCTAATAATTTCTCGTAGCTCAGGCCAGCATCTCTCTGTTTGATCCCGAACACAGCCCTGACTCGTGGCAACCACTGCAGTAGTACAGGTAAAAATACCTGGATATTTAACTCTCCTATTATACCTGGTATATAGCTCTTAGTTCAGCCTGTTCAACTTTGTTTATGCACGTGTTTGTGCTGATCTTTTCTTTGTTTTTCCCATGTCTCTCCCTTCTCCTTTCTCTTCCTTCTCCCTTTGCCTTTTCCTTTCAAGGCAGCTGCTATCAGTCCCACAGATGCCATGGCAGTATCCTAAGTGGCTGCGACTGGGAATAAATCTCAGGTAGCAGCATCAGAAATTCTAAACGCAGCTAAGGCTCTTAGAGACAATTCAAAATTTAGGTACTAGAATTCCACCTCTGTGAACCTCCACTGCCTGACTGCCTTCCCCCTGTGCTACCGGAGCAGAAATCCCAGAGGCTTGTAATTAATGGGGAGGCAAATTCTTTTGGATCTGTGCCCAAGTTTTACTATAAAAACAAAAACTTCTCAGGGCTGCTGTAAGACCATGCGCAACCCCGTTGCTGCTGTCTCTGTGTCCCGTTCCAAGAATACATGGTACCATTCAGCCAGACGTCCTCTCCCTTATTGAGCTTTTGTTTTTTATTAACACTCAGGCGTGACTGACTACTCTTCTTCCACTCATCTGGATCTGCCGGGGCAGGAACCTGCTGTATTCGATTTCCAGCAAGCTGCTAGAGCTGTGGGGCTGTAGCAGCTTTCTCACTGCCCCATAGCACCAGCTGCATGTCCAGAGGCTGAGCAGGGAATGTCACAGCCCAGATCCCAGATAACCGCTCAGCCCTACCAGCTTGAGTGCCGGAATATAAAGAAAAGCGCAATTCCCTGCTGGCAAGGCAAAACTGTCCTGCTGGTGAAAGCAGAGCTGGGAGTGAGGAGAGTGTTTGTTAGGTGATAGCGAGAGGGATAAGGCGGGATGGGAGCCTGGCTGGCGGCTGCGGTGACAGCAGAGGGCACGCTTGGCTGCCGAGCACGCAGCCTGTGCAGCCAGCCCCGGGCATTGCTGGGCTGCTCCGGGTCCGTGGAGCAAGCTGGAAGCGTGGGGGTAAGGAAGCAGTCACAGGAATTCAATGCAATTCAATCGTCTGCAAAGCCACATGCCCTGCAGCGCTGCGGCAGAAAGAAAGGAACAGAATTGCCTCTGCCACAGCCGAGCGGATGATGGATTTATCTGGCTGGAGAATGAGTGCAAAAAAAATTCAGAGCACACTGATCCCATAGAGAAGCTGGGGGAAGGAGAACTGGTAAATCAATCTGCAGCTCACTCGCTGCTCCATGCCTGCACCGAATCCTGAGGATGTCTGGAGATCTGTCCTTACCCCTTCCCCAGGAGTCCTCTGTGGGACACAGTCCAGACTTGTATGGAGCAGATGGACTTCCTTTCTCCACTCCCTCATTGCTGGTTCCTTCAGGTCAGCACAAGGTGGTTTTCTGAACGTGATATTTTTCCTTTAGATTTTCCTTGAAAAGAAACATAAAAATTTTTTCAGAAGGACAACATCAGAGGGATTCTCACAAACATTACCGGAGAACTTAGGTCCATTCAACATTGTATCTGTCAACAAGGCTCAGACCCGATGGGAGTTCAGTTTTTCTCCTTTAAATAGGCTGAGATATTTCCAGGGGAGCAGTCCCATTAAAACTTTTTCTCTGGTCCTGCCTCACCAGCCTCACCACCCCAGCTGAAATCCAAGAAGGTAAAAACAGCCAAGGTGGACGTCAGAGCCTTTCTGAGGGTGCTCTGGCTCAGAAATCCTGATGGAGGGCATGACCATAGAGAAGAAACCAACCATACTTTCCTGAGGTGAGCTTCTGAAATTCAGTCAGACAAATCCAAAACATTTCTATGTGGTCATAGTTCCCTTGTTGCTGGGGGGAACTGATGTAATTCCTCCAGCCCCCCTCAGGCAGAGGGGGGAACAGAGGGATAGCCACCCAGCTCCAGTGCTGCACAGAGAAATGGAGTCAGAGCCAGCCTGGTCTTCCAGTCCTTGTCCCCATGTGCCTGGAAAAGCCATAGTAGCTAGTGAACATCATAACCAGGAATTCCCATGTGGCTGAGGGTCTGTTCTTGCCTGGAACTGGACTGTGGGGAGCACAACTCCCAACAACATTGCTACTAACCCAAAGACCCATTGGGCGTTATCCCTCTGTGGCTGGATGCCCTGCACTGCCAGGGAGGTGGCCAGGGAGGGTTGGCAGGGCAGGGTTGGGCTGGGTAGATGCAAAAATGAAAAACAAAGTGTGGGTGAAGATAGAGACTAGGAAAGAACAGTTCTGATCTGAACATCTTTAATAGAGCTGGGCTCATGCACACAGAGGTGCTGTGGGTAGCTGGGGAAGAACGAGGTGCTGAGCAGCCTGGGTTGGGGCAGGACATCAAGAATGGCCTCTCAAAACCACTTAGGAATAAAGTCTGGTATCTTCCCCCATTTTATGGCAGCAGGACCATACCAACTTCCTAAAATCATCCCTGCTAGCCCACCTGGAACCCATCCATCTCCGACTGAGCTATGCAACTCTGCAAAATCCCATTAGGTGTGTCTAAGTCCTGCTGGCCCCACAGGAAGTTGTCAGGGAATGAGAAATTAGGGATGGAACATCAAGGCTACACTGTGCCAGCTCCTACAGCTCTCTTCTCCTTGTTAGTGTACAGGGTCCAAAGGCTGATAAAATGTAGCACAGCTCTCCATCCCACAGAGCAGCCCAAGGCTGCACTCCAGCCCATTGTCATGCTCCAAGAAATGCAGGTGCTGAACTGATCCCTCTGGCACTTCAGGACAGATACATTGCTGTGGAAGCCAAAGGAGGATGGTAGCTCTGGAGTGATGGGGGTTCCCAGTGTCCCCATCCCCTTGGGGTGACATGCTGAATGACAGAAGGGGTGCCAGCCTGGAGAGCTGCCTGCTGTGCAGTGGCAGGGGACATTAGGTAACAGCTTCCAGTAAGCCACAGGGGAGGCTGAAATAACACAGTGCTGTCTCCCATTTCCATCTCTGCTCCTCTCCAATGTGGAACCCACGCAGGCTGCGCCGCCCTGGGCTGTGGGATGAGCTGGTGGGGAGTTGGAGCTTTCTGCAAAGCTGGCCCAGGCTTGCACTGCAGTGTGGCACAGCTGGGCTGGGCTGTGCCAGGCAGGAGAGCCCGAGGGCTACAGAACAAGCTCATTCTCAGTGCAAGTCGAAGGGGAGTAGCTTGCTGCTACTGGCACATTTAGAAAAGTGGTGAAATTATTGTTGCTGAGAGAATCCTTTCCCAGGAAGCCTCTCCTGATGGCAGGCAAGAGGGCCAGGATAGGTTTGATGCCCTGGCATCTGCTGCCTTGGCCATTTGCCGTGCCCAGGACTGGCTCTGCTTCTTTGCCCACAGGAAGAGAGAGTTGCTGGTCCAGCTGCTAACACAGGGTCTTGCTGGTCCAAAAAGCTCTGACAGTCATTGCCCTTATGGATTATCTGCTCTTTTGGCTCCAATCATTTCCTTTGGCCTTGGTAGGAGGCTGTGTCCTGTGCCCAAAGCAAGGGAATCTGTCTATACCAGAGCAGAGGCTGATTCTTCTCCACCAGTTTCCCCAGAGCAAGATCAGTGCTAGAAGACAGACAGGGTCCCAGGAGCACAGAGCCCTTGGCCCTGTTCACATCAGGCAGATGGGGTAAAAATGGCTATAAATATAGCACAAGTAAACCCAGTCCTCAGAGTTTCATGGGCTACAAATGAAGGCTTATTCTCTCATGATTTTCATTAATTTTGCTCTTAATTTGAGAATGAAAGAAGATGAAAGCTATGTGAGGCTGCAGAGCCACGCTGCACAAGGGAAGGGAGGCACCATCCAGGGAGGGCAGTGGCAGTGCAGCCCAAAGTTCTGCTTGGTCTGGGACCAGCAACTAGCACCAATCCATCATGTTGGACTGTGAAACAGAGCAGGAACACTTTGTTTCACGCTTCATACTCCCAGCAAACCCAGCCAGCAGCACCAGGGTTGAAAGTGAGGCGAGGGATGCACATTAATTCATCATGAAACAAAATGTCATTTTGAAGGTTTCTGGAGACCTTTTCGCAGTACTTGAATTCTTGTCCCCTCAAGTCTTTGACTTTCCTCAGCTGGAAATTGAGATAGGAGAGATACTGATACCTCTTTTTTGACAGCAGAGGCCCTTTCCAGCACATCCTGCTCTGCTCCTGCCAGCTGGGAGACAGCTGAGGCGGATGAACCTTCGTGGGGCTTGAAGCGGCTTTTCCCTTTGTGGGCACCAACCAGCTCACAGGGAAAGGCTGGAGGAGTGGGGGACATTGGCCATCCCAGTGGGGCAGCTGCTTCCCACGGGACCAGCGTGTCCAGCGACCCTGAGACGGAGCCAAGCGTCCCCGCAGGCTCAGCCAGGGACCGATCTGTTATCTCTTCCCCGGGCTGCAGAACCACGGCAGGAGCCGGGCCGCTCTCCCCGGAGGCTCCCGCTGACCCCGGAGCTGCCCGTGGGGGGAGTCTGGGAACCGACCGGAGCTGGGGAGACCCACAGGGGCTGGGGAGGCCAAAGGACCTTCAGGGGCACCTCAACACGCCCATCCCCTGCAGGAGCCGGAGGCAATCGCCCTTAAGGGGACCCTTTGCAGCTCCCCGTATTCTGGAGCCGTTTCTCACCCGACGGGGCGGCTCCAGGGCGAGGGGCTTTGGCAGAGTGGCTGCTGGGGGCTTCACCCTCCGGCACCGGGTGAGAGCCGCGGGTGGGCGGTGACAGCCGGGACCCCCCATCGCCGCTCCGGTGGGCTTGGGGCCGGGGAGGGGGGACGGACGGGCAGGGTGGGGAGCTCTGGAAGGGCGGTGATTTGGGGAAGGGGGCTGGGGGCGGCCGGAGGGGAGCGGAGGGGAGCTCAGGGGGTGCCGTGGAGGCTCGGCCGGCGCCGGGCAGAGCGGAGCATCCCCGGTCCCGTTCCCCCCCGTGCCAGGACCCTCCCCCGGCGGCGTGGGGCGAGGGGGGCGCCCCCGCCTGACGTCAGGAGAAGGGTTTATAAAGGCACGGGCGGCGAGGAGATCCCCAACGCCGGAGCCGAGCCGCAGCGGAGCCGCCAGCCCCTCCCGCCGCCGCCTCCCGCGCCCGACCCGCCGGCGAGATGCTGTCGTGCCGCCTCCAGTGCGCCCTGGCCCTGCTCTCCATCGCCCTGGCCCTCGGCACCGTCTCGGCCGCCCCCTCGGACCCGCGGCTCCGGCAGTTCCTGCAGAAGTCGCTGGCCGCCGCCGCCGGGAAGCAGGTGAGAGCCCCGCGACATCGCGGGTACCCCTCGGGCAGCCCGACGGCCGCGCTGCGGGCTCCCGCTTCTACAGACACCCCGCTTCCCCTCGGCAGAACCTCCGCTCCCTGCCAGAGCCCCCGGCATCCCTGCTGCAGACCCCCCCAATTCCTCGCCAGACTTCCCCGATGTCCTTGTTTCAGACGCCCGATCCCTTGCTGCAGACCCCTGGTTCCCCGCCGGGGCTGAGCCATGGACAGGTTGGGCAGCTGGTCCTGGGAGGTGAGACATTCCAGATGGGTGCTGGTGGTCAGAGAGGAGCAGGCAATCCTTGGTGAAGCTCCCAAGGGTTTCTCCGGGTCAGAGAATGAAGGCAGCTTCCCCCGAGCACAGAACGATGGCCTTATCCATGCTGGGTGACAGCCGAGGCTTGGAGGGACTAGAAGAAAAATAAGTCCCACTGAGATGGTGACCAATTCAACCTCCCCTGCCAGCTCCTCCAAAGACCTTTCCCGTGTCACTTTAGCAGCAGGCTCATGGCATCTTTGCTGAGTATGGCGCTGAGGGCTGGAGCCATAGGAAGAGAAGGTAAAAACAAGTTAATTCCCTGTCACAGACAGGACAGAGGTCTGTCCCCCACACCAGGTAGATGCCATAGACACAATTGCTGCACAGCAGCTGTCAGGCTGGGCTCTTTGGAAAGCCAGGGCTTCTCCTCCTGCATCCTGAACATCTCTAATCTGGCCACAGAGGAGTCTTAGAGGAACAGAGTGGTGAGACCCCAAAAATCAAGGAGTAATTGTGGTCTCTCTATCTCTTTCTCCCTTTCTGTCTCTTGTCCCCCAGGAACTGGCCAAGTACTTTTTGGCAGAACTGCTTTCAGAGCCAAGTCAGACAGAAAATGAAGCCCTGGAGTCTGAGGACTTGTCCCGAGGGCCTGAGCAGGATGAAGTGAGACTGGAGCTGGAGCGCTCGGCTAACACAAACCCCGCTCTGGCACCCCGGGAACGCAAAGCAGGCTGCAAGAACTTCTTCTGGAAAACTTTCACATCCTGTTAGCTTTTGAAACCCATTTCTCCTCCCCATCCATCCCTGCCCTGCCCTGAGCAGAACCTTCACCACAAGAGGCGAAGACTGTAAATACACAATCCACAGTTATGGTGAAATTAAACAAACAAGGAAAATTTGAGTTTGATTTCCACTTGTTTTAATAAAACTTTCTGTTCCAATTGTACATGATTTGCTTGAGTTGTGATTTCTGACTAGTTCTTTGATGACATGCACTCTGCAACTCTTTCAAATGTACTATTTTTAATTCTCTGTTGCAATAAAATTTATGTTTCAAACGGTGACGCTGAGGCTCGGTGGTCAATGAGAAAACTGAAGTTATCTCTCAGGCTGCTTGTCTTCGGAATGCTGCCTGTCTCATGGTGGACAAACACTGTCCACATCTGCACATAGTCACACACACACACACACGGAGTGTATCATAATGTGATCTTTTTTCCTGTGGTCTTACTAAAGAACTAGAGCCACAGTGATATTTTTGATATCAAATCCCTGCCGTAGTGGCTGAATCACATCCACGGTACTTGTCACTTCAAGTCTGTGTGGAGGATTTACACCCATCACCAGAGGGATCAGTAAAAATCTCAGTTGTGTATTTCGAGTGATGGAGATGATAAATGTAGTTCATGGTACAAGTTTACACTGCACATTCTGTTCTCATTCCCTCCTCAGCCACAGGCACTAAAAGGTTTTCTTACCTGGCATATTTTACTCCTTGCAGCATTCCTGACAAACACTGCTCCTGGGATTCCTTCAGAAAGTTTTCCTTTGTTCTGCTGTGCATCCCTGTAAAGCTGAGGTGTTAACCCCATGACACCAGCCCCTCTCCATCTAACGAACTGGTCAGTTCAGCAGTTTTTCTACCCACTTCATCATCTTGAAAGGCAGTATTGAAGGGTTCAGCAGGGTAGGAAGTAGCACTGTGAGAAAAACATTCTTTTCTCAATGGAAGACAAATTTTTCATGCTTTTGCAGAGTGTCGGTTTTCTGTGCCGAGTCTCGGCTGTGCTGGTTTGTGTCACACACTCACAGGTGAATTGGAGCTGCAGAGCAAACATCCTGCACAGGGGACTGGTGCCTCTTTGATGAGAAATTCGTCATTCAGGATTAAAAATAACAAATATTTTATAGCCATCATATGTGAAAGTAGGGTGGAAATGGGGGATTTTAGACATGCTCATAGGTGAGGGCTCAGCATAACTCCAGTGGAGGTGGATTCCCCAGCTGAAGGCTTGTTAAGTTGCCTCTGGTCTGTGCTGAACGTAGCTCTCTGTGGGGTATCATTCTTGATGGCTCATGGACCATTGCTTTCATTTTTGGTCTGCACATCCTTTCCCTGTAGGTAGGGGGCTGTTGGATACGAGCTGGGGGGAAGGTGAATCCCTTGTCACTGGGAGCTGTAGCAGTGCCAGTGTGAGATCCCAGCCCTGCTTCAGAGCTCACTGGGCTCTTCCACAGCCACCTGGCAACAGGCAAAGGCAGCAGGGCCTTGCCTAGGGAGGGGAGCTGCTGGTACCAGTCCCTCTGAGGGGGCCAGAGGCAGGGCTGGATTCTGCCCTCCCTCCCTGGAGCAGGGCAGTCGTGGCTCAGCCTGACCTGCATCCGGGGCTAAGGACTGCTGCTGGGCCAGCTGGATCCTGCACCTGCTGGAGAAGCCTTGCTGTGACATGAACCTGTGTCTCCCCGGCTCCTGGGAGCTTCCTCTCCTCCTTCCTTTGAAGTGGGATAGGTTTTGTGGTGTGGCCTGGGGAAATGCTTGCTCCACATGCAGTGCCTTGGGGTTAGGGGCTCTGCCCTCTTTACCTTAGCTGAGTGCAGTGCAGACTGGGCAAGGCACAGTGGAACTTGCAGCACTTTGTGGGGACAGGGGCAGAGCCTTACCCTCTTTGAGCCCTGGATTTTTGTGGCTGCTGCAGCTGTGGAGGGTGCAGTGTTAGGGGATGGACAGGGCTTCACTGCAGGGAAAAGCCTCCAAAAAGATATTTGATAAGTGCAGGTAATATAGATCAATAATCAGCCTCAAAAAGCAGGCAGGGTAAGAAAAGGACCCTGTTTGAAAATGTGGAGACAGACTCTGTGAGGAGAGAGTAATTGTCCCAGCTCACATCTGGTTCCTTTGCTGCTGTGTAGCATCAACAGAACAGATTTTAGGGGATTCAGTAAAGCAGAGACCTTCCCACTCTTGTGTTGACTGAGGTTCCTCTTAGCTTTCAAAAAGAATAATATTTCAATGCTGAGACAGCCTCAAGAGAGCAGTTAGAGGAATAGAAGGGGGTGGAGGGGCCAGAGGCTTGAATGTTCTTATGCTCAGAGTCCATCTTTCATGGGCTATAAATAGACTACTACTCCCCTGAGGCTTTCCCCCTTGTTCATAATGCTCAGCCCTGCTTCTGAAGGGAGTTTAATTCTGCCAATTGGTGGAGTGAAAGTCATCCCAAATAGGGATGAGGATGATCCTCAGTCACAAGAAGGAATTAAAGACAGTGATTCACAAGCTACACCAGCCTGCTTGAATACAGCTGATGGCACGTCATGGCAGCTTCTGGGAAGCTTAATGAAGATGTACTGGTGAAGGCATATCCTCAGTTCAGGGACAGAAAGACAAACTGCTCCTTGTGTCAGCTCGGGAGCTCCTGGAGTCTGGGAAGCTGGCTTCCAAGGCATTAAATGCAATATCACCACATGTATTTGCACTGTGGCAGCCCCAGCAATCCAGGTGCTGGGAGCTGTACAAACATGATGCAGGACACAGTCTTGCCATGCCGAGCTAAAAAGACTAGAAAGAAAGAGAAAGATTTCTTTTTTCCCTTTGATATGTGGGAGTTATGTGCTAAAGAGATTAAATAACTACATTCAACCCCTAGACACGGAGGCATGGAACAGTGTTCCAGGCTGGGAACATTCCTGCTGGGCAAGGCTGAGTCTGGATGAGCACACAGGCCACAGCTGCCCAAGGGCAGAGCACTTTCTGGGAGAGGTTCTCAAGCCACGTTCTCTGCAGGTCAGAGAGGAGGCTCTGTGGAGGGACAGCCTCAGCATGGGTCTAGGGGAGTTTAGGGGCTGTGATGATCCATACTCAGATGATTCATCTCCCCTCTTGCACTTGGTGCCCTGGGCAAACTCGGGCAATACCCCTCCAGCAGGTACCTTCATCAGCAGGTGATTCATCTGAGGCAATGTGGGGAAAAGTGCATAAGGAACAACATAAAAGGGCTTGAAACTGCTGCCTGAAAAGTTGCCCTTAATGAAAACCAGAAAAGCCTGGAAACACACATCCCCTGTGGGAAGTCAGTGAGGAGCTTTGCAGCCAACCCCAAAGGCAAAGCCTCCAATGATGCTGGGGGGTGTCTCTTGATCTAGCAAGAAGGCCAAGATTATTTTTATGTGCAGTTCTAATTGGAAAAAGGGAAGTCTTCCTTGGTCCAGAAGGCTTGTTGGGGACAAATAGCTTGAAGTGATCCTAGCTATGCTGCAGAGGAAATACCTGTGGGGTCCAGATTTCATATCCTGAGTCCACTCTGGCACCATCAAACTCCTTTTGGCCCTGTAGAAAAGACCAAGAACCTGGACCCATGGGCACTAGTTTCCTCCCCCCAGAAGAGTCCATAAGATACTTTGTGGTGCCCTTGCCTTTACTCTGCCTCTGGGGCTCCTCACAAGAATTGCACCAGCTGATTGCAGCCACAGGAGCATCTCTGATTCCAGAGCTCTGCTTGCACCACAGGAAAGCTCCCTTTCATCCCACCTAGCTCCCAGCATCTCTGGGGAGCACCAGATCTGCCCCCAGCCCCTGTATGGGAGAGCACCAGGCACTTGGAGAGAAGCACTCACTGCTGCAACAGAGTCCTAATTCTCAGCAAGCAAAGCAGCAGGATGTTTATTGAGCAGGATAAGAGAAGATATACCTAGGCAATAAAAGTTATTATGATAAAGGAACAGACTGTACTCTTTGTTCACGGAACATCTTCTGACTCTTTGTCAGCTTATCACCAGAATAACGCAATAAAAACACTTTTATTCCTTTCCCCCTCACCTTTGTCTTTATTTTATTAGGGAATTATTTGTTATTTTTTCCCAACACCCAATTCCCCTTCTGAGAATAGCTGTTTGGCTGAACACTGTGGGTATCTCAAAAAACTTTTTGTATTCCAGTCTTAGGAAACTTACCCCATAAACAACTTGTAGAATACAAGAAAAAATTAACAAAGTTACAAAAAAAAAACCCCACAAGTTCCGTTTTCTTCATATATATAGTGAAAATGCCAGTTTGTGCCATGAACTATTACTTCCAGCATCATCTGATAAAGAAACACACCTAGTCATTCAAGTAACAAAATTAATTTAATGAAGGTCCCTAGTATTTTCTACAAATATGTCCCCCGAGAAAACACAAAGTAATGCAAACCCAGGCTTTGTTTAGCACCTAGACTGGCTGCTGGACAAGAGAGAGAGTGACTTGGTCCCACATACAGAAACAGAGCATCCCTCCTGATGCTCTCCACTGCTTGCCTCTCCCTCCCTTGCAGCTGGCTCTTGCAGACAGCAGCCTGCTGTGCTCTGTGGTGCAGAAGGATGGAGCGCTGCTGGCCTCCAGCCCTGGAAAAGCATTCCCAGGAGGTGAGCTGAAAGATGCTCCGGGCCCTCCATACTCATCCCACAACTCCTGTTAGGAGGTGTCCCAGGCACAGAGCCAAAGTCAGTGATTCCCTCCCAGCCCTGCAATAAGCCCAGTGCTGCTCTCCCCAAGGTAGATCGTTTGCTCCCTTACACAGAGCTCTGTACTCTGCCTTCAAGGAAAATCTCTCCTTTTGCAAATGACTGAGGTTTAGGAAGAAAAAGGATCCCTCTGGAAATCGGTTGTCACATTTGCAGAGCTCTTTTGTAAACCTTTTCTGGCAGCTCTTTTCTCCTGCTTTCCTTCTTGTGCCTGTCAGGTTTCGGATTCTTCCCAGGGGCTTGAACACAATGTTCCTCACCCTGTGTGTCTGGCCCCCACAGCAGCGTGCTCCCCGGAGGGTGCCATGTGTGGGGAGCACAAGCCCAGGGCTGGGGTGCTCTGCAGCCAGCAGAGAGAGCCAAAGAGCGCAGAGAGCCCCGCTCCAGGTCCGTGCGTGCCCGAGCAGATGCTGAGGATGAGGGTCTTCTGAGCCACGAGCTGCTCCACCTCTGGCTGCGAGCTCACCCCAGCGAGATGGGCTGCAGTCAGAGCTCCTGCAAAGAGGGGCTTTCCATGGAGCAGCACTTCTGAGGGCCAGAGCTGTGTCAGGATACAGGCAGTGCTGTTGCACTGACAAGGATTTTTTTTCCCCCAAATTAAGTGCCTGCTTCTCGTTTCTAAAGGGCATTTATCATGCCACAGTTGCCAGTTTTTAACATGTCAGAATAAAGTTAAATAACATAATAATAAGTTAAATGTTCTACCTAGGGTAAAATGCCGTGGGTTTTGTCCTAATGATAACTTTCAATAGACTGCTTCCATGCAAATCTGCTTCCTTTGTCATTTTTCGTTTTTTCATTCTTCCCTTATTCACTCAGATCTTCTGAAACTTCACAATCTAAGCAGCAGTGGCAGGGGCAGAGGAAGGAATTGGCCTGTTAAAAACAGTTGGGGATCTTCCTGAAGAATATGTGAGGATGCTGGGTCATATTGCAAAACAGGAACCTGGCAGGTCAAGAGTTTCTTCAACAATGTGTTTCAATGAGAAACCTCAGCATGGTTTAAACACAAGATGTGAAGTCTCTTGTCAGCATGCAGACATCCATCCTTGAAGTCAAAGCCCACCTGCTCTCAAGGAGGAAATTTCAGTGGTGGATACGGCTCCCCAGACACTGCCTCCACATGCAAGTAAGCAAGTGAGCAGGCTGGTCTGCAGAAAACACAATCTTTATAGACTGAAAAATATAATCCACTTAGATATGAACCCTGAGTTCCAAACCCTGCTTATCTCCTCAGACAGTGATGACACATGTCATAACGTCACCTCCACCACCAATTCCCTTATTTGTCACATTAGCAGTGGTGATACTGGCACCAGCAACAAGGCAAAGAAAGAAACTGAGGAGATCCTGAGACAGAGGAACAAAGTAGAAGCCATGTCTGGGCACATTAATGAGTTTCTTGTAGCCAGCTTTCAATCAATCAAGTTTATCAACCAGTGGCAGGAGGAAGATAAGAAATGAGGGAAGGAACGAATCATTCTGTGATGTAATTCTGTCATCCTGTAACTCTGTCTTCCAGGAGAAGAAACTGGCTCAGGAGGCCTTAGTGGAAATGCTTAAGGATGTAATGAACAACCTCTTTACCTTAATGCTAGAATTCCTGAATGGAGACATGGAGAAAAATCAAAAACTAACACAGCCATTAATGTCCTCATGAAGAGAATGCTGGAAAAATCTGACCCATGCTGATTTTTTGTGCTCCAAGTCATGCTCCATCCTGACAGCTGAGGGCAAGCCAGATAAGTTTTCTGAACTGCTGGCCAAGTGCCTGTGGAGGATCACATGGCTTCTGCCAGGCACATTCAGCACCAACCTGGATGTGATCCTGCTGGATGCCCACACGCTCATGAAGACTTTCCTAAGGAAACACCGAGGCAACACATGAACAAACTCCCACTGCAGACCCTGAAAACTGTTGCATAACTTGTGCAAGCTGTGAAAAAAAGTGAGGATGCTGGATCACCTCATCCTGACTGATGCAACTGGCTCTGAGGTAGAAGCTTCTCTCCAAAAGACAGACAGTCCTACAGCCAAGCACAGGGCAAGTGAAGTAACTGTAGAAGGAGGGGAGGTGCTCAGGGCAGCTCACAGAATTGCAAAGCACAAAGCAGGTGATATTTTAGAAATAATTTTCTAGAAAATTTTCTCCAAATAGAGTTTGAAGGTCTGGAGGAGTTATATATACCAATGTAAGAAAAAGTGGCATGGGGGAAGTTGGAGTTTTTCGTAGAAAACCCCTCCCTCTTCTTGCAGAGCTGTGTGAAGCAAAGCCTGGACATCATCCAGACAGAACAGGACACCGGAGAAACTTCGCCCTCCTCCTCCCTTGGGGAATACCCTGAGATGGAAACATCTCCTTTTAGATCCATGGAGATCACAGGAGGGTCCATGAAGGGCAAGGAGTGGATGCTGTCCTGCCACCTGGAAGACTGCAGCAACAGCCGTCCTGCAGAAACAACACAACTTTGCAAGATAAACAGCCCACAACAGATTCCCTGCCAGTCACATCCCCTCGAAGGATGCTAATATCATGTTTCTCCCTGGGATGATATCCCTGGGAGTAGGAAGAACCACCAGCAGAAAAAGCACTGGGACCTCAGAATTATCCAGGTCTTCACACACACATCAGTGAGCAGATGGTGAGAACCACAAACCAATAAAGAATAAACTCTAGCATGAATAACCATGTGACTTATCTCTTTTTGCCCTTTTAAAAAAAAAAAAAAAAAAAAGAAAGGTGGGCAACATCGAAACCTTGGGTCAAAACTGGGCACAGAGCACAAAAATCTGGCCAGGGCAGAGAACTAGTTGTGTGCTGACCCTTCCTGGACAGCCTTCACAGGAGTCCTGCCATGGGAATTTCCAGCATTCCAACATTCATAGTTAGCAAAGTATCAGACCAACTGTGCCCTGATTCCCAGCTGAAAGAGAAATCATGGCATCCAAACAGCATCTCTACCTTCCTGAACATTGACCATCAGTTGCCCAGGGAGCCTGTCAAAGACAAAGGTTGCAAGAGGAAATTCATAGGAGAAAGAGATTTGTAAAAGTTGCAGGTTTCTCTTAGGTAAAATCAATATATAGACTTTCAAACCCACTTTCACTTGTCAGACTGAAAGAGTTTGAGAGAGCAGAGTTGCTATGGATGATTGCAGAATGCCAATGCCTCACCCTGGCCCATCCATCAGCTCCACTTTTCCAAGTACACCACTATTCTCATGTAAAATTGACTTAATTTGTCTTTAACACCCCTCTTGTCTCTAAGTCCTGAAGGTGGGAGTCCTTAGCTTTGTGTCAGGTATAACAGTAAGCACTTCAATGATGCTCACTAAATTACAAGGCTTTTTTACTAATAGACAATTCAGTCAATTACAAAATGCTATTAAGCATTTGTGCTCAGGCAGAGCGAGCTAGGTGCCTAGTGAACATGGCAAACCAATATTTTTAATTAAAATAAGAAGAAAGGAATACACAGGCTGATTACCAGCCAACAAGAAAATTACCTCCCAGAGATCTCAAAGTGTAATTACCCTTTCTGAATGACCAAAATGACTGGTTTGCCGCAGACTATAATTCTCTCTAATGCTGCTACAAAATCATGGCCACCCTCTCACCTATCCCATTCATCCAGTGCTGTATCTGCCCAGGGGCTGCTCAAGTACTCATGAAATCATGCTTTGGTGCTCATATGTGGTTTCTGACTAATTTTCTGGCTATGTAGCTAGAGGATTCACAATGAGAACATGGCTGATGCCTGCAGAGATTCTGTTCTTCTATTCCTTCCTGCTCTGTCCTTGTGACACTCTCTGTTTTTGTGCTAAAGGACATACCTGGAGTGGAGCTGTGTCACTCACATGCAACATAATTGGCTGCCCTGTATGTGGCCTTCTAAGAGCAAATTCATATCCGTGTTGAGCTCTGAGGTCATGCAACTGGATGAGCTGTTCCAAGAGGCTTCCTTCAGTGCTGTGCTCACTTTTTCCTAGTAGCAAATGCCCCATGAGCAGCCATTCCTGGAAATGCTCTCTATAGATCCCCAAACACCATTCCAGACCTGGTAAGTCTGACCATTCACTGCCTTGTCTCTCAGTCCACATCAAAATTTGCCCAATAAGAATGTTCCCTTTGATAAAGCCCCCCTGGCCATAGGCTCTCCCCAGGTTTCCTCCTGCCCCACATAGCAGCTGCAGTGCTGTATCTGGCTCACTGCTGGAGGAAAAACCATTGAAAAGCTGACAGAGCACACCATGCTGTAGCCAGGGGACACATGTAGACTCCTTTTCTATTATGCTGAAGGTCTGATCCATTCCTTAAGGGTTCCAGAGACTTGAAAATGTGTAGAAAATGGGGGAAATTGTTTGGAAGTTTTGCAGTATTTGGCTGGCAGACAAACTATGCATTCATGCTTTCAGAGTGCCTCAGAGCCCTTGCCAGCCTCCTACAGTGGGTGCAGAACAACGTCAGAGCAAGTGACAGTCCTTGTCCTGCAGATATTGCATGTGATAGGAGCTCCTAGAGGAACAAGCAGCCTCTCGAATATTCTCAGTGAGTTCTCCCAGGTGCCCCCCAGCACATCCTCAGAGCAGCACTCAGGAGTGCCCTGAGCACCCAAATCATGATCTCTACAAGTCATTCTTGCTTGCAGCTCCTTGTCCCTGACAGACAACAACAAGGGGGTATCATGGGTCTTAGTGCTTATTCTGGATCTTACACCAGAGGAGCAGGTTCCTGCCTGTGAAGCAATGGTTAAGGAATGAGTCCTAACACACGGGATGATGCTCTTGCCAGTTCTACAGGCTGAGCTTTGCTAGATAACAATTCAATTTTCCCCTCTCCTGCCTCCCAGCCAGACAGTATTCCAGGCTGTTCATCTACCCCCACAGCCCTGGGGAAGAAAAAAGAGCAGAAGAGCACCTGGGTCATGAGAGAAAGAAAGAGAGCTGCAAAGATCTCATAAGGGAAAGCTGACCTGGTACCTTTTGCTCTTTCCTGGTTCAGTCCTCTTCCATTTGCTGGAATCACAATCAAACTGTGCTCTCAGGAGGTAGCAGGGTCAGGGAGATCAAGGAATTATGAATAAATACAGTATAAACAAATCAATCAGAGGGATAAAAACATTCAACAGAGACACACTAATTAAAAATATAATAATCCAGATAGTGGACATTTATTTAAAATGGTGCAATTACAGCTTTTAATCATCCAGGTTTAAATTAACAGCAGCATTGAAGTGGCTGCACAAATGTGTTCTCTGTAATGAACTGATATTAGAAAGCCAGCCTGCTGATCTCTCCCTCTCTCAGGCTAATTCTCCCTCCTCTCATTGTAAAATAACCTTTTGGTGTCATTTTCTTGTAGAGTCTTGAAGATGAAGACACAATATTGGAGCTAAATTAAATCCCCTTCACATATTTCTCTTCTTTCAAGCTGTAAAAATTGCTGGTATCAGTCATTCAATCTCTAGTGCTGACGCAACCACACTTGAGGAGAACATCTGGGGGCCCCAAGAGTCATTATAGGGAAAATAAAATCCTATATTACAATCAGTCAGCAATTAAAAGGCAGGATGCAAGAGGGCAAATCATGAAAGATGCTGAGCAGGCTTGATGGGGAAATCAAATGTTAGACCTATGATGCTCTGGGACTCTTTTCTTCTCAACCAAGTCTTTTGAGAGGAGGTTAGAAAATTTCTACATCTGCTCCTGCCCAGAAAAAATGGTCTTGGAAACAGCTTGTGTTAATCTGAGCCAGTACTGATCCAGAGGATACAGGTTTCATATCAACTGGCCTCGTCTGCAGGGCTGTGGGACCAATCTTGCCTTGGCTTGGCAGGTGCCAGCCAGGCTTGGGATTCCAACAGCCATGGTGTGATGAAGGCAGCACCCAGCATCTCATGTGAAGCCCACATGGTTACAGTGGGCTCAACTCAGGCACAGACAAGTCAGAGACAGGAAAGCTCTCTGTCCCTGTTGTGGTTCTGACTTAGGAACACGATGGGTCTGACCTGCCTGGCAGCTGTCATGGCCTTTCTCCCACAAGTGGATGCCTGCTAATGCATCTTTCCTACAGAAAGCCCTGTGCCTACCAGGCAAGATGCTGAGGAGCTCACTGCTGTGGTGGAAGTGAGCAGTTTTACAGACATATGGCAAGAAAAACTGTTGGATGAAAATCCTTTCAGACATGGCTGTCCTGAGATGGGTTCAAGCTCACAGGTGAGACAATTCTGCAGTGCCTGCTAAAGCCCTGCTGGTCTGCAACCCCTGCTGCTGCCAGCCAGCAAGTGCAGCTCTGTCCTTGTGTCATCTTCTACACAGGGAAAGTCACAGCAAGCCAGAAACCGACCCAAAAGTTCCTGAACTCAAGACTCAGCTTCCAGAAATGTCCCACAACTCTTGTTGGTGACAGCGTAGGTCCTGCTCACAGTATTAGGATGCTTCACACCTCAGCTGGATTTGCTTCAAGACTGCAAGAAAAGGGACGAGAATTAAAAAACAACATAAAAAACACCCCCAAATTTTGGAAGTATGGAATGATTTCTGTGTGGGAAATGACTACCATACAGAAGAGTAGATGTGTAACTCTGTGTGTGTGGATGACACTCTGCGTGTCCCAGAGCTGCTGAGCCACTCCTGGACTCTGGCCATGGTCACCAAACATGATTACCTACCTGCTTCCTTAGTCCTGAGCACATGATTAAAATCAGGAGCCCTTTGGAAAGAGAATTTCAACTCATTAGCACCAAATCTTCCTCTCCTTCCTGTTTACCCGAAGGGTGTGCAAACATACAGCGAGAGAGCAAAAGTCACACAGCCCTTACTGCTGTGGTGGGCTCTGCAATTACCAGGCAGGCACATTAAGATTAATAAATATTAACTTTACTTATGTTTATACTGTCCACCTAAAATGGAAACAACATGCTTTGCTACTTAATCAAATTAGAGTTATAAAATTATTTCCCTTTTAAAAGGTTCATTTCGGTTTGGTTGGCAATTAATGTTGATGATTTGAGTCCTATCTTTGAAGCATTTTGAAATACAGAAAAATGGCAGAAGTGCAACAGGGCTTTTATGGAGTTATAGCACACATCAGGTAATAAAGCATAACAGACTGTTTACTTTGAGTGCTCTAATTATTTGAGAGCTTTTTTAAAAACAGAAAACCGATATGTGAAAACTGTAATTTCACTTGAATTAAGTTTTTTAAAGAAGCTGGAAAAAACCAAACAAATAAAAAAATCCCAAAACCTGTTTTTTAAAATGTTTGTTTCCAATTCCCTGCAGTCAGGCCAAGTCCCAGGCTGACACTGAGGAGCAAATTTTCCCTTTTGTTTTTCTCTAGCTTTTCTCTCTTCAGGGTGTGCATGACAGGGATGACCAGCTGAATCCTGGGTCCTTACATAACCACTCCTGCACCATCACTGAAAACATCTCAAGGAATCATTGTCCCACCCCTCTCTGAGCTGCAGGGGACAAAGTCACTGTCATTGCCTCACCTAAGAGATACAAAAACCCCTTCAAGATGTTTAGCACAACCAACAAAGTATTTATCAGATGTACCTTCGCCTGGGACACAACTCTCTGGTGAGGCAGAGTGCATCTCCCACAGCCTCCCTGCCTCTGCAGAATGAGCAAGGTGTAATTCCTCTTCTTTTCAAGCCAGCACCAAAGCAGCAGCACAACTGAGGCAGGATGGGACCTCTGGAGGTCTCAGTTCCTCTCCCCTGCACAAAGGGTTCACCTTTAAAGTTAGATTGTGCTGCTCTGGTCTCGTCATGCTGAATCTTTAATATCTCCAAAGACAGAGATCCTCACAGTCACGATTTGACTACAGCCACAGAGAAGACAAAATTACATGGAAGACAGGGAAAGGTTGGTTCCAGCAAGAGGAA
Source organism: Acridotheres tristis (assembly GCA_037013685.1). Classification (NCBI taxonomy): domain Eukaryota; kingdom Metazoa; phylum Chordata; class Aves; order Passeriformes; family Sturnidae; genus Acridotheres; species Acridotheres tristis. Next base: position 15,619,218 of record CM072896.1, read on the forward strand.
GCAAGACCACACAAAGAGGGAGGTGCAGAATCTGGCCCCAAATCTGGTGGCCTGGTTTCCTGAAGCACAGCTGTTCCTCCATTGCAGTACATGGGCTGTTTCACAACTAAATCTATTTGCAAGGCAGTACAAGCCAAGACAAATTTGCCCCCAAAGTAATAACTTTTCAATTACCTTCGTTATGCCTTGCTCAACACAACAGCACAGCACCTCTTGAGGGAGCAGCTGAGTATTTCTCTCCAGGGTGCACATTTATTATTTTAAGAATCATTTAATTTTCCATCTGAACAAAAGGGGCAAATGTAGGTCCTGAATGACTCCAGGGCCCTGTTCAATACATTGCTGTGCTATCCATCACAGCAATTAGACATGGTAATTCATCTCTAGGAAACTTCAGTGCACAGATCTGAGAGCATTTGACATATCTGGCATGGCTCAAAAGTCTGGGAGCCCGTGGAAAAAAGGGATCATGACTGGGAAATGTGCCATTATGCCCAAGAAACTCAGGCAAAAGTTTCAGAACTGGGACTTTTAGCACACCGACAGCCTGCACCTGGCTTCCAGTACCTTTCCCAAACTCTGGCTTCCCATAGCACACACTCATCCCTGAAAGCCCCATTGCTGGAGCCAATGGGATTTACAGTATTTGTGTGATGATGTTCTTCAAAATGGGTTCCCTGTTGGCTCTGACAGTGAGAGAAATGTGACCAAACACCACCACAGCAAATAGTCCTTTAGAGACACCATTAACTCTCTGAAGTGTGTGTGTGTCTGTTACTCTCTGAGTGTCCATAATTCACTGTCTCTTTATCAGTGACCTGCAGGGCTTGAACCAAAACCTACTGAGGGACAAATAGAAAAGTTTAATTACAATTTCCATATATAAAGGAATTACCAAGACAGCTCTCATCTCATAGCTGATATCTCTCCATGCTTCCAACCACTCTCTCCCCTGTTTATGTGCCTCCCAGTATCCATTTAGAAAAGGCTGCCTGGGACAGAGATGCTACTGTGGGCTGTGAGCTTGTCTTTGGTCTAGACAGGATCAGATATCCAGGATATTCTCCAGATTCTCCTCACCTGGCTGCCTGTTAGTGGTGTGAGCACTGTAAGGCTGGGCCCTGAGCACTGCACATAACTTCATGGTGCTTATTCAGAAGCTCTCCCTGCCAGCTGGGAGTGAGTGGACGGGCTCCTGCCAGCTCCTCAGAAGCAGAAGAAACATCTCAGATGAAGCAACAGAGTTGCGGGGCCAGACTCAGAAAATAATGAGAACCTCAGCTTGTTTTAAACTGCTTCAGCTACGGGCACATAGCTCACGCTGAGAGGCCACTCTGCATGACTATGTCAAGTGCTGATGACTGAGGACAGGAGCCCCCAGACATTCTCCTCAGTGTTGCTGCCACTCTGTCAGCACTCAGCAGTGATGACTGCAAACTGGGCACACGAGTGGTGTCCTGACTCTGTGATCAGACATCTAAGGAACATCCCCTCCCAGACCCCTGAGCCCATCACACAGACTGGGAGTCCCCTGTCACCAGGCACAACAAACAGCTGTTTCATTGGAAAGTTAAAGTTTAGCAGTACTTTTCATTAGGTCACATTTGCCTCCTTATGGTTATTCATTCTCCTGTTCTGCCCAGGCAGGTCACCAGAGTGAGCATCCTCACTGATCCCAAGGAAAGGGTGGCTTGAGTCCTTCCTAAAGGAAAAGGTGAAGCTCAGCCTCTGGGATTCTATTTCTCTCAGTCCTAGTGTGATAGTGTGTAGAATAAAGGTAGTAGAAAATCTAGTTCCATGTTGTCTTTGGTCAGGGGAAGCCAAACAACAGAGAAGCGGTGGATTTTAGTAAAATCTTATGTTTAGAAATATTAATCTGACTCTTTCTTTTGACATTGTGGACTACACAGTTCAGAGAGCTCCACCCAGATATCCAGTGAGCACACCTGATTGAATGGACCATATGTTTTCAGGAAGGTTTCCCATAAGTGTTCGGGCTGTTGAACACCTGCAAACCTGAAAAGTCCTGCCCTGCTGCAATTTCAACTATAATTCAGAACAGCCAGTATGGAGACCTCAATCCCCTCAGCCAGAGTACTTTGGCAGACACAGAAGCTGTATTGGAAAAGCCACATGAAAGCCTCTGAGATGCAGACTAAAAGAAGAAAATGGATTAAATTAGTTGGTACTCACAGCCCAGGTGTGCTCAAAGCAAGACCCACCCTCAAGGCTGTGGCAGTTTGTATCTATCAGCAAGGAATTGCTGCTGTGAGGCAGTGGGTTTCTTTTATTTTCACCAGGACAGCCAGGTTTCTCTGTTCTGCACGAGCTGATTGAGATCAGTGGGTGCTTGGGGGCCAGCAGATCCTCTCCCTGAGCCCAACTCTTTTGCTACAGAGGTCTCTGAGACTGGCATTGATGCAGTAGCATTTGCAGGAGTCCAACACACAGGACAAAGCCCAGAGAGAGCAGCAGAGTCCCTTTACCTTCATTTCTTCCTCATTGCCACAACAGTTGTAAAGCAGATCTCTGGCATTTTCCTGGATATGGAACATATCCAGATATTAACCTGTTCTTGACTCTCCTAGTTTTTGAAGAGCAGAAAGAAGGTGAATTGAAAAGGTAGAAATGACAAGCAGATCTGCGTAATGCATTGGTGAGTTCTCCACAGAGCTCACGGGAGGTGACCTGCAAGTTTGACTAATCGGAAAATCATCTCTGTCAGGTAAAGGGCTGCTCCTGAATTATCATTTCTCAGAGTATCATTACTAGCAGGGGAGCAGAGAAGAGATACCTCAAGTGCTTGCATTCCTGGTTCCTCTCCCTTCTCTCTCCAGCTGGTAAACAATTTATTTCTTTACAGTTCCCCAAATTATCACAAGTCTGGAAAAACCTGGCTGCTGAGTCATTTGCAAGCAGTCCCTCACTGTGCCAAAAAAGCACTCAGCGTCACTTGGCTCAGTTAGGAGAGAAGCATGGCAATGCTCAGCTGTTATTATTATTCCCACTATCATGCCCTATCAAATTGTCCAAGGAATAGGGCTTTTCCACAGCCCACCGGGTGACACTGCTTTTGCTGGAAGTGTGTGCAACTGGGAGCCATCTTCTCTGCCTGCAGGAACAGGAGCAATCCCCTCTCACCCTGCTGCTGCTCGCTGCCTGGTGTGACACTGTTTGTGGCTAGAAGGGCAAGAACAGGTCTGAAAACAGATTTAATTTATAATGTGCACCTTTTCTGCGAATGATGAGGTCCCATATTCTCTCAAAGGGCCAGTACCAAGTAACCTGTATGCACAGTTCCTCCCACTGCTGAAGGTTTCACTCTGTGTACCAAAATATTTGGCTGGGGTTTTGAAGGCAACACTTTGTTGTCTGATACAAACCAAGTTATCACATTCAGGTGAAGGTTTCCCAAACTCTTTTAAGGTTTACAAGTGGATTTCTTCTCCTTTTACCACCTTGGTGCACTTCTACCACACACAGTTCATTGATGGCTCAGCGAGGCAGAGTCAGGACAAAAATTTTTTTTTATTGGCCTCTTTGCCAATAGGCTCCTCAGAGTGGCCATAAGAACCTTTTTGCTGCTCTACTTAAACCTCTGCAAGGGCTAAATCAAGGTGTATGCAAATACAAAACATGAGGAATGTGTAGCTCTCATCTGCCTCCATCTCCCTCTTGAAAAATAAAGCACTTAAGTTTAATTGTGTGGACTTGCTGTCAGCTACAGGGATGGCAGCAGGGTGAGTTGCAGAGCAAGGAGTTTGGCAGACTTTTTTAGCAGTGTGAGGTAGGCTATATCCAGGAATACCAGAGCATGTGAGCACTGCCAAACACATGAAACAGGGAGAACCACTGTATTTTCTTAGCACTGACAGACCAAGGAGCTGTGTAGAGAAGCTGATCTCCCAGAGTCTTGCACAGATTAGGATGAGGTAGAGTGAACTTTCTTCCAGTGTCATGTGTAGTGGACGCTCTTTTTTTCCTTTTGCTGGTGACTGGAATATAGCCACTATAAACATTTGATACCATGCAGGGTACACAGAAATAACAAGAAAATAACATGCCTAATTAGCCTTGTGGATTATTTTAACCAGCTCCCTCTGGAATACCCTCATTGAACAGGGTTAGATTTCTTCCCTTCCCCCTATAACAGATCCTCACATTTAATTAAACTGGAAACCTGGCTGTGCCTGGCTCAGATGGAGTGTTTTACCACTTATATCATCTTTGCAGACAAGAGACACTGCTGCTATTGCACAAGTGGAGAAGTGGCTGCTTTATGCATTTCCTTTGGGAGGCTGCTGCTCCAGCCGCCTCAAACAGTGGCAGATGAAGGCAGAAATACAAGATTAGAAGCATTAATTTCCATGACTTCTATAGGCAAAACAATGCTGTCATTAATCCTTGATCCTTTCACTTAATTGGAGGGGCTAAAGATAAAAAATTGTCAGGTGAATGGGACAGAAGAGATGTGTTCAAGCTCGGATTCCACAAGGATAATGATCTTCTCCAATAGCTTACTCCAAGAATGATGTCAGGCAGTGCTTGGAGGAAACAGGGTGGCCATCCCTTCCAGACAAGGATATTCCAGGCAATGAAATTGATATAATTGACAGCCAAGGTGAAATAGCACTATACAAAATCCCCTCTCCCATGACCTGATCAACACATTTTCAAAGAACACAAAATCAAGTTCTTCCAGAGAGGGAGGGATCATCCCATGAATAACACAAGATACTGGGTGGAAAACTCAGCATTTCCTCTGGACTAGCCCCTGATAAGACCTTAAAATTGGAACAACATTATGGTTTTTTTCCCCAAAATATTTGTTTATTTAGATCATAAATTCTTTGATGTCCAGACCTCGACCTTGTCCTTTTTTCCATGCTGTCACCATTTGTCACCCATATGCTGTGTCCACCCACAGCCAGAGACTGTGTCTGCCCCAAGCCAAGCCTTGCAGAGGGCTCACTGGCATCCTGGAGCTCTTTGTGCTACAGTTGGATTTGGTTTCCATGTTACACTAGCAAGAATTATTTGAATCACATAACTGTACAAATTTTTGCCTTCTCAAAAGTAATTTTCTTCTGACAGGCTCAATTCCTCCCCTGCGTCTCTTCTTACACTAATATGCAGCTTTTCAGACAAAGACTTCAAACTAATTGTGAACAGCAGCAGGTTAATGTGATCAAAGGAGCTAATAGGCTTTCATACGTATTTACATGATATAAGCTCCCAGATTCAAAGAGTGGATCAAGAGATTTGAGATAAATTGTGTGAGGATGATTTGTCTGCCTGTTGTGCAGAAGAGAACTTGTCTGTGCTCTGTTGGAAGAATCAATAGAGTATTTGCCTGGGGTGGGAAATGGAAGCTTTCTCAATAACACCACTCAGGTTTCCTCATGCATTATAAACACAGGGAAAGCTGGGGAATGGCATTACCCTGACCGTGATCCTTGTGCAACAGAGGAGAGAAACAACCTCAGCTGTGGCCAGGCTTTGAAATGTTGGGAAGGTGCTCACAGGCACAGTCTTTCTACTGAGCAAGGAACACTGAGGGAAACACGACAGGAGAAATGTGGGGGTTTTAACTGGAGGATTGGGAAATTTCATCTAACGAAAGCAATGGCATCTTCTGTCTGCATAAATTAGTCAGGCTAGGGAAGAGGAAAACACTTTGATGGAGGGATGCTGCACTAAGCAGTGTCCAGGCAAAGCCTAACAGATCTGTTCTATTTACCTTGTAGAAAAGTGAAACAATTTGAATAGGACGAAATGAGAGAAGTCCATGACAGAAAAAGAAAGTTTTTTATTTTTAATAAGAGGCATCCAAATCTCCAAACTACGTAGGTAAGGGATGTGAACTCTGGCTTCCTCCTTCCATCCTGCCAGCCCATCAGTAGAAGAGTACTGTGGAAGCCTCATATTTTTTTCATCAAAATTCGACAAATCCTGCTCTTTTTTTTTCCCAGTTCTGAAGTATAAAACCACGAAGTTTTAAACTCTCCCAATGTTCTCAGCTCGTAAAAACTGTTTTAATTGCAATGTTTAGTTTTAGTGAATTCAAGCTGCTTTTTGGGTTGACCTTTAAAGCTATATGAGAAGAATACACATTATAAACTGTGGATTTGTTTTTGAATCAAAACAGATGAAAAATTAAAATCATCCAATGCCAGGATATGAATACAGGATAATTTGAGCCTCTTTTCCATAGATAATATTGTGCTGAAATTGATATGTTTTGAAAAAGATTTTCATTTAAATCAAAATAGCCTTTTTTTCATCCAAAACTGCAAAGCTTTTCTGGCCATCTCTCTTAGGGGCACAGCTGATTATCATCTCCCTTCTCTGGGTATGACTTTACTGAACACAGTGGAACCCACTGTGCAGCTGGGATGTGACAGGGAGCTGTGCCTTGCAGCAATGCTGGTGCAATAAAGGCGGACAGTGGGTTTGAGGAGGGGGGGAAATGTCCCAGTGCCAGCAATGTGACTTTGTCATCTCCCTTCATGCCCTCTGTGTCTCAGTTTTTGACCAGTTTCTATGAGAGCTTTGCAAAGCTCTGCTAGATCTCCTCAGGAAACATGCCTTTGCATGGCCTTTTTATTTCACCAGGAGATCTGTGGTTTGGTTCCAGAATAGCACTATCTCAAATGAGAAGAATTGTCTGAAATTTGTCATCTGCTTAGAAAACAGAGAGAATAAGAAAAGTAAGAAGGAGGGGAAGATGTGCTTTTCTGATATTCACACTGCATGGACCACAGTGCTCCACAGTGCAGCCCCAAGACTTCCCAGCATCCTGCATGGGCAGAGGGTATTAGGCAATGAATTCCTCTTCTTGTAACATAATTGTAATTTCTGTATCGAGATACACAACCTTCAGAGATGAAAGCCCATTTCCTGGAAATTGGGAGCACATTAAATGTGCTGATCCTTTTTGGGGAAAGAGAAAGAAGGGACATGTCCTGGGAGGTAGAGAAGAGGCCAAAGCCAGTGAGATGGGAGCCTTGGTGTCAAGCAGTGTCTAAAATATCCTCCTTGCATCATACTGGTTCTTTAATTGTCACCAACCACGGAGGAACTGATTGAGCCCAGCAAGGGTCCAGAAAAATAGATAATTTCTCGCAGGCATCTAAAATTCATGAACGCGGTGGTGGTCCTGTCACACCATTGCTATGTTGTTCCACGGCCCAGAGTCTCCCTTGAAGGGCAAAAATATCCGGGGTAATGTTTTTTTCCTGGGAGTGGAATACATTTGGGTTGTTAATGCACGGCTCTCACTTCAGGCGGATCCTCACCGAAGGGCCGAGAGCTCGCCTCAAACCGCGTGTTGTAAATTAACTCTTAATGTGATGAATGCATTAAAGGGCTGTAGGGCCTGAAGGATGTGCTCGGAAACCCGACGTCCTGATTAAAGGCTTGATTCATGAAAGCTTTACGCACTATTTGCGCAGGTTTCTTTATTGGAATTGTTACTTGGAAAGAGCTCTTGAGTAGCTCCTTCCCAGAGAAATGGGGTTTGGAGTCTGGACACGCAGGCTCACACGTGTGCTTGCAAGCATATGTGTTTGCAGAGGCAAGGACAAGGAGTGGACACATGCAGAGACCCCAGGCACTCATCACACACTCCTAGAGCATGTGGCTGCTGGCCCTGAGCTGCCCATGAGGCTGAGCTTTGTGGGGTGGGTCCTGCTTCAGGCTCAGAGCCAGGCATTGCTCAGTCCACAACCTTGGTCCCACTCAGGGATGTGTGGCTACTGCAGGCTGTAACTGGGCCAGAGATTCTCCAGACACAGGGATGCCTTCTCTGCTGGGCTTTGGGCCACAGAGCTGCCCTGATGTTCAAGGCTTGGAGAAGCAAATCCTGCTGGGCTGGGCTGGGCTGGGCTGGGCTGTGGTAGAGTTAACTCTCTGCACAGTGGCTGGTCTAGGCCTGTGTGTTGGATTTGTGTTGGATGTAGGGCTGAAAATGCAAAGATGTTTTTGTTATTGCTGAGCAGGACTTAACGCAGAGCCAAGGCCTTTTCTGCTTTTTGTACTGCCACGAAGTGGAGCATGGGGATGGGGGACAGATGGCACAAACTGATCAAAGGGGTACTCCAGACCGTATGATATCATGTTCAGTATATAAAATTGTGAGAAGAAGGAGGAAGAGGAGGATATTTGGAGTGATGGTGTTTGTCTTCTCAAGTCACAGTTACGTTGATGAGGCCCTGCTCTTCTCTGAAGGCTGAATACCTGCCAGGCCATGGGCAGCAGTGAATTAATTCCTAGTTTTGCTTTGCTTGTTTGAGAATTTTTTTTTCCCTATTGAACTATCTTTATCTCCACCCATGAGTTTCCTGGCTTTTACCCTTCTGATTCTCCCCTTGATCCTGCTGCTGGAGGAATGAGGGAATGGCTGGGGTTAAACCACAACACCTGAGAGAGGGAAACCTCAGTGGGATTAATGAGGTGGTGCTGTGCCAGGGTGGGGTTGAAGGGAAAAACCCAGAGATATTATGGAATAACACTTCTAAAAGGACAAGCTCTGGGAAATGACCCATGCTGTGTGGGGCTGGGGGGAGGGGGTGTGGATAGGATACCTTTGCTTATGCCTCATCTATACAAATTTGGGGCCTTCACATTTACAAAAAGATTCGGGCATCTCATGATGCAGGAACTTCACTGGAGCCTCCCTGGCAGGATTTTATCTCTTTCCTGCCTTTTCCTGACAGGAAAGAGAGGTGGAAGCCAGCTGCATTGGTGCAAGGGTGCTACCTGGGCTGTGGGGCACAAACAGCATGTGTCCCCAAGGGGCTGTGACCAAGGCTGTGTCTCTGCAACCAGAAGGAACAAACCAGCTCTGCTACCTGGGCTCCAGTTCAGGGGAAAATCTGTCCCTTGAGGAGGTAAGATGTTTAATTTCCACACTGGCTGCATGGAAGGAGATACATGCATTTTCTATATCTCACAGATCTATAGAGAGGAGCAGTCAGAAAATTGCTGGAGGATAAAAGATAATTCATATTAAACATGTCATTCCAGGGGGATCTGGATGAATCAGGTTTTAAGTGACACCCCACGCTGATCATGACAAACATCCCACATGCAAAGCAGCCTCAGGAATTTTACAGCCTTTACTTGAATATCTTACACTGGGAAACAAGGAGAGTTTGCTGAGCTCTGAGTAGTGGGGTAGTGCTGTGCTCCATGCTGCATCTGCCCTGTGCTGTGGATTGAAGGATAGCCTCAATAACACCTGCTCTTGCACCAGCCCTGCTGACAGAGCCCACAATCTCCTGGCAGTATGTTTAGGACATATCCTGCCTCTGTGCAAATCCCTGCCACCTTCTACCAGTTTAAATTGGTATCCTGCTAGTTTCAGTGAGGATGCTCTGGGGTTTACCTAAAATCTCCAAAATCTCCATGATTACATCCTCCTCAAGCCTTCTCCTCTCCCTACTAAGAATATCAGCGTTCTTATTGTCTTTTCCTAAGACACCTCTCCCATCTCCTCCACTATTTCAGTCTTCTCTAAATATTCCACATCAGTGCAAAGACCAAGGCTGTCCACAGTGCTCAAGTGCATCCCCAAACCCACAGTAGGGCTTGGACTCAGGATCTCATCACCCACCTCCTGTGCCAGCTTCTGTGAACCTGGGGCATGGCAGGTGTTATCATTGGCTTGTGCAGTAGGGACAGATCTAGTCCAGTCCTTCAAGTTCTATATTATCTTGTATTTTATACCCGAAATTCCCTAATGCACCACTACAATGTGCTCCCTTGTGCTGAAGGGAAAGGAATTGGAGGAAGCTGCAGAATCTGTCCTCTGCATTTCACCCAACATGCCTGGATGTGCACAAAGCCAGAAGCTCTTTTCATCAAAATTTAGTGATGACATTTATCCTGATTTTAATTATAATGTGCTTCTGTGAGTCTGCTGTTAGTGGGATAGAATAATGGCCCGTTCAATCCAAGCAGTCTGCTTGATCCCAGAGATGTTTAATCAGGCAGCAGCAACTGTACCTGAAATCCTCATATTAGCTATATGGCAACATCCCTCCTCTCAAGATGCTGCAATAATAAGTCGCTGTTCAACACGAGGGGAGTTTTATTTGAAGGGCATAAGGAAAATGATGGATTTTTCTGGTTTTAATCTCAGTATTTTTTGTTACCAGCATCTGCTTTGGTCTCACAGCCAGTGTCAGCCCCAGAGCCCTGGCACAGCTAGGGGGAAGTTTAGGTGGCTCATGTGTTGCACCCACTGCAGTCATGTCTGACCCCAAGTACCAATAAGTGAAAATGGAGAAACGAGGAAAAACCAGACAAAGCATAGCAAATCAAACAAAAAAGAAAATTAAAATGTGATTGCTCATTTATGACACTTAGAAGTGTCTAATTTTCAAATGTTCTGTCAGAAATTTGTTCAGCAGGCAAATACAGGGATGCAGCAGGAGGGGAGAATTGGCTGTGTCCAGGCTGTAATTCATGTGCCAGGAAGGATACCACATAGCCCTCCTATTCCTTAGGTCTGTCCAAGGCAGCTCCCATTTGGGGTGCAGTTGGAGCAGCTAAGAGAGCAGGACTGAGCCAGCAGAGATGTTTGCCTGGACAAGGAGCGATCCCCACATCTTTGTCCTGTGCAGCCAAGGTTCAAGGTCCTTGTCTTGCACTCCTCTGCCCATGCAGCTCAGAGTCAAGCTGGAAAAATAAGAACCTGGACAATGTCAAAATGAAAAAGACAAATTAGCTTCCCAACATTGATTGTAATTGCAACAATAAAAATAAAATTTTAAAAAATATTTAGTCTGGCAATTTTTAAGTAAACCTCAGAACTTTGAAGATGGAGGATTATGTTCACTTTGAGAATGTACAAGGTGATCAGGGCAAACCGGAGGGTCTGTCCTGAGAGCTTGTTTACAAAGATACTTTTTTCCATTTTTTTTTTTTTTTCTGGCAGCATAAAGCTGCAGTTTAATCACTGTTTGCCGAGGAACAGCCACAGGAAGCTCTGCTCCCAAGAGCAACAACCAGAGACATTCAATTTTGAAACTGCCAGTCAACAAAAGGGCATGAAGTTATTAGCTCAGAAGGCTCCATTACCTGCCGGTTCAGACCCCAGATACCATCTTTCATAGATTTTTCTGGGGATTCCCATTTTGATTACAGCTCGAGGCCAGATTACTGCTAGGTGATTTCCAAAACCTCTCCAGAGGAGCAGTAAACACAACTTAATGTTCGGAGTTAGTGCATTTTTATAAAAACAAGCGTGTTGACAAAGTGAATATGCACAAGGATGTGTCTGTCCAGGTATGTGAGTGCTTTTAGGACAAGCAGATGAAATGCATAATGATGGGAAATTTTGTGGGCAGATGGGGCTATTTTGCTTCCTGTGTTCCCTGTGGTCTCCAGTCATCCCCCAGAGCATACCCTGCTCAGTCAGGGGATTCTCCTCAATTCCCTGGGCAGATTGATGCCAGAAGTGCCCTTCTGCAGAGGATGAGTCTGCAGGGACAGGATGGGCAACACCTCATAGGAACAGCAGGAAAGGTCTGATTTGAGCATTGAAGAAAAAATAAATAAGGGTTTGCTGCTTAATCCCTGCTCCAGCCAGGACTATTTCAGATTTTTTCAGCTAAACTGCAGGAGGATTTATCTCTCAAAGAACAGCTTTGAACACCTAAAAAAACTGCAGGCAGAAGCCACAAAATGATGGTGTCAGACCGACAGAAGTGAGCAGATAACGGGGTGAGGAGTGAGAGAAGGGTCAGTCCCTGTCCATCTGCCTGTCTGCCTACAAAAGTAAGTGGATTAAATCAGGAAAGTGAGCAAAATCCCTTGGAGTGGCAAATAAGGTTTAAACTGCATAGCTTCACTACACCCCCCAATCTCGGTGGTTAATAGACTGGGGGGCCTTTTTAGCAAATTCCTCTTGGAGTATTTCCCATCATTTTTATCTTGAATAATCACACGTTCCCTGGTCCCTAGCCCTTCCCTTCAAGCACAGCATTAATAAGTTTCTGAGCTGCAGAAGCTACTCAAAGCACAGCCTTCCAGCTGAAGCACAGGGCTATCATTTTACAATTTGCCTGTGGGTAATGGAGTAAATAGAATGCAGTTCATATAGTCATGATTTAAAAGGAAAAATATCTGTATTTATGGGCAGAAAGGAACGTGCTCGCAGATATCCTCTACTGTGGATCTCTGCATCTCAGAGCCGAGTGATGCTGAGCAGCTGGATGCAAAGATGCTGTAGTTAACAAGTGGTGGTGGCATCTGGACAAGATCAGAGAGGAGGGTGAGGATCACAGGGAATTGTAGAAGTACCAAGGCAGGCTCGCCCACACTGGAGGCAGCTCGCTGCCTCTCAGGACTTCAAACAGGATAAATTCACAGGGGGTCCTTCCTCTGCTTTGCATGCAGCTGAGGAGGAGGAACAATGTCTCCAGTGAGCAATTTGGAGATGGCACCAAGCCTGAAGTCTTCCTCGTGCTCTGACAGACCCCTTTCTCTTTCCAGTGCCTGTGGAGTAATTTGGGGAACTGACAGCTAGCACAGTCATACAAGGACAAGGCAGCATCTGGGTACAGAACAGCCTGGAACTACCACCATGAAACTCAGCACTGGAATTGGCTGCTCCCCTCTGGCTGCCGTGCTCAGGGCAAAATCTCACAAATGTCTCCTCCAGGACCTAGGAGAAACCTGTGACAGCACCACCAAGCATTACAAAGCATCGGAGAGCTGTAATCTAGCCTTGCTGACACATTAGGCTGTGTTGCTATCCAATTTATCTCTACTAATCCACTCTTATATAGGTCTGTAAGATAGAAATCTCCAAAATTGAGGGAGAGCTGCCAGAAAGCTTTTGAATTGACTGTGAGTTGTTCAACTGTTTTAGCACACTATCATCCTAAATTGTCTGCTGCTCAGTGCCTGCACCGGCTGCCCTAATGGCACTTCTGTACCACGCAGAACTGGAGGCTGCATTCTCCTGTGTTTATGAGAAACCAGAACATTATGTGAAGGGGAAATAAAACATCTCCAAGATTAGTTGTTAGCACCAGGGATGTTTTATTTGTTGGGCCATGGGAGAAACTTTGGAAGAGCAGTAGGGATGCCCCAGGGGCTGAGCAGTCAGACACACAGTCATCACCAAAGGCCAGGAGCAAGCCCTGGATCGTGAATTCATGGAGCTGATAAAACACTGATGGCAGCAGAAGGAGGCTCATTTAATGGGGTTTGGCCATGGTTTGGAAGGATCTGCCCCAGCATAGCCTTTAACTGCCATTCAGAGGCTGAGTTCTGTGAATAATTTGCTTTTACGTTTTCCAGTTCAGGGAAGAAGACATTCCCCACCCCTGCATGGGGTCTCTCCAATGGCCCTGCAATAGTCAGAGCTCCCAAAAACCATCCTCAGCATTGGCTTTATCATAGAGCAACCTTACTAAGACCTAGGGATGTAGTAGCTGTAGGAACCTCCCCCAAACCAGTTTCTTTGAAACTTTTTTATTCGGAGACAAGTCAAAGCCTGGCTTCTGGAAGCCTCTTTGCAGCCAGTGATACAAGCAAAGATATTGAGTGAGAGAACTGCTGCCTTGAGGAAGAGTTTTTCTCTGAAATTGGCAAAAATGAACTGCAAAAACTCTTGTTTTGAAATACATCAGTGATGAAAGAGGCAGTGAGGAAGGGAAAACCACACAGGCCCTTCTTGCTCAGGGAACAACAGGTCTTCATTCAGGCTGAGTGGGAAGGCACTGTGGGTCTGCATGCAGCAGGGTCAGAGTGACTCTGAACCCTTCTGCAGAGGACCAGCCTCTCACTCTTCCATATCTGTATCTTCCAGGTAGCCCCAGGCACAGTTTTGGGGCAAGCAAGACATTTCCAGCATGCTCCTTATGCAGCATGGGCACAGCAGCACAGAGGGTACAAGGGAGCTGCCAGACACTGCAGGCATTACAGACAGACCTCCAAAGAGAACACAAAAAGGAATGAAAGCAACCTGGACCCAAGATGCTCAGTGGACAGCTCAAGACAGGCAAATCACTGTGGCAGGATGAGCATGGTCTGCTCTGCAGACGTGGCTCCTCCAAGTCTCATCCAGTCTGTGTGGTTGTGACCCTCTTCCCTGCTGAGCCTGGCCAGACCATGCAGAAGGTTAAAACAGGGGCTCTGGGAGGCAGACCAATATTCCCCTCTTGCTGTACTAAAGGTATCCTGTCACAGCTTGGGTGGGAAGGGGTGATCTCCCAAGTTATGATCAGAAAGAACACAAGTCTGTGTTGCACCCCCTTGTCTGATGTGCTGGGCTACAAAGGCATCCCACATCCTGGCTGTGAGTTGCCAGATTTTTGTTTCCTGCAGCCCTCAGCCTTCCTCTAATTCTTGTCTTTGTCAAGCCAGAGCACATTTTAACATGAAGACATATGGGAAAGCTGCAGTAGCTACAAGGAGTGAGCCAATGACTTCATATATCTCCTTGAGATCCCTCTTTCTATTGTAAAGAACAACCTTATTCACAACTCCCCAACTTACCCAGGTCAATAATTCTCAAGCCTCTGGTTCTGGTCAAAACACAGGGCTTGGAGACAGCAGCAGAGACATCTCGAGCTCACAAAATATTTCATTAAGCCGATACCACAGAAGGATGCTGTTCTTGCTGCAGGGATCACTCAGCGCCAGTGTGTGAGAGGCACAGAGCACCCAGCCCCGTGTGCTGCTGCACAGAACTGATGCATTATGTTATTTCAGAGGCTGCTGTAGTGAAGAGGAAACGAGAGTGTCACATTAGCAGCAAAGGCGGGTCGTCAGTGTAATAATTGAGTACAAGATCTGTCCGGTGGGGGGGTAATAGAATAACAAGCAATCAACAGCAATACAGGAAGAATAAATTAAGCAGCGTGTGTCTGCTTTCATCCAGGCACAATTAGTGCCATTAGTCCTGGGAGATCATCTGGCTTTCTGCAGAGAACTTGTGAGACAGGTAACTGTGCCTGCACCCAGAATGCTGCTCTGGGGCAGATGAGTGCAACCAGCACATGGCTACATCCCCCTGGATGTGCCTTCCCTCTGAATGTTCCCCTGCCCACCTGGGAACAACAATTCAGCAGAGTTTTGGCTGAACCTCTCATTACAGCAGTTCCCAGGGGGTTCTGTGACCTTCAGGCCACAGAGAGCTATGAATGTCCATCAGCTGGTAAAAGACTATCAACAAGACAGTAACGCTATGGCCAAAAAGCTCTGGGTCAGATACCAAAACCCAAGGTATCTGGAGCTCTGAATTTTATCCCCAGCTTGAAAGCAAATATACTGTTCACAGGGTGAAACAACCTGTTTACAGCCTCTTCACTCCCAGCCAAACAGTCAAATTGCCTCTTGCCAGCAAGTTATATTTGTCACCTTATAAATTAATCACTTTCAGGCTGTTTCTCAGCTAAAGCTGTTAAGATCTGGAGAGTCTAGGACAGTTTAATCTAGAGTAAACAACTCTGCAGGAGCTCTTCTTATTTCTGCCTTGGTTTTCTTTTTTACCTCTAGCACAGAAAAAAATTGGTTGTATTAATACTTTCCTGATGTTTCCTCTCAGGAGCAAAACTTCAAAGTGATTTCACAGTCTAGCTCACTCCTGAAAAGAAATAAATCACAAAGTCAAAGAGGCTGGTGGTGGAGTGGTGGTGGGGATTGTTAAAAAAGCTGTTTCCAGTCTTCTCGTTCCTACCTCACTGATTAATGCAACAAAGGAGGACAAAGGCTGCAAACCGGCACACATAGCACATGGGCACAAGGAACAGAGGGCCTGGGACACTGCTGACAACAGAAAACAGAGGGACTGGTGACAGCAACACAGATTATCCCTTTATCCCACAAAATAAGGAAGGAGGACTTGATTTTTAAAATTATTTCCATCTCTAACAAAAGAGCAAAGTGGCTCAATAACTATTTGCACCACATGATTTGGCAAAAAGAGACTGACTTAAGGCTGCAGTTTGGACAGTGGGGTGTTGGATGCAAGTGGTGGATGTGGAAGCCGCCCCCCTTTGGTCACAGGTGATCTTGAAAGTAGGATTCTCTAAAGAAGACCAAAGATTGCCTTTTGTTGTGAGCCAGAACTGCCAAAGGGGTGGGCTATGAGAAAGCTTTGTGGTAGCAGCTCAACTAATGGATTGAGCAATAGCAGGGCTGAGGCAGAGGCTGTACTGATTAGTGTACTGCCAGTGCTGAGGCCTCCCACACAGACAGTTCTGTCTGCCTTCCCTTCCTTCACACACTCAAGGATGCCACATTCATTAGCGTGTGTCTGAGCTCAGCACCCTCCATCCCTCACCCGGTGTCCTCTGCCTGTTTGTTCAAGCTTAATGCCAAGGCAAATAATCCTCCTACGAGGCACTTTTTCACACTCCTAGCGAGAAGCTCTGTACTCCGGGTTAAAAGAAGCAACCCTCCAGCTCTACTTCATCCTTGAGAGGGCTGGGGATGGCAGAGTCAGTGCTTGTCCCACACTGCAGGATGTGTGACTTCAAGTGCTTCAAAGAAACATCACCACCACCTCCAGGCAATGCTGAAATGCCTGCAGGGAAACTTTCCTCCCATCTTTTAGCTGACTGGCTTTGAAAAGGGTGAGTCTGGTTCTCCATCCTGCTAGAATTTGGACTAAACAAGCATTTCGAGCCAAGGCAGTGAGGGATCATTGCTTCATGCAGAAATACTAATGCTTTTAAAGGGATCATGAAGTGAAATTCCCATCTCTGCCCAGCATGGCCTTGGGAGTCTTATGTGCTGCATAAATGCAGTGGTGGCTGCTTGAAAGATCCCCTCCCTCAGCAAGAAAAAAGGAAAGGGGACATGTCCTCCTGGCCATGGGATGCAGAGAATGCAGAGACACCAGAGCTGGAGGCAGCAGGGGAATCTGGGTACTCCTCACCTGCAGTGTCCACACTGAAGGGCATTATTAGTGCTCAGCAGAGCTCAGGGAGTCTGTAATGCTCCCTGTAGACCAAGACCTCCTTCTCTTCATCTCCATCCTCCTTTTACTCCAGTAATATCCAGAAAGTGTAAAATTATCTGTCTCACTTCAGTCACTGCCCTGCTGCATCCATCTCCCACCTGGGAACGGTGTGAATGCAGCTGCTGACATGTCATTTCACAGAAAATCCTGAAAAACATCCGCCCCTGGAGTTCTGAGATGGATTTGGGTCAGTCCCAGGGAGATTTTTACTAAGGGAGCTTCAGAGTCCCCTGCACCAGTCCTCATTAACGGAGGCTGCAGCAAGCCACCGCTGCAGTGCCAGGGAAGCCGAGGCAGGGGGGACCCAGGAAAGCCGAGGCAGCTGCCTCCCTTGAGCAAATCCAAGGTTTTTGGTACAGACAGGGCAGCATTTTGAAGACAAGATGGTGCAGGGGCTTTGGGGCAGCAGGAAAAAGAAGGAGATAGAAGAGAGAATCTGGACAGAGAACAAGTGTTATTTGGGATGGTTCAGACAAGGTCCTGGAGAGACATGCCAAGGGGACTGGGAGCCAGGGCATGATGGATTCAGGAAGGAACATGCTCAGACGATGCTCTGGCTTTGTTTCAGCATGCCAGGCTCCTAGAAAAGATCTGCAATAGCATCCCAATGGTTAAACAGCAGCCAGGCTCATTTCCTCATTCTGATGTGTCTTTATGTAAGGGGAGCCCGGGATGCACAGCATGTGCTGGGGATCTGGAGGTGGGAGCCCCTCGGAAATGAACCGTGCTTTCCTCTGATTGCCACCTTCAGCAAGAAAATTGTCCTTTCATTTCTAATTAAAAAAAAAATAAAAGGAGAAGATCAATATATGTGTGTGCGTAGATATAGAAAGCAATTGCAGCCCCCACAGAGTGAAAGGAATAAATAAAGAAGTGGGAGAATGATTCAGTAGCAAAGGCTGGTTATGTGCGTGCCCATTAGCAAAACTTGGAGAGGAACAGGGCTAATGACATTGAAATAATAAAGTCATTAAAGTGAACAGCCAGAGCCGCTGCTTACACCTGTAAGTGCTGCTGAGTCTTTGAGTAGATTAAGTTCATTTTAGTGACCGTGGCTGCCTCTTCTAAAGTAATTATTGACAGATCCATGAGCTGTTTGCTTTGCATTTAGTGATCAATTAGTATGCAAACACTCTCGCCTTCTCAGCCAGGCCTGTGGGATGTTTCTGTAGTTAATTATTTAAATACTTATGTGACAGGATAACGGATTTCAGGAATTTTGTCGTATTTAAAGCCTGGCTGTGCCTTGTGATGTGGAAACAATCTGACTCTCATTTTAAAATTTCCATCCCAGCAAGAATTTGCTCAGTTAGAGAGGGGAAGTAGCTGCAGATGCGTCATTAAGAGCATGCAATAAAATGGAGCATTAATGCAGTGCTCTGAGCTGGGAGTGTGTAGATGGGGAGGGCTGGTTTGAGGGGGAGGAAGAAAGGGGATGCCAGGAAAACCAGGAACTTTCTGACTCAGTTCTGCAGTTAGTAAGGATTTTGAGGAAGCACCCACAGGAGAAGACCTGGATGTGGTGGTTGTAGGAAAAGGATCCTGAGCAGGATAAAATAAAGGCATTAAGTAGAAATACAGAAAAACTTAACTCTGTTATTTCCTGCTTGCTGCCCCAGTGTGACCGTCTTTGAGGGGCTTTGAGCATGACCAATGTCTGTTCCTGAGAGTGTTCCAGACACTGGAGGACAGCAGGAGCTGTGACATTCTGGTCATTCTGACATTCTACCCCAGCCAGGACCATCTTGTTAGGTAGGCATAAAGCTGCCCTGACCCAGAACTGCCCCTCTTAGACTGCCTTGCCTGGCAAAATCTCAGTTTTAAAACAAAAGCTCTGCCCCTTTATTTGTGGTTGAAAAGGAAGAACCAACCAATACAGCCCAGCAGTGCTCAGTGTAAAGATGAGGGTGCACTGCAAGCCTTGGTCAGTGATCCACAAGTGGCTTGCCCAAGCCCCAGCCCCTGAGAGATAACCCATGCCAGTGTGGCTGTCTGAAGGAATGTGGTCTTTGGGAAAGAAGGTGCTGCCATCCTGGGGAATGATGTCTCCTGACACCACCTTGAGTGGAGCTGCTGCTGTCAATGAGAGAACTCAGCCTTAAATGCCTGTCATGGAGAGACCTGAGAAGGGAGTTGAAAGAAGCCAGATGATGCTGAGACACCACCTGCAGCCCGATGTGCTTGGCCATTTCCCTGCCCAGGTGGAGCTGGTATTCATGCAGAGGCACCTGCAGGTCTGTCCTCCCCGTCTCGTCTGAAGTGAACATTCAGGAAGTCCAGCTCCGTGCTGGCAAATTGGCTCTGGCCCTTGCTAATGAACTCTGTGGCCTCCAGTCTCATCCCTGGGGCACAGGTGTGGGTTTCTCACCCACATACCAGCAGAGAACTGCCATCAGCTCGCCCTGGATCCTGGCAAATGCCTGGATGCAGACAGTGCTGTGGCTGGCAGGGGTTCGCCTGTGCCAAACAATGTGGCAGCATGAGCCAGTTTGGCCTGTGAGCCACCACCCAGTGTCACCTCAGGCCGGTCCCTTCAGCCTCTGAGCTGCTCCTGCTGCAAGCCTTACTGTGCCCATCACCTGCATCAAGGGACCTGGCAGGGGACAGACCCATTCTGACCATGCCAGAGCAAGGTGAGGCCGTGCAGTCCCACACCACAGCCCTCAAAAGCCACATTTCAGACAGACGCAGAGCTCCTCTCTCCCCAAGTCAGATGGATTAACATGGCAAACCATAACCAAGCAAAGTCTCTGTATCCCATTATCCATCTCCTCAACCATTCTGTCCTCCAGTGCAGCATTCTTTGCAGAGAAAAACAGCATTGATTTCAGTGCCAGTTCTCCAGCCCTGTTATTTATTTAGCATGAAAAGACTAGTTTGCACCTTCTTCCCTCTCTGCTTATCAGTCAAGAGATGTTTACACTGTGAAAAGCATCTGTTAAGACAACAGTAGCTTTCTCCATAGTAATTTATTGTCCTCAAAAAAAAGAGTGGGGCAGTTTAGTACCTTGTTAACGAGTCTGTCAAACTGACTGTGATGGCTGGGGGAAAATACAAAATAAAAAATGGACTTTATATTGAAATCAATGGGAGTCTAACTACTTTTTAAAATGACATTTTTCCCATCGGGTGTCGATTAAGCTGTCAGACTTAATAGGCCTGTCCCAGAAAAAAAATATATCTTCAATAAATAAACGACCTAGATAAATACATTAATAACTGGTATGTACTGAAGACTCCTCTGCTGGTACTAGTTATTTTTTTTTTCCTCCTCTCTCAAGTTTACATAACTGTCTGAGAGCTAAAAAACATTCATTCTCTCCTAGTATATGGCTATTAAGTAGGATTTACTGTAAAAAGTGCTTTCTGACATGTGGCTAATGAAGTCTGTGTATGTCTCGGCTCTTTAATAGGCTCTTGAACTACAGCCACATTTCCATGCTGCTGAGGACAGAGCAACAGTCTGCCCCAGCTATCTACCAGCTCCAGACTAATTTGGCAAGTTTGAGGAGCTCCTCATCACTTCTTCCTCCCTGGTCACAGCTCCCCATCCCTGCCTTTGGAGGGGGCCTGGAACCAGCATTCCCAGCCAAGCAAGCAGCTCACGAGCTGGCTGCCAGGAGGAGAAATCACACGAAGAATTTTGGGTGCCTTTGGGACCTCCTGGGTCCAGGACTCCCACAGTCATAGCAAGGCCAAGACCTAAAGAAGGAAGTCATCAGGATGCATTAAAAAATGGGTTTGTCCTGACTTTTTATCCCATGATTTGGCCTTCTCTCATTATCCTGCCCAAAGACTTGATGCAAAGAGGATATCTAGACATAGAGATGTAAAACCAAATCAAAGGTTTTACCTTCTCTAGTTTTAAGTAGTAACAGACATCTCTGAATGTGCTGGAATTACCTTGGGTATACAATCACAGCTGAGCCTTGAGTTTTGCAGACTCTCTGTCCATGCCAGTACATAGCTGTTGGTGCAACAGGCTCAGGACACAGCCTGCTCACTCTTCAGGGTTGCAGGGTCTCTGTCCCTCCGCTCTGGGTGTTTGGGACTGCCCCATGCACATGTGATCTCTGATGCTCACTACCAAGATGTCCTTTCCGATAAGAACGTTTTCCTAAGCTCTGTACAATTTCAAAAAGCCACTTACTGAGCAATCACCTGCTAGAGTTACATGCTGCCAAAAGCCTTGTGCCTGCTAAGCCCTCTCTCCCAGGACCTCAGAATCTCAGGCAAGGACCTTCATGGACTCTTCCTACAAAAAGCAATTACCCTTTCCTACAAAGAGCCGCTCCTTGCTCCTCTTGCAGCAGTTTTTTCAGCAAATAATTCTTCTGGATGAAGTAAATGTCTTTGTTAATTCTCCTGTCTGAATGACACATAAGGTCTTGCTGAGGCCCATCAGCCACTTCTGGGGGTGACAAGGCTGGATGGGGCTCGTGAATCCTGCTGTCAAGAACAGCCAGCCAAGACACCCATCCAGGGATGCTCATTAACACCTGGCCATTCCCATTAGAGCAGAGATGACTGTAAGTCACGGCAAAAATAGGAACTGCCATGGAGCAGGGAGCATCTCTCCCTGGCAGGGCTGATTAGTTCCCTGGGATGAATCGCTTGCCGTGGGGCATTGGGGGTCCCTTGTCACAGGGCTCGGAGAGGTGGCAGCTCCTCCCTCCTCCTCCTCCCTGCCGGGGCTGAGCTGCCGTAGATACAACTAAGTGGAGTTACTTAAATATTCACAGACTCCTTCCCCCATGATGTTTACTAGGAATTTACATTTCCACAAGTACTTTGATTTCACCACATTTCCTTTCATTCTCCCCCCAGGGAAAGGCCACCAGGGGAGGTTTCTTCGCCTTTGCTTTCCAGCAAAGCTTCAAGCCCTCCCATTTCAATTTGGAGTGTTTCCTTTTTCCTTTCCTCTCTTCACTTTTCTTCAAAGAAAGAAAACAAAGAGACAACAGAGGGGAGATGAAGGAGAGCCTCTAAAAATACCAAAGTCCTCCCCCACCTTCAAAAAATACCACATAAAAACCCCCTAGCATTCCCAAGCATCCCAAGCAGACTGATGAAAGAGGTCCCTGTAAAACTTCCAGAGCTAAATCCATTGCTTGCAAACACTCAGTGAGAACTCATTCCTGTTTTACACCCAGCTTTGCCAGACACCCCAGCGTGGCTGCTGCTCTCCAAAGGGATGCATCCCTTCCCCGTGCTCCCTGGATTCCCACCTTCCCGGGCAGGCAGCAGGCAGTGCTCGGAGCAGGAGCGCTCCCACTCGCAGCCGGGCTGGCTGGCACGGCGTGTTGGCTGCCAAGCCAGCTGGCCAGGGCTCGGCTCAGCTCCTGCTGCTCGGGCAGCTGCCGGGGTTTTGGCTCCCAAGCTGTCCTGGCAGCCCGGCTCTGCAGGCAGCCTGCGGGCCAGATGCTGCGTAGGTCTGCGCTGCAGTAATAACCATAATTAATAACAATAACATGCCTGCAAACCATGATGACAGCAGGCACTAATCTTTCATAATACTTTTAAGACAGGAAGGGGAGAATCCTGCCATGCAAGTCCTGCTCTATATCCGTTTGGAGCCAATACTTAGAGGAAGCAGAAGACCTCTTAAATGGCATGCAAATTTGTTTTTCATCGAGCCAGGTTCTATCAAAACCTTCTGTCTTTACGCTGTCACTGAATTTACTTTGTCCTAGTCTGTGTCTATTGCATTAGGCAGCAAACGTAGTCCTTGCAGGCAGAAAATATTCAGGAGAATGGCAATTTTGTATGGTTACAGCAGCTTCACAAAGGTGGGAACCAGGAAGGACTGACTGCTGTGCTGAGCATGAGGCAGTTTAGTGCTGCTGCTTCTCCTTCGGTGAGGTGTTTGACTTGATCAGCCGGGAGCAGGGTGGCAATGGTGCTACCTGAACCCGTGCTGGCGAGGCAGCGTGCAGGACAGCAGCTCCAGGGGCTCAGCAGCTCCCTGGGGATCAGGGTAGCAGGGCTCAGTTTCCCCAGCCCTGCCGTGTGCCAGTGCAGAGGACAAGAGCTGGCAGAGCTGCCCCCTCCTCTCTCCACAGCGCTGGTCTCACACCTCCCCGTGCTGCTGTCTCATTTATTTCAGGCTCATCAGCCAGATATCATCCAGGAAAATCTTTGGTATGTTAAATTCCCAGCACATGAAAGAAGGATGGAGCACAGGCAGCTTTGCTAACTCACCTCATCCCCTGCCTCCCCCAGCCTTTCCCTCCAGTGCCAGCTCCATTAAAACCAGTTTTGCCCCCACTGTGAGCCAGAAATTTCTTCCCCCACAGCATAGTTGATATGGCAGAGTCTGGTAGAAGGTGGACAGCCATATCCAGACTGTCCCAGGAAGAAAGGACACCTCAGAGAGTCCACACCATGAAACTGCTGCTCCTTGCCCCTGGATCTTTGGAAACAGCTCTGGAGGGAGGTTTTTTGAGGAAGAACTCCCCACATCTACCTTTTCTAGCCCCACAGACCTCCAGGGACAGAGAGGAAACAGCACTATTCATGCTCTAATTCACAGCCCTCTGCCTCAGTTTCCCTATCTGTGACATGGGGGTTGGATAACTACCTCCTAATCCCTGAGGATAAATTGGGAGCTTTTCATAACTGTAGACAACCTGTGGGTACCTAGATACAGTGGCAAGCATTTATGGAGTGAAGCTTCAGGGGCAGAGGCGTTGGAACTCAAGCAGCACAGAAACAACAGATGCTGTTAAAGAAGTGCTGTTGCATTGTTTGCTGAACCCTGCAAGGAGTGATTACAGAAGGTCCCTGTGAGATGTCAGAGCTGATGGTCCCCTTCACCCTGTTGTGTCTCAAGTTACAGGACTCACTCCCACAACAGCCTGGTAGTTCAGTGGCTGGGTGGGCTCTGCTAGAGTGGAAATATCTCCCAATTAGACTAATGAGGTGCAAGTTCCCCAGAGGGATCTGGAGATGAGGCACATTGTTTTAAGAGGCTTTTAATTGGCCTGGGAGTCTGAGGGCTACTGGAGGTGCACAGCAGGCAGTGGAGGTTCTCCAGGGTCCTGCTCCTCTCTTGGTGCTGGGGACACACAGGAGGCTGTGCACATCAGCCACTGTCATGGCTGAGAGGGACACTGGGTGACTTCAGTGAGGACACAGAGTGGTTTACAGCCACCATGTGCAGCCACACCAGCAGGACTCTCCGGGGCACCTGGCAGTGGGCTGGACTCTGTGTTTTCTGAGGACTGGAGCTCTCTATTCTCCAAAGCATCAACTCCAAGCAGCCATGGAAAAGGGAGCTTTGATCTTCAAAGCGTCCTCTCAGCATGTTTGCTCCCAGAGAAGCAGCCAGGAGAGCTGCTTTAGCTGCTGCCACTCACAGAAAGGAAAACCCAGTGTTTTATCCAGCAGAGCCCTCCCAGCCTGTGCATTGCAGGGACAGGACTGAGGGACCAGGCAAGCCAAGCCTTGATCAGGCAAGGTTGGGGCCACCCTGTGGAGTCTCTAAACACTCAAGAAGGTGAAGGGGAGCTCTTAAAGGGGTGATAATGTGGCAGTGTCACAGGGGAGATGTCTCTCATGGACAGTTGCAAAAGCCTCCCCTGGTGCTTGCTGCAGGGGATTGATGCTAGCTCAGCCAACAAATGCAGGGCAGAAAGTCCTGGCTCTGCCATGTCCTGCCTGCCTGCTACACCTGTGCTCCCAAACACTCTTCTGGAAGCTGGCTCAGCTTCCTGGATGTGAAAATTCCCAGGGTGAGTCTTTCATTCACAGTGTGACAGCTCTTGCCATTCTGGGATGTGAGAGCCTGTTGAGAGGCTGTGAGATATCATCCAACTCCTTAGTGTTTGATTTATCAGAAAGGTGACCTTGAGAGGATTAATGTAAAATTTGCTGAAGGAAAGATGGTTTTCCTTGACAAGCTCCACGAGGTCCCAGTCTGAGAGTTCCTGCTGTATTACCAGCCCCAGCAGAATATGAGGGTGGATGGGTGGCTGGTGTGTTTGTGCAAAAATAAAGGTTGTACATCAATGCATAGATAACTGCGGGGTCCACTGCAGATGGATGGGTGCATGGATGGATGAACTTGCTAAATAGCAAAATAATGCAGATCCTCAGAAACAAGATATTTGAAAAGTCTCGGTAATGTCTGCTCTGAACTCACTGTGACTGTCTGCTTTGTCAGTCTCAAATTCAGAGAAATGGGAAAAGCTTTTACAAATCTCCTTCATATGCCAAAGGGGTAAACAAAAGGGATTGCCTGCTCCTGTAACTTGGGGTGAACTTGTCCATCAGGTGATTGGAAATCTGAAAGTAATAGAAGCTTTAGAAAGAAATGCCATTTATCTATCAGCTTTACATTTGTACTCTGTGTTAATCTTTTTTGTTTTAAGTCAGAGAAAAGCAGTCCTTTCTTTTGGAGTGATTTTGGATGTATGAGAGATATTTTATAACACTGCAGAAAGTGACCAATCTGAAGTAGAGGATGAATATTATTCTTCCTGCTGGGAAAATTATTAATAGAGCTGTGGGAATTGTTCACCTTATCTTTATTTGAGGTACAGAACTACTGCATCATGCATCAAGTTTAATATCCATATCTGCAAGGCTAACACAAGCTTTCTCCAAAAGAGCTGCAGGCACGATCAGGAAAGCCTAGTTATATATATATATATATGTAGGTATATATATAAATGTGTAAGTGTATAAAATTGTCCATACTTTAACATAGGTACAATTTACTCAATTTACTCATTCCTTCCAAGTAGAAGCATTGAAAAAAACCCACAGAGCATGACAAGCTCATCATCATAATTAACATTTTCTTCAACAGTTTAAAGGAAATAAATTCAGTTTGGTTTCTTTGGGTTTTTGTTCTTACTTTCAAAAGTAACTACTTGCTGTCTTAAGAAAAGCCTACAGATGAGGCAGAGACAGAAACTGCTTATTTAAAATGCTCCTTATTATGGAAATGTTTGACTACCCTTTTGGGATTGTTTCAGAGGAATTAAGCACACAAGACTGGAAAGGAAGAAAAGGGACTTCAAGCCACATCCCCAGCAATTGCAGCCCCAGGGCAGCCACGTGATGCAGGAGAGTCCCCAGAGCATCTCATCCACATCCCATGTACACAGCACACCAATATCCCCTTGAGATGCTGGAGCTCTGACAGAAAACAAACCCACAGCTCTCAGCTGGCACAGGGAGAGGGAACAAGAGGGAGCAAATATGTCACCAGATGTCTGAAAATGCAGTGGGTTTGCCTGGGGAAGTTCAGCAATGCCCAGCTCAGGAGAAAAGAAGCTAGAGCTCTGTAACCCCAGAAGCACTGGTAGATGGAGCAGGCAGCATGCTCCCCTTCCAGGTAGAAGCCACTTTGTTAAAAATGCATGACTCATGGAACAATCTGCCATCAGCCCCCAGCTGCTTGATCCTCAGTTGCTCTTCTCCACCTGCCCACAAAGCTTTCCAGTACTTAGTGCTGCTTCCCTTTGCCCTGCCATCAGCTCACCCCCAGGCTGCCAGGTGAGGAGGTGTGCAGAGGTCTTGCCGAAATATGGCTTTTGCCATCTGTGCCATCCACACAACAGATGGACATGCTAAATAGAAGTCCTTAGCAAAGGCCCATTTGAGCCCTGGATTTTGATGAGCTGTCTATCAAACCCATTAGAAGCACCAGCTCTGTGCACAAAATTAAGTCATTGGTAAGCCAACACAGTGATGAGAATGATATAAGGGCTGTGGGTTCATTTCTTCCTCTGGCAAGGGCAACACTTCACCGAGTCAGATCAACTGTGTCTGCTGCTGGGAGATGGGTCAGAGTGTGGAGCCCGTGGTGGCTTCACCCACAGGGCAGAAGTGGCTTTAGGCAGCAGCTGCAGAGAGAAAAAGTTGAAGTCTCCTGGCTCTCCTTCTGGCTCTTTCCTTTGTATGTCCCTTTCTATTCCCACAACAAGAGTAGCCCAAGCCCAGTTTCTCATCAAGAGCCATGATTTGGTCTTAGCCTACAAATGCAAGGCCTGAAAGTTCAGGAGGAGCTCAATTAGCAGAGACCACAGCTACAATGAGGAGGATCCGTGGCATCAATATCAGTGATTGTTTAAACATCAATCAATATCAGCATGGCTCTGGGACTGTGTCACAGATCTATAAATACAACTGTGTGATCCAAACTCCTGACTACAGGAATAGTCACAAAGGCTGCAGGAGCCTGCTGTAAAATCCCAGCCCACAGAACAGGAAGCTTTTAAGCAAGGGGACATGTCCCTTTCACTCACCCTTTGTGCAAGGAGACTGACTCATGAGTGACTTCATTATTCATCAGCCTCACCTCATCTGCTGTTCCCACAGCCTGGAACATCCCTCTCGTGTTACTCCCTCTACACAGCCCCCTGCATCTCCCTCCTGCAGTCATGTCCCACCTGAAAACATGCATCTTTTTGCTCTTGACTCAACATAGCCAGTATCAAAATGAAGGAGCAAATGAGCTTCCTTTCTGTGTGCACATTAGCAACAAAACATGACTGACTGTCTCCTGATTGCAAACTCTTTATTCTTGGTGACAGCATGGTAGAGGCACAAAGGATAGTTGGATTTGCAGAGCCCAAGATGAGCTCTGCAGAACTGATAATTAGAAGAAATCATCTTTTGACTTGTGAGCTGAGCACATTTGAACTGAGATCAGTGAAGGGAATAAATACGAAAACTAAATATGTCATTTGAACCAAGTCACTCCCCTGATTATAATCACCTCCCTGTATGGGCATAAAAAAGGTGAAAAAATGCCCATGTCAAATTATTAAGGAATTAGGGTGACCAGACTGCACTTAATGACTCTGTTGCTCGTAGAATTTAAGTGAAGTTGTCTGATGGGATTCTGAAGTCAGAAGTGCACTGAGAGGGATAATTGGAGCATGGGAATGAGGATTTATGGTACCATTGTGGTAGAAGTCTCAGCTCAGGTTGTACAGTGCTGCACTGCTACAGCAGGAAATCTCTCTGCTAGCATGGGCTGGAGACACAGCAGCAAAGTGTTCTGCAGGGCAGTTCCTGCCATAAGGTTTTACTGTGATGAAAAACAGAGTTACACAGCCTGATGGTCCAGCACCACTCCTGGCATCCCAGCAAGTACTCCTTGATGGAAGCCAATGGAAGAAGAGAGGACTTCACTCAGAAAGAACATGAGAGGTCAGGTGAATGCTGCATGAAACAATCAATTGCAATCTTCTTGTGAATGTGGCCGAGATCCAGTATGGTCAAAGATCCACAGACACAATCCCTAAAAGTGGAGATGGTGCCAAAAGATGCACTTATCACTAGTCTAAGGTTGGTTTTCTGAAGGATGTTGAGCATCTATAAAAGGGTACCCAGTTTCCTCCCTAGAAACACATTCACATTTCTCATCTGGCTGGTCCAAATTCACCAATATTTTGTCAAGAATATGCCTATATGCAGCTGTGTTGCAGGCAAAAGAGAAACCCTACCAGCAGCATGCAGCCCTTGCACCAAGCTCCAGCACCTATTTCACCATCATAACCTCTGGAAAGCCTTGGGATGAGAAAAAGCTTAAGAGCTGTCTGGTCTGTCTTGCTGTTCTGCATGAACCAAGCCTGTGCTGAGGAGCTTTCTGAGCAGTGTTTACACACTTACTTCCACTAAGCCCCAGCAGCTTTGCTATCTCTCAGATGTTTTAAGAGATACATTTTTGATCCTTTGTTTGCTATCCACTGGAGGTCTTGTGGAATCTAAATTAAATACCATTAGGAGACCTTTAATCTGCAGTGCTTCCAGTAAAACCAGATGGTCTCTCTTGAGCACACAGGCTCATTCACTGAAGACTCTCCCAGCACGCTTACCCTCAACACTGCAGCTCGGAAAGCAAGCCAGGAGCTCAGCAGGCTGGAATTGGCTGGGTTCCCCTGCCATCAGAGGGGAAAAGCCACTCTGTGCCAGCCAACAGTCTGAACCAGTATTCCCTCACAGGAAGGAAATCAAGGAATTTGGACAGCTCTTCCCAGCAGACTGCCAGGATCATCTAAGAACCTGCATTGCTGTCTTCTGCTCACACAACAATTCAGGAGGACAGAAATACTTACGTCTGCCAAACTCTTTAATCTCCCTGGCTTAAGCTGCCTGTCCAAATTTGAAATCTGACTAGATTTTCCCCAGATTGCTTGTAACTGTGTCTTATCCTTTTATTAAGATGAGAAAGATTATTGGAAGCTTTTGTTCTTTACAAATCCCCCCGTGCAAAGGCAAGGTGGCGCTTTAGATGAAATCTTCACTCCGGGCTGCTCAGATGAGAGATGCAGTGCTTTCCCACAAAGGATTTAGTGACATTGGATGCTGAAAACTGGTACAGCATTGCTGGGGAGGTGGTATATGATGCTCTAGTCCCCATGATTGCTGTTTCTTCCTTCAAGCCTAAGAAGCTGTGTTACTTCAACCCCGCAGAATGAGTCAGAAATTCTCATTTTTGGTGCTAGAAGTATAAAAATAGGCAAATTTTCATGTTAAATGGAGGACAGGAAGAGAGTTCCCTCTGACAACTCACAAACCTTGTCTCCTCTGAAAGCCTTTTCTTAGCTGCATCACTTGCTCTTATTTCAACTTGCTTTAGAGATTTGCAGACATTAAATCACTCAGCTAAAACATGTATAAATCTTAGTGTTGAATCCCTGCAAGCTAAACGTCTCTGGGGAAAGTCTGATCGGATCCCCCTCAGGGGGACCTAAAGGATATTTGCTCACTGGTTCACAGATATACAGACCTGCTGAAAACAGGCAGCAGGCACATTGGCTGGACAATTTTATCCTCAACAGAAAGGATGAATCTAGGAGGTGGGTCTGTCCCAGACCAAGGGCTTTAGAAAGCACCCAGCTTCACTCATGTGCTCTGTTCAAGGAGCAGGACATAGCCATGATACACATTCCTATCTCATACCTCCTTGAATCCTGTAAGAGACAAGGACTGAGTGTTCTGGATGGAAAAATAGGTAAGGATTTGCATCTGCAAAACTGTCAACAACTAGTAAAAGTGCAGGTGTGGTATAGGGGAGCAGGACCTCTCCAGAGAAACACACAGACCCAGGGGCAAGGCGTGCAGAGCAGGTACTATGGTGAATCACTTCCTCAGCCAGTTTTTCCCAAGCATTGCTCAAAAGAAGAAAAAAAGCCCCTTTTGTTGGTGGGATACCCATCTGGGAGGTGTGCCAGTTTTGCCTTGGCGTCTAGGGAGTTTCTTAGCACTGGTGAGCGTTTGAGGTTCTTAGACACCTTTTTGAAGTTGGGTCTTCATTTCTCTGCGTTTCCAGCCTCTCTCCTTTGTGTAGCCCTTTCAGACTGTAAACGTTTCAGCGCAGGAAGTCTCTTTTATTATGTACAGCACCTAGCACCACTGAGCCCACTTGATGATGCCATCAAAAGCCCTGCTACATACCAGCAAGGGCAAAGAGAGATGCTGAATCAAAGGAGCTCTCATTAGCAAGCCAGGCAGGGAATGCTGGAGGAACTGCCACACTTCGTGACACGCTGCACATGCACCCAAGAAGTCAAGAGCTCCTTTCAAAGCTGCCTGACGTCCTCCTGTGATCTGCTTGCAGGATGCTAACAGGGCCAGCAGGGGAGTGATGTCTGACAGGAGCAGTTTCTGATTGCTGTTGTCACCTAGAGGGCATCAGTAGAACTGGCTGCTGGGTCCATCCTTCAGTGTTTGTCCATGCTCAGTATTTTCATTTTGCTGTGACAGAGCCTCTCCTCCTAGGTAATCTTGGGAAGTTATGGTGACTTTGGCTTAGTCTTTGGGAAGTCGTTCTGGGGCGTGTAAAGGGAAGAATCTCGTAAGCAATTAGCAGGAGGAACACGTGCATTGCAGATGGTTAATCTGCCTGCTTTCATGTGAACAAAGGAGAAGTCCCTTGAATGAAAGGAAACGGGTAACTTTAATGCAGGCTACAGTAAATGCAAATTAACTCCACAAATAAAGAAGCTTTTCTTCTTGGAGCCAAGAAAACATTTCTCAAAGTCTGTATTTTAAATATACAATAATCTCTTTTATACCTCAGAAAGCTGTCCCTGCCGTGAGCAGTCTGATATCTTCCTTGCAGACAGTAATCAGTCCATCACCAGTGCTCAAGGATGAATATAAATATTTGATTGTTCTCTTTGTATCCTGGCACGTCCAGTTGCAGGGCTGGAACCAGACTCACTTCCCCAGCAGCCTGCAACCTGCCTGGCCTCAGGTTTAGGCTGGAGTCCAAGAAGGTGTCTCACATCAAGCTCTGGAGCATCCAAAGACCTTGATGTGGATCTACTGCCCTCCCAAGCACTAGGGTGCATCAAAGTTTTAATCCATTGATCCATGATTCTGTAAAGACCCCATTTCAATTCAGCTTGTTCCAGGGAGCTCATCCCTTGGGAGGGGCTGTGAACCCTTTTGAGGACACCTCAAGGTACTCCAGGACAGCCTGAGAGCCGGGCAGAGGCAACAGCTTTAATCTGATGAGTGATAGAACTGAGACAGAAACAGAAAATTTGGGGCATTTCTTCAGCAAGAGTACCCATGGTAGTTATAAGCAGCACTGCTGTCCTCTTCCTTCACAGCAGCACAGAGGCAGAAAGGTGCCTTAGTTGAACACCCTTGGGCTGAGAACAAATTTTAATGAAGAGAGCAAAAGGTGAGAGGGACAGCAGCCTGCTGCAGCTGGGAGAGCCAGGTCTGTGCTTAGGGAGCAGCTGGAGTCACTGCTAAGGGCCTGACTAATGCAGATGCAGGGGAAGAGAGTGGAGCCAGATGGAGGCAACAGGCTGAGCCAGGTGGCCCAAGAGTCTGGGGAAGCATTGCTTGAAGATATGACCAAGAGCAAAAACTCCCAAAGAAGTACCCCTGGCCCCACTCAGCACTCACCAGCACCTTTACCCTCAATCCTGCTGGTCCAGCCCTGTGTGACACAGCAAACAGGCACCTCAGATAATGCAGGAGAGGATATGGAATACCAGTCTCCAGCACTGGCTCAGGTGGTCCAGTGCTGGCTCTTTCCTGCTGAAGTTTGAAAGGGACATGAAATCCAAAGCAATGTCAGGCATCTTAGCCCACTCAAGCACAACAGATTTGTGAGTGAAGCTGGTGGCGTTTGTGAGGATTTGGTTGCAGATGGATCAAAGAAAATTCATCCCAGGAGAGAGCATTTGCAATGAGAAGCAGTGTGTGTGTGTGAGACAGGGAGGAGGGAGCACAGTGGGGGTAAAGGACACAATGCAGAAGATTACTTTAATTTCCTTCTCCTTCGGGCTCTTTATTAACACCCAGCTAGATCTCTCTCCCTGGTTGTTGCAGCAGTGGTAGGGGCCAGGCTAAATGTGATGGCAGAGAGGTGCAAATCAGAGGCAAGAGAGACCAAAGCATCTACACATCCTGCTTCTCTCACAGCAGCCATGAAATCAGATGGGACTGGAGGGGGCATGGGAATAAAGGACCAGGGACAAGCTTCTGTTTCTTGTGGCCAATCCAAGTCACCTGCTGCAAATACAATCCTGAGAGGTGCTAATATGCAAAGATGTAATTTCCTGTTCAGTCCACACCTGCTCAAGTCTGTACATCACCTACTGCCAGCACAGCTGTGCCAGTCCAGCAGCCACTTTCCTCCAAGGCTTGCCTGCAAGGTGGCACTCATGGCCTCATCCTAAGCAGAGCACACAGGCAGGGAGGGAGGAGAAAGCCTACAGAAGCTCTGGCTGGTTCTGGGATTTAAGTGCATCCCGAGGCTTTAGAAAAGGGGCTCTTGTACAGAAAACTGCAGCCAATTTCAGCCCTCAGGTAAAGAGCTGCTGCCTCAATGCTGCCAGAGATGCTGCTTCTCCCTTGGCTAGAGAGATGAGGCTCATATGGACCAGCTGAACCTTGGAGTACTGTGCTGCCAAAGGGCTGCCAGTCTCCCCTCCCTGAAGCTTTTAAACCTTCAGGCCATTTCCAGAGAGGAAGAGATCCTAGAGAACTGAAGTCTCCACAAATGTTGTGAGCTAGTAGATGTGACTAAGCTGAGGAGGGGCTCCTGCTATTTTTTCCACCGAGGCAGAACAGCTGGAGCTCAGCGCCTCAGTCCACAACAGAGAATACACAGAATACACACATATACACATGGAGACGAGCACACAGGCACAGAGCCAAGCTGGGATGTACTTTCACATCTTCTGCATGCCAGAGTGCAATTGTGAGAGAAGGAGGCACAGGAAAGATGGCTTGATACCGGCTCAAAGACCACTCTAAGTCATTTCCAAAATAAGAACACATATAAGTGACATAAAGCCAGGACTGAGGAAGATGATAAGGAGAGGGAGCACTTCCCAACTCTCCTTGTGGTGCCTCAGTGGGTGGGCAGCTGAGCAAGTGCCTGGAAGCCTCCACTCCGTCAGGGGCACGGGAAGTTAAAGCACCACCAGCGAGACAGGCCCTGGAGTATTAGTGCTAATAGCCATCTCAGCCAAATTAATTCAAATTGCGTTCAGCCGACCATGAAAGCGTTGTTGGTGGCAGCGCTTCCCCATCCGCTCACATTTTCGTGAAGTAATTAAAGCCATTAGAATGTAAACCAGCTCTTTTGGCTTGGGAAGGAAAGAAAGCAGGAAGGGAAAAGGGAAGCTGAATGACAGCTTAGCTAATTCAGCTAATATTCCCACTATTTCCGTATATACTGATTAGTTCCCATTCTCCAGCCATTTCCACACCGATGCAGAGGCTCGGGTCCTCTGCAGAGGTTCCTACAGCTCCATGCAGCAGCAACACCCTGACCCCAGCTCAGCACCCCCCTCACAGAGGATGCTGGCAATTGGGCTTTCTTTCTACCAGCCCTCATCCTCAAGCATTCATATCCCAGGGTGCAACTCTGCTCTCTCCCCAAACCAGGAATATGTGGAAGGAGGGGAGATAGCACAAAGGCTTTGTGCTCAAAGGAAAGAAACCCTGCCATGAACCTCTAAACAAGTGGACATAAGCAGTAGATTTGAGGCAACCACAGTGCTCTGGAAAGTAATTTTGTGTCTGAAAAATCCTGCACATGACATTCAGCTGCCACATGAATTGCTTCAATTTATGGAGCTACTTCTTCAGCTTCTTTATTTATTGGGCAAGCAAAGAGAAGCAGCACTGTGGATGGCAGACGGCCAGAGCTGGTATGTGGGGCTCAGTTCTCTGCCTGCTGCTGGCCTGCATGCCAGAGGGCAGGCAAAGCTCAGGGCCAGCAGGACCTGCAGTGAGGGTGGTTTTGTGGCAAGTCAAGGTTAGAGGGAAATGAGCTTGAAAGTAGAGAGGCAAGAGAAGGAGATGCCCAGCAAGTTCAGCGGTATCAAAAAGCCCGGGGGAAATCCTCACCCCAACCAACTCAGCTGTATCTAAGCTGGTCTCCACTGGTGCCGCTGTGGCCGGGCCAGTGCCCAGGACCTTGTATCCTCCCTGGACAGTGTCTGGGCACTGCTGTCTCCACGTGCATCCAGGGCAGATGCTGCCTGCAGGGCTGGCTCTGCCTAGGGTGTCCTGCTGCTCATACAACTTTTCCCCACCTTCTCACTCACTTCATCTTCACCACCCCTGCTGAAGCAGCCCTATGCCATAGCAGGTGTCTCACGTTGCAGTGAGGACCTGGGCAGCACAAGCTGTCAGTGAAGCCTGAAAAGCAGGACTAGCCCCACGTGCTTTCTGTGTGGGCTGGAGCATGCACAAAGTGCTGTGATGGATGAATAGGACACAACACAGTCATTCAAATACCTGGAGAGAAGTTCTTTGTGGAGAACTTCTGTACTCTGCTTGTCTCTGGCTCTGTAGTCTTTCCCTCATCAGTCTGCCTCTGCTGTGTAGGCCATGTGGGGGTGTGAGTATTCTTACATTTATTTTCAAGGCAGAGGAGTTCAAGAGCATCTGAGGGGACACATTTTGTCTGTGAACAACAGGACTAGTTCCCTCTTTGGGAGGACCTTGAAGGAGACCAAGGGGCAAGTAATTTTGGATGCAGCAGCTATCTGGGGGCTCGTCTGAGCTCAGCCTGTGCTTTATTGAACCATCTCTCCCTTGGGGGACTTTTCTCAACACTTCAGAGCTAAAACCCTGGCAGCACTACAGGACCCAGAATGGTTTCACCATTTGGGCCTGTGATCTCTCACATTGGCAGGTTGGAGAATTGAACTGAGAGTTCAACTTCCCCAAGGGATCAGTCTACCTGAAGGATGATTTGCTCACAGACAAGTTGGGCTAGGAGGCTTGTGAGCACTGCTGCAAACAGCTCAGCTGGTTGATTTTGCATATGATTGACCTAGCAGCACTCACATAGATTGTCCTGTGTGCCAGCACTGAGACACAGCAATGGGTAGCTGTGGAGGGCTACTGGAACTGAGTGAATACAGGTCAGTGGCAGGATCTGGACTGAGGAGGTACTCTCTATCTGTATACTTGGACAGCAAAGAAAAATCCCTTCAGGAAGTTAAGGAGCAAATTTACCTCTAGGATTACTGAGATAGCAGGTACTAGTACAAAATCAAAGGAGTTTGCCCGAGAAATACATTACTATGGATCCCAAGGGGAGCAAGGAGTGCCTATAGTGCAATCTTCAAATTGAGGTTCCCACCAGTAGCTGCTCTTGGGCAAATACCCCAGAGATCTCGGAGTAAAAAGCACAGGGAAGCAGCAGGAGGAGGAAGAGCTACATTTAAGTGGCAGATCTTTGTAGTGAGATTCCACTCCCAGTTCCCCCAGGACAATCCTACTGCTGCTCTCACAAAGTGTGCCTCGAGGAGCACAGCACAATGCATCCCTTGCCCAGGCATTCATCCCACCTGGGCCTCCTGGCGTGATGTGGCGAGCAGCACTTTCAATCAGGCAACATTAAAATAAGAGAGATTAACTTTTCCATTGACATCAGCAAAAAAAAAAAAAAAAGAAAGAAGAAGAAGATGACACCAATTGAACCAAATGGGCTAAATAGCATCTTTCACTTGGTTTTCTATGGGCTCCCAAAACTATGGGAGAAAATTGAAATCTGTCTCTTTCTGTCTCCTTTTCTTCCTTTTTTTTGTAATAATTCCTGGTATGCAAGGCCTTGTGCCAGGGCTGGTATTGTGGGTGATGAATCCTGAGTCAGGCGGCGGGGAGGTTTCTGTCCTATCAGCGCACGCT
Organism: Acridotheres tristis; assembly: GCA_037013685.1. NCBI lineage: Eukaryota > Metazoa > Chordata > Aves > Passeriformes > Sturnidae > Acridotheres > Acridotheres tristis. The sequence goes on from CM072896.1 coordinate 15,655,339, forward strand.
TGCCGTGGTTTGGGATAATGTGCCTGCGGCTTGTCAGGTGCTGATGGGGAGCAGGAGGGGTGGGGGGGATGAATGCATTTTTGATTGCTATAATTGCCACAGATTGGATGCTTGAGAGGAGCTAATTAACAAGGAGGCTATGGGCGGATTATACTTGCAGAACAGAATCCCATGCAGATCCTTTCCCTTTGTGCCACATGTATGAGATCATTGGTAGGTGATTATGGCTGTGAATACGGTGCTAATTTACTTTGCACGTCTGACGAAAATCCTGTACATAATAAAACGCGAAGGCAACTTAAAGTAGCCCAGTTCAGAGGGGAAGGACGGCGTTGCAGCTAAAACACTGAACCCAGAGCTAAACTCCTGAGGTCTCCTACTTTCCCTGCGTAACCGTGGCTGTGTGACAGCTCTTCCCCTGCCTCAGTTTCCCCCTCTACCAAAGGGAGAAGGCGAGCTCGTAACTGTGGATGTTTGCAAGGCACTGTGCACCCTGTCAGGGGAGATGCTGTAAAGGAAACAACAGAAATATCATCATGCCACAGGAGCAGATCAGACAGCGCAGCAAAAATAGCAGCCAGAAAGCTGTGCACTTGGAAAAAATACACGTCTTTGTGAGGACTCTTGCTCTCAGAAGAAAGGAGTGCAAGCAGTAGCTCCAGATGTTTCTGCAGCCTCGGGATTAGAAAGAACTGACAGGCAGAAATAGCTCTGCCATCCCAGTCTTGCTTCTCCAACCTTGTCTTACCAGCATATCTCCTACATTCTCACAGGCTTCCTGGGGCCCTGAGGGAAAAAGGAGCAAAGGTTTCTCCTTAAACATAGCCCTCATCCACATAGCTGGAGATGTTTGGGCTGGGGATTAACCCAGGCTCTGACTTCAGGGCAAGGCTACATTTATTTTCCTCTCTGGTATCTGGGCAATCATGGTGTCTGTAAAAAAAATTATTCTGTAGATTCTGTGCCAACATACAGCTGGAACATCACCAGCCAAGCAGGGAAAAGTTACTGGTGGTGGATGCTGAGCATCAATCCATCCATTTATCCATTTATCCATTTATCCATCCATCCATCCATCCATCCATCCATCCATCCATCCATCCATCCACCCACCCACCCATACATCCACATCCCTCCACCTACCCATCCCTCTCTCCATCCCTGCAGGTTTCAAGAATAGGTTAAACTCCAATACCCATCTTTATTTGGAGAGCTGGTGAAGGGTTTGCCCAGCGTCCTTTCACTGCTGGAACAGACTTTCACTGCTGTCTGTGCTGGTGGAAGTTAGGCTGGGCAAGCCTGCAGGGCTTTGGTTTTTCCAAGCAGGAACACTTTGGTGGGAGTCAGGCAGCTTGATTAAGTACTGGTAGACTTTTTTAGAAAGTTGCAGTATTCCTCATAAATAAATCACATCTTTACATTCAAAAATGGAAGTGATATTTATAGTATTGGATAATTTTCACTTGAAATATTTTCTGCATTTTTCAATGGAATTTTTTGGGGTGGGGGGGCATTAAAGTCAGCATTTTCAGAGGAAAAGAAACAAAGCCATTTTCCAACCTTTTTTCCTTTAAAGTCAGCATTTTGGATTCCAAATTATATACAGGGATTTAGACCTCTTCCTTGCACAGATCATTTTACCACAGTCATTTTTTTATTAAGGTTACTGTTTCCATAATAATGGCTACCCGTTGATTCCAAAATTAAAATATCACTTGCAGATCTCCTAATAAGAATACACTCTTTCATAATATTTCCTTAGTTTTATTTCATTTTGTGCTTATTTACTATGCTCTGCATGATGACTCCTAGAAAACAAAACTCCAGAGCCAGCCTTCTCCTACGGTCAAGAACTACTCACCTAAATTTTACATTTAAATTAATCAAGACCAAAAGAGAAAGCAATCCGTCTGCAGGCTTAAAAAGACTTCCAATGTTGGACTAATTTCAATAACAGGAAATGGTTTTCTTCCAGAAAAAAAGCCCAAGAGGTGTAAAAATGGATTTCCACTTCTATCATGACTGAATTCGAGAAGTACAGTCCATGAATGAGAAAGAATTGCTCTGCTGAGGGAAGAGGCTGCTGCCTATTAGCAATCTGGGCTGGTGGAGCCCAGGGAGAGAAACTGGAAAGGAAATACTTCATTTATTGAGAGACAGGATTGACTGTCTCTCTGAATGCTTGTAGACAAGATAACAATTGAACATTGCCTCTGTGCAGCTCCTCTGTTACTACAAGGATGAGCACAGAACATTCATGCTGGCCATTTTCTGACAATGTCTCAACCCCAGGTTGTGCTTTGGACCATTTCAAACAATGTCCCTCATCACGCTGAAGTTTCTCTCTTTGAAAAACCCTCCATTTTTCTTCTCTTCAAAGCAAAGTATTTTCCATCCTTCCACTTCAAACTCTGGATATTTGCCTTTGGAAAGTTGGACAGTGGAGCAGAAGGAAGGCAGGGATCAAACTCAAAACCCTGGAGTCACTTCCAAAGACAATGTGGTGGGGAGCTCAGCGGGACGGAGTGATGGGTAGAAAGAGGACTCTTAAGAGGATGGTGTGAGGGTGTTGGCCTTTTTTAATCACTCACCTTGAAACACCGGCATGATTTGCCCTAATTTCTATGCAAAATATGTATCTCTGGTGCTGAGGAGAGACAGGTTGTCACAGATGTGGAACGAGCAAGGTAGAGGTACTGGCAGAGCACACTGCTAAAGGATCAACATTAGCATATTGGCATTTGGGCTGATGCTTTATCTTGGGCTGACTTCTGAATGAAAAGTAATTCCAGGTACTCTCCTTCTTCTGGAGCGGTCTGTTACTTTATTGTTAGGATTGACTTTTGTCCTGTTGAGCTCTGCCTTCCCCCACTGAGTGACCAGAGAGGCCAAGTCCTGCCCTGGGGAGAGGAGGGGGCGGTGGTGGAGCCACAGCCTTGTCTCCTGACAGCACTGGCGGGTACTGAGGCGAGGGAGTGGCTGATAAGGGATAGAAGGGGAGCAGAAGAAAGGCCCAGTGATGAATTTGGCACAGGCAGGAGTGCTATCCAGGCATGCAGGCTGGCAGTGCAGGAGTGCACAGCCCAGATAACAACACGCAGAGCCTGCGACCACCTCCCCCTCCATGTCAGGGGGCTGCTGTCCCCTCTGCCACTGCCACTGCCACCATCCCCATCCCCAGACATGGCTTCTGGGGGAGACCAAACTGCTGCTCCAGCTCTGGCTCCCTCTCTCCAGCCCCCCATGATGTGTAGACAGCGTTCCACCTTGCTGACAGCTCTCCCCGGGAGATTCTGCTTCGACAAAGGGCTTTTGTCTCTCCCATCTTTAAACAAAGAAGAGTTCCATTAAATACTGTACGGTATTTATTGGCCAATGGGTAAAATGAGCGGGTTTCTTCATGGCTGCAATGATCACTAATGAAACTTTAGTGTCCCTGTTGGGACCATGGAGCAGAATAAATGACCTCTTGCTAGTCATCATCTCCCTGGTTTCTAGGACTCTGCACCAGAAATGATCCAACTTCATTTAAGGAAAATCAGATTAAAAACAGATTAAAGTAAAAGCACCTCATGCCCCTGTTCTGATTTAACTGTGATGAAAAACAGACCATGGAGTAACTTTATAATGGGAGGAAGCTCATTTAAATATTCCCCTCCCAACAGAAAGAGATTTAAGAATTAAATGAATGAGGAGATTTTCCTTTTAATGAGATTAGCCTTTTATAATTGCTCATTATGGACCACTCCAGAGATTTGGAAGAAAAAAAGTTATACAACATACCTGGAAAACACTGCATTAGAAACCAGCCAACCCTGCCCCTTCACCATCAGTTCCAAAAAGTGAAATTCAAACTAGTTTCTACTTACAAATCACTCATCTCAAGTGGTTCCAGCTCCTCCAGATCCTCTCTGCAATTACTGGCTTTGTAAAGAAAGTGAAACAGAGGTTTGAGATTAGCAAGCCTTAATACATTTGCTAAAAATTCTCCCCTTTTCCCATGGAAACACATTTATTTTTGACTGTCAGCTGTCTGGCAAAGCCATGTGATTTCATTTCATCTTTCCACATTTCAGTCCTACCTAAAATAAAGGCTGGACAGAGCCGCCCCTTCTGGCTTGGAAATGCTGGCCTGATTCAGAGGCACTACGGGGAGGTTAGACCAGAAGTTTTGTGTCTGAACTTGAAGCATTTGACTCTGAAGTCCCAGCTTTGGGCTGTACAATAATACCAAAGTAAGGACACATACACATGTATTATTTCATCTGTCTCTGTGATTTATGCTTAGTGTCAGGCTCTTTTGGATGAGCTGAAAGTAATACTCAGGGCAGGATTTTCTGACAAAGTGGGGCTGAACAGCTGTTTGCTCCATTCCTGCTGACAGCACCAAGCAGTAAAGGAGATCAATGGCTCTCTTTGTTTTCTCCATGTGCTGTGTATCCACAATCGAAGTCTTGCTCCTTCTCCTTATCTCTTGAGCTGCAGTGGCTGCAATGGACGGGCATTTGGCCGTGCTGGTACACAGGGCTGCAGGATGGATTTGCACCCTTCCCACTGTTGATGCCTTTCCTATCTGTTCCACTGGGGTATGAAAAGGTACTAAATGCAGGAAAATACTCCATTCCCTGAAATCTGGCAGCCTTGCAACAAGCAATGTCCTGCTGTCCCTGCAGTCAGACGGGAGATAGGCACTTCCAGAGGATGTTCTGCTCCACTCCAGGAAGGGGTTTCAAGGCAGATGGGATGATGATGTGGCAGGACAACACTTTCTCTTATCCTCTGCTGCAAGACCAGCTCAGAGCATACTCCTCATTGTCAGGGCCTGAGGTCCAGAAAGCTGGATCCTGGACAGGATCCACTCAGTTTTGAGAAGGGACAATCAAGTGCAACCACACAGGCTGTGACACTGGGAGCTCAGGCTGGGTGACCACAGCCATGCCCTGGAATGCTCACAGGGAATGGCCAAACCAGCTCACCAAGGCCATCAGCCATTTGGCACTCAGAAGTGGTCAGCGTGTCAGTGGCTGCTTACCCAGCTCCCAGAGCTGCTCAGCCCTTTTCTGTCAAATCGTTTGGCTCTCAAGGCAACATTTTATTCCTGTGTCATTTTGTTATCAGGAGTCAAGTCCACTTCTAGAGCTGTTGGTATTAGTTTACTTTGATTCATACTTCCTTTCCATTTTTGCAAAGGCAAACAGACAGCTTTCCAAGCATCTCTGCTACCCACTGACTGCATTCCCTTGTAAATCTGTACTGGTACCAGAACCAGGCAGAAAGGGAAAATTGTCATCAATGAATCCAACCTCTCATTCCCATCCACCCATCATCAGATACTGTGTGCTCCCTCCCATCTCATCAGGACTTTGGAGATAAGAGAAACTCATGCTAACTTTGGCCTTGAATTCATACAAATAGGTTTTATGATAATATTTGCAAATAACTTTTCAGAGGAGCAAGATATTTTCCAAGCTTCCCATCTTCTGGGATTCTCCAGGCAATGGAGTGGGACAGATGCAGTCATCAGCACAGCCCAAGGATGAGGGCAGAGACAGAATCACAAATATTCTGCTCAAATCATCCAGCTGATGGGGAATTTAGAAACCCTGTGAGGTCTTGGCACTCCAGAGCAGCCTCCTGAGCGGACCTGGGCAATATTATCTGGTGAATCAAGAGGGATGATTTTGTTGAAAACCGGACCTCCAGCAGGGCAAGAGCTATTTGAGAATTCAGGTCAAATGCAGAAAAGAGTCTTGGTGGAGACAAAAGGATGGTGTTTTGAGACAGAATGTCAAAACATATTCTCTGTGTTTTTCCCCCCATTACAAAGTAATTTTTTTCTTCAAAAATTGCCCTAATTTTCTGGAGACACTATAACAAAACACAAAGAAATCCATCTGCACAGAATAGAGTGAAGATGGGGGCTGACTAGAACCCACATTTTCCTAACTTTGCTTTCACATGGGGAGCAGAGAGGGCTCAGTGAGAAAGGGCTGCTCTCATAAAGAAGAAAAATAACCCCTTTTATCAGTTCACTCTCCACAGACAGACACTGACCTTCTCATGCTGTTAGTGAGACAGCTCCTCCCCTGGAGCAGGTAAGGATGGAGTAGCTGGGGCAACATCCTCTCAAAGACCCCTGTAGCTAAGCCTCCAGGGTGCCCATACAGACTGAGTTTGCAGGCTCCAGATGACCTTTTTTTTTCAGGTAAAGAGAAGGAATTGTCATGTTCATTGCTGGGTTGGCAGTGTCCTACCCCCTGCACTGCTCCCTCAGCTGGCTGCCTGGGCACTGATACCTCTGCTGACCCCAGCCCCAATGCATGGCAGAGGAGAGCCTTTCACTCCTCCCATCCTGTCACCCTGGCACATCTACCCCTGCCACAGACGTGGAAATTAAAATAATAAACAAAGCCAGCAACACTGCATGTGGAGGCTAATGTACCATAATGCTTTGAAACACAGGCAGCTGCTGCCTCACGCTGAGCACAGAGGATGTATTTGAAAAATGTATCTTCCTCCGACAGCAGTTATTTCAACATTATCTTTCTCCTTTTTTACTTCAAATAAGACATTTACTTTCCCCCAGCTCATAATCTCCATATGGAGGACAGCAGAGGGCAGTGGGGAAAGGCAGAGAAATTACACTTTTTAACACAGCCTAGGATGGTGGGATTTAAATCATGGGAAAACAAATGGAATTGAACTGCCTGGCTGAAGTCACATTCATGTTGTGGGTATTTATGGCAATCATCACTAACAACAGGAAGAGATTAGATGTTGCTGAGAGCCCAAGTGCCAGCTGGGGAGCAGGGACTGACTCTGTCAATGTGTGTGATCTTAAAAGCAAGGATGAGATGTGTGCCTGTACACACACACCCCTGCAAGTACCCACGTGTGTGGGGGATTGTGCTTGGTCCCTGTGTTCAGTGGCCATTCCAGAAAGGCCTTTGCTGGGCAACATCAATTTCACACTTTAATCTCAACTTCCACCTGAGATTTGACGAAGAAAAGGGAGCTCATTTTATTGGAACTGGCAGAGAGTGACTACAAAATTAACTCCAAATGTAGATGTGGGTGTACCTTGAATGTCTCCACCAGCAGAGATGTGTACTCATTTCCCAGCTAAGACTGAGTCTAAATAGGAAACTGTAATGGATATGGAGAGCCTTCTGAGACTGGAAAGGCAGTTTATCTCAGATCTCAGAGCAAGCTGTTTGTCTAGTTGACACATGCAAACACTGCTTAGGGCGTGCAATGTGTGGTACAGCGAGAGGACCTCACCTCTAACCACTGCCCCAGGAGCCAGGTGAGCACACAGCATCCCTCACCTTGTCCCTGTCCCCATGCTTGGAATGGGCCAAGACACAGATTACCCTTTCCCTGCAATGTAAATTTGACCAGGGATGCAGCAGCACCTAAATAGTGATTGCTGGTATTTTACTAACCTGAGCATGTCCCCCCAGTCAGCTGAGCAGAACCCTAATGGGTCAGTTCCCCATCAAAACCATCTCATCCTTACTCTAGGAAAATAAACCACAAACAGCCAGAGCCATGGAATTGTTTCAAAGGATAAAATTCACTCAGAAATCCCCCTTTTCCAATTCCCAAGCAAACATGTCCATGTTAATAAAGCAAAGTGCTCTCACCCAGAACAGCTCCAGCAGGGAAAAGCATTTTAATGTACTGACTGGGAGGGAAAATTGACTTGCAAGAAGAAGAGTCATGGCTGGGTCTCCTGAGCCTGGGCAGGGGCACAGTTTAGAGACCTGTTTTAATCAAATTGCTTTTAAAAAGCAGAAAGGGAAAAGCTCTCTGACAAATTTGACCTCTGGGCACCTCAAAGATGAAGGCACAAAATCTATGATATACTGGCTCAGAGGAAGGAAAACAGGGTGGGAATAGATGGAGTCTCATCTTGGGAGTGGAAAATAAAGGAGGGAAGAGGACAGACAGATCATCTGCTGGCTGGTGGTGCTGGATTCAAACCCACCTCAAGGCTGTAAATGGGACCCATAAGTCATCACCAATGGGAGCAGCATCATCATCCTGTTGGCCAGCTCCCTGCTATGATCTTACTCCACACTTGGATTTATTTGTGTTGGAGGCTCTGCAAGGAAAGGCAACCATGAGAACTCACTGCATCTGGGGGAATCAAACAAAATAATTAGCAACAACATCAATGAAAATAAATTAAACATGTACCAAAGGAATGGGAAATCTCCACTGCCCACCTCTGCCCCCTGAACAGCACTTTACAATGGAGAGGTTGGAGACAGTGGCTGATTTAAAACTCTCTGGTGCAATGTGGATATTGAAATCCCAAAGGAACCAAGCACATCTGCCCAGATGGGAAAATCAGAAGTTACAGCACTTGGGTGGTATGATAAGTCATTTTTTTTGCACCCCGAAAAACAACTCAATTGTGGGAGGAATGTGTCAGTTGTAATTTTGTAACTTAATGAAATAAATCAAGCAGATGGAAAGACGAGATGAAGATGAGCCCACACAGTCTCGTGGGAACACAAAGGCCACATGAAGCCAGCTGCTGGGAAACCAAGAGCTTGTCTGGAAGGATTGGGAGCCCCCTTTGTGGTGATGACAATGAATTTCCCAAGAGAGGAAGCATCTTTGAACTTTCTCCAGCCACTGGGGCTGAGGTTTCAGGAATACATGGCCGCTGAGCCACAAAAGGGCAACTGCTTGCTCAGCTGAGCAGTGATACCAGGGGACTGTAGATAGAGTTCTGCTCCTCCTCACCTGCTGGTATGTCTGCTAAGGGGAGCAAAACCTGAAAACCTAGGAGGTTGAAATTTGTAGGATGAGCATGAAGCAGCAGCAGGAAGAGTCCAAGCAAGCAGAAAGGTTGGGAGAAATGGCATGGTTTAACCCTGTAAAGCTGAGGAGACTGCTGGCACCCTCCTGAGTCCAAGTCAACTGAGGAAACCCAGACCTGAAGAGTCAGATCAAGACTTGGCAAAGCCTTGTCACAAAAAGGAGGCAGAAAATGCATGGCAGTTAAATAAGGAGCATCTTTCCACAGCAAAAGCCCAAGACAGAACATCCTTTGGCCAAGGATACAGAACGCTGCCATCCTAAAATAAAGCCCAAAGGCCCACAGCACCCAGCTCTGCAGAAAGGAGACTTTACAGCAGCAAATTGATTTCCAGAGGCACCCTCATTAATTTTCATGGCACCCAGAATGTGCTTTTAGAACAAGCAGAATTATTAATGTTCAAAGTTACCCAAGCACTGTCGGGAGCACAAGGCCCTCTGAGAGTCAAAGAAGGGCTGACAAACTGAGGAAGAAAAAGCCAGAATTGAGAAAGTGCATTCTTCAGGGTTCAGCTGGTCTTGTCCTTGGAGGCAGGCAGAGGGAGAAAAGTAGGGACCTTGGAGAAAAGGTCCTGTGCCCCCTTGATGGCTCTGCTGTTAGGAAGGAATAAAATATAACAGACACTAAGCTTTTAAAAGGAGAGAAAATTGTCTAATTGCATTAATTCAGGGCTGCCCTGCTTCTGAGCCACCCCAGACTTTTAGGGAGTGGGACAGCAGGCAATTAGGCAGGGCAAAATTTCACAAGGGATACATCTCACCACTCACTGGCAACACTGCTCTTGCCCTTGAAATCACATCTGAGCTTTGGTGACATTTCAGCTTATTAATTAGAAAGCCAGCTAAAGTCTCCCTGACTGAAGTATTGGTCCTGGACAGACAGAAGCCAGCATCCCAAAACGGTCCTAAATTACCTCCTGTCTCACACAGGAGGGAGGATGGGAGCCTTATAGCTGCAAACGTATGTCTGTCTAGCTTTCCTCCCCCTGTTTTTGCACACAGAGCCTCATTCCCAAGCATCTCACTGCTTTCTGGCTGCCCCATGCCCACAGCCTCCTTCTGCCTGCCCCCAGCTATTCCTAATCCCAGCCACTTCTTTGCATCTCCAAACACAGGGCCCAGCCATGGCAAGCTGAAGGATTTTGCTATGCCAGGGGATACTCTTTGGCTGGCACCACATTGCCTCTGATCTCTCCCGGCTGGAGCAAGAGAAAATAAGTACCATTTGTTAACATGCCAATCGTTCTTTACACTGGCTGATTAAAAAATAATTACCCGCAGCCATTATTGAACACTCTTGCAAATGAGCTGTGGGAAGCTGTGACCGTGTGCTTAGCACACAGTGTGTCTTGCTTGTTTCAATATTATTTTAATTAAGTATCTGGGTAAAAGGCCTTTCTAATGTAACTTTCTTTTCATGAGCAGAGAGCCGGGCTCCCTGCTCGGCTGAGCAGTGACGGACTGCTAGAGCCCAGCATCGCTCCAGGCTGCTCCCACTCTGGTGACACAGTGGGACACCCTGCTCATTGGAATTCAAGAGGACTAATCTTAGGCAGACCCATGATGGGAAGAGAGCTCTCTTTTCCCGAGGCACATGGCCACAGCATGAGCTGTGATAGCTCTGACAGCTCATCACCCTGAGGCCGACCAGCTGCGACCACCTGGTTTGGTCTGGGATGTGGGCAGGATGGAGATGATGACCCAGGACGTCATTTGTGGATGAGAGACTTTGGGCCACCTCTCCTGCTCTGGCACATGGCACCAGAGGAGAGCTGGTCCTTTCAGCCAGGTGAGAGGAGAGGATCTCAGTCAGAAGAGCTCTGCAGGAGCTTCATCCCACAACGGGACCACAGACCTCCAGCACAGCTTCATTTGCCGGGGACTTCTTTTTATTCTTTCCACAAAAGATTTTGCAAAGGAAAAAACAGAAGAGGTGGAGGAAAACCCACGTGTTCTGGTCGCCCAGCCACCTCCTGTAGCTGCCTTTGTGCATGACTCAAAGCTATCACATCAGACAATTCCACCTCTTTCTTATTTACATGTTTTCCACTTTCTGCGTCCCAGCTGGAGCTGTATTTAGCAGAGCACATGGCCACCATCCATTCTTTTGGGGGGTGTTTGCTCTTTCGCATCAGCTTACATTCTCTCACGTAGCATTTAAGCTGCAGCACTGGTGTCAATTGTCTGTTGTTTGCAAGCAAATTAACCCAGCAAACAGATTTCAGATCCTCAGCTAGTGTAAAATGAACATGGCACAGGAGAAATTGAATTACTGCTCAGGTTCAAGCAGCACAAAACAGGCCTAGAACTTCCTCTTGATTTTTCTCTTGTCAGATGAAATTCTCTCTCCAGGTATTTCTAGGAGGATAAAAAGAAGTCCCTGAGCAGGTGCACTCTGAAGTCCCTCTCAGACCTGCAGCAGGGAATTGAAGTTGTTGCTGAGACCTGGGTTGGGTCCCGGTGACAGGTTCCATTTTGGGGGATGCAAAACCTGGGGCTAAATAAGATTATTGGACACAAAAGGATTTTTTTTCACAATTATAATAATTAGGAATTGGAATAATCTTCTCAGTGGCAGATTCCACATCATTGGGCACTTTTAACATTCAGCTGGAGACAGTGCTGGGCCATGTTGTCTGGACTGTGCTTTTGCCAAGAGGGTTGGACCAGATAATCCCTGAGGTCCCTTCCAACCTGATATTCTCTGATTCTGTGAAGCTGTGGACAAAGGTGCAGCCATAACAGATTATTATCACCTGGTGGGCTTGCAGAAGGATGGATAAATGATCTCTAACTGATTCTTTCAGAGTCAGACCGGTCATGTTCTACTCCTGGGGCAGCACAGCAATAACACGGCTTTTTGATCAAATGGGCACTTAACATTTCCCCAGACCATTCCTCTCTGTGAGCTGAGAAGTGCAGTAATTCCAATAGACACTCCAGCAACCTGAAACCCTGAGCTTCAGACTTCAATAGACTAAATAAAAATCAGAGGGCTTTTCTCCTGCTTCAACAAAAACATATGTTCTCACCAGACGTTTTTGATGGGAAAAAAATAACACATTTCCCAAACAGCTCTAGTTACCACTGACAACTTCATTTCCCATCTCAGACACTGCTGTGGCAGGAATGTAAAAAGCAGAATTGATTAGACCAGATTAGGTTAGATAGGGAGCCTGGTGATGAAAAGCTGCTGCTGCTCTCTTTGCGCCCATTCAGGGCCATTAGCAACTTCCATCCCTCTCACCCAGGGATGCTGCCCCATTGCTGGATTCTGCTCTAAGTAGCTATTCCATGTCTCTCAATTTCTTCCGGCAGTCTCTGTTTTCAAGCACATTTTGCCTCCATGTGTCCTTCCCCCACTGAAGGTGGAGCTCCAGAAAAACGACAAGGAATTTCTGTACACACAATTTGGCAACACACTTTGGGATCCCTTGGGATAAAGATTGCTAGATTGGTCTACTTTACTATCACAAGGATGATGACGACTATCCATTTTCCCCTGAAAACCTTTTTTTTGTTTGTTTTTCTTTTTTCCTTTTATTTTAATGCAATAATACTTCCTTGTAGCTTCCCCCAGGAAATCAATTTTTCCAGTGTAGCTTCACACTAGGTCACCCAAATAAGCTGGAAAGAGCCATTTTACCAGCCCCTCCCGTCTTCATCATAAAACTACTATACCTTATGTGCCAATGCATTAGGCTGGCTGAGAGTGGAGCAGGTTGTGGATGCAGTGCAGTTTGCTCTAACTCTCTCCTTTTTTCCCCTTTCCTTGGATAATTTCATGGTCCGTTAGTTTCCTGTAGCTGCTTCCCACAAACACACGTGCATCACCATGGTATGAGAGCTTCCCTCTCACTAACCCAGGCACTGGGCAGAATACACGTGTAGCTGCCACACTTGCTCCAGGGACACAGGAAAAGGAGCTCAGCCACGTCCAGAGCAGGATCCCCAGGGATGCTGATGCCTGGAACAGTCAGCACAGGCTACCTGGAGGTGCAGAAACAATGAGCTGAACCAGTGCGTGAGGACTGGTCCAGACTGACACTGCCCCAGCACAGTGTGCTTTACATGAGACCCATCTGGCACCCACTGCATAGAAAATA